>CM073140.1:9082220-10582220 GCA_037039145.1 Fundulus diaphanus
CGGGATGTGCCAGGTGTTGTTTCGAAGTGCCTGATCAGACGATTAAAACGAGACCACCTCTGTTCCCATAACCCCTTGAAAGTGCCAGAATTCAACCCTAAAATGACAATTCAGGCCTTTGAGGCCTTCTATAAAGTATAAGCTGGAAGCAAAGGTGCACTGGTAATAATTTTAAGTGGAATTAGGATGAATTAGAGGGAGAGGAGCACTGAAAACACTTGGCTTTGAATGGCTGTAGACCACTTTTTGGTCAAATATTGAGTTTTAGGCCTGGATCAGTGAAGCTGATGACCTTTCGTGACCTTTGTTGTTTTTGACCTTTTCGAGGCACTTTTAAACAGAGAACTCACAACATAGCATCTCCTGCTTTTGTTGAACACAACCAAATTAGCATCTACGGGTTAGCACGTTGCTAACCGGAAGTAGCCACAGGAAAGTCACAGAGAGCTGGGCTTTGCCTTGTTTGTAGAAGCCTTCAGGGGAAAACTGTACAAAAATAAGACCACCCATGTCACCATAACCCCTTGAGTGTCAGAACCCAACCCAAAAATCACAAAAACATTGAGTTTTGGGCCCAGATCGGTGAAGCTGGTGACCTTAGTTGTTTTTCACATTTTTGAGGCATTTTTGAGCAGGGACTTTTGACCAAACTCACAACATAGCATCTCCAATTGATGCTGAGCACAACCAAATTAGCATCTAAAGGTTAGCACGTTGCTAACCTGAAGTAACCAAAGTAACCAAAGGAAGGTTGTGGAAGGTCATCAGGGACCCTTCACACCCTACCATGGACTGTTCTCGCTGCTGCCCTCTGGGAAGAGGTTCTGCTGCATCCGCTGCAGGTCCACCAGGTTCTGCAAAAGCTTTTCCCCTGTTGCCATCAGACTGTTGAACTGCTGAAGCCACAAAATGGACTCTGTACCACATTTGTATATTTGCACATTTGCATCATTGCATCCTTATCTAGCATTACAAATCCTGCCGAACTCTCAGTTTCTAAAATGCATTCTTGCAAAAATGCCCTTTGCACAATCATTTCAGCACATACAATCGGTTTTTAATAATACTCACCTGTACACTTTGATCGCACACTGTCTATTTCTCCTGCATTGTTTACATTGTTTACATTTCAATTGTTTGCTATAAATCACTGCTGCACCTTATCCTGTAATTTACTGCAATTTACTGTAATTTTTCAAGCTGTATGCAAACGAAATTTCGCTCTGTACGCACTCTGTGCATACAAAATGACAAATAAAGTTGTCTAAGTCTAAGTCTAAGAGAGCTGGGCTTTGCCTTGTTTATAGAAGCCCTCAGGAACAATACGCACAATACATTTGGCTGGGATCAGACAAAGCCTCTCTAAATTATGTGGTGTCAAATGTTCAGTTTTTGCCTCTTTGCGTCCCTGCCATGCCCAGCAGAAATGGCACAGAGACCCCAAACTCACAGAATCCACTCAGTCCAACCTCCCAAAAAACATTTGTGAAAATTAGCCCTCTCGAGTCAGGTAGGTATGTGAGCAGAACATTACCATTTAGGGCCTGAAATACCCCAACCAGAATTCCGCTTGATCTAAAGCTAACACATATCTGGAGAATCATTAGACATCTCAGTCTAGAAGAGTGTAATTTTAGAAACAGCTAAGATACTACAAAGAACCACCAAGAGAATAATAATAATAATAATAATAATAATAATACTACTACTACTACTACTACTACTACTACTACTAATAATAATAATAATAATGATTATTATTATTATTATTATTAATAATAATATATTAATACTATAATAACACTAATAATTTAGAGAATCAAAGCAAACTTGGTATGGTCCTAGTGTTGTCTTTAATTCGTTTTTAAGGGTATTTTGGGAAAAAAACATCCACCACATTAAAACTGGTTAAAATGTGGTGGACAGTTTCAATATTTTTCATAAATTGTTAAGTTGAGTAACATTTTGAGTTTCACACTTTGTCAGGAAATTGTCCCCACGGTGCAGTTTCACACACTGCAATACCACCTATGACCCTCTAGGGGGCATAACTCCAAACACACCGTGTCTCAAAATGAAGCCTGTGGGGACCAATTTTTTTGTCACAAAAAAACTGCAGGGGGCATATCAGTAGGCTGTTTCCAATTGGCTGCAGTGCATGTGCCTGTGGGGACCACGTTTTGGTCCCCACGGGGAAAAACGGACCCCATTAGGTGAGTGAAAAAAATCATGGATTGGTTCCCACAGTGTAGTAAAAACGAGAACACACACACACACAGCGCTGATGCTGGGATCGTTCCATCTGATCAACGCTCCTTTTTTCTCACGGAGATTGAGTCTCTTAGCCGTGTGTAGATACACCAGGTTTTTATGAACTGTCCAGATGATAACGCCTTGGTGTACGCCCTCCAACCAATGCCTCCACTTTCCAAAGGGAGCTTCATGGCAAGGAGCTTTTTTTTACTCAACTCAGGCTTTGGACAACACAAGTATATCACATTCACTTGAGTGGACCCACATTCATATCATATCAGTTTTAGCAAGCAGCCTCTGGACATTTAGATGTAAAATGCTGAGTCCTGAACTGTATCTGAAATTATCAATAACAGTATTCTTCAGAGGCTTGGGTTTGGTTGAACATTGATAGTAAAAGAAGAAAAAGTATAAAACCTGTTTGCTTTACAATTGACCTCTTTTAAGTTTATTGGAATTTTCTAGGTCAAAGAAAGTATTTTCTGTCTAAAACCTGCCCTGCAAGACAAATGTACATCAAAGGAAGGATTGGACAGCACCTGATATAGAGGCAGTTTATAAACAGCTGATGACCAGGTGTGGGTACCTGACCTGGAAGGACCCGCAGGGGGATGGGGGTCGTGTCTACTACCACAGTTCAACAGTACCAACCCACACGCCAGCCGACAGGGGGGGACAAACGGGTCAGTTGTCCCGGGCCCAGGACAGAGGGGGGGGCCCAAGACTGACAGTCTGTCAGTAAGCCAGCGCGCGCTGTCTGCAGCAGCAGTCTGTGTGTCACGCACTCTGCTGCTCCCCCTCCCCTCTCGTACATGGCTCAGCGGCGCCAGCCAATCAGCACGCAGGCTCAGCCTGGCCCGCCCACTCAACTACTCACAAACAACCGCGCTGCTGGCTGCTGCTGATCAGACTCGGAGAGAGAGAGAGAGACTGCAGGAGCAGAAGCGCCGTTTGGCTCTATTTTAATACCTTAAATGAAATCAAGTTGTATGTTTTTTAAAAAGCCGCTTAAATTCAGTGGAAACAACAAATTTATCTAAGCACGTGAAAAATCATGAGCAAGAAAACATCGAGCGACAGACGGAGAGAGGAGACGAATCTTCTCTCATTGCCCCGACAGACCCACAGACTGACGTCACTGACTGAGGCGTTTCAGTCCTCCAGAAAACATCCAAGTAGATCAGTGTTCATCTTCAGCAGCACTTCATGTTAACTTTCAAAGTAGATATTACTGTATATATCATATGTTACTGGAGCCCATACAGAACATGTAATTAAGACCTTGAAAGAATCCAGTACATATATCCTATTAAAAAGTGTTATTTAAGATAAGATAACATTAGCTAATTCTTTATTTTTCCCACGACGGGGAAATAAATAGGATTAAAGCAACAGGCAAGTGCACACAACACAGACAAAATTACATAAGGATTGAAAGATATAAAAGGTGGATTAGGAAAAAAACACTATGGACATAACATTATTATTATTTAATTGTAAGAATAAAATAAAAATCACAAAACCCGAAAGGTCAACAGCTTCATGATACAGATTAAGGACTGGCTAATATACAGCAGGTCAAAAAAGACCATATTTTGGCTGCACTGCTTGCTGTTCTCTTATGAAGAAAAGATCAACTAGTGCACTAAATTCATTAGATGGGCTGAAAATATCCAGTATAAAATACAGAGATTTCCAGGGCATGAAGTATACAGTTAAGTTGACTTTTTTTCGGTGTGTGTGTGTTGGCGGCAGGTGTAGAGGGGGGGCTCAAAAAGACTGCGTTGTCCCGGGCCCTAACAAAGCTGTCAGCTGGGCTGATTACTACCATAGCACATCATTTTCACACTGGTCTAATAGGGACACATGGTATGTTAGCATCATGCTGTGAGTGTGATTTTTATGACCAGGGACAGGGAAATTTATCAAAGCTGGTGAGAAGAGCAATGGAGCTAAACATAGGATAGACCTGGAAGATTTTCTATCAGTGTGCAGAAGACTGGCAACTGGGGGAGAAATTCAAGTTCCAGCAGAACTTTGAACATACAGCTAGAGCTACAAATGAATGATTTGCAGAGGGGGATTGTAGGATGCCGTCCACAAGATCTGGATGGGTTTATGCTGCAAGAGTCCAGAAAAGGGCCAGATGTATTGCCACAGGTCCTGTCCACCAGGGCAATGTACTGTTTGTCCCACTTCCATCAGGAGAACGATTCAGGAACATTAAATCAAAATCAAATATACTCAGGAACAGTGACTTTATAGTCATGCAGTGCCATTTTGGATCATGATATATAGCCTTCTTGTGTTTGTACTCTGCTTTTTTTCTCGTCTATGACTTCTGGGAAGGCTTTGATGTAAAATTAGTGGAATCCAGTCTAATAATTACTGTAATTTTTGCTTGCCAAGCCCTCTTTTTAAAAGGGTTCTGAGCAACACAATCCTCCTCCTTTGAAACATGTACTTTGCTGAAGTAGCCTACTGTTACGCTGCTGATATGTAGGAATTCTGACCTGAGGCAATCTGTCAAAGCTTTGAATATAGTACTGTAGCTTCTTTCGTAGTGTGTTTTTTGCATTTTTTAAGGGTATTATGAAAGCTCATTCTTTGTTCTTTCCATGGATGGGTTTAATTTGTGTCCATGTGTGAATCTGAGCCAGTGTCCCCTCAAAATTGCAATATGGTATAATGACAAAAACTTACTTCTTGATTCTAAATAGGTATCAAGTTGAATCTTGTAGTTGCATAGGTACATATGATGTTATGACGTCTCTTCATTATGTGGTTGGCTGCGCTTTGGATATCTTCCCATCGTGAGACATGCCACTGCTCAGTGAACCCATGAGTGAACCTGCCTTTTCGGCGCCTTCTGGTGCTTTTATTCTGAAAGGCTCGCAGCGGAAACGGTTGTTGCTACGCGGAAGATAACCCGGTGTGCATCGGCGGCTTCTGTTGTGATTCTAGAGTAAGTAAAGATTTGTAAGTAAAGCGTGTTAAGACGTGTGAAACTATAAAAAACAAACGAATACGGCGCAGAAAGCGCTACCAGCATGTTTGTTCCCAGCAAGAGTCGTTCGACTTGGGAGCTAGCAAGTACACGCTGGGTTACCGGGTGCAACTAGCTCTCTTAAAAAAAAAAAAAAAAAAGCTCTCTTTTAAGTTATTTGAGAAACTTGTGAATTGTTTGTTAATACTTATGATGATAATAATAAAACACCTGTCTTTTTTTTTTTTAGAAGTTTGTAGTGCATATTTGTGGATTTCTTTCCACACCAAACATCAAAGTTAGTTGTAAAAAAAAAAAAAGATAAAGAATCACTAATGTCTATATTACATTTATGTTTTTGGAGCCGTAATCTCTTTCATTTTGCAGAGAAAAGGCGTTAGAACTTCCTGCAGTGCTGTTAAGTATTTTTCTCTCGTGTGCTGTCAAACCCGCTGTGTCAAATAACTCCAGAAGACAATCCGCGTTTATTCAGGTTTCACTCACTAACTACAGCCTTATTAAGTGCAGCACACCTCACACTCCTGAGCAGGTGGATGGTTCTCCATTTCTTAAACTCGGGTTCTCCACCAGAGGCCTGGGAGCTTGAGGGTTATTCTTAGGATCTTAGCTGTTCCTAATATTGCACTCTTCTGGAATGAGATGTCTGATGTTTCTCCAGGTATTTGTTGGAGTCACTTCTCCAGAGTGGGGGTTACTCCTCCAATGACCGTGGGCACTACTGTTGTCTTCACCTTCCAGGCTCTTGCTAGTTCTTCCCTGAGCCCTTGGTATTTCTCCAGTTTCTCGTGCTGTTTTCTTCCTGATGTTTCCATCACTCAGGATGGCTACATCAGCTGTCCTCTGCAGCTTATCAATGATCACCATGTCGGGTGGGTTAGCCATTACCATTTTGTCTGTTTGTATCTGGAAGTCCCACACGACCATAGCTCATTCTCCACCACCTTGGGAGGTGACTCCCAGTTTGACCTGAGGGTCTCCAGTTGGTATTCTGAACAGATGTTTCTGTACACTATACCAGCCACTTGGTTATGGCGTTCCATGTATTCCTTCCCTGCTAGTATCCTACACCCTGCTGTGAGATGCTGGATGGTTTCTGGGGATTCCTTGCATAGCCTACAACTGGAGTCTTGCCTGGTACGATAGATCTGGGCCTCTATTGCTTTGGTGCTAAAGGCCTGCTCTGAGCACAATATGGTCCTGGGTTTGAATCCATCCTGGGTCTTTCTCCATGGAATTTGCATGTTGTCCCTGTGCATGCGTGGGTTCTCTCCGGGTAGTCTGGCTTCCTCCCACAGTCCAAAAACATGACTGTTAGGTTAATTGGCCTCTCTAAATACTCCTTAGGTGTGAGTGTGTGCGTGAATGGTTGTTTGTCCTGTCTGTCTCTATTACCCCGTTTACACAACCCTTTTTTAACCGAGCCGAGACCAGTCCGAGCTCGGTAACCGAGATAACTATCGAGTGTAAATGGAACGCAAACTGAACTGAACCGAGCTAGACACAACCGGACCGCGCTAAATGCAGACCAGTTCCAGAGGTGGGTTCGGCTCGGTTTTTCCCTATCTCGGTTATTTGGTAACGAAGAGCGCATGAGCAGACCGCGTCATCTCCGTGCGGTCAGCTGACATTTCAGACATTCATAAAAATACTAGCTTCCCTACCGTGACACACGGTTTCCAGTGCTGATTCTGCTTAGCAGGATGATGAACCTCAGGGTCTGTCGTTGTTTCCTGCGTCTGTAAATCCTTATTAGACGTTCGTTTGTCTTATCCACTTCCCAAAAGCCGACTCTGTCATGTAAATTCACCAAAAGTTGCCGTCTTCGCCTGACTCGCCGCAAACAACGAAAAATAACCAAACATAACTTTCTGAATGTTACGGGCGCCGCCATTTTGATTTGCTTGGTGCCTCCTTCAGAGTAGTAGTACCGCAGATCGTCACTAGGAGGCGAGGAAACCAAGGAACCGAGATAGCGTGGTGTGTAAACGGTCGTCAGAACCAAGCTCGGCTTGGTTAACTGATCCAAGCTCAGACCGAGCTTGGCCTGGATCGGTTTAACAAGGGTAGTGTAAATGGGGCTTATGTTTCCCTGCGACAGACTGGCGACCTGTCCAAGGTGTAACCCGCCTCTGGCCCATTGACAGCTGGAGATAGCCACCAGCGACCACCGCAGGGATAAGCGTGTTAGAAAATGGATGGTTAGATGTATAATTATTATTACGTTTATTTGATAGGGACAGAACATAAAAAAACAAACATTGTTACAATTTGAAGTGCAACCATGCTAAAAAAAGTGCAACCAATAGCTAAAAAAGAAAGAAATGTGTGTGCCTGAATTCTCTAGCTACAGTTTGTATCCTGATGCCATGTTAATTGGTCATCTAGCTAATAGCTAATTTGCAGACCAGGCCCCTAAGACAAAATGAATATAAACAATGAGATACAAACATGAAAAACATACAGCACATGTAATCCAGACAATATACAAAAGTTGTTCTAAGGTTCACAGGTTTGAGTAGATTCAAGCCATCATTTTATTATGACTGTTTTAGGTCTGTGAGGGTTTTTAATTGGGCCAGTATGGTGTTCCAGATCTGAGGCTCATTTACTGTGAATGATATAAAATATATATATATATATATATATATATAAATTATTATTTTCCCATTTGCATAGTGCCAATTCATGATACATGTCATTTCAAGGCACTTTACAAAGTCAAATCCAATCAGATCAGACAGATTGGTCAAAAAGTTTCTTATCTAAGGAAACCCAGCAGATTGCATCAAGTCTTGACTAGCAGCATTCACTCCTCAAGAAAGAGCGTAGAGCCACAGGGACAGTCTTCATTGTCCATGGCTTTCAATCAATCAATCAATCAATCAATCAAATTTTATTTGTCAATTACAATTTGCATTGCAATCGAAAAGTCAGTTCCAGTACAACCGTCCATCACATACACTTAACAAACATTTGGGGGGAACGATTGACTGAGGCCTTGCGTTGCCAAGGAACGCAGCCAGCCAGCCGCTGCTAAAAAGCGCAGCTGTCAAGGCCACATTCCAGAATTTATCATAATGTAAAAAACGTTACAGTATGAGAAACCCTACGTAAAAAAAAAAACCTCATTGCATAAGCACAAATATAACGAATACAACACATAAGCAGAAGGAGAACATTTGAGATTAATCGTGTGTAGTCCATGGGTGAATGTAGTCAGTGGTGTATGCATGTTGTGTGGGAATCTGTATGTCCATGAAGGCCGTTCCTCCGGCAGGCAAGTGTCCTTGATGGAAAGTCTCTCACTTCGCAGCCAGCTGTACGTCCCCACAGGTGTCTTGCGGGGGAGGGGGGGGTAGCGCGTGGGGGGTGGGGGGGGGGGAATAGTTCTGTGCGATTTCGCCATAACAACGCAGGGGAGAATTTAGGTTAAAGGGAGTCTGATTTAATACACAATTTGTTATGATAACAAGCTGAGACACTTTTACTTCAGCTTTAAAAGTCTTTTCATCACTGGCTCCGGGGTCCAATTTTCCAAATTAGAGGGCTCTTTTTCGCATCTTCACATCCAGATGTTATCCGGTCATGTTCCAGGGGGGAGACAGTTATCCAATCTCGCCTCTCCCAACCACCGCCGTTAGCTTCTCCAGCCTGATGTTCTGTTCATTCATCGCTTTTGCGATTGCGTCAAATCCCGCTGGTAGTCTGATAAAAGCCGAATGCGCCACCAGCAGTCGTTGAAGTTGTTGATACATCAGAAATCCCCCACATCCAATCAGAAGAAATCCTAGAATCATAAATCCAAATATATATACGTCTTCGGCGTCCTCCACGGAAATCATTGAGAGGCACACCGTGGACCACCTATTCCACCGATCCACGGAGTATCCCGCAAAAAAAGTTCCATCGGGACAGGAATGCTCCCCGTTCCTTTGCTTTCCAGTTGAAAAAAATTTGATCAATTGCATTTAGAGACCAGCTGACGAGATCCATAATTCTTAGCTTCTGTTTTCCGAGCTTTTTGGTTGCTGTGAAGAAATTGCCCAAAGACACAGGACGAAGCAAATAGCAGGAGAGACGTGGGGGCAGGGCAAGCAGATAAGGAGCTCTGCGGAGAGCTGAAAAACACGACCGATCTCGAGGAGAGTCAGGGACAGACTTTGCAGCAATTCCTCATACTGAGCAAGCTTGAAGCGACAGTGGAGAGGAAAACTCCCCTTTAACAGGGAGGAAAACCTCCAGCAGAACCAGAACCAGGCTCAGTATGAACGGTCATCTGCCTCGACCCACTGGGGCTTAGAGAAGACAGAGCAGAGACATAAAAAGCACAGAAGCACACATTGATCCAGGAATCTTTTCTACGTTATATGGTAATAGGAGATGATCTGCGTCCCTTGTCTTTTGGTAAAGAAATTATAAAAATTATTCCATTGTTTTAAAAGTGACAAATTGATTGGGGTTTTTCTTTGTATGTTCACCTTGGCAGCATTGAGCTCAAACTAAGGATGACCGACTCATCCCTTCTCAACTCTGAGCTGGAGTTAGAGCAGCAAGAGGAGCTCTACCAGCAGCTACTGTTACAGGTAATTATCCTTGCATTATTCTATCAGGTATGCTTTGCTGTCAGTATTCAATGTACAAGTTATTCTATTATAGAGTATAAGGTCTGGTGCCTGTCACCAGCAGTCATTGGGTGAGAGCCCTATGTCTACCTGGCTTTGCAAGTCAGGAGCTTAACTGAGGCGAAGAGATTTCTACCTCTCTCATCACATCTGCCCTTTCACAACACGCATTAAGATGCTGAAAAGACCCTTTAATCCTGCTTTGTGTTTTAGGGAAAGGGTTTATGTCAAAGCATATTCAGAAATGATTGCTGGGCTGATTTTGTGTCAGTTTCAGTCACCATGCTAAGTCAGCCATGATTAATGGTATTTCATTGGTTGCAATAAAGGGTATTGCTCCCCATCCCTCAGTCTGACAAGTAGTGGACTGTGATCAGAATCAAAATAAATTTTATACATACATAGGGTCGGACGATATAGAATAAAAGCATATCGATAAAATAGAAATCATATTGATCGATATCGATAATTATCTAAAAAAAATTTAAAATATACATTTTAAATGCAGCCCTGGCCATTTATGCTGTTGCTGATTACCTATTTTTAAATAAATGGATTCAAACACAACCCTTTATTCAACCAACTTTTTACGAAAGCTGTAAGTGTTAAAAAAGAAAAAAGAACACGTGCTCTCTGAACTCTCTGAAGGCTGATGGAGCTTTCCTGGGTTTGTGATTGGTTGGGAGGATACAATTACTGTAGTATTAAAGGCATACTATGCAACATTTTTCAGTTAATTAATGTGTTCCATACCGTTTTGGATGATTCAATTCAATTCAATTTTATTTATATAGCGCCAATTCATGAAACATGTCATCTCAAGGCACTTTACAAAGTTAAGTTCAATCATATTATACAGATTGGGTCAGATTATACATATTGGTCAAAAATGTTCCTATATAAGAAAACCAGTTGATTGCATCAAAGTCCCGACAAGCAGCATTCACTCCTGGGGAAGCGTAGAGCCACAGGGAGAGTCGTCTGCATTGTCCATGGCTTTGCTGCAATCCCTCATACTGAGCAAGCATGAAGCGACAGTGGAAAGAAAAAACACCCGTTAGCGGGAAGGAAAACCCTCCAGCAGAACCGGGCTCAGTATGAACGGTCATCTGCCTCGACCGACTGGGGGTTACAGAAGACAGAGCAGAGACACAACAAGACAGACAAAAAGCACAGAAGCACACATTGATCTAGTAATCTGTTCTACATTAGATGGTAATAGTCGGTGATCTGTCCTCCCTGGATGATTTCACAGTCAACAGAACGTCAGACCAGGTGTACCTACTATGAAGAAAAAAGAGAGAGAACAAAAAGTTAAAAGCTGAAATGACAACAGTCATTTCAATGTAATGCAATGCAAATCTGGAGAACATTAGAAATCAGTAGAGTGAGAAAAATAGGCCCTGATGTCCTCCAGTAGCCTAAGCCTATAGCAGCAAAACTATAAAGGTAGCTCAGAGTAACATGAGCCACTCTAGTTATAAGCTTTGTCAAAAAGGAAGGTTTTAAGATTAGTCTTAAAAGTAGACAGGGTGTCTGCTTCACGGACCAAAACTGGGAGTTGGTTCCACAGGAGAGGAGCCTGATAGCTAAAGGATCTGCCTCCCATTCTACTTTTAGAGACTCTAGGAACCACAAGCAGACCTGCAGTCTGAGAGCGAAGTGCTCTGTTAGGAACATACGGGGTAAATTAAATGAATCATTTCAGGTTGAACAAAGGTTTTCTTGGCCGCCCTGGTGGTCTGTGGGGGAAATACCGCACTTGCAACTGCAGGAGCCCTCGGCCCGCGCCCACAGGCTCAGAATCTCGTGCAAGATCGCGAGAGTCGGTCTTGCTTTACGGCGAGAACTGCTACACGCCCCCAGTGAAAGGCATGCTCGGTGCTAGCGCAGTGGCGATATCTGTGCAGTTATCATGGCGGAACCGGCGATAAAACAGCGAAAGCCCATGTCGGAGCAGGCAAGAAAGAGGAAAAGGGCTGTGGACAGAGAGAGGAGTCGTACACGGGTGAACATCGGGCAAGCTTTTTCCGAATGGCGAGAGCTAAAAGAAAGAGAAGGCTGCAAGGCTGACGCGGACCTCGCGTTTCTGCTGATGCGATTGTAAGTAACATTGTAGGGTTTCCCTCACGCTACCGCCTCCCAACATTCCCAAAAAAAAAAAAAACTAACTCGATATGCGCGCAAAGCTTGTCTCCCCCCCGCTCCGTCGCGCAAAGCTTGTCTCCCCCCCCGCTCCGCCGGTCGTCCGGTAAGCAAATTCCTAGGGGAAACACTGAATTGGAATGGTTTCTCTCTCTCTCTCTGTGCATGTTCATACTTTCACTGTGTTAGTCATTGTTTGTACTGCCGTTTTTTCGACTTTTCGTTGCGTTCGCCTGTCTGCTAAGCTCAAAACAACTGCGCCTGGCTTGACGGAGAAACCAGGAGAACAGCTGAGCATATTTACGACAGTGCACTTTCACTTTCGCCCTCTGGGGGGAGCCTCGCTGGAAAATCAACCCTGGTTGCATAGTATACCTTTAAGTTACATGATAGGCTAAAATGCACTGTTCTTTTATTGAACTTTTTATTGACCCCTGTTTTTTATATTGAACCATACGTCTATCGATCTATATATATCGTTATTGAATTATCGTCCAGCCCTATACACACACACACACACACACACACACACACACACACACACACACACACACACACACACACACACACACACACACAAACATCAGGGCGCTATAATTAGTGTTTTAGCTATTATTGGCCAGAGTTTAGCATGTTATAGCACCAGGATGTTATCAGTCCAATTCTGAAAAGTGCTTGAAAAATAAAAAATAAAAATATTTTTTGTACAAGAATGTTTTTTACTAGTGTCACTTCTTGCAAAATTGCATATTAAAATGGCCAAATAGGCTTTTACACATTCAGAAATAAAAAGATAAAATATGCGATACATTTTGAGTAAACTATTGAAATTATGCGATTAATGGCGCTTAAAATATGTAATCATTTGACAGCCCTTATATATATATATATATATATATATATATATATATATATATATATATATATATATATATATATATATATATATATATATATATATTAGTGCTGTCAAACGATTAAAAATTTTAATCGCGATTAATCGCATAATGTCAATAGTTAACTCGAGATTAATCGCATATTTTATCCTTTTATTTCTGAAAGTGTAATAGCCTGTTTGGGCATTTTAATATGCAATTTTGCAATAAATGACACTAATAAAATACTTGCTTGTACAAAAAATATTTTAATTTTGTTATTTTTCAAGCACTTTTCAGAATTGGAATGAAAACATCCTGGTGCCAAATGTTAAACTCTGGACTATAATGGCTATATGACTAATCATGACGCCCTGATGTTTACACAGTGTGTAAACAAATGTGTAAATAAATACCTGTTTTCGTGCCGATATATTTTTTTGCCTCTTAAACAAAGATAGACATGGTATTATGCATAAACATATAAATTAATAAAAATTGTACATTTCAATAAAGTCATAAGTTTTGTTCATTTCTTCACTCTCTCTCTCACACATCTAATTCTGAGCTTTCACACCAACAACAATAATTTCTTTGAATATTTTTGCTTGCTGTTTCTATCCATATTCATAGAGTTTAAGCCTGGAAAAAGTTTTTAAATTTCCAGGTCATTCCAGTCTTACACTTTGCTTGCAACTGGGCCAGGAGCTTAATACCCTTGAAAGAGACTGTTTAGGAACTGATTAGTAACTCCAGGTACTTCGTTTGGCAACATAATTCAGCCTTAGTTTGTCAAATACAGAGACAACAACTTAATAAGCATTAAAGTACGGTTTATGGGTTGGGGTTTCTGTTATCAACGTGTAAAAGCTCATCTTCAGAACCAATGTCTGCTCAAAATGGTGATCTGCACCATGTAATCTACTTTCAGCAGTTATCACCGGTTATTGCACTGTAAACTGCAGAAAATACGAGCAGAGTTGCTCTGTCTGCCTTTACTACCGACGGCTCCTATGGCGGAGGGATATTTCAGCTGGATACACTCAAATGTAGTGCAGGCAGGTTTCATAATAACCCCTATTTCGTCACTTATTTTAGATCCCAAATAAGCAATTTCACTTTCAGAAACCTGCCCAAAAAAACCGCAACCTGTGACTCATGAAATTTAGAAGCGCTTTTAGAAAAAAGAAGCCCAAAGTCGCATGTGTCCGAGGGTAAAAGAAACTTCGCGCTCACTGTTGCGCGGGTCTGTTTTGCTATAGTTCTCTAACACTCTTGAAACTACGGAAAGCGCCGAGGGTAAAAGAAACACAGTCCGGAGAGCACGGCGGGGGGAAAAACATTAGGGAACGGTGTGTGTGTTTTGACGCGCGATTAACGGCGACAAAAAAATTGTCGGCGTTAAAATGGGTTTACGTTAACGCCGTTAATAACGCGTTTAACTGACAGCACTAATATATATATATAGATATATATATATATATATATATATATATATATATATATATATATATATATATATATAGATATAGATATATAGATAGTGCAGTTAAAGATATAATAGTGAGAATAGGTTTTCCCTCCTTCCTTTAGTTGTAGTTAAATAGAGCGTTGACATAATCCTCTGAAGCCATAACACAGCAACCTAATGCATGTCTAACTCTTTATTCGTCGATAGGCAATTATGGACCATATGAGGTTGGTGAAAAGCTCTGTTGTGATGTAGCAGATGAAGACTTGTTTAAAGATATAGATAATCTTTTTGCTCTTTACTTTAATCTTACCTTAACTGTCATTTGTGCAGACAATGGGAAATCTGCAGACAGAAACTCAGGACTCAAAAGTTATCCGGCCTCAACCAGGTAAGCCTTTGCTAGAATGATCCAACAATGCTGAAGGATGTGGTCCTTAACAAAGAGCATGTTTGCTCATTGCTGACTTTATTTGAAGTACGAAAAGAGTATGTGAAAAGCAAAACCTACATTTACTGGGGGGGGGTGTGAATCTGCCATTCTAAAGGCAGATTTGAGAAATTTTGCCCATCACTTAAAACTAGAGTCTGCAATTTTTCCAGAAGTTTCCCCAAGTCCCTTTTTGATAAACTGTGGATGTGTAAGACCAGCTTTACCTCACTCTTCAGGGAGATTGCGTCTTACAAATCTCCCAAATCCACTCTGGTCTGAGTTTCTACTGAGGCCTTCCTCTTCTTTTGAAAAACATGAAGGTGGTTCGCGTCATGCAACTCTCAGCCGTGTTCAAAGTCTACGGTGAGAGCAGTGGAGCTATGATGAACCTAACAGTATCGCTGTTCCTGTGCGATAACGACAATAAAAGCTAACAATAATGACTATAAATAACAGGTTGCAACACACATTGAAGGGCCTGAGCTTCTGTAGGAAATGCATACGGCTCTGCCCCTTCCTGTACACAGCATCCTTGTGGTCTTTCCAGTCCAACTTGTTATCGATGTGGTCCACTAGGATCTTATAGGAGTCCACTATCTCCACCTCCTCCCCCTGGATGGTAATGTGGAGTCGTCAGAGAATTTCTGGAGATGGCATTTGCTGGTGTTGTGTGTTGTGCTATTTCGCACTGTTTAAACTTGTGTTTATGTGTTTGTAGTCAGCGGCGAAGAGGAATGGTGACGGCACTGTTCCTTGGGTTGCACCACTGCTTCCTGTCACCACATCAGACAGTATTGACTGCAGTCTGTCGTATTGTGCCCTGCCGGATAGGTCGTTTGTAATCCAGGTCACCATGTCGTGGTCCACATGCATGACATCTCTGCAAGCAGGGAGGGCTGGATGGTGTCAAATGTACTGGAGAAGTCAAAGAACATCCCTCTCGCTGAGCTCCCCGACTCCTCCAGGCGTGAGGCAGCTCTATGCAACAGGAAAATGATGTCGCCGGCCACTAGGGCTGAACGATTTTGGAAAATAATCTAATTGCGATTTTTTATCTTAATATTGCGATTTAATGCGATTTTTTTCCTCCCAGTTTAATTTCTCATGTCTTTTTAAACATATACAAACAAATCTGTTTCATAATAAATCAGATTTATTTAAAGCACAGATTACAACAATAAACGAAACAAATCTGTGGCTTTACCTTGTTAACATCTTTTCATGTTTCATGAAACATGATATATAAATATATGGGCTCCACTCCTTAAACACTGTCAGATTTTAACAGGACAGTCTTTAAATAAATAAATAAAATAAGATACGAAATTAATGACTGATCTCCAGTCAGTGGCATCAAACATACTAAAGTGCAGGATAGTATAGCGAACGAATGTCTTCTTGTTGACATTTTTATAGGTAAATCAAACTCTCTATAAACAGAAAATAAATGAGTGTATGACCTTTTTAAATCCTAAGAATTTTTTTTTAACAATCATATAAATTATATATTCACTCAGTAAGGGCAGCAAACAACCATTGTAATGCGCAAAAAACGTATGGCACTGTCAGCCACAAAGATTTGTCTCTGTATCTTTTTAGAAGCTCACAGATTTTTTGCCAGGAAAATCAGCATGTCAACTTTTGCTGGTTTCAAAGAGGAGCGAGTCACTATATTCCCTCCAGCACTGAAAAGACGCTCTGAAGGAGCACTTGTGGCAGGGACACAAAGATACTTGCGGGCCATATTGCACAGTTGTGGAAAGTTAATTCTGTGCATCTTCCACCATACGGCCTTGTTTTTTCAAGTGTTGATAAAGGTTCGTCGTGTTACCTTGTGAGGTAGCAACAATAGCGAGGCATGTCCGGTGTTCTGTCAGGTCAGCATACCGCGTCAGACCAGCATACCCATAGTGTTAAGCATGCGCAAACATGGTTGCGCATGCGTATAACTGCACAAAGTTGCAAAAACTTGGAGAAGCACTCAGATTGCAATACCACTCAAAAAAAAACCCCAAAACTAAGTAATTAATTATGCGGCACAGCTCCGATAGCGAGCTGTTGGAGCCGGGAGAACCGTAGCGGTGCTCGGCTAAAGCCACGGTTAGCTTGCAAAAATAGTCCCAGCAATACAGTTACCAGCGATCATCCGCTGCCGGCAGCTGGGTGGTAATTTTTAGCCGGTTAAGAGCCAGTTCGCGCATGCGTAAGACTATGGGTATGCTGGTCTGACGCGGTATGCTGACCTGACAGAACACCGGCACAACACCTAACTTTGCGCAGCGTCTTCTTTTTTAAACCCAAAATAATTCCACACAAGTGACGTGACGCTCCTCTTTGCTAACATACCTTCAGTTGTGTCGGTTTTTGTCCAGTCTGAGGCCATTGTTCGGCAGGTAAGTCGCAGACGATATCGACTTTCCCTCCGTGTTACTTTGCTAGCGAGTCATCCCCGATCACGTGACCCGTCAAATCGCGTCCATTGCGGTTAGAAAATCGCGTCTTATCCTATCGCGATATTATTGCAAATGCAATTAATCGTTCAGCCCTACCGGCCACACCAACTTTGGCCCAGTAAGCAAACTGCAGAGGATCCATGTAACTGCTCACCTGGGTCCTCGGCTGCTGTAGAACCTGCCTCTCAAATGCTTTCGTGATATACAATATCAGTGCCACTGGCCTATAGTCATTGAGCATCCTGAGATGCTTCACCTTTGGCACCGGGATAATGCAGGAGGTCCCCCACAGCTGGGGAACCCTCCTCAGTACCACCTTACACCTCAGCCAGCTGTCTTGCACATACCCTGAGCAGTCTGGGGTGGATGTGGTCTGGGCCCGTTGCCTTCTTGGCCTTTAGCTTGAATAACTCCCATCTCACCTGGCGCGATGTAAAAAGGGGCCTGGAGGAATGGGCAGGTGGGGTGGGTTCATCCCAGTGTTTGTATGGGCTCAGACAATAGGCCCGTTTACACTACACTTTTTTAACCGAGCCGAGACCAGTCCGAGCTCGGTAACCGAGATAACTGCAGACCAGCTCTTGAGTAGGTCTCGGCCTGGTTTTATTTCTGGCCCAGTTTTCTGATAAAGAGCGCATGAGCAGACGGCGTCATCTCCTTACAGTCAGCTGACTGTCCGCGGGTTTTCCGCCAGTCTGGCTGCACGTCCCGATTCACACTCCATTCAGACAAATTTCAGACATTCATAATAATACTAGCTTCCTTACCGTGCCACACGGTTTCCAGAGATGAATCTGCTTAGCAGCGCAATGAACCTCAGCGTCTGTCATTGTTTCCGGCGTCTGTAAATCCTTATTAGATGTTCGTTTGTCTCATCCACTTCCCAAAAAAGCCAACTTTCTCAAGTAAATTCACCAATGGTTGCCTTCTTCCCCTGACTCTCTGCAAACACCGAAATATCACAATATCAAGCATAACTTCCTGAATGTTACGGGCGCTGCCGTTTTGATTCGCTGCTTCCGCCTTCAATCCCAGAGAGCGGTAGTACCGCAGATCGCCCCTAGGGGGCGAGGAGCAACCAAGGAACCGAGATAAGCTTTGTGTGTAAACGGGTCGGCTTGTCTTGGATAACTGATCCAAGCTCGGACTGGTCTCGGCATGGCTCGGTTTTTAGGTGTAGTGTAAACGGGGCTTATGTCACCTCCTGCCCTGTCTCCTGCAGCAGTTACACTGAGGCATGGAAAAGGGAAAGGAGGGGGGAGGGGGAGAGCAGAAGGAGATCTTGGGCAGAATGGCTAAAAAAAAAAAAAAGAAACGTGTCTGCCTGAATTCTCTAGCCACAGTTCACATCCTGAACTTATTAAATGTTTTGAAGACAAAACGTTGCCTTGCCAAAGGGCGGTTCTTCGCTCCTGTTATGGGGCGGATCTTTCACACTGCTTTTTTAAAAAAAAAAATCTTGATTCAGTTTTTGTTTAATAAACAATGATGGGTGTAACCTGGATGGGTTTAATGCTGTGAGACCTTTTTTTGGGAAGTAGAGCGCTCTCTTTTTCATACCCCTTGCATATATCTTCTCTTTTCCTTTCAACCTGTAATCTTGCTCGACGTAGGTGTCTGTGTGAAGACGTTCTCAGAGCCAAGCAAGGAGAAGGTCTTTATCAACATCTGCCAGTCAAACTCTGTCCCACCCCCGCCTGAGCTCTCCAGAGAGGAACTCGTGGAGCTGCTCCAGTCGGAGGATCCCAGCGGCTACAGAGTTCCGATGAGCCTCGGGGAGCCGCACACAGAAGTTGACAACAGTACGTAACGGAAGCGAAAGCCTGCAGATGTCTTCAGGACAGGAATACAGGAATACAGTACAGGAATAACAGTTTAATCTTGGTTATGGTAGCTGTTAGGATTTCATTGTTTAGCTCTCCAGTGTCTTTGGTGAGGGAAGTAAATGATGTGCTGGTTGTAGTTTAATCGTAATTTGCATTAGCACATCTTTGTTTAGTTAGTCGGTCATGACTCTGTGACCAAAGAAATGTAACATTCTTACAAATCACTTCAGCAAGCTTCTCACTCTTTTGGTTCCTGAAATACTCTTGTTTTGTTAGCACCATCTATAATTTGGGGTCTTTCTTACCTGGACTTATGTTTTATTTTGTTAATTTCTGATTTGACATTCATAGATTAATTAAATTTTCTGTTCCTTGTTGCTTAAATAATTCAGGAAAGGTTCTTTTTTTTTTTAGACAGGATTATATTAGGATATTGTCCTTCAGTCTAAAGTCTTCTGTCACCTCCATTGTTTTTTTTCCCCAGATTGTCCTGTATTTAGCTCCTCCACCTTGTTCCACTTTTCAGAACAGCTTGAAAACTGCTAATGGTTTCCTTATGTTAGCGTGCTAAAAGCTGGCCCCTAAAAAGTGAACAGGTTCTTTAAACTAAAGAATTGCCACTGTTTTTTTTTTAAAAGCATGGGTGATTCTGGAGGTTTTTGGTCGGATTGAGTCACAGCATAAATGATGTGTTGAAGTTATGGCTAAGGGAAAGGAACATTATGCAATCACATGTTTATGCCAGTTTTCTGGGCCACAGTCTCCAAAAAGGAGCCAAACTTCATTTTGCACGCCATATATTGTAAGCCGTGTGCAACACCTTTATGGTAGGCGGTTATATACTGTGTTAGTAATGAGCTCAAACTGCTGCCAGTGAAAGTGTTTTTGTAACCTTGCGTTTTGTAATCTAGGAGACAGTTCACACACAGATTTTACTTGTTCTACAAGGAGATCGGTAAACACAAGTTATTACTGTTTATGACAGCACCTGCCATGCTTCCAGCCTGTTTTTGTTGTTTTGGGTTTTTTTGGGCCTGCGGCGGTTCACCATTCTTTGCTCTATTCCACTCTGCTCTGCTGCTTAGCAGACGCGGCTCCACCTGTCGCTTCCTATTTACCTTCATTTCTCCCCGCTGTGATCCTGCCTTTAAATAACCTGCCGGTAGCTGCCAGATTGTCTTCAAGTCGCAGTGTGAGTTGCTGTCCGGCGTTTAGTGTGTTTTGCTGTTCCTGAAGTTTTTTTCGTTTTTGGTTTGCCTGTTGGCCTTGCCCTCGCTGGTTTCTGACTCTGGACACGACCGTGGACTGATCTCAACCACGATTTCTGCCCTGTCGTCTGGATTTTCCTGCCAGTTTTCTCCCGGTTTTGTCTCAGACCTGCTCCCGGCATCCAGCCATCATCTCCTGCTTTATTTCAGCCTGCTGAAATACAGTTTGCTCCCTGTTTTACTCTGGACATTATTCCTCCGGCACCAGGTTTTGTTTATTATTTTGTTTTGATCAAGAAATAAACTTTTACAGCGCAACAATTGACTGAACATTACACATCCCGCTTTGATGGTATTTTTGCACAGGTCATGCAATGATCAGCTTCATTTCAGTTGGATCACCAGCAGACTGTAAAACTGTGAAAAAGTCCAGTCTAAGCAAACAAGTGTATTCTGTACTAATTCTATCCTATTTTTCTATCATTTTTTTCTGTTTTGACATGTTCATTACTTTAGGCAGCCAGAATATTACTGTTCTTTGTTTGCCTTTAGAGCCGTCAACTGTTTTCAATTATAACGCCATGATGTCGCTAACTTCCTCCAGATTCACAGGGATGCACAGCATATGATGTCGTCATCAACCAGGACTTCTTCCAGAGGTGTCAGGTGACTTGGCAGATTTCATTTCATATCTAACACATTCCCTGTTTTGCCCTTTAAACCATCTAAAATTCAATCGTAACCATATTAACTTTGCTACTAGGCTAAATAGAAAAACAAAGTTAATGAAATGTCTGTCATGGGGCCTTGCAGAAGGATCCTTTATTCCAGCAGTTTGTGATTCTGGTTTCTGTGGAGGGACTGGAGAACAAATACAGTCTGCAACTAAACAGAGGTGAGTGTATGCTCACGTGTATTTCTGTCTTACAGTCCTAGGAAACTCAGAGAGACTTTTTTGTGAATTTTGTATGTGCAGACTGGAAAGTGCTGAAGAACAGAAAATTCCTTGGCTCTGTCACTGAGCAGAACATCCGGACGAAGAGCAGGCCAGTGATCCAAGAGCTGCAGCCTCCGTATGTCATTTTGTCTGGATCCATTTACAGTGCCTTGTGAAAGTATTGCTACCATTTAACTTTTGGGATGTTATGTGAGAGACCAAAATGCTGTAAGGTGGAATAAAAGAGATGCATTAGTTGCAATAATTTTAACAGCTAAACCTCAGAAAATGGGCCATCCTCCCCAAAAGCTCTTATATTTATATACATGTTACTTTTTTAGGGCCCCTGTCAGTCAGTCCTAACTTTAACTCCTTATACCATGCCCAGACATGCATACTGTCACATAAACCTCATTGCATACCCCTGCAATCATCAGACGGAACAAATAAAATCATGAACTGAAAAAATCTGAGAGTTGCCCTTCGTGACAGCTACAGTGTCTCAAAACCCCAGTGGGTCTTAGCAGATGGCCGTTAACACTGAGCCTGGTTCTGTTTCTGCTGGAGGTTTCTTCCTGTCAAAGGGGAGTTGTCGCTACATGCATGTTTAGTATCAGGGGAACGATTGTCCACTGTGGCTCTACGCTCTTTCAGCAGGAGTAAATGCTCCAAGTTAATGACTCGATTCAGTCTGCTGGGTTTCCTTACATAGAAAAGTTTTAACCCGTTTGTCTGGACGATTCGATTGAATTTACTTTGAAAAGTGCCTTGAGATGATGTGTGTTGTGAACTGGCGCTATATAAATAAAATGGAATTGAATTGATTTAGGATCTTTGATAATTTAGCTGCACATTTAATGTTATTTACTCCTGGCAACATTAGATGTCATGAAATTTCATATGAATATTTTAACATTACACCGAGAAAAAGTGCTGTACACGTTTTTCATGTTCTGAATTAAGAATGCATGGTGAATGTTTAAGTATAGGGATACCATAAGTTCAATGTTTCATGTGTGTGACTCACCCTGCTCATATCTCCCTCAGGGAAAATTCTGCTGCATGTGCCAAAAGGTGACAGCTCTTACTCTCTCTGCGTGATTCTCCATGATTATTTGTTACTCCCATGTAACACATGTGTTATTTGTTACATGGGTGTCTGGATTTTCTGTGCTCAGACCAGAGTTCTCGCTGTTTGTGGAGCCTCCCACCGAAAACCCAGAGTACCTCATTGCAGAGATAAAGCTCCCTGGAGTGGTAAGACATGCATTTGATCCTTTGCGCTAAAATAATGGGGACTGCTGTGAAGATGCATTGATCTTACATAAGAAGCTACGGTTGCTACTCCAATTGTTGCTACTCACCAGTCTGGAAAAGTTTACAAGAGTAAAATAGAGACAGCTGCCAATCTCCACCGGAGTGCACACCTCCACATTTGTTCACCCTTAGGTCATGGTATGTAAGGTTCACATTATAAAGGCTTCTGGGAGCATGTTTAAATTTGAAATCTATGACAGGACATTTTACAAAAGAATAAACAAGCTTGGCTTGTTTGGAATGGTTTCCTTGAGATTTAGTACAAGAAGTTGCATCTGAAACAATGTTGTTTAAACCAGTGAGACAAAAGTGGACATATTTGACAGTAATGCACAGTACCATGTTCGGAGAAACCTGGTATGTCGGCTCATACCAATTCTCAAGCAAAGTGGTGGAGTGCTGGTGTGGCCTCTTTCTGGGCATCCACCGCCTGCCAAAGAAAACTAGTCATTATATGCAAGATCATTAAGTTATCCTGTGTCGCTGGCTCATGACACAGAATAACGATGCCAAATGCAAATCTTAAGCAATGTTTCACAAGAGACTGTTAAGGTTACTTAGAATTACATGCTCTGAGGTATTTATAATGAAGATTCTTTGATGAGGTTTTAAATGATTGGGTGGAGATATATTTTAGGCTTGCATGAACTCATTACCTGTTATGTTTACCGGCAATTATAGGATGTGGAGGAAAAAACTCTACCTCTAATGAAATGTTGGCTGTCTGTGGATCTTACCCAAAGAACACTCTATCGAATCAGCACAGCACGAATATCAAATATCCAACCTATAAAAATAATCCCCACAACCCCACCCTTCAAAGAAATACCTGTGCATGCTGAGAGACGCTGGGCCTTATTTATTAGTTCAGGCTGATTTGTGATGCAGATATTTATCCTTAAAAGGATCATTTTATCCTTAAAAATATTCAATACTTTATTGTATATGCAATACACTGACAGATGGAGGTGGCACTTAAAGCCACCCCCAGGAGGTGCTGGCTATACTGGGTCTGTTGCAAACCAACACGGGTAGAATAAAGAATTAGAGTAGGGCCGGTATAAAAGGACCTACAGTCACCTCCAGCCGGGCTGGTCAGGCTCTGGACCCAGTCCTCCTGGTGGCCCAGGCCCAGCACCTACATGCGGCTCCAAGATCACCCAACTTAATAAAAGCAGATCTAATTTTGACTTCCAAAGCAACAATGCCTTGGAGTGGGAGGGCTCAACAACTTAAGTATTATAGTTGCTGCGATGTGTGCAGGAAACAGAAAATTAGTTAATTTCTCAGATTTCTCAGGATCTCAGGTTTTTCCTTCATCCTGTTCCAAGTCATAGCAACAGGTTTTACTAATGTTAAGTTGGAAAAGATGCTCAAAGTTAGGAGATTTGCCTCGATGGGGTAATTATCCTGATAATTATTTTAAGAAATGGGCTTTGAGTAATTCTGAAGTTTAAATCCAGTCTAATGAAGGGTGTAATGGCATTACAGGATATTAAATACCACAATACTTCACAATATCTTGTTAAAGGGCTAGAGTCAACTAATAAATACTGATTGTTGGGTTTTGCTGACAAAATTTATTATAAAAGCAATAAAGAAATGAGGCAGCCTTTTGGGTTCTCAGTAAGGCAAGCCAAGGCAGGTTTATTTGTATAGCAGATTTCAGTAACAAGACAATTCAAAGTGCTGAATAAGAAGCAATGCTCCCTGGTGTTCTGTAGATGTGCAATGCTGTTGGCGCCATTGTGAGATGCATGCAGCTGTAACTTCATCCAAAGGGGTATTTTAAAAGTATTGACTCAGTGAGGCCAAATAAAAATGCCAGACATGCTTTTCAAAAAAATGTAAATATGGAAAAGCATGAATTCTTTCCTTTGATTTTACATTCACACACTACTCTGTGTGAATTTTTAACATGACATCCCACTGAAATATATTGGAGATTGCTGCTGTCAGTACTGTACCTTTTTGACTCTTCAGCTCACAAATACTTTTATTGGCAGTAAGCGGGCCTAAGCCTCTGAGAGGAGTGACTTTCTAACATTTCCACATTACTCCAAATAAAAAAAGAGATGGCTGTAAAGATAAAAAAATAGTGTTGGCAAAACACAGCTTCAAACATTTAGTAAAAGGGTAAAACCAAGCGTTATTGGATTAATCCTTAGTTTTCTAACAAGGTGCCCTCATATTCTACATATTGCTAAGTTTATCTCAGATGAGGGAACTTGTTTTCTATGCAGTCATCATCTCGCTCCCTGGTTCTCGACGTTGGTGAGGACCAGCTTGTGTTGACGGCTCGACCATCGCTCTACCACCTCGACATCTTCCACCCTTTCTTCGTTGACCAGGAGAACAGTGTGGCGCAGTACAATAAGAGCACACAGGTATTTAAGATAGGTGACTCCACTCTGGCATGGTTTTCAGAACTGCATGCTCAAAGCCGCCTGGTCACTCTTCCACATGTGCCACTGTAATCGTAAATATGTCTACTTTAGTATTTTAACAGTTTGGTTCATTTTTTTCAGCCATTTATTCAACAGAAAGGGAGCATAAAAGATTCTTCACAGATATTTGATGGTTCGACTCATTTTACATTTCATAATTCTGTTGTAAAAGAGGCCACAGAGCTTACAGTAGGGAAGGAAGAGACTACTAATAATTACATAATGGTTTCTGAGAAAAATCAAAACTGTACAAATATCAAGAGAATCAAGTGTCTTTATTGTCATTATGTGACTATAATGAAATTGAAAGTGGGACAAATAGTGCATTGCCTGGGTGGGTGGAATCTGTGGCAATACGTCTGGCCCTTTTCTGGACTCCCACAGCTTAAACGGTGCCAAGATCTGTTTGACGACATCTCACAATTACTTATGCTGTCCTCACATCTGCACCAAATCCTTCCTCTTCTGGGTGGTGCTGTGTTTAAAGAAACGCATTGTTTTACACAGAAGCATGTCTCTTTTTTTCGTCAGCACTTTATGAATGCTGGTTTTTCAGTGTCACGTACATACAGTAGCTAAAGCTGTCATTTAAAAATTGGTAAAGTTCTGGATGTCAAACAATTCTATGATGTCTGCAGTTACAGAGGAATATTTAGGACCTGTGGTTTAAAGCTGATGCCATGAATCAACAGCAATACACATGCTCTGTGGGGCTCAGTGTTTTAATAAGACATACACCGAAAAATAAAATCCCTGTAGATAGGAATGATAGGATAAAACAACAGGAACCCACTTGCATATATAATAAATCTCCTGTAAACCTTACTATCCTTTTTAGCAGGCTGAAAATTGCCACATCTTTCACATACCATGGATACCGCACATGTGAAACACTGCGACAGAATTAATAACCTGCGGGTCAAATACCTCCAAACTGACCCAACTTTATTTAATCCCACACTACACTATACTGTGCACTGATTAAGAATTATTTACATGGCTTGCTGGTTGCTTGAAACCTAGAACCTTTGTACTTCAAAAAACATTTAGCTAGTTATTTTAATTACTTGGGGGTACTTGTAGTGCATTAAAGGTAAATTCCCAGATGATCATTTTATATTTAAATATAAAAAGAATAAATAAAGCAAAATAGCAAATTCACAGCAAAAATAATTAAACTGGTCCTGACAGCAGAACACTGTGAATTCCATACTACTGATCCCAGTAGACTCACGCTATACACACCAAAATCGACAGACATGTTTCAAAGACATGATAGTTGTTAATGTTCCACACAATCCCTTTTATTTCCTTAAATTTTGACCTGCATAACATGCATTTTGCAGACTGTATCTGTAGCTCTTAAGTTGTCAAGTGTGAAAAACTGTTTCTGTTCTTTCCTGCAGATTCTTACCATCACTATGCCGGTGGTCTCATCTCCTTCATGAAGCTACTGAAGAATGTCTACTTATTTATCTTTGTTACAAAAGTGCTGTCATAATAAAAAAATATATATATATTTGTTTCTTTTTGCATAACAATATGAAATCAACACTAGGGTATCGAAATGCCAAGCCAAGTAAAATTATATCTTGTATGAAAATGATATCTTTGTAAAAAGCGACGGTGGCACAAGAGTTAGGAAGGTCGTCCTGTAACTGGCGGGTCACCAGTTACAGGACCAGCCGGTCTCAGTCAAACTCTGACCGTCTCAGTTGTTGTGTCCTTGGGCAAGACACTTCACATTTACCACCTGATGGTGGTCATAGGATTTGGTGACGCCGATATATGGCAGTCTTCCCCAGGGCAGATATGGCTACTAATATAGCTCACCACCTTTAGGGTGTTAATGTGTGCATAAATGACTGACAGTAGTGTAAAGCGCTTTGGGGTCAATGGACTTGATAAAGCTCTATACAAGTACAAGCCATTTAATATAAATTGATCATAAAAAGCATTAAATGTTATTTATGGATGGATGGATGAGTAGCTAATACATTATGTATTCAGAACAAGGAGGTTAAATGAATCCATCTCTGTGGAAGTTGCAGGCCTGTAAAAACTCTTACCAATCCCTGCCGTTCAGTCCGAAGGGCAGGGATTTCTCAGCGTTTTGGTCCTGCTCTCACCGCCCTCTGTCCCTTAAGTTCCCGGGTTATCACCTTATCCACTGGTTGTCCCACACGCCGATCATTCTGACGGGCTCATGTAACACCAGTGTTCGTGCATGTCCCTTGTTAGTTTACGCTTCCTGGCTGCGCATGAGCCAGGGCTCTCAACTCTCACGCAATGACCATGTGACACGCATTTCCCTGACTATACATGGCATTCCTCATTTAAAAAAATAACAAAGCCCATATGAGCCGCGGATGATCCGTTCACAGCTCTGTCCATTCAGAGCTCAGTCTAAACCCTGCCTTCTGCGGAGCTGTTTCAGCTTCTTTCACAGCTTGTGGCCATCAGTCATTCCTGCCGCAGTTCCTGTTAACACAGCAGCAGGAAGAGCGATCAGAGTTATAAATAATTTTGGTCTTAACTTTATTCAGTGATTATTTGTACATTTGGGGTCTGTTTCATTTTATCCATTCATGTTGATCTATCTAGAATCAAAATTATGTTTTCCAAGAATAAAGCAGACAGCTGGATTGGACTCAGGAAGGTGGAGTTTTGGTTGCAGCAGACAGGATTTTTGGGGAAGAGCGACAATCAGCAAATTGTATTTTTGTCAGAAATCTGAAAACGACCACAGAGCCGTAGCAGGAACCAGTCTGCGGAACCAGACGTTGAAGACAACATGGCGCCGCTAGGGGTGGCCAGGGCCACCCTGTGCCATGTCCTGGCCACCCCCACTGGCCACCCCATTCGACAGTGTAAGTTGTAGTAGCATCAGTTTAGCATTTCATCCCATTATGCACAGCCAGCAAGGCAGTCGCTCTTCTTGACCTTCTGTCGTGCTTTTATTTGTATCTGCCAATATCTACATTCCCCCAGTAATTGTTTTGTTTTTTGATGAATGAATAAATGTACACCTTATTCCTAACATAATTACACAATAAAAAGGAATTGTTGTTAAACTCAAAATGTTACCTCTACTGTTATTGGTATATGCACATTAGTTTATTAGTTAAAATCAAACAATAAACCAAAATATATTAGTAGGCGTTTACTTACATCTGTAAGATAGTTTTCTAGAGGCAGCTTTACTACAACAGTAGAATAAAATCCTGAAACTGAATAGGGTGCCACCCTAAGAGTTTAGGTGACCCCATCTGGCCACCCCTATGAAACATTTCTGGAAGCTCCACTGGAGACAGGAACAAGCCTCTATAGAAACCAGCTTTCATGATCGGTCACAGCTTTGCACAAGGCTGACTTCACACGCAACACATGGCATTTCTCACGCATAAAAATAACTAAGCCCATCTGGGCTGCGGATGATCAGTCACAGTATTGTCCATCCAGAGCTCAGTCTAAACCCTGCCTTCTGTGGAGCTGTTTCAGCTTCTTTCATGGCTTGTGGCCATCAGTAATTATTCCTGCTGCAGTTCCTGTTAACAGAGCAGGAGGAAGAGCGATCAGAGTTATAAATAATTTTGGTCTTAACCAGTGGTGAAAGTAAGCCGGCACGGTCCGATACTGCGTACGCAGGAGGGAAGGGTGAGAGCGTCTGCCGGATGAAGCCTTCATTCAGTCATGGCATGCTGGATCAGAAAACAGACCCGCTAGATGCAGTCTAAAACGCCATTTAGTCTGTTTATACGTTTCGTTTATATTAATTCTGCATGTTTTAACTATATGTGCTGTATTTCTGTGCCCTTGACGCTCTTACTCCTCTCCCCTCCTTTCCCTCGGAGCAGGGGATTTGAGCGGCCAGCCTTCAAAACATGAACCAAGTGTTTAATGTCCTTCCACTCGTAGCAAAATTGCCCAATTAGTTCTGTTTCATGCTATTTTGTTTAATGACATAGAACCAGTGTTGCTTCGGTGAACGTGCTGCCTTGCGCTTTAATTCAGGTGTGCATAATTACGTTACATGTAATTTAGGTGTACACTTTTAAGGGACAATTTAAGGAACTTGTAACATCGGGAGCTTCAGCTCAGACCCCTCATTCCTTCTCTTGCCTCTAAAGGAGCCCTTTACAGTCTTTATTTATGCATGTTTCCCACTGTTTATGCCTTGTGTGCAGCGCACCAATGGGGGATCTCAGCCTTCTCCATAGAGGAGATCTGTCTGGTCAGCGCGGAGACTGAGATGAGAAACCTGTCACTGTGAAAGGTGATGATGATGGTTATAAACTGTAACAGGCTAGAAGTGTATGGAGCTGAAAAGAGGGAAAACATCGGCAGCTGGATCATGCATAAAGACGCAGCGTGAACCCCTGTGTGCAGCTGAGGGGAAAATGTCAAACCATATAGGCTTGATGAAACTCAGCCTCATTCACCAATGAGGATATAGACCTACATTGATAAACAAACCCATAGATTAATGATAATTGGTAGTGTTTTCATTGCCTGGATGTGAATCTGATAATTCAGAGTGTGCCTTTTATAATCAACTACAATATTTTCTTGTTAAAGTCAGGGAAAAAGATTGTGTTATGTTGTTGAGCTATTTTTGAAGAACTTCTGCTTGCAAAACAATCATATTTCCCCCTTTTTAAAAACTAATAATATTTTCAACTCAACATTATTTATAAGATCTAAAAACTAGTAATTAAAAATAGAATAAAAAGTTAAAGCCAGCAAAATGTAAAATAAAATGCAGATTCACAAGAACAAACAACAAAAACTTCAGAAGCTAACATCTCAAACTGTGTTTTAAGAGAACATTAAACACAGAAAGTGAAATACCCTGCCTGATATGTTAAGCTACTTGAATCCAGAGTTTAGTGCAACGACGGAGAAAGTGCGGTTACCTGTTTGCACTCTTTGTTTTTCGGATGACTAATAAAAACTGATCTACCAACCTGAGCAAACGAGAGGGAGTGTGCAGAGGAAGCAAGTCTGACAGATCCTGGAAAGCAAGGCCATGAAAACGTTTTAATACAAAGAAAGTAATTTTCAAATCAATCCGAATGTGAACCAGTAGCCAATGAATTGCTGCTATAACTGGAGAAATGTGCTCTTATTTTCTGGTAGCAGTTAAAAGAAGAGCAGCAGCATTTTGGACCAGCTGCAGTCAAGCCACTAGAGTTTTGTTAAGCCCAGAGTAAAGTGGAGTGCAGTAATCTAAGTTGTAATCAAAGCGTAGATAAAAATCTGTAGTCAGCTGTCTCAGTTTGAAAAAGATGGACTTGACCACTGATTTTAGCTGTACATCAAAGTTAAGATTACCGTATTCTCTAGTCTTACACTCAGGTCTGTAGCAGTCAGTGTCAGATACTGACTTTAAGGTCCCAGGTCAACACTAATGTTAGAGACATCAATGCGCCCAAACAACATAAACCTTTGAGAAGTTTATTTTTAGAGCAACTATTTTCCTTTTTAGTGTCATAAAAGTCTGACTGTCTTCTGCCTAAAAAAGAAGGCTAAACACTGGTTTCTTATAACTAACTCCTGAGGGACGGGGTAAAGAGAGAAGAGGCCAAGCCTTGAGGCACTCTGCAAGAGTGGTACTCTTTAATGAAATAAAATTAAAACAGCAGTTCTCCATTCTTTAAAAACTGAGTGTAATAATACGGTCAATAATTTAAAACTACTTTATTACTTTATTCAGTATTATTTGTCCTTTTGAACAGGTGTGTGTTTTTTCGGTTTTAACTGTTTTAATATGTTGACACTTCTCTTTCACTTTTTAAGATAAGAAAAATACATGTTCACATTCATGTCTCTGCCATCGTCCAGATAGCAACCCCCCACCACACTGCCATTCAGGGCTAAGCCCCTCCCTGCCCTAAAACGCCACCATCAGAGCAGTGCAGCATTGGAGAAACATGCCGGAGAGCACCACCAGCAGATCAAAATGTTCTCTTGCTAACAGCATTATAAAGTTATGAGTTACTTACTGTAATTATATGACTGTCAATACCACTTTTAGCCTCTAAGAGGCAGTACTGTTATTGGTCACATGGTGAAACTAGAACTAGAAACAAAATAAAGCAGTGTCCAATCAAGACGTAAAACGTTTTCCTTTCTCTTCTTAACGGAATGCAATACAGGCTACTTCTCTAGAAAACTTGCTTTCTTAAACATAATGCTTGTTTCTGTTTTGCTCCACCATTATCCAATTATGCTACAAACGTTAGTGCAACATTACTCCTAGAAGTCGCTTGATGACTTTATCACATCTGCATATTTGTTAATGTACTTGTAATCCAGACTGGGAAAGAGAAGCTTTTGGCAAGACAAAAATGTGATTAAAAACACTCTAAATATGTTTAGAAAGAAAAGTTCATTTGTACATTGCCTGAATCAACACTACATACGTCAAATTTTAAAAGAAAAAAAAAGAGGTTTTCAGAGGCACCCAGTGAACGAAGTGAAGAGATTCAAGCTGTGCATGTATGAAATTCAAGGAATCCTTTTAGTGCAATGGTTTCAGGACAAGGCAGTGTGTCTGTGTGTGAGACTGACAGTGCTTACTCACAGCAGTGCTTGCTGCTGCTTCAAGACAGTAACTGCAGATTGATTAATGCTTTCACATAAAGTTGTTAGTCACCAATAAGAGAAAAAAGTCACTAGATTTTTAACTAGTCGCTTTTTTGAAGAAAAAACCTTGTCAGGTCTGAAAACTCGTTGAATATAGTGACAAAGTTGCTAAGTTTGCAACACTGATCTCCGGTCGATCATCCGCTTACAGCACCCTCTAGTTCCTTAAGTTACCAATTTGAGTCTTAATTATTTCCAAGGGAAATATTTCAGTCAATAAAATCAAGTGTCCTGAAGTTTTTTCATTTTTATCATTCTATAAAATGGTATTTCCTCAAATAATGTTTTGTCTACCTTGGAGTTGCATTGTGAATGGGTTGAACACATACCAAATGTTGTTCTCAATTAGTTAAGCTAATCTAACCTTATTCTATATTCTTTAAGATTAACTTTGGTCCGCTAACTTAGATCTGCAGTGAACACAAAATTCACTGAATCATTATGTTGATGGTTTTCAACTATTGCTTTTGTTCTTTTGTGTGTACGTAGTTCCTTAGTTTCTTTAATCTTAATTTTGCTTAGTAGTTTTAGTTGCGTTTCACTAGCCTAGTAGAGAGAATTTGTTGATTGAAATATAGTGTTAATTCAGATAAACAATGTTCTATTGTGGTGTTCCCTGTGCATTTGTTTCTGTTAATATTTTTTTTAATGTCTCCTGTTTGGCAGTGTAGCAGTAAGAATTGCTGTCTTAATGCCTAAGAGAGCCAACACATTTTACTTTCACACTTGGAGCATTACTGCTTTTGCCTTAGTGCTCCGCTTTGATTTATATATGCAAAAAGCTTTATTAGATTTATTCTGGCACTATTTCATGTTTAATGGACACAAAACCGGGAAAGTAGAAGAGGAAAAAAAGGAAGAGACAAAGATGAGACAAAATTGTAAAAGGGAGAAAAGGTGAAAAAATTAGAGGAGCGGAAAAGGAGAGAACAAGATAACATCCTCGGCGTCTGCTTCTACACCTGCAAAAAGATATATAAAAAGAACATCAATACAAACCAATAAAGTATTACAGGTACAAACAGCCAACGCCTTGATACCATCACTGAAAAATACACAGTGTTATTTAATACGAGATGTATAAAGTGACAGCTAAAGCTTATGATAGGAGTTTTCTGTACAGAAGTGAATCTGTAAGCACCTGGATCCAAGCACCTGTAAGTGTTTGCGAGAGTGTGCTTGTGTATGTCAGGTTTATCCATAAAAATAGTGGTTGTGAGGAGCCAAGGGCCTGCGCCTAGAGCGCTGAGGCAGAACCCAGGGAAACCTGAACCCCAGATGCCCGAAAGGAACCCCGGAGCAAAATAGATTCTTTATTGTCACAGCGTGTTACCGTGGTGAAATTTCTTTTTGGCCACTCTGGCTAAGAGTACACATAAAAGAGACAAACAAACAGACAAAACAAACAGGCAGTGAACAAGGGTCACAGTGGGGTTTTTTTCTCTCATTATAGCATTGAAGGGTGCCCAAGAGGGACCAACACAGGGATAGCTGCCACGCCCCCCTCATCATCAGGATGGGGGGGGAAGCATCATATAACCCAACAGTTCCCACAAGCCGACGTACCCAATCCATACTCCGGCCCTAACCCCCCACCACGATCCCAGCCCAGACGACCCATAGGCCCATCCACCCAGGGATGGGGCCAACATGAACCTTGAATTTTGCTTAGTAGTTTTCACTGGCCTAGTAGATATCATTTTTTGATTGACATATAGTGATAATTGATATAAATAATGTTTCATAGTGGTGTTCACTGTCCATTTGTTTCTGTTAATAAATTCTTATATTTGAAGAGAAGTATCACTTTATTCCATACGTGTACAGAGTTTGCTATTAGAAGAATGCCAGTGCTCAAATCACTCTTTGAACTATTGTCCTGATATCAAATGATATCAAATGATTGAACGATATTCATCGGACAATACCTAACAGACTGAGAGTTATTTGATAAACATTCATTAACTTAAAAACATGCGTAATTGAACATGAGCAAATGTAAGCTTGTCAGTTATTTGGACTAGCTGTTAGCGTTTAGCTTGATTTATACTAACTGAATACAAGAGGTTTATTAAGGAGGTAGCAGGTAAGAATATTTAGTAGCTTTTAACAGAATCTTACTTCAGAAATTGTGAAGTATCCCTTTTACTACCAAATTTAGGGCCGTATTAAATTAAAAACTTGTCACAAAAACCTCTATTTTCCTCTTTACAGTTTACTGCTTCCAGCTTTCCCTTCCTCCATCCATCCATCAACCCCCACCCCCTTTGTTCCTTTCATCCCCCTCTCCACCTGCCCTGCGGCACCCCTGCATTTGTCCAGTGAGGTCATGCCTGTGTTCTCCCTAATCCCTAGAGGTGCTCGTCTTTCTGCCTCTGCTTAATCCACCATGGCCCCCAGCCCTCACCACATACACACACATGCATGCACACACACGTATGTGCACAGACTCAAAGTTATTCTTGTATTGTATGCTCAGACCCATAGTAATTCCCCAGCATGCATGCACACATTGTTATTCAGTCAGTTATATATATATATATATAAATATATATATATAAATATACACACGCATATAATGCCGCTCCACCTCTTGGTATAAAATCTGTCAGTCTGTGCATTGGACATACTGTGTGTCCCTGTCCATCAGTGTGTCTCCTGTGTGTGCTGCTACCACCCTTTCACCAGGTATGTCCATCTTTATAGTTTTGTGATGATTGATGATGGATTTGACTGATTTTTCAGAAGCATCAGCCATCACTACAGTTGCTGAATGTTTGCTTAGTGACATTTAGTACTCTGTACTATTCTCTCTACTCTATAAGACAAATGTAGCATAAGCTTTAACACACTAACACTTGGATGTACAGTATGTTCTTTAGAAATCAGAGGCCACGCTGCTGACATTTTATTTTACTTTATTCAACCTAAGACTGTGTGCTGGTGGATCAATTCCAAAACCATCTTTCACCATAAGACAAGGACATCATTTTTAAAAATCTAAAGCAGCCAAAGTCACAGCAAAAAAAAAAAAAGCGAGATATAACTTGTGAATAAAGAAAACTGTCTTGTCAGGGAAAAAAACATATATACAAACAAAACAACTCATTGACAGGGTAATATTATAATTTGGATTTCCCAATTTATGCCCCCAATACTTATCAGCGTGTATTAGACGCAAATTTATTTATTCCTAAAATAGCTAAACACAATAGCTAAGCACCGTGACTTGCTCTGTAAAATCAAGGTCCACCATTGTAAATTGGACAGACAGGAGGAACCGGTAAGCGGATAGACGCTCCTCCTATTTGATGATGTGGTGAAACAAGCTGGGGGGAATTTTGCTGCTTTGTCAACGTGAATTGTTTGCGAGAGAGAGGCAAAATGTCAAATGACCAACAGCAGGTGATCAATGCAAAAAATCCGTCTTGTTCGCATTCGGCAAAAGATTGGAGTCCAAGAAAGGTCCAGGTCCCTTCAGTGCTAGGCATATGTTGTTGGCATGTACACTCTATGTTTTGATGTGGCTCATTAATAATTTGGACGCATTTCAGTGGAGTTCTAGTGAGTGTGGTGAGAGATGAACAGAAAAAAAAGATTTTGCTTTTTAAACTTCAAAGCGCTTTGCGTTGAACATTTATCAGCGATGTTTCAGCAGCTTTTTGCACAGCTCTCCCGGTGACAACTCCAGATCTGTATGAACAGCTCGAGGTACTTGGCAGAGACAGACCAGAACCTGAACCATCCAACACAGTCTCTCTTTCACTGTGAACGTCATTGTAAAGGTAGATAAGCATTTAGATTGTTATGGAATACTTGGATTTATCAGACTGTTCACTAGGGATGCACCTGACATAAAATTGCCGGATTTAAAACAGCCAATAATATGACACCCATCAAAAATAAGAATGTTAACTGTTAATTCGTTTTTGTTTTTTTTGCCATTTTTAATCTAATGAAGCCAATAATTGAATAACTTGCCAACATGAAATAGGTTATTATTGTTATATTACTCGCATAGCATTTAAAACATCTTTTGGAAATGGAATAACCGTCTCTAATGTTGTTAGGAGCAAATTTAGGACTTAACTGTTGTGCAAAATCATTATTCAAAACTTTGATTTATTTCATAGAAAACGTAATATCATAATTTCATCTATGAAGGAATGTTTGATTAATGACTGTGACGTGCCTTTGGTACTCAGGTCAGTTGGTGGAATGTGCTAAAATTCTGAATCCAGAGTCCACTGAAGAAAACAGGTACAAGTTCAAAGAAAAAGTACCTCAGAACTATTAATATATACTTTAAAAGTCTGATGTAGTGAATAAAAAGAGAACAACTAGAACACAGATCAAAACCATGACAAATATCCAGAAGAAACTTGACTATTGTTTTGGTACAATTTTCTGCATATTAAGCTTTACAAAACTGAGTGTTACTTTGTGTTTATCTCTTGTCAGTGCAAAAGATAACAATCTGTGGTTTACTCTGGGTTGGGCAGATCACTTTATTTCTCAATGAACGGTTTAGAAAGTGATACTTTTATTGTTTCCATCCCGACCTTAGCCCCGTGTTGTGTTTTGTTCCTCCAGCCCACACAGCCCCTCCCCTCAGTAACAGCTGAACATCAGCTGACATCCTCACCATGGAGCTGGCAGCGGTCCACAGCTTTAAGCTAACTGGAAACAGTTTGGAATGTTTTCAACTTTTAAAATATTATGCTTAATATTTAGATTTCCCAACAGCGTTTTGTCTTTCATCTAGAGCCTAATAGTATCACACAGTGGCTTCTCTTTAACAGCCAGCTTAGTGGTGCCTGCTGGTGCATTTATACTCACACAAACCTTTGTCCTTGACCGCTAAGACTTCTACCCATGTCCCCCTGGAACATGATGCTATCCCCAAATCCCATGGTTTTTTTTTCAGCCCTTATCCCTCCCCCAGTTCCGCTCCAAATGTGCACCTTCCAACTGTCTCAACAGAGAGGATGAAATGCTCTCCTCTCATTCATCTTTCCTGACATTTTTTCCCACACCCTCCCTCTTCCCACTCTTGATTTCTTTATTCAAGGATTTTAAGTGAGTCTGGCTTTTCTGTCCACTCCACCATAAAGTCCAGCTCAATGGAGTGTACGGCTTATTGTGGTCCTATGGACAGGTCCTCCAGTCTCTGCTGTGATGCTCTGCAGCTCCTTCATGGTTACCTGTGGTCTCTGTGCTGCCTCTCTGGTCAATGCCCTCCTGGTCCAGTCTGTGAGTTCTGCTGGACAGTCCTCTTTTGGTCTGTTTGTTGTGGTACCATATGCTTTCCATCTGAACATGATGGATTTGATGGTGCTCCTGGGGAACATCAAATATTTATATATTTGTTTTACCCCACCCTGACTTGTACTTCTCACCAACTTTGTCCCTGACTTGTCTGGAGAGCTCCTTGGTCTTCATGGTGTGATGCGTCTTGCGTAGTGGTGCAGCAGCCTCTGGGGCCTTTCGGGAAAGGTGTGTTTAAACTGACCGGACATGTTACTCTTAGATTACACACAGGTAGACTTAATTTTACTAATTATGTCACTTTTGACAGTAGTCTGTTGCACAAAATGGCATTTAGGGGAATCATAGCAAAGGCGGTGGACACATGTTAACAAGGCAATTTTCAGTTTTTAAATTATTTTCCATGTGTCTCATTTCATTTCACCAACCTAGACTATTTTGTGCAGATCCATCACATAAGACATTAAAAAAAAAGTTTGGAATGTGACAAAATAGGTAAAAGACCAAGGCGAGGGGGAGGCGAGGTTGAATACTTTTGCAAGGCACTTTAACCTTTGAGTTTTAACAAAAAAATCTTAAAAAGGGCACAAATTATTTATGGAAGCTGTAGCTTTACTACTGTACACTCAGAGACTGACAACAGATCATCAGCAGCAGATTTAGGTTACCGATGTGTTGCCGAAAGACGCGTTACGCCAGGCTATTTGATCGTGTATGACAGCTGGCAAGGCAGCCGGCAGAGGAAAGAGAGAGCCGAGCTGTCATCAAAGCTTAATCTAATCTTTGGTTTAATGGTGCAGTCACATGGCTGCTCCAGGTTCTGCCTGAGCACAAAAACCAGGGGTGCAGAAAATTATTGGGAGACCAGTTATGGCAACATAAGCTTAAATAAAAATCCCCGTGCGCACACACACAAAATGCTTTATTTGACAACAAATATTTTTTGGGCTCATTGTAAAGATGCCATCTGCCATCAATACACAAAACTCATTATAGATTCTCTGTCAGCAAACAGGTGATCGCGTCCAGCTGAGAATCATATGTTGATATGGAAGTGTCCAATTTTAATTGAACTCAAAAAGAACATCAATTTTTTTTTTGTTTCCCTGTCAAAGCCAAGTAGAGATTCTTTTCTTCCCTCGTAATTTATGTCAAGCTTATTTGTATAGCACATTTCAGCAGCAAAACAGTTCGAAGTTCTTTACATCATGAAAACATAAAAACATCATAAACACAACGAAATGGTCACTGGTTGTGAGACCAGTAACAAACATTAAATTATATCAAGTGAAAACATCCCTTAGAAGCAGTTTGAAAAAAAAAATCCCAAGAAGGAGGGAGCCAAAGTTGGGCTAAAGGTCTGAGAGGATGAACCGGGTTGGGTGGGAATATGGCAGGCAGGGAAGTGACAGAAACACAATCGTTTATGGTCTCTGTGCGTTTGACCCCTCTGTTACATTCTCACCTGTTGACACCTCATCAGTCTTCTATGTCCCCAAGCCAGGAAGGTGTCAGCAGCCCACGCCCTGGGAGGACGTCTATCTGTGTGAGGTTCTTTGTCAGAACAATGGCAGCTCGGATGGACAGTTTAAAGCCAAATCCATCTCTGTGTGTGTCCCTCTCTTCAAAGTGATTAATCACAGGATAATGTAAAACATAGTGAGCATGACTCACTCCTGTTTCTAAGCTGACAGTAGGCAGAGTTATGTTGCTACTGTCCTTTCATATGTACCAAGCAATACACCGTTAGATACAATGAAGTGTCCTGTTGCTGTATCTGCTGTTTCATCTTATTTTAGGGACAGGGGTCTTCGAAGAAACATACTCTTTAAGCCTTCATGCCAAATACCTTATGTGACAGAAAACTAAAACTCCACAGCAGTCAAATAACACCGTCCTTATGGGTGTGTTTTGCTTTAGGAAGCTTTTTGGAGTTGATGAGAAGATAAATGGGGTAAAATACAGGGCAATCCTGGGCAGAAACATGTTGCAGTTTGCAAAAGACTGCATAGTTCAAGGGGTATGAGTACTATTGCCAGGCACTGTGTAACTAATAGCCTGGGCTGTTGCACTAGGCAACTGCCCTCCCTAATGCATTACTAAAATATGATTCCTAAGAAACTTGCTGGTATTATCTAATGTATCTAAAAGGCATTTTCTGAGTCTAGGGCTAGACTTACTATACAATACAGTTGCACTAACTTATTTTAAGTAGTAAACCATTCTATACCTGGCTGCATGGCAGTGCAGTTGTTGGCACTGTTGCTTCAAAGAAAGAAGTTATTGGGTGTTTCTGCATGGATTTTGCATGTTGTGCACGTGTGAGTTTTCTCCTGCTTCCAAAGAGCAAAAACACAACTGTTAGGTTAATAGGTCTCGCTAAATTCCTCTTGGGTATGAGTGTGTTCTTGTGTGGTTGTTTGTATTTGTGTCTCTTCCTGTTGCCCTGCGATGGGCTGGTAATAAAAGCTAAGCCTGTAGTGTCCGAAGTTGTATTTGCTTTCTTTTGCTTTCTTTTCTTTTTTGCTTTCTTTTTTCCAAACATCAAAAGGATATAAAACATTTTTTAAATCATTGTCATTTATTTATTTATATTCCAGCCATGTCAGACGCTGAAGAGGAATTTGACTATGAGTGAGTGGAACTATTTTACTTAATCTATCTTCATTCAAATAAACTCATGAAGTGTTGTCACTCAATGTGTTTCCACCTCTTTTTTAACGCCTCTCTGCAGGGAGGAGGTAGAGGGTAAGTTCAAAGTTAAACCCATGTTTTTCATTGCTTTTCTGCCACAGAAAAAACAGCTGAACTCTGTGTTTTGTATCTGACCAGAAGTTGAGGAGGAGCAGGAACCTGAGCGTGAGGAGGAAGAGGAGGCTGAACAAGTTGAGGAAGATGGCGAAGGTATATATTTCAATTCTGTGTTTTAAAAATATGTTGGAAATATTGCCTATAAACCAGAAATCCCCTCTCTTGTGTTAAAAATATTTCTCCTGCTTTATCATTGGGTGTCACTGTGTTGATCCGAATTATCAGAACAACAAGAATACCAAGGTAAGCCAAATCCCACGTCACAACACAAACATGACTTAGTACAGCTGGAATAAAATGTGTGTTTTTAAGGAAAGCAAAGACATACAACCCAACCTGCATGTTTGATTATGTGCAGACCCGAGTTTAGTATCTGATATAGCTTCTGTGTCTATAAAATGTAGTGAAAGTTGTAGATGTGGTTGTAGTGGTTTGAAAGCATCAAATTAGTTTTTCACAGTATCTGTTTCTGAATGTGTTTATTGTTTAAATATATAAAATGAAGGAGATGCATTGTTATTGTCTTATGTTGCTATTTATAGAACTTAGCACAACAACAATTAGCTGGCTTTGGGTGTGAGACTGTTCCTAGATCCAAGCACTGACTTCCAGAACATATGTAACGCAAAGTTCCTTTTGTTTTTTTTGGAAGTTGGAATTTGAATCTCAAATTGATATTTCACCCAACCCAGACACTTACAAGATGGAATACCATTGAGATAGGCTAACTGTTGCGCTCAGTGGCCAAACTAAATACTGTTAGCTAATAACTAAATAATTCCTGTTTCTCTCCACGTTATTTTCAAGGGGAAACATGTTTACATGGAGGTGTTGTACATTACCACTAGTGCCACTGACTGAAAGACATAAGGATGGGTTTGCTGCTAAACCTCTGACTAAACCAGTCAGATTCTCAATTTCAAAGATTTTAGTTTAATATTTCCAGCTTGAAAGCCAGACATTTTGGATCCTGAATATAAATGAAACCTAGTAACATTATGACTTGTGTGGGAGAAAATGATTTAATACAGCAATACTTAAATTTTTAGGGACATCATATGCTGTTAACATTCAACAGGGGAAACGGGGAAACACAGAACCCAGAAAAATAGACTTTGTATGTTTGTTTTTTTCTGGAATGCTTATTGTGAGAACAGAGCAATCATTGTACTCATGAGATAAAAAAAACAACAGTTTTGTTAAGGGTCAATGCAAATTTTCATATTTCTTTAGTGAACTGTTTGGCCAGCAACCTATTTGGACCTCGCTCAGCCCAGCAAATCGTGGAAAAACAGCTTGCTAGCAGTACTGACAACTGTTTTGTTGTGGAAAAAGAGTAGGAAAGGTTAGGTTATCACAAAGGAGCCTAAGTTATTTCAAGTTCCCTTTGCTGCTTTGAAATTTTATACCCTTATAGTTTTGGTCATTATTTGCCATGGGGTGTTTTCTGCCCGTACAGAGACACATACCAGCCATGGTGGATGTTTTGTTCCAAATTTGACATCTGATTATTTAACATTTTCGACATTTTGCTTCGCATCTAAATGTGCGAAAGCAATTTTCCATAGGATAACTTATAAATAAAGTATATGTAAGATTCACAGTTCAATAAAATACTTAATAAAAAAATTAAACTATGTGCAATGGTTTAGGAAAATGCATACAAAATAATTTTATAGGAATAAAATGGAAGGGTAAAAATGGTAAGGCCTTCGTATAGAATAAGATACAAATCATAGGCTGTACCTTGTTTTAATTTTATATTATTATTTTAGCTTTTTGCTCAGTAGCTGATGACTAAGTGGAAATCTGATGTGGGTCAGGAGCTTGAGGCCCCATCCAGACGACACAATACATTTCCATAAACAATGAATTCCGGGTTCACATGGCAAAGTTTTAAAATGGTCGGCTGATTTTAAAAACCTGAGACTCCACACATGACGATAAAAAAAATGTAGACATAACATGTTTGCTCGTACAGTGTGTGGTGTCTGGCCAAACAACCAGCTCAACACGCCACACACGAACAGATTTCCCTCACGAACATTTAGATGTCAGAAAGGAAATCTGGCAAAATGTTTCGAGAACAAATGTGACTTCAGAGTAAATACACAGGATGACGAGAAAGAACAATGGCAATAGTTTGTGTACTAATCATAACAGAGAAAAATATTACAAAAAGAAAAGGCGTTGGTTAAAGGAGTGCTACACTATAATATGGAGGCGCGCTGTTGTTTGTTTTCTTGAGTTTCTGTCACCTTGCATGTTAAAGGAGGGTACCACGAAGACGGCATCAGCTGCCAGAGGACGCCACAGGTCCCAGAGGATGGCAAAGGGTGACGCGAACGTGCCATCAGGTGTCAGAGGGTATATATGGGTCTGGACCCAGAAATCATCTTTACCTGTCATTTTCCTTTACAGACTTGGTGTTCTATTTGCACATGTTGCTGCCTGTTGAAACCACTTGATCAAAGCCTTAAAACTTGAGAAAACTTGACAGCTTCTGCCTAGTCTGATCTATTTTGTGAGAGAGGGCTTAAATAGTGAAGTGGGTCTGTCTTATCCTCTCACTAAGCAGTTTGTTTTGCGTATTCCTAAGAATCTCTTCTGCCCTGTGACCCTTAATGGTAGAATGGGGTACCGCGAGCGAGCTATTTTTAGAAACGTAACGTCACGATGACGTCACATCACGTGGTACGCAGTAGGACAAACTCCCAAACTCGCCGCTGCTTTGCTGTGGAAGAGACGTGCGTTAGCCTAGGTTGTACTCGTTTAAAAGACTGCTTTTTCCAAAATCTAAGACCATGGTTTATAAACGTTGTTGCTATGGAACGTGCAACAGCGACTCGAGGTACACTGATCGGCCGCATATGAAGGATGTTTTCTTCATTACTTTCCCAAAATTCAAGAGTGCCAAGGAGAAATGTGTGCGCTTGGTCCATCGGTGCGGTCGGCCTACATATGTAGCAAGCATTTTGTCGGAGGAAAGGGCACAACCCGAAGAACATCCTGACCCAATTCCAGCGACATCAAGTAGTGAACAGGTAAGAGTATTTTGGTGGCCGACACGTTAATAATGAAGCGCCTGCTACCATGATAGCATATAGGCTATCATGGTAGCAGGCGCTAACATGATACCCTGCTACCAGGATAGCCTACTCAAAAACATTTCAAATGAGACAAACATTAAACATATACCGATTCCTGGACGGTGATTACAAACAAAAAAACGGCCGGCATGACCGCCGCGCAGGAAAAAAACAAAAAAAAACAAAGCTTACCGTTCGATCGACTCGGCCCGTTTTCCGGTCTTTTTAAGCCCTCGACACTCAAGCCATCGTTTGAGCTGAAGGTTGGTGTGTTCTTCGACTGTGCGACCAGTAAACCGTGTGCCTGGGACATCGTTTTGGGAAAGTTTAATGGCTGCAAAGTTGGTCATATCGCTGGTTGCTACGTGCGTTCTCTATCGGTTTGTCCTACCTAAGCGGCAAAAGGGGGGTTGCTCTTGAGGCGGTGACGTCACGTGCGCGGTACCCCATTCAGTCTTAAGCTGTTGGGGGTGAGGCTTTGCTGTCTACACCTCAAATTAAAGCGAAGATGGTTCCTATAATCTGCAAGTTTTCTAAGTAATTTCTCATACTCACACACTACTCCAAGGGTGTAACGACGGCTTTAACGACCGCCCATTACTAAGGGGTGGAGCTGTTTCGGTTGAATTTGCATGTTATCTAAGCCATTACAAGGCCTTTGTTGGGCATTGGTATAAAAGCTGGTTACTCCACATTACTCCAGACTTTTTGAATTGAGAAAGCTTCCTGGAGAGGAAGCGAAACGTCTTCAACGACGAAAAACAAGTCCAGTTGCTTTGTTTTTTACTTTTTTTGGAATAAAACTCTTTATTTTTAGTTCTGTGTGTGCGTGCTTTGTCCGGGTTCATCCAAAGACAAATCATGACAGTGTGACACAGGTCTTCAGACAAGATGCTGTGGGCACAGCTAACCAAAAAGTTAACTGCATCTCAGCAGAAGGGATCACAGCTCCATGGAATCGCCTTAATTACAGCAGAGCCAGAGGAAAGCGCAGACAACAGGGCCAGAATCATAACAATATATTTTTGGCAAATGCATGTTTTGTTAATGTTAGGCTTTCAGTGTGGGCTGGTTTGTGTTGAGTAAACTCAATAAAATATAATCCCTCTGAGTGGAACAGAGACCTTTTAGACAGAAATTACATTACAGAAAAACTCACATTTTTCAGTCTGGGATATACAACTTACAGTGACACCTGTACAATGCGGTTCCTCTGACAGAAATACAGTTTTTTAAGGTAGAAAACTCTCTTGGCTAAGGGAAGTTATTTTTTTTAAATAATCTGCACTGTGCACATGGCTCCTCCTTGCTCTATAATACACCGAGCATTTGTGAACGTCTCCTTGTTATCCCTTCAAGACGTTTTACACAGTGTTATTTGTTACATAGTCCCATCTTAAATAAAGTCAGCTTTATTAAGTTATATAAATGAAATACATCATTATTTAAAAGGAATTAATGACTAACAGGCAAGCGTGACAAACCGTTTACGTTAACTAGGCAATAGCTTTCCCTAAAACAGCAGATCTGTCACCTCCGTGCCACCGTCTGTCATCTGAAACCCTCTGGCAGCCATGGCTGCCTCTGCAAGTGCCATTTCAATGAGCTTTCTCTTTTCTACTTGTTACGTCCACCAGGCTCGTTTGTTGGGGCAACATTTAAGGAGACCACACAAGGACTTTCTCTGGTTAAATTAAAATTGAATTTATTAAATTATACTAAAGAAATAAAAACCTGAAGAGGGAATACCTGAAATAAGAAACCAAAATGGATTAATGAAAAACCCAGAACTACCAGAAATAAGCAAATGCAAAACAAACCTAACAAAACCCAACCATAAGATAAGCTACAAACCAAACCAAACCAAACAGGAATCTGAGGAGGGAGAGCGGGAAGAGAGCCTCCCCTCTGCTGCATGCATAGCAGCTTTTAAAGCAGCAGAGCACCAATCAGGGAAATGCATACCACCTGCAGAAGGCCTGTCTCTCGAACCCTAAAGGGGAAATAAGGCCAGGACTGACTGCAGCCATAAGACCTCCCCCCTTAAAACAGAGGATCCTACCTAGGACCTCTGTAACCATTTTCCTTTTTATGTTTGGTCTATCACAATCTGAAATCTAAGAAGCAGCAGCAAAAGAAGTCACTAGAAGGAGCTGAACTATTGAAATAAAACTGAATACAAATTGTTTAAAAACCAATTAACCTGATGTAATTAAAAATGCCCATTAAGACAAAACACAAATGACTTAGATGGCAACATGTGACAAAAAAAAAAAAAAAAAAAAAAAAAAAAAAAAAAAAAGCATGACAGTCAGACCAAATGGATTATTACCCAAAGTTACCACACAATACCAAAAGTGGCAACTAATAATCCAAACCAACCATGAACTCCACAACACAAATGGTCACACACCAAGTAGTTTCATACCACAACAAGTTACCATACTAACAAGTCACCTAAACACACAAGTGACCAACAAAATGTGGAGAGCCACGCCAACAAAAAGGACCACCATCAGCATGGTCCACCGCCACACTCAAAAGTTACTGCTTCAGATAGCCAGCAACACAAGATGTGATCCAACCACGAGTAGGCTAACCTCTCCACAACACCAAAGGTCACAACACACACACACACGACAGACACTTTTAAGACAGACATCTCAGAAAACAGGTTTATCACAACATGTCTCGCAGCTTCAAAATCAGTTTTAAAGTGTTCAGCTACTATCTAATCTGCTCCTTTGTAAGTTTTTCCCAGTAGCTCTACAGTTGGGGAAGACAAAAAAAAAAAAAAAAAAAAAAAACAGTATCCATTTTTAAATAAAATAATCCAACTCACAAAATTAGTCAGAAAATACCAAATACTGTAACCAAACACTGTCAGGAAGTGCATGACTGGTACAAACAAATGGCAAATCTCCATTTTCCTGCAGCTAACTAAGAGACCAGAACCCTGCCCAACCTTAGCCTAGTCTTCAGGCCTTCCTCCAAGAGCCAAGGCACTTGAAGCACCAAGATACCGCTGGCAGCACATCCTTCCAGGTCAAAAACCTCTCAGGCAGCAAACCACGGCGGTGCCCTCAGCCCAGAGTCCAGCCCAAAAATAACAAACTAAAATAATAAACAGGGTCGTCTAAAATGGAGTTGCCAAAACCACCAACACCAGACAGCACTTACCTAACAAAACAAAGACTTCTCTCTCCCTCCTCAAACAAAAGTGTCAATATCCTCATGGACCTCCAACCACATACAAATGGAACAGGAAAAGACAAAGTCAGGGGCATGTAACTGCAACCTGAATACAACAATGAACCCAATTAAGCCTACTTAGTCCACATAAATTTGGACGAGCCCCCACAAATGTTACGTCCACCAGGCTCGTTTGGTGGGGCAACATTAGAGACCACACAAGGACTTTCTCTGGTTAAATTAAAAATTGAATTTATTAAATTATACTAAAGAAATAAAAACCTGAAGAGGGAATACCTGAAATAAGAAACCAAAATGGATTAATGAAAAACCCAGAACTACCAGAAATAAGCAAATGCAAAACAAACCTAACAAAACCCAACCATAAGATAAGCTACAAACCAAACCAAATGGGAATCTGAGGAGGGAGAGCGGGAAGAGAGCCTCCCCTCTGCTGCATGCATAGCAGCTTTTAAAGCAGCAGAGCACCAATCAGGGAAATGCATACCACCTGCAGAAGGCCTGTCTCTCGAACCCTAAAAGGAAAATAAGGCCAGGACTGACTGCAGCCGTAACACTACTGCAATAAACAGAAATAAATTACATCAGACGGTCACAACAAATTTTCCAGCAACTTGCTATGGAACATTTACCCCTTAAATAGTTGAAGTTCTCTTGTTTTTAAAGTTTAGATGTGTTGTATCAGCTTCTGATCCAGGAAACAGAACAGTTCAAATACATTTCTACAAAACATTTGTGACACTGGTAGAGATGATTGGTGTATACTAACTTCCATCCGATCTCCAAATCCTTCCTATATATTTATATGATGTCTGAGGAGGAAGGATTTGTAGAGTGGTTCATGAATTGTTTAAGAGCATTTAATTTTATTTATGTATTTCCCTAATTGGTGGTTCTTTATGAAGTAGATGTGGAATAAATTCTCGGTTTGACTGTTAATTTTTGCTTTTTTCTCCACAGAAGAGGAGCGCCCCAAGCCTAAGTACGCGGTGTCACCGTAACCTCAAAGTGTTCACATCTATCTTTCAGTGGTTCTCAGAACTTCCTTTGACTAAATGTTGTTGTTTTTTTCTTTCAAAGGCCTCTTGTGCCTCAACTTGCTCCTCCAAAGATTCCTGAGGGAGAAAGAGTGGATTTTGATGTAAGTTTGGAAGACTGAAGCAGAGATAAGAGAGTCATGATGTTCACAGCATCTAATGTTACAGCTTGGAGGAAGGGATGGAATTTTACCCGTTTTCTACAGTCTAGTGGTGGATTTGGTATACGTGAACACTTTCTGACAGGTTCATGGAGGTACAACAGTCTTTATTGTTGTGATGTAATGCAATATGTTAAAAAGGCAAACAAAACCTTGCTATTTTGTGAATTCAGCGCAGAGGTGAAACCTTTTTAGCAGCGGAGTATGAAAACAGAAACCTGCTGCAGAAGATATATATAAGACTGGGGAAGATTGTATAGAATTTGTCAACATCTCTTCTAAACAAACAAAAATATATTTGGTGGAGCGGTTTACATGAAATTCCCAACAGGAAATCCATTTTATTACACATAGCTTCATTTATGGTCCAATTAATGTGGATTACTTAGGTTGCTGAAATTTAAACAAGGTATAGGTAAAATCTATGCCCCAGGCACAAAGATCAGCTGTAAGAAGTTGTCTCTTTCATTACTTTGCTAGGACATCCACAGAAAGCGTATGGAAAAGGACTTATTGGAACTTCACACCCTGATTGATGCTCACTTCGAGCAAAGGAAGAAGGATGAGGAGGAACTTATTGGTCTCAAGGAGCGAATCGTGAGATTACTTTAAGATTAATGTTTTCTGTCAGAACTCAAGATTTGTTTGGAATGCAAATGATACTATAGGCTTTAATTGCTAAATATGTTTCCCCCAGGAGCACCGTCGAGCAGAGAGGGCTGAGATCCAGAGGGTTAGAGCAGAAAAGGAGAAAGACCGACAGAACAGGATTGCGGTAAAGACCCGCATGTTTTCATGTATCTGTTTTTCATACCTGTTTAGAACAGTAGATCCTTTGTTTACCTGTCACTTGCAGTTTACATTTTAAATGTACATTTCCTTGCAAAACAATCTATGTCCCTCTTCCCATCTTGTTATGTTATGTCACGTGCTTGTCAAACTGGTCAAGCGGCCATGGAAGTGGGACCCAAACGGCAGTTGAAAAACAAAGCAATGTAACATCTGTGAAAGCTTCTTTTTTTTAAATTATTATTAAAAGGGTTAGGGTTATGTAGCCAGCAGTGTAACCAAACAGAACCACCAACACCTCCAACAACGAGCAAAAAATGGCAAACAGTTTAAATACAAATTAACCTAAACTGGGAAAAACTATTATTAGGGTTGCAACAAATGAAAATGGAAAAATACAACACTATTTACTCTAGACAAAGAGCAAACAAAACCATACATTTACAAACTAATACAGACTGAAAATGTCTCATAATATGCAATCTGACATGCAGACGTTGGCTCATTGTTACACCTTATAACAATAAACTTTAATATATTTCGGGGGACTGTCTGTGACAGACCAAGACTTGGTAGTGTAGCTGCAAAATGGGAGACTTTTTTTGAATAAAAATTCAATTCAATTCAATTCAATTTTATTTATATAGCGCCAAATCATGAAACATGTCATCTCAAGGCACTTTACAAAATCAAGTTCAATCATATTATACAGATTGGGTCAGATTATACAGATTGGTCAAAATGTCCTATATAAGGAAACCAGTTGATTGCATCAAAGTCCCGACAAGCAGCATTCACTCCTGGGGGACCGTAGAGCCACAGGGAGAGTCGTCTGCATTGTACATGGCTTTGCTGCAATCCCTCATACTGAGCAAGCATGAAGCGACAGTGGGAAGAAAAACCACCCATTAACGGGAAAAAAAAAACCTCCGGCAGAACCGGGCTCAGTATGAACGGTCATCTGCCTCGACCGACTGGGGTTACAGAAGACAGAGCAGAGACACAACAAGAGAGACAAAAAAGCACAGAAGCACACATTGATCTAGTAATCTGTTCTACATTAGATGGTAATAGTCGGTGATCTGTCCTCCCTGGATGATTTCACAGTCAACAGAACGCTAGACCAGGTGTACCTACTATGAAGAAAAAAGAGAGAGAACAAAAAGTTAAAAGCTGAAATGACAACAGTCATTTCAATGTAATGCAATGCAAATCTGGAGAACAGTAGACTGGAGAACAGTAAAAATCAGTAGAGTGAGAAAAGTAGGCCCTGATGTCCTCCAGTAGCCTAAGCCTATAGCAGCAAAACTATAAAGGTAGCTCAGAGTAACATGAGCCACTCTAGTTATAAGCTTTGTCAAAAAGGAAGGTTTTAAGATTAGTCTTAAAAGTAGACAGGGTGTCTGCTTCACGGACCAAAACTGGGAGTTGGTTCCACAGGAGAGGAGCCTGATAGCTAAAGGATCTGCCTCCCATTCTACTTTTAGAGACTCTAGGAACCACCAGCAGACCTGCAGTCTGAGAGCGAAGTGCTCTGTTAGGAACATACGGAGTAATCAGAGCTCTGATATATGATGGAGCTTGATTATTAAGGGCTTTATACGTTAGAAGAAGAATTTTAAATTCTATTCTTGATTTAACAGGAAGCCAATGAAGGGAAGCTAAAATTGGAGAAATATGATCCCTCTTGTTGATTTTCATCAGAACTCTTGCTGCAGCATTTTGGATAAGCTGAAGACTTTGAATTGCATTTTGTGGACTTCCTGATAGTAAAGAATTACAATAGTCCAGCCTTGAAGTAACAAATGCATGGACTAGTTTTTCAGCATCACTCCTGGACAGAATGTTTCTAATTTTGGCGATATTCCGGAGGTGAAAAAAGGAAACTCTGGAAACCTGTTTAATATGGGATTTAAATGACATGTCTTGGTCAAAAATAACACCAAGGTTTTTTACTTTATTACCAGAGGCCAAGTTAATGTCATCCAGATTAAGTGATTGGTTAAGAAGTTTATTTTTTGAGGACTGTGGCCCAAAGATTACAACTTCGGTCTTGTCAGAATTTAGATGCAGGAAATTTAAAGTCATCCAGCTTTTGATGTCATCAAGACATGACTGCAGTCGAAGTAATTGATTGGATTCATCGGGATTCATAGATATAGCTGAGTGTCATCAGCATAACAGTGGAAATTAATCCCATGCTGTCTGATAATTTTGCCGATCGGAAGCATATATATAGTAAAGAGAATTGGTCCAAGGACTGAACCCTGTGGTACTCCACAGGTGACCCTAGAGTTTGAGGAAGATTTATTATTAACATGAACAAACTGGAATCTGTCCGACAGATAAGATTTAAACCAGCCTAATGCTTTTCCCTTAATCCCTACAGTATGCTCAAGTCTTTGTAGGAGAATATTGTGATCAACTGTATCAAATGCAGCACTAAGATCTAACAGGACAAGTACAGACACAAGTCCATTATCTGAGGCCATGAGAATATCATTAGTGACCTTCACCAGAGCCGTTTCAGTGCTATGATGAGCTCTGAAGCCTGACTGAAACTCCTCAAGTAGGTCATTGCTTTGTAAATGTTCACAAAGTTGATTAGCAACTACTTTCTCAAGAATTTTAGATAAGAAAAGAAGATTAGATATAGGTCTGTAGTTTATTAGCTCATCTTGATCAAGAGAAGGTTTCTTAAGTAAAGGTTTAATAACAGCTACTTTAAAAACCTGTGGTACATATCCATTTACTAAGGATAGATTAATCATGTCTAAAATAGGACCACTGATCAAAGGGAATACCTCCTTAAACAACTTGGTTGGGATTGGGTCTAACATACAGGTAGAAGGTTTAGATGAAGCTAAGATTTTAGATAGCTCAGAAAGCTCTACTGCTTTTAAACAGTTCAAACACTGTGCAGGTTCTAAAGATTCCTCCAATGCTGCCTTACTTACTGGGGATGAGGTAATCATGTTTGGGAGGATGCCAATTATTTTATTTTTAATGGCATCAATTTTATTTATGAAGAATCCCATAAAATCATTACTACTAAGAGCTAAGGGAATGGATGGATCAATAGAGCTGCAGCTCTGAGTAAGTTTGGCAACTGTACTAAAGAGAAATCTAGGATTATTTTTATTCTCTTCAATTAATGATGAAAAATATGCTGCTCTAACTCTGCGAAGGGTCTTGTTATACAACAATAGACTGTCCCTCCAGATTAAGTAGGATTCCTCTTGGTGTGTAGAGCGCCATTTTCTCTCCAATTTCCTAACATTGTGCTTCAAGGAACGCAGCTCTGAATTAAACCAGGGAGCCAGCTTCCTGTGAATTATCACCTTCTTTTTCAAGGGAGCTACATTATCTAATGCAGAACGCAATGAGGAAGTCACACTGTTAGCAAATGTATCTATTTGTGAATGGGAAGAAACAGCATTGCTGCCATCTACAGGGCATTTCTGCAATACTGAGGATATTAAGAGGGGGACAGACTCTTTAAGTTTTGATACAGCATTATCCGATAAAGATCTACTATAATGGAACCCTCTTTTGGGGGTGGAGAAATCGGTTAGATTAAACTCAAATGTTATTAAAAAATGATCAGATAGGACAGGGTTGTGAGAGAATACTGTTAATTCTTCACAATCAATGCCATATGTCAGCACAAGGTCCAAAGTATGGAGCCGAGAGTGCGTTGGCTTATGCACATTTTGAGCAAAACCAATTGAATCTAGGATAGTTTTAAAGGCTACACTAAGGTTATCACATTCAGTGTCAACATGGATGTTAAAATCACCCACTATAATAACCTTGTCAGTATTTAACACCAAATCAGATAAGAAGTCTGACAGTTGATCCAAAAACTGAGTGTAAGGGCCTGGTGGACGATACAAAACAATAAACAGAAGAGGTTTTATTGCTTTGCAGTTTGGATGAGGGAAACTGAGGGTTAAATGTTCAAAAGAACTGTAATTATTAATTGGCCTGGGACTAATTAATAAATCAGACTGAAAGATGGTTGCCACTCCTCCTCCTCTTCCCACAGATCTGGGAATGTGGAAATTTGAATAACTGGAGGGAGTTGACTCATTTATACTAACGTAGTCCTCTTGTAGCCAGGTTTCTGTGAGACAAAACAAATCAATCTGATTATCAGAAATCAATTCATTAACTAACAAAGTCTTTGGAGGGAGAGACCTTATATTTAATAGACCACATTTAATTCTTTTATTTTTTGGTTCAAAGTGATCCGTATGGATTTTTATTAGATTTTTATGATTTGTTCCCTTTAGATCAGTTTTTGATCTGTTAAGTTTTGGCCGTGGGAAAGACACCGTCTCAATAGGGTAATGGGTGGGTAACAGTACAGAAGCTGCAGAGAGGTGTGTTAAACTACGGCTCTGCTTCCTGGTCTGGACCCTGGGTTGTCAGCATTTAGGAGAACTAATAAATCCGGCCAGATTCCTAGAAAGAAGAGCTGCACCATCCAAAGTGAGAACTATGTTGTGGCCATTGATACGTCTACCTAAATAATAGGCTGAGTATCAGAATCATAAATACTTTAATAAACCCGGAGGGAAATTACAGTTCCAGTACAACCGTTCATAACATACATTACAAACATTCCGGGGGAACAATTGACTGAGGCCTTGCTGCCAAGGACCCTGCCTGACGCGGTTACCATAGGGCGCTGCCTTTAACTCTGTGGAAAGATAGGAGCCACATTTGGGGAGGGAGAGGGAAAAATGGCATATTTCACACTTTATTCTATTCCAGGAAACAGTTTGAGATATCAAAAAACCTCACCATGAGAAAAGCACATATGACGAGACAACATTTATGCAGGGGGTTAACATTGGAGACTTGTCGCATGTAAGTCCATGTAGATTAGGGGCGTCAGTTGTGTGTGTGAGTGAATATTGTTTGTCCATGAACGCTGTCCAGAGGGCCATTGTCCTTGAAATGATGGAAAGTTTATCAACCAGCGCCACAGTCCTGAACGCATCCACAGATGTCCGCGGGGGAGGATGGAGTGGGGGGAACAATTCTGGGCCCTCTCGCCATAACATCCAGGGGAGTTTTTTGATAAGAGGAAGCCTAATCCAAATACACTATTTGTTATGAGAACAAGAAGAGGGATCAGCCTGATCATGGCCACATTTGCCACCGACAATCTCTGAAGTTGCTGATACATCATAAATACTCCAAATCCAAATAGAAGAAATCCAAGTATCATGAATCCAAACATGTATACGTCTTCCACGTCCTCAACTGACAAAATCGAAAAACACACCATTTTCCACCTGTTCCAAGAATCTAGGGTGTATCCCACAAAATATGTCCCATCAGGACAGGAAGGGTCCGCTTTTCCCTGCCTTTCTGTCGAAAAAATTTGATCAATAGCATTGAGAGACCAGCTGACCAGATCCATAGTTTCCAGAGTACCAGGTTGATATGAAGAGAGAGCTCAAAAAGACAAAAACAGAGCAGAAGCAGTGTAAGCAGGAGGAGGGGCGGGGGGAGCAGAGCAGGAGTAGGAGGAAAAAGCGACCTTCTCTGAAGAGAGAGAGAACAGAAAAGATATCATTAACCAGAGAAGCAGCCTCTGGAGGATCTGAGATCTGCAACTCAGGTGGGCGAATCTTCTGACAAGGTAGCTATTAGTCATGCTGCAAAAACATCTGGAGAGACTGAGATGGACCAGGAAGGTGACACTGTTTAGGTCATCACATATATGCATGTATTTTAGTGGTCCAGTCAATGCCTAGACCTAAAGCCAATTCAAAATTTAAGGCAAGTATTGGAATTTGACGTTCATAGACATTGTCCATCCAATTGTAATACTTAGGTGTTTCAAAACTTCAAAAAAATTGAATATCAGTCAAAGACAACACAAGTAAACACAAAATGCAGTTTTAAAATAAAGGTGTCTGCCTCAAAGACCATGGTAACACATGGTGACAATAAAATATTCTTGATTCTTGAAAGTTTTCTATTACTATTTCTTAAGGTACATTCACACCAAATGCGAAAAAGGCACATTTTCTGCATTGAACGCCTGCGGCTTGACATCCCGCCTCGTTCTCATAAAAAAAAAAAAAATTGCAGTGAACAACGTGTGGACAATGCAGCAAAATTTTGCCCAGCTTACTTCTCTGCATCATCAAATTGGAGGAGTGTCTATCCGCTTTCCGGTTCCTCTTGTCTGTTGAACTCAACATGGCGGATGGATTTTACTGAGCAAGTCATTGTGGAAAGCAATAAAACGGCGCCGTGTCCCTGGGTCCACCAGATCACCCAGAGACCCACCCGGTTCAGGGAGTACCACCACCCTCTACAGGAGCTGCATCTGAATGATGGTCCTGGACCCAGTATGAGGACCTGCTGCCCAACGTCGGAGGACGGATCTCCCTCGGGACACAAACTACAGGCGTCTTTGGACAGTAAATCCATCATTGTGCAATAAAAATAAAGCCTAATTGTACTGTCTAAATATGTAACACATAAAAAACATTTTGCCGCCTAAAGAATTGGATGAGGAGCGGCTTTAACAAATTGACAGAAAAGCTCAGATTGTTGAGCTCAAGTGAAATTTTGCTTCACTCTAGACCAGGGATTGGAAACCTTTACCACTCAAAGAGCCATTTGGACTCGTTTCACACAGTAAAGAAAACACTGGGAGTCGCAAAACCCTTTGGAAGATTTAAAATAAATAACACTGCATATAACACGTTTTTTTGCAACAGAATGGACCCGCAGCAGAACCAATGCACCTCTGCACTTGTTTTTTTTCCGCACAAAGTAAAACATTTCTACTGTTTTATGGAAATCATCAACTCTGCTAATGTCAGAGTTTTTATTTTGAATAAAGCATGGTACAAGTAAACGCACGGTCGTGGTCAGATTATTTGATCTTCAGTCCATATAAACGGTGCATTCTGAATACTACTACAAAAAAGCAGCATTTGAAAATGCCGCCTCGACGTGTTTATGTCGCTCTGCAGCCATGTATTTTTTAACCTTCATTTCAAAAATACATTCTGCGTTTATTTGTGTTTTCTTTGACAAATGTTTAAATTTGTTTGATGATTTGAAACACTTAAGTTTGACAAAGATGTAAAAACGTAAGAAATGAGGAAGGGAACAAAAACCTTTTCACACCACTGTATTATGCAAAGAAGAATGGTTGTGACTGCAGCAGAGGGTGGCTCTACAAAGTATCAACTGCGTGGGGATGAATAAAAACACATCATACTTTTCAGATCTCCATCCATCCATTACCTATACCTTCTTATCCATGCAGGGTCACAGGGTGGCTGGTGTCTATCTCCAGTATTCATTGGGCGAGAGGCACCTTGGACTGGTCACCAGTCCATCACATGGCAACCTTTCAGACTGTTTTTTGTAAAAAGGCTTTGAAAATCATGTATAATTTTTTTATGCTTTACATTTATTTGCGTATTTGTGTTGGTCCATTAAATAAACCCCCATTAACATACATTGAAGTTTGTGGTTGGAATGGGACAAAATTAGAAGAAGGTTCCAGGAGTGTGCATACTCTGGCAATGTCTATTGGATATACTTAATCGACATGTGCTAGACGGTTACATGTGCTTTCTTTTTCCAATAAATGTTCAGAGGAAACACCTCATCTGGACTTTATTCCTCATCCTTGCAGGAGGAGCGTCACAGAAAGGAGGAAGAGGAGGCCAAAAAGAAGGCAGATGATGACGCAAAGAAGAAGAAAGTGCTGTCTGGGATGGGAGCCAACTTTGGAGGCTTCCTGGCCAAAGTTGGTACCTTGTTCTCAGCTGGGCAATGATGGAAAGATTATGATGCAGAGGGTGACTGTGTACTGTTGAATTCTGCTTTAGACTGAATCAAGGAAGAGCAAGCGGCTGACAGGCAGAGAGATCAAAAGGAAGACACTGGCAGACAGACGGCAGCCTTTAGGGATCGAAAACATGAGGGAGGATGGTCTAAGGTGAGTCCCACTGCATTGTGGTCAGCTAGTATTCTGTGTAGTGGAAGATTTTTATGTAAGCAGCAAGAGTCTTCACCAAGAGCTCCTTTCATTTGGGTGTGGGGGAGAAGACGAACACTGAAAGAAAGGGTCATAATCCTTTTATAGAGAGATAGAAGCCAGTGAAATGAACTGGCTGCTCTCCAACAAACCAGCTAAAGAGTTGTCCAAGTGACAGGGCAATAGCACAAACAAAACGTCTTTATATTTATATTATATTATATTACATTTATACCCCAGCAATACAAATGACCAACCTCGTAGTGACTGACTGAGGCCCCAGCAATCTTCACCAAGTTCCCGAAAATGGAACAAGCCCATCCAACTACCAGCTAATAAAAACCTTGCCATAAAACCTGGAATTTCCTGGCAGGCATCAACATAGCAGCTCAAATCTGGACTTAATTATTCCCATCCACTAAACTTTTGATCTGTGGTGTGATGTATCTATGCATTTCTCAGGAATCGGGCCCAAGAGATGTGGAACTGGATCTACCAGCTGGAATCAGAGAAATTTGACTTCATGGAGCACATGAAACACCAGAAATATGAGGTGGGTTTTTACAACCTAATCCTGTATCGTACTCCATGAAGGGAAGAAGATGGTGTTAGATTTGGTACACCGGCCTGCTCCTACATATCTATTGAAGGCCCATCTTACCCCGGTTCCAGATTTGGCAGTAAATGAAGAATCATTGATCAAGAGGTAAACATTGTAATATGCATATTTAATTTATTTGGAATTAAATATGGAGACAGAGTATTACAGGATTCTGTCTAACTTTCACAACTCTGAACACATCTTTTTAAGGGTGAGACCCTCCCATGTTTTTTAGGAGGAGGGGGAATCTGTTTCGAACAAAGGAACTCTCTTTCTGACCCACCCCCTCCAGCAATAAACCATCATGTGTTATCCTACCCAGCAAACAGGGGGCAGACATACCTTAAGCCTGGGATATTTTTCTTAACAATTGGCAGAGCTTAAACAACACATTTTCATGCTTTTCTGAAATTAATAAAATGCTGAGTTTAGTAGGAAGCAAGATATTCACTTACCCAATAAACCCAATGGGTTAAAGATGAAGGGCATAACGTGAGCAGTGACTTATCTTAAAGTACACCTAATTTATTTTCTGTAGTTTAAGTATTTACCTAATTGTCTTCCTAAGATTTGAAACAAAGGTATGAGGCTTATTGGGAAAACATTTCTCAAGTATTCAGACCTAAGTTTTTGATCCACAGGATTTTGGTTCTTCCTTCCGGTTAAATTTAATCAAAGGCTAAGTGCATCTTTTCTGTTCAATCCTAGGTGTGTTTAAATGCATAAGAAAACTACAGAAGAGCTTAATAATGTCCAATTTAAAATACCTTCCAAAGCTACTAACAATCAACTTTTCTACATTGTCAGCCAAAAACTTTTAAGTGACAGGCGAACATAGAGTGCTGGATTGTGGGAGATCAATTAGCACATAATAACGAAGCAGAATTAAATAAAAATCTGATTAGGGCTCAACCCCTGTTTACTTGGATACCCCTGAGTGAAACCCAATGCAACCAACTGCTTACAGAAATGATCTATTTAGTAAATATAGTCCACATGTCTGTCAGGCCTAGTCCACACGTAGCAGGATATCTGGGAAAAACTACACATTTTATCCACACATAAACGCCATTATACATCCCTTAAAACGAATGGTCCTAAAAACTCTGGCCAAAGTGGAGATTCATAAACGCTCTGCTTTTGAGCCTGCGTGTGTACATGAAAAGATGGATATTAATGTCTGCCGCAATACGGTCTGTGACAAATATTGCTGCACTGCGTCACACATGCCATTGTTTACACACTTGGCCTTATGGTAGAATTAAAATCGACATTGTCTTGAGTTTTATTAACTATATACTAATATGGTGTTTAAACGAAGCCCAACTTCTTTATCTATCAAGATCAACCCCCCAGCGCTATGATTCATATGTTATTGCAGAAAAGTGGAGGGCATTACTCAAAAATAAATATATAAATGAGTAATATACCCTTTATATAAAATTCCCTACATAAGGGAACCCACTTGATTGCATAAAAAGTCCTGACAAGCAGCATTCACTCCTGGAAAGGCGTAGAGCCACAGGGAGAGTCGTCCATGGCTTTGCAGCAATCAATCATACTGAGCAAGCATGAAGCGACAGCGGAAAGAAAAACTCCCCATTAACGGGAAGGAAAACCTCGAGCAGAACCGGGTTCAGTATGAACGGTCATCTGCATCGACCGACTGGGGGTTAGAGAAGACAGAGCAGAGACACAACAAGAGAGATAAACAAGCACAGAAGCACACTATAGCTGCGTCTCAATTCGCAGGCTGCGTCCTTGGAAGGACCCAGCCTACACAGCCTTAGGAGGACCCAGCCTTTGGTAAATGCTCCGGAGGATCCTCAGCCGTTGGTAAATGGGACGGTCTAGCCTTTGGAGCACTTCCTGGTTGCGACACGACGTCATCATGTCCACCCCAAGCCCGGGAAAAACAGCGGCAGACGGATAATGGATATGGACATTTTTATTTTTAATTTTTTTATTTACTTGTTATCGGAGGAGGACAGTCGGCTTAGACGGCTTCGGCGGCAGCAAAACCGGCGACAAATTTTTCTCAGGCTGGGAGAGCGCAGTGGAGAGGTAACATTTACCTGCTATTATTTTCACCCACAGGGGCCAGCAGATTATGTTTAAATATAAAATTTTATATTTATTTGTAAGACTTGATATAAGCTTATGTTTGTAACTTTAGTAATTTGAATTGACTAGTTAAATGTGTACAAACCCTGTAAATAACTGACTTAAATCACTACTTTCACTATCACTAAAAAAGCGCGCAAAGCACCTCGGGAAATCTTATGGCAGGCGAGGCCACTAAGGATGGTAGCGATGTATCCTCAGAATTCGGGGAAAAGGAGGACGCATTCGAAGGCTGCATTTTAAGCATCCTCAGAATATTTGCCAAATTGGACAGCCTCCGCGCATCCGGCCTTAAAATGCGTCCTTCGTAGGACGCAGCCTGCGAATTGAGACGCAGCTAGTGATCCAGTAATCTGTTCTACATTAGATGGTAATAGCGGGTGATCTGTCTTCCCTCTATGATGTCACAGCTAACAGACCGCCAGACCAGGTGAACCTACCATAAAGAAAAGAAGACAGAGAACGTTAAAAGCTGAAATAACAATCAAGCAATGCAAATTGGAGAACAGTAGAACTCAGCAGAGTGAGAAAAATAGACCCTGATGTCCTCCAGTAGCCTAAGCCTATAGCAGCATAACTACAGAGATAGCTCAGGGTAACCTAAGAGACTCTAACTAGGAGCTTTGTCAAAAAGAAAAGTTTTAAGCCTTAAAAGTAGACAGGGTGTCTGCCTCACAGACCAGAACTGGGAGTTGGTTACATAGTAGAGGAGCCTGATAGCTAAAGGATCTGCCTCCCATTCTACTTTCAGAGACTCTAGGAACCACCAGGAGACCTGCAGTCTGAGAGCGAAGTGCTCTGTTAGGAACATACGGGGTAATCAGAGCTCTGATATATGATGGAGCTTGATTATTAAGGGCTTTATACGTTAGAAGAAGAATTTTAAATTCTATTCTTGATTTAACAGGAAGCCAATGAAGGGAAGCTAAAATTGGAGAAATATGATCCCTCTTGTTGATTGTCATCAGAACTTTTGCTGCAGCATATGGATCAGCTGAAGACTTTGAACTGCCTTTTTAGGACTTCCTGATAATAAAGAATTACAATAGTCCAGCCTTGAAGTAACAAATGCATGGACTAGTTTTTCAGCATCACCCCTGGACAGAATGTTTCTAATTTTGGCGATATTCTGCAGGTGAAAAAAGGAAACTCTGGAAATCTGTTTAATATGGGATTTAAATGACATGTCTTGGTCGAAAATAACACCAAGATTTTTTTACTTTATTACCAGAGGCCAAGTTAATGCCATCCAGATTAAGTGATTGATTAAGAACTTTATTTTTTGAAAACTTCTGTCTTGTCAGAATTTAAGTGCAGGAAATTTAAAGTCATCCAGCTTTTGATGTCATCAAGACATGACTGCAGTCGAAGTAATTGATTGGATTCATCAGGATTTATGGATAAATATAGCTGAGTGTCATCAGCATAACAGTGGAAATTAATCCCATGCTGTCTGATAATTTTGCCAATCGGAAGCATATATATAGTAAAGAGAATTGGTCCAAGGACTGAACCCTGTGGTACTCCACAAGTGACCCTAGAGTTTGAAGAAGATTTATTATTAACACGAACAAACTGGAATCTGTCCGACAGATAAGATTTAAACCAGCCTAATGCTTTCCCCTTTAATCCCTACAGTATAGTCAAGTCTTTGTAGGAGAATATTGTGATCAACTGTGTCAAATGCAGCACTGAGATCTAACAGGACAAGTATAGACACAAGTCCATTATCTGAGGCCATGAGAATATCATTGGTGACCTTCACCAGAGCTGTTTCAGTGCTATGATGAGCTCTGAAGCCTGACTGAAACTCCTCAAGTAGGTCATTACTTTGTAAATGTTCACAAAATTGATTAGCAACTACTTTCTCAAGAATTTTAGATAAGAAAAGAAGATTAGATATAGGTCTGTAATTTACTAACTCATCTTGATCAAGAGATGGTTTCTTAAGTAAAGGTTTAATAACAGCTACTTTAAAAGCCTGTGGTACATATCCATTTACTAAGGATAGATTAATCATGTCTAAAATAGGACCACTGATCAAAGGGAATATCTCCTTAAACAACTTGGTTGGGATTGGGTCTAACATACAGGTAGAAGGTTTAGATGAAGCTAAAATTTTAGATAGCTCAGAAAGCTCTACTGCTTCTAAACAGTTCAGACACTGCACAGGTTCTAAAGATTCCTCCAACGCTGCCTCACTTACTGAGGACGAGGTACTCATGTTTGGGAGGATGGCAATTATTTTATTTTTAATGGAATCAATTTTATTTATGAAGAATCCCATAAAATCATTACTGCTAAGAGCTAAGGGAATGGATGGATCAACGGAGCTATGACTCTGTGTAAGTTTGGCAACAGTACTGAAGAGAAATCTAGGATTATTTTTGTTCTCCTCAATTAATGATGAAAAATATGCTGCTCTAACTCTGCGAAGGGTCTTGTTATACAACAATAGACTGTCCCTCCAGATTAGGTAGGATTCCTCTTGGTGTGTAGAGCGCCATTTTCTCTCCAATTTCCTAACATTGTGCTTCAAGGAACGCAGCTCTGAATTAAACCAGGGAGCCAGCTTCCTGTGAATTATCACCTTCTTTTTCAAAGGAGCTACATTGTCTAATGCAGAACGCAATGACGAAGTCATACCGTTAACAAAGACATCTATTTGTGAATGGGAAGAAACAACATTGCTGCTATCTGCAGGGTATTTCTGCAATACTGACGATATTAAGAGGGGGACAAACAGAAGAGGTTTTATTGCTTTGCAATTTGGATGAGGGAAACTGAGGGTTAAATGTTCAAAAGAACTGTAGTTTTTAATTGGCCTGGGACTAATTAATAAATCAGACTGAAAGATGGTAGCCACTGTGATTGCTTGATGGGTTGAGTAGTCGTCTGGCAATCAGAAGATTGTGGGTTCGATTCCAGCTTCCCCTTGCCACATGTCGATGTGCCCCTGGGCAAGGCACTTAACCCCAAATTGCCTACCGAGCTGCGTCTCGGTGTATAAATGTGTGTGCGTTAGTGAGAGCGACTGGGTGAATGTGGCTATAGTGTACAGCGCTTTGGGTGGTCAGCATAACTGGAAAAGTGCTATATAAGTTCAGTCCATTTACCATTTTTACTCCTCCTCCTCTTCCCACAGATCTGGTAATGTAGAAATTTGAATAACTGGAGGGAGTTGACTCATTTATACTAACGTAGTCCTCTTGTAGCCAGGTTTCTGTGAGTCAAAATAAATCAATCTGATTATCGAATAATCAATTCATTAACTAACAAAGTCTTTGGAGGGAGAGACCTTATATTTAATAGACCACATTAAATTGTTTTATTTTTTTGGTTCAAGGTGAGCCATATTGATTTTTATTAGATTTTTATGATTTGTTCCTTTTAGATCAGTTTTTGATCTATTCAGTTTTGGCCGTGGGAAAGACACCGTCTCAATAGGGTAATGGGTGGGTAACAGTGCAGAAGCTGCAGAGAGGTGTGTTAAACTACGGCTCTGAATGATGCAGAGGCGAGGCTGCACAGTACCACACGCATGTGCTAAATCTCATTGCAGAAAATGTGAATAGTTTAATGGCAATAAAATTTGAACTCTGAAAGATTTATATGTCTCTCAGTTCTTCCTTAGCAGGACCCCTACTCTGACATAAAACATATATTATACAGCTCAGAAAAAATCCAAGATTTTTGTCTTTTTTATGTTATTGGGCTAAATCAGTTAAATCTAAAGTAAGTAATCAAAAAGAAATTATTGCTGTAATTTGATTATTTTAGTTCTTTTGTTATAATCTCAGATTTTGGACAGGTAGCAGCCTCAGTGTGCACGTGTGATGTTGCTCACAGAGGTATAATGAATGCTCAGATGCATGAAAAATTAGGGGGAACATTGCAGGTGGTACAATAAGTATAAAGATTCAGCTTGTAAAAAAAATTAGGCCATAATGTTATGGAAAGGCCCTCTTGATAAAAGAGAAAACTTAGGTTTTAAAGAAGATTGCCACTTATCAATTAATCATTAGTCAACTGATAAATTCAAACTTCAGATTAACTCATAAATAGATAGCTTTCTCCCTTAAAGCACACTCAAGAGTTAGAATGGCCCAGTTAAATCCAGCTTTAAAAAACATGTCATCTTCCTTCCCTGGTATACATATTTTGTGTTGGTCTATCAAATCAAATCCCAATAAATCCCATGCGTCCCTGTAATTTAACCAGCCATTCTTATGAAGAATTTCTGTATATCCCACAGATCACTGTGTTACTGAACAGAATCCAACATGCTCAGAAGTTGTGAGTAGATGAAAAATATAAAACATTTGATTTTGCAGTTCTTGAGGTCCCGGCATCCTTTATTGCTCATCTTTTTCTGTCCTTCTTTCCTCCCTCAGTAAAAAAGTCAAGGGGAAGGTGGGCGGTCGCTGGAAGTAAGGCCAGAATAAAAAAACAGATGGCGGGAAGCTGTTAGAAAGACCGAGCTAGGAGAGGGTTGGACCTTAGAAAACGGAACATTTCTTCTTCACAGTCAGCCTTTGTCCCATTGGTTGTGGATAGGATGTGGTGTAACTTAATGCTACTGTCTGAAATAAAAAGTCCATCCACTACATTTGAATTGTGTTTTTGTGAGCTCCTTATTTTAAAACTCTGGTTTTGCAATTCTGGGGAGGCACAATTGAGGAAAGAACTGAAGCACATTGTTTTATTTCCTCATCTGGTATAACTGGTTCACATTCTGACCTTGCGTTAGATTTGTATAGCAGTTTTCCAGGGGTAAACAACAAAGACTGACACAAAAGAGGGAAAAGAAATAAATAATTAAAAACAGGTGCAATCAGTTTCCTTAAAATGTCAGCAAAAAGTATGTAGTGTCCCCTTGTGTGTAATTCAATCTCAGTATGAATCCAGCTGCTCTGTGAAAGCCCAAGAGATTTGTTAGAGAACATAAGTGAACAATCAGCATCAGCAAAGTACCCATGAAGAAGCCCACGTGAACTGAACCCCTGTTTCCATCCAGGGGGTCCCTGTTGACACTGTGGAGGAGTATAAGTACGTGGGAGTGTACTTTAACAATAAGCTGGACTGGACTAGAAACACCGAGGCGGTCTACAAAAAGGGCCAAAGCCGACTGTTTTTCCTGAGGAGGCTGAGGTCTTTTAACCTGAAAAAAGCCAGCTGTATGTCGCTCCGCCTAGCTCCACTCACATACGTGTGAGTGGAGCTAGGCGGAGTGACATACAGCTGGCTTTTGTCAGGTTAGAGGTCTTTTAACATCTGTTGGACAATGCTGAGGATGTTTTATGAGTCTGCTGTTGTCAGTACGATCTTCTTTGCTGGCACATGCTGGGGCAGCGGGCTGAAGATCGCGGACAGCAACAGACTAAACAAACTGATCAGGAGGGCCGGTGATGTTGTGGGGGAGGAACTGGACACTCTGAAGACCGTGGCAGAGAGGAGGATGCTGTCCAGGCTCCAGTCCATCTTAGACAATGTCTCACACCCTCTCCATGACACACTGACCCAGCAGAGGAGCTCCTTCAGCACAAGACTCCTCTTACCCAGATGCACCACAGAGCGCCACAGGAAATCATTCATCTGTGGTCATCAATCTCTACAACGCCTCCCTCAGTGATTCAGACCCCCCCCCCCCCCCCCTCTCTCTGTAATTGACATTTATAAAAAAAATCTTTGGACTGTTTTTGCACATCGTCACTATCACTTTATTTTAGATCTATGGTTTTATATATATATATATATATATATATATATATATATATATATATATATATATATATATATATATATATATATATATATATATATATATATATATATATATATATTTATATATATATATATATATAGAGAGAGAGAGAGAGAGAGAGAGAGAGAGAAAAATGTATATATATATACATTTTCTCTTTCTCTCTCTCTCTCTCTCTCTCTCTCTATCTATATATATATATATATATATAGAGAGAGAGAGAGAGAGAGATCTGTCGCAGGGCAACACATAGACAAAGAGGATAAACAACCATTCACAATGGGTAACAAGATAATCTGACACCGTATAAAACGCTTTGTGTGGAGTTAACGTTAGGAAGATGGATGGAGCTAAGTACCAACATCCTGAGCTAAGTAGTCAGGATGTTTGCCTTCAAGCAGGAAAATTACCCTTGGACTAAATCCAGTTTTGAACACAAATGGTTTAGATCAAAGTATATAAAAATAAACATTTCCCAACAGTCTTTTATTCCACAGATGGGACATTTTGTCTCTGTGTTTAAAAATACTTTAGGAAGAAGTGTGCTGCCAACACTGAGTGGTGGATGCAGAGCAATCTGTGATCAAGGGTGTTGCTCAGGGACCCAGAGTGACAGACTCAGTTTCTCAACCTCTTCTGTACACAAACGCCCAGCTCTCTAATCACTAGGCCACTCCTCCCATGTCAGGTGTTCTCCCCGTCGGGGAATCGAACCCCAAGTCTCCTGCACGACCGGCAGGGATACTCACCATTATATGGCCCAGTCAAAGTTTGGACCTAAATCCAACTGAGAGTCTGTGGCCTGAAAACTGACATTCACAGACACTTTCCATCCAGTCTGACTGAGCTGGAGCTATTTTCAAAGAAGTCAGGGCTTAAGTTTCAGTCTCTAGACGTGCAAGCTGGCTCACAATTATGCACTAGTTTGTGTATCATTAATACCTGATACAATACATTGAAGTTTGGGGTCGTAACATGAGAAAACAAGAAATAGTTCAAGAAGCATTCATTTAGAATCAAACTGTCTTTTTAGCTTAAAGAGCCCTGTGATGACTGATGATGATTACATTATAACAGAATAAACCCCCACCGCGTGCTCATTCGTCACCTCTTGCTCAGGAGGTACATAAGTTACACAAACTAGAAAGAATGTTGTTTATTTGTATCTGCAGCGGGGGGGGGGGGGGTTGCCACTAAAGTCCCAGAATAACCATCGGGCTTGTGTGGAGGAGCAGTAATCCACATGAACCTTATGCCAGATAAAGTAGCTGCTCAGGATTCAAGTCCTGGAAGAGACCCCGTATCTGGCTTTTATCTCTGTCAGCAACTGCATAAGATTTATTCTGTTTAAGTTTTGAATTATTTCAAACATGTTGACACCTTACAAGGAGAGGGAAACACCGTACACATAAACAAATGCCTGCAAGTTGAGAAGAGGATTATGTGCCAGTGTCATGATTTTGGTTTTTGTTTGCTTTGTTCTGGACTAATCGGTTTCCACCCTCCTCAGCCAACAGCCATCTGTCACCACCCAATCAGCTCTGTCCTCATTCTCCAGGCAATCAGATCAGATCAGCTCCACCTGCTGCCACTAATTACTGTCAACTCTGCTTACCTGTTCACCTGCCTACATCTACCTGCCTCAGTCATCCACTCGCTGCCAGAACGTCTTGTCTCGTCTTGTCTTGTGTTGTGTGATGTGCCGTGTCTCTACCAGTTCCTCTGTGCTCAGACAGCTGGGCTCTTCTGATAAAGGTTGCCTGCGTCTACATGCTGCTAAAGTCTTCTGTTTCCCCGTGATTCCCAGCCACTCGCTCTGCCCATTCTGGTGGTTCCTCGGTCCACGTCGCCTGTTCTGGGATAGGCTGGCAATTGCTCTAGGGGCCTATCAGCTCCACACACCATGAGGAGTTGTTTATGTTGTGTGGGAGCATAAGGTTCAGGACATTTCGACCTCCCACACCATCCTGCAACATAAAGATGGAGCTTGTTCTGGTCTTGTTTGTCATGATTTCCAGTAGTTCTGCGCTTTGACATTATCACTCTGTTTTTGAGGCAGCTTCAGGCAACTATATGCGAGCAGTTTCCTGACCAATAAATAATGTACACACACCTCCCTCTCTTGATTGGCATGTTCTTTTGTCCGTCTCACCTGGAGAGGGGGGGGGGGGGGGGCTCTGAAATGGCCCCGTGCCGTGTCACATCTATATCCTAATGAAACAGGAAGATATGGGTTACTCGTGTAAACTTCTTAGCCACTCTGATTAAATTAAAAGGTAATCTTTAAATAACCAAGGTCTCAGATTCTCAAATTGGAACTGTTGTTTTTCTAAATGTGATTAATTTCTGGATGTGATATAAGATTATGCTACTGCAATTGAATACATTTCTTTTATGGCTTTTCATACGCCTTCCCGTAGGATGCCATTCATTCATGGGGGCCGCCTCAGTGCATTCTCAGCTCAAAGAAAGAAACCTACATACAAAGAATCGTTGTGCCTCATCTACTTAATTCTTTTCATTAAAAGCCTTGCCATGTTTTTTTCCATCAGCAAGCAGGCATGCAGTTGCAGTGATGTGTCATCCAAGTTTCCATTGCCTTTTGACTCTTGGAAGCACCACAACCACAGATCAACCAAAGTCTTGTTGGTGTTTTTGTTCGCGGAAACACAATGATGCTTCTGATAGAAATTCAAAGAACATTTTCATCAAATCTTGGCAGTCTGCCAGAGAATGCTGTTTAACCAGCCTGTAGACTTTGATCCTATTTGACCCAAGGCTATTTTTCTATCTTGACAAATACTGTATGTCAAAATCAGCTAAAAGATCCTTAAGTTCCACAGGTTAAATTGCTATAGGACAAAAGGAATCGTTCCAACATCCCTCTGGACGTCTCAATCACTTCAGAGGACTAGAATCAGCTTTTTGCATCAGCGTTGTGTTTTGTCACGGCTCCTGCGTTGATTGATGTTAATGGCTGTGCAGAAATCAGCACAACGCATATTTTCACACGTCTGTTTCATCAACATCATTATCTTGATTTCTATCAGGTTTCCTAGATGCTGTTGTTAGAGTCAAGCTTTCATTCATGGCTTCAGAAAGATGAAGAGACAATGAAAGGAATGTTGAAATACCATTGATATGCTAAAATTCTCAAGAATCAAACGGAGATTTTGGCTTATGTGCACGAACATGTAAAGATGATATACAGAATCCATATATGTTTTGGTATAAATAAGCATTCTTTAAGCAGAAAAGATAGCCCTTGGCTTAAATAAAGGTGGAGTTTGCCCTCATGTGGAGAATTAGTGGCCTTGCATCCTGTCAGGATTCAGGTTTTTTTTTATCCAGGTTGATTTTTTGTTTTGTTTTATGTATTTTTCATTTATTTTCTTATGTACAATTTATTTGTTTTGTGAGGTTTTCCACAGCAATTTATTTCAATAGTATCTTCTCCATTGGTTGTCAGAACAATTAAGTCAACATTTGGAGTTTGACTCAAAAAGGTAGTATTGTTAGATGTTTATTATTAGAACACGTTTATTAAAAATACCTCACTCTAAAAGTGTCTTGCACATTTTTTGCTGATCTGCAAAGTCTGCATCACAGAGCTGGCGTCTGTTAGATACTGGAAAAAGAATGGCCAGGTTTTGCGCGAAACGCAGCGGGATTTAAAGTTTGCCTTTTGTAAAAACCAAGCACTGAAACTGAGGCTCCTTTTTATATATCTGATCCAAAGGAAAAATAATAATGTTCTTAAATTTAGAAATTTAGAAAGGTGAACAGGTACCTCATAAAAGTAAAAGGTAGCTAAACAATTGTGATTTATTTTACTTTTCGTTTAGCTTATCCTCCTTTCTTCTTACCATGATTAGGTTTTCTGCCCCTTCCCCCCAGTTTAATTCCTGCCTCACATGTTTGGCTCACTCCAGGAGTCAAGGACTAATAAGGGCACACCAGTAATCCAGTCTTTCCCTGCTCACTGTCACTCAGGAAGCACAGATGGAGCCATAAAACTGTGAGTGGTTACCCAGCATAAAAGCATGAGTGCTTTTTGGGGGCCGGTCTATACGGTGCATACTGTGATCAAATTACTTATTTATAGCTGCCCAAGCTTTAAAGTGGAAAACATGACCGAAACATGAACAAAATCCCTTTATGTTTGTAATTTGGATAAGGGGCACTCATGGTGGGGCACTTATCCTGGTGAAAGCTTCAGTGGGTTGGATTAATATTATACGACAAATTTTCAATCAGAATCAAGATATTTCAAGAACCAGTGGTGGCGATTCCTGCAAGAATTGCACTATGTGAAAGCGCATCCTTCTGAGGCCAGAATGTTTAGAGCATTTGTTTCAAGTGCCCTTGGGCCATGGAAGCCTGGTTAAGTAAGCCAAACTGACCAGATGAAAAACATCCCCTGTTTTGAACCGTTTCTGATAAAGTTTCTTTAAGACGTAAAGTATTTCACTGTTAATGGCACATTATCTGATTGTGTGACCATGACTTTGAGCTTACATGCAGCTGAAGGGAAATAAAGGTATTACAGCTCTTGGTCGCTAATCCATCAGTCCACCAAACCATCTGTCTCTTTTTATTTATTTGGCTATTTCTTAACAATCACAATATAATAAATAAAAAGTGAAACCTTACAGACATTTGAATATTTTTAAAGAAAGAAACAAAAATGCACACATGCATAATATGACCACTCCCAACATGGCTTCCGTCAAACATGGAACAAGCAGGCCACTGGCTACAGCACATTTAACTGGGACGATCAGGTTGGGATCTGATGAGTTCAACAACAAAGAAGAGGAGCTCTATAGGGAAATGGAATAGGGGAAGCACATTTCAGGTCAGCAAACAAAGTTTGGGTGTCAGTTATTTTTCATTTTAGCAGACTGGATAGAAATTAGTCACATCTTCTAAGGAGGTAGTTAAAAGGGTCTTAGCCCTTTCTGCCCACCCTTGCTAGAATTAAAACATAAATCCTAATCGGATGCTAAAGAGATAGCTCGGGAATTTTCCAGGAAGATTCTGGTAAACATCTATAAGCAATTAATGCCTTGTCTGCAATACATGGCTTCTTGGTTACTTCAGCCTAGTTGGTCCTGGAAGCTGAAGCTAGTAAAGACTAAGTGAGTTTTTACCCTCTTACAACTACAAGCTCAAAAACATCACTACAGTTTATGTAAAGAAAATTATATTTTACAAATCTTTTAACCATCATTGTGTTGCTTACACAGAAGCCAATTACCGTTTGCACAAAAAATGAAGGTAAGTGGTGGTGCACAACCAGTACTCTTCCTGTCTTAAACATGTACTGAGAACAGAACATGTAAAGTGTTTTAATTCAGAGTAACGACCTCATATAAAAGTAATTTTCTGCTAAGATGAGTGAATTAGTTCACCTAGACCACTATTACTTTATCAGTGTGTGGTTCTGTGCTCTTTGTGTCTCTGCTCTGTCTTCTCTAACCCCCAGTCGGTCGAGGGGGATGACCGTTAGTACTGAGCCTGGTTCTGCTGGAGGTTTCCCTCCCTGTTAAAGAGGAGTTTTCCTCTCCACTGTCCCTTTATGCATGCTCAGTATGAGTTATTGCTGAAAAACCATGGACAATGCAGATGACTGTCCACTGTGGCTCTATGATCTTTCTGGAGGAGTGAATGCTGCTTGTCAAGACTGCTGGGCTTTCTTAGCTAGGAAACTTTTTGACAAATCTGTATGATTTGAATAAATTTGATTTTGTAAAGTGCCTTGAGATGACGTGTTGTGAATTGGTGCTATAGAAATAAAACTGAATTGAATTGAATTGTTTTCTACTGCTCACCGTTTCACTTTTCTATTGGACACTTACGCTGACCAAATGTTTTGATGTTGCAATTCTGTCTATGTTTCACATAGGAGGATTATTGGTGATGCAACGCCTCCAATTTCCATTTTCTGTGCATATAATCACCAGGTGCTCTTTAATTAACCACCAAACGCAAATGCAAAAGCTGTTTAAATGTTAATAAAATTGCGTTAAAAATAACCGTCACGACATATTGAACCCTGAGCTCTTTTAGAAGTCGCTTCAGTCTTGACTTCTCTCAGGTTAGCCATTAGCTTCAAGGACCAACTAATATACAACATGAAAATGCCTAGAGAGCTATTAACAAGAGGTAAAATATTAGCTGATTAGAACTTTTCAACAGAGCCTCAATATTTCTTCACAATCCCTTCAAGAATGCTTTTACGTGAGCCCTGACCTTTTCTACCACTGTTGGGTTATTTTCTTTAAAATCGTTTACTTTTGGATCAGTTGCCATCACAAAACTGCTGGTGTACAAAACAAGAGAGAAAAAACAACAAAATCTCAAAACAAAAGCGATCACAGTTTTAGATGTCATTGGTGCAGTTTTCCGAACAAGTTATGGTAAAAATGGCAGCAGATAAACCTGTGCTTTTGTTGCTGATCATAAGAGTCTACATCCCAGTTCTAACATCTATATAGAAATGATAGAGAAGTGTGAGGGTTTTTGGGAAACGGAGTCTTTTTTAGGTTAAGTAAATCTCCCATCTCTTTTTTAAAGCATATCATAAATAATAAAGTATTTTGATGCTCATAGACCACATGACAACAGCATGGCACAATTTACTCACATTAAACAGGAAAGAACAATATCAAGATGGAACTGTGGGATTTCATTATTAATTACAAAAAAATATTTCCCAATAATGTGCATCTTGAATTCCTTTACTAGTGAGAATGTATACTGTATGCACTGATCATCTGTTTTGTTCAAATGAATGTTATGCACACAATAACTTATTCAGAAATGCCAAAGTAAAGTATTACAGATGCAAGTGTAAAAATATCACAAATAAAACAACAATTCCTGCAAAATGACACTTTGAAGACGTCCTTTGCAGATAATATGTCACATACAGTATGTACTTTATGTGAGTACATATGGGTCATGTTAGCGGATGGGGGCCTTCAGAGCAGCATCCACCTCCTCCTCGGGCAGCAGTGTGTGCCACTGGGCCACAGGACGTCTGGGATTGGCCAACATGTCTGACCAGTGGCGCAGCCCGACGCCTGAGGCGCCATAGCCGATCCAGCACTTCCCAATGGGATCGTTGCTGCCCAGTTTGTCGTAGTCGTACACAGTGATCAGCACCTGGAGTTTCTGTGTGTGGAGACAGAGGAGGGTCAAAGGTATTCCCTAAATCTTTTGCTCAATTCTCCCTATTTGGATCCATTTTGATTTCTGCTTGTTACATTTAAACTGCTTCGATCTATAAATGACTCCATTAACAAAAACTTTGCAAATTTTCCTTAAACTGACAAATTTAATAACGCAAAAAATAGCTGGTTCATACATCATTCCGTTTAGCTTTTTTTTTACGTCCAGTTATTAAAAATCATTGACATCCCCTTCACATTAGTTCGAAGCAGCACCATGACATAGGAAAGATAAATCAGAATATGGTGGTCTTTGCACCGTCTAGCAGAGGTCAATATCAAGAGTGCAGCTCTCCAGTATACGCAACTTCACTGAAAATTGAAGAATTTCCGTAGAGATCCATAAGACCTCCCCGCTGCCATTCTGGCTGGCATTGCATAAGTTGCTGCTTTGTGTATCTTCTCTGGTCCCTGCTCTGGCTCCAAGGCCAATGATTCAGGATCCCCAAAGCAATAAATACCATGCTATGCTAAGAGCCCTTGCACGTTCAAAATCAATATGCATTTGGCTCCCCACTACAGTATAGTAACCTTGCCTGCAAGCTGAATTTATATATTGGTTCAAAAACACAAGAATCCATCTTGTACCTCAAGATGGATCCTTTGCGGTTGTTCGGTCCCTGAACCGTCCAGGACCAAACCAAAAGCAGTTCAGGTCATTGCAGTATTATGGTTTAAGGCGGGACATACCATATTTTTCAAACTATAAATCGCTCCCTGATATAAATCACATCAGTCAAAAAATGTGTCACAAAAAGGAAAAAAAACACATAAGTTGCACCAGACTATAAGTCCCATTTACTTAAATTTCCATCCATCCATCCATTTTCTAACACGTCTATCCCTTGTGGGGCGGCGCGGGGTGCTGGTGCCTATCTCCAGCTGTCAATGGGCGAGAGGCGGAGTACACCCCAGTCAGGTCACTAGTCTATCGCATGGCAATACTTAAATTTATTTCACACAATCCAAGACTAAAAGCTGACATTTAATCTAGTAAGGCAACTTATTCAATTACACAACTGCATCCACTGCCGGCTGAATAATATGAAACATAACTGAGAGGTCGAATAGGGTAAATTAGAATAACAAGCCACCAACCCCAATCCGGAAAGTTCTCGTCAGAGTATTTCAGCGTATCGGGCCATTACGCTGAAAATTGTCAAAATTACGCTGAAATTAATCATGAGTGTAGCGGTGCTGCATGTGAAGCTAACAGTATGACATGGATGTTTGAGAGCAACATAAAGCTCACGTGATCCAGCAAAGTTGTGAACCACAGACCTGTAAGCTAGCGCTAGCTGTTATTAACTTCACGGACAGCCCGATAATAAGGTTCTGTTGTGGTCTGGGCGCTTCAAGCTGCACCACGCAACGCTCCGCTGCGTGAATACATATTTAAACAGCGAAACAACATACAAACATGTGTTCAGTCGTTTTTGTCTATTAGTTAATGTTTCAATTAATTTTAAGTGGTACAGGAGCAGCATATAGTTTTCAAAAGCCTAGAGCGTCGTCTTGCAGCTAAACACCCTAATGTTTACTCCTTGGTTCATGTTGGGTAAAATGAATTACCATTTAAAATTGATATATAAGTCGCACCTGACTATAAGTCGCAGGATCGGCCAAACTATGAAAAAAAGTGTGACTTATACTCCGAAAAATACATCACATTTGGGACAAAAAAAGAGCCCACAGCAAAATCAAAATAAAGATTGAAGTGCAGGAGGACAAACACATAGCTGCTGCTATCACATCGTTTTTTTTCCGAAGCTACGATTTCTTCTTTTAAAAAAAGAAAAGCAAGAAGTGCCTTGACCAGTGTAACTTGTTGTGGCTTCTCATGACACCTGCTGTTTATATTTTCATTTGATGCCGCGATTGGCTATAACCAACCTCTGGTAGGTGCACACTAGGCGTCCCTCCTTATCCCCGAACGGATTCGAACATTCTAACAGTTTGAACTTGACATTGCAAATAATGGATAAGCAGGGAAACGTACAAACCTGTATTTGAGAGAAGGGGATCTCAAAGCTAAAGCTCTCATTGAAGTAAGGATTAAGAGTGTTTTGCTTCACAGACGTCTTCTTTTTCTTGATTCGCTTGCCATTGTGTTGCAGAACCACCTTGACAAAGGGATCTGTGAGAGACAGGCACAAATCAAAACAGACTTCTTATACTAGACGACTAACAGGCTGTATGCATGAGAGCCAAATTTACCTGACAGCCCTCCGACGTCCATTTTTTTCAGGTTCTTTGCTTCCATGATGTTTACTGTTAGCTTACCCGCCGTGGGAACATAACGAAGGGAAATGCAGATATCACCCAGCTTCTCTTGCTGTCGGAAACACAACAAAAACATTAAGCATTTGTTGTAGTCTAAATATTGGAAATGGCAAGTTTTTCTTTGGGAGATAGAAAATAAACCTTTACCTCCTCTTTTTCTCCACCAACTAGATCCTTCCATTCATGTATTGGTTGTCCAAGGTCTATGCTGTTCATTGGGATCTTGATTTCACCGATCACATCATGTTTTCCAAAACGGTCAAAATCAAAAACTTGCAACACCAGAATTTGACCACCCAGCTCATTATAAGGGATCTGGAAAGGCAGGAGTGTTAACAGCAAATTCAGGTATGATTTGTTTTGGAAAATGCCATAGCACTGTAAAACTGTCCCAGATTACAGACCTTAAACGTAAAAGTCTCATTAAAGACAGGACAGAGGTTCTTGCGCTGAACTTTGGTCTCAAACTTCTTTTTCTTGTCTGGCAGCATGTAGACTTTAACGTAAGGGTCAGAGGTTCCGCCCATGTCCATCGCTGGAAGGTCCTGAGCTTGGAGTATGCCAACTATCAACTGGAGGAGAAAACAAGAGCAGAAAGATGAGTTCAAGTACCAAACTGTGTAATACAAACATTTTTCAAGCCACGTTGAAAAGTTTAACAGTGTGACAATCTCTATATAAAAATTATGACAGTGAAATATGTTAGTGTGGAGACCAAACTCTACGTAGTCTTATCTATTTTTACCTGCAAAACCTAATAACGCATCACATTTTATATCCTGCCGAAGCTTGTTTATGTTCAAACCTCAATCAATTCCCTACCAAAAAAAAGCAGAAATGTGAAAAGACTCCAGAAGGTGTCATGTGGGACAAGTTGACATCTCTTGCTAATGCATTGTTGGACAGACAACTTTGTTTTCTTTCCTTTTGACAGGATGGATAATGTATTTACATATAGAAACAAGTAGGAAAATAATACTGGGAGGTTTCTTAGCCTCTACTCTGCTACACCAATATTTGAAGCTTAGATCCAAGATAGCTCTGTGTTGATACTGGGTGCTCAGCGAGCTCAGGGAGCACCCAGCATCAACGCAGATACAGCCACAAGATTGCAACCTAAAATGTTGATGTTTTGTACCAAGAAACTGGCTGGCTTCCGGGCTTGGCTAAAGTTTAGCTTGACTGGGACAAACCAATGACCAGCCAGAGAGAAAGCCATATATCTGGGTGAATATGCCCTTTTACCAACTAGACTTGTACCTTTTCGGGGGGGGGGGGGGGGGGTGCAGGTGCAGGTGCCTACCAAACTTCCTCCAAGCAAGTCAAAGCTTTGCAAAAAGGTGATATTTGGTGACAAAGTTTAATTCTAGTTTCTCTAGTTCTGCTAATTGAGGAAATTGCATTCTGGTGTAAGTGTGTGAGCGCTGGGTACCTGATTATCAGTAAAGCTATAATCCAACGTGTACTCCAGTTTGCCTAAAAACTCCTTCTCCTCTTCCTTCTCTTCCTCTCCATCCTGAAAGAATTACAGAGTGGCAAACAGTTAATGGTGATGTTGTCAACTCAGACACTTTGCTTCAGCAGTCCTTTGATTACCGGAAGTCTTGGAAAAAGCAGCATGAACACAATGACAGAACAGGGGCAAAAGAAATATGAATGTCTTTAGGTGGTTGTAAACCTTTAGCAACTATTTCACCACGGGCAGTCAAAGCACAGCTGTGATTAACCTTAGACGCGTGGAAACAATACAGGCGTGGTCTAACCGACACATTTCCAAGTCCAAATGGTTTTTCACAATGGTGCTGCAGTGACTAGCATATTTCAAACTTCTCTACCAGTCTGTCATATTGTCCTATTAAGTGTGAGGCTGTTGTGTCTATTCAGAGCACGGATGTCTCCATTACAGGTCTCAACTTGGACAAAAGCCAAAAAGCTGCAGACAGTTAAGATCAGATTACAATCAGAAATGGAAATCTGTGAGTCTCATGCTGCAGCTATCTCCATCAGTTAAACTGTGAAGACAACAAACAGCTTGGGCAAGCTAGAAAAAAAGCTGATTCATCATTACCCGTATTCACTGTCTTGGAAGATGACGAGTGAATGCTACCCTCATGGAGAAAGAAGCGTATCTATCGGCAGCATCATACTTATCATATGTATGTGTTTCAAACCAGTTCAGTCAGGTGATCATCCTATGTCTGGGCCCCCCAGACTGTTAAGATTAGCTAACCGGCTAATCTTAACACTGTATTGTCTCACATCTTTGGAAACCTGGGAATGGTGGCCTAGTGGTTAGGAAACCCGGTGTTTGAGTCTTGGAGAGGTCGCAAAGGTCACTGCTTTGAAACTCAGTCTGTCACTCTGGGTCCATGAGCCAAACATTGACCACAGAGTTATTCCCTTGTACCACTGTGTGTGGCAGTACACTGCTCCCTAAGGGCCAAAACAAATTTCTCCTCTGAGGGACTAAAGATGGATCTTTCTCTCTTTTCTTCTCTATCTGAGTTCAGTTTCTCTAGGCAAGAAAACAAGGCAGAAAACATTTAAATAGGACCAGCTTGACATAGTTAGGTAGCCCCAAAACATCCTCAAAAGCCATACATCTGGCCACAATCCCAAGAAATTGAGGAAGGAATGATTACCAAAGTATTCAAGATCTACTGGTCTGAAAAAGGTTATAAGGCAATTTGCAAGGCTCTGGAACTCCAGTAAACCACAGCGAGAGCCATTACCCACCAATGGCAAAAACATGGAAAAGCTGTAAACTTTTCTAGGAATGACCAGTACACTGAAACTACCACAAGAGACCATTATTGCAAGAGTTCACAAAAGACCCCACAGCAACATCTAAAGACCTGCAGGCCTTGCTTGCCTCAGCTTTGGTCAGAGTACATGCCTCCACCATCAGAAAGAGACGGGGCAAAAAGGGCCTGCATGCTGGAGGTCCAAGACAAAAACCACTGCTAATGAAAAAGAACATTAAGACTTGTCAAAAAATTTCTAGAAGGTATCTTTATGATCCCCAATACTTTGGGGAAAATGTCATGTGAACTGATGAGAGTAAAGTAAAACTTTTTGGAAAAACTGTATTTACACTATATTTAGTGTAAAAGTTACACCACATTTCAGAAAAGGAATATCATACCAACATTAAAATATGGTGGTGGTTGTGTGATGGTCTGGGGCTGTTTTGCTGGAGGACCTGGAAGACTTGTGACAAATGAAACCAAGAATTCTGCTGTCTACCAAAACATCCTGGAGGAGGATGTCCAGACGTCTGTTCATAACCTCAAGCTGAAGCGCACTTGGATCCTGCAGCAGGACAATGATCCAACCCACACCAGCAAGACCACCTTTGAATGACTAAAGAAAAAAAAACGACTTTGGAGCCTAGTCAAAGTCCTGACCTGAATCTGATTGAAATGCTGTGTGATGGCCTTAAAAAAATATTCATGCTGGAAAACTCTCCAATATGGCCTAATTGGAATGTTTTGTGGAGATGACTGGGTCAAAAGTCCTCCACAGTAATGGAGAAGACCCATTAACGCAAATGCTTGATGCCAGTTGTTGCTGCTATCGGTGGCCCCACCACCTAATAGTTTAGCGGGGAATCACATTTTAAAACAGGCCCATTTGAATTTTATATTTTATTTTATTAATTTATTTATTTATTTGCATTTCTAAAAAAACACACAATTTAAAACCACACCACATTGAGTTTTATCTGTAATTGTTGTCTAATAATATCTAATAATCTTATTGATAATAAGAAACATTTACATGTGACAAACAAATAAGAGGGGCAAACGTTTTTTCTCACCACTTTATATAAAGCCTATACAAAGTTAATATAGTTGTTAATCACAATTTATTCCGGCAAATGTTTAACCATAAAGGCTGTAGGAAAGCAATTTGACCTCCGACTGTCTGCATAAGTTCTCCACAAGGACTTCACATCCTGGTAGTTAAAATAAAATAAAAACCACAACATAACCACATTTCAAACAAGTGGATCAAGCTGGTTTTAATTCTGACTCTCTTCTTGGTTCTGGCTCTGCATTTTTCTGTATTTGAAAGGCCATCATTCTGACTCATTGAGAGCTTGTCCACAACATACTGCTTAGAGTTTGCCTCTTTATACCAAACAGCAATTAATAAAAAAAAAATGATTATTTTTTAGACTTCTAGAAGTCACTGGGTTATAAACTACAATAATGTGACTATTCACTGAAGGAGCAGTTTTTGGCATGTGTTGACAGCAAACTAAATAAGCAGTTTATCATAACATCTACAGTCATAAACATCAAATTTGGACATTATTTAATGATCACAGGATCATCATCTGCAGGGTATGCCATTATTTCAACTCAATCTAACGTTATGATGGGGTGCCTACTGCACAAGTCTTGGTCAAAGGTTGATATGTAGGCAAAAGGTCAGATTTCTCTGTGTCTATAATGCCATATGACAAATACTGCTTTCAGCTGTTTAAAAAATGAAATCTTGGTTTGCAAATCATTTGATGAGGTGAAACAAAAGAATACTTAAATCTGAATACTTTTGTCCCTATTTAAAGCCCCCAGTGCCTATATTCACCCATTTCTGTCCCTGTTTTACCTGTTTGGGGTTGCTACGGGACAGAAAAGCCCAAACAAGGCTGCCAGCATACATGAAATGTATATATATATATATATATATATATATATATATATATATATATATATATATATATATATATATATATATATAGTTACTCTAATATTAAATATGTTTCACACAAATATTTTCTGAAAAATTACTTCTGCCTGTATTTTAATGGTCAGAGTGTCAGTTTGGGCTGACCCCCATCTGTCCTGGGCCTGGGACAATTGACCCGTTTGTCCCCCCCTGTCAGCGGGCGTGACTACAACCACTGTTTGAGCTTTCTACAAAACGGTCTCCTGAAAATAATCATATGGTTAACCCTTTGCAGAATTATTCAACACAAAATACCATAGAAGTCATAAATATTTATTTTTCTCACCTTTTTCTCATCTCCCTCCTCTCCCTCCTTATCCTTCTTTCTCCGCCCCCTCCCTCCTCCCCCTTTCCTCTCGCGAGTCTTCTTTGCCTTCTTGCCCTTATTGCAACATTTCTTGTAGATGCAGAATCCCAGGCAGGCGACAAGGGCAAGGACGACAACCACGATGGCACCCACAGCCCACATGGGCACTGGCGAAAGGAGAAGGAAGGTTAAAGGCAGGGTAGACTTGATTTGCTTTAAGAATAGCACTGATTCTGAAAAACTAGGTGTGATACTACAGTTCATCCAGCCTTTACTTTAGCTGAAGTGAACGCTGGATTATCCTGACTAGTTATTTTTTAGTTATAGAAATGTTATTGATTTCAAAGTGTTTTAAATTCAGGCTGGTTTATTCATCCTTAGGATGAGTCCTAATGACTAGTGATCCAATAATTTTCCATTCTTTGTCCCTCGATGAATTTGTGGTTTAGAAGTTTGAGACCAGTTACAATGGCGAAATACAATGAACACAATAAATTCTATTGGTCCTTGAAATCCAAATTTTCTTAGCTCCAATGTGAAAATACTTCAAAAATGCCACATGAAGTCAGAATTCCTGTGGGAAACATCAGAAGTTTCCCTGCAGCTCCAAGTTTGACATCCACTATGGCTGCCTTGTTATGGAAGTCACAGTAAAAGTCGGTCTTAACAGACCGCTGTTACACATAGCAGTGTACATAGGGCTGTCCAGTTCAAGTCCACAAGAGGTGGTGCGCTACCTGATTTTAATGTGTCCCTGCTCTAACACTGTGATTACAAATGACTCGGTCATCTCATTAGGTAGCTGCTACAGGACCTGATAATGAACAACTAATTTGATCCAGGGACCAGGAATAGATGGAAAACATGCAGGACACCTGCTCAGGAAGCCTGTGAAACATGTTCATTTACTATTGAGAGAAATAAATTGACGTTGGCTTGATTATGACCTGTAAAAATGGCTCTGGCTCTATTCTTACCAATTCATACCATACATTGTGTACCCTTGTGATGCCAATTTGTCCCTTCCTTCATCCATTTCATATCTGTAAACCAACCATTTCCCCAGCACTGAAGGCTGGGGAAATGGAGGACGAAACACGGTCAAAGGGGCGATCTCTACTGACTCACTTGGGGTGAGCGCAACTGGAGGCGATCAGTTCTTAACACTACCCAGAATTTTCTCCACAAGATTTCTAGCACTGTTTGATCTTTGCAGTGGGTTGCCCCTTGTAAGGAGTGCTAAACTGCCTATAAGTGAGACTGTTATGGTGCGTTCACACTGAATGCGAACAAGGCGAATTTTTGCCGTTCATTGCCTGTCTTTGGACACTTGAAATTTCACCCTTCTCTCGCAAACAATTTGTGCAGACAACGTGGCGAAATTTCCCCCAGATTGCTTCACCGTGTCTTCAAACAGGAGGAGTGTCTATGCACTTGCTGGTTTCTCTTGTTTGTTCAACTCACCATGGCGGACCTCGATTTTACTGAGCGAGCCACCGTGCCGTATGTAACGTGGAAAGCTGAACAACGGTGTCAGCATCCCTCGCTCTACCAGATCCTCCAGAGACACACCCAGTTCGGCGAGTATCGACACCTGCTCCAGGTGTCTGGATGATGGTTGCTTCCAGCTGTACTTCCGTCTGTCCAGGACCTGTTATGAGGACCTAACTCCCGCAGCGGAGGACGGAATAAATTACAGGTGTTCTCTCTCCCCACTGCAGAGCACTTGTCCATCTGTCCTTGGTCAGTATATCGATCAGCGCTCAATAGAGATTTATCTTCCATTTTGAATGAAAAAAACGTTGTTTCTGATGTGCTCCTTTACCCTGCATCACAACAAAATCCAGTCCCTGATTGGTTTACACGACACAAATTTACAGAAAAGTTCAGATTGTTGAACTCAAGCAAAAAATGTGCTTCGCTCTAGTCACGCATCCACCGTGTTGTTTGGTGTTTGGCTTCACTCCATTCTCCTGAGTCGCCGTTTGCATCGCTTGAAACGCATTGTTTGCATCGTCAACCATTAATCCGCTCCTGATCGCGCATTTACATGGGAATAACATGTAAATCACTCGTTCCATTTGCCTTGGTCGTGTTGGGTGTGAACGCACCTTTACAGTTACAGTCGCTGGAAAGTGTCTTTGTGCACTTCGTGGGCCCCAATAGCATTTCTTTTTTTCTTTTTTTTCTTTTAAAAAAATATTTTCTTTTCTAAGATTTCTTTTCTAAGATTTCAGACTTTGTTGTGAAGCGTCTTTTTCCAACGTTACACATGTGATGGGGTGATGCACAAGATGGACTTACTCTTGAGTTTATGATCTTGACGAACAGGACACATTGTTCACATGAGGAGAAAATAAGAAAAGGTAGAATGAAAACGTGACACAGCAAATCAATGGAAAATAAAATGACAGAAGGGAAAAATGATGACGAAGGAAAGCATGAGGGGCCCAACACCTGGTCCATTTCATATGATGTATTCCATAAGATTAAACACTTTTTTGGGCATCACAGTCATATCATGTTACGAGCAATGCATTTTTTCCTGCAAACTCAAAGATATGAGAACTGCCTCCACAATATTGTGCTCTCACTTGGCAGGTGTGTGAGCTCATTGAAGAACTTGTTCTTCATGCTGGCAAACTGGTGGTTGGATCGGTGGGACGGGGGTGGCGGGGGAGGCCGCGGCTCCCTTTCCTCTTCCTCTGCCGCCCTTGGAAGCCGCACTGCTGCCATGTTGACCAACGGCATTTCTGCTCTGAAAAAAACAAAGGTTGGCAGAAAACAACGGATGAATGATTTTGAGTTTTATTAACTGAACTATGGAGAGTGGAGTCAGCAGAAATTACATTTAGGACTGACTTCCCACAGACACATTTATCGATCATTCTTACTGTTGCCTCACTCATTGTTTTATTCAGTAGCCATTAAATTAATAACTATATTACGATACATTAACTACAGCAATACCACAGAGTTCCTTGGGCCAAGAATACCCTCTATAAATTAGAGTGCCTCACAAAAGGTGAACCTTCTTCGTGAGTTTCAAGTCAGGGCACTGTCCCATGCATGAAAATAGAGCATAAAATTTGTCTTTATGCAGATGATGTATTACTCTATCTCCGCACAGTGGCAGCCTACTGCTGCCCAAGGAGATGGGTTAAAATGCTGAAGTAAATTTCTCCATTGTGAGATCAATGATGTTCAATTATTATTATTATTATTATTATTATTATTATTATTATTATTATTATTATTATTATTATTATTATTATTATTATCATTGTTTATTATGCCCCTTCAGTTTGTTTGCTGGGTAACTTTGATGAAAGCACTTTGGGGAAAAAATCAGTTTGCATGGCTTTTACTGCCTTATGTCTTGCAAAGAAAACTATGCTCATGAATTGGAAAACCAAAAAAATTCTCAGTATCAATCAGTATAGAGATCTCTTGTTGGATCATATTAGTCTTGAGACAGCATCTGCATCAGATCGATCTCTCTGGGCTCCTTTGATTGGCTCCATCACTTAGCGCTGGTGGGGACATCTCAGGTCTCCACTGATTGCACCTGGTACAAACTTATTTTCAGGCTCACAAAGGACTAAGTAAACACTAATGTCAATATGAAGATGAATACACGTGTTTCTTTTCCATGGTGGGGTTTATGGTCATAACCAGGGTCCGAAATTAACACTCGCCAGTCGCCAAATGCGAGTAAATTTCCCGTTTGGCGAGTGAATTTCAGAGGGCTAGCTGCCACATGGCGAGTAAATGTTTGTACCAAATAAAATAAAAATAACATAAAAATAACGAAACCCATATGATCCGTTCCAGCTCTGTCCATCCAGAGCTCAGTCTAAAAACGCCTTCTGCGGTGCTGGTTCAGCTTCTTTCACATTCAGAACCATGGCTGCACTCTGGATCAGAAAACAGATCTGCTAACCAGATACAGTCTAAAACGCCAAGTAGTCTGTTTATAAGTTTCGTTCTTATTTATTCAGATTTTTTTTTAACTACCTGCGCTGCGGCTCTGTGCTTCACCGCTCTATATGAAGGTTATTTTGTTCCAATACGATTTGTGCATTGTAAGTGTGAATTTGAAGTTGTAGAGGGAGTTAAATTCTAAAAAAAAAAATTTACAAGTACAAATTTTTTTTACACCTCTTCAAATTTTGAGTACAAGTACACAAATTGTGTTCTGTGAGTTGCACATCAAAAACCTCTTAAATTCTCAGTTTTCCTCCAAATGGTCCAGAACTATTGTTGCTAAACTATTTGTGCATTGTAATTTTGGTGTTTTGTAATTGTAGATTTTTTTAAATCTGTCACAAGTACAAAACAAAGTTACACCTCTTCAAATTCTTGAGTACAAGTACACAAATTGTGTTCTGTGAGTTGCACATCATAAGTGTCTGTCATTCAGTTCTGCTACAGTTGATCTAAATCAAAAGTTGCAAAACAAATTCAAACACGTGTATTAAAATCTTCAAAAAAATATTTTTTAATATTTTTTTCCCTTAACACAAATACAAATCAACAAGTACAACTGCACGAATCTGCTCCTGTGAGTCACAAATTCATCTTTACAAGTTACGCCTTCATTTTCACTTTTGACACAACCGCCCCAACGGTAAAAAATTATCTGTGACTTGTGGGTAGTACCCTTGATCAGACAGCAGGGGGAGCTGCCTGCTCGGTCAGTCTGTACCAACCGGAAATACACACTGCCTTGTTGCCTTTTAAGTACTCTGCACGCATATGCCTTTGAAGGACGCAGCTGTCACTGTCATAAACAAAGCCATGTTTTTCTTTCCTGTCACTACATTTTTGAACCGAAAAACCAGAAAATTTTAATGAAAAAAAAAAACGGCCCGTTTTTGGATTTCCATTTCATTTCATTTTCCATTTTCTCCTTCGGCCGGTTTTACGGCTGGCCCGGAAGTGCAGGAAAATATTTCAAAATAAAAGCATCGATGTAACATAATGGAAGCCTGAAGAAAAAAATAATAATGAAGCGTAGAGATGTCTTGAATAAAAAAAGGACGGTTTTACGTTGCAACATGATAGTTTATTGTAGAGACATGAGCTTTATTACATTATTGTGTGTTTTATTAGTGGAACATGAAACATAAAAGCAAATCACATGCTGTAAACCAAAAATATAGAAGCAAAGTTTATTTTTCTCATCAAGCAAACCCCCTCAAGCAAAACCCACCTTCACTGTTGGATTGCTGTCTATATGTGTCTTGATTTTAGTGAACAGTACATATTTTTGAAGCTAACAGAGAAATTAAGATTTTTTTCATTGATTTATTTGATTTATCTTCACTCACAAATAAATACAAATAGGGGACCCAGCAAACACGTCCAGGTGGGGCCCATACCCAGCAAACACGTCCAGGTGGGGCCCATGTGGGCCTCACTTGGGCTAGATGGGCTTCAGCTGGGCATGGGCTCAGGGTGGGCTGTGTTGCTGGGACCCATGTGGGCAGCCCATATACTGCCCACATGACTCATGGTAGATAGACCAAGCATGGGCAATAGGTGGGCTCCAGTTGGGCAGCCCTTACAAATTCAAAATGGTCAAATCGACATGTTATATAACAACAGACACTGAAATGTCTCCTTTTTTATGCTATTTTATTTATTTATTTTTAATAAGTGAAAGTCTTTAATCGCACACTAATCCAGCCTATTTAGATGATACATTTATATTTTTTTTAAATTATTTAAATTTAAATCACTTCATAACCCCCCTTTCAGTGAAGCGGCTGAAAATTTAGATCTGAAAATTTTACTGAGATGACAGATCAATATGTTTCATAATAAACCGGCCCTGATCAGTATTTCATATTCTTAAAGTTTTTAATGTCTCTTCCTTTATTGTTTTCACACAGGTGAATTCTACTTTCATATTGACACACTGGAATTAATGTCAAACCAAAAAGTATGTGCTTTGTTGTTTTATTATTTTATGTATAGCGTAATGATTTTGTACACTTTTCATTAAGTTAATTCTGTTCTAACATCATCAGCTGTGGATTAAGTAGCTTTTAAGAGCTTTTTTTTAAAAAAACATGTTTTGCTAAGATGTCTTGCAAACGAAGGATGCTAAGAATTTAGTATCTCATTAATTGTGGCCTTTATTAACAAACTTTAGAAAGGGAAAAATAAATTACCACAATTCTCAATTCAGTCACTAGGGGGCAGTGAACACGAGACAGGGGAACGTTTATAATGTTCACATTTTAATAATTTCACAACTAAATTAGTATCTTGAAAATCACCCAAGCTAACTAAAAAAATACGAAAATTGTCTGAAACAGAACTAAACCTTGGATCGTCCAGGATCATCCAGTATTCTCTCTAACAAAACAATTCTATTTCTACCGGAAGTGGATTCCGACACCATGCTTAGCCGGAAGTTAACAGGCGCCATCTTGTTGGAAGGATGTTGTTTTTATCTTTGGAGACGAGACGGTATCTTTCGGACGACATACTGGTAAGAATATGCCTCTACATCTAATAAATACTGTTTTTCGGAAAGTAACTATAAAGAGAGGTTGCAATCTGCCAGTAAACAAAAAGAAGAAGTAACTATAAAGATTGCAGGAGCTAGGTTTATAGTGTCTGCTGCAGACATAGTTTAGAGAATGCTACGGTTTTGAGAATACCGCTGTCGGCTCTGCGGCAGATTCTACCGTCTTAAGGGAATCAGAGCTGGACTTACACTATTAGACCTTATAGCTGCTTGGGCTGTTTAGTGTATTTATTTATTTTGGCAGTCGGTATTTGACTAAAAGTTAAAAGGGCCGTGAGTATACCACAACGCCGACCGTTTTTAACGCGCGTTAATGGCGCTGATGTGTTTTTCCCTCGCCGCGCTGGACTTTTTTTTTTTTCCCTCGACACGGTTGTTCCAGTGACCCGCGCTCATTGTTTCCAAGCCGGATTATTTCGTACGACTGAGTTTTTTTTTCTATTTGCAGGTTGCTGTTCTTTGGGTTTGTTTCTGAAAGTGAAGTCGCTTTTTCACTCTTAAATAAGTGACGATGCAGTGCATATAACCAGCTGAAATCCCTCCGCCTTATAATGCACACATTAGCATATAGTCACCTCTGTGATGCGATAAACAAATCTAGCTTCATTTTACATGGACTTAGATCAGAAACAAATTTTCTAACCAAATCATTTGCAGTTGTTGGTTGGAGTTTGTTATCTCCCGTGTTTGTTATCATAGTTGAAAGCTAAAACATTTCTTTTTTTTTTCTTTTTTAGAAATAATGGAGTCTTCAGAAAGAACAAAGAGGAGGAAAATATTGGCAAAAGTGGAGGAACATTTGCTTATGCTCGAAAAGCAAAACCCTTTAAGACATTTTTAGGTAAATTGAAAAAACTCTATCCGTCGACCACAAAACCCTGTCCACCAACTCGTCAGGCGCATCCAGAAGCAGAAAGTGGCAAGCAAAAAGTCTGACCAAATGGTTTATCGGGCCTGAGGAGGATGAATGCTACTGGCCACCAGCAAGAGTTAACATTGCAAAGGCGGTCATAGAGCAACAGGACCCACACTCTGACTGGGCAACCTACACGTTGACTGTCAAGAGGAAAGCAGGTAGTGTAACCATCTTTCTTAATGTATGATATGATGCGACAAGAAGAGCTCACCATTGATTTGGTTAGAATTTGTTCTCTGAAATGAAAGTAATTGTAACTCTTTCTTTTGTATCTTTCGGACAGCAACATACGAGATAGCCCGTATAAAATTGGTTGAGTTTGAGCAGAACACAGATGTCCCGACAGAGTCTGATTCTGTGGAGAGCATGGGAAGGGATAAGCGCAAAAACAGGTAAGGCTATTGGGATTATGCATGCATGTTAGTGTCGTCTCCCAGCACCACACACACTGACAGTCTATGGAAACACTGATGTCTACATTGTATGATTATATGCACAACTGCGTCACCTGTTGTACAAAATATATTGTTTTAGTATTCTGTACCAAACTACTTTTAAAACACTTCAATTCACTTAACTGTAACAAATGAATTATCTGATTGTGCTGGTATATTTTATAGGTCTAGGAGAGTGATTCTGTCCAGCGAGGAAGAAGATGATGATGACCCTACACCTCCACTACCTCCATCCACCCACAGGTATGTACTGAGACACCTCCTCTGCCTCCATCCATCCTCAGGTCTGTGCTGACGCCTCCATTGCCTTCATCCACCCACAGGCCTACACCTCCTCTGCCTCCAGCCACCCTCAGGTCTGCCCCGACACCTCTACTGCCTCCAATTCTGACATACAGTGATGTGAGTGAAACTGATTGGAATGTGTACTTTCAATCGGCCCGTTTAATTGTCTGACTGAAGTGTCTGTGCTGACATCTCCTTTGCTCTATCCAACTGGTCTACAATGACACTTTTTTGCTTGTACTCCTCCTTAGGTCAACCATTTCACCACCCGAAACCCCGCAAATGCAAATAAGGGACAACATCCTTGTTCACATCCTGACAATCCTCCAGGAACTCAAAGAAGACAATCGAGTCACTAGAAGGATGCTACAAACCATGGTACAGCGTGGCAGCAGTGGTGACATCCTTTCTTTCATCCCAGACGGTTTCCACCTAAAGACAGTTAGGGAGGTCGAAGTAATGGAGGAAAAACTGTCTGACCCAAGCTTCATGTCTGAACTGGTATGTATGTAAAGTCTAGGCTAGTGAAATTTCATTCAGTTTTATTGGGGGGCTGGCAGTAGATGTGATCTGAGCTGCAACAAATCATCAATAAATTGAACAGTAATCAATAATTCAATTAACTGGCAACTACAGTTTTCTTAAAGCAAAAAAGTCCTAATGCGGTACCGCGCGCGAGCTATTTTTAGAAACACAACGTCACGATGACGTCACATCACGTGGTACGCAGTAGGGCAAACTCCCAAACGCGCCGCTGTTTTGGTGTGGAAGAGACGTGCGTTAGCCTAGGTTTTACTCGGTAAACGACTGCTTTTTCCAACATCTAAGACCATGGTTTATAAACATTGTTGCTATGGGACGTGCAACAGCGACTCGAGGTACGCTGATCGGCCGCATATGAAGGATGTTTTCTTCATTAATTTCCCGAAACTCAAGAGTGCCAAGGAGAAATGTGTGCGTTGGGTACACTTGTGCGGGCGGCCTACACAACATTTCAACCCGGAAAAAGTTACCAAATTCACCTACATATGTAGCAAGCATTTTGTCGGTGGAAAGGGTGATGATAGCATATAGGCTAGCATGTTAGCAGGCGCTAACATGGCTACCTATTGGCAAGATATACAGATTCCTGGACGTTGATTGCAAACAAACAAAAAAGGCCGACGTGAACGGAGCACGGTGGAAATCATAACAAAGGCATGAACACCGAGCAGGGGAAAAAACAAAGCTTACCGTTGAATCAACTCGGCCCGTCTTCCGGTTTTTTTGAGCCCTCGACACTCAAGCCACCGTTTCAGCTGAAGGTTGGTGTGTTCTTCCACAGTGCGACCAGTAAACCGTGCGCCTGGGACATCGTCTTGGGTAAGTTTAATGGCTGCAAAGTCGGTCATATCGCTGGTTCTGTTGCGCTTGTAATGGCTGGTTTGTATGTGCGTTCTACGACTGTTTGCCCTACCGGTGCGGCAAAAGGGGCGTTACTCTTAAGGCCGTGACGTCACGTGCGCGGTACCGCATTCTATGATTTCAGCTTCATAAATAGGAATATCTTGGTCTTCTTTGTTCATTCATGGCCATAAACCGAGTATCTCTTTGTTTTGTGGACAGAACAAGAGATTTGGGAAGCACCAACATATTTCAAAATGTTTTAACATTGTATTATTATAGCAACCAATCACAATGTTGAAATAATCAACAATTATACATTAATCTATATCGATAGATTTATCAACAATGAAAATAATCTAGATCCAGAGTTTGTCTTTTTGTCAGGTTTACTCCTGTGGTTATAAAATGATTTAGCTGGGGGTGCGCTCGTGGCGTAGCTGGTAGCGTGACCCATATTTGGAGGCCTTTGGTCTGACCCGCGGCCCTTCGCCGCATATCTCCCCCCTTCCTCCGCCCCTTTCCTGTCAGTCTACTGTCAATAAAAGCGAGCCATTAAAAGCTGCAAAAAAATTAAAAATGATTTAACTTTGTACTGACTTTGTTCCCCCTTAGGTACGGAATGGAAAGCGGGAATTCAGGACTTTAAAGCTGTTTGAAGTCATATTTGGTAAGTGCATGATGGATAATAATAACTGTAATATAGTAACTTTAGTCCAGAGAAATTTATACTAATTTATTGTGACCATAACATATATTTCCTGCAGGAGCTTTAAAGAAGAACACCTTAACCAGCGAGATCACCAGGAATGATGTGAAGATGGCAGTTTAGAAATGGCTGATCGGATCAAGGGACAGGGGAGGCAATAGACAGGTCCCTCCTTCTCCCACTAGATCCACTTCTTGCTCAGCGGAAGAAAATTTGTTATGGGACCTTTTTTTTTTTTTTCCTGTTCCATTTTTTTTCTTGATTGTAGTGACTACTTGTCTATGAAAAAACTTAAAAGTAAACAAACAAAAAATAAATTTAAATCAAATTGTCTCTTGATGAATAGTGGGTTTCTGGTTTTACGCAGTACAAAAAATTCTCAAAATACGTCAAAATGCAGTTCCGTGAGTTTATTCCAGGTTTCTTCAGGAAAAAATAAACTTGATACAAACTGAAAAAACTACTTGCCACCTCTCCTGGCCTGGTTTCCTGAAAGGACTGGTAGATTGACAGACTGCAGCACTGGAAGACTGGTAAAAAATCATAAGCCTGGAGTACATGTATTTATACACCAAATGAACTAAATAATCTGAGTTCTAAAACAAAAATAGGGAAATAGCTCCTACATTGATGTATAACACTTTCATAACTGGTTATAATGGTTATTATAATCTGTATCCCATTGTGTGTGCGTGTGTATTATGCATCTTATTTGATCTGTAAAATACTATTATTGCTTTTCATTTAATAAAAAACGCTTGATTAATGGCATGGCATTTTTATTTTATATAGTAGATAGAGGCAACTCATGCTGCTTGACAAGCAGCACTCACATAAAAAATAATACATAATACAATGATAAAACAAAATAAAAACCCACTCCAAAATTAAATAGCCTGAAATAAAAAGGCTAGCCTGGGTACAGTGTAGGACATAAGCAAAGATAGGCAATGCAGCTTATCTAGCTATTGGTTAGATTGGATCTCAGTTGTCTTATGAATAAGAATCTCCATCTATAGGCTATTCAATAAGGGAGATTGTAACTCTTGTTTAGTACAAATGTAATCAAAAATTTCCATCGTGGAGAGAGAAAACACTGAGGAACTCACGTGAAAGCTGCTATAGATGCTTTTCTAGCCCAGACACGGAACAGTGTAACTTTTTAATTAGCATCTTTTGTATGACAAATATGAAATACATGAGGCACTCTATCCCCGTGGCAGTATTTGTATGTATTTGTGAGTAAAGATAAATCAATTATATCTATGAAAAAATCTTCATTTCTCTGTTAGCTTAAAAAATATGTACTGTCACTAAAATCAAGACACATATAGACAGTAATCCTATAGTGAAGGTGGGTTTTGCTTGATGAGAAAAATAAACTTTGCTTCTATATTTTTGGTTTACAGCATGTGATTTGCTTTTATGCTTCATGTTCCATTAATAAAACACCCAATAATGTAATAAAGCTCATGTCTCTACAATAAACTATCATGTTGCAACGTAAAACCGTCCTTTTTTTATTCAAGACATCTCTACGCTTCATTATTATTTTTTCTTCAGGCTTCCATTATGTTACATCGATGCTTTTATTTTGAAATATTTTCCTACACTTCCGGGCCAGCCGTGAAACCGGCTTTATCTTTTAAATCCGAAGGAGAAAATGGAAAATGGAATTGGCGAAATCCAAAAACGGGCCGTTTTTTTTTTCATTAAAATTTTCTGGTTTTTCGGTTCAAAAATGTAGTGACAGGAAAGAAAAACATGGCTTTGTTTATGACAGTGACAGCTGCGTCCTTCAAAGGCATATGCGTGCAGAGTACTTAAAAGGCAACAAGGCAGTGTGTATTTCCGGTTGGTACAGACTGACCGAGCAGGCAGCTCCCCCTGCTGTCTGATCAAGGGTACTACCCACAAGTCACAGATCATTTTTTACCGTTGGGGCGGTTGTGTCAAAAGTGAAAATGAAGGCGTAACTTGTAAAGATGAATTTGTGACTCACAGGAGCAGATTCGTGCAGTTGTACTTGTTGATTTGTATTTGTGTTAAGGGAAAAAAATATTAAAAAATATTTTTTTGAAGATTTTAATACACGTGTTTGAATTTGTTTTGCAACTTTTGATTTAGATCAACTGTAGCAGAACTGAATGACAGACACTTATGATGTGCAACTCACAGAACACAATTTGTGTACTTGTACTCAAGAATTTGAAGAGGTGTAACTTTGTTTTGTACTTGTGACAGATTTAAAAAAAAATCTACAATTACAAAACACCAAAATTACAATGCACAAATAGTTTAGCAACAATAGTTCTGGACCATTTGGAGGAAAACTGAGAATGTAAGAGGTTTTTGATGTGCAACTCACAGAACACAATTTGTGTACTTGTACTCAAAATTTGAAGAGGTGTAAAAAAAATTTGTACTTGTAAATTTTTTTTTTTAGAATTTAACTCCCTCTACAACTTCAAATTCACACTTACAATGCACAAATCGTATTGGAACAAAATAACCTTCATAGGTCTACTGCGCCTCCCCCGCCCCCCCCCCCCCCCCCCTCTCGCAGCAAGGTGCTTTTATCAGCGGCCAGCCTTCAAAACGTGAATCGCTACGTTTAATGTCCTTCCACTCGTACCAAAATGTCCCAATTAAAGTCAGTAGGAGAGTCAGTAACTGTTTTTCATGCTGTTTTGTTTTTAACGACACAGAACCAGCGGTGCTTCGGTGGGCGTGGTGCCTTGCGCTTGAATTCAGGTGCGCAAAATTACGTCACATGTAACCTGTAACATCGGGGGCGCAGCGCACGAGGGTAAAATCTAATAGCTAGATCAGCGTAAAGACGCAGCGTGAACCCTGAGTGCTTTAAGTGTTGCAGGTGAGGGGAAAATTTTGAACCGTACACAGGGGCGGTTCTGGACAGGGGCCAACAGGGGCCTGTAGAACTGTTCCTGGCCCCTGTTATGGCCCCTGTAATAAAAACATGATGTTAAATTTCTTAGGATGATAAATGCTGACAAAGATAACGTGACTGGTCATTTGGATCAGTTGTATTTTTTTCATTTATGTTTTTACCCAATAATAAAATAACAAAATAATTAAAAAATAAATATAAAAAAAAAATAACAATAATTAAAATTAAGCTGTTTCACGTTAAGCTCCCGCTGTATTGAGAAAAGATCAGGGGTCTGCAACCTGCAGTTCCAGAGCCACAATTGGCTCTTTGGCTTACTTAATATTTTAAACGATGAAATGTTGACCTGTTAAGCCCCCCACCCCACCCCCAACAATCTTTTGTTCTGTGCCCCTGTGAAAAAACACTGGCCCCACCCTGGCCCCCCTGCTAAATTTGGTCTAGAATCCCCACTGACCGTACAGGCTTGATGAAACTCTGCCTCATTCACAAATAAGACCAACATGGATAGAATAATGATAATCTGTAGTGTTTTTTTATCGCCTGGATGTGAATCTGATAATTCATATTGTGTCTTTTATAATCAACTACAATATTTTCTTTTTTTTAAGTCAGGAAACAAACATTTCTCTTCCAGGGTCCAGTCAGCCATGCCCCCAACCACGCCCCCCAAAATTAACATAATCTCACCCTTAATTTTTATAAAAGTTAAGGTCTGGTCAGGATTAATATTTTGGCCGGTAAAAAATATGCCTGGCCGGTTGATTTTTACATCTACCGGCCAACTTGGCCGGTGAATAACAAAGTTAATTTCGGACACTGGTCATAACCCATGACTAGGCCCTTTTAAGACCTTCTCGTTGCAGAGAAATATTGATATATTTGCTACAAGTACCAATTCAATATCTCAACTGTTAGGGACTGAACTAGTCTTAAAGATCTGACTGAGGTTTATCAGGGATTAACACCAGCATATATAATATATGGAAGTGGAGAGGATGAAATGACTTACCTGCAGTCCTAGCCTCAAACCCATTGATTATATGTGGGATCAGCATGAGCATGCTGTTCATGTCGGAATACCAACATGACTACATTGGCTGACCTACAACAAATTTTGGTTGGGAAATGAGAGGCCCCTCAACAGTAGAATGTGACCACGCGGCTGACCATCATGAGGAAGAGGCGGAGACACCAGGCTGTTGTGGTTGTATAAAGTTCTGCCCTAGTTGAGGCTCTTTTTTTAAATGAATAATTGGTTAATTTGGAAATATCTCCTGTTTCTTCAAACTTCCATCATGTGGTCCAGTGAAAGACAGCATTATCATAAGCACTTTGGTACTGGCAATAAGGAATCAGCTAGTTTTCTACACACAACCTGTTTTTCTTACAAATATTAGGAAAACAAATATTAGAAGCATTTAAATGGAAAATAAAAATTTTTTTCAACTGCATGCAATTTAATACTGAGAAGCATTGCTGAAACAAGAAAAAAAAACAACTACATAGAATTGTACTTACTTTTTCTGCAAAGATTAGTTACCCATTTGTTTTGTTTGTGTATATGTCCTGTTTTAGGCTGGTTAGGATTGATAATATCATGTTCATTTGCTTAAATCCCAGAAAAACTAGAGAGCAGATTTACTTTTCTAAATATATTAATGGTTATGCACATTTTCTTCAAATTTGTTGGGATTCCACTTTAAATTGTAAGACAATCAGGGATCCCTTTTGCTTGGCTATAATGTTGGCCCATTCCCCCTGACAGAACTAGTGTAACTGAGTCAGCCTTGCTCACACCCACTACTTCAGCTCTGCTCACAATTTTTCTACTGCACTGAGACTACTGCTGTGTGACAGCCACATTAAACATTGACCTTATCATCATCAAGCCCTTTGTAAGTAATGTGGTAATGTGATTATGATCACTGTCCATTTAGAAGCTACATTTGTCCTCAAGCTTTCACTTCCTGGCTTATATATTAAAATGATGGTTCAATATTTTGAAGTTCCTCATAATGCCAGCTGTTTTGTTAAGTGCATGACTCCCTCCTGCAGCAAAACACAATGCTGCCAGTTCCTCACTTCAGAGTTGAGTTAGAGTTCTCAGGCTTCCAAGCTTCCCTGTTTTTCCTCCAAACACTGTAATCTTAGTGGCATCAGACCACAGAACATGTCTTCAAAAAGTAAGGTCATTATCCCTGCATGTTTTTGCAAAATGCAATCTGGCTTTTTATGTTGCTTTTGGAGAAATTGCTTCTGCATCCCCTAGTGGTCTTCCATCCCATGTTGGTATAGGAGTTGTTTCACTGTGGCTATTGACTCTCTCTTACCGGTTTAAACCAGCATCTTCACAAGGTCTTTGTTTGCCCTCTGTAACATCGCTGAAGCTCCTTTACAGCTGATGTTTACCAGAGGCATGGGATTTTATGTGTCTTCTTTAAATATGACATGTCATGTCATGAGAAAAAGAAAGTACATACTCTTTCAATGTTGAGGGTTTTCCCATTAAGTCATAACAAAATTGATCTGGTCTATGCCAGGTTTCTGAATGTATGCAATCTATCCTCAATCAGATGAAAAACACAGCAGGTTCCACACTGTGATTGTTTGGTATTTGGTCCTTTCAGCTGCTCCCTCGATCAGGGGTCGCCACAGCAAATCAGTAAAACTCGAACAGATTTGGCAAAGTTTTCACGCCAGATGCCCTTCCTGACGCAACCTAATCCAGGTCCCCAGCACCAAAAGACACAAACTTCGCTCACTGCACCACAAAGGTGTCCACACTGGGAATGTTCATTTAGCAAAACTTGAAAAAGCTGTATATGGAAAACTAGGCACATCTCGTGATTCAGTAAGATTATATAATCACCTTAAGGCAAGGCAAGTTTACTTATATAACACATTTCAGCAACAAGACAATTCAAAGTGCGGTACATGAACAGAACAAAGAAACGAGTGGAAATTACATTTCAGTTCAATAATAGTATCAGGTCAAGATGAGTTTGACTACAAGCTTCAGTTTATTTTATTTCATTCAAAAGTAACTTTAAAATCCATACACAAGGCACACACTCCCGAATGCACACACTCCCAAAATAAATGCAACTTGAATGAAAAGGAGCAAAGAGAAGAGCAATCTTATATCTGCCCCTTAATTCATTTTACAACGACTCTACATCAATTCTGCTACTTAATTTTTTTTACAGTATTTTTCTAATGAAGTTTCAATGAAACAGTTTGAATTGAACATTAACATTCAAAGGCAACTCTAAACAATTAGGATTCTTACCTTGATTTAAAAGAACTCACAGTTTCAGTACTTCTTTCATATTATTTTTATGGCACTATTATCCAAAGTTAGCTGACAGGAAAGGGAGGCTGTGGAGAGCTACATGGAGCTAAACTGGTGACAGCTTGCATGACATCAAAAAATAAATCTGGCATTGGAAAATAAAACATAAAAAAAATGAAACATTGGAAAATCAAACACTGATAAGTCAAACATTGTTAGAAAGTAAAAACTTATGATGATATTGTCATTTTATGCTGCAGCTTTTTTTTCAATGAGAGTTGTTTTCAATGCAGAGTTCTTTCAGCTACAGTGTCACCACAAGCTGGCACTGTTTTGCCGTTGGGTGGCGGGGCTAAATTGAAGGCCCCTTCTGTTTTTCCGGTACTCCTCATCATCTACCTGCAGTCAACTTATGGAAAGCTCTGGTCAAGTACCGTTGCACAACCACAAGAAAGGGTATTATTTTTATTAATAATATCTTCATTAGCTCATACAGCTAATGATTGTAGTGACATTGTCAAGTTTTGATCTATTATTTTGTGCAATTCCCCACTTGAAAGGGACAGTCCCTCCACATGAAGATTTTAACAGGATTTCACTCAAACAGCCATGGGATCAGTTCTTTGTCTTTTATTTACCATTCTTTGGTTGGCAGTAAACAGGTGAAAAACCTCAAAAGAAAGATTACAAATACAAGTTATTATCTGAGTTGACAGCCAAATTAAATGCACAAAGTCATTCACATATAACCTGGATAAACACATTACTTTCATTGTAACCGGACAACTAAATATGTTCTACCAAACAAACAGTTGGTATTTTAATTTTCAAAATGTATACTTTATCTTTTAACCAAGTATCTTTAGCCAAATACCTTTTTTTTACCTTCAACTGGTTTAATATTCATGTTAATTAAATAGATCTCATTATATTTTAGCCAAACTATGTTTCAATCTTTTTTAGCCAAGTTACTAGATCTTACATTTCTTTTTAGCCAAAATTTCAGACTCTGAAGACTGAATTAAGAACTTGGTTTATTAAGATTTCTACAATGTTTAAATTACTTTTAACCATTTCAAACATTCTTTATGAAACAATGAATTTGGCTCTTACTTATCCTTTGTACCCCACTTGTTTGATAAAACTAAACAACATTTGAAGTTACACACTACAGCAAAAAGTCCAATCAAAGTCAAAGCATGGCCAATATGGCGCTTACCGGCTGTCCTTCACAGTTTTGTTGAGGGCTTGATCTTGCACAAATACCTTGATTTCAAAGATGAAGTTTCCTTGGTTTTGTGGTGCTCTTTAATGCTCCTTCCACTCTCTAAAGATAACAGAGCCAGGTACTGGCATGCTCAGATTGCTTGGAAGATTTGTTCCACCTGGTTCACCACTGATTGAATGGGAGGAGCTCCCAGGCAGTTTGTCAGCACACCTCCCACTCGATCTTCCCACGGGAACCGATGGAAAGATCGTAAATCAGCACCTGCTTACTGCCGGTCAGCTCCGAGTTTGGTCCTCAACTGGTAGTAAGACAACCAGGCGTCGAACATCTCTGTGCAGAACCGTGGTTTGGGTAGCTTCTTTCAGGACTTTGGCAGATGGCCGATTTAGTGTGGGTTTCGTGACAGGAAGGCAGGAGCTTTGGACCACTTTGACGTTTACGTCCCGAACAATGCCCTTAGCATCTGGATTTACGCTCACCACCCGTCCTAGCTTGAATTGGCCCCTCACTGCATTTTGGTCGCACAACCAGACAATATCTCCGATAGCAACGTTGCGATGCAGAGTGTGCCATTTACTTCTCAGAAATAAGTTTGGGCCGGCAAGCTGGCTCCAAGACCTCCAGAACTTGTTGACCTGGTTCTGCATTTCTCTGAGTCTCTTATAAGGGTAGTTTGCAAAGTCAAATGTTCTGATCTCACCGCTTGGAGAGGCTCGGCCCAGGAGAAGTGTGTTGGGTGACACATACTGCACGCTTTCTTCATGGCTCTGCACCCTGGCGTCTATTGGGCATTCGTTGGCAAGGTTTGCAGCAAGTTGTAGTGTTGTCTGAAGCTCGCTGTAGCTGAGGCCAGTGTTGTTGCCCAGGCTCTGGAGTGCCTTCTTGAGAATGCGGACAGCGGCTTCAGCAGCCCCATTTCGGTGAGGTGAGTCAGCAGGGTGAATTATCCACTCCCACTTGGTACCTTTTTGAGCCGACATCTCTTCTATTGAAGTTCTATTCTGAGTATCCAAGAACTGGTACAGCTCTCTTAGGACAGGTTTAGCGCCAATGAAGTTTGTCCCCGGGTCGGACCAGATCTTTCTTGGGTGCCCTCTTATTGCAGTAAAGCGTTGGTAAGCCATCAAGAAGCTCTCTGTCGACATTGTGTTGACCAAGTCTGCATGAATTGCCCTGCTGGCCATACAGCTGAAGACGACACCCCACACTTTCATTGAGACCCGTTTCTTGATGTCATCTTTGACATGATACGGTCCGAAGAGGTCGACTGTAGTGAACTCGAACGGGGCTGCAGGTGTAGCTCTTTCAGGAGGTAGGTCAGCCATTACTTGTTTGCACCTTCTTGCTCTTGACTTTTTGCAGAAAAGGCAGTTCTCCAATACTTTTTGGGCAATTTTCCTCCCTTGGATGACCCAGGCTTTCCTCCTCATTTTCAGCAGGGTTGCAGCCACACTTTCATGACCCTCATCGTGCACCTCCCGTGCCAATAAAGTAGAGACCCATGCATTACAAGGCAGAAGGGGAACTGCAGCGCCATCCTCCCTGAAGCCATGGATTCTCCCACCGCAAACTAGTAACCCAGATTCTGGTTCTCTGTACACAACCAAGCGGTCCGTAGTGGTAGCTGGGAACGTCACCCCTTCTTGTGCAGCAAGATAGATGTCTCTTATTGCTTCTTGACGTTCTGTGGCGGTGATAACTCCTTTTGTGGGAATCGCCTCCCACTTTGGGTTCTCAATGGACTTTGTTGCAGATGCAAACTTTTTGGCAGCCCTCCAGATAAAAGCAACAGTCTTGATTAGACACTTTAGGCTACTAAAGCGCCTCTCATTCACCAAGTTTAGGACAGCTGCACCAGCAGGAAGTCGTCCCACAAGACTTGGAAGACTTTTTTTCGCTTGGGCTCTTGTGAGTGCTGCCACAAATGACTTCTTTTGCATATTGTTAATGCTTTCTCGAGCTGTCACAGACACATCTTTTGACGACATAACTGGCCACTCGCTCTCTGGAAGATGTAGAAACTCTGGCCCTTGCTGCCACTCTGAATGGGCATCAAGTTCCTTTGGCCCAGCTCCTCTAGTGATAATGTCGGCTATGTTGAGTGGTCCAGGGATCCACCACCAGTCCTGTAGCCGTGTGCTTTCTTGGATCTCTCCAATTCTATTGGCAAAGAAAATCTGAAATCCATAGCTTTCACGCTGGATAGCTCCAAGAACAGTCTGACTGTCTAACAAATGGTACCACCTTTTTATCTGGATCTGGGTATGCTGTTCAAAGTACTTTTTCAGCCGGCATGCAAAAACTGCACCGCAAAGTTCTGCTTTGACCGCATCCCCCTTCTGGTCTAAAGGTGTCAGCTTTGCTTTTGACTCCACTAGTCGAATTGTTAATTGTTTGTTACAGTTCCACCACAGGTAGAGGACAGCACCATAGGAGCTTTCACTGCCATCTGAAAAAGTGACAGCGACTGGTTCAGTTGTTGCCTTTGGTGGAGTAAGGGCTCTTGGGAACCTTACTTTGCTTAGCTGGACGTACTCCTCAAAAATTCCAATAGCATCCTTGCGGAGCTCATCTGACAGAGGAAGGTCCCAAGTGTCCTTGACCATGCTGCACTTTGGTTTTGCCTCTTGGAAAGCCCTTCGGACCAAGATAGCCCCTCTTTGCTTTGATGGTGTTGCCAGGCCAACTGGGTCGTACAAACCAGCAACTTGACTCAACAGTTCACGTCTTGTCAGCGGGTCTGGTGTCTGCGTTCGTACTTCTTCCAGCAGCAAGTCTTGCCCAAGTCTCATCTTTTTCTTTCGCCTGGAGAAGTTGACTCTCACCATGACATGCAACATGTCTTCATCCACAATGTAGCCGAGACCGAGCGCCTTGTTGTCTTCCTCCTTAAGCTGGTTCGGCAGGACAACAATATTTGGTGATGCCTTTTCTCGTTCTCCTTTACCTTGACCTGAGAAGACCCAAGGCTTCAATGCAAACCCTCCTGCTTTTAGAATTAGCTCCACATTCTTTGTGATGACTTCAAGTCTTTCACGGCAGTTGTGGGATGTTAAGATGTCATCGACGTAGATATGCTCATTTAATACTTGCCATTCTTCTGTGAGGTGGTTGAATTGAGGCAGGTTAGCGGTCTCCCTCATGGCAAGTTGTGCTATGCAACCAGCTGGTTTGTCCCCAATATTCACTCTGGTTACGGCGTACTGTTCTAGCTCATCACCCTCTGAATCACGCCACAAGAACCGGTGTAGATGGACTTCCCTCTCCTCAAGCCACACAGAATTGTACATTTTCCTGACGTCTCCTAGAGCGGCGAAGGAGCCTTGGCGGAACTTGAGGAGGACAGCTCGGATCGGGTTGAGAACGTCAGGGCCTTTCATTAGAAAGTCATTGAGACTTTGGCCTTTGTACTTCTGACTGCTATTCCAGACAAGTCTTACTGGAGTTGTAACAGAGTGGGGGTTGGGTGCTATAAGATGACTAATATACCAGACAGGTCCATTCCAGTTGGCTAGATCCTCTTTGGTCAGCTTTTTTGCAGCCCGGCGGTCAACCATTTCGTGAACTTGAGCACTGTAGGCTTTTTTCCACTGTGGTTCTTTGGCGAGCTGTCTCTCTGTTCTGAGGAAGGTTGCCTCCACTGCTTTTCTGTTGTTTGGCAATGTAGATGGGTCCATGAGCCATGGATATCTTGCATGCCAGTGTGGGCTATCACTGTGGTCATCAGCACCAACATAAGTCAGGCCACCCTTTACAACTTCCAGCTCCCTTTCTTCTGCCAGAGTCATTTCTTTGCCACCAGGTTGACAACTGCCGCAGCGACATCCTCCACATTTTGGGGTGCAGGGGGCACCAATGCTATCCCATCTCCACCATTCGACAAAATCCCGAGTGGTAATAGCAGAACAAGAAGACTTGATGGTAGGTTTGTCGCAAATATGTTCTTCATACATCAATGCTGCTGTTCTCATTGACCTGGCGAAGTGCGCTCTGGACTGGTGTGCTGTAACTGTAGCTTCTTCAAACAGACAAGGGTGTGTCCCTGCAATTGTCTTTCCCAATGGCCCATCCCATAGCACAAGGTCCCCAACAGTGCGTATTTTCTGTGGGACCAGTCGCCCTTCTTTATGGCTTATCAAAAGCTGTATCTGTCTTGGTCTCACAAGTTCACTTTGGGGGACATCTGGAAAGAACTTTTGGAGTCTTTTAGCTGTCACATGTTTGTGGATCTCTGCAATGCTGTCCAAACCATAGCAGAGGAGTTGGTGGGATCTGAAGTTGCCTTGCTCTGTGCGGACCCGGATCTTTAGGAGGTACCGTTTTGTGGTAACTTGAACTTTCATTCCTCCCACACCGTGGACAACAAGGGTTATGGCTTCACTTCTAAGGTTCAAACGATCAGCTGCATCATGAGTTATGTAATTTGTATCTGATGCCAGGTCGATCAAAGTCCCAATTTTTTGTCCTGCATTGGCTGTGACCTCTAAGAGCATCATGATAACTGGCCACTCCACAATTCCATTCTCTGCTAGAAGACTGGGTTGGTTGGACACGAGGGAGGTTCTGGCTATAGTGTTGCAAAAGGCATTGCGATACTTCTCTGCAAGTTCAGGTGAGAGGCTTTTAATGAACTCTTCTTGAGCTTGGGTGTAACTCCCTCTTGTGTCACCTCCCACTTTGCTGTTGTTGGACCTCTGGACGACGTTCCCTTTGGACGCATCAGCTCTCGGGCAAAGATAATAGTGGTGTTCTCCAGCACGCGGTTCTCTGCAGTCTGGCCTCCTGCACAGAAACTCTGATTTACAACAATCACCTTCCTTATGAATCTCCAGGCATTTTTTGCAGGCTCCCAACTTTCCGACAGCATCTCTTTTCTCTGACAGCTTAAGCGCGCGAAACTTTTGGCAGAAGTATAGCCTTTTCTTATGCTTGCCGTCTCCGCAGACCACACATCCTTGAGCCTGGTTGCTTAGTTGGGAAGTCCTGGTTCGAGCTTGCCGATGTTCAGGTTTTGGTTCCTCCTCTCTCAGTTGGTCCAGCTTCTCATAGATGCCTTCTTGACCTTGAAGAAACTTGAGGAGGTGGTCAAATCGCCTGTCTTCTTCAGCTTCATCACCTTTGCCCGCTACATGAAGAAGCCATTCCTTCTTCAGGCCATCAGGAAGTTTACTCTCTATTGTTTTTGTTACAAGAGGGTTCTTTATAGCACCAGTCTTGCCAAGCTCATTCAGATCGACCAGGGCTTTTTCTACAGATTGGATGAGCTCAACAATCCTCCTGGGCTGGTTCCCTTTAACTGCTTGGAGTCTTTGGAGCTCTTCTACTATCTCAAGGGCTATAGTTGTCTTATTTCCAAAGCGGTTCTCTAAAACCCGGAAAACCTCCTCAGCAGTTGTGTAACTTGTAAGGCGGAGGTCTCGTCTTGTCTTCTCATCCACACTGTCGAGAAGTTGGAACTTTTTAATCTCTTTGGATCCAGTAGGTTCTCCCTGCATCTGGAGCGCTTCCCAATCTTTTTTCCACCGGTGAAACTCTCGGCGGATGCCAGAAAACTTTGGAAGGGCAGCTGGCTTTAATCTAATTGCTGGTACACAACTGATTGAAGTAGTACTTAATCTGCTGGTTTCTCCTCTGACGTGTGCCCCTATAAAGTCTGCTTGTCTTATTGTGAGTTTTGGCAGGATGGTTTCAAGGCCTTTGACACGACTCTGGAACTGTTGTTGCTCTGCTGGGGGGGCCCAGCACTTCCAATGTTTATGCACCTCCTTCGCAGCCTTCACAAGTTTCTCTAGTTGCCCGATCATGAAGAGATATGCATCTGGGTTTTTACTTGGGTCCACAGCTCCCATGTTTTCTGCTTGCGACTCTGCTGTTGTAATTGCTTGTGTCAGTTCATATTCCCCGAAATTGGCCCACAATGTCTTTTGTATGAGGTCCTTTAGCTCTTGCAGTTTTATCTCACACTCATTGGCTGTTTTGGCCAAGTCCTTCTTTTGCTGCTCACTCAACTCCTCTGCATCAGAGTTTTCTTCAATACATTGCTCCTCTACATCATCGTTGGCTTCTAGGACTTTGCCAGCTTCTGCAGTGAGCTTCTTAAATATGTCTTTGAGCTCCTCTTCTGACATCATTGTATGCATTCGTAGCACATTATTGGCCAGACGGGAAAACTGACGCTTCGCTGATGTCCTTGCGGTCTTTAGCTGCTCCAACAGTAATGAATCAGCCATTTCAATCACAACAGCAGGGCGGGAACAATCTTTATTTGTCTCTATGGACACTTTTTTGGTCTTTTGGGTCTTGATAACGGTTTTTCACTGTCAAGTTTTGATCTATTATTTTGTGCAATTCCCCACTTGAAAGGGACAGTCCCTCCACATGAAGATTTTAACAGGATTTCACTCAAACAGCCATGGGATCAGTTCTTTGTCTTTTATTTACCATTCTTTGGTTGGCAGTAAACAGGTGAAAAACCTCAAAAGAAAGATTACAAATACAAGTTATTATCTGAGTTGACAGCCAAATTAAATGCACAAAGTCATTCACATATAACCTGGATAAACACATTACTTTCATTGTAACCGGACAACTAAATATGTTCTACCAAACAAACAGTTGGTATTTTAATTTTCAAAATGTATACTTTATCTTTTAACCAAGTATCTTTAGCCAAATACCTTTTTTTTACCTTCAACTGGTTTAATATTCATGTTAATTAAATAGATCTCATTATATTTTAGCCAAACTATGTTTCAATCTTTTTTAGCCAAGTTACTAGATCTTACATTTCTTTTTAGCCAAAATTTCAGACTCTGAAGACTGAATTAAGAACTTGGTTTATTAAGATTTCTACAATGTTTAAATTACTTTTAACCATTTCAAACATTCTTTATGAAACAATGAATTTGGCTCTTACTTATCCTTTGTACCCCACTTGTTTGATAAAACTAAACAACATTTGAAGTTACACACTACAGCAAAAAGTCCAATCAAAGTCAAAGCATGGCCAATATGGCGCTTACCGGCTGTCCTTCACAGTTTTGTTGAGGGCTTGATCTTGCACAAATACCTTGATTTCAAAGATGAAGTTTCCTTGGTTTTGTGGTGCTCTTTAATGCTCCTTCCACTCTCTAAAGATAACAGAGCCAGGTACTGGCATGCTCAGATTGCTTGGAAGATTTGTTCCACCTGGTTCACCACTGATTGAATGGGAGGAGCTCCCAGGCAGTTTGTCAGCACAGACATCGTAGTTAAAGAAGCTCTGCAGTGACACTGAAAACATCTCTCATTGAAAAAAAGCTGCGGCAAAAAATGGCAATATCATAAGTTTTTACTTTTTTTTTCAGTGTCCTGTCTGACAATGTGGCAATGTGGCAATAATAAGCATTTTTTGGATGTTAGAAAGTAAAAATTTTCTAACATCCATCCATTATCTAACACGTCTACCCCATGTGGGGTGGAGAGGGGTGCTGGTGCCTATCTCCAGCAGTCATTGGGCGAGAGGCGGGGTACACCCTGGACAGGTCGCCAGTCTATCGCAGTTACTTTCTAACAATGTTTGACTTATCAAAGTGTTTCATTTTTCAGTGCCAAATCTCTTTTTTGATTTCATTGCAAGTGGTTTTCCAAAGTTTAATTTTTCAAAGTTTGATTTTACAGTGCCAATTCTCTTTTTTAATATCACTGCAAGCTGTCACTGGTTTCACTCCATACATTTGCTGCATGCGCAACCCCTGCGCCACCGGCGCACCCCAGGTTTCAGCATTTTAACAGTCTATTGAGAGTTTGTTCTAGATAAATGAAGCATAAGAACTAAATGCTGCTTCTTCGTGTTTGGTTCTGATTCTGGGTATGCAGAATAGACTTGATCTGGAAGACCTGAATGGCAGAGGGTTGATACTATGATGTTTTTAGGTGCTAAGTCATTCAGTGATTTATAGACTAAGAAATATTTTAAGTCTATTCTCTGAGATACAGGGAGCCAGTGTAAGGACTTTAGAACTAGGGTGACGTGCTCTACTTTCTTAGTCTTAGTGAGGGCAGCAGATTTCTGGATCAGCTGCTGCTGTCTGACCAGTGAAGACACTGTTGCAGTGATCAATTCAACTAAAGATTGCCAAAATAACTCTCTGGACATTTTCCGTGAGACTCAGTCTTTAGCATGTGGTGTAATGTGGTGTAATTCTGACCCACTCTTCTTCACAACAATGCTTAGGTTAATTCACACGTACAGAGATTTGTCTATAAACAGCTCTCCTATGGTCCCATCTCACCATTTCAGTTGGTCTGATGTGTGTACTTTGACTGGGCCATTGCAACATTAATTATTTTAATTTAGATTTATGCACTGTCAAACCCCCAGCGTTTATGGGGGTGTCAAAGATCAGTTAAATAAGTACATTTGATTTGCAACCCCTATGATGGACCAGCAACAGGTCCAGGGTGTACTGTCCCTCTCACCCAATGATTGCTGGAGATAAACACCAGCCTCAAGATAGACTTATATATTTGTCTGCGTTTAAACCACATTTTGATTAAGTTTTTCGCTTTTAAGTAAATTTGTGTATCCTACACAATAAATTAAACGTTAATAATAAAATCAACTAGCCTAATCTACATTTCTCTGTACCTTGTTTTTCCTTTGCTTCCTTTTTTCTCCCTTATTTATCCTGTTCCTCTCTTCCATGTGTCTTTAAAGAATAATAGCTGATGCATCATGTGTGCAAAATGGATTTTGGATGAAAATTCAGACTGGAAAACTCACCCGTTCCCTGACCTTCTCATTATGTACTTGCAATCCAGCCAATCTGCACCAAGTCATCTTCTTACCTCAACCAATCATCCTACAAGGCTTTGCTTATAAAGCCCTCCATACACAGACTCTCCTGCACTTCAGCTGAACTTTGACCCAACTCCACCCCATCTCCTCCTCCTCTTTCAGACTCCACCTGGCTTCCTTTTCTCATTTGGCCTCCACCACCAGTGTCCGGACCGCAGGGGGAAGACTTCACTAATCCTAATCCTAAAATTATCATCCAAGATCATAGATATTTGCAGCTTTCACGTCTTCTGCCAAGGTCCGAACGCCAAAGAACTTTCTGATTTATGTCAATACATTTTTCTAATTGCCTCTTCTGTCTGTGTGAGTCTTTCCAGGTTGAAATGGCATCACACTGACTTTCACACGAGTGTTACACAACAGGCATCTTTATATGTTCTGAATAAAATGAATATTTATCTTTTAACCAGGTAAACAATCCCACAACCTCGATAAAGCTAATTAATTGTATATCACTTAATTAGTTGCATCAAAGCTTATTCTGTCGCAACATGGCGAACCCATTTTTAATAGTAATACGTAGACAATCATAAACATCAATAAACAAAGTTGCAAATTCCAGTTTTTTACCCCATATCTTGTCTCCCCCTATTCAAACAAAGCCTTAATGAATATAACCTTGTGTAATAAGTAGAATGAATGGAGTGTGTGATATTTACCTTTTGTGTGGCTGTGAATAAATGGAATAGAAATATTTTTAAAAGAATCTGTCAGTTTTTGTGTAGTCATGCCTGTAAGGAGTTCCAGCTGTCAGTTCTTACCCTCATATATGAAAAGTGAGATTTAAACAGACACACACAGAGGCCCCACCCACAGCAGACATCCCTCTGTTGCAGCACTGCTGTGTAACAAGATTAATTGCCGGAGGTAATCCAGAAATCCTAGGATTAAACAAATTAAGGACAGTTTGCCGCTCCCGTTTTGAGTTTCCTCCCCTTTGCCCACCCATCCTGTCACCATTTCCTTCACTTTTCCCTCTCGGCCTGTGATCCATCCAGCCACAACCATCCCAACCTGCTGATGTCCTGCTCATGCAGACACACAGAATGGCCATTTTCCAGAATCAGACCTGATTTAGGTAGCAAGCTTTGTAACGGGGTCCAGATGGGATCTGCAGAGGATTAGAGTGCGCGACCTCAGTGTGGTGAATAACTGGCATACATAAGGTGTTTATCCTTAAATGAATTTACCCAAATCCTCCAGTGATATGGATTTATTTTATTATCCTTTCTTCTATGACGTGGGTACTCTGTTGTTTCTGTTTGGCCTGTATCTAGGTTAGAATGCCTCAAAAATTAACAGTATATTTTTAAAGAATCTTATGGCTAAATGCAGGCATACAAACATCCATCTTTCGCTTCGCTCCATCCATCCATACATCCGCCCATTCATCCAGCCGTCAGTCTGTCACTCCATCTGTGTATCCATATTCTTCCACTTATCCAAGAATAGAGTGCAGGAGCAACAGCTCAAGAGCTCCCTTTGCCCAGCTGCCTCCTCCAGCCCATCGCACTGTACTCTGATGGCAGAGTAAGATGTATTCTCTCCAGCAACTCCTACAGAACTATTCCCAGTGAATGAAACCCCTCCCCAGGAAAACGCATCCTTACTGGATGCAAAATTCAAATGCCTCAAAGAGGACAAATTGTGTTTCATGTTGGTTTGCCAGTTGGGACATGCAGTCACCTCAAAACTTAAAGAAGCTGAAGGATACTGACTGAAATACAGTGCCTTCTACATTTTTCATATCTATAGATTTTATTCACATTTTCTTCACATTACTGCCACCCATCCATCCGGTAAGCCATTCCGCCAGCAAACCAGCAGTCTGAGACTGAAGTGTCATTCATGCTAAGCCTGATTCTGGTTCTGGAGGTTTCTTCCAGTTTAAAGGGAGTTTTCCTGACCACTGTTGCTACATGCATGTTCAGTATGAAAGATTGCTGCAAAGTCAATGACACAATGCCAGCAACTGTCCACTGATACTATATGCTCATCCAGGAGGAGGGAATGTTATTACTCAATGCAATCTGATGGGTTTCCTTAGACAAAAAAAAAAAAAAACATTTGACCAATTTCAGTAATAAACTGAATTTAACTGCATCGTTTAACTAGGATCAATTGGAATGGATGTAAATTACTTGGATTCTGTCTCTTTTATAAATGTCAGAATTGACTTTTTATTATTGTAAACTGCATAGGCAGTTTACAATAATAAAATTGTGAGCTGACGCTACATAATGAAGCCAAATTTCTTCAGCAGGAACAGAGAAGCTGGTAAGAGTCAACAGGAACATCAATGGGGTTATATAAAAGACAACCCTGGAAGAAAACATTGGACTCTGGACTGGGGCAGAGCTTAAATCTTAAGCAGGAAACCACCCTAAATATACAGAACTCCATTGGAATGGGTTAGATCAGTGATGTTGACTTGTTAGATTGGTCTGTCAAAGTCAAGACCTGAATCCAATTCATCAACTGTTGTGAAGAGTTGAAAACTCTCAGTCATTCATTGATTTTCTTCATTCAATCTGATGAAACGTGAGCAAATTTTGCATAAAAGAATGGGCAGAAATCTCATTGTCTAGATGTCCAAAGCAGCTAGAAACATATCCTCAGAGACATGTCACAGTGAAGGATGATTCCACAAAATACTAGGAGAAACATACTGCTTTTTCACACCGTCACACTGTATTTCCCATAAACTTAATGATATGGGGCAATGTGTTGGTCTGTGATTAAATCTCTTGCTGCGTTGCGGGAAAATGGAGGAAAGATCAAGGAGGTGTAAATACTTTTCAAAAGCAGGCTTTTATTTTATCTTATAATGTAAGAAATGAGGCTGACGAAGCAATCACACATCTGAGAAATAAAACTGATCTTTATTAACAGCCAACAGCCCCTTCACCAGCCTGTTTATCATCCTTATTACCAGTCTTAATCAGCCTGTTGCAGGTGACTTCACGTAAACATGGACACTACGGATGCAGCTTGAGCCTTCAGTAAGCCACTTAAACTAATCTGTGCCACTTTGGGAACACTGTACACCATCTAAAATCAAATGTGACTCTCATCTATAAACTTTCCTGGGGAACAGTCGAAAGAATTAAATATGAAGCTAAAAACTAGCACTGAACCAGAGAGTTGAATTAACCCTGCAGCTATTCCCCTCCGGCCATGTTATTTATTTATTTTTCTGGCAGATTTAATATAAATTAAGGGAATACTGCAACGCTTACGGCAGAAAAAAGCATGAGGAATACACTGTAACTAAAACAATATTCAGAAAATGAATCATAAAAATCAACAATTTAAATTGAAAAGGTGCAATATGTCTTGATTTTGTGATAACGGGCTCTAATGAAACTTTAAAAAAACATATTAAACATCAGAACTCACCTGGGATGTCGCCCTTCCTTTATCTTTTTTATCTGTTATTCTTCTGTAGCATGCAAGGGTTATTCACCACAAATCCACCAACTCTGACTGAATGGAAGCTGCTGTGCCCACGTCCAGCTCCTTCTCTCCCCTCCCCCTCCTGTGTTAATCTTCCCAATATCCCTCAACGCCAGCGACTTACCGACCGATTGCTCTTTAAAAACTCTTTTTGTCCAGCTTATCCAAAGAAACGTCAAGTCATTTGTGTATCTTCAACACTGTCTGCTGTGAAAAAGTATCTGTTTTTGCTTTTTTGTCAAACTGACATACTTCGGCTGATCAAGTAAAATTTTTATATCAGGCAAAGATAGCCTGAGTACATGCAAAATGCTGTTTCCAAAAGATCATGATATTTATTTTGGGGAAAAAAGAAGCTTTTCAAACAAAGAAAGCAGAAATGGCCTCTGTGTGAGAGTTCAAAATATAAAGGCCTGACTCACTTTGCCAAAACAAACTCTTGGAAAAGATTCAGTAGACTGACGGGACAAATGTGGGACATTTTGGAAGGTGTGTGTCCAGTTACATCTGGATTAAAACGTCACACTGACGGTCAGACATGATGGTGGTAGTGTAATGGTCAGCGGCTGCTTTACTCTGTTGGGATCTGCAGTAATTGATGGAACAATGAATTCTGTTCTCCAGCTAAAAAGCCAGAAGGAGAATCTTCTGACATCATGTTGTGACTCAGCCATGCTGAAGGGTTCTCCAGCATGGCTGACTTAAAACAATTCTGCAAAGAAGCGCTGGCCAAAATCCCTCGACAGTGACGGAAAAAATTTAATTAACAGTAATTGCAAACTCTTGATGGCATTTGTTGCTGCTCAGGGGTGGCACAACTAGTGAATCAGGCGATAGATTTTTTTCTCCTTAATTAGTGAAATAATTGTAGATAATCGTTTTGGATTTTTGTTGTGTATTCCGCCATGTTATTTGTACTAGATTGGAAATTTACATTGGAATGTAGAGTTGCAAATAAAGATTTCTTTAAAATATCTATGATGTTCTGAAAGATTAAGAGGGATCTAACAAAAAAAGCTGAAACAGAGGATAGCTGTAAGGGGGAATTGCTTTTTCTCAGCCCTGTATTACAGCCAGGCCGGTGGAAGAGGGGGGGAGAGACATGCGGCAAAGGATCCCAGGTCGACCGCGTCGAGGACTAAGGCCTCCGTACATGGGTCGCGCTACCCGCTGCGCCACCAGCGCGCCTGACCACCCCAAATCTAACAGAGCTGTCAGATGAACCGCAGGATACAAAGGGTCAGATTTTAATTAAAGTCTTGACCCCTTAAATAAGAGAACAGAGGTAGCACTGTCCAATTCCACCTCTGATGCTAAAAATAGGATCAACTGCGATATTAAAGCCACAGCAGCTGTCCCATTTTCAAGAAGGGTTGCGTAGCATTATTAGAAAATATACTTGTATGCAGAATCTAGAAAGATCTGATTACAAATGAAATAGTGAATAAGGTTCTTGAAGGATTTTGTTTTCCCAATGAAGTGTTGAGCTTTTCCACCAGATGGCGCTATGTCATCACAAAACCTCTCCAAAGCAATGACAAATTCACTTTAAAAAGTAGGCATTATTTTGTAGGATTTAAAGAAACATACAGAAAAAGGAGTATTGGCCAAAAAATACATTTTAACTACCATGTTATTCATGTAAATATGCATTACTTAATCTTCCTGGGTTATTTGACATTTATTTTTACTCTGAAGATATTTTTCCTTTACTACATCCATTCACATATAGTACAGATGGTGGAGGGTGCAGAATCGCGGCTTTTTAAAGGAGACATGTTTCATACCTTCCTTTTCACACTTGACTATATAGTTAGTCTGAATTAACAAACTCCATGTAGAAAGGCAGAGATTTGAACCCATTTTGCTGCAAGGTAGCACCATAAGTAATTAGCATCATTAGCTGACCCAAAAGCCCATCCTACTTGTTTTTGCCTGGGACCCCTCAGTAATACCTTTTTGAATCCAGAAGGGAGTCATTCCTTAGAAAGACATGCATGGTCAGGGGTTGCCTTTTCTTCCTTTGGGTCCTTCTTCATCCGAGGCTCAGAGGCAGGTTTATTACAGTTGAAATGTTTAGGGACGCCGAAGTAAAGGAGGCTGTTAACAATGCATGGGGGGTACAATTCTGTACCGCACATAAAATCTCAATGAAGCAGATTGAAGTTTGTAATTAAAAACGGGCAAGCTTTGACAAATACTTTTATATAGTGGACCAGTTTAATATGTAGTTCCAGGCCTGCAACTACATATGGAAGAAGAGGAGACTGAAACTTCTGCAGAACACATGAAAGAGTCTCAGAAATTAAATCTCTCTACATTAAGAGCCTTTAAATGATTTATGCACATAACAGTTCTACCAGCTTTTTAACTAGATAACTTGTTTAATAAGCACACATACAACAAAATTTAACATCTGTTTGATTTACATTTCTTGAAGTATTTTGTAATCTCTTTGATCATTGGACCACCAATAAAAAGTGGAACTCTATTGAAGCAAACAGAGGGGAAAAAGTCCCCACCACATGAAGGTGAAACTACCAACCACATTCTGGCCGCTGAACAATGCTTAGGATTCAATTCAATTCAATTCAATTCAATTTTATTTATATAGCGCCTATTCATGAAACATGTCATCTCAAGGCACTTTACAAAGTTAAGTTCAATCATATTATACAGATTGGGTCAGATTATACAGATTGGTCAAAAATGTTTCCTATATAAGGAAACCAGTTGATTGCATCAAAGTTCCGACAAGCAGCATTCACTCCTGGAGAAGCATAGAGCTACAGGGAGAGTCGTCTGCATTGATCCAGTAATCTGTTCTACATTAGATGGTAATAGCGGGTGAGCCGTCTTCTTTGGATGATGTCACATTTAACAGAACGCCAGACCAGGTGTACCTACTATGAAGATAAAAGAGAAAGAACAGAAAGTTAAAGCAGAAATGACAACACGTAATGCATAATTGAAGAACCATAGAACTCTATAGAGTGAGAAAATTAGATCCTGATGTCCTCCAGTAGCCTAAGCCTATAGCAGCATAACTATAGAGTTAGCTCAGGGTAACATGAGCCACTCTATAAGGTTTGTCAAAAAGGAAAGTTTTAAGATTAGTCTTAAAAGTAGACAGGGTGTCTGCCTCACGGACCAAAACTGGGAGTTGGTTCCACAGGAGAGGAGCCTGATAGCTAAAGGATCTGCCTCCCATTCTACTTTTAGAGACTCTAGGAACCACCAGCAGACCTGCAGTCTGAGAGCGAAGTGCTCTGTTAGGAACATACGGAGTAATCAGAGCTCTGATATATGGAGCTTGATTATTAAGGGCTTTATACGTTAGAAGAATTTTAAATTCTATTCTTGATTTAACAGGAAGCCAATGAAGGGAAGCTAAAATTGGAGAAATATGATCCCTCTTGTTGATTTTCATCAGAACTCTTGCTGCAGCATTTTGGATCAGCTGAAGGCTTTCAACTGCATTTTGTGGACTTCCTGGTAAAGAATTACAATAGTCCAGCCTTGAAGTAACAAATGCATGGACTAGTTTTTCAGCATCACTCCTGGACAGAATGTTTCTAATTTTGGCAATATTCGAGGTGAAAAAAAGGAAACTCTGGAAACCTGTTTAATATGGGATTTAAATGACATGTCTTGGTTGAAAATAAAAGGTTTTTTTACTTTACCAGAGGCCAAGTTAATGCCATCCAGATTAAGAAGTTTTTTTTAGGACTCTGGCCCAAAGATTACAACTTCGGTCTTGTCAGAATTTAGATGCAGGAAATTTAAAGTCATCCAGCTTTTGATGTCATCAAGACATGACTGCAGTCGAAGTAATCATGTAAAAGCTTGTTCCATAACATGCTGAACGTCTTCATTTAGAAATAGTGAGCGCTGTCTTGGAATCTTCTGGAAGGTAAACCCAATTCTCCAGCCTTGTATGTAGGCCACTACACAGAATAAGTCTGAAGCACTGTTTTATATGCTAAGCTCAGGGAGTGACTCAGCATTTCTAACACCCTCCCATCCTCTGAGTAGTCAGCTTTTCACAGAAGCTGTTATCCAAAGGAAATTCTACCTTTTAAGCATTCCTAAGTGGGCTTTAACTATTTTCAAATCAGGAAGCTCCTTGGAACAAATTTTATGAGGCTTTAAACAGAAGACACTAGGCCTTCCAACCAAAAACTAAAAAGGCAGAGACAAGTCCAGCTCAAAAGGTTTATTCAGAAAAACCAGAAGTTACAATAAGACCAACTACTGAATACACACCAAGAGACAAGCCACACTACAACTTCAGATACAGGTTAGTACAGATCAGTGAAATGCTTCTAAGCAAAGGGAGTAGATTCAGGGACATTTCTACTCCATGGAGACTTCTGGCCCTTTAGCTTTTGCTCCCCAGGGTGTGCTTGTCAAACAGGTACTCCGCCATCTTGTTGTTGTGGGCATCCATGCGGGTCAGGTTGGTGATGTGGTCGCCAAGCTTCTTGATGGCCTCCACCTGTTCGTTCAAGTAGTGGGACTCCAGGAAGTCGCACAGCTGAAAAGGAGTTTCTCATTAGATTCAAAACATTAAACGCTTAATTAGAATATATATAAAAAAAAAAAACACGTAAAAGCCACGTTAAACTTACATGGGGGTCGACGTGATCGGAAGCCAGCTTGTGCAGATCCAGCAGGGCCTGGTTGACATTTTTCTCCAGCTGCAGGGCGCACTGCATGGCCTCCAGGCCACTGCCCCACTCATCCTTCTCCGGTTTCTGCAAAAATAAAATATTTTCAGAATACGTTTCTAGACATTTCTCAATTCCCCAACTACATTTTTTTTCATTCATTTCAAATTGTGCTGGGTGCCACCGCAGGCAATTGCCCCGATGAACAAAGCTTCAGTGTCCATTTACAGACATTACCAGGAGCAGAAGGCCCATTTCCTAAAACTTTGCAGCGCTAGGAAAGCAGCTTTGTTTACCTTCACGTCCTGGAGGAAGATGCGGCCTCCTCTCTTGTTCTGGAAGGACAGCAGCTTCTCAGCATGCTCCCTCTCCTCATCGCTGTTCTCCTTGAAGAAGTGAGAGAAGCCCGATAGCGCCACGTCGTCGCGGCAGAAGTAATAAGCCTGGTGGAAAAGCAAAGAGGTAAACAGTTATTAGAAGCCTTAACGCCCCCATCATTATCGGGCTATGGTCAAGACGCATTAGTCATGGCGGAGTCTAGGAAGAACAATCAACTGCAGCTTGAGTGTAGCGCTGCGTTTTGGGTAACAAGTGAGGTTGACGAAAAATTAATAAGCAGGTTAGTGACACCGGTAGTGAAAGGTTATTCTTACCATAGAAGTGTAGGTGTAGGAGGCAAACAGTTCCATGTTGACCATCCTGTTAATGGCGGCCTCGCAGTCGCGGTGGTAGTTCTGACGCACCTGAGACTCCATCTTAGCTGGTGTTTCTTGAGTTTTTGTTAACAAAAACGAAAGGTAAAAAAATAAAGCTTTAAGTCAATTTCAGTAGTGTTCAAGTAGAAGCAGGGTTGAGATATCTCCGGAATGCAGGCTTGCTCGGCTCAATGAAAACTCGCGAAGGAAAAGGAAGTTCCGTTCAAACACTGTCGAAGCAAGAACTCCTTGAATCTTTGTTTCCCCGGTCTGAAATGGTAGTGGAAGCTCCCCTGTATTTATACGGCTCGTGAGACCTCGTGACAGATATTGACGTCATGTAACTCAGCAGGTTTCCGCCAATGAGTAAGCGAGGGTGAGACAAGCAGGATGTAACACAAAACTCGATGAAGTGATACTTCTTCGTTTTGTGGAGCCGGGGAAACCAAGTGACCAGATGTTCTCGTGGTCTCGTGTTGCCACGTGCGATGACGACATATTTCACCAAACTATTTCATAAAGTAGTAAACTGAATATTAAGACAATGGATTTGTGCTCTTACTTTAATATCTTTCTGAGTTAATTTTTCATTTACTTATTGGCTTTTCGATTTGTTTGTGCTTGATATGCAACACCCTGGCATTACTGTCTTGTCTGTTTTGTATTGTTAATTTTGCCTGTTTGTAAACCCCTTTATTATCAATAAAAAAATAAAAAATAAAAGTAGTAAACTGAATAGCAATTTATTGAAATTGTCTGTGAAATGTGTGCACAACTATCAGTATGCTTGCTTAAACACCATTGTACACCATTCAAAAGGACAACACATCTGAACTGGATATAAATCAGTTAATCGTGGTTTTAAAAAGTCTTCTCTGAGTTCTCTCTTATCGTAAACTAAGGTGAGACCTTTCAGCCACAAAATGAGGGCTGTCATGTAGCTGGTGGCAGGGCAAAAATAAGCACCAACAGCTCCTCAGTAGAACCCAGGATCAGCCCTAACTGGCTAGAACTGCATGGGTGGATGACTGTTATTAAGGTGTACAAAAGTTTTGAAGTGTTACAGTATCAAAACTTCAACATTTCCACAGTACTTGTATGAGATGCCAGAAAAGGTGTGGAGTAGTGGAGCCTGTTCCCTTTGTTGCACGTGGACTGGCTGAAAAGGCACATTCTGCTCTTCTTAAAAGAAATATAAATGTTTCTGTTTGGGGTTAGGGTTATTCTGAGGGTGAGCACAGTTATTCAACTGGGTCATTGAAGCTTTTTTATGTCTTTTTACACCCCCCTGAAAAGAACATGATAAATATCACTTAAATAATATGCTTGATTTTGACTTTGTAAAGTGCCTCGAGATGACATGTTTCATGAATTGGCGCTATATAAATAAAATTGAATTGAATTGAATTAAAGTTGTTAAATGTTTTATCATGGTTTAATTTTTTTAGACCCCAGAAACTGGTATTTAACAGCGGCATTTACACTTTTGAGATCCACTGCAACTAGACCTGGACTGAAATAGGGCATTGATTTTTGGACATAGCACAAATGTGCTAAACTGAACTTGGTTCACCTCCCTGAGCACCACATGACTTTGAAAACTGCTGATGTGACACTGAAATACACCAGCATGATTTTTATGGTTTTACTCAATATCAGAGCAATGTTGCATGACAGAGCAAAAACAAAACAGACAAGAAAAAAAGCCTCAGTTAGCCAGACCTTTCAGTAAAATCCACCAAACTCACTTTAGATATAGTTTTGAACCATGTAGCAACATGTCATGTTCAGTTTTTATATTTGTTTTGCTATTTTGCTGTAAAATGTTATTTATCAAGGCAAAATCCACCCATTCATAAACAGTTATCATTATTATTAGTAGTAATAGTTGGGATTTCTATCGTTTCATACTCTTGTTAGTTTCATTCTTTTTATTTACATTTTGACTCAGAAAACCTACTTTGAATTTGTTTACTTGTGGTCTGTGCCTGTGGTCTGTGTGAGCGTTTGAGCATCGACCTGTGTGCCTCTTGTTATCTGTTCGACCCAGATGGACACAAACCAAAATGAGCTTTTTAAGACCTGCAATTTGGGCAATCCTGCAGTTGAAATTCCTACTACTACACACACACACACACATCACACACACACACATATATATATATATATATATATATATATATCCTGTAACTGCGGGCCAGTAATTTTCCACTTGCTTTGCTATTTTTTTCTTTCAGATGCCTCACCCTTGTACGGGCTTGTCTGTGTGGACACCTGCTTTGTTTAAAACCTCTTCATTCAGTAGAACTATAGTCTTTTTTTACAAAGCAGGTTCATTACCTTTTTGACACAGTGCACCTGACTGATAAGGGATAAAAATCCCAGTATCTTCAGACTTTTTGAAGTTTGAAGCATATAGTTCTCCTCTTATTCATTGATGGTTAATACATAATAAACACATTCCCTGCTTTTGTAAGAGGCTCAGCTTGTAGAACAGGTCCATCTCTCGCATAACTTTACCTTTAGTAATGGCATCTACAACTTCTTGAAGACTTTCTAAGCCCTGAATCCCATCTCAGGCAGTAATGTTTCACTTGCAGTAACTTGTAAGTATTGATACTCTTTGAACTTTTATTTTATGACCTTTGGACGACACAGCTCCAATGCCTGTTGTATGGATTTTGTTTAATAGGCCTCTGGTTAGTGTTCTGCTGCTGGAACTTAAAGCTAAAACAGTGTTAAGTCTTGTTATTGCCTCTATGTTTCTTCCAGTATTCCTCTGTGTTTGGTTTAATTAGTCTTCCTATCTATTCATCTAAGTATCCCTGTCCCTGCTCAAGAAAAGGGTCACTGCAGCTTGTAATATCTTAAATGTGTTACACAAATAAACTTGACTTGTCACTTTTTGTCTGCAGTTGGTAATTTGCATGTAGGCCAAAAAGAAAAATGTTGTCTTTCTTCCAACAATGACTTTGAGCTATTGGCTGCACAGGATTTTGTTTAGGGAGGTCAAAGTAAAGGAGGCTGTTAATGCATGGGGGGTACAATTCTGTACCGCACATAAAATCTCAATGAATCAGATTGAAGTTTGTAATTAACAACGGGCAAGCTTTGATAAATACTTTTATATAGTGAACCAGTTGAATATTTAGTTGCAGGCCTGCATGGAGGAAGAGGAGACTGAAAATTCTGCTGAACAAATGAAAGGGTCTCAGAAATTAAATAGTCTCTTTACATTAAAAACCTTTAGATGATTTATGCACAAAACAGTTCTAATCAGAATCAGAAATACTTTAATAATTGTAAAAACTTGTTCCATAACATGCTGCTGAACGTCTTCATTTAGAAGTAATAGTGAGCGCTGTCTTGGAATCTTCTGGAAGGTAAACCCTAAACCTAATTCTCCAGCCTTGTATGTAGGCTACTACACAGAATAAGTCGGAAGCACTGTTTTATATTGTCTTTTACATCATCTGCAGTGTTACTTAAAAAAACTATAGCTATCCATCACAGCTAAAATCCAAGGACAAATGTGTCATCCAGAGTTAAAAATCTACAATTTATTGTTTGCAAAACTTGGAAAATGTAACTAAAAGAACCACATCTCTAAATGGTAAATGAATTGAACTTATATAGCGCCTTTCCAGTCATACTGACCATTCATAGCGCTATACACTAGAGCAACATTCACCCAACCGCACTCACTAATGCACACACATTCATACACCAATACGCAGCTCGGTAGGCAACTCTAGTTACCCTTTTGTTTGCCTGCTAAGCTCAGAGAGTGACTCGGCATTTCTGACAACACCCTTGCATCTCTTCTTTCTGAGTAGTGTCACATGACACCATCAGTCAGCTTTTCACAGAAGTAGGAAATAATACAGCAACATGCTGAGTCACTGTGATACAGCATTTTTCGGTCATCATACTTTGTTCCTCCTTGGGTTTGAGAGCAGCAGACAGAGGGAGGAGATCGTGTGACCGCATAGGTGATTATCTCAGCAGTTTGCTGGCTGGAACCAGTTTGAGAGAAAAATAAAAGGAAGCAAAACTGCTTTCAGAAAATGAGGAACAGTGCCTGCCCTCCTAAAGTCCAGGTTTCAGCCCTTCTGAATTTTTATGGCCTACGCTTAAAAGTCAGGTCTCTTTCAGGAAAAACGAACCATGCACGGCACCTGTTAAAATGAGAACGGAAGAGGGTAAATATCCTTAAAAGTATACAGCCATATTAATGACTATAAAAACAAGTGGCTGAGGCAGGATTTGTTAGGAGACATTCAAACAACAAGGAGTGAATGTTTTTATTTCAACTCAATTCAATTTTATTTATATAGCGCCAATTCATGAAACATGTCATCTCAAGGCGCTTTACAAAGTCAAATTCAATCATATTATACAGATTGGGTCAGATTATACCCAACCTGAGTCAGATTATACTTATTTGAGTCAGTAAGTATAATGGTGACTCCCTATAAATAGGAGAAACCCAACAATAACCTTAAACTGTTTGTTAAATGTATCGTCTTTTATATGTAAAACACCTAAAAGCATTACATATAAAGAAATAAATCTTAAAATGCTTGGGTTTCACACATCTGTTATCAGTGATTGGGCAAACAGTTCTTTGGTCAGATTCGTTGATTGAAAGCTATAAAATAAAAATAATTTTGTTCCTGATTTAAAGGAGAAACGTTTCTGAACATTTCAGACTATTCCAGAAATGGGGAATCAAGAAACCTAATGCTGCCTCACCTTGTTTGCTCCTGGGAACTGAAGATCTGATGATTCTACAGAGTTCACATCTGTCAAGCAACTCTGAAATCAGTTTAGGCTAAAGACCATTTAGTGCTTTGAATTTTGAAATCTATTCTTTGACCAGTGGAGCCAGTGGAGTGATTTAGGAACTGGTTTGTTACCAGCAATTCTCCTGAATTTGGTCAGGACTTTGGCACTTACATGTTTTTTTTTTTTTTTTTTTTTTAAAGACGCTATTGGAGCAATCTAACCCCCAGGAAATAAAAGTTCTGCAGGTTTTCTGTGCGCTGCTTTGACAGGAAGCCCTTTATTCTGGCCTCGTTTTAAGAAAGTAAGCGGTTACTAACAGACTCTATCTGGACGTTAAAAAACATGTGACTTCCTGTGTGTAATGATAACATCAAGCCCAAATAGATTCTGTTATGCCAGCACACATGGATTTACCAAATTTGCATTAATCTGTTTGCAAAACTAGGGTTCTAGATATAAAATGCTGATATATTTAAACAAAGGGTTACTAAACTCAAAGCAACAAATATTAGAGTGAAATCTGTTAAACACGCAGTAATGATTGAGATAATTCAGTACAAACATCAAGTTACACTGAAGACTTCATACTTGGTGTAATTCTCCTTTAATTTATGGCTTATGACAGAGAAACTTGTGGTAACAAAAACTAAAAATCCATTTAATTTCACAACTTCAACACCGGCTTTCAAATATTGTGGAGAATATGTTGCATAGTAAACCTAGAGGGTCTGGGATACAGCTTTATTTTACAGTAATTAAAGCAATCCAAGCAAAAAGTTCCATCATTTTAACCTGAGTTGGCATGTTTTTTTGCCAAGTCATTGAGAGGACTCAGACAGACCTGTTTATACTTGGTCACAGATGCAGGCACCGTTCCACAGGGGTGCAATTGTTCTCACCACAGAGCCTTCAAAGCTCAGTCATTTTAAGCAGTTCTGTGCATCAACATTACAGGTCACTTTCAACCCAATTATGACAACGTCTCAATCTTGTGGACGCTAATAGACTTTTGGGGAGTAACAGTATGGCTGTTACTCCCCAAAAGTCTGCTCAGAACCACCTAGAGAACCTTGCAAAAGGTACTGATGCCTCTTGAACCTTCCCACGTTCTGTCACATAACCACTCAATTTTACATAGCAGGCCAGCACAAAGTAATGCGTATCTGTGAGGTAAACGGAAAAGCCAATCTTGTCAAAATGTCTTACAAATTAAAAGGATAAAAGTGCGGCATGAGTTGGTATTCAGCCCGTTTACTCTGACAGCCCTGAATAAAACCTAGTGCAACTAATCCCCTTCAGACGCCACCTAATTAGTCACCTGTCAGAGACTGTAATTTAACTTTCTTTTTGCCTTCAATGGAAATCGGGATATTTGGAAGAAAACCAACCCTTGAGAGTTAATTAATGGTCTAACCAGAGTGTTGGAGTAGTGAGGAAAGCTGTAAGAAGTCCTGTTTATAGTCTGCCACAAGCCACGTAAGAGACGAGACCAACATAAGGACGAAGGTGCTCTGGTGTTTAAGTCCATCAGATTTAAAGGGGGCTGAATACAAACTTTGTTTTTCCTTTTACTCCATAATGAGGCACCACACTGTGCTGGCCTGTCACAGAAAATCACAATGAAATACCAAGATTATGTTCGCAAGATGAAAAAAAAAAAAAAACCTTTTGTAAGGTACTGTATTAAAAAGAAATACTGATGTTTCAACAAATATTGCATTAAAGTCCAGACGCTTCAACCGACCAAATGAAAGTAAATTAACTAAAACAATGAAGGCCAACAAACAAGAATGGAGGTGGCAAACCCACTGGCTTGCCCTGCGGCGTTTTGGCCAAACAGGCAAAAATGTCTCAGACTTTAAGGCTGACATTGTTGTGAAAATTGTCCCATCAGATTCTGAGATATCGCCAGAACCGATAGAATAGTGATCCAGTATGTATTACTCTGATAAATCAAGAGTAAAGGGAACCATTTTAACAAAAACAAAACATTGTTACTTTTACAAAATAAATCACGTTGTTATTGTTCTGCATTTGCATTGTTCTAAATACTTTGACAGTGTGAAGAATTTCCTGCCCTGGTTGTTTTTAATCACAGCTGGTTAGTCAAAAAATACCAGTCCTCATGTATTTGATGTAATTGGACAGAATATAAAAAGAGACTAAATCAAATTGAGTATTGTTATTAATAAGTGCTATTTAAACATCCTTCTTTCTTCTGGTTCGTCCTCCTGCCATAACTAATGATCTACTTCTGTTATCTCTGCTGCTAAAAGCCTTTAGCATTACTCTGACTACAGTTGTCTTTCTCATGCTGTAGGAATCCACACACTCTTCCACTGAACAGCGTTTCTCCACCAGTCTTCCAGCAGAGAGGGTTGAGACTGAGCCCAGTCCGTCCCTGCATCACTCCCCTCCCCGTCCTGGCAGGAGAGTCGCAGGGTCTTCAGCGGGCTGGTGCAGGTGTACTGGAGGTACTGGCAGCCCTAAAACGACACACCAGAGAGTGAGGCTGAGATGATATGCAGTGTTTGTTATTATATTTGGTAGGGCGTAGCATGCTGTCCTCACCTCAGCACTGCCCCAGTACCAGATAGCCCTGATGACGCTGTGATTAGCCAGAGCCGCCGTGAGCTGGTCACGACTCCCTGTGATGACGTTCACCAGCCCCGCTGGCAGGTCTGAGGACAGGAGCACCTATGACGACGAGGAAGAAAGTAAACAGGCTGGAGATCAAATGTGAATGCAGGTATGACCCGTGGCTGGACCTTTTTAAAAGAATGTCAGATCAGGAAAACTGTTTTAAAGGGAGGTTTTGAACTAGGGATGCACCGATGTGAACATTTGGGCCGATGAGGGTTGTCAATATAATCAATATCTCCATACAATTGAGCCTAAAAAGTTAATTACTCGGTTATTATTGTTATCAAGATTGAAATTGGTTAATAATAACAACAACAAAAATAATAATAATAATAATAATGTGTACATTGCTTCTCTGCTTCACTTAACCCCTCCCCCAAATCCTACGCTACATCACCATCACATGCAAACAAACACCACCATCACTTATTAATATAAACACAGTTTTACATGTCGTCCAACACCGATGTTAATACAGATTAATCACGCATCCCATATGTGAACTTAAATATTTTTGGAGTCCCTGCATCTACTGGTTGAAATCTATTATTTATTAGTTTAAACAAAAACGATCTAAAGTCCTCATCAGCGTTCGGCTTCTCTTTCACCTGAATGAAGGCCAAGGCGGGGAGTGGGAACCTCTGGCTGGGAACCATGACGACTGCGTTGCCCGTGGCAACGGTTGCCCCGAGAACCGTCACCATTGAGAGGAGGGGATGTTTGTCAGGTAAGACGATCCCGACAACTCCCAGGGCTTCTGGGAAGGAGAGCGCGGCACCAGACTGTGGCATGGGCTGAGGAGGAAGATGGGAAACCAATAATGATCTTTTAAAATCAGTGCACGCTGCTGATTTCATTCATGTGTTGTGTTGTAGAGCTTTATAAGTGAAAAACTACTAAAGGCCTCACCAGGGATCCACCTTGTACTTTGTCACAGTAAGCTGCCCAAACATTGAGCCTGGCGATGCTGAGCTCCACCTCTTTGTCAGCTTCATCCCCTGAAACGCCCAGCTGGGTGCTGATTGATGCCGAAACCTCCTTCTTCTTCGATTCTAGGCCTTTGGCCAGTGAGTAGAGGGACTGAGCGCGTGCAGACGGACTCTTCTTCATCCATCTGAAGGAGGGACAAAACATTAAGGGAATCTTACGGTACTTTGACCCTAGCATAAGGGTGTGTCCAATTAAGATCCCCTTTGTGATGAAAACCCTTAAAGTGTGGATCACATGACGCTGGAAATGCAAACCTATTCTTGAACTTTTTATTTATTTATTTCTTCCTATCAAAACCTTAAACAAGTATATTATTGGGATTCAATGTGATTGACCAACACAGTAGCACACAATTGTGATGCTGAAGGAAAAACAAGGTTTTCATTTTATTTTTCCGTACAACTAAAAATCCAGGTGTAATAAACTACCTTCAAAAGTCACCTCATTAGTAAATAGAGCCTGGTTGTCTGTTTTAATTTCAGTATCACAGTGAACCATAGAGGTAGCAGCTCTATGCTATGGGGGAACACTTTTCACCCCTAAGAAGGAACAGAAAACTTAGCAGAGTTGCTGAAATCATAGCTGGAGCCAAATACAGGACAAGCCTGGAAGAACTCCTGTATGAGGTCAGATCAAAGCTTTAATTAAGTCTTAAAATGGTCTAGTCAAAACCAGACCTGAATCTCTGTGAAAATGGAGTACTTGAAGTTTGATAGTCAAAGAAACATTCAATGTAATTTAACTGAGGTGACCCTGGAAGAGCTGCAGCTGTCATAGCAGAGCAAAGGGGGTTGGACAGAGTACTGATCAGTGGGGCTGAATACAAATGCATGCCACAATGTTTTTGATCCTTATTAGGAAAACAATTCTAAAACCATCCATCACTTTCCTTTACGCTTCACGATTCACAGAGCATTGTGTTGGTCTGTCATGATTAATCCCAATAAAAAGACGCTGAGGTTGGGATTAGAATGTGGCAAACAGGGTACAGAATTTGCCCAGGAGCTGTACAGCATCTGACACCATGTGCTTATTACACTTCCAGCCTGTTGATGATTAATCTCTGTACTTTGTTCCAACACTGTACGACTCAGCAGAAAACGATCACATTGAACTACAGGTGAATAAACAAGGCTAGCAGAGGAAAAAAAACAACACAAACATGGATTTTCTTGTCCTGGTTTCTAAACTTGAAAAAGTGTCTTTAATGAACTCTAGTTATTGTAATAAAAACAGGTTTTAGTGTAAAGAGGACCTTTTTCAGCCTCAATCTCCACGCCACAGAATATAATAAAAAGGATAAACGAACGTTTGATTCAGTGGTCCCCAATCCTGGTCCTCGAGGGCCGGTGTCCTGCAACTTTTATTTTATATAACTCTGCTTCAACACACCTGAGTCAAATAATGAGGTCATTAGGAGGACTCTGGAGAACTTGACAGCACACTGGGGAAGTAAGTCAGGTGTGTTGGAACAGGGACACATGTAAAACCTGCAGGGACACCGGCCCTCAAGGACCAGGATTGGGGACAACTGGTTTAATTGGAACTTTGTTCATGTTGGGGGCATTTATTTTATACAGGAACATCCAGGCTTTAAAGGAAAGAGTTTATTTCTGCCTGCTGTTTTCTTTCCATCATAAATATGTAATGAAACAGATCCGGCCTGGGTATCGACTGTCCAAGCTTACATGCTACCTGAATCCAGGTTTATTAATATGAATGCTACTTAAAGAGGTATCGGTTTCGATAAAGGTTTCCGGTTTGTCCCAAACAGTTCTTTGACTTTCTGTCACTGTTTTTGTGCATGTATGTGTGCATACAGTAACGTGGGCAAAGCTCTCACCCAGGCTGAACTTTGATTGCAGCCTCCACAGCATTCCGAACGTCTTTGCGGCCTCCATCGGGACAAAGGGCTAACACGCTCCCACCCCCTGGTGCCTGGACAGCCACACTGCAGCCAGACGCTGATTTACTTGCTTTACCACCAACGAACTGCAGGTAGGACTGCGGCAAACTATCAAAGAGAGGGAGAGAGAGATGGAAAAACAAACATCTGGCTTCACAGCTACCGAGCATATTGTTTAATCTAAGCCCAAGGAAGCATTTAAAACCTGCCTGGCACCGACTGGGCTATCAGGAATGACAGGCTGGGTGGGTTCCGTTCCAAACTTTGAGTACTCCAAAGAAACGGGAGACAGGCGAGGAAGAGGAGAAGAAAAGGAAGGACGCAGAAACTGGTACAGACCCTGGAGGAAAACAGAAGAGCGGCAAATACAAAACAGAAGAATTAGGATTAGCAGCCATCATAGTTTTACAGCCAATCAGTCTGCTTTACACACTGCCTTGCTAAAGAGCTGATGGGAAGATGGATGGAGATAAACACAGAGCGACTTGATCTCCCAGCCCTTGTCTGAAGCAGCGTATGTGTGTTCTGGTGTTCATGTATAAACTGTAAAACAGAACACAGAACGTGCCTCTTTAACAGCAGCTGAGTTTCTAAATGAATGATCCCACTGGTTCTACAGCAGCTCGCTTTGTGGCTTCACAGGCGTCACCTGTCGGCGAGGCGAGGAAAGATCCAAACCTACCTCCTGTCCTCCATCAGTGCAGGTGCCGCTGTCTTTGTGGCCAGAGACGGGAAGACAGGGATCGGAGACGGAGCTCGAGTTCACCCACACCGAGCCGACGGACAGACTGGGGGGAAACATTCTCAGTGAGTGAGTAAAATATAGGAAAAAAAGTGATAAAAATGCTGAAATAAAAAATATTGAAAGTTATTAGAGTGGTGCAATGATAAGTTTTGGGTGTGTTAACATCTAAGTTTAATGCTGTGTACCTCTTAGCAGTCTCCAGAGCCAGGGTGAGGTCTTCGGTCCAGATGGATGCGGCGTAGCCGTGAGGACTGTGGTTTCCTGAGCAGAAACAGACAAATAATGTTGACAGGAATAAAAGCAAGAGCTAAAATACTTCTTTAGATCTGTGACTGAGTCAATGGGAAAACAACAATAATATATGTAGGAGAACCAATGTGTTTCAAGCAGTCACAGACTCTATGTCGTGTCTTTAAAGTTTTTAATTAAAATGAGAATTTAAGAGATCTTCTGATTTTCAAAGGTTCTGGTCCTTTTGTTACCCAGGACCACAGCTTCTGCGTTGCTCCTGAAGGTGAGGAGAGGCAGCAGAGGTCCAGGAGGGGGGCTGACCACATATGGAGAGGATGGGGCCGCCCCACAGAGTACAGTGGGAGGGTACTGGGCCCCAGAAGGACTGCCGCTGCAGGACTGGACCAACTGAGGACAGGGAAACAAAAAGGAAAATATTACCATTATTTCACCATTATCACCATGTTATCCTGTCCTGATATCAGATGGCATATTAACTCAGCTGATGCAGTGTCTTGAAAAAGTATTCACATTTAACTTCTTTTTTTCCTAATCATGAAGACCAAGGCCCCACAGCAGATAGTGATGGAGAGGCTTAAACATCTCACAGAGCGATGTTCAATCTATCATCTGAACATAGAAAGAGGGTGGGGCACCTGTAAACCGCAGGTTCCCATGGTGACTCAGGGAGAAATTATTAGTTGCGCACTCCACAAATGTAGAATTTATGTAAAAGCGGCAAGAGTAAATCCACTGTTGAAGGTCTGCCATAAGAAGTCCAATTAAAGGTAGAGAGGACAAAAAAACATGTGGAAGGTGCTCTGGTCAGATACCAAAATGTACATTTTTGCCCTACATGCAGAATGTGTGACTGTAATCCATCACTGCACATCACCTGCTGCTGGTGGCAGCATCATGCTGTAGGGATGCTTGTCTAGGAGAAACAGGGAAGCTGGTTGATGGGAAGGATGGCGCTAAATACAGGGCAATGCTTAAAGAGTACCTGTTGGAGGCTGAAAAAGAGGCTGGGCTGAAGGTTCACCTTCCAGTAGGACAATGACCCTAAAGATGGAGCCAGAGCTGCAATGGTGGCGTTTGGATCAAGGTATATTCATGTTAGAACGGCTAAGTCAAAGTCTAAACCTAAAGTCTAAAAGTGGTCTCAAGCTCCAGTCCCCAAGGACCGGAGTCCTGCAACCTTTGGATGAGTCTTTATTACAACACACCTCGCTCCCATATGAGCTCATTAGCAGAGCTTGGCTGCGTGCTAGTCTGTATGTGAAAGCTGGAGGACCCTCCAGGATTTCAGTTTGAGACCACTGGTGTAGACCAAAATTTAATTTAGAAGAAGCTTTGGCAAAGCTGTCTAAAAATTCACTCAGTGCAATTTGACTGAGCTTCACCTAATTTAAAGAAAGAAATGGCCCGAAATTTCAATGCCAGTATAAACAAACTGGTAGTAAAAAAAAAAGGTAAAAATGAACAATATGTACATTGGTCCACAGGAGACCATGGGGCGTCTATGATTTCCATGGGCAACGGCAGCCATGTTCTTTTTTTCACTGGGGAAAACTTGATAGTGACCTGGTTGCAAGCCAATGTAAATAAAAAGCAAGCCTGACACGCATTGAAGAGCCAAATTGTAACAATACTATGTCTCCCCCTGTGGACCAATGTGGATATTACACATTGTTTCAGTGAGACTGGATTCATCAAGGTTTGTGGTTGCAATGTGACGAATACTCTCTGAGTGTCCATCAGTTTACTCAGTTGTATTTTAACTGGGAACTGGAATTTCAGGAAAAAAAATAGGTCTACTCTAATGTCTCCTCTGTAGCTTCCTTCAAGGTTTCCCAACTGACCGTGGCCCCCTGCTGCTGAGCCTCCTGCACCGCAGCATCCACCAGGCCCCTGTCTGCGTCGCTGCTCAGAGAAACGCATTTCATGCCTGCCAGTCGCAGCTTGAGCCGGGCCACGACGCTGTCGGACACGCTCTCCTGCACGCACAGCACCCAGTGGACCTGAGGGCAGAGCGGAAAGATGGAATAACTCAACAGGTGGTTGGATAATCAGAAACAAAGCCGCAACTCCTCCTCCTCCCAGTGACACCCACCTCTTTCTTCTTCTTGAAGGCAACCTGTATGACTTCATCCACAGCGCTATCGATGTCAGCCGACTCAAAGACGATGAAGGGGCACAAAGCGCCGATGCACGGGGAGACAGACACGGGTACTCCCATTCCTGCTGAGGCCTTGCACAGAGTCAGCCCGTCCTGAGAGGGAGCACGGCGAAAAGTCAGCTACAGAAACATGTCAGATGGACTGGTTCCACGTCAACGTTAACTTTAGACATGTCACACACACACCTGCTTGTTGCCACAGTAAGCGATGTAGCTCACGTTGGGATTCTGGGACACTTTGGCGCCCAACGTAACATCGCTTCCGGTTAAAACGTTAAGAGTCCCGGCAGGAAGTCCCGCCGCCGTGAAAAGCTGCGCTAGCAGAAGTGCTGGAGGGGCAGAACTCTGACCCGGAACGACAATCACAGAGTTACCTGGGGGGGTACATGGAGCATTTAGCTTTTTTTAGATGTTGTAACGTCATAAACACAAATTCTAAATCAACTTTTTTAGAATTGTTTTGGATAGAACAAAATAAAAGTGATTTTTTTAAACAAATAATTTGAAAGAGTATCCCCGCAGCATGACGTTGCCTCTGTCGCGGATTAAAGCAGACGGCTGAATACCAATGCACCACCACCAGCGGGATGTTTCACATTTAGGCCCCAAACTGTGTTAATCCATCACATGTAGTCCAAGAAAATACCGTATTTCAAAGTCTGCGGTTCAATTCCAGTGGTATCCACATTTCTGCAAGACGTCTTCCTGTTTTAATGTTTATATCTAAAACAAAAAGTGAATTTGAGACACAGATGTGTGTTTTACCCATCGCTAGTGCTGGCAGGACTTTGAGCATGAGGGAATATAGGGAGCAGTCATCAGAGGAGGCAACTACCACCACGCCTACAAGACAAAAAAAAACAACAACAATAAAAATAAAAAACCTTCATAAATTTGAGCAGAGTGCCTTGCAGCGAGGGCAGCTTGCTGCTTTCTTACCGAGAGATGTCCAGCCGGGGATGAGGGTGTCTCTGAGCTGAGCCCAGCTGCTGTAGTACTGCAGCAGTCTGACCAGGGCCGAGGGCGAGCAGGACGCCTCACACAGCGCGCACAGCTCTGACAAACACTGTCCGTGCAGCCCGAGGACACTCACCAACCTGTTCAGGGTGGACATAAAGCATCCAGGTCAACGGCTGGCAGCACAGAGGGCTCTGGGAAAGCGGGAACGTAAGCCGGACGAACCTGAGCAACGCTTTGGATCTCTGGGAGCAGGCCAGGCTGCTCCAGGACTTGTAGCCGGTGGCGGCGGAAGAAGCACATCGGGAAACGTCGGCGTCCTCGGCGCACGCTGTGCTGCACAGCACAGCGCCTGGTGACATGGGATAAAATAGGAAACAATATTCCACATCAGCCGTCTTTCATTTAGAGTCGTCAGTTAACAGGATGCAGCCGTCACCTGTGGAATCAGCCAGAGAGAGGTTCTGTCTCTCTGCGGGGCGGACAAACTTCCCCTCCATGAAGAAACCGAGGGAACGGGAGTGATGATCTAGCCAGGCCTGATGGAGACGGGGAACAGAAAGCGAGTTAACCCTTAAACCAGTGGCGTCTCGGTTGTTACTGGTAGTCTTAAAGGCCAATAAATAATCATTGTGCTGCTTAGCTTGTGGCAACTAGAAAGCTAGCTTTGACGCTAACTGGAACCAGTTATGCAAACACTTCCTCCTACGTTCTACTGCTGCAGATAATCATCAAATGCGAGTGCCTGCACCAATCGCCATGGAACACCAGCAGCTGACTGGCACCCCTCTGTTAAGATGCTTAAAAACCCTTAAAATTAATTCATCTTTTATTGCAAGAGTATAATATAGCAACAAATTTTTAGAAAAAATAATAATAAAAAAAATAAAAAATAAAAAAATCACACTGAGTACTTTGCTTCAGTTAAGAAACCCGTGTTAAGAAATAATGTTTTTTAACAAAACCACAGGTGGCTTATCGGTACCCCTTGCTGTCAATACTTTGTCCAACAGACATTTACCAACTGCACAGATCTGGCTTTGGACTCCACAAAGTGAGGCAATTCTTTTTTCCCCCAGTCTCTGTAGGACACGCAGAGACCTGGATTGTCTCTAGTTGAGTTTTGGGCAGATGCATCAGCCTGCCAAAATTTTGAGCCGATATTTTCTTCTTTTTTTTTCTCCCCCCTGTATCGGCATCGGCCGATATGTGCATCCGTTAGCCGATCCATTTCCCAAAAACCCACGTCTGACCTCCTGTTGGCGAGCTGCCACCGCTGCGCGTGTTCATTACCATGGAGAATCATGCATGCACATGAAACCCATTACCAATCACTACGCATACAGCATCTAACATCACAGAAAATAATGTCCATACAAGGCAGCGGTGGTCAGTGTGTTTTCTCCTCCTTCTCCTCACTGAACTAAAAATGCTCTTTCCTCGCTGTGACACGTTCACCAAGTGCGAGCAAAGCGCCGCCATAAGAGTCATGATGCGGGTTTTTCCCGTGTACCTTTAAAACTGAAGCTAAAGCTGATTGTTAATATTAGCTGGTTTAAACGCAAGTTTTGAGACTTCTGTAACATTTCATTCTGTCATTTCTATCACGTAAATGATAATCACTGGTTATTAGCCGAGTAATGCGACAGGTTTCCATCTGTAAGCACCGACACCGTGTTTATACCCTCATGTCATTCATTATATGACATTCAATGAGTTGGTTGAACACAGTTTCTTTTTTACTGTGGGATTTTTGCCCAACCCACACGCTGAATGGCTGAACTCATGTTAAAGGTTGGATTTTTCTAAAAGTGTCAGTGGGAGAGCACGATGAATTTATTTTATGGCTTTTTCACACTCTACAAGAGGGTACCAACAAATCTGTGTTCCCCCAGCTTCCAACAGTCTAAAGTCTAAACAGGACTGGACTGGTTAGGCTGAATTGAAAGTGACAATTATTAACAGACATCAGACCAAAGTCCAGAGTTCAACCTTGAAGGGCACTCTTTCTTGTCTTTTTCTATTCTTTCCATATGAAACACAGCCCAAAACACCCAGCACTTAATTAAGTGGAGAACTACATACACGAGAGCTCATCTAGTCTCTGCAGTGAAACCGAGAAACATCTTTTAAAAAGCTGCCTCTGGAAGCAACGTTTGCTTTTTTAGAGAAAGCCCGGGTACCGCGCAGCAATAAAAACTATGCTCATCTTGGAAAAAGGTGAAACGTGTGAAGTAACCATGGGTCATTTACCGCTATCAAGGCTTACTGGGGTTTTAAGGTTTCAAAGTCCATTTAATGAGATGCCTTAGAAAGTGTTGGAGTAATCAGTGTTCTGGAGTAGTAAAGCAGTCTGTGGAGCAACATGGAGCATAGAACAGGTGAACACCAAGCAGCGCATAACGCAAGCTCAGTTAATCTGATGTGTTTGAGCAGCTTTCCTGTGGAAGAAGAAAAAAAAGCATCCCCACAGCATGATACCACCGCCACCTTGTATCACTTTTGGAATAGTGTGTGTAGTCAGAATGGTCTCCAGTTTTAGTGTTAGGATGCAGGCCAAAACGTTTTGGATTTGTAAATAAAAAAGAAAAGAAAAAAAGATATTAACCATGTAACCTACAGTTGTCCTTTCACTTCACAACTATGCGCAACTTTGCCATAAATACCCTGGCAAAGCACTTTAAGACGAGTCGACTACAAACAGCACATCTACCCCGTAGATGTGAACCGCCTACATCAGAAACATTTAACGGCCGTAAATCGTTTTACTTCTGAACAGATTCACGCGGTGTTGTTGTGCGTGGACAGAAGTCACGTGCGTGTCTTGTGAGTGACAGCCAACCGTTAATGAACTCCACGTGGATCCAACAGGGGGTGCACTGACCCCGCACGACAACTGCATGTACACCTCTATACAAACACACATAACATAGGCGTTAAAAAGCCAGCACAGCTGATCCGTTACGTTAGACTGAAGGCCTCACCTGAGCTGTGGCAGCGCTAGGAGCTGCAGCTGGTCCTTGCTCCATGCTTTGGAAAATCTCATACACCGTCCTGTTGGTGCAATCGGCCATAATAGTTAGGAACCAGTCAAAGCTAATCCCGCCGTCTCCGTTCGGGGTTTAAGTAGGCTGCAGGAACAGGTGAATAAAAGAAAAAACAGGGAGAACACTGGCCAGCTTCCTCCCTGATGGGTAAAGGCATAGGAGGGTTCACTCCGACCTACTTCCGGTGTTTCCGCCATGAAAATGTGTTCTGCGCTTCTAAACGGGGTTTTATGGCCACCTTATGGTACGTACAAATACGCCTCGTACGCTTTATTATCTCCCGCAAAAAAATAAAATAAATAAAAAGAGCCAGATTTTATCACGATAATTCACCACAGTCTTTTGTAATAGCTACTTAATGCATTTGAATTAGTCTCGAAATGTGTCGGTGCACATACATCTTTGCACGTGCGCTTACTTGGCTCCTGGTGTGTCTTGATTAACAGGCTTAAAATAAGGAGGAAAAAAGCTTTTAGCATTTCTGCTCCAACTTCATGCAGCGGTTTGCAGGCAGAGCTCGAAGTGAAACTCTGGTTTCTCTAAAGGTGATTTGAGATATGTCAGCTCATGACAGATCCCACCGTGTCCAACTCACGACCCACATCTGACCCAAAACTCAGTGTTTAACATGCTACGCACAGTCATGATGCGATCAGTCGTATTTACATTATGGAGCATTTTTGCATGTGCTCAATTTTACCACAAAATGCTTTACAGAGATTAAACAAAAAGAAGCATCCATTCCATCAACAATCACAGCAGAAAACAGTAAACTAGGCGAATACAAGCGTAATACCTATCAAATATCGAGGATGAAATACTAAACTATTCAAAAAACCCAAATATGTATAAATAAATAAATAAAAATTGAACACTAAAAAAAATCTATTGAATCACAAGACAAATAAATAAGGAGCTCTTAAAACTGGATTAAAGATAAACAATATTAACTGCCTTAGGATCTAACTCAGAATGCAACATAACCAGAAAAAAACAACAAATAAAATATGTATAAAAAGATTATATGAATTTCTAAAGTTTTGGTAAAAGCCATACCCTAAAGATACAGTTTCAATTTACTTTTAAAATACCTTTTTTTTAGTAGTTTGCCTGGTCTCGACCAGTGATCTGCAATCTTTACAATCCAAGGTGCCAGATTTGCCTTCAGTCCACCTAAATAAAACCCATATAGAGCTTTAAATGTTGCATTAGATTTTGAAAAAAGACAACTTCTGTTTTTTATTATATATTTTCTACATGACATTTGTTTTTGTTTTTTGCACAATTATATGTGGAAAATGATGTAAAAAAAGAACATATTTTTTTACTATGCAATAAATAAATCTCAAAAACAGCACTGGTTCTTCATTGTCATTCTGTTGTGGACACTATATGCAATTATTCCATGGGGGGGGGGGGGGGGGCATGTATTATTACATCTAGATTGCTCGTTTTGATTTAATTCATTTTATTTTATTGGGAGCCATTGTGGACGGTAAAAAGGATATTAACTAATCAGGGAATCCCCTGGTCTCGATTAAAAGCTGGCAGAGGCAGATACCAGTTTCATGTGTGTGACTGTTCTGCTGCACAGTGGTCAGTTCACAATGGATTGAAAGAGGGGGGACACTAATGTGGTATTATGGTACACTTATTTTTCTTAGTCATGAGAATTTTTAACTCAAACTTTGAAAATACAGACTTGGACATAGTTGTTATGCCTGATAAAATATAAATATATAAAACCTTAAAATAAACTGAACATATATTGTGGTAACTTAATCTCACACTAATAATAATATTAGGAAAATTACATTCTTAATCTGAGTAAATGTATTGGGAGTAATTTTTTTCTCTATTTTGCAATGTGAAAAACAATATTTTCTGTTACAACGCAAACACAATGACACCCACTGAGGAATAAAATGAAAGTTGAAGTTGTCCGCAATCGTTGGCAAAGCAAAGCACGTTTCAGTTTTCAGGAAGTGATTTGTAGATTAAGAATGGCGTTGACATTCAGTTTGATTTCATATATTCTTTTGGTTTTCATTGTTCTAGCGGTTTCAGAAAACTAATATACAGTAGTAAAGTCAATTGAAATAGAATATGATATTATATATGAAGTGTTGAAAAAGGCCTGGGTGATCATTTTTTGAGGCATTTTAAGATGTTGTTGCTTCGCGCCATCGCGATGAAACCCAGCCGTATTATGCAGCGTAGAAGCGCAACCGGTAGCGGGACGCATCTCGACCTACCATGTGTTGTGTCCGACTACATCAAGATAAAAAAAAAAAAAAAAAACTAGGACTTTTCATAACATAAAAGTCATTTTTAAAAATATAACTTAAATTTTTTTATGTATTTTTATTTTTCTGATACAATTTCAAAACGACGTATTCGCTGTTTTGTAAGCGCACCGTGAAGCTGTCTCTGGCGGAGGTATTTTGTCAACGTACCAAACTTGCTCCGCATTCGCAAGGAAGTGCGAGGAAATTTGTGCGCTTCTTGCAGCCCATTTGCTCCATGTTAGGTTTCGGTGGGTTTTCTCTGTTACAGCTTATATGGGAGCTTAAATAGTTTCCCCAACGTAAAGGATCAGATTCACCCACAGCTCAAGACATGCCACGGAGGAAGGTAAGGGAGCGGTTTGAGGCTGCAGTAGCGCAGCATAACAACATGGCCAATGTTAGCCGCGGAGGTGAAACTGAGGATGGAAAACGAACGCATCTGAGGCCTGATATATGTTTCTTAAAGATGTTATTAACGAACTGGGGATGTTTTTAATAACTCACTCCACTACGAGTTTGGGTCGCGTTAGCGCTAATAGCTAAGCTAGCTCAGCGTTGTTGAGAGACATTAGAGTTGTTTCTTTTAATTGCTCTTTGAATACTGGACTGCGTTGGATCTTCCGCCAACCGACCGACACGGCGGGCAGACCCAGGTTTAACGGTGGTAACGGTCACTGTACCAAACGGATGAGGACGGCTTGTTTTTAGGGTTTCCACAGCATAGAACAACACGGTGCACCAAAACAACGCTCTGATTGGACAGAGTTTGAACTGCGACCGTGTTCATTGGTTGACTGGTTCAAATCCCGCCTTATCTTTTATTTAATTGGACGAACGCAAATAGGATGCACGGGCCTCTTGTGAAGTTGTCAAACGTGCGCCCATGCTTCCGTAGTTGGTTTTGTGTATTCCTTTGGATCTAACGGCACACCCGGGATCTCACGTATGAGGTAATTGCATGAGCGCAAAATCAATAAATTAGGTTGTTAGCGCACTGCATGCTGCCAGTCCTGCGACTGCACCCCTTATACAGCTTGGTTTCCCCCTCACAAATGCTTGTTTACTATTGATCGTACTTCCGCCAATAGCGTGTGACGTCAGGGCGTCCCTTCCGTTGTTCTCGTGCAACATGTAATGATTTTCTGTGAATAACCGTTGACAGCTTAATATTTAACCACCTGTCTGGTTCTAAGTGGAGTCCGTTATGGCTGTTGTGCTTTAACTCTAGAGAAGGCATGGTGGGCCCAAGCTTTTATGAGGCCCTGGGATGTGTTTTATTTGGAGGGGGGTGCTGTTAAATAACTACAATTCATACCAAAGGTCACAATTAACACACACAAGCAGCAGGAACCTCTCATTTGCATTCGAATATGAAACTTGTGAAACTCTCATATCATGCTGGATTTTGTTTAGTATGTATAAAAGTGGTGGATGAGTAAACTTTTCCTGTACAAGTTCAAGTGCTCCTGGGTACCCCAGGCCAACAGGGGGCCCTAAACATCCACAAATAGTCTCTTTGTACCTTGAGCCAACTCGGGAAGAATGTATGAAGATAAGGGCTCCATCCGAATACCCTTAACAATAGCTTTTAGCTCCTGTTCCTCGTCCTATCACGTGGTCAACAGTTAGAACACTATCGTGGGGACGAAAGGAGCTTCAGACTATTGTGCCGTATTCGGTCATTACATGACGGAAACGCTCACGGATGATGTGAGTCAGATCCCGGCCTACAGCCTTCCAAAAATTAAGTACAAAGTGCGCAATCTCTTCCCTCCGGACATTTTCCTTGGGGGGGGGGGGGGGGTTGTGCTTATGCGTTATGTCACACAAAGGATTGTGGGATACCTTAAGGCTTCTTTGCACTTGTAAGGGACGTTGTGGGGTTCCTAGGCAAAACTAGCTGCGGGAGGAAGCAAACAGGCTCCTTTTTCTGCCTCCTTCCTTACTGCCTGCACTATTCGGACAGCACTTATCATGGCGACTGCTGACGCACTTCCGCTAAGGCTAGAGCAGTGGTCGCCAACGCAGCACTGATGATCTACATTCCCTGTAGATCCCGATGATAGAATAGACCAGGGATGCGCGAGCTGCCACTAGGGGGTGCGCGAGCTGAAATCCGTAATGGTGTCTGACGGTGTTTTTTCCCCACACCATAAAGACGTGTAAATAAACATTTCCTTTGTGAAAATTAAAATCAAAAACTGCAAATTTGATAAATAAATAAAATGTATTGACATGAAAATCTATTTATTTTAAGTCTTGTTCTACGCTTCATTTTAAGATGAAGTTATCTTCTTCTACGCATTGTGCTTCATATGCACACCCAGCTTGTGCCTCTACTTCATTCATTCTCGCAAATATGCTTAATTGGCTGAAACCAGGGAATCAAAGGCAACTGACGAGAGAATTGCAACGGATCTGGGAGAAGACAAATGTCTCTCCATCTCTTTCCTCGCTTCACGTCGTGTACATCAGTAAAGGGAAAATTGAATTCGGGCCGAAAGTTTTATTTACAAGATTAAATTGAGTGACTCTGTCTCTCTTTCGATCGCGCAGCGCCTCCAAACAGCGCCGCTCATGGTGCGGTGACTCTGAACCTCTACCAGCACTGACGCGCATGTCTCGCCCACACCCCGCTGCAGCCTCGGCTGCTGCTGGGGGGGGGGTATTAGTGATAGACGTGATTTCTTGACCATGTTCACGCACAGAGCTGCAATACGTTTCATTGTGATTCAGACAGGCGCAGTTAATTTTAAAGATGCGGTTTTAGCGCGTATTCAGACAGGGACAAACCCGCTGAGGTGTGTTGTCATGGGCGTGTTTACCTGCTAAATGTAACCGCTGTAAAAGTTTTTATAATAACATCTATGGACCGCTCTGGTCTGCTCTCTCTCTCTCTCTCTCTCTCTCTCTCTCTCTCTCTCTCTCTCTCTCTCTCTCTCTCTCTCTCTCTCTCTCTCTCTCTCTCTCTCTCTCTCTCTGACACAAATCAAATCAAAGTTCTTCGTGTTTGTATCTTGTGAGTCAGATTAAGAAGCTGATGCGCGAAATAAACAAAGTGAGAACACACACAGGTAGAACATCAGAGTTTAGTCCGTGAATGCACCAGGATGAACGCTTCAGAGACGTTTCAGGTTGTGGAGGTGTGGCCGATCCGAGCGTCTCCTTCTTTCTCTCGCTCCAGGCTGAGCCACCTGAAAATCCTCAGGATTCTGTTGTGGATTTTGCAACTTTATTGCAGTTTAATTCAAATTATGTTCTAATTTTCTTCCCTCAACTTTTGTTATGATGGTTGTATTGATTTTTCGGGGGGGGGGGGGGGGGCAAACTGGTTGGGACCCTCAAGGGAGTGCGCGGCTAAAAAAGTTTGGGAGCCCCTGGGAAAGGAAATAGGCCATGCTTTTATTTTTTGTGTTGGACATAAAGCTGTACCTATAGTTGCATTGAGAATTGTGTTAAAATAAGAGTTCTGTTTAGTAAAATGTTGATTTTAATTTGACTTTAATGAAGCTTCAGGAGATAAGCATAACACTTGATAAGACATTACTTTTGTGTTGAGATTAATTGAAGTTGATGTGTTGATGTGAAGCTATGGCCAGTTTGATATGCTACTTACAATGTTTTCTTTGTTGCATTAATTTGTCCAGTTGGACCAAAACATTTTTTGTAATTCAAAAACAGTTGATTTATGAGTTCATTCATGAATAAAAGGCTTCAAGTTTGAAGTAGAATCTGGGCTATTTTTCTTGCAACACCTCTACAGGTAGATCTTGCTTCCCACCAAAGTGGAGGTCGGGGATCTTGGGCTTAAAGAGGTTGGAGACCACTGGGCTAGAGAGTCCTTGCTCTATAAGGGTATTCGGATTGAGCCAAAGACTTGTTGCATTCCATTAGCCTCGGAAATCAAAAATAGGAGCTGGGAATGGATCCCAGTAAAAAGCGTTCCAGTTAACACAATCGGAGAAGTCAGGATTCCAAAAAAAAAAAAAAAAAAGGTTAGGATTCCAATATGGTGATGGCCAGGAAAGCTGTTGTTCATAGTACCTCTAAACGTCATTTAAAGTTGTAGTTTCCACATGCAAACACCAATTTTAATTTGCTCAGTTCAGAGTTGCAGCCGCTACATGTTACATTGAATTCAACTCTGTTGATTTTTCCGATCGGGTGCCGGGATTTCCGAGTTCCGACTGCAAATGGAATGCAACATAAGGCGTATATCATAATATTTCATAATTTTTTAACTTTTAACGTTTGATTGTGTTTGGGTTGTTGTTCGTTGTACCTATTTGGTTAGTTATTGAAAAAATCTGAAGGAGAGAAATCCAAAAAAAGGTAAAAAACAAAGCAACTGGACTTATTTTCCGTAGTTGAAGACGTTTCGCTTCCTCTCCAGGAAGCTTTCTCAATTCAAAAAGTCTGGAGTAATGTGGAGTGAAATGAATGAATGAAGGAGAGAAATATGTTTTAAAAAAAAACAAAACAACAAACAAACCATGTGTGATTGAAATTGAACATCGTTCAGTCCATCTGAATGTCTCAGAACAGTGATGAGGTGTTACGTTTCACAGAATTTACGCATCCTTGTTCATCACAACGGCTTCCCACTACGAAAACAGCTCTAGCAGAGGCTGCAGCTCAGATTACAGCTGTCAATCTGATGAACGCTTAACAGCCAGAGGACCCAGATAATTACCATGCTTATCTGCACCAATGTGTAAATTCATACCGTCCGTCCGTCTTCTTCCGCTTATCCGGGGTCAGGTCATGGGGGTATCAGCTTCAGTAGGGAGGCCCAGACGTCCCTCTCCCCGGCCACTTGGGCCAGCTCCTCCGGAGGAATCCCAAGGCGTTCCCAGGCTAGCCGGGAGACATAGTCCCTCCAGCGTGTCCTGGGTCTTCCCCTGGGCCTCCTCCCGGTGGGACGTGCCCGGAACACCTCACCAGGGAGGCGTCCAGGAGGCATCCTAACCAGATGCCTGAGCCACCTCATCTGGCTCCTCTCGACGTGGAGGAGCAGCGACTCTACTCTGAGTCCTCCCCGGATGACTGAGCTCCTCACCCTATCTCTAAGGGAGAGCCCAGACACGCTACGGAGAAAACTCATTTCAGCCGCTTGTATCCGGGATCTCGTTCTTTCGGTCACGACCCAAAGCTCGTGACCATAGATGAGGGTAGGAACGTAGATCGACCGGTAAATCGAGAACTTCGCCTTTTGGCTCAGCTCTCTCTTCACCACAACGGATCGGTACAGCGCCCGCTTCACAGCAGACGCAGCACCAATCCGCCTGTCGATCTCCCGCTCCATCTTCCCCTCATTCGTGAACAAGACCCCAAGATACTTGAACTCCTCCACTAGGGGCAGCACATCCTCCCCAACCCGGAGAAGGCACTCTACCCTTTTCCGGTTCAAGACCATGGTCTCGGATTTGGAGGCACTGATTTTCATCCCGGCCGCTTCGCACTCGGCTGCGAACCGCTCCAGTGAGAGCTGTAGATCACGCCCTGGTGAAGCCAATGGGACCACGTCATCTGCGAATAGCAGAGACGCAATCCTAAGGCCACCAAAACAGATCCCCTCAACATATTGGCTGCGCCTAGAAATTCTGTCCATAAAAGTTATGAACAGAATCGGTGACAAAGGGCAACCTTGGCGGAGTCCAACTCTCACCGGAAACGAGTCCGACTTACTGCCGGCAATGCGGACCAGACTCTGACACCAGTCATACAGAGACCTGACAGCCCTTATTAAAGGGTCCGGTACTCCATACTCCCGGAGTACCCCCCCCACAGGATCCCTCGGGGGACACGGTCGAATGCCTTCTCCAGATCCACAAAGCACATGTAGACTGGTTGGGCAAACTCCCATGCCCCCTCCAGAATCCTGCTGAGGGTGAAGAGCTGGTCCAGTGTTCCACGGCCAGGACGAAAACCCCACTGCTCTTCCTGAATCCGAGATTCAACTATCCGACGGACCCTCCTTTTCAGAACCCCTGAATAGACCTTACCAGGGAGGCTTAAGAGTGTGATTCCTCTGTAGTTGGAACACACCCTCCGGTCCCCCTTTGTAAATTCATACTTATATGAAAAATATATTGAATAACATTTTTGGTATTTTGTACTTAAATGTCTTTATTGAGATCAAATTGGAACCAAAGTCAAAATTCCTTGTTGTATGGAGCAAATTAGCGCTATTTAAAGCTAATTCTGATATGCGGTCGCGGTTTTTCCAAGTGAGAGGCACGTGTCTCCAAATGCACTTTTTGGCTCAGAAAAGAGATTTTAAAAACAAATCGTGTAAAAGGAGATTGGGATTTCTTTAAATGTTTTCTGTTCTTGTTAAATCCAAAGGGATTAAGGGTTAACCATAAGGCTTATTTTAAGAATTTCTTGACAAATTTGTTACGGGGGACGCTGATCTGAAGGTGATAAATGGAAGGGGATCCCTGCTGATTAATTCACTGTTAAAAAGAGAGAGAAAGGGGATAAACGTTCAACCTTTTGTATATTTATACTCATTTGTGGTGGTATTTTTGATAAGAATCAAATTGATAAATTATCTAATGACCGTTGTTGCTTTCCCAGAGAACGGCAGGCAGCAGCTCGGATGGGACAGAGGACTCGGACTTCTCCACCGACCTTGAACACGCCGAAGCCGCAGAGCGCGCGCACAAACGCAGCAACACGCGTCTGACCCGTGCCTCCCTGCGCCTCAGCCAGAGCTCTCAAGGTAGACCTCTGCAACCACTGCGGTCCCCACTAAATAATGAGTACAGGGACGAGGCTCTAACACACTAGAATGTTTTCACTCCTTCCAGCTTTGCTCAGTTTTGGGGGTTGTTGGCAATATTTTAAGGATAAAGAGTTTAAAAAAATCTTTGATGATGCAAAGATTGCCTATCTAGTTGAAAAGGTAAGAAATGTACCATGTTTATAAAACCTCTGATTCTGATTTATTTTATTTCACTTTACTGGAAAATATTTATACTGTCGTAACACGGGACGAAAATATTTGACCCATAAAATTGTCAGAAATCTTTTTAAAAATCTCTCCAGGAAACTGTTTTGGATGATTAGCCTACCATTTTCATTTAGTGTAATTTATTGAGAAACAGAGCGTGTCATGAACAGTGATCGAGGCCATACTTGTGGGATTAAAAAACTCCATTTACATTATTTTCTGCTTGTACTCAAGCATATTTAAAGAGGGCTACAAATAGGATTTGTACATCAATGCGTTACTGGTTGAGAAAATGTCCTTGTGCATGAATACAGTCCTGCTAACCTTAAGAGAATTTAGTGGTCAATTTTTGACTATTTTTCAAAATATCAGTATTTTTTTATCAGTGTTTTATGACATATTTTGATTTGTTCTTGACGTTTGTAAAAAAAAAAAAACGATTCTATCTTGGAAACTAGAGTTTAAATTTGAAACTGGGTATAATTGTCGACACTGTTTTAATGTAGAAAAAAAACTATTTAATTTAAATAAAGCGTTATCTCGAGGATGTCCTTCATGACACAAACGCTGCCTCTGACTACTGGCACTGTTCTCATTTTTCATTTGGGGGAAAGAGGTTGATTCAAGCTGATCCTCTAGCAGTTTGTTTTAGAAATATTAAATTAAATTTAGGGTCGTTTTCCTACACTTTTATCAGTACTTTGTCATTTTTAGAATACTTAATGTGTCAGCATGCAGTTGCTTCCCACAAAATGGATCCTATCAATGAATCAAAAGTGAAGAGACCCAGGAGAAATGTGACCAACTCAGAATCAGTGATTGTGTTCTGATGAGTCAACCTGACCCTCTCCCATCACCACCACAAATACACACAGCTACAATCAGACCACTTTTCCACTCTTGCCAAACATCCGCATATGGATTTAGGTCTGGACTTTGACAGGGTCATAGCACATTTATATGGTTTAATCTAAAGCTGGGGTCCCAATCTCCAGCCTTTAAGGACTGGTGTCCTGCAGCTTTTAGCTGTGTCTGTGCCTCAGCACATCTGAAGCAACCTGGTCATTAGCGGAACTCTGTAGAACTTGTCAGCATGTGGAGGAGAAATTCCGCCATTTGTTTCAGCTCTTTTGAACAAGGGACACACCTTAGGCTACAGCAGGTGTGTCCCTGTAGGTGTGTTTGCGTCTGAGACCCCTGATCTGATTAACCATTCCATCTGGGCTCTGGCTGGATGTTTAGTGTTGTTGCTGTACTGGTCGGTGATGAACCTTACAGTGGTTTGCCTGGTTCTGCTGGAGGTTTTTCCTTCCCGTTAATGGGGAGTTTTCCTCTCCACTGTCGCTTCATGCTTGCTCAGTATGAGGGATTGCTGCAAAGCCATGGACAGTGCAGACGACTCTCCCTGTGGCTGTACGCTCTTTCAGGAGGAGTGAATGCTGCTTGTCAAGGAAACCCAATGTACTGGGTTTCCTTGGATAGGAAACTTTTAGACCAATCTGTCTGATTTGATTGTATTTGACTTTGTAAAGTGCCTTGAGATGACGTGTATTATGAATTGGCGCTATCTAAATAACATTTAATTGAACTGGATTGAACCTCCACCCTGTACCCAAGTGCTTTCCAGCCTCTAACAGCTTTTCTTCCTAGATTGCCCTGGATTTAGCTCCATCCAAATCTGACCACCTTCACCACTGACGAAAAGCTTCCCCACAGCATGACGCCGCCGCCACTGTAGCCACCATTGTTCACATGGGAGTTTGTGTGTTCAGAATGATGTGCAGTGTTAGTTTTCCACGATGAGGCTTTATTAATATTTATTTAGAATATGCACACGTGTTCTACAGTGTGACAAACTAACAGATGATGGATGGGTGCTTTTAGAAAAAAAATGCTGAGCTTTTATTTAAAATAAATAATAATTTAGGTGATTTTAAGGTATTCTCAGTAAAGTGTCATCTTCTTCTTCCTTTAAGATAACTGCACCGTGCTGCACAGCAGCTCACCGGCTGCTCCAGCTCAGGATGAAGGCCCAGATTCAGCAGCGGAATCGGCCGCAGTGTCAGTGGCAGCCTCTGTCTTCTCCTCTGGACGCAGGATTACACGCAGCCAGCAGGGGGCAGCAAACCCCAAAGCCAAAAAATACCCTTTGCGCCAGAGCAGGTCATCAGGCTCAGACACAGAAGCCAACGGTAAGTCTAGCGGTTCTTCCTTTCTGTCTCACAGAAAAAAGATGAAGATGTTATTCGAGGGAAGAATTGGGAGGCATGAAGCTGAGATAAAAGTTTAAAGTCAAGCAGCAGCATCGGGGGACATTTTGGGCAGTGGCCAACACAGACAGGAAAGCAAAGAAAGGAAGAACAACATGAGGTTGAAAACAGGGTCTGCATGTTTCAGTCTTTTCTTCTGATGCAGGTGAGTTGATGTCATGAAGCCTCCCAGTGATGACAGTCTGTTCCTGGTTCTAAAGAAGAGGAATACATGTTGCCTAAAATTGGAGACCAGTGAAAAGCCTCACAGAAAATAGCTACTCAAGAAATAAAAAAGAAAGGAACAGCCATCCACTTATGACGTTTTTTTCATCAGCCCAAAATAAAATGATCTGGTCCATATCAAGTCCAAAAATTAGGCAAATATTGTTTTATCATATATCTAGACCTTAATCATGTTTCTGTTAAATAACCCAATTCAGTACCAAGCTTCTCACATTTGACTTAAAGGAGCAATAACTGAGAAAATTACTGTAAAATCAATCTAAATCATTCTCATTTGTCACCTGGGATGGAAGTAACATTCCCTATAAACAGTCGGTCCTCTCCATCAACAATGTCTTAGTCACGTTTTTCTCCTTTCAAACCTAGAGGTACGATCCAGAACTACTTCGGTTCAGAGTGTAGCCGTGTTTCCTTCCGGGTTCCTGAGCCAATCATATGAGAGTTCCCAGGGTTCCCGAAACATAGCGCAGCATTTGGCATTTTATCTCAGCAAAAGAGTGAGTAGCATCCTGCAAGCATGGAAGCCAGTTTAAAAAAAAATGACAAAAGTGTTTGCACAACAGCTTGTTGTGGGTGAACCGGCTTCACTTGTCATGTTGAATTTTGCTGAGCTACGTCCTCGTCTCTCTTAAGACGAGGGGAGGTTGGGAATACCATGGTTTTATCTTAAACATTAGATTTTGGTCAATGACTTCAAGCCAGTTAGGTCCTGTTCTAGCGTTGTTAACACACTGCGTTAAACAGCTACACTCCTGCTTTCATAGAGGTGGTCCCCCTATTGATACGTTGATCAGTGTGTTTGTTAAAGCCAACTAGAGATGCTTCATCTATTGTATTTTTACTCAGTTTTGCTCAAGTATAACAACTTCAAACACAGTGTGGGGACCAGATGGTGTGTCCCCCCCCCCCCCCCCCCCCCCCGGTGTCCCAATACTTACGGCTTTCCTTGTTGTGTATTCACCGTCTTTCACGAACACCCAAAGCTAGAAAGCCTAGTTTGACTTATTGAGTTGACATCCAGCTTCCTGCTATGGCTTAGTGTGAAATCTATTGTTAGGAACTGTTACGTCAGATACCCTGAGTCTGCTCTTTAATTACAATCACTGAGTGGTGTCTCTTTTAGGTGCTGTGGAGGCGGGGGTTTACGATGGTTTGCATAAATCAAATGCCTATTTTTGAAAGCAGATGGAGACCAAATGGATTTGTTTACAGATCATGTGCAAAGACTGCAGATGCACTGCTCTGAGATCGGTAGCTGAACCCCATCTCTGATTTTATTTTGAGAAAGCCTTCCCACGCCGATGGAGGTTTGAGCCAATCCCATCCGCTCTTGAGGGTCCCTAATTATTGAAATTCAAAATGTTCTTCTCTCACTTACTGCAGAAGCGATTTTCAAGCATTTATATTTACAGCAGAGGTTACATCACATGTGTGGGTGTGAGAACTGCCGCTTTAAAGGCCAAAACGACCCAGCGTTAACATTGGCATTGACCAACATTAGTCATTTGCCAACGTTTCAGTCCTTTAAGTATACAGTAACTGGTCAGATATTAACAGACGATGTTTTCCTCTTGTTGAGGTTTGTGTATGTGTAGTGGGAGGAGGGTGGGTTGTTCATGTGGTCAAACACCTTTGTCCTAAAGCGGATCCACAGTGTTGAAAGGGTTGGGAAGTGTACATAATATTGGTAAATATTATTTATTAGCCGTAACAGCAATATTATAGGATAAATTAGCCAAGTTAGCAATACTAACTGTAAACAGGTTTCTGTGTGTGTGTTCGCTAGAGATTCTGGGACGTTAATAAAGCTAAACATTTCCACATCCAGCATGTCCCATGCCAGACGAAGGCTGAAAGGATTTAACAGAGCTACTTTGCTCTAGTATTCTTAGCCTTCCTGTTACTTGCTGAAGACTTGTACTCCCTTTAAATGACAGCCTAAATGAACCGAAATAGAACAGAAATAGCCCAGAAATGTTTTCTTAAACAGTGTCAAATCTCAGTGCTTTGTCTGACTTTTATTTTTAAACATATTACTGTATGAAGTTTGAGTCTTCTTCCCCCAGTAGCAACTTCTACATTTAGATGAGGTAAGCGTAGATGTGGTTGCCGTCATATAGTAGCACTTATTTATGGTGTGTTCACTGATCAGGCAAATCTAGGATTGTACAGTTTCTGACTGGCTGATTGGACTGGAAATTGACCAGTCTCTTCCTAAAACATAAAACAAGAAATAGCTATTTGGTCATGATAGAAGATTAATAGGAGAAAAAGGCAAGAACAAAATAAATCTGTCAAAATGATTAGGGGATTAATTGCATATTTCAGGGTGTGCACAACACAGTTTATTTATTGTTAGAACCGTTCCAAAAAAGCAGCTTCTGTGCCATTTCTGCCTCGGACCATTCAGCGCTGCCACTACTTCTTTACTAACATGCCGCACACACACACACACACACACACACACACACACACACACACACACACACACACACACACACACACACACACACACACACACACACACGTTGGTATGTGCATCGTTGTGTGGACCTCCCACTGACTTCCATTCATTTTCTATATCTGTCTATCCCTTAACCCTGAACCTAAGGGATCAGGTACTAACTCTAACCTAAGCTCGATTCACACCTTAGCCCTAAACCTGAGCATTAGCCCCACTTGCATTGTGTGGACCTTGAAAAATGTCCTCACAATGCCAATTGTCCACACAACGTTGGTCTACTGTCAAGTTTTGGTCCTCACAACGATAGACATACATACACACACAAACACACACACACACACATACACACACCTCACCTTCTGTGTTAGCTGAAGGTAAAAAAAGAAGAAAGAAAACAGGTTGAAATATGTGCTTTCATTTGGCAGCCAGGGTCTCACAGCTGCCTGCTCTGCTGCAGAGGACACATCATTCTTCAGTATTGGATTTATCTGAGGCCTTCCACAGCTGGGGGCTGTTAATTGCATCTGTTTGTGTGGACATATGTGGGCTGCAGAGACTCCCCTTTAAAATAAATCACAAGGAGTAAAAAGCGGGAAATTGTTGTTGTTTTTTTTTTATCTCAAATGAATTAATGGCAGATTTTCGACTTTTAATCCTCCCCAACTTGCCCAGCAGAAGGCAAACAAGGAGCAGAGCGGGATGAGACGCCACCGCGCACCCCAACAGGCAACGCCCCGTCCTCTGAGTCAGACATCGAAGCCTCCAGCCCGAGCAACGACCATGTGTCTTCTAGCAACAATATTGTAGTTTCACAAGAGGAGGACGAGAGACTGGCGAAAGAGCTGTCGTTGAAAGAGGCTGCCGCCCACGACCTCTCCCACCGACCCAAACGGCGCCGTTTCCACGAAAGCTACAATTTTAACATGAAGTGTCCCACGCCGGGATGCAACTCACTTGGTAAACGCCACGCGGCCACGTGTTTTCCCCAGCTCAAACGCCACAGCCCTTTAAATTTACTGTCTTTCATCAGCGAGCGTCTTCCTCTTGTTCTCACCCTTCCTCTCTTTCTCCCAGGTCATCTAACAGGAAGACATGAGAGACATTTCTCCATATCAGGCTGCCCGCTGTACCACAACCTCTCTGCTGATGAATGCAAGGTACATGCTCACACAGACGCAATAAAACAGATCACTGAGGATTTCAGGCGACGACGTGTGTGGAACCATGGACAACTAGTCACACAAAGCCCCGAACAGTGAGCAGTGCCCAAAATCACACAATTACACATGGCTGCGTGCAGTGCCTCGCAAAAGTGTTCACATCCACAGAACCCTTTAGATGTTTGTGGGAACAGAAAATGGTATTTTATGTGATTAAAAATAAAAACAAGGGTTGAAAAGCCTGATGTGCATTAGTATTCAAGCCCCGTATGTCCGTACTTTCAGTACAATTACAGCTTCAGGTCTTTTGGGTTTTGGCTCTAGCAGCTTTGCACATCAAGTCGTTTTTGTAAAATGGGTCAAGCTGAGTCAGACTGGACATCAGTTTTTGAATTTTGCCACAGATTCTCAATGGAAAGCATGCCCGGGCTTTGACTGGACCAATCTATCCCATCAGTATGCCTTCATCTAACCACATCCACGTCCTTCGTCTAGCTGGTCCTGTAATTAGCTCCGGCCATCTTGCTCATTACATATGACAACCTTTCTTTTCACTATAGAGAAAAAGCATCCCCACAGCATGATGCTGCCCCCACCGTGGATTTTATTTTGAGAGCTAGAATCAAATGGCTAAACAAGCAGGCACTACTTTGTGCCTGTCTGTTGCAGAAAAACCCAAACAAAGTACATCGAGCTTCTCTGGTTGTAGCGTTACTTTTGCGAGGCGCAGTACGTCGACGGGTAAACCGGTCCTCCAGCCTGCCGTCACACCCAGACCAAGTGTCCGATGAATTCATGTGACGAAAAAGCAAGGGAAGCAAACAGAAATTGGCATGCTGTAGAAAGACGGAGGAGGCTGCTGTTGTGTTGTTGCTACGGGGCTCCAGACGGTGTTGATCTGTGTGACAGGGCAAGGCAACGACGCGCGACAAGCAGGCCGAAGAAAGGGCGCTGTCGCACCGGCAGGATGAGAACAGACACTCCACGAGGAACCAGGTAATGTGCAGGAGAGCAAGCAGACACAGTTGACCTCCACACACACACACACACACACACACACACACACCTACTGTCACAGTGCTTTGGAGGCAGGAACAGCTGAGGTCACACTGCTTCTTTTCAGTGTAGCGAGGTCAAAGCGATGACGGGTTGCTCTCACTTGGTTCACAGGAAAGTAACCATCTGATGTACCTGTTTACTACATTTGACAAGGCAGATCCATACTCATCAGCAGAGAAAACATAGTTTTATTATGTTTTCATAAAATGGTCATATTAATATAGAATAGAATATTGTATCCGTTTTCCTGGACAGATCTCAGGGCTCAATACAGACACGTCTGCTTGATGTGGCTTTGCTTTAGTTATGCAAGTCCTGGTCTCTCCTCTAAAGTTCTGCAAATGGTCGAAATACCACACGTACCCTGGCTGTTTATCCCATTCTAAATGTTTGAAAGGAGATTATGAGATGGAAAAAAAGAGGAAAAATATTCACCTGGTAAAAGAGTCCTACTCCTATTTATTTCAAGGGCTTCTATTTAAGATAAGAATTAAGATATTAAGAATCTTATTGCGGGGACAATAAGATTCCTGTATTGTTTCGCAACGGGGAAATTCCGGTGTGACAGTGGAAAAGAGACACACAATTATTAGCAATGAAAAAAGGAAGAACTAGTCTAATCTAAAAATTAGCTCTAAAGAAACGCCAAGAACAGTAATTACCTGCATAGATATGGCACAAAGCAGTAGAAAAGACTCCAGCCACACGATAATATGATATTTTAATTCTCATGATATGATAATCTTGTGTAAAATTACCATTGTGTTAACACAGATATTTAAAACTAAAATTAGTCTAATTGGTTTAAAACAGCAAGCCATCCATCTCATAGCTTGCCAACTGTAGCGTTAAAACGTTGTTACCATAGCTTCTTTAGCTTTAACACCATGGCTGTCTACTTTGAACAGCAAACTGTGTGAGTTCGGAGGCACTTTGCTTTATAGGTATTGAAAAGAAGATCCCCTACGTTCTAATGATTCTCTCAGGCACGAAGTCTGTTGAAGTCCGCATGACTGAAGTCGGCATCGAAGGAACCCCCTACCACTTTTACAAGGTCTTTGAGTAGCTGGTAGAAACGATAAACTGGAACTATAAGTAAGCGCCGTAAGAAACCGCACAGCGCAGCTAGATTTGTAGCTTCTGATTTGCCACCAGTGGACTATTTCTCTTAAAAGGAATTTGGAGCGCATTCATTCATGTTCAGAATCTGAAACACTGAGATAAAATCTGAACCGATTAATTCGTCCCTGGACGGAGAATGATAAAAAAAATGGAAGGATTTGTGCAACATTTCCAGTATATATTTTTTAACACAAAAGGCTGGAGTTAGGGATTGGATGGTCAGGTAGCAGCTCGTGGATGACTGCCACTCCCCTGAAGGCTCCCTGTTTACGTGTTTGCGGCCGTGTGGTGTGTCAGGCCCCCACAGAGGGACAGCTGCGCTACAAGGACAAGGTGACGGAGCTGAGGAGGAAGAGGAACTCTGGCCTCAACAAGGAGCAGAAGGACAAATATACCGTAAGTAGAAGAGACCTTGCCCACCCCACCCTCCCCCCACTACATGCTATGAAGTTCACCCTATTGGCATTTTCCCCCACCTGCTCCCAGGAACACCGACAGAGCCACGGGACGAGCCGGGAGCCGCTGCTGGAGAACATCACCAGCGACTACGACCTCGAGCTGTTCAGGAAAGCGCAGGCACGTGCCTCGGACGACCTTGTAAGAGAGAGAAGTCATCTTCACCTCCCGCCCTTACACTTTTCTTTTCCTCCTCTTTTGTTGTTACTACCCCCCCCCCCTCCCTCTGCCCTCCCCCCTTTCCGACCTTACTTCTCTTCTTCTCTTTTTCAGTCTGCAAACCCTCCTCTACAGCCACAGCAGGAAACTCAGATAGTTTTGGTAGTTTGGACAATCACTTCATGTCATTCCTTGTTCGTTTTTTTTTTTAGCTTCAGATGAGAGGGACTTATCAAATGTTAGCTGAAAATAAAACACACTTACCTTCATTTAATCTTGCTTTTCATCTGTCCATGTGAAGTTTATTGTATTATTTCTTCATCTGACTTTTTCTTCCCGCACCGTTAATAATCTTGGCTGGTTCCCTCCACTGAGGCATTTCCTAAGCGTGATCTCTGTCTCATCTTAACCTCTTCGCTCAATAATCGAAGCTTTGTTCTCATCTCTCCCCCCGTCTCCGCTCCTCCTTCTCGCCTGCTTCGTCCCGTGTCTCCCTGTCCCGTCCCGTCCCGGCTATACAGGAGAAGCTCCGTCTGGCCGGCCAGGTGTCGGAGGGCAGCAACATGATTAAGACCATCGTGTTCGGCCGCTTCGAGCTGGACACCTGGTACCACTCGCCGTACCCAGAGGAGTACGCCCGCCTGGGGCGGCTCTACATGTGCGAGTTCTGCCTCAAGTACATGAAGAGCGAGACCATTCTGCGCAGGCACATGGTAGGGTAACCGGCGTCGAAGACTTGAGTTGGACATATGGGTGAAAGCATTTTTTTTTGTTTTTTTTAAACCCGTTGGTTTCAGCCTTTCACTAGTCTGGGGACATTTTCCCTGAAGTCGTTCTTTCTCTTTAAGGCCAAGTGCGTGTGGAAGCATCCACCAGGTGACGAGATCTACAGAAAGGGGAACATCTCTGTCTTTGAGGTGGATGGGAAGAAGAACAAGGTAAAACCCGACATCTTTCATCTCCTCCTCTAGTCTTCTTACGAACATCATGTGAGGGCAAATTAAGGTGCTCTCATTTTCATCAGCGATGCAACCTTGACAACAACCTTGAAAGAGCCCTGCTGTGTTCTCTGTTCAACATTCCCCCCCCCCTCTGCTGTGCTCTTTCCACTGCTAGATTTACTGTCAGAACTTGTGTCTGCTAGCAAAACTTTTCCTGGACCACAAGACGCTGTATTACGACGTCGAACCATTCCTCTTCTACGTCATGACGGAAGCAGACAACACCGGTTGCCACCTAGTCGGATACTTCTCCAAGGTAAGACAGGAGCCAGGTTCAGAATCCTCCTGCTTCTTTGCTTTTTAGAACCTGGCTTGGACGACATTATTCAGCAATACACTACCCAGCATCCCTGGTGATAATGTAGGCTTCAGATGACGTTTTTTAAGTGCTCCGAGATTTGAAAGCGTCCGCGCTGTCAGACAGGCAGCATGCATCACACCACTGGTTAAATCTTTTTTTTTTTTTTATCCTTCCACAGGAGAAGAACTCTTTCTTGAACTACAATGTGTCCTGCATCCTCACAATGCCACAGTACATGAGGCAGGGCTACGGAAAGATGCTCATTGACTTCAGTGAGTACAGACTTGTCACCCATAGCTAGGTTTTACTCACTGGTCTCCATCATGCGCCGAAGAATGTCACCTTTAAGTACTTGGTACCCGGAAAACCTGCTGCAGACATTGAACAACATTCTCTCCTGTCCAAAAAGGCTACCTGTTGTCCAAGGTGGAGGAGAAGGTGGGCTCACCTGAGCGCCCCCTGTCGGACCTGGGTCTGATCAGCTACAGAAGCTACTGGAAAGATGTTCTGCTGCGGTACCTGAACAATTTCCAGGGAAAGGAGATCTCCATCAAAGGTTGGAATGTGCTCAAATTAAATATTCATTTTAAAGGTGCTTTTATTAACTCTGCACACCATGAATTCAGGCCTGTGAGTGAAAACCCACGTTTAAAGCGTGCAGCCATGTCATCATATCCAGGCTTTCTGCTGTGTCTTAAAAAGTACTGAGAAGTCTTATGTTTAACTGTCTCTGCTATTATCTGTCACTTCTTCAATGGACTTAAGAAGCACTCATTTGTTCCATATGCTGTAGTTCTGGCTGAGGGTGTTAGGCATTAATAGCCTTTGACAAAGCGATAAAGCAACTGATGTAGGAAAGGAAGCCCGGACCTGTTGGAAGAGATTATAAGTCGGACAGTCAGCCTGAAGCCCTGTAAAAACATCTCCCATAAGTGACTTGTTATGGTTTCTTTCTCATGAAAGCGGGATATATTTAACAAAGCTAGAAATCAGTGATTTCAGTTGTCTACGAAAAGTAAAAGCCACCACTAGCATCCATTCACTTCAGCTTATTGCATATTGTGTTTATAAGTGAAAAAGCACATGCTAGAGCTAGAGCATTTAGCAAGTCAGTCACCCTATTCTTAAATCTCATTCCCTCTCTCTGACGTTCTCAAGGCCTATTTGTACCGATCAGAGTTGAACCTGGATGTCCCACAGTGCTGATCCCGTCACCCTGAGCTCCTTTAACTCCTCCCTCGTTGTTGCAGAGATCAGCCAAGAGACGGCAGTAAACCCGGTGGATATTGTCAGCACACTGCAGTCCCTTCAGATGCTCAAATACTGGAAAGGAAAGCACTTGGTTTTAAAGAGACAGGTGAAAAACACAGGCCTTTTTTATTTTATTTATATATATATATATATATATATATATATATATATATATATATATATATATATATAGTTTACCCTTTATTTGCCCGTCTAGTCGCTAACTACTTGTCTTTTCTTCCTTCTTAAAGGACCTTATTGACGACTGGAAGGCAAAAGAGACCAAACGTGGTAACGGAAAAACCATTGACCCCACAGCTTTGAAATGGACCCCACCTAAAGGGACATAAAGCAGCCTCCTTGTTTTTCCAAGCACCCACGTATAGATAGATCCTCCTTCGCACACCGGCATGCTCTCTGACCCCGAGCCTAAGTCCCTACAGCTGCAGCAGAGTTACATCCGAATACAGCTAACCATTTCTTTGGGTTCAGACAGTTTCTGCATTGACTTAAGTAATAGAGGTATGCCACTATCTTGATTGTAAAATGTTTTTTGTAAAATAATTATTAATACTGGGATTACACTCTAAAAATACAATACATTAGCAGGAACAGTAGAGAAGATGTGGATGAGGTTGGACCTGGATGTCTACTCTTTTTAGATGAACTGGACTGCTAACATGCATTGGGGGGGTCTATACTTGGACTAGGCCATTCAATTTAAAGGTTCATCAATTAGATATCATTACTAATAAAAAAGACCTTTTATTAAGATAAAAAATTATTGATCTTCAAAAAAGAGCTTGTATGTTGTTAATATAGATTAACTACTTTAACCAACTAACTAATTCATGCAAAGACAAATTTGACCTATAAGTGTTCACACATAAAGTTTTACACTTTTATTATTTGTTCCTAAATGTAATACATTTTAGGTTTGGAGAAAAGTTAAGTGTATAGGAGTTTTTTTAGGTTATTTATAATTTCTCTGTAGATTTGACTGCCCTCTTTTCAGGGCTACACCCACAGTGTCTTGCAAAAGTATTCACACGAACTGACTTTGACACATTCTACCTGGCTGCAAGAAGAAACATCAGTGGAACCTCCTCAGTCTCAAGTCTTCTGCAGCTTCTAAGAGGTTTTCTTCCCAGATGACGCCTTTATCTAGCTCCTTCCAACTTCCCACCAACTCTTACCTGCTTTCCTGTCTGCGTGTTGATATCTTTTGCAAGGCATTATGAAGTCGTTGAATACAGGATGGCTGAATCGAGCGTTAGATCGGGCTTAGATCTTGCTGACCCCATGTGTTATCTGAAAAGTGAAAATAATAGAGCACGCCTCGCCCACCTCCTCCCAGTCACTTCATTTGTAACGGGCACCAGGCACGCCTGCTAATCCAATCTGTGACAGGCAGCATCGAACCGGAGCTGCGTCTCGTTTTGTTGTTGAGATACAACACAGGTCGGCAACACGTTGACCTATGCAAACATGTCCTGGGTGATACAAACCAGCTGGCCTGGCTGCGAATTTGAACAAGACACCCTTAAAATGTACAGTCTGTAAGAATAAGAGCCCTGAACCAAAGGGCTTTTAAAACATGGCCCTTAAAACATTAAGTAAGCACTTACGGATAATATAGAGACACCCATTTAATAGTTTAAGATTTGAGTTGGAAAGTTCCCTAAAGTTTATGTAGATTCTGCTACTCTTTACTAATTACTGGTTACTGATAACTTCAGTCCTTTAGAAGAATAGAAATATACTTTATCGTCTCACAGTGGGAAAGTACTAGAACTAAAGTAAGGCATCCATGGAATACGAAAGAGGAGTAAATAAGCTCTTCCTACCACTCCACATCTGAAGTCAACGTTTTAAATTGTCTTAGATATAGAAAAATAAAAATTGATTTAGAAAAGTTGCGATGTCTAAAATTTGTAAAGTTACAATAGAATAAATGGCATCAAAATGGCTGTTTGAACCCTAAGAAAATGACCTCCTCTCCCTTGCAACAAACATGTCTAGTGTCTTATGTTTAATCTATCTCTGCAGTCAGTTTGCTGGGAAGCTATAGCTGCCACTGGCCTCCATGTTTAGACTGTACTATCAGACAGGAATCTGCCTGGATGTGGACGTGTGATCACCTCTTGCCTGTTTTTACTGTTTTTGCATCTCTTGTGATGTTTGAGGCGTAGAGGACTATACACACATGTTTGTTATGTATCCTTTAAAGTTCTCAGTTCATTTTTATACTTTTTCTAACTCTGAGGTTTTACTACTGTTTAACAGTTCAAACAACTATTGTACTGTGTTTTCCTTTGTACTATGTGTTGACATGGAAATTTGTAGTCGTTTCCCCAGTTGGTGTTTTGCTTCTTTTTATTGGATTAATCTTATTATTTACATTTTTCTCATGTGGTATTTATGTTCTTAAAAAATGTATATTGACTGACTGTATAGCGTAAAGGGATGTTTATTTAGCTGGACTTGCTTCCTTGTAAATATATTTATTCAAGACCTATATGTAGATCTGAATGTGTTGAAAGTTCTTGAAAAGAGGGAGAATCTCGGGTCATCCATCTCACCAAACATTGACAGAAATCATTTACATTTCACAGTCGTATTGCCCGCTATAAGCACAGCCAGCCAGAAGCAAACTAAGCTGCTGCTTATGGGCCCTCCCATAAATTACTAAATTTAACCACAGAGCTAAGCATTTTTTGAGAATAACAATACTATTAAATTTGATTTCACAGATTCAGTATAGATACATTTAAAACATATTTTAAATTTGATATCTAATGAAGTTGGCAAGTTTACTTTGTGAAAGTCCAAAGAAAATGTTTTCCATTGTTTAATTTTTGTGCTGAAATTTGAATTTGATGCAATGGGTTTAATCTTTTCTTTGGGCAATAGCTCAGTTTGTTAACAAATAAATCTCAGCAAATAACCATTTATCCATGATTGCTTATTAGCTCAGCCAGTTAAACTTGGCTCCATTCCCCAGACACTATTAGATGTAGCAACGTTCTTAACAGCAAAATGGGCCCAAAATCAAATTCTGTTACAGCTATAAAAAAAACAGGAATGAACAGGTGTTTTTGATTTTTTTTTTTTTTTTTTTTAATTAGCATAACTGGCAGCCCACACTGACTGATGGATTTTGAAATAAGCTGATCAAACTGAGTGATTGTTAGCTTAGTTTTATACTGCTAGCTTTACTTTCTACTTGGCTAACCTTTCTTTACCTAGCATCTCACTGGGCTAAGAAAAACCAATGGTTGTGTATCATACCTAACTGACTGCTGTCTTAGCATAGTTTAACTGATATTTAGCAAACCAATCTTCATGGTTGTTGCTTAGCATAGCTTTGTATATTGCTAAGCTAGCTGACTGGTGTTTTTGCTTAGCTTTGCATTTTGCCATCTTAAAACTGCTTTTAGTTTGCTAAGCAAACCAATTACTTGCCTGACACAAGATTTGTCTTGTGATGAAAAGTGTCAACATGGTTTGGTTGCAACACTTTTTTTCATGATGCCATTTTCTTCTGGAGTTTGAATGTAATTTTTCCTTTTTCAAATTAGCTTAGTTGTACATTTTTTTCAGTGTGGTCTAATATATGCTTTCTGTAAAAGTATCAAGTTTGAAGATGTTCTCAAAGCCCCCCCCCCCTTTTCATGTCTTTTCATGCCTGCAAAAGCATTCACCCCTTTTGACATTTTTCATGTTTTGTTGCCTCACAACCTGGGAATAAAACGGATGGTTTGAGAGTTTGCACCATTTAATTTACACAGCTTTGAAGATGCATTTTTTTTATTGTGAAGCAAAAAACAAATGACAGAAAACTTCAGTGTGCAAAACTGTTCACCCTGCCTGCAGTCAGTAATTTGTAGAACCACCTTTTGCAACAATTCCAGCTACAAGTGGCTTTGGCTGAATGTCTATGAGCTAGCCACATCTTTCCACTGGAATTTTTGCCCATTTCACAAGTAAACACTGCTCAAGCTCCATGTTTCACTTGTGAACACTGTTCTACAAATCTAACCACTGGTCTGAACTTTGACTAGGCCATTCCAACACATTTAAGGGTTTCCCCTAAAACCACTTGAGTATTGCTTAAGCGGTGTGCTTTGGGTCATTCTCTTGCCTGAAGGTGAACCTATGTCCCAGTCTCAGATCACAGGAAGACTGACACAGGTTAGCACCATCCATCTTTCCCTTGGCTGGGACCAGTTTCCCAATATTTGCTGCTGGAAAACATCTTCGCAGCATGATGCTGCCACCCCCATGTTTCACATTAGGGATGGGGTCCTTTGGGTGATTGGATGTGTTGGTTTGCACCAGACATCGTGTTTCCTTGTTGGCCTAAAAGTTAAATTTTAGTCTAATCTGACCAGAGCACCTTCCTCCATACTCCATATGGGGAGTCGCCCATGTGCCTTTTGGGAAACTCAAAACATGCCTTCATCTTGCTGGTGAAGATTCTCAGTCATCCAGGTCATGGTCATTCCAAAAAAAGTAAAAAACAAGGCAACTGGACTTGTTATCCGTAGTAGAAGACGTTTCGCTTCCTCTCCAGGAAGCTTTCTCAATTCAAAAAGTCTGGAGTAATGTGGAGTAACCAGCTTTATACCAATGCCAAACAAAGGCCTTGTAATGGCTTAGATAACATGCAAATTCAACCGAAACAGGTCCACCCCTTAGTAATGGGTGGTCGTTAAAGCCATTAAGCCAGCAGATTGGACCGAAACTGGTCCACTCCTCTGTAACGAGGAGTCGTTAGGGTTGTTATTGGCCTGGCTTAAAGGAACAATGTTTTGATCACCCGAATGAGGGTGAGAGTTAAGGTGAAGATTGGCCGGAATTAATCCTGCTGTATTGTAAGTTTTTGAGAGTTGGAACCTAAGGCCTCCTCCTCTGTTTAAGGTTGGTTTTTCTCTCTTAACGTAGATGGCTTCCTTCACACCCCTTTCAAACCATCTGTCTTCTTTGTCCAAAATGTGAACATTTTGGTCCTCAAAAGAGTGTCCTTTGTCCTTTAGGTGTAGGTGGACAGCAGAGTCTTGTCCTGAGGAGGTAGCTCTCCTGTGTTGAGCCATGCGTCTGTGGAGAGGTTATTTGGTTTCTCCAATATAAAGATCAGAACATTCCTCACTGCACTGAACTGCATACACCACTCCGCTCATCTTAGGTTTGTGGGTTTTGTCCTTGGGATGCACCAGCCTCTGTCTGAGGGTCCTGTTTGTGTTTGGTTTGAAATGCATGGGATTTTGTGTTTGGAGAAAATCCTCAAGTTTTTCAGAGACTCCAGCATGCCTTCATCTTCTTAACAGTAATTCATGGCTTTTTTTCTGGCCACTCTTCCATAAAGCCCAGCTCTATGGAGTGTACGGCTTACTGTGGTCCTGTGGACAGATCGCTGCTGTGGAGCTCTGCAGCTCCTGCAGGGTTACGTTTGTTATTGATCACCTCCTGGCTCAGTCAGTGAGTTCAGGTGGGCGGTCCTCTTGTCAGGTTTGCTGTGGTACCATGTGCTTTCCATTTGAAGATGATGGATGTGGTAGTGCTCCAGGGGAACAACAAAGATGTGGATATTTTTTCTAACCGCACCCTGACTTGTACTTCTCAACAACTTTGTCCCTTACTTGTTCGGAGAGCTCCTTGGTCTTCATGGTGTGATGCCTCTTGCTCAGTGGTGCTGCAGCCTTGGGGCCTTTCAGGAAAGGTGTGTTTATACTGACAGACCATGTGACCAGTGTTGCCAGATCTTGCGAGAGAAGCAAACCCAAAAGAAGCCCAACAAGCAACCCATCATACTGTAATACATCGTTGTCAGTTTTCATACCGTATAAATGTATGTATTAAATGTTGTATTTCTACCCACCACAACTTTTCCTGCTCGGAAAATTGTTGTCGCTGTGGGGGTGTATCTGTGCATGTGGACAGATATTTTAGCTGGCTCACGCTGTCTGTAACGCAGCAGCAATGCGAGCAGGTCTTTCAATATCTCTTGTTGCACAGCATGATAACCAGGAAAAGGGGTTCTGTTGGCAGGGGGAGCCCTATATGCGACTTCATGTTCAAAAAGGAGTCCAAAAAAAGCGCAAACCATACCTCACAAAATTTACAAGCAACTTTAGAAAAAAACAAGCACAAAGTTGTTTATAAATTGACTTGGCAACACTGCATGTGACTCCTAGATTACACACGGGTGGATTTAATTTCACTAATAATTGGAATTTTCAAGGTAATTCGCTACACCAGAAATATTTAGGGCCTTCATAGCAACAACTTTAAATTTTATTGCATATATACATATGTGTATATATAAAAAAAATCTTCTCATTTTACTTTACAAAATTGGACTAGTTTAGTGCAGATGCATAACTTAAACATTTTAAATTACAGGTTGGGGTGAATACTTTTGCAAGGCAGTGTATCCTATAAAACATCCTATAAAACATCCCTGACATTTCATTTAAATCCTAGGTGTAAGGACTTTTTTTGTACAAACCCAAAGAGACCACTAAAAGCAAAGTGCACTTAATTGGTTTAAAGTTGTCAAAGGACAAAAGTCTATCCAAGGACACAGTTCAAATGATTGGCATACTTGACTGTGATTCTTTTTTTTTTCTTTTTTCTTTTGCACTAAAACATGGCCTGAACATATTCTCTTTTTCTGAAACTTGGGAGAACCTTGTTTTTAAGATATACAAGACATCTTATTTTAGGTAGAACAAATAGTTCTTCTCTGATGTAAGAAATTAGACTTGAAATAATGTTCTTATTTTCCAGAGGGGTTCCAAACTACAAATTACTTCATCACATACTCTGTTTCGAGTGTATCAGTCCATTGTAAATATTGGTAAAATGTCCAAATGTGGTGTGTCTTTTTTTCTGCCTTGACATCACTATACCCTCTTTATTTCTTGTGTATTTTTTTATCCTACTTGTCTTTTTTGTGTGTGCCAATGGCAGCTATAGATGGACTGCTTCCAAACATGTTACAAGTTTTCAGCTCTACCTAAATATATACAGGTAAAACTTCCATCAGCTTCCATCAGTCTGCAGCAAGCTGGTGTAGTTCTGTTAAACTACTCACAAAGCAGCAACAGAGAAGTAGCGAAAAGTGGCATTGATATGTAGCTCTGTTTTGCACTCGCTTTGTCTTTCCCTTCTAATAAAAGCAATCAGTAGAACTGATAGTCCAAAGTGTTTGTGTGTCAGACGTCTCACTTTGTAACGAGATAATGCTGAAGAAAGCTACATTATAAAATGACTTATGCTAGTACACTTACATTTTCCTTCAGCTTGAATTTCTTAAGATGAGTAGAAAGCCATCTATTAAAACTAAACATTTTTTGTATTTTTTTTTTCCCTTTGTGTATTTTTTCCAATGTACTTTGGAGCATTTTTTGCCGTTTCGGAGTTGCCATGAAACCAAAAAAACAAAACAAATCCTTTTCTAAGACATTTATTGTACTGAATGCAAGAACATTTCAAATGAGCAGAACAATGCCTTTACCCTTTGAACTTTTTCACATTTTGTCATATAACCACTAACTTTAGGGTATTTTATTGGGAATTTATGTGTTAGATAATACTTAATGAGCAGCTCAACTAAGAAATGGAAAAAAACCCAACACATTGCACATTACCCAGAACACACCATCCCTATACGGACAAACATGATGTTGGCAGCACCAGTGTACTGTGGGGAAACCTTTTTTTCAACAGGAATAGGGGAACTGGCTACTGATGATGGGTAGGTCATTAAAACAGGGCGATCCTGGAATAAAACTTGTCAGATGATGGCAAAGACTTAAAACAATACCAGGGGTTCACATTCCTGTGAGACAGCAGCCCTAAACATACAGCCAGAGCTAGAATGGAAACAATTTACAGGGGTTGGACAATGAAACTGAAACACCTCTCATTTTAGTGTGGGAGGTTTCATGGCTAAATTGGACCAGCCTGGTGGCCAATCTTCATTAATTGCACATTGAACCAATAAGAGTGTGAAGGTCCAATTAGCAGGGTAAGAGCACAGTTTTGCTCAAAATATTGCAATGCACACAACACTATGGGTGACATACCAGAGTACAAAAGAGGACAAATTGTTGGTGCACGTCTTGCTGGCGCATCTGTGACCAAAGACAGCAAGTCTTTGTGATGTATCAAGAGTCACGGTATCCAGGGTAATGTCAGCATACCACCAAGAAGGACGAACCACATCCAACAGGATTAACTGTGGATGCAAGAGGAAGCTGTCTGAAAGGGATGTTCGGGTGCTAACCCGGATTGTATCCAAAAAACATAAAACCACGGCTCCCCAAATCACAGCAGAATTAAATGTGCACCTCAACTCTCCTGTTTCCACCAAAACTGTCCATCGGGAGCTCCACAGGGTCAATATCCACGGCCGGGCTGCTATAGGCAAACCTTTGGTCACTCGTGCCAATGCCAAACATCTGTTTCAATGGTGCAAGGAGCGCAAATCTTGGGCTGTGTACAATTTGAAACATGTATTGTTCTCTGATGCGTCCACCTTTACTGTTTTCCCCACATCCAGGAGAGTTATGGTGTGGAGAAGCCCCAAAGAAGCGTACCACCCAGACTGTTGCATGCCCAGAGTGAAGCATGGGGGTGGCTCAGTGATGGTTTGGGCTGCCATATCATGGCATTCCCTTGGCCCCATACTTGTGCTAGATGTCGCGTCACTGCCAAGGACTACCGAACCATTCTGGAGGACCATGTGCATCCAATGGTTCAAACATTGTATCCTGAAGGAGGTGCCGTGTATCAGGATGACAATGCACCAATACACACAGCAAGACTGGTGAAAGATTGGTTTGATGAACATGAAAGTGAAGTTGAACATCTCCCATGGCCTGCACAGTCACCAGATCTAAATATTATTGAGCCACTTTGGGGTGTTTTGGAGGAGCGAGTCAGGAAACATTTTCCTCCACCAGCATCACGTTGTGACCTGGCCACTATTCTGCAAGAAGAATGGCTTAAAATCCCTCTGACCACTGTGCAGGACTTGTAGATGTCATTCCCAAGACGAATTGATGCTGTATTGGCCGGAAAAGGAGGCCCTACACCATACTAATAAATTATTGTGGTCTAAAACCAGGTGTTTCAGTTTCATTGTCCAACCCCTGTAGATCATAGCATAATCCTGTTTGGGATGGCCTAGTCAAAGTCGGGTCATCATCTGATTGGGAATTGGTGGTAAAACTTAAACATTGATGTTTGCTTTAAAATAAATCTACATAAGCTGGAGCTATTTTTGCAAAAGAGAAAAAATCTCTTGATGTGCAAGACTGCTAGAGATGTACACTAAAAAAAATTGCAGCTGTAATTGCAATAAAAGGTAGTTCGATATAGTATTGACTTGGTGGGGCTCAATTCAAAAGCTTGACATACTTTTCAATTTCTTTTTAGTAGAACATATAATTTCGCTTCCACTTCAGAGATATGCAATACTTTTGAGTTAGTCTGTCACATAAAATTCCAATAAAATACCTTTGTCTTTGTGACAAAATGTGAAAAAGTTGAATTGGTATTAATACTTTTACTAGAAACTGTGGGATCTGGTATTTCTGCAGCCTAAGCGTGGCCATTTTGCACAGTAAGTCATCAAAGAAGTATGAACAAAAAGAAAACATGTGGCCAAAACCAAGTTTTATTAATTAATTTGCAATACTATGGTGCATTATGTTGTTATGAAACAATTGAAGGTTGTTTTTCTGTACCAAACAAGCAGAAATGGACTTAAAACTATAACAGAAATGAAGAAATTGCCATGGTGTTGCATAATTTCACTTCAACAACATTGTTCATTCCGTGGGAAATCACAGATGGCAGATATGTTAGATCTTTAAAGATTTTGTTGAATAAATCCATTCATAGGATTTAAACATGAATAAGTAACATATCCACAACAACATACAGCAGATGACAGATTTATGGCATGATAAATATGCAGAATCTTGCATTTATTCATGTGGGCTGCTGCAAGTCTTTCTTGGTTGATATGTGTCACTGTGTCTTGTTGAGCCGCTGAGGCCCTGAATAGAAAACGGCATTAAAGTGGAACTTTGATGTCTCTTTTTTCTTTTTGAGTTGTCATCTTCAGAAAGAGTCAGGTTTCCAATCTTCATCAATGTCTAGGGGAAAACCAGAGAGATGATATTATAATCAACCCTAAGGAAGGTTTACAGAAGAAGCATGTAAAGTAGATTTTAACCCCGGACTCGATGTGTCCACTTTACCTTCTCCTACACCTCTCCTGCCCATGAGTCCAACGAACATCTCCCCTTTATTATTATTGTTTCCTAATGAAAAATATATAAAGACAGAAAGGGTGAGAGGATAAAATTATAGATTTTGAGAGACAATAAAAAAGACATTCTTGTTATAATTACAATGTGAATATACTCACGTTTCCTGCCCAATCTTGCTAACGTACCTAAAAATAGAAAAATAAAACAATGCCATACATATTAAAAAGAGCTCAAGCATGGATTTTTTTAATGTATTGCATTTGTTTTCTTGTTTGACTGATTTACCCGGGCTTCTTCCCATGAGACCATGGAATTGCTGTGCTTTGGACCTCTTGATCAGATCTGCGAGCCGGATGGTTAATCCTCTCTCCACTGGGTAACCCTACACACGAGACAGTTGTAAATCCTCTAAATGAGGAAAATGTCTTCCTAACTATCTCCAGCTGAAGGATTTGTTGGCTCTATTTGTACCTCCTCCTGCACTACAAAAAGTAATTTCTGAGCAAATAAAATTCTAGCCACTAAAATGGTTAGTTTTTCAACCTAATATTAAATAATCTCTATTTTCTAACAAATACTTTTTGTTGGTTGTGATGTTGGTTGAGCCAGGCTTGTAGCTGTTCTCATTCATCGTGTACAGTGTTCAGCAGAGAACCATAAAGCAGATATGTTTTTATATTATGAACAAATATCAGTAAAAGTTAAGAACTGTCATAAGGCCTTCTGTGTTTGAGCAACAACTACCGTTTTTATCTAGTTTAACGTCCACCTTGATAGCAAACCGAGCTTCTTAACCCGGAAGCAACCGTTGCCAAGGATTGGGACATCTTAGTTGAGGTTGTCAGGGAAAAGGGACAGATTCCACTTTAATAAAACAAAAAATACATAAAAATGTATTACTATTTTTTTTATCTTTTATGCTTTCATCACAAACATTTTTGTATTTTCTGTTTCTTTTTAACATGGAAGAACAAACCAGATGAGTAAAATATCTTAATAATTTGTCAGAATATAATATTTTTTTTTTAGGTCAAATTTATATGAAAATACTGTTTATCTACCCAAATAAAATGTATGCAACTAATGTACAGGTTAAAATCTGTTTATTTAATTTGTGTAGACTAGGACAGGTGACACAAAAAGCAAAGAAACCTTGCTTTTTGTGTCAAACCTTACACTCTGTCTATGCAACAACTAATTGTCTTTATGAAGCTCATACATTTTTTAAATGTAGTTTTAAAAACTGAATTTTGTTGTTAGAAACTCACTCAGTTTACAACAATTAACAAAGTTCAAATAACCTGGGCTCACAGTGGTTGGACAAAAAACATTTGAAGGGAATGTTCTACCAGTGATTTTATTGATCTTGCAGTTTTATTCACTTGCAAAGTTTTTTTTGTCTTAAAACTGACCTTCACATCAAAATCGAGCCAAACAAGAGAGTGAGAGCGAGATAAAAGTATATTTTTACAAATTGCCTTTTTATTATTATTGTATACCACAACGCCTATAAGCATGACCCCACCCTGGGCTTGCTTGCACTGTATCCACTTTGTCCCAGTTAATTGAGCTCCTCACACTAATCTAACGGAGCTCTCCATTGTGCTGAAATTTAGGGCTTGTTGTTAAATTTTGCAGATTTAAAGTGAAACCTAGACCCAAATCTATCGTAATAGTGCAGGAAAAACCTATTATTATTATTATTATCATTATTATTATTTCTTTGCTTTTCGCCCCAAACTTCTCGCTCCTCTATCAAGTGTTTTTCATGTGTGCTGAAGCTCAACCCAGAGTACATCAACTCTCCCAGCTTACTGTGGCTCATATCTTACCTGCCAGTTGTCCACCGCAAACATGTGTCCCTCCTCGTCCTCCGTGGAAAGCGGATCCCCCAGCGCGCTGACGGTCTGCACCAGCACAACCAGCAGCAGCAGCGCTGCAAACTTCAGGCTCTCCATAAGTAGCGATCAAAGCAGCGGCGAGTTGTGAAAGAAGCTCCGCTGCTATGGACGCATGCAGGGGCAAAGAGCTGCGCTAACCAGCCGCCTGTTTCTCCCTTTCTTTTATTATTTAGTTTAGTTTTTCTTTCTCCCTCTCTCTTTCTGTCTCTGTAGTTTATCAGATGATCTGGAGTGAGGCTCTCAGCTTGCTCTTATAAACTCCTTCTGGTCGCTCCACCCCACTCATCCTCATGATCACAGCAAACAGACGCCACAGGCTTGCGTGTACCCCCCCCCTCCCCCCCCCCTTCCTCCTCCATGAATGACAGACGCTTTGACTCACCAGATGAGTGAACCACACTGAGGGCTAATATTGAATATTGTCAAAACACATCACTATTAGAGAACTTTCCGGTCTGCCTCCAACATGTCATATGCTTTGTCCGGCTTCGTTTTTGTTTCCCATAAATCTGCAATTGATTCTTCAAGGTTTAGGTGTACTTTTCCCTTTCATCAGGTGGCTCACACAGTAACCTGATTTATTTATTCTGCAAATGATCAAGAATCTGTTTCCCTAAGCCAACATTGTATGCATTTGATTGTGTCTTCTGAAGGTATTTGTAATGTATATATATATACGGGTGTGTGTGTGTGTGTGACATTTTATCACGTTACAACCAAAACCTTCAATAGGTTTTGAAGGGATTTTATGTATTAGAATCCCCCAAAATCAATGAGTCAATGGTTTCTAAAACCACATGTTGCTGCAATTATAGCTGTGGGTCTTTCAAAAATGAATCCCAAGCCTGACATTTCTGCCCATTCCTTCCTGAAAAATTGCTCATGCTTAGGAGAAGGGAAGGGCTTTTTGGGTTAAGGGGTGAATTGGAGATTCAAACTTAAGTTATCAGAACCACCATTCTGAATGTGGAACTTAAGCAACGTCCAAACATAAAACAGCTCAAATCATACAAGAGCATGGTTATTATTGTTATGATATATTTTTCGAGGATGAACCCGGACACAGCACGCACACACAGAGCAAGTTCTTAGGAGTGAGTTTTATTGAATGGAGTGGAAGATGGATGATGATGGGACCAGAGTCTTTCAACAGACGGAGGTGTAGGGTGCAGAAGTTGGCCGGCAGGAGGCGTGAGGAGAGACTGACCCGGAGGAACTCTGGAGCCGAAGACTTGAGACCGGAGCGTCAGAGCCGAAGACTTGAGACCGGAGCGTCAGAGCCGAAGACTTGAGACCGGAGCGTCAGAGCCGAAGACTTGAGACCGGAGCGTCAGAGCCGAGGACTTGAGACCGGAGCGTCAGAGCCGAAGACTTGAGACCGGAGCGTCAGAGCCGAGGACTTGAGACCCGAGCGTCAGAGCCGAGGACTTGAGACCCGAGCGTCAGAGCCGAGGACTTGAGACCAGAGCGTCAGAACCGAGGACCGGAGACCAGAACGTCGGAGCCATGGACTTGAGACCGGAACGTCGGCGCCGTGGGCTTGAGACCAGAACGTCGGCGCCGTGGGCTTGAGACCAGAACATCGGCGCCGTGGACCTGAGAGCAGACCTTCTGAGACGAGCACTGGAGAGAACAAAGCTGACGGAAAAGTCTAAAGGCTGACTGTAACAAAAACCAGGTTGAAAGGTGTCTTACGGCTGACGGTAACAAAAAACGGAGCTGACAAGAATACTGGCAGAGACTGAGCGGGAGTGAACGCTATGGACCGGCGACGAGAACACAACTAAGGTGAGTTTATAAAGGGAGCTTGACAGGTGACGGGAATAAAGACTAATTAGTGTCCTGACAGGTGTGACTAATAACAGAGCGAGGGAGAGCTGAGTGAACTGCAAAATAACAAAAAAGAAGCCAGATACAACTTAAACCATGACACTACCCCCCCCCTCAAGGCCGGACACCGGATGGCCCAGAACCTCCCACACTGGGTGGGTGGAGGGGGCCCAGGAAGGTGGGCAAGAATCAGGCTGAACACTGGGGACCAAAGAGCCAGCGAACACGGGGAACCGAAGGTTAGAGAACACGAGGAACCAAAGGGCTAGAGAACACGAGGAACCAAAGGCTAGAGAACAAGGGGAATCTAAGCTAGAAAACACGAGGAACCAAAGGGCTAGAGAACATGGGGAACCAAGGAACTAGAGAACACTGGGGAACCAAGGAGCTAGAGAACACTGATGTGCCAGAGCACAACCAGGGCGCGGCACATCAGGGAAAGGCACGAACGCTTAACTGCGCCGGGGGAAAGAGCGAGCGCTTGACAGCACCCAAGGAAAGGAAGGGACGCAACACAGCGGCAAAGGGAAGGAACGGGCGCACACAGCGCCAAAGGGAAGGAACGGGCGCACACAGCGCCAAAGGGAAGGAACGGGCGCAACACAGCGCCAAAGGGAAGGAACGGGCGCAACACAGCGCCAAAGGGAAGGAACGGGCGTACACAACGCCAAAGGGAAGGAACGGGCGTACACAACGCCAAAAGGGAAGGAACGGGCGTATACAACGCCAAAGGGAAGGAACGGGCGTACTTAACGCCAAAGGGAAGGAACGGGCGTACTTAACGCCAAAGGGAAGGAACGGGCGTACCTAACGCCAAAAGGTAGAACAGGCGTACGACAACGCCAGAGGGAAGAACAGGCGTACGACTACGCCAGAGGGAAGAACAGGCGTACAACAACGCCAGAGGGAAGAACAGGCGTACGACAACGCCAGAGGGAAGAACAGCCGTACGACAACGCCAGAGGGAAGAACAGCCGTACGACAACGCCAGAGGGAAGAACAGGCATACTTAAAACACCAGGGCTCAACAACAAACGCTGGAGCACGACTGGCGTACAGAAACGCCAGGGGATACCCGCCGGGGCGTGAGGGTAACGCCGGGGCTTGGGGAAGAGAACGCCGGGGCGCGAGGGAAACGCCGGGGCGCTAGGGAGAAACTCGCCGGGGCGTGAGGGAAACGCCGGGGCGTTAGAGATAAGATCGCCAGGGCGTGAGGGAAACGCCGGGGCGCTAGGGAAGAGATCACCGGGACGTGAGGGAAACGCCGGGGCACAAGGAAAACAGGAACTTCTAAAACGCAAGGAATCTAAACACCAGGGAACTGAGGGTGTCTAAACACACCGGGGAACCGAGAACAGAGGGCGTCCCAACACGCCGGGGAACCGAGAACAGAGGGCGTCCAAACACGCCGGGGAACCGAGACAGGGCGTCCAAACACGCCAGGGAACCGAGAACAGAGGCAAACACCAAGAACCAGAGGGTGAGCTAGGCAGCAACAGACCAGGCACGCCAGAGGGCACAGACAGCGACTTAGGCACCGGAGGGCTCTAGCGGCGACCTGCGTGCACTGGGTAGTGACAGGTTGGCGCACCAGAGGGCTCAGCCGGCGACAGGAGCGCCGGAGGGCTCTGGCGGCGACCTGCATGCGCAGGGCAGCGGCAGTCTGGTGCACCAGAGGGCTCAGCCGGCGACATGGGAGCGCCGGAGGGCTCTGGCGGCGACCTGCATGCGCCTAAACAGGGGAACAATCAGAACAAGAGGGTGAGCTAGGTAGCAACAGGCCAGGCGCGCCAGAGGGCACAGACAGCGACTTTAGCACCGGAGGGCTCTGGCGGCGACCTGCGTGCACTGGGTAGCGACAGGTTGGCGCACCAGAGGGCTCAGCCGGCAACATAGGAGCGCCGGAGGGCTCTGGCGGCGACCTGCATGCGCAGGGCAGCGACAGTCTGGCGCACCAGAGGGCTCAGCCGGCGACATGGGAGCGCCGGAGGGCTCTGGCGGCGACCTGCATGCGCCTAAACAGGGGAACCACAAGAACAAGAGGGCTAGGGGAACAGATCAGAGACACTAGGGCAAGACAGAACCAAACAACTACTGAGGGGAACTAAACTAACCTAGACAGGGCAAAAACAAACAAAGAAAACAGGAGATGAAGGGCGTAGGGACCTAGAAAGCGCAGGATCCCAGGCACAAAAATACTAAGGGGAAAAAATAAAGACGAACAAAACTTAAAGAAAAAACAAATTCAGAACAAGACTAAAACTACAGGGCTAGGACAGAAACTACAGGGCTAGGACAGAAACTACAGGGCTAGGACAGAAACTACAGGGCTAGGACCGGATCTACTGACAAATCAAAACAAGACTAACGACTAGGAAAGGAACCAAACGCTAAAGCAAAACTATGAAACGGAACAGAACAGGGAGTCTAAGGTAAAGAAACTGGAGCTCAAAAACAAAACTCAGAAGACTAAAGGCGAACCTAGAACACTAAATCAGGGCTATGGCTAAAACAAGAAGACGGAGAACAAGCCCGAACTAGAAAATAAAAACAAAACCAAAAGAATTAAAAGAAACCAAAAACACTCTAGTAAAATATTAACTACTGCAACTAAGTAAATAAAGCTAGAAAAGACACAAAAACCAAACTAGCTGACTAAGAAAACCAAAAACTAGAATACTAAAGAAGAACCCGAATGACTAGAATAACCTGGGACACAAAACCCCGGACAAAACAACAAAATAAAACCCAATTACTCAAAAGCAACATAAATCCCAAAAAAATCCTAAGTAAACCAAAAACTAAGGATGAGCCTAACTAAAGAACAGAAGGCGAAAATAATTCTTCTAAAACCGTAAAAATATACAAAAGACTAGAAACTAAAGCAGAACTAGAACACAACAAAACCAAACCTGAATAACTTTAAGAAATCTAAGGAGCACTGAGAATCTAAGGAATGTTAAGTAATTCAAAAATAACTCAAAAACAAGGACCCAAAAATAACTTAAAATAAAAACAGAAACCAGGAGGTGCTGGACAGCAAAGTCTCTGTATGCTGGGCAGCGGCAAAAGTCAACGCTGGCAGCGACGACGAGGAGCGCCGTCTTTAACGGCTGCGCAGCGTAGGAGGCGGAACTAGCAAACAAAGTCAGAGGTGGGGCGTCGCGGATGCGACCCCGGCAGACAAACCGGAAGCGTGACGTCGCAATCCAGCGACCAAGGTGAGAAAAAAAAACAGAGGCAAGGCGTCGCCACACGGCGACCCAGGCAAGATGAACCGGAGGCGGGGTGTCGCCACACGGCGACCCTGGCGAGATGAACCGGAGGCGAGGCAGATCCTACCAACTTCTGCACCGGGCTCTGTGCGTGCTCGGGTTCATCCCTTGGCCGGTCCATAATGTTATGATATATTTTTCGAGGATGAACCCGGACACAGCACGCACACACAGAGCAAGTTCTTAGGAGTGAGTTTTATTGAATGGAGTGGAAGATGGATGATGATGGGACCAGAGTCTTTCAACAGACGGAGGTGTAGGGTGCAGAAGTTGGCCGGCAGGAGGCGTGAGGAGAGACTGACCCGGAGGAACTCTGGAGCCGAAGACTTGAGACCGGAGCGTCAGAGCCGAAGACTTGAGACCGGAGCGTCAGAGCCGAAGACTTGAGACCGGAGCGTCAGAGCCGAAGACTTGAGACCGGAGCGTCAGAGCCGAAGACTTGAGACCGGAGCGTCAGAGCCGAAGACTTGAGACCGGAGCGTCAGAGCCGAGGACTTGAGACCCGAGCGTCAGAGCCGAGGACTTGAGACCCGAGCGTCAGAGCCGAGGACTTGAGACCAGAGCGTCAGAACCGAGGACCGGAGACCAGAACGTCGGAGCCATGGACTTGAGACCGGAACGTCGGCGCCGTGGGCTTGAGACCAGAACATCGGCGCCGTGGACCTGAGAGCAGACCTTCTGAGACGAGCACTGGAGAGAACAAAGCTGACGGAAAAGTCTAAAGGCTGACTGTAACAAAAACCAGGCTGAAAGGTGTCTTACGGCTGACGGTAACAAAAAACGGAGCTGACAAGAATACTGGCAGAGACTGAGCGGGAGTGAACGCTATGGACCGGCGACGAGAACACAACTAAGGTGAGTTTATAAAGGGAGCTTGACAGGTGACGGGAATAAAGACTAATTAGTGTCCTGACAGGTGTGACTAATAACAGAGCGAGGGAGAGCTGAGTGAACTACAAAATAACAAAAAAGAAGCCAGATACAACTTAAACCATGACAATTATGGGATACAATACATGATAATGGTTTTATTTGTAATATTAGGACATGTAGTAACATTATTATTCTTGCTTTACTACGTAAATATTTTCATCACAACTGTTATTAACCACTGTAAGATTTAGAAGAATGACACATTTCTAAATATTTATTGCATGTATACTGTAGTATGCAAATATTTAATCTGTGCGCTGTATAAAATAGAACAATGAGGAGTGACAAGAAGTATGCATAGAGAAGGAGGGGGATAAAGCACAGTATGTTTATGCTTCCACCACCAATGCCTAGAAATATGTGAAACTAATCAATAATGTATACAATTCTATGTTACACTGTCAAAGACAGATAAAAAGAAGTTCTGTCAGACTGGATGGAGAGTGTCAGTTTTAAAGACTTGCCACAGAATCTCAATGGGATTTTGTTATGAACTTTGACTAGGCCATTCTACCACATGAATATGGTTTCAAAGCTCTGGCTGTTTGTGGCTGTTTTCACCTTGGAAGGTGGGCCTCCACCTGCTTGTTGAGCCTCATGGACACAATGAGCAAGACGTCGCTGGTGGACACTGGATACCAAATGAAATCTTCATTTGCTCAAGGTCTTTTGGCATGGGTCTTGTGTCTGCTGAAGAAAAGCACCCTCGCCACATAATGCTGTCACCACTGAGTTTCACCGTGGAGATGGTGTGTTCAGGGTGAGGCGTTGGCAGTGGTAATTTTCTGCCACACATGGGGTTTTGCACTGGGCCACTCTCCCATAAACGGTAGATTTCTGAAGTGCATAAACGGCAGTCCTGTCAACAGATTCTTCAGCTCACTCCTCCAGATTTACCAAGGGCCTCTAAACTGCTTCTTTAATTAATGCTTTTCTTGTCAGTTTAGGTGGACGGCCATGTCTAGGTAAATTCCCAGGTGGTCCATACACTTTTCTTTTGTGGATTATAAATTCAACAGAGTTCTGTGAGATGTTTAGAACTTTGGATATTGATTTATAAACCTAATCCTACTTTAAACTTCTTCCCAACTTTCTCCCTGACCTATCTCCTGTTCTTTGTCTTCATGATGCTGTTTTTTCACAAATGTTCTTTAAAGCCCCATCCCCTCCACCTTGTTTTACCCTCGCACCCCTCGGCTCCACCCCTTTGCGAGTGCTTCATGAGCAGTTTTTTTCAGCACCAGTCCAGGTTTCTCTGGCCCTGCTCAAGAGCAGGGTCAAACCGAGTGGACTGGAGGGGAATTTTGACGTGAACTCACTGCTTTTCAGTGATTGGCCAAGAGGCGAGGAGAAATGAGAAGGTTTTTCTCCAAAAGTCCAGAAAACTGAGGAACAACGTTCATCACCATCAATGGAGTGGGTCAAACCCAAATATCATTTTACTTTTAACAAACCATGAACCATGCCTCAAGAAAAAAGGACATTTCAGCGTCTATTGGGCGATACCCTATATCAGGTCCATGGATTTATTGAGGCTTTCTCTCATTTTACACACACTGAAAGCTGATAAGTTTTACTTCTGAAGAGTGTCCACCCATCCATGTCCACAAGCGGTAAAAAGCAGCTATTGTCTACCTTTCAGGCAGAGAGTGGCCGGGGGGGGAGGGGGGGGGGGGGGGGCACGCAGCCGGTAGCTGGTGAGTTCCGGCTCCTTTGATTGAAGATCCTATAAAAATAATTTCACTACAGTTATGGTTAGAGAGAGAACATATATTTTTGGCGCTCTCGCAGTGGCTGAAGCAAAAGAAACATATCATGCTTTTAAACGCTTCCTTTTCACATTCATATCATTCAGTTGTGGTCTATACCAACTAGAACTCTAATGATTTGGTCTGAAGTCCTTGTTTTCCTCTGTAATTTACCCCCATGTTCCTTCTCTTTTGCCCCCGTTCTGAGACGCATCTGGGAGCAACTCGTTTCGGTGCCGTTTCTTTAAATCCAAAGAGGGCACTTCACATCCCACTTCTCTCCAGGTTGCAGAGCACTTACTCCATCCTGTTTGGCCATTTTTGAAGTATGCTAGTGGACAGTGTAGTGGACAACCAATGACTTATCCACTTGTAGCTTCGGCATCCTTTATCTTGGACTACAAAATCACTCCAGTAACTAAAAATTGCTAATTCATGAGGCTGGTAAGCTGGAAGTCCATAACCTTGTTTAGCCGTTCCGCAGCAAATACTATGACGTAATAATTCAAAAAACGAAACAGAAAACGAAAAATATGAGTAAAAAAAATACAAAGCTATCTACACAGCTCTGTAACAGACTATATTTAACTTCCTGCACTCCTAGAGACTCCAAGTACACAACAAAATGTATTTAAGTACTAAAAAAGTGGATTTTGCATCTTTTGTGCCCTTTAATGCTTTTGATTGTGTTACAATAGTGTGTCAAGCTTAATTTCACCTACACAGATAAACAGCAAAGAACAGAGTAAAGATTCAGAATAAATTTGATGGCAGTAGGTGAAAACTCAAAATAAGCTTGAAATGCCTTCCAATGTCTTCTGAAGGACAGAATTTGTGGCATGTAGCAGTAGGATTTCTTTTTCTGACCTTGCATGATTGAACAGCTCCGAAGGTTGTTTCTGCCAACCCACATCACGATTTTCTGGCTGTTCCTCCAACCAGCAGCTCCTCACCTGATAGAGAGCAACATGCTGACGTAAAATGGTTTGACAGGGTGCATCTTTTCACAAAACATGTATTGTACTTTCACAAAAGTACAATAAATGTTCTCAAAAAGTATTTCCCCTAAGTTATGGCTTTGTCTATGCGATGCTATCAGCTGTGGCTGAATTACAGTTCTTGGAGCTGACCATGTGAGTAGTCTATAATTAAAAGCGTCCAGATCTGACCTGCTCATTTGTCCTTTAAAACTCTTCCACATGTGTTTGCTCATTCGATCTACAGTGCCTTGCAAAATTTCAATACTGCTTAAACATTTTCAGATTTTGTTTTGATGTCAAGACCGCAAACTGAACTGGGTTTTACTGGAATTTCACATAAATTCCCAGTAAATGTTTCTGGTTGTGACAATAGAGAAAGTAAACAAAGTTTAAATAGCATGTACGATTACAGCTACAACTCTTTTGAGCTTGAATTAATATCTAGACTTTGACTAGGGCCTTCTAACATGAACATACTTTACTCTAAATCATTCCTACAGTATATTACTTCTACCCTCAGGTTTCACTGTAGGGATAGTATGTTTGAACTGATTTACTTCAACAGAGCTACTGTATGTTTTTTTCATTATTTTGCTGATTAATGCTCTGAACAGAGCTCTGTGAGATGTTGATATGTTGGATTATGGTTTTAGAACCTTGCTGCTTTGAACTTCTCCACAGCTTTTTTCCTCACTGGTCTGCTGGGTTTTCATAATGCTGATCTCTCTCTAATGTACTCTAACAAACCTTTGAGGCTAGAAACAGAACATTTGGATCTATAGTAAGATCGAATGACACACAGGATCACTCTGTTTACCACTGATCTAGGGATATCGTAGTAAGGGTTGTGATGCTGCCTGCATCACAACCCTGATGGTATATGCAAGGCTGGTTGTGATGAAACAAAATAAAATCACTGAATAACTCGATGAAGAAAGAAAAGACTGAAATAAAAATCAAGGTATGAGGGACTTTTCCATTTTCAATCAAAAACCCACACTTTTCTGAATTAGGGTACTGCACAATTAAAGAAAATGAGATTATTTCCTCTATAGAAGTAGTTTGCAGAATCAGCCTCACCAACTCTTAACTTTTAAGATCCTAGAGTAGTTCTCAGAGCTTCTCCGATGGGTTCTGTTTCTCCCACTGGACTGGTTCGCTGCTGGATGAATGCAATCCCGTCTAAGCTTTGTAAGGAAACACATGCACACGATAGGTGAAGAGGATAATTCACACAGGCGGATCAAACTAATACCTCACTCCAAAAAGTACGAGCATTTGTGTGCATATGTCAGGCAGATAATGTTGCCCAGAGGTTTCCTCTTCATCATCTGATTAAAACAATCTTCAGGAAAAGAGATAAACCCTACAAGTCAGGTTAATATTTCTTTGTCTGCTTAAAATGTAATCTTTGAAGTTGAAAACGATTTACTAATTTTTTTTTCACAACTTCATACAATTTACGGACATGTATAGCTGTAAGCTAGTTGGCTGCTATTTGATTTCAGTTGAATGAAGAAAACACGGATTTCTGTGGCAGTCCAAAGCTGCTACAATGAATGCATGTTTATTGTTATAGCATCATTCATACACAAAGTAACTGAAAATGTTAATATCTAATGCTTTTTTTCTTTAAAAGGCAGCATGTAATATACAAAATGTATAAAAATGTGGGCATTTTGATATAATAACTAGACAGTAAAATGCAAAATTAATGCCGAATTAATAGAAATAGCTGAGAGTGGTTCAAATCAACTAATCAGGGGGTAAAATAAGTCTGTTACTTTAAAGGAAACCTCTGTTGGAAATAATGTCTTCAGTCCCTGATTTAGCCAACAGTTTCTGCTGGGGTTGTCCCTATCTGTATTTTTGTCCCCGGTTAATTTTAATCAGTGTCATGTATATGTTTAAAAATGCAGCCGAGAGCGCTTAGCTCATTCACCAATGACGTTCCGGACTCCAGAGTATCAGTAAATCAGTCTGGTGTTTCTAAAGGTGTGTCTGACGCAATGCACAGGGTTAGTGCCATTCCAGTTATTCGTGTGCTCATTAAACTTCCTGGAAAAGCTTCATGAACTTAAGGCTTCATTTTGAATGTCAAAATTGAATAACTAGTGTTTCAGCTGCTCTCTGCTCATCTATCTACGGCTAAGGGTATTGTGACTACAATGAGTGGAGTGTGTCATGTGACACAGAGAGACAAGGTGAAGAACTCTTAGATTTGTTAGATCAACAACATAATGTGTATGGCTTCTCAAACAGTAAGCCATGGAATGAAAATAGGCCAGGATTTCAACAAAGTGTCGCTGGCTACTAAAATTGTGGTTGAACCGCTTGCTGGTGGTATGGCTAACATTATCATTGATCAAGAGACCAACAGCAGGTGTTAGCAGTGAGTGTGGTCAGGAACTCCAGTACCAACATTTTAAAATTGAGCCTGTACACATCAAAAGGAGTCAGTTGAGGTGGTTTGGACATCTGATCAAGATTCCTCCTGGCCGCATCCATATGGAGGTCATCTAGGTGCGTCCTGCTAGGAGGAGACCTCGGGTAGACCAAGAACTCTCGGGATGGATTATATATCCAATCTGGCCTGGGAGCCCCTCGGCATCCCTAAGAATGAGCTGGAGGATGTCGCTGGGAAGGGCCGTGTCTCGGTCTCCTTCCTGGACCTGTTGGCCCTGAGACCTGTTCTTGGATAATGAACTGTGGATGAAGCCTGAGGAAAGTGGTTATAGTAACTGAAACACCAAGTCATGTATCAACATAGCTATGGTAAGAGATGTTGTAATAGTGTAGGGGGACCATGTTAACAAAAAATAAAAAGTCCAAGAATGAAGCCTTGAAGAACTCTGTGTCTTTTTTCCTGTTGTGAAATTATGAAATGCTGCATCAATCTGCCATGAGTGAAACCAATTAACCACAGAACTGGGTAGAAAAGTTTTTCCACATTTCAATCAGCATGTGAACTTTGCGACCAGAGGCTCAAACGCCCTAGACAGAGCCTAGACAAATATTAAGGCAGTGCCCCTGCCCCCACGTGGCTCATCAGACCATGTCTGTTATGCTTATTCCTGCATACAGGCCCCCAGCTATCAGAGGAAAACCTACAGTGAAGCAGGTGAGGGTCTGGCTTGCAGGATCTGTGTCAGCATTACAGGACTGTTCTGAATGCACGGACTGGGACATGTTCAGGCAGGCCACGACTGAAAACCAACACACCAATGTAGAGATGTATGCTGAATCTGTGTCTGCATACATCCAGGCGTGCATGGAAGATGTCTCTGATCAAGATCATCACCACACGGGCAAATCAGAAATCCTGGATGACCAGTGAGGCACGCATAACGCTGAGTGTTCTGTGGGGACGGAGAGGCACTCAGATCAGCCAGAGCCAACCTGAACCGTGCCATAAGTGAGGTGTGGTTATAGTTAGAAAGTCCAGGGATTCTTCCATTACCCCACAAACACCAGATGCGTGTGGCCAGGCATCCAGAACAACACAGACTACAAGGCTGCTCCTACACCCTATGAGGACAACACAGAATCTCTTTACTCACTCAATAATTTCTTCGGTCACTTTGAAACACTCAACAATACTCCTGTGAAAAAATCCACACCTCGCCCAGATGAACAGGCACTCAGACTTGAGACAGCTGATGTCCAGAGAACACCGAGAAGACTCAGTGCCCCAAAAAAACTATTTCATCACTCAACAATTACTGCCCTGTCACACTCACTTTGATCATGATGAAGTGCTTTGAGAGGCTGGTGAAGGACCACATCATCTCCAAACTTCTCCCTCTGTTGATACGCCCCAGTTTGCTTACTGCTCCTACTGTCCCACAGAGGACGCCTTCTCTTCTACACTCCATCTGAGCCTGGAGCACCTGGAGAAGAACAACACCCATGTGTGAACGCTCTTTCCTCGACTTCATCTCATCATTCAACACAATCATCCCCCAGCACCTGGGGGATGATTGCAAAAACAAAAACACCACAAGCGTCATCTCCCTCAGCCCCTGCTCCCCCCAGGGCTGCGTACTGAACCGACCGCTCTTCACCCTGATGACTCAGGACTGCCGTGCCAGGTTCAGTGCAAACAACATCATCAGCTGCTCGATCAGATTCTGTCTATCCATCCACCTTGATGCACTGTGCTAATCAGCTGTCTCCAGTGTTCACAGACATTTTTAACACTTCACTGGTGACATGTCACATGCCAACCTGCTTCAAATCTTCCACTATTATCCCTGTTCCCAAGAAGCCAAGGTCCACAGGACTGAATAGCTTTAGACCTGTCGCCCTGACCTCTGTGGTTATGAAGTCCTTTGAGCGCCTTGTGCTTTCACACCTTAAAGAAATCACTGATCCCCTCCTGGACCCCTTACAGTTTGCCTACAGAGCCAATAGGTCTGCAGACTACGCTGTCAACTTGGCCCTTCACTACATCCTCCAGCACCTGGATTCCACAGGTACCTATGCCAGGACCCTATTTGTGGATTTCATCTCTGCCTTCAACACAATCATCCCAGCTCTGCTTCAGGAGAAGCTCTCCCAGCTGATTGTACCTGACTCCACCTGCAGGTCGATTACAGACTTCCTGTCTGACAGGAAGCAGTACGTGAAGCTGGGAAAACATGTCTCTGACTCGCAGTTCATCAGCACTGGTACCCCCCAGGGCTGTGTCCTTTCTCCTCTGGTCTTCTCCCTGTACACCAACAGGTGCACCTCCAGTCACCAGTCTGTCAAGCTTCTGAAGTGTGCGGATGACACCACTCTCATCGGACTTATCTCTGATGGTGACGAGTCCGACTACAGGTGGGAGGCTGACCATCTGGCGACCTGGTGCAGGGAGAACAACCTGGAGCTCAAATCTAAAAACAGTGGAGATGGTTGTAGACTTCAGGAAGAACTCAGCCCCAGCTACCCCCATCACCCTCTGTGACTCCACAATTGACACTGTGGAGTCTTCCCGCTTCCTGGGAACTATCATCTCCCAGGACCTAAAGTGGGAGCTGAACATCAACTCCCTCACCAAGAAAGCCCAGCAGAGGATGTACTTCCTGCGGCAGCTGAAGAAATTCAACCTGCCAAGGACAATGATGGTGCACTTCTACTCTTCCAAACATTGAGTCCATCCTCACCTCCTCCATCACCATCTGGTACGCTGGTGCCACCGCCAAGGACAAAGCAGACTGCAGCATGTCATCCGGTCTGCAGAGAAGGTGATTGGCTGCAATCTTCCATCTCTCTAGGACCTGTACGCCTCCAGGACTCTGAGGCGTGCAGGGAAGATTGTGGCTGATCCCTCGCACCCCAGTCATGGACTATTTCAGTTCCCTCTGGCAGGAGGCTGCGGTCCATCATGACCAAAACCTCACGCCACAAGAACAGTTTCTTCCCATCCGCTACCAGCCTTATGAACAAGGCCTAGAGCCCCCCTTGACACTTGACACTGCCTCTCTCCCTCCCCCGTTCAGGACCTACAAGCTACACCAACGTAGCATCTCCAGACCTTCTGGGTTACATTAACGCACAGTCCACTGTGTATATAGCTCTAGATTCTGTATATATATCTATTTTGTCTGCACCATCAACACCAAGTCAAATCCCTTCTAAGTGCAAATCTACTTGGCAATAAACTTGTTTCTGATCATTAAGTATGTGGATGACATAACAGTGGTGGTTCTCAAAAGGGACAGCTAACTGGCCTATAGGGAGGAGGTGAGACACCTGGTGTGACAAAAACAATCTGATCCTCAACGTCATTAAAACAAAAGAGATTGTCATTGATTTCAGGAAAAATCTGCCGAGTCACACACCCCTCTTCATCAATGATGCCACAGTGGAGCGGGTCAGCAGCATGAAATTCCTGTACCAGAGTGATGCTGTGCAGAACATAGACACTCTGTCCTGGTCCCTCCACACCTCTAGTTTTATGCTCTCTTCAGATGCTGCTGTAACCATGTTATAATAGGGGGATCCCCCCTCCCCCTCCATCACTTTCTGCAGAGGGACAATAGAGAGCATACAGACGAGCTGCATCACGGTCTGAATTGGGGCCTGCAATGCCTCAGACTGGAAATGTGCAGAGAGAGTGGTAAGGACAGCGATGAGAATCATCGGGACAGTACTTCCCTCCATCCAGGACACTGCTCAGAGACGCTGTGTGACCAGGGCTCAGACAATAATAACAGACCGCTCCCACCCCAATGATGGACTGCTCAACCTGCTGCCTTCTGGCAAGAGTTTGAGCAGCTTCAAAATGCAGAACAACCAGATTCCACAACAGCTTCGTTCCTCATGTCATCAGACTCCTCAACTCCCAATAATGCACCCCATACATACTCTGAACTCTGTTGCACTGCGTATTTGAAAATATTGCTCACTCACTGTTGCAATACATCCTGCTGCTACATATACTTGCACTACTCGTATGGTCTTACACATTCTTTACATAAAAAATGTGTTTTGTGTTTGTGCTCAGCTGAAAGACATAAATAGGTGCTAACAGTTCATTAACACAATCTTTTTATCTTTCTTTTTATTAGCTCTTACTTTTTGTAGTGTAGTAAAAGTTAGCATTTTTATTACACTATTAACTCTGCTTTTCTCCTTTAACCATGGATGTTTTAAATCATATTCTGGATATTCAAGCTTGCCTCACTTATTTTTTCCTGAAGGGATATTTTAAATTCTTTAATTAATTTCAAGGGAGTCTATTATTCTGGATCAAACACTTCTGATGTTATAACAAGTAGAAACCTGACCTCCATAACGGCCACAAGGACACTGAATTCGTCATCCACAAAAAAAGATTCCTCTTACTGTAGTTTTGCCACAGGCAGCCAAACCTTTTGTCCAAACAAAAGATGCAGAACTATCCCATACCTTTTCTAATGTCATGTATGAAAAAAGTGTGGATGTATTTATAAACTTATTTTCTTTTGTTGTTGTGTATTATTTCCCGTTTATTCTAATGAAAAATAACACTTCCAATCAAAATAGGTAAAAAAATAAAATTCTCAGAAACTGCGGTTTGTTCATCTTCACTTCCATTTGGGGTCAGAAGCTGACCCTCAATCAGTCGTCATACTGTTTCGTGGCTGACCAGTTAAACAATCATTTATGTATAATGTGATTTACTCTGATGACAGTGGTTTAACTCTCTGAATCACACTGTTGTGATTGAGGCTCCGGCAGTACCACATGTAATTAGTCTCTTTTCAATCAGGTCGTATTGAGAATCAGAAGGAGCATTTTTTTGTGGTCCTGCAAAGGAATAGAAACAAAATGCTGCTTCAGGGTTAGTCTCTCAGAACAGGATTAAACAATCAGCTCTTTACCACATTTAAAATTAGCTAAAGAAAAGTGTAAGAATGTGACGCATCGTATGAGCAATAACAGGAATAACTTGAGGTAAATGTCTTCTGTAACTCACTTTGCTGTGGAAGTCTTGTTGCTTTAGATTGATTTTTTTATTGATTTTTTTGAACAATTCACTTCAGGTCAAAGTTTCGGCATCATATGATGTGCTTGTTTTAAGTTACTGGGATCTTCCCAAGACGGGCCTAACAACTTTAATCGACGGTTTGCACTTGTACACATAGTTCCTAACACCATGTTCTTTGGGAATTATTTAGAATATCCAGAAAAGATCTGCAAAATCAGCTTGTGTGCAGAACCGATGGGTTTTTGGATTGATTGGCTGAAACAAAAAACCACCAGATCTTTTTCCAATCCGTCAACACACTTTACTGGCAGCCAGACATCTTCTTTCGTAATGTTTGCAATCGGCAGCTTTCCAGTGCACAAATACTGATAACACCACTCTTTGAGGCAGCGGGGAGGTGGCCCACCTTTTGCTAGACTCGCTGCCTAAATTTCACCGGTACCTCTGAGAAAAAGAGAAACGAGCATTCAGATAATATAAAGAAAAAAAATCAAGCATATAGATGTGGTTGGAGACTCAGGCTTAAGTATGAAACTTATGCACGCCAGCCCTATCGGAAATTTCCAGCATGGAATTTTTGGGAGATTTCCCAGTCTGGTCCCCCTCAAATAGTCATGATCCTGGCACTGATGCCTGGTCTGATCACCTATTGCACACACCTGCTTAGCTCCGCCCATTTCTCATTACCACTCACCTGATTCACCTGTATATGCCAGTATATAACCAACCTTCAGACCAGACACCAGTGCCAGATTATTTCAACCCTTGTGTTTGACTTATTCCAGCATTCTCTGTTCTGACTTCCTGATCCTGACCTGTTTGCCTCTCGACTTCTGAGCCTGCCTGTTCCCATCTGATTCCATTTGCCTGGCCTGTCTTCTGACTTCTGCCTGACCTGACTACCTGCCTGATCTCTGCCTGCTTGTGTACTGACCGGAACCGTTTCCCAACTACCGAGCCTGCCTGCCCTCGTCCAGCCTGTCAGCCACTCTGTGTGTCGAACCTGGAACTGTGACCCGACTCCGTCCTGGATTGTCCTTCAGCACCTCACCAGATCTCTGACCTCCTGGCTTCGACCACCGACCACGTCCTTGACCTCGGTTTTGGCTTCGCCCTTTGGATCATCCTGTCTACATCCGTCTGGATGGTTCTGACCTTCCGCCTGTCCTCCGATACATCAGCGTCTGGGACTCTCTGTGTGGTGTTGTGCAATTATATACTGTTTAATGTTATTTAATGTTTATTAAATAACCCTCTGTCTGTTAAGTATTGTCTGGTGATGATCAGCTCTTAAACTGATATGAAGACAATGGTTGAAAGGGATGAATTCGAGCACTAGCAATCTTTTAACAGCAAAACCTGCACACACATAGAATAAAGAGTGACAACTTCTTTTCAAGTCCAAGAATTTAATAACAGAAATAATATGAACCTCCAGAGAACATCACTATGTAATGCAGTTTATCTGAATTAACACAATATTTCGATTAACAAATCCTCTCTACTAGGCTAGTGAAACTTAACTAAACTACCAAGCAAAATGAAGATAAAAAGAAGCTAAGCTAAGGAACTACTTACATGCAAAACAAACAAAAGACAAAACAAAAGTGGTTGATCATAATCAGATTAATTCAGTGAATCCTTGTTCACTGAAGATCTGATTCACAAAGCATGGAATGGAGTTAAAAAAAACATTTGGCATGTATTTCAATCCATTCACAATGCAGAGCCCAAGTTAAACAAACATTATTTGATGAAATAATATTTTGTTTAAGTTAAAGAACCGAAGTTCACCTTAAGGAATGTGAATTGTGGTTAAATTAGCTTAACTAATTCAGAACAACATTTGAAATGTGTTTCAACCCATTCACAATGCAAGGCACAAGTTAACCAGAACATTATTTTGAGAACATAACATTCTGAGGACCGTTTTGATCTGTAAAATCATTTAATTCAGAATCGCTTGCCTTTGTTTATGTGATTCTACCTCCGGGTGCTAGGGGTCGCTGTAGCAACTCTGTGGCTAAGAGGTTGCAACATGAAGTTACCAAAATTGCCTTGAAAACTGGCATTAATATACCATATTGATGTGGGAATAAGGCTCATAACACCATCGTATGATGGCGGAGCAGAAAAGTTACGCTTTATGCTTTAAAACAAACTCCTTTTGAAATGTCTGGGACCGGATGTTAGCAAGGCTAATAACATGTTGGCTAGCGGACGCTCGGCGCTAACAAATGAAAGCTTTTGCTTTATTTTTAGTCATAACGAGCGGCTGGATTACGTAAACATTAATGTCCCATCAATGTATGAAACTCTTGTGGAGGTAACCTTGTTATAACCAAAGAAAAACACTTGACTGTGACATGGTACCGAATGCTAGCAATGAGTTATTTCGTTAGCCCTTTGTTCAAAGGCCCATGTACAAACGATTCACAAATCATTTCCCAATAAACCTTTTTACTTCTCCCACAGCTCTTCCTGCCCAAACCTGTCCTTTTCTCGTGTCAGTTCTGTTCAGTTTGGCCATGCACGGAAGGAGCGTTGAAGGAGGAAGCTTGTTGGCTAGCGTTAGCGGGCTAGCGCTTGGCTCTGCTGCCATGTGGTCGGGTCGGAGGCCTGGTGTCCTGGAGACAGCCTTTGACTCCGTTGCAGTCTGATTTAAGCTGGGGTTTTCCTCAGCATACAGCCTTCAGCTCCATCGGGGTTCGCTTTCCTGTACAGGCTGAGGAAAAATACAACAAGGCTGTTTTTGGCATTGCAGGATCCTTCCTCCTGCATCTGATTATGAGGTTGAGACAGGAAACTTTACTCTGTATTTGCCCGGACATGTTCCCCGGACGACGAGAGACCTCTCCAGATGCGGCCTGTGTGTTCTTTCAGGCCCGTGCAGGGCCCATGGCCCGAAGTAGTTTCCTGGTCTTCCCCAGGACGAGGTAGTCTGTGCAGCTGCTGAAGAGCTGGGGTGGGAGCCCCCCTGATGGCTCCAGCCAGAAGAGAAGAGCTGAAGAGATCTGCAGAAGTGGGGCTGAAGTGACTGAAGCAGAGGTGGACTGTGACTCTTATCTGTCGGGAGGGGTCACAGCTGACCTCCTGCCGAGAGAAGGGCAGTCCCAGATGACTCCCTCTCCTTTGGGGCTGTGTCTCCTTATGTTTGCAGCAGGATAGAATTCTTTTGTCACCTCTTCCCTACCACAGTTCAGAATTCAATCCGAGATCAATTATTCATCATGGCGTTATTGCATAACAGTGGCGACCACCGCTCTGCGTTGGCAGCCAGCCGGCTGGAACCTTCCTTTATCTCTGGACCCGGACTGAACAATAAGACCAGAGGTTCCTGCCGTAGACGCTTACTCCGATTCTGTTATCAATAAACATTCTGAGAAATCTAACTGTTTGTTCGCCTCAAATACTGGGTCCTTCTGTTCTGAGCCTGACACAAATAGTCTTTGTACCAAGTCTGCAACTATATCTTTTAATACAGATAGTCATTCCACTTAAGTAGTTTTTGCCTTTTCTATTTCATCTTAACTTTGATCATATATCAAATGTGTACGTGTAAGGAACTCTCTCCGTAGTATCAACGCCTGCCTCTCCAATAGATGTTTCCCTCAGCTAATTGGCAAGTAACGCCTTCTTTTGCCTTTTCCACTGTGCAAGGCCCCGCTCTACCAAGTTGGATCTTGAGACGGTGATGGGGAAATCTTCCTCTGTGTTCACGGCAACAGTTATAATCTGAAGCTTTCAGACTCCTTTTCCTACCTCCTTCCTTGCTGCATGCACTATTCGGACAATGCTTATCATGGCAGTCGCTGATGCACTTCCGCTTTGGCTAAAGAGTCCTTACTCCATAAGGGCATTTGGATGGAGCCCCAGGCTTCTTGGAAAGTCCTACCCTCAGACTAGGATACACCAAATGTACAGATTTTTTTCCTCACCAACTGGCTACGTAGAGGCTCCCTCTACGGACCACCGGACTCGCGAGATCGAATATTCATGTGAGAGTAACGAGAGTAATGTGAGAGTAACGAGTCTGCGCTGTGTTAAGCCGTAGGGAATCAGTGACAATGGACCTGTTGCAAACTATACTAAACTAGGATCTTGAGTAAACAACAACAAGTACCATAGTTGTTGCAGACGTTTCTGCATTTTAATTCAAACCTGACAGTTCTGCTGCTCGTCATTTGACATGATGCCGGGACATCCACCAGATCCTGTGCGCTTCATTGCTCCAGGATGCAGCCGCAAAGGAAGCTTCACTGTATGCACACAGCGTGGATCTATGTTCGATTACTTTGGTCTTTCTCAAGTACCCGAATGTGAGGCGCAAAAGACTTTGAGTACTGTTTGTAGACCAAAACAAGATGTATATCAAGCTACGCCTCTCTCTACCTCCATTCCAGCTGCAACCTGGTACCCATATGCCCGCACCTATATGCAAAAGATAATTTCACCGCAAAACAGCATCACCTTTCGGTGGAACATGTCTAGTAAAGAAGTAAGCAACTCATAGCTTTATAATGCTGTTAGCAAGAGAACGTTTTGATCCGCTGGGCTTGCTCCCCGCCATCTTATTTTATGGGCAGGGAGGGGCTAAGCCCTGAGTGGCAGCTGTTCTCATGCACATACAGGGCAGCCTGGCTATGTAAACAAGAGACTTGTTTACATAGCCAGAACAACACAGAGATGGTACAACACAGAGATGGTGTGTTATACCATAGTCCATCAAAAAATATAGGTTCTGTTCTTCCTAAAACTATGATTTAGTTTGAAAATAATGAAATTTCGCATAATGTGCCTTTAAATTTGTTTGTTTTACCTGATCCGCAACGCCGATGGGTCGGGGAAGATGCGTTCAGCCCAGCTCTTCTACTAAGGACCGGGGAAATACCTTTTGTTGAGCTACACTTTTTTCTATCATAGTACACCATGATACACTGAAATCAGGGACAATTCTAGGGACAGCTTTTGCCGGGGACAGGACATCCAAAACGCGGACTGTCCCCGGAAATCAGGGACGTCTGGTCACCCTACTTTAAATACAGTTTCAATTTACAGAAATGTGCTTTGAAACCGAAACATTTAATTTTGAAGTTTCACTCTGTGCAACTCAAATTCAGTTTCTGGGAACACGTCTTCCTAGAACTGAAAGTGAAACTAGTCAAACTGAATTTTCAATGGAATGAAATACATTTTCAAAGCAAATTAATTCAGTTTCAAATATTTAAATACAATTATTAACCAGTTTCACATCATTAAATACAGTTTCTATTTAGTAAAATTCACTTTCAAATCAATATATTTCATTTTGGATTTTGCATTTACGGATTCAACTTGGGTAACTCAAATTGAATTTCTGACATTCAAATTCATTTATCTGATGGTATAAGTTTCTGACCATAAATACATTAACAATTTAGCCAGTCTTCGTGCCACCTGCTGCTGGTACCAGCATCTGCTTGGTTACCTCCAGCCTCTCCACTAGCCCCGATGGCCCCCTTGGGATTGGAACTCAAGGTCAGAGGCCCTCTCCTTATTTCCTGATATGCGGAATACATTTTCCACGGTGTAAAGATGAGCTCATCACTCCAGATGTTGAGCGCCCTGGCCATGGCTTAATAATGCCCAGATGCCAAACTCAAAATTACACTACACTGGCTAAGAAAGTATATTGAAACATTTAGAGGAGTTGTCTGAATGAATTATGCTAATCGCTAATAAAAGACACCAAAGAGAGTTTAAAATGTCAACCTAAAGCTAATAAACATATTTAAAACATTGGCAAAACTCTGTTTGTAGACTACTTTATAGAAAAGATAATCAATGAGCGCTCACAGCAAGAAGGCTTGAAAAAAGTTTGTGTATTCTGTTGCATTGGCTAGTGTTATTAGTTTTTTATTCTAAAAAAGAAATCAGCCGAATTCAGCATCACTAAGTCAAAGCTTTACAAAAATCAGCCACTAGAAATGACCACGACGTTTTACCGGCGCGTCTCTATTTATTACGTCCTCCTACCCCTTCCCCAAATGGACGATTTGCAACATTACCCTAATATCATCGCTGATCTATTTCTGATAAAAAGACAAGCAATGTTTTTAATATGAGCACCTTCCAGCAGACCGCGAGGTGATCCCTATAGAAGCAGTCATTGTGGCCATCTTGATAAAAAATAAAATAATGACTCCTCCTTGGACACAATGTGGAGACAATTAGGTTTTGAAAATTTTGCATTTTCTCGAGCTTTGATGGTGATGCTACATTTTCCAAACGTAATTATGCATTTTCAAGGGTGAAGTGATTCAACCTCTCTTAAAACCTCTAAAGCTGAGGAATACATATTCATTGTTGTTTGTGTGATCCATAGAAAAACCTCTTGAACATGTAACTCGTGTGCTGCTGTGTGCAATGCTGTTTAAAGAGTATCTGCCAGTACGCAGAAGTAGGCACACCAGCTGAGTTAAAGTAAAGGAGTCCATTTATCTATGAACCAACACTGAGTGATCTCAAAATGCTGTTAAGATTTCAACCTGATTTATACAAAAACAACAGGATCTTGAGTATTTTGACATACATGTGTCAAAAAAGGGCAAATGGTCCTGAGTTAAACTCCCAGTCTGGGGCATTTCAGGATGGAGTTTGCCTGTTCTTCCCGTAAATGCATGGATTTATTTCTGGGTAATCCCACAGTCCAAAAACATTTGCTCGCTTACTTTACTGTCTGGCTTGTGTCCCTGTGTTGCCCTGTGATGGACTGGTGAACTGCAATTTGTACCCTGCATCTGTCCCAATGACAGCTGGAAATTGGCATTATTCTGATTATTCAGCAGAACAATCAAAAGTCAAACTGACTAAGTGAAAGTTTTTTTTATATATTGTAAAGATTGAGGTCTCAGAAATGCATTTAATACTCCAGTCTGACCTGGAAAAAAAGCCCTTGCCATGTTTTTTGTGAAAGTTGTTTTCAGGAACTTTGATTTGATAAATTTTTAAAGATGCCTGTGCAATAAATTCTCAGTGATCCAGGTCATCGCAACAGCAACCAGGCTTAAATAGACAAAGACATTTACAATTTTCTTCATGTAATAATAATGCACTTTATTTATAGGCGCCTTCCTCAACACTCAAGGTCACCTTACAAAATCAACAATAAAACACTCAATCCAATAAACATTGAATCAACAAAGAGCAAAAATAAAAAAAGAACAGGAGAAAGGGTGGGATACTTAAAATCATCCATCCATCCATCCATTTTCTAACCCGCTTAGTATTTAAAAATCATAAAGAGTATGCCTAAAAACATATATTTTTAAGTGAGTTTTAAAAGTAGTTATGGACGTGGAGTGTTGAATGTAGTGGGGCAGAGAGTTTATGTGAGGCTAAACGATCAAAGAAGTTTGTTTTTGAATAAATTTTATCCTTGGAAAAGTTGCTTCACTCTAGTCAGCAACAGTGATACCAAGTCAAAGTAGGATTGTGTGTTGTGTTTGTTTATTTTTTAAGGAAAATAAGGATGGACTTTCAAAGAATCTGGTGGAATATCAGCGGCTTGTTGTGAAGAATGGCCTCTGTGGCCAACTTCATTTTGAGCATTTAAGGCACTATGGCATGCTGATGTCTCTGGTTATGCTGATGTTTGTGTGTGTGTGTGTGTGTGTGTGTGTGTGTGTGTGTGTGTGTGTGTGTGTGTGTGTGTGTGTGTGTGTGTGTGTGTGTGTGTGTGTGTGTGTATTGAACCACTGCAGACCACATCTACTTAGGGTATAAATGAAGTAACCCTGAACCATGACAACATTAAGAACAGAGGTAGTTTGAGGCTAATTTATGGCAATAGTCCACATGGGGTTACAACCGGATGAAATAATGAAAACAATGGAAGCTCAGCCCATCGGGTTGAGAACCACTGAGACTGAATACAGAATGGTGGAGGGCCATTATAGCTGACCAAGGAGCAACACTGACTTCTTCGACCACTTCGACCACTGCTGTTTGGGCATGAAGAGAAGTAACAGATTCTGCTTTCCCCCCTTGAGCTGTTTGATGTCTTTAAATCTGAGTGAAGAGTATTCCTCAGAATAGAAAAATGCAACCGTGCAGTAAAGCTGTTAAATTAATTAATAAATGCTCTGTTTTGAAACCCCGTGGCCTACGAGGCTAAACTTTCAGAGAAAGCTTGGCAGCTTAGCAGTAACCTTGCTGCTGGCTGAAATTATTTTATGGAAAACAAGTGTCTTCTCCTTTCAGTTCAAAACACAGAATACTAACAAAAGTCTCTTGTCCTCAGAGGAAAGATTCCCGAGAGAGACCGCCTTGCAAAAAATCACCATGAGGCCTTGCACTAACAATCAGTCACAGGAAATCTGTCCCTCCTCTTCTGTTGAGCTTCAGCCACTTCTTTGAGATTCTGATTTGACATTATGGTCAGTAAAGCAGAGGTTTCCACACTGGAACCATTCCGACTTTTATCACACTGAGGTTTAAAAGGGCTATAATTATCCGAACCCTACAGTGACACTCAATCAAGACATATTGCTATATGCATTATTTAAGAGGACGTGATGCAAGAAGTACAACACAATAAAATCCTACAGTAGCTTTTTCCTCCTTCCTGATTTCTTCTTTCTTTGCATGTTCGTTGCCCTCAAGTGTTTCAGAACATCAAACAAATTTAAATATTTGTCGAATATAACACAAGTAAACATAAACTGCATATTGTGATTATTTAGGGAGGAAAAAAATCCAAACGTACATGGCCCTGTGTGAAAACGTGATTGCCCCCCCTCAGTGACATATAATTGGTGGTTTATCACACATGATTTCACCTTCTCTAGCCACACCCAGGCCTGGTTACTGCCACACCTGTTCTCAAACAAGAATTCACTTAAATAGGACCTGCTTGACAAAGTGAAGTACACCAAAAGATCCTCTAATGCTAGACATCATGCAGAGATCAAAAGATATCCAGGAACAAACAAGAAAGTAATGAAGATATTTCAGTCTGGAAAGAGTTGCTAAGCCATTTCTAAATTTTTGGGACTCCAGTGAACCACAGTCTTAGGGCTTTTCCACCGACACGGCTTGGACCTCATGCTGGCACCTGAATCTATTTTCGCACTGCAGTTGCGTCTTTCCGCTAAAAAAAAAGAGGTGCCTCGTGGAAAAAGTGGTTCGAGATACCGCAGAATATCTGGTAGCACTGCAAACCACAAAGTGAAGCGAGGGGAGTATACCACATGACAAAGGAACAACAGCCCCCTTTTCATTAAAAGCACCAGGAGTTAAAGCCCCAGGCTTTGTATTACCTCGGTAAACGAAAGCCTGGGGCTTTTTGGTTTTTATGTTTTAATTAGCTAGGGGCCATGATGTATGGGAGGTTGTGACGAAAAACCACAGTACCACTCCAGTCCAGCGGGCGGCGGCGAGAAGACAGTGGTCAAACAGACAAATGCAGAGATCCTGCCACTCAAGCTGCCACTCATCCGGACGCCGGGGAAACAGGAGGACAACGCATAAGCGTAGCCCCCTTTACACCGCCCCCAACCCCATTTCTATAATACTGATGACTGCACAGATGAAGTTTGGAAGTGTATTTTCTCGCCTAAAATCATCTTAAAACAACTTTTTGTGATAAATTAAAGGGACAGTCTGTAACCAATTTGGCTTTCAATCAATGTTGCGTCACTATTTCTGATTTCAGAAGCCGAAAGGCGACAAACAGAAGCCGAAAGGCGACAAACTTGTGCTGTCAGTGGAGGAGTAGAAAACAAGCAAAGACGACCGTAGATCATTCTGTCAGGATCCTCAGAGTTGTGTTCATGTTTGTTGATTGGACTCACCTGCGTTTAATTATCCCCATTGTGTATTTAAGTTGCCTCAGTTTGTTTCCCCGTTGTCGGGTCATTCTGGTCCTCCTGCATTTCTGCTTCCCTGTGTGCTTCAGTCTCCTGTGCTCCCGAGAAACTTGTAAGTTTAGCTTCATTAAAATATCTTTTGTTTAACCCCATGTGCCTGCCTCTGCCTCGTTGCCGCCTAGGTCCTCGCCTCCTCAATCATGACACATTCTATTTGCTGTTTTCTGTTGAAATGCAGGACCACCAATGATCTTTGCCCAGCGAAAGGGAAAAGAAAGTATCCAAGAAAAGAAAAAGTAATAACCAGGACAAATGAGAGCCTATCTCGGCACAGCAATTGTTACCAGGTCAAGATAATTGATGAGGGAGCGGGGATTTAAAATGGATGCGGAGGTTGCAGGCTTTCTGTCTGTAGTGCAGCAGCGAGACCAGGTCTCTTTACTCGTGTTTATAGCTACTTATATTAGAGCCCACATAAAAGACTTCACGTTCACAAACGAGCCCAAAAAAACTTGAATTTAATTCAATTCAATTCAATTTTATTTATATAGCGCCAATTCATGAAACATGTCATCTCAAGGCACTTTACAAAGTCAAATTCAATCATATTATACAGATTAGATCAGATTATACAGATTGGTCTGTAAAATTTTGTATATAAGGAAACCAGTTGATTGCACAAAAGTCCCGACAAGCAGCATTCACTCCTGGAGAAGCGTAGAGCCACAGGGAGAGTCGTCTGCTTTGTCCATGGCTTTGCTGCAATCCCTCATACTGAGCAAGCATGAAGCGACAGCGGAAAGAAAAACTCCCCATTAACGGGAAGGAAAAACCTACAGCAGAACCAGGCTCAGTATAAACGGTCATCTGCCTCGACCGACTGGGGGTTACAGAAGACAGAGCAGAGACACAACAAGAGAGACAAACAAGCACAGAAGCACACATTGATCCAGTAATCTGTTCTACATTAGATGGTTATAGTGGTGATCTGTCTTCCCTGGATGATGTCACAGTTAACAGAACGCCAGACCAGGTGTACCTACTATGAAGAAAAAAAGAGAGAGAGCAAAAAGTTAAAAGCTGATATGACAACAGTCATTTCAATGCAATGCAATGTAAAACTGGAGAACAGTAGAAATCAGTAGAGTGAGAAAAATAGGCCCTGATGTCCTCCAGCAGCCTAAGCCTATAGCAGCATAACTATAGAGGTAGCTCAGGGTAACATGCAACATCTAACTGCATTTTGTGGACTTCTTGATAGTAAAGAATTACAATAGTCCAGCCTTGAAGTAACAAATGCATGGACTAGTTTTTCAGAATCACCCCTGGACAGAATGTTTCTAATTTTGGCAATATTCCTGAGGTGAAAAAAGGAAATTCTGGAAACCTGTTTAATATGGGATTTAAATGACATGTCTGGGTAAAAAATAACACCAAGATTTTTTTACTTGATTACCAGAGGCCAAGTTAATGCCATCCAGATTAAGTGGTTGATTAAGAAGTTTATTTTTTGAGGACTCTGGTCCAAAGATTACTGTCTTGTCAGAATTTAAAAGCAGGAAAATTAAAGTCATCCAGCTTTTGATGTCATCAAGACATGACTGCAGTTGAAGTAATTGATTGGATTCATCAGGATTTATGGATAAATATAGCTGAGTGTCATCAGCATAACAGTGGAAATTAATCCCATGCTGTCTCATAATTTTGCCAATCGGAAGCATATATATAGTAAAGAGAATTGGTCCAAGGACTGAACCCTGTGGTACTCCACAAGTGACCCTAGAGCTTGAAGAAGATTTATTATTAACATGAACAAACTGGAATCTGTCCGACAGATAAGATTTAAACCAGCCTAATGCTTTCCCCTTAATCCCTACAGTATGCTCAAGTCTTTGTAGGAGAATATTGTGATCAACTGTATCAAATGCAGCACTGAGATCTAACAGGACAAGTAAAGACACAAGTCCATTATCTGAGGCCATGAGAATATCATTGGTGCCTTCACCAGAGCTGTTTCAGTGCTATGATGAGCTCTGAAGCCTGACTGAAACTCCTCAAGTACGTCATTACTTTGTAAATGTTCACAAAGTTGATTAGCAACTACTTTCTCAAGAATTTTAGATAAGAAAAGAAGATTAGATATAGGTCTGTAATTTACTAACTCATCTTGATCAAGAGATTGTTTCTTAAGTAAAAGTTTAATAACACATTGTTATTAAACATTGTTATTACATTGTCTAATGCAGAACGCAATGACAAAGTCACACCGTTAACAAAGACATCTATTTGTGAATGGGAAGCGAAAGAGTCTGGAGCAACAGACAGCGATTCACACCGTGACAACAGCAAGTGACACAATACGCCTTACCGCAAACAGGAAGTGACGCATCCTTTACAAGCAACTTTAGAAAAAAAACAAGTGGACTTAGCAACAGTGCCAAAAAACATTTTACACGGTTACCGTAGCTATTAGCAGTATTATATGGAGGACATGTTTACATTGTCACATTTATGATATTCAGCGGCTTCTGTAGTAGTCATTATAAGCTTATCGGCGAGGTTGTTTGTAATTCAGTCAATTCAATCTTACACACTGGGGCTTTAAGGTTATAAAATTGATAGGTTTGTAAACTCCTCATCTCCTTACTGCTCCTTACTCCATCCTTGTGGCGAACAGTTTTTCTTAATGCACGCAACCCCTCCCCCTTAACAAGTACAGAGAAAGAAGAAAAATATTGAGTTGGGCGGGGACCAAAGCCCCGGGAAAGTAAAGCATAGGGGACTTGAAATTAGTCAGGTGAATGTGTATGGAATGCCCGTGATTTGCAAAGCCCCAGGCTTTTTAGGGGGGCAATGGAAAAGGAGCTAACCAGCATGGTCATAAAGATTAAACAATGGTCTACTCTAGAAACCCAGCAGTTTATATACATTTTTGGGGGTTGTTCAGAGTTTCAGCATAAATGGCTGAGCTGGTCGTACAGATGGAAAAGGTGCTTGGGAAAATTTTCTTTACTATACATATGCTTCCAATTGGCAAAATTATCAGACGACATTGCTTCTAAATTCTAACAAGACAGAAGTTATCATCTTTGGACCAGTCTTTAAAAAATAAACTTCTTAATCAATCACTTAATCTAGATGGCATTTAATTGGCCTCAACATCTTGGTGTTATTTTTCATTAAAATCGTACATTAAGCACGTTTATGCAGTTTCCTTTTTTCACCTCCAAAATATTATAAATATACTGTCCAGGAGTGACGCTCAAAAACTGGTACATACATTTGTTACATCAAGGCTGGACTATTGTAATTCTTTACTATCAAGAAATCCACAAAATGCAGTTCAAAGCCTTCAGCTGATCCAAGTGTTCTGATGAAAGTAAGATCTGCTTTAAAAATTCTCGCACTAACACAGCGAGCACTAAATTAAACAACCAAGCCCCAGATTACTTATGTAATCTTACAAAATATTCCACTGCTCCTTCCCTTCGTTTGGAAGCTCAGGTTCTGTTAGTTGTTCCACGTACCAGATTAAAACAAAGGGGGCACCTTTGTTAGGGAGGAAGTCTGTGGCACCAAGACTGTGGAACACCTGTGAACACGCTGGACAGATCGCCAGTCTGTCGCAGGGCAACACAGAGACAGACAATCATTCACGCACACACTCACACCTAAGGAGAACTTAGAGAGGCCAATTAACCTAACAGTCATGTTTTTGGACTGTGGGAGAACATACAGAAAGACCCAGGGTCAGACTCGAACCCATGACCTTCTTGCTGCAAGGCAAGAAGGAGAGAAAGTATGCAAAGTGCAAATTATTAAAGTTGCCAGTCAATGCTATAATGCAGTAAACAACTCATCCATCCATTTCACGCTTATCGCAAGGGGTGCTGGTGCCTATCTCCAGCTGTCAATGGACAAGAGGCGGGGTACACCCTGAACAGGTCAAGATGTCTATTGCAGGGCAACATAGAGACAGATGGGACAAACAACCATTCACGCACAGACTCACACCTAAGGACAATTTAGAGAGACCAATTAACCTAACAGTCATGTTTTTGGACTGTGGGAGGAAGCCAGAGTACCCAGAGAGAAACCACACATGCACAGGAAGAACATGCAAATGCCATGCAGAAAGACCAAGGGTGGACTTGAACCCAGGACCTTCTTGCTGCAAGGCAACAGTGCTACCCACTGCAACACTGTGCAGCCCCTAAGCAACAAGGAAGGAATACTTGAAAAGCTGGAGGACAAGCAACCTTCTCTAAACTAGATTTTTATTTGTAGGTGAAAGCCCATGTATGAGTACTGTTGTGCCATTACGCATGTTTCAAGTTATTTAATGTTTATTAAATAACTCTCAGTCTGTTAGATATTGTCCAGTGAATATCAACCCAAACAGCTGATATTAGGACAATAGTTGAAAGGATGATTCGAGCACTGGCATTCTTTTAACAGCAAACTTATGGAATAAAGGAGTGACAACTTCTCTTCAAGTATAAGAATTTATTAACAGAACCAAATGCACATCCAGGGAACACATTTATATAATGTTGTTTTTCCTGAATTGACACTATATTTGAATCAATAAATCCTCTCTACTAGGCTAGTAAATCTTAACTAAAGCTACTAAGCAAAAATTAATATTCAAGAAAATAAGGACCTATATACACAAAAAAGAAAAGAAGGACAAATAAAGATTTTAAAGAATGATTTGCTAAATAAAAATCATTATCCTTTAGGACTCTTGATTTTCATTATTGTACTTATTTCTCCTGGAAATAATTAAGACTCAAATTGGTAACTTGACAAGCTAGAGGGCACTGTAAACGGACGATCGACCATAAATAATGTGTCGGGGCACATCCAGGTCATGTGGCCATTAGCTTGATTGGTTTCTCTTAAGTTACACAAAACACCATTATATCAACATTAATGTTCCCTATAAATGCTGTACCAACGCTCATTACACTATTGGACAATGCGGAGCTAAACGAAAACAAGTATTATGTTTAAACAAGACAAAGTTATGTTTACCAGGGTTAGTAGTAAGTTATTAAAGGAGGCCAGTACTTGTCAGGTTAGAGGAGGCGAGGACCTAGGCGGCAACGAGGCAGAGGCAGGCACATGGGGTTAAACAAAGATATTTTAATGAAGCTAAACTTACAAGACCTCAGGCAGCAACAGCACAGGGAGAACACAGGAGGACGCAGAGGGTGAAGACAGAATGACCAGACAACGGGGAAACAAACTAAGGCAACTTATATACACAACAGGGATAATTAAACGCAGGTGAGTCCAATCAACAGAAAACAGGAACACAACACAGAGGATCCTGACAGTAGTGGCTAATGCTAGCAGACATTCAGAGATTAATCTAAAGGATTTAAGCTATATTTTGGTGTAATGAGTGGACCGGAAAACACAAACATTAATCTCCCATCGGTGAACAAAACCCTTATGGAAATAAAGTTTATCATAACCTTAAAACACACCCAAAACACATCAGCATAGCATTGTTTCAAGAACGCTAGCAGGCCGTTTAGCCTGTTTGCTTCAGGTGTTAACCTCAACCAAACCTTTAAAGTCATTAAAAGTAAACCTTTTTTTAACTTTCCCTGCTCATTTCTGCCAAACCTCTGCCTTTGCTGTTGTGTTCTGTCAACTTTGATGCATCCAGTTGCGATTCATTTCTCCAGGGTGAAGCTGGTTCTCTAGGTCGGTGTTTAGGAAGCGGCTATCACCCTCCTTTGTGAATCCCGGCTGGGATAAGTTCTTCCGGGGTCTCTGGTGGGCTGTGCTCAGTCTGTGGATCTTGTGGATCTGAAAGGTTTTCTTAAGGTTCCCGTGAGGGCCTCTGCACAGCATGGAGCAGGAGCAACATCAGGTCAGCTTTTCTCCTGCAAAGCTGAGGAAAGATTACAAACAGCCTATTTCCGTAGCGGTCGGCTGCTTAGATTTTGATGTTGAAGGAGGCAGGCTGTACTTAGCTTAGTTTCTAGCCTGTGCACATGGTTAAAATCATAACAGTACCTACAAAGTAACAAATATATATTAGGGTGACTAGACGTCCCCGATTTCCGGGGACAGTCCACGTTTTGGACCACCTGTCCCCAGCTAAAGCTGTCCCGGGAAATGTCCCCGATTTTACAGAGGGGGAAAATGTTGCGTGTAGACTGTTATTACGGTAGAGCGGTTGCGCTGCTGTTAACACAAAGACGAGGAACAGAGCGCACCACTAGATGTGCGGTAATGATCCCTTTGGATGTCAGCTACTATTAAAACACGAAGAAGAAGAAGAAGAGCGCACCAGTTTTAAAACAGAAGAAGAAGTGGAAGTTCGTTGTCAACCAGTGGCAACTGATGGGGAGCTGCTGTGTCATGGTAAGTGATTGAAATGTTTGGTTTGTGTCCAGGTTCAAAAATAATAAATAAAAAGATAAAATGTTACAGAATGATTGAAAACTCTTTGTAAGGCGCTAATCTGGTACGCTGGTTCTCCAGGGATCAACAAGGGTTCGTCTAAAGATGTTTTAGAACTGATTGGTGACCTTTAGTTTATATTTCAGATAGTTATTATAAATAGAGTTATTACAAGTTGTTTTTCTGATTTATGGTTGTGATTTATGAGCATAGACCTCCAGGCTTAGGTGTGCTTTTCTACTACTCAGTTTGGATATATGAAAGTTCCTCATGAAAAAATAGGAGTCAGTAACAGGAGAACTGAATGAGACAAGATCTGCATGATCTGAGAATGATGGAGGAAGAGATAACCACCTGTTTAATGTCCATTTATTATGTTTTTTTTTTTTTGTAGCTCCTAATATTGTGGTAATTAGCATTTTTAGTGTTTAATCAGATGAGATAAAAAAAATTATAATAATTGGAAGTTTTCATCTTGCACTTCTAATGTTTTTGGAAGTGATTTTAATTATATAATGTCTCTGTTTTAGAATAATGTAAGATTGATACAAGAGGAGAGAGGAATGGGAAGATAGAAAGGAGATTAAATGAGAGTGGAGGAAAATAGGAACACTGATGGAAAGAATGGTTGACAAGAAGGGAGAAAAATTTACTTAGATAAAGTTCAAGTGATAAAGCGTTGACATGATTTGAGTGATAAACTAACGTATTGAGTAATGTAGTGTGTGAAGTATGCTATGTAAAACAGAGTGGCTATATACTCAGGTTTGAGTTGAGAAGCCCAATTGTCTGAGGATATAACCTCTCTCTGAGTCTCTGCACTGAACATGAGTTTCACTGCACTTCCCTAGCTGTGGCAGAATGAAGAGGCAGTTTAGTTGTATTTTTTTCTTGTGTTTTAAAATTTTCAGTTCTGCACATAATATCCTCTTCTCCTCTTATTTTATTCAGACCTCTGGATACCGTGGCTGATGGCTCTTCAGACACAGAAGGCCTCGAAGAAACCAGAGATGATCACGTGTTAGCTGACTCACTGACCGGAGTTAACTCAGCTTATAGGAGCAAACAATATACTTGCGCATCAACTACTACTATAGACATACACATAATGTAGTTATACACACTTTAAGTTTATACATGCTAATGCTGCAATACACGCACAATCACTTGCATTCTTGTCAAGGGGATTTCCAAGTCTGTGCCTTTTTCACCTCACATCACCACAACCCATTTTCTTGTCCCAAACAGGCTCTAAGCACAGATCCACTACTTCCTGAAGTTCAGCAGCTCCTTTGTTTCCTGTCTTTCATTACTGGACAAGCTGATTAATCTAGGTGTGTCTGGCTGGTTACTGAGGTCAGACACACCTGGATTAATCAGTCTGACCAGTAATGAAAGACAGGAAACAAAGGAGCTGCTGAGGTTCAGGAAGAAGTGGAGCTGTGCTTATAACCCATTAGTGGGAGAAATGAATCTGCTTCTTAGAGATGCACAGGCCCCTGATGTGGCCAGGTGACAGTAAGAAACATATATCATCCTTTACATGCAGGCTTGACCGCTACTTCTTATTGATGTTAACGCAGAAAAACCTGCTCATAGGTATGTAGACTTGAACAGAATGAGTATTTGTTGCACTTTTTTGAAAAGGTGGGGGAACTCTGTCTCCACCGACAGCCACAGGCACAGGCTAAATGTTTGTATTTACTGGTTTTTCTTTTCCTCATATCACTCTCCCCTTAGGAGGTGGCACAGCTCTTTGGGCCCCACAAGACTGGAAAGCCCTGCTAACCACCTTTGACCCCTCCGCTCCCACCCCCACCCCTTTGCCCCAACCCAGAGACACAGTTTTAGTTTTCTATTAATAACACTATTGATTTATTCGTTTTATTAATCTTAGGATATACTAAAAGTGTGGAGAGGCACATTACACTTGATTTTTGTTGTTTAAATATTAATAAATATGTAAAAAATAAATGAAACCATTACTGTCCCCGTTTCCTAATTTCATCTTGATGAGATGTATTGCTTTTTATGTACAAGCAAGAAATGTCCCCGGATTTGATTTCAGAAATCTGGTCACCTTAATATATATATATATGAGTGTGTATATGTATATAAATATGTATACCTACAGACATACTGTCTGGATCTCCAGGGGGGTCATTACTTATGGTAGCTCCCTGGGGATCCTGCTGTCTGTGTTTTTGTTACTTTTTTGTATTGTTCATCCCTAGGTCCTCATGTTCTCATCTGTTTAGTTTCTGTTCAGCATTTATGTTTATCATAGATTCGGGTATTTGTTAGATCTTTCCTTTCTTAGTATTAGTTTAGTTAGAGATCCTTTTTTGTGCTACCTCTTTAGTTTTCTGGTAACTTATGTTATTATTTTAGTACTCTGTTGGATCCTTATTTATATTTGTCTTCCTTTAGCTCAGCTCCTGTGTTGTACCCTGTTTGTGCACTCTTTGATGTATTTCTGTACTTTTGTTATATCTGTTCCTTCTGAGTTTAGTTTCTTCCCATGCTTTCTTTCCTACAGTTAATTGCTTCACTCGGTTCACCTGCGCCTAATTATCCACCCATTGTTTTCCTCCGTCTCTTCCTCTTTAAGTTCAGCTCGCTCTTATTCTTAGGTCAAAAATACACACAACTTTCCTGTGCAACTTCTTTTTTTTTTTTCTTTTTTTTCCCAGTGTCCTGTCTAGCAATGTGGCAATAAAAATTGATATCTTAATGCCAAATAGAGCTCGACAGATTTTACTTTCACAAGTGGAGCAAACAGCTTTCGCCATAATGCTCCGCTTGATTTGTGCGTGTAAATAGCTTTATTGTGATTCCTGCAGGGAGAATTTCAAATTATATGGACACTACAATGGGAAAGTAGGAGAGTAAAGGAAGAACAAGAAGAGAAAAAAAAAGAGAAAGAAAAGGGTGAAAGAAAGAAGAGATAGAAGGAAGAGAATGATAAAACGTCCTCTGTCTGCTCCATCACCTGGAAAGAGACACAAAAAGAACAGCACAACCAACAGACATAAAGCAACAGATACAATCGTGTAACACCTTGATACCATTGTTAAATCATATGTATTATTATTTAAGCTGACATGTGTAATGTGATACCTAAAAAAAAAAAAAAAAGGTAAAAGAAAGTAAATAAATTATAGCCTTTCTGTATATAAGTGAACATTTAATACCTGGGACCCAGCACCTGTGGGAGATTGTGAGAGTGCACTAGTTTAGGTGAAGATTATCCAGAAGGAAATGGCTTGATAGTGATTGTGGAGAACCGAAGACCCACTTTCCCCGAGCACAGAGGCAGGGGTCAAGGGACCCATAACCCCGGACTCCCAAAGGGGCCCCCAAAGCAGTGCGCCCGAGAGGGGCCTTCACAGGAAATGTACAACCCCCCCCGAGGAAAGAGGAGAGACGACCCCGAGGAAATCCCCCAGCCACCGCAATGCCGATGCCCCCAAGAGCCGCGGGGACGGGCCCGTGGGCTCCGCCGGCAGCCGGCCCCGCTGAAGTGGTCCCGGCCATGAGCCCTGGGGGCCAGAGGCCCCAGGGGCGCCCCGCCCCCGCGGCAGGGGCCCCGGCCGCCCCCCGGGGGGCCAGGCCCCGCGAAGCCACCGCCGGGAATGGGCCGGAGCCCACCCGGGAACCCGCCCCCAACCCGAGGACCGTCAACGCGCCAGAGGGCCAAGGCGCCCGCCAACGCAGTGGAGGAGGGCAGGACGTGGGGGGATGGGCTCCGCACCTAGCGGAGACTTGAGACGATCTTTGGAGAGGGAGCTGACCGAACCCAAACCTGGGGAAAAAAAAAAAAAAAAAACTCATTCACACCATCCCTCCCTTGTGCCCCACTCGCCACACACAGACACCAAAAAAAAAAATAAATAAATAAATAAAATAAATAAATAAAATAAAAAATAAATAAAAAAAAGGACGCTTTACACACATTCCCACATAGCATTCACATCCAAAAAACCCAAGTGGGGGGGGGGGGGTCACCACAATTCAACAATACGACTGCCTGTGCCCGACCCCCGGCCCCGCCCCCGGACCAGGCGCCCCCCGGACCAGGCCCCCCAAAGAGGGGGGGCCGACACGACCCGCTCGGGCCATCCGACCAGAGCCCCCCATCACCCACTATATACTTAATAAACCCCCTCCCACCCCGACCTTACCCTAACCACCCCTGCCCCCCATCCCTTCCTGGGGAGAGCAGAGGCGCCAGCCCCAGATCCGGTAAGCCGCCGGCCAGCCGCAACAGCCCCCCGCCAGCCCCCCTCCTGTGCAACTTCTCAGTTATCCGGGTCATCACAACATCGGAGGCAACCGGACTTTCGTTCAGTTTTTCTGAAAACATTTCAACACCTATGCAGGAGTCTTTGTCAGTTCTGGCGGCTCGCACTTGAGCGGAAAACAAAACATTGACAAGAAGTGCATAGTTGTGAGATAAGGCCTTTAAGTTGTATAATATGTTGTTGAGCCTGGAGAAAAAAAGAACAGCTCAAATGTCCGATTAAAAAACCTAAAATTGATATGACATGATTATGTGTCGGAAACTTTGAACGGAGCTTATCATCAAAGCCAGTTTCAGCAATACAAGCAGGTTTCTGTAAGAGAAGAAATTAGTTTCTCTCATTGTTTTGGCTTTGTGTCTGTGAGGAGGAGACGCAGCTGAACCTAAAACCTGTTGATATCCCTGGGAGCAGTTTTTACCACATTAAACTGCCTTGACTTTCTCCTGAGATGAGCACAAACAGCAGGACTCGTGTTTGTTTAATTCATTTGTTTTATTAACTGCAAACCACTTACTCAGAAGGTGCAGAGGAGCCATAATAAAAGCCAATCTATGTTTGTGTATATACACGTTACCATGTGCATGTGTGAGATTTTAAATGTAAGACCTGCGCAAAGTTTTGCATAATTGTAAAGTGAGAGGATAGTGATACATGGTTTACAAAATTGAATCAATTTCTTGTAGAACCACCTTTTGCAGCATTTAAAAGCTGCAAATTTGGAGGGGGGGGGGGTCAGTCAGGTTGAATGGAATTTATCTGTAAACGTTGATTATCTGGTCTGGCCACAGATTCTTAATTAGAGTTATGTCAGAACTTTGACTGGGCCATTCAAACACATGCATATGCTTTGTTCTAAATCATTACATTGTTATTTATGCTTTATTCTTTAACAAATACCCTCCATTTATCATCTTATCTGTTGTGACCAGCTTCCCTGTTCCATGCTGAGGCTCCCACAGAATGACAGATTCACCACTATGTTTCACCATTGGGGTGGCGAGTTCAGGATGGTAAACAGTGTTTGTTTTCTGTCTCTCCTTGATTGCCCTGTCAGTGCAGGTGGCCACGTTGTCTTGGCAGGATTGAAGTTATGCCATCCTCTCCATTTTCCAATGATAGGATGGCGCTCTGTGGTATACTCATTTATGGAATTGTTATTCTACATTAAATTTCTCCACAACCTTTTCATGACTTGCCTGCTATTTATTCACGGATGTTCTTTATCAGTTCTGCCTATTTTGAGCTCCTTTCAGAATGAACTCCTTTAGGGCTATATCACTTTTATTCAAATAAGCTTCAGCTAGAGGGGGGCATTAATGTTCAATTAATTCACACATACCATAATATCACAGGAAACTTGCCCGTTAGTGTTGACAAGCTCGCATTCTGCTCTTTTGTTTCTTGTTTTGTAAAGGCACCCGCCGCTCAGCCCTCTTTCTAGTCTGTAACATTAACTGGAGCACCAGCCGCTACCATAAGAGCTGTGGCCAAGCGTGCCCAGCATGCTTACTCGCTCTGTCTACCAGGCAACCGTAATAACACGCTACAAACAACATTTTTTAATCATTCATCAAACCATCAAATGCTGAAATTGGGGACATGTCCGGGGACAGCTTTTTGCCTTGGACAGGTCGCCCAAAACTGAGGCTTTTTGCGGAAATCGGGGACATCTGGTCACCCTAGGCCTTTCAGTAGCCTATTCTTACTGTTAGCTTGTGCTAAATCACAAATCTTGTTCATGCCGACAACAATGTAAAACACATAAAACAAATCATTTTGCACTTACATCTCCGTCTTATATAATAGGTCCCTTTTAACCAGCATTCCACAGAACAGCTGGATTCATACCAAGATTAAATTGCCCACCGTCGGAGGGCACTATGGTGACCAGTGAAGGCGACTGGTTGCACTCTGTTCTGTTTTGGGGTATCAGACTACAGTGGGCTGATTACAAACGCATACCCCTCTTTTCAGATTTTTATTTGTAAAATTTGATCAGAACAGTGAATACATTAAAGTATGAGGTTGGAACATGACACAACAGTTTGCAAAGCCCTGTGGGTGGTTGTGTATCTTTGTACAAATGTTTGCAGATCCTCAGCCACGTTTTAGATCACACAGTGTGATCCTGGTTTGACAAAAGACGCACAATGTGTTGTATGGCACTGTGGCGTAATGAAATGAGTGCTGAGGTCCAGAACAGGAATTGACAAGCGGCAGGGTTTCGTCATGTCGTCAGCTGCAGATTCAATCAGCTTTTATTTGTTAGTAAGACTCACCTCTCTTGTTTTCTCACTCGACCTCATTCAAGTTTTTCTCTTTCTTTGTCGGTGGAAACAGCAGACAGAACAGATGAAAATCCAGATAGGCACTGTCCAGGGAACCAGCAAACACATAAAACATAAAGTATGTTTTTCTTTTTAATTTAAGACACAAGCCGCGTAAGCTGCAGATTGGTATTGGTAGGACAGATCTGATTTGACTGTTAGAGATTGTTTACAGCCACCCTTCACAAAAACAGACTGAAACAGTTATCATCTAAGTTAGTGCAACAGTCAAAAAGTCTGTGTTGCTCGCCATTTGTTTTTCTGGGTTTTTGAACTACGCTACCTGATTCTTTGTTGTCTGTTACCCTTGTGTCTGTAATTAAGGACAAAACTGGTAAAGTTGGAAGCCTGAATAAATAAAAACCTACAGCCTTAGCTAGTGTAATATCTAAAATGCTGGAGAAAATACTACTTGACCATCTCAGTCTGTTCATTTGTTCAACAGATAATCAGTTTGGGATCAGGAACACCGCCATAATGTCGACCACTTTAAGTTATTAGATAAACTAAAGCAAAGAAGTGTCCCAGACAGCATTGTAAGAATCCTGGTTCACTGGTACTCTAACCAGAAAATAACATATAATACCATCTCTGCCTCTTTTGGTGTGAGTAACGGTGTGCATCAGAGCAGGCTTCTCTCACCAGTATTATTTAATCTGTAAATGGATGAGTCGTCGAACTAGTTGAACCGCTGTAAAACTGGATGTGTGATCGGTAACACTCTGGTTAATCATTTTATGTATGCTGATGATCTGGCTGTCCTTTCACCCAGAAGTGCTGGCTATCAGCAGCTGTTGAATGTATGCTTTGAATATGGGCTGAGATTTGACGTTCAGTATAATGCAAAGAAAAGTGTTAATATTCAGGTCTAAAGGAGACAAAGAACTTTGCTTTCCTGACTTTTGTCTGTCGAGACAAAACTTAAATACTTGTACTAAAACAAATATCTGGGTCACTACGTCACATACCATCTCTGTGATGATGATGATGGTGATGATGATGTTCACTGGTGAAAATAGTTGCTGGCGCTGTGCAGATTAGGTGCTAAAAGAGCCACTTCGCTTCAACTTTGAGCAGAAATGATCGCGCTCTGCCTCACATCACCGTTTGCTGATCGGAGAAAGTGGGCGTGTTGCTTATGGGCAGGGCTCGTGTGGTCTAGGTAGCTGCTTCCTGGGTGATTGCTGCTCTACGTAGACCTGTGATGGCCGCTCGTTTTCTTGGTCAGGGAGGGGCTGCTGCTCAAAGAAGGAGAAGTCACGAAGATTACTTAGGCATGCATTAACCAAGCAAATGGTGTCAAATGGTGATCATATGATTATGATTATGATATTATATAAGATTTTGATGAAGGAATGGTTGATTTTGCATAAATTTGACCCATTCAACACGTTTTATTGGGATTTTAATGATAGACCAACACAATGTAATGTATAGTTGTGAACTGGATGGAAAATTACATGTTTTTTATATGTTTTCTTCAAGTGACAATCTCAACTACAAACATAGAAGCCTAAGGTTATCTAAGGGTACCTGTTACAATCAGACCTCAAGGACCTCTGCTCGTGACAGAGCTTCAGTTTCATGTCTGCTTTTCAGCCACTGCCTAAAGAGTGCCATCTCAAATTGTCACACCCCTTTCCCCGGGCCTTGATTTGCAGTGATTCTAACTGTTGTGAACGTCTTCAGCTTTGCGTGGTTCTTTTTGTACATGTAATGTTCTGTTCTGGTTCTTGTTGATATTTTGGTTAAGTTAGCTTTCCTGCTTCAAGGGTTAGGTCTGTTTCTAGTTTTTTATTGTGTTGGAGTCATGTTTAGCTTGTTTACTGTTTTAGTTATCTGGTCTTCTCTATTAGTTTTTATTAAAGCTTGTGTTTCTCTCAGTCACTTCCCCTTCTTTGATTACTGTCACCTGTTCTAGTTAATTAGAGCCACTTGGTTTCACCTGTCCTGCTGCCTTTTTAAACCCTCCTCAGTTTTCTGTTTGTTGCCGGAACTTCACACATGTCTCATTGCTCATGCCTCCTGTTTCCCTGCGGTAAGAACCATCCAGCATTCTGTATTTTGCCTGATTACCTGATCCTATTCTGTTTTTTGAGTCTGCCTGCACCCTGTTTACATTTTTTGTTATTTTTGCTTGGATTACCGCTTTGAACTCGGCTCTGGACTATTTTTCTGTACACCTGCCTGATCCATCCTCATCGTCCCTTCAATAAATCATGTCAAGCATTACTTTAAGTGTCTGATTGAATACCGGGTTCATCTCCACTCAAGTTCATGACAGTAAGTTCCGGCCAAAATATCATGAACCCGTCACAGACATTTTTTTTTTTTTTTCGCTCTGGAGGAGACAGCACGCTTTAAAGCAGCGAGAACGCCGTTTCAGGGCTCAAGAATGGCGATTCCCCTTCCTGGAACCGGTCCGCGCCGTTACGAGGTTCAACAAGCCCGAACCGACAAGACGTCAGCCCGCTCCCGGGGTTCCCGTCGTGGGCGCCAGCATGGCTCGCAGGAAGCCTTCCAAGCCGACGCCTCGCATCAAGTCAGCGGGGGTCGACGCGGCCCTGCGCAGGTCCAGCAGCGGCCCACTCCCCAGTCAGGGTTTGAACGTTTTGCAGCTGAGCCGACTCCCTCGGCAAAGCAACGAGCGGCCGAGTTGCTCTACTCTGCGGAGGAAGCAGGGGCGTGTATAAGACGTCTGAGGATGGTGTCCAGGCCCCAGCTGCAGCCTGGGATCAGCCAGTTTTCGGGAGATTGTTTGGATGAAACGTCCCCAGTGCCTGCTCCAGTGCCGGCTCCTCGTAGCTTTAGAGCACTGTCTCCAGTGCCGGCTCCTCGTAGCTTTAGAGCACTGTCTCCAGTGCCGGCTCCTCGTAGCTTTAGAGCACTGTCTCCAGTGCCGGCTCCTCGTAGCTTTAGAGCACTGTCTCCAGTGCCGGCTCCTCGTAGCTTTAGAGCACTGTCTCCAGTGCCGGCTCCTCGTAGCTTTAGAGCACTGCTGCCCGAAGCCTGTAGCCAGGCCCTGCCCGAAGCCTGTAGCCAGGCCCTGCCCGAAGCCTGTAGCCAGGCCCTGCCCGAAGCCTGTAGCCAGGCCCTGCCCGAAGCCTGTAGCCAGGCCCTGCCCGAAGCCTGTAGCCAGGCCCTGCCCGAAGCCTGTAGCCAGGCCCTGCCCGAAGCCTGTAGCCAGGCCCTGCCCGAAGCCTGTAGTCAGGCGCCCCCTTTAGTCGCCTGCAGTCAGGCGCCCCCTTTAGTCGCCTGTAGTCTGGCGCCGTCCCCAACCTTTAGTCCGGCGCCAGTTTCTGTTTTCTCCCTCTCCAGGCGTCGGGCTCTGAGGTTCCTGGTCTGCCGATGGCCTCCTGAAGTCCTGGGCCGTCCGCCAGGACGACCGCCCGAGATCCTGTCCCGCCTGGGCCGTCCGCCGGGGACGACTGCCCGAGATCCTGGGCTGTCCGCCGTGACGACCGCCCGAGATCCTGTCCCGCCTGGGCCGTCCGCCGGGACGCCTGCCCGAGCGCCTTTCCCGCCGAGGTCGTCCTCCGGGACCCCCACGAGACTTTTGTTGTTTCTTAGGGACTGTATTAGTGGGATTCGCCCTTTGTTGTTTTTTGTTTTGGACTTTTGTTTTTGGTTGTCGTCTTCTGACTCTGGTCCCTCTGTCCTAAAGACCCCCTCCACCCACCCGGTCTAATCTGTTTGTTTTTTTGTTTTCTTTTATTTAAGGACGTCTGGAATCCGCCCTTGAGGGAGGGGCTCTGTAATGTTCTGTTCTGGTTCTTGTTGATATTTTGGTTAAGTTAGCTTTCCTGCTTTAAGGGTTAGTTCTGTTTCTAGTTTTTTATTGTGTTGGAGTCATGTTTAGCTTGTTTACTGTTTTAGTTATCTGGTCTTCTCTATTAGTTTTTATTAAAGCTTGTGTTTCTCTCAGTCACTTCCCCTTCTTTGATTACTGTCACCTGTTCTAGTTAATTAGAGCCACTTGGTTTCACCTGTCCTGCTGCCTTTTTAAACCCTCAGTTTTTTGTTTGTTGCCGGAACGTCACACATGTCTCATTGCTCATGCCTCCTGTTTCCCTGCGGTAAGAACCATCCAGCATTCTGTATTTTGCCTGATTACCTGATCCTATTCTGTTTTTTTGAGTCTGCCTGCACCCTGTTTACATTTTTGGTTTTTTTGCTTGGATTACCGCTTTGAACTCGGCTCTGGACTATTTTTCTGTACACCTGCCTGATCCATCCTCATCGTCCCTTCAATAAATCATGTCAAGCATTACTTTAAGTGTCTGATTGAATACCGGGTTCATCTCCACTCTAGTTCATGACAGTACAAATGTGTTTTAAAAGGCAGACATGCACTGGGTACCCAATGGAAGCAAGGTGTTCTCTGCCATTTTTGTTCTACTCTCATTTTCTCCTGTTTTGTGGTTAGACAGGGAGCTCAGATATTGTAAAATTTTTATGATAAAGCTGTTCTTTGTTTTATCATTAAATTTTTTTTTTTAGTTCTAAACGGGTGTTTTGTTTGTTAGCCTGGCCTCATCTTGTGTTTGGGCCATGGACTTTGCTTGCCTTAATTGTAAAATATTTGTTTTACTGACATTAACTGCAACGCTTTTTCTTTCTTTTTTGACCTTGTTGCTGTTTTGTTACCAGATAATATTACTGTTGTAAGGGGTTTTAACAGCATCCACCAAGAATCTCTATCTTTTACAGAAGCACATCGATGTAACACAAAATAAGTGTTTTAAGGGTTTAAATTAAAGCTAACCTATTGTTTTTGTACACTGCCTCAACCCTCTATCAGATTTCATTTTATAATGCATTTTTTTATACATAAAGGTCATTGTTAAATTTAAGATAAACAAGGTCTTCTCTAAAAAATGGAATTCTGCAATCTAATAGTGGTTTAGAGTAGTGGCCCTCAAACTGGGGTCCCCGGGTCCCCGGGGGTCCGTGAAACGCATGTTGTCGGGACTGAGGAGGCGCTGTTGCGAATGCGTCGGGTTGAGCTAAGTAACACCATGGACAAATATTTAACTCCATCCACTTCAAGTAAGGTAAAAGCCAAATCGGCTAAAATTAGGAAGTATGACAACAGTTACATCCAGTTTGGCTTTATCGAGAATGAGGATCAAATCTCTAATATTAGGAGTATTTCTATATATGTTTAAAAACATACATAATTCCTAATGTATTTAACAGTACAAAAGGCTGTTTAAAAGCTATCACCATGAGGAATATAAAGGGGTCCTAGAATTTTTTTTTTTTTTTTTTACCGCTGCTAAGGGGTCCCTGCCCACGAAAAGTTTGAGAACCCCTGGTTTAGAGGTTTAGAATATGATGTTTGCATGAATCGTTATATTTTAGAAACTGGGCTTGTTGGAAAACTTTGGTCTTTGTTACACGCTGACAAACTATTAGTGTCGTGTAAGAGATTTACCTTCAGATTGCTTCTGCTTCTTGTGACAAATGTTGCAGACTCATCACATTTTACTATTTGACAAAGATAACCTGAGATAAAATATGATGCTATTTTCAAATGATTTCACTGATTAGTGGAAGAATACTATCAAAATCAGCCTGACCCAGGTGTGAAGAAGCGATGGCCCCTCAATTTAATAACTAGTTGAGCATTTTTCCCCAAATGTCATTAAACAAATGTGATGACCAGCAAAAAAAAGTGTTTTATATAACTGCAGACATATTTTGTCCCACATAGAATTGTTTTAAGGAAACAATACCTGAACTTATTTTTTCTGGTTAAGAAAAATGCTTTTTTTTACGTAATGTATGATTTAAAAGACACAATTTGATAATAACAATTCACTAATTGATTGCAAGATCAAGTGAGTCCAAGCTTTTGTTTTTTAGAAGGACTAAGCAGCGAACTTGGGACAAACCGGGACGACTTTCTCTGCCAATGGCACAACGAGGTGCAGAGCCGTTGCTAAGCAGCAAACAGAACAGCACGGTGTGCATGTAAGTGTTGACCATTCACAAAGGAAGATATAATTTACCCGAGACATAGACATTTATGTCAAAGAAAACGAAGAAAAGTCCCTCGATGAAGCCTTGTTCCCTCCAGAGGATTGTGCAGGAGCTTGAGGAGCGTCTCATAGCTGTTGAGGGTTTCACATGGGGGAAAAAATCAGTTGGGGGCAGGGCTTACAGTTCAAACTGTTCGAATTTGTGCAGCATCAGGTATAGTTCCTTTAACTCTTTCACATTAGAAGGCCTTTGAGCATGAATGACAATTTAAGGTCATGATAACATATCACAAGTCCAGACTTTGAGTAGACCTCTACAAAGCCTTGATTTTGCTGTTATTTTTATTTTCTTCCATTCATAGGTGGACTGACTAGTGAGCTTCAGATCATTCTACTGAAACATTACCCAAACACACTCAAGATAACAAAATGGTTATCAGACATTCTCTGAAGATCAGAGTTCATGGTTAGATCGGTTAAGATAAGTCATTCAGGACCTTAAAGCAGCCCCACACCACCCCACTATCACCATGTTTGATGTAGGTAGTGTGTTCTTTGTTGTATGTCGTGTTACCAACAATGTAGCAAGACGTGCACCTTTCAAAAAAATCCTTCTTTCTGCCTCATCAGTCCAGAAAATATTTCCCTAAATGTCTAGAGGATCATCGCAACGATTTCTGGGAAAATGTTTCTTTTTTTGGGTTGTGACAGTAGCACAGGAGCTAGGGAGTTTGTAATATAACCAGTTGGTAGCCGATTGGAATCCCAGCTCTGACCATCTCAGTCATTGTGTTCATGGGCAAGACGGTGGTCAGAGGGCCCAGTAGCGCAGATTGTCTGGCTGCCTCCCTTCTGTAAGTCTTCCCCAGGGCAGCTGTGGCCACAATGTAGCTCACTACCGCCAGTGTGTGAATGGGTGTGAGCAGGGAAATTAACACTCGCCAGATGCCAAATAATTTTCCGTTTGGCGAGTAAATTTCAGAGGGCTAGCTGCCACATGGCAAGTAAATAAAAATAAGTTGTGTTTTTCAGTCATTTCGGTGGATGCACCTTTATGTTCTGCCTTCAGTTCGTATGACAACAAACACGCAAGTACACAAACACTTGCACATGTGAAGCAAGAATGACAGCAATTTCATCATGTCCGTTTGCTAACAACTAGCGTTTAGCTCAGGCTAATTATGTAGCAGGATTATGTGGAGATATTTAGCAGGGGTTAGTCAGAATTAATATTTTGTCCAATAAAAAATATGCTTGGCCGGTTGATTTTTACATCTACCGGCCAACTTGGCCGGTTGATTTTTACATCTACCGGCCAACTTGGCTGGTGAATAAGGAAGTTAATTTCGGACACTGGGTCTCAAGCGTTTTGGGGTCCTCAGGGCTTGATAAAGAGCTATACAAGTGCAGGCCATTCACCATTTCTTTTGGTGAGCAGGGGTTTGGCCTGGAAACTCTCCCATGCTAATTTTGCCTAGTGTCTTTCTTGTTGTTGAATTATGAACTCTGTCATTAACTAAGGCTAGTGAGGGCGGCAGTAATTTAGACATTGTTCTGGGTTGTTTTGTGACCTCCTGGATGGGTTTTCAATGGTAAATGGTCACAACTTGTACCCAAAGCGCTTCATGCTACATTCTGTCATTCACTCATACATTCACATGCTGACGGCGATGAGCTACATTGTGACCACAGCTGTCCTGGACCAGACTAGGGAGGTGGTCAGAGGGCCCGGCCGTGTCTTGATTCTACAGGACAGGCAGGTATCAGCCCTGTGTGTGCCAAGTGAAAAAAAAGAGTTTCCAAGGGAGTTAATTATATGTTCACATAGGGCAAGGTGGGTTTTGGATAGCTTCCCTTAATAAATTTAATCTAACTAACTCTTAAATGTTGCGCCTTTAGGAAAGCTGTTGATTCTGCTTTCACCCATAAAACCTGTATGTACACATATTTTACTGCAGAATCACAAAGCCCAGCTTTCAGGCTTGCATACCAGCAAAAGCAGTGATTGTCATAATTTTTGTTACCCTGAAGCTCTGAATCTATAACCCGTCCACTCGCTCCATGCCTCAGAGGTCTCTGCTGACATCCCACCGTCTGTGCCACATAGCCACTGGTAATGAATGCTGGTTGTAAACCTGACTGGAAGTTTCTCCACATTTTATTATTAGATTCCTCAATCATTTGGGGCACAGCTTCTAAACGTGCAGGAGGCTTACCACCCATGTGTGGGGGTGGTTAGAAGGGTGTGACACTGTGTTGTCTGAAAACAGATCATCGGCTTCTTTCTGTGTTTAGGATATAAATTTGATCTGTAAAGTCTCTTAGCTTGATGTGCAAGCTTGTCTGTTACTTAATGAAACATGTAAATCTATGTTTAGAATGTAGCCGCTTGTGTTGCTGGACTAAAGAGTGCTTTAATCCCATTGAAATGTGGCTCCTTAATTGCAGCTTCCATAAAAGTATCAAGATGTACCGAATTCTGGACCTGAGTCAGAGAGAGAGAAAGATGCATTGTGCCCATTCCCTTTTCTATAATGAACAGGATCTCTTCCAAGGAACAAATGCTGCTCAGTTATGGCGAAACGTTCATTGTAACCCTCTTGAAGAGAGGCAAAGGCCAAGTAGAATAATTACTTGCACTCTTCTTTCCAGCTTCTTAGAGTTTAAATTTTTAAGCAGCACATTGTGCATCTGGCATATTGACAAAAACTCTTTAGTGGTGCCACAGACAACCACAAACTTAAAGGATACAAGCTGTATGTATGTATGTATGTATGTATGTATGTATGTATGTATGTATGTATGTATGTATGTATGTTTCCAGAGACCGCTATTTCTGAACAGTATTCCAAAACATAGCTCAAGCTAAACCAGATTGAATGGAGACTGTCTCTCAACCACAGTTTTCATGTCTTGACACAGGTTTTCATTTAGATTTGGCTCTGTGTTGGAGATTCTAAAAACGTATCTGAAAAAAAATCTATAAATGACCACAGATTAGACATGTTTGCCAGTGCATGTCACGTTCTTGTAGCACACCGCCCTCTGGTGGTAGGCAACATTTTACACCCCTACAGCTGTACAGCAGTTTCTTTGAAGAAATCGCCGTGAATGAAGCTCTCTCACTTCATCGTGGAGTTTTGGGGGTGTTCAGCTAATGTAAAGGATGACTCACATCCCTTCCCAACCAGTCACAGAGTTGGATTCACCTTTGTCATTCAATGACTTTCTACGTTGCAGATTCATAGTGAAGACATGAAAACTATGAGTCAGAAGTGTATATAGAATTACGCATTAAACACAATATTGTGAAATATTGTAGACGTTATTCGCTTTTTGGGGATTAATGATAGCATGGGAGAGCTGCATTTATGGTATTCTGTAATTCTAAAGGCCACTAGAGAGCAGCATCATTTCAAATTTGTCTGCATGGCTGTACCTGAAGTAAAACGTGTTCTAGACAGGAGGAGAAAGAAGTGGTCTGCTCTAAAGACAAAGAGTCTCTGAAAATCTGGGGGGAAAGAATAAACAAACAAAAAAACAACAACTAGATGTTCTAAAATCGTTCTTCACATATTTATTTATGTCCCTTGTTGAACTGTCTGTCTAATGCACAACAGGAATGATCCTAAAGTATGATTACAAAGTGAACACCTTGCAGTCTCAGTGCATGCACCCCAGAAAGAATTTGCACAGCTTATAAATGATATGAAGAACGCTGTTAGCTTCCTAACAGATCCATTGAAATTCTATATCTGAGGCTTTGAAGACAGGGTTTTTTTTTTACATCTAATCCATCCAGTGTGGTCTCAGTGGTAATAATGTTACAATAGATCCATAAAGCTGAGATGAAACAGTACCGGAAAATCCCACTAGGCAAACAACAACTCATATGACACCAACTGTCTGTGGGTTATGGATCTGGGAGCTTGCCACAGCAAACTACCCAAAGAAAAATCAGCAACAGTTACTCTGGAAGACATCCAAGAAAAATGTGGAAAGATGGACTGCAGCAGACCCTGGAGTATTAATTCCCCAAGAAACTGGTCTCAGTGAACCTTTGGCAGTACAAATGCGACCCACCCAGAACGGTCCATCTAAAGGAAGACTGTGCTGATCATGAGGATTAACAAGCCGTTAACGTGCCGGTACCCACAATGGGAGTTTCTGTTATACCATTGCAGCCAAGATGAACAGGAACATAGATTCATTCGTGAGTAAAAATTCTATGTAAGACCGAGGAAGCCAAATACTAGATACTGATGGATGTAACATTCAGTTGAGACCGAACGGCCAAACCTACCAATCAATGCATTGGTTGAAATAATGTGAATGACTCAGTGTTGCAAACCCTGGACTATAGAAAGTTTAAAACATCACATCAGCAAGATACACAGATCCGCATCAAGAGGTCCATCAACCATCTATAGAGGCCAATTAAAAGCCAAATGGGCATAATATGTAGAACATACAGAGCAACAGCCATACTGTTTCATGAAAATATGAAGCTTCACATTTACAGCATTGGCACAAATGTCCTACAGGTCCAACTGGTCCATTCATCTAAATCATTGGCAAGAATGTTCTGTAGATCCGCTGTTTTTAATGCATTAATGCCACTGCATTCAAGCAAAACATTTGCATTGCCTTTTCAACCACTGAGCTAGTTCAGGCATCTGATCTGGAGGAATCCTAGCCTCTTCCCTTTGAGGGTTTTGCGAGCACATCTCATTGAGAGCAGAACCTCTTGCAAACAGAACTCACAGGAGAGATCATAAATCACAATGATTTTGATCTCTGCTGTAGTGATGGGATACCTGGATATCCCCCCTCAACCTTTTACCTCCAATACCCAACTTTAGATAAGTAGTAGACAACGGTGTGATTGATGGATTGTAAATTTGCTCTCTTACAAAGAAATGAAACTTCTAATTTCTATGATTTCCTTTAATAAAGAGAAGATTTGCATGTCACCGAGTGAAATAAATATCTGAATCCCCAGCAAACATTGTTTGGATCTTTTATGGAAAGCTTTTGCTGATGACTAAGGCTATCCTTCAAGTTTGACATCACCTTTGAACAAAGGAATTTCTGGCCACTTGTCTCTGCAGAAGCTCTCTAAAGCCCTTTTACACCCGTTCCAATTGGGCCAGCTCTACTTGGCTCCGGCCGGCTTAGCGAGCATTTCAAAAACAGTTTGTTTCACCCCCAGACCAGTTTTTTTTCTTTTTTCTTTTTTCTTTTTAAAAAGCCCTGCTCAGGTGAAGGGCTGATCAGAGTGGAATAGGTCCAAGATGTGACGTGAACAGACTGCTGTCCACTGATTGAATGAGGGTGAGGAGAAACAAGAAGGCTATCTCCCAGGACGTTCGGGGAAAAGTTAAACTGAAGAGCGCCAATATTAATATTAAGAACCACCATGAACAGAGTGGGTCATACCAAAATATAATTTTACTATTTACAAACCATGAACCCCGCCTGAACTCATTTAGGTTTCTCTGCCGGCGCTTCCTAATTCCAAGATTTACGTCTCGTCACAGATTTTCTAAGAGGTTGAGGTCTGGTTGTGGGTTTAATTCTAGTTTCGAGGCAAGGCAATCAACCCCAAGTTGCACACCAATCAGCGTATTAGTGGATGAATGTGTATTTGTGTGTGAGAAGAACTGGGTCAATGTGGTTCTGGTGCAAAGTGCTTTGAGTGCTCAGTATGTTTAATCTCTGCAGGGATCACAGGGGGACTGCCGCCCATCTCCAGTAGTCAGCAGGCAAAATGTGGGGTAGACCCCTGTACCCCCAGGCCCCCGTCACCAACAGCTGTTGCCTTCTCACCAAGCTTCTCGCTGAACGTCTTGATCTTCTACCTTGTCCCTGATATATTATGAAGCCTAGTTGCCGTCGCCCATGTTGATGGAGAGGTTGAAGCATTGAGAGAGAAATACTTTTGCTTGAATACTTCGTAAGTTGAGGTCAGTAGAATCTGTAATGAATTGATGGATTTGTTTGACATACGGCCATTATACCCAGTCTGCTGGAGCCTGTTAGGAGAAGAGAAAATAATAATTCTCCTCATTGAAATGTACATAACTGCAGTTTTATGCAACGCATCTTCTGGATATGTTGCTAACCTTCTTTCTCTCTACATTAAAATGAAAAAACTACAATAACAGAGAAGGGTCATTTCTTTATAAGTACGCAAAGCAAGAAAATTAGCAATCACTGTAATCAGTCTTTAACAAATGTCAATAAAAAAACAAATGTCAACCATCTTACATCTTATATTGAATCTTTTAACATGTCAAATATGATCAGAGCATAAAAACACGGAGCATCCACCTTTGATTTAGAGCCAAAGTGTGCAGTATAGCAATCGTATATTAAGTGTAAAACTGTCCATCCATTGGGAGCTGAAAGAGAAATGAGAGAGATTCATCACTCTCCAAATCTTACCCGCTGCTCACATAGGAGATTTTCAAGTACATTTCAAATCAACATATCAGGACCATATTTCTAAGAACACGGTTCTTAGAAAAGAAAAACAGATCTTGACCCCCCAGTGAGAAAAGGCTGGAGTAGCGATTCAATCTAATCGATTGTCCCTTGTCCCCAGGCCAGTGCGTCCACTGAACTTCAGGAAATCCATTCTCGATTGTTACCTGCTGACAGACAGGCCAGCATGAGAGGAAATGTCCTTTACGCAATATATAAAACTGTAACTGCTATCAAATAAAGGCATTTATAGCTGTATCTGCTACGTCAGTGCACATAATGTGATGTATGCTCCAAAACCACATCAACCTGTATGAAACTACATGAATCAATGTGATAGCCCTGTCTTGTTTGTCTGTGTGGTGCGAGTTTTCTCCCAGAAGCTGTACGTCTACAGATGTAAAAATTAATGTTGCATGTAGCATTTTAAGCAGGTTTAAATGCATTTATTCTTACATATATTCTTGGCTTAATCTTTTCCAGATCCTCCCTCACAGAGATGCTGGACATGAGAACTGGAGTCATTGTTCTTTACCTGACAACAGTACCTTCATTTATTCTGTTGAAACTACCAGGCTGTATAATTTACCCCTTGGCAATTCATGTAACTCAAAGCATAAAAACACCAAACACATTTTAAAATCAGTTAAACAAAAATCATTTGTGAGCTTAGATTAAAGAGTATTTACAGTTTAGCACAGTTAACGCCATAAATACCCGCAACATTTATTGGTGTCTGTATTCACATCACGTGACCACGGATTTTACTTTGTTGTTCTCCTTCACACTGCCCATTCCATGCCACTTTTGCCATTAAAAATTAATGTTAGATAACGGCATCAACTAGGGTCCTGAGGTCACCATGTTAGCATAAACAGCTTTACACCCAGTCTCACGGGTTAACTGAGAATGGTCCCTATTTTCTGTCCTACCATCACAAACATTAAGGATTGCAAAACGCTTCTAGGAAAGGAACTGGAACTTTGTGCTTTTGACCGATGTTGCCAAGATTAAGCTTTTCGAACAATAAACAGGTGAGTTTGCCATGAAGCAAAAGATTAATATTTAGAAAAGAGCATCATGCCCTATGTAAAGTATGGCATGGGCTCTGTGATGCTGTGGGCTTGTTAGTCCTCAAATACCCCTCAGAGCTTCTTTGAATGACAGGAATCGATTAAATCAAAATTCCAGTTCACTCCATGTCTCTAAAAAGGAAGCATTTTCTGAATGAATCATAGTAACGCGAATCATTTCTATTTTGAATGTCTTTTTACTGTATTTTTCCTGTTTTGATTTGTTCATCATTTAACATTAGAACTAGTTTCATGTGAGTCTTAGTTCTTACTTTTGTTTCCCTTATAAAGTCTTTCTTCTATTTCAATCTTAATGTGTCAATTGGAGTTTACCACTTTGTAATTTCAAATTAGCTTTGGTTAGATTTATAACAAGCCCTTCAGGGTTGTTTTGTTCGCCTTCACATTTTGCCTTTTTCCTTAAGGATTCATTGGGAACTGCTGTGGGTTTAAAAAAAAAAAAAAAGAACTAACTAAGTCTCAGCCTCTACCAGAAAACAAAAAAAATGGTTCACCGGGCCTTCCAATAGGATCCAAAACATTTAGCCAAATCAACACAAAAATGGTTCACCAGACATAAAAATAACCTTCTTCCACATCATTTTATAATCCACAGACCAACACGCAAAACCTGCGGGGCGACCTGGAGAGAAGAGAGCTGTTACATTACAAGGTGGTCGTGGAGTGCCGAGCTGTGAGTGTGCGTAGGCGGGGCGTGTGAGTGTGAGTGTGTTTGAATATGAGGCTGTGAAGAGCCAGCCTGTACCTGGCAGACATCAGGTTGTAAAGTAACGGATTGACAGCGGCGCTGAGGTAGAAAAGAACAGACGACACAAGATTAAAATACTGAGACAGATAGTACAGAAAGTACATGTGAGTGTCAGGGTGCGGGTGTGTGCTGTTTAAGAGGGTGTCGTTGTGTGGAGGATAAATGTGCAGGTCAAAGGGTGTCACTGTGTGTGGGTTTGAGGCGGTAGGGAGAGATTTTGGACTTGGCTTGACATTCTGGGGACTTCCAGTAAATGCTGTCCTGTTTGGCATTTTGTGTGTAGTACTGTTGTAAAATTTACGTTTTGCCTTAAGGTTTTCTAGGAATGAGCCTTTTGCGCACATGCTACAGAATATTTCCTGCGCCTCTGGAAGAGTGTCCACCTTTTCAGTCAGAGAGAGGGACTCAAAGAAATGTGCATCAGAGTCTGGGTGAGCGAAGGATTCCTGATCCTTGTTCGCGTCGCTGCTGTTGGAGCTGACATTCGTGGCAAAGTGGGGGATTGTGTCCACGTAGGTGTCTTGTCTCACAGTACCAGAGCCAAGAGAAAGAGATAATATGGTCCGACCAACGTGGAAGGGAAGCCAGCAGAGCACAAATGCCAATACGATCACTCCTGGTGGAAGTGAAGATAGAGAGGACAAAATTTAAGAGAGGACTGGGATCTAAAGGTAAAACATACATACACATACTATTCCTTGAACCTTTTAGAGTAAGCTGCTACTTAACAAAAGTAGTTTGGTACTTAACATCTAATTTAGATCAACCAGTAAAAGATTAGCGTAGAATTAGCCTCCACCTACTTTACCTTCTTTCAATGTCTTCATAGATATTTGTGTTCTCTGTTTACTACGTACAGATCTGTTTGTATATCATTTTGGGTGTGAGATCCTTGGACATGAGACCTCACCCCAATATAATGTCACACTATTTCTCATCTGTCGGCATTGCAACTTCAACTGGTCAAGGGAAATATTTTATTATGAGTCCCAGATATGAAGGGGAGTCATTTAAGCTCTTACTCCTTTAAGAGAAAAGAGATGAGGAAGCTCTTGAGCCAAAAACACACAATTACAAAGACATTGAAGAAGCCTCCTCCACTGTTACATCTTTAGTGTGGAAGCATGTAGGGGCTCAGCCAACAATTAACATCTCATTATGATTGGTTGTCTATCCAAAAACTAGAAAGCTGTTGTCTGTTTTTAATGCGTCTGACTGACTTTGATCATCTGTGCTTCAAAATGTAAGATGTGAAAGGAAGAATGAAAGTCATTCTTGTGTTGTTACTATGATGACACATTTGAGTAATAAAGATTTATCATCAGGCTGACCGGCAACACTCGTTTACAAACTCATCAAAGAAGCCTTCAACCCTACTCGTTGGTGGCAATCAGTTGGGGAAATCAGTTCAAAAGGAAATGGTGAAAGAATGGCAGACGAAATTCAAAAACATTGCAAGCACTGTGAAAATGCTGAGAGGGACTAACAGTTTGCTTCTAGCAATGCTAAAGTCTTTCTTCTTTGGAGTTTCCCAATGTGCTAACCTTCACAATCTTTAATGTCTAGACATTCTAGACTGAAAAATTCTACACAAACTTATAAAAAGAAGGTTAAAGCTAAAAAAAAGTGTGTAGGTATTTAGCCTCCATCCTCCATCTCTTAAATACAGTAACGTGCAGTCAGGGGAGGCAACACTTGTCATCATGGAAAGAAAGAAAATATATAATGATGATATAATATAAATTGTGATTCACTCAGTCATTTCTAATAAAGAGTTCATTTTTCATCTAATTTTATCAATTCTGATCATATTTTCTTCAAAATCGTGGAAGTTTCGCTATTTTCCATATAAATCCTTGGTGGCGCTTGATAGCGAAGCCGGTGAGGCCGCAGCGATCTTGGCCTCCCCTGGGATTGCGCAATCCCATGTTAACTGCGCTGGCTTCCATTCTGTGATGCATCTTCCTATCTCTAGATCATAAATTCAATTGTTCAAACAGTTATGAACTGTTTTTCCATAATTTAATGTATGTGGATATCTTATTGTGTTTTGGTCATCAAACTGTGTGCAGGTAACATGTTTTCGTGCTGCTGGGCGATCATACACGGCAAAGAACTGGTTGTAGGTGAGGCCGGCAGTTCCTTGGCCTCTAGGCAGGGGGCGCTCAAGGAGCACCGCTCCTGATCACAGACATCATATACGTAGACGCGTCATAGGGCGCAGGTTCGCACGTCAACGTCACCGCCATATTGTATGTGGCAGAAAAAAGTTGAGTTCTGTTATTGTGAACGTGAATCAGAAAAGATGCGTCATTCCTGTGCTGCATGGAAATGTATTCTGGCTGGTTTCACTACTTGTATCTGACTTCTATATATATATATATAGAAGGCAGATACAATAAATTTATATATATATATATATATATATATATATATTTGTATGTGTTATGAATATAAGGATCAATTTGTTAAATCTAAACATTGTGGTCTTCATTATTTCATAAAACCGTGTCACATGTGAACCCACAGGGAACAGACTTTTTGGGGGAGTATTAAAGAGGTAAAATTAATAATAAGAGAAAAAAAGTCCTAGGTCAATAAAGTAAAAAAAAACAAAAACATAAAAGTGATAATGTTATGAGAAAAACGTCATATTATGAGAATTAAGAGGGAACATTTCCAGAATAGTCACAGTTTGCAGAATTATTTCACTCCTGGAGTAATAGTAATTGTAATAATATTACAAAAACAAAAATACTACGAATACAAAGTATATTCAGAGATTAAAGTCCCTCTGATACTGTTTAAGTGACTGAGTAACTGCAGATTTGCCACATTTAAGATGGCGGATGCTCTGACGCATCAAGTAAAGCACTAAAAATACTTAAAACATACAGCCGGAACAGGACTGACCAAGGAAGGCTTTCCTCCCTGCCAGTGATCTCCATTGAGACTGAGAGAGTTTTAAAACTGAAGAAAGATAATGAGGACTTTTACCGGAAAATAATCGATGTTTTTTGTACAAAAAGAGCGCCGCTTGGACTTCATTTATAAGCAGAGGTAAGAAAGCGATAGTTATTCATGTTTTGTGTTTGTAATGAAATGTGCGTAATGTGGGTTATAGTTTTTGAATGTGTTACAAATGCAGAAATCCATCATAAGTCAAACTGTTAGCAATCAAATGACGAATAATTTATTCTTTTTTTCATCAAAGAATTAATATTTTTTTCATGTCTCTTGGTGAATTTATTTGGCACAATCAGTCTCCTTCACCACTTTGCAACGAGTCTACTCTGTAGAGTGTTTATATTTGTAAATCTCACTCTGATGACATCAGTGCCTCACCAGCTATGAACCCTACCGCACGTCACTGCTTAAATAGTTGGTTACTGAGGCCAACATAGCTAATTTTAGCCTTATTTGGTCAATATTGCTGGGATGATTCTGGGACAGGTTCTGTCTCATTTACCAAGCTGGCAAGTTTTCTTCTACTCTTAATGACATATATGTTACTCCACACTCCGGCTTCCTCCCACAGTCCAAAAACATGATTAGGTTAATTGGCCTCTCTAAATTCTCCTTGGGTGTGAGTATGTGTGAGAATGGTTGTTTGTCCTGTTTGTCCTGTCTGCGATAGACTGGTGACCTGTCCAGGGTGTACCCCGCCTCTTGCCCATTGACAGCTGGAGATAGGCACCAGCAACTCCACAAGGGATAGACGTGTTAGAAAATGGATGGATGGATGGATGGATGGATGGATGGATGGATGGATGGATGGATGGATGTCACTCTGCATGGTTTTCTAAAAAACAAAAAAAACATGATTACAGTACCAAAGCAATCCCTTAAAGTCTGTCTTCTTGAAAAAAAAATAATAATAATTTTCCAGAAACCTGCCAGTGCGGAATGTCGTATGTTGTCTTTGGTCATCCGGGGGCCAAATCGGTTATTGGTAAATCTGTCGTAATGAATAATTGCAGACTGCCAAATCAAACTCTTGACTAAAGTCACATTGTGATACTGTCACAATCCTAGTGCGTGAGTCTTTGTGTGCAAGAATGATATCTCTTCCTGAGCAGACAATCTTTGGTGGGGAGCGGTCCTGGAATCTTCTCTACCCGCTGGAGATATAAGGACCTGTGAGACTACCTGTCTTTGCCTGATTCTCAACCTACGTGATAGAGTCAAACCGAGAAAAAAAAAAGCTTTCTGAGTGCTTTTTAACAACTGATCGAGAAGTATAGTTCTTGCTTCCACGCCTTACATTTTAAGCTCATCGTTATATATATTTTTGTGCCCCTCAGGTTGCAGTCCTTCCGTTGGCTCCACGCCTACCCCGGATCTCCTTCATAAGTAATCCCCGTGACAGTTAGCTTCTGGAAACTCTTCTATGGTCAGTCCCTGCAGCTTCTCCATCTCCAGCATTTCGCTTCCCACTTGCTCTCTGATTCCCTCCATTCAGTATTTACCTGGATCTTAAACCTTCATATAGTCATCATCGTGGAAACAAATTTGACCCAGAGAAATTCACATAGCATGATTACCTTCTCCTCCCTGTTTTCTCGCTGTCACCTTCTGCTGTCAGTGTAAGAGGTTGCAGCTGGACCAAATTGTTTAATTAACCTTAAAAAACTTAAAACAAGGAAATTGATCAGTTGCCATGTTAGATTTCTATATGTTAGCAGCCTCCAATGGCTGACTGTGGTTCAACTGCTGAAGATAGGATAGGCTGGAGAGAAGCACCAGCTCCCCAAACCACCCCCACCCCCTCCCCGTGAACACTGTTGTTCCCTTTTACCCCTTCATTCATGCCTCTGCTCTTGATGATAACTCATTCTACATTCTAAACACACAAGACCAAAGCTACTCATCTCAGAAAATCATTATAAAGGTTTCCTCTTCTTTGTGTTTATATCTTAATTGAAAAGAAACAACTTTTAAGTGTTTTTAAATGCAGACATTTCAGAAATTATTGGGAGCTGTAATCATAATACTGTGATACAACGTAGTATTATAACTAAGGTTATCATGCCCTCATAATCTAATACCTGCCCGTGTCTTGTCTGGACCATAAGAACCTTCAAAACCTTCAAGAGGATGAATGTCTTAACCCATGTCTGTCACTGGGGTTGTGCTGGGACTTTCTGATCACTGTCTACATCTTCCCATTCCAACTTGTTGGCAGAAATGAAAAACGTATAAGCCTGTGAAAAACCAGGAAAGCTTTAGGACCTGATGGTATTTCCCTCTTCTGCATGAAAGCCTGTGCTGATCAACTTACTACCATCTTTACTCAGATCTCGACACGTCCCTGTGAGGTTTTCATATGCTTAAAATTCTTCACCACCATCCAGGGATTAAATGAGTACAGACTTATAACCCTGATGTCTGTGGCCATGAAATCCTTTAAGCAACTGGTGCTGAAGAATCTGAAGGACACAAAAGTCCTGCTGGATTCTCTGCAGCTTGTTTACCGGGCAATAGGTCAGCAGATGATTCAGTCAATTTGGTACAACACTTCATCCTACAACACCTTGACCACCCAAGATTCATCAGGACCCTGTTTGTAGACTTCAGCTCGATCTTCAACACCATCAACCCAGACATCCTCCTCCAGAAGCTCACCCAAAACACAGTTCCAAACTCCACTCGTCAGTGGATCACCAGCTTCCTGGCTGCCTGTCAGCAGCAGCAGCAGCTGAGACTGGGGAGCATCTCCATTGGCACAAAAACCATCAGCACCGACACCCTGCAGGGGTGTGATCATCAGACTTTCCCTCCTTCCAGGACTTGTACAGGCCTAGGGTCAGGAAAAGGGCAGCTAACATCTCTGCAGACCCAACACATGGACGCACTGTTTAGACTTTTGCCTTCAGGTCAGTGCTAAAGAGCACTAATTGCAACACCCAGCAGCCAAAGAGACAATGTACTTCCCCAGGCTGTCTCTCTGATGATCAAATACCACGCATATTTGCACAAATTCGACCATGTATTTCTCTATTGTAAAAACACTATATGGTATTAATTTTCAGTTTCCATCTTATATATTTATATGTAAAATGTCTTCATTGAGAGCCAAGTGAAATGAAAGTCTAATTCTTTGTTTGTGTGTGCAAACCTGTCAAAGAAAGCGGATTCTGAATCAGATTCTGAAGACCAGACATGTCCAAAGGTTTTAGGACACCCTCCAAGAGGAGTGGAGTTTGATACTGCTGGTCTAAAATGTTAACTGTAAACCATTTTGTCTTTATTCTAAATTAATAAAAGCCTGTTTTAACAATGAGTGCACTTACATTAACACAGTGGCATGTGGGGGGAAATATTTTGAATGCTATTAATTGTAGTCCTTAAAGAGAAATTGCAATTGGCTAAATCCGCATCAGCAGGTCAAGTCTTAAACAAATTGGTCACAAATCAGTAAACCTGTACTATACAGTCTATGGCGTTTCCTCACCTAACATCTTCACGGTGCTTCTGTGACTCTGATCTCTTCTGCTGCTCTTTGGGCGGAGCCACAGCGTCCGTCCTATGAGGGTGTACACCAGTCCGAGGATGCAAAGAGGAACCAGGAAGTACAAATTGGAGAGAATCATCATGGCTGACAAGAGGCCCGAGGAGATGGCGTAGTGCGTACAACGGCACTCTCTCCTGTCTATCTCTCTACCGGGCTTTCCATCAGCTCTCTTCTCTCTTCCTCCCCCCTCGTCTTCTTTCTTTTTGTTTTGTTGGTCTTTCTCGAATCCAATCTTCCTTTCCTCCTCATAGGCCTCTTCGGCTTCTTCTCTTTCATCATTCATTTTGGTTATATCTCCTGGGTTCCATTCATTTACTTCTCTTATGCTGCTGTTTTTGTCTTCAAACCATTCAAAGTGTGTGACATCTTCATCCCATCCTTCTTTCTCTTTCTCTCCAAACTTTATGTCCTCTAATCGTGGATCCAGCAAAGCCATGTGGGCACCTCCTCTTTCCCCTCCACTCGTCATCATTCCTCCCTGTTCTCCCTCTCCACCCATCCACCCACCTTCCTCCCTCCACTGGCTGAGACCAAACTCCTCTCTCCCAATGTCCTCCACTCCGACCATAACTAACACGGGGGAAGCACTGACGGCTGCACCCAGCCACAGGCAGCCGATGATGACCCTGGTTCTGCGGCGCGTCACGACTGTCTTAGCTGTGATCGGCCAGCACACTGCCAGGTACCTCTCCAGGGAGAGGAAGGTGATGTGGAGGATGGTGCAGAAGGTGCAGCACTCTGAGAGGAACATAGTCAGCTTACAGGCAAGATCTCCCAGGGGCCAAGGTCTGGGTCTCCAGAGCTGGGGGAGACAGAAGGAGAAATCTTTTTATATTCATAAGTGGAATCGGGGGGAAAAAGGTGGAAAGAAAATGGATGCATGGTCTATTTTAGCAAATAAAAATCTGAAAAGGCATCCATTTGTATTCCACCCTGTTTACTCAGTTGCATAACACATAGAATTAAATATAGAACAATGTTTTAGATTGAAGCACTTTCATGGGAGTTTGAGTGGCCCAGTCAAAGTCCAGCCTTAAAACCTGTTAATTTCTGGCATAAATTTAGAAAACTGACGTTTACAGATGTTCTCCAGCCAATCTAACTTGGGAATGGGCAAAAACCTACAAAGCTGGGTCAGATGAACACCATCAGTCTTGCAGCTGTAACTGCAGCTAAAGCGGTTCTACAAAGTATTGCCTCAGGAGCGCCGAATTTGAACGCATGTAATGCATTTTGTACCATTTTTCTTCTACTTCACAATTATGCAGTACTTTATGTATGTGTGTCAGTCAAATCCATTGCTACTAATCCCAATACATAAGGATACCCTTTAAACCCGGACTTCCCAGGGTATGAAAGCCTTTGCAATTATTGCAGTTGTACAAAGGAAATAATAGAATGATTTAAGATCACTCTGAGTATAGCAGAACACTCCGAGGAAATAAAACCTCATTTTAAAGTGTTCTCCCTGAGGGGACAGCCACAATAACCTGTTTAAATAACCATCACTGGTAAGACCACCATTTCTAATATAAGCAATGTGGTATGTCTGTTTCTTTCCTTCAAACAGGAGAGCTGCTCCTTCAGAAGAACCTTTTGTAGCGCGATCCTGGCTGCGAGTAGACAGATCAAGCATGCCAAAGAATGTGCACCCTGGGTGTACCTTATACAGATCCAGAGGCAGTAGAAGGAGAATCAGCAGATCGCTGACGGCCATGCTGCTCAGGTACAGGTACGTAGAGCTTCTCATGTGTGGACGGAACCAGACCACCAGGATGGTCAGTATGTTTCCAAGAAGGCCGAACAACATCAGCGGGATATAAATCAGCGTCACGCAAACTGAAACAAGGAAACAGATTGAAGTGGATTAAAAGGACCAGCATCTTTGGAATTCTGAATGTTTCGATTGTGTTTTTAGCCAAGGCTTTTATAAAACCTCATAAATGAGAAATGTGCAAACAACCTGTGAGTCATGCTGTGTTAATTACAGCACACCAGGTCAAATTTAAAATTTTTAAAGCAATAGGGTTTTTTTCAAAGACTTAAAAACTAGACTGACGACAACAGTTGAAATCTAGTTAGCTCTGCTTTATGCCTCTATCTCCTGCTTAAATAATTATCTATGTTAATGAAAAATACCACCAATGCAAATATGACAACAGATCAAAGTATACTATATATATATATATATATATATATATATATATATATATATATATATATATATATATATATATATATATATCTGTACATTGAGAAAGCATTTGGCCAGTCAGACTGCAAAAGTCTTTGATGCTTGCAAATAATGTATATAATTGGATGAGTTGCTAAAGGCCATGGAGAATGATTAGGACATTGGGTAATTGTAAAAAAAAGAAAATTAAAAAAAGAGAGAAGTATCAGAAAAGTTTACGTTAATCAAAATTGTGAAGCCCAAGTTTTTAGGTTTATAAAATAACTTTCATATAAAATTCCATGACATCTTTTAGAGTGGAATGGTTTTAAGATCTCAGAAGTCCGTTCTAATATTAACCCTTCTTGAAACACTCTTTTGTTTCAGTCTAGGGGATCACCTAATACAACTGTTGCTTTGTCAAAATTTTGAATTGGGACTAAATTCAACTCATTTTTTAAGAGTCTGGACTACATTTGATGATCTGTTGTTCATATTCTAAAATACAAAAGAAAGAAAGGAAGTAGCCTAGTTGTTGAGTTCTCTCCCTTTAATGATGAAGAAGATTTGGTTCTCAAAGCAAAGAAGAAGCCCCCACTGCTTATAAATTGGTTATGTGGCAGGGATTTGCTTTAAAAGGAATTTGAACAGAGCGACAAACAAAACGGAGATGATTTGTAAGCACTGGGAGCGCACAGCAGCTGGCAAACCATTCACCGCTAACAACACTAAAGCTGCCAAGCAATTGGCTCTGAACTAGAAGAATAGTTCGCTCAGCTTTTAAGTCTGGACTACATTCGACTGTCTCCACTTTGGAATTAAAGTTTACATCATACAATGAGCAGAGATTATTGAAACCCCAGTTTTATTTTTTGGGAATATCTCATTTCATGGATTTTTTTATTTATCCTGAACAAAAATGCATTCAAAGGAAAAAAGAATGATAAATCTATCTATCTATCTATCTATCTATCTATCTATCTATCTATCTATCTATCTATCATGTGTATATATTATATACATACATATGATGCATGAACCATCAAATTATTTTAGTTATGTGTTCAGAAAAGTATTGAGATGAAGTTTACACATATTTTTGTATATTCTCAGCACTTTATATATTTTATAAATGTTCTGTATATATTTATAATAATATAAACATTTAACTATTAAACTATTGCTATTTAACATGCCATGTCAAGGAACAAAAGTGGACAACATTTGCTTTGACAATAGCTTCCTATGTTTCTGAAGGATTCAGTAAAATGGAACAACAATGACGGAACAGTGTTTCCTATCCCAACTCTTTAGTTGGGGACAGATTGAATTAAAGTATTGACACTTTTTAAAGAATAACCATTATCTATTATCAACATTCTATAATTATAAATGCGCTCAATAGTGCAAATAATTGCAATGTGTTTCTTTATCTGGATACAGGTAGCATTTCTTTCAATTCATTTGTCTTTTGATTGAGAATCATCAGCAGCCATCTAGATTTGGCACTATTATTTAAGGTAGACAGTCCTTAACTTTCTAAAATACGTAAAATGTGTTGTTTTTCTGCTCACCTAACTCAATCAGTCCAAACATAGGTTCCTCCCAGTAGCAGTCTTGGTTTGAGCAGTCCTCCTGGAAGCTTGCTGCTAGGCTGCAGTTTTTTCCTTCACAGCCACTGCTCATGTCCTCCATGTCTGTCAGGTCCATGCTGATGCGCAGATGGGGTTAGATTGGCAGAAGGGCAGAGGGGAGCCGTGTATCCCCCAGGACACATGCAGCAGAGGTGACGCACGCCAATGGATTTCCTATGAGACTCGATGACCACCAGCAATGAAGGGAAAGTGCTTCCTGGACCAAAGACAGGGAACAAAAAAGAAAACTCAATTATTTCATATCACTCACTGCTATGCATTCCCAACATGAAATGACTGATGTTCTGTGTGTGTGTGTGTGTGTGTGTGTGTGTGTGTGTGTGTGTGTGTGTGTGTGTGTGTGTGTGTGTGTGTGTACATGTGCACATGACTTAAAACTCTGCACCAATAAAAACATTTATCATTTATCAGTATTTTAGGGAAAACACTGACTGGTACAATATGGTTTGTCACTAAAGTTCACTGATAATAACTCAGGGAAACAAAAACTAACCAAGCACTGTATACTTTGTCATAAAATAAGACCTACATCTTACAACAATTACACGTTAGATACAATATATTCACTGACTGAGAGGAGCTTTACAGTTTTTCTCCATTGGGTTAGAAGAAAAAAATCTTTATTTGTCATTGCAATTGTACATTCCAATGAAATGTGTCTTCTGCATTTAATCCATCCCTTAGGGAGCAGTGGGCAGCTATCACGGTACCCGGGGAGCAATCAGGGGCTAAGTGATAGTCTGCTGGGATCAAACCGGGTACTTGAAACCTTCTCAGAGTGTAAGCGTGCTGCTCGAACCACTAGGCCATCACCTCCCCTGTCTTGTGTCTATGATTGACCCATTTCTTAAATTCTTAAAATAACATGGACAAACTTGCAAATGTCTTTATTCATGTCTCAAGTGTCTAAGTGCATCTTTGTGAATGATTAAGTACAATTGGTCTACAGTTAGCACAGTTAGCCTACATTTAGCACATTTTCCAAGTGAATAAATCTGGCAAATCTTAACTGATTAGTTGATTCTCAATCTAATGGTTTTTCTCTCCAAAATATGTCGGCAGGATTTCATTGTATAAATCATCACATTTAGAATAGTTTATTGAATTGTCCAAATTAGTCAAGGACATAAAGCCTAGTGTGCCACATTATTTCAAGCCACTTGGTTAGATTAATCCAGCATTCTGTCCTATTTTCCTGTCTGCCTGTTTTTTGACCTGGTCTGTTGTTCCCCGTTTTCTGAGCCTGCCTGAATCCCTGTCTGATTCTGTCTGCCTGCCTGTTTATCCGATACATTATGAATTGGCGCTATATAAATAAAATTGAATTGAATTGAATTCTGCCTTTGGATTTCCGAGCCTGCCTGATCTCTGCTCATTTGTCTAGCCATCCTATTAACAGACCCAGATTCGTACCTCGACCCTGCCTTGGATTTTCAGGTGGATCTTCTCTGGACCTCTGATGACCTGGCTCTGACCCTGGATCGTAACTCTGTACACGGAACCTGGAAATCCCCTCTGTACCTCCAGCCTGCTGTCGTAGTAACGGATCTGTCTGCCTGTTCCCCGACCATCTAGTGACCGCCAAAGCCCCCCAAGGAATTTTCCCCCCGACCATAACGGAAATCATTGACGAGCCATCAACCAACAAGTACCGGTTCTCTTTTGTTTCCACTGGTCTCCCAAATTCAAAGAGGTCAGTGATCTTTCTCCCTCTGACACATTGGTCCCATATTATCGGCGAGATCACTAACCTGCTCTCTTCCTCCAGAGATTCCGGCCAAAGACGCTGACGATAGTTTCGCAACCTGCAGCTGTTTCCATTTAAATAAACCGTGTTAAAACATCTCCTGTCTGTCCTGGTTGAATTCTGGGTCCTGGGTCTCCGCTTGTAACAGTACCATGAATACCATGGGTCTGGTGTCTTTCGTCTTCGTCTTGAATACAGCCAATAGAGTCTTGATGAAGTTCAGGTCAGGTTCGTTTGCTGGCCAATCAAGCACAGCAACACCATGGTCATCGGACCATCTTTTGGTACCATGGGCAGTGTGGGCAGGTGCCAAGTCCTGCTGGAAATTATAATCAGCATCTCTATAAAGCTTGTCAGCAGAGGGAAGCGTGAAGTGCTCTAAAATTCCCTGGTAGACAGCTACTTTGACTGTGAACTTTGGAAAACACAGTGGACCAGAACCAGCAGATGACATGGCTCCCCCAAATCATCACTGACTGTAGAAACTTCACACTGGACTTCAAGTACTGTGGATTCTGTGCCTCGCCAGTTTTCCTCCAGACTAGGGGACCTTAATTTCCAAATAAAAGGCAAATTTTCCTTTCATGTAAAAAGAGGACTTTGGACCACGGAGCAACAGCCCAGTTCTGTTTCTGTATAGCCATGGTAAAAGTTTTGACCTTATCCTTCCACTCAATGTTTTATGAATTTGCTTGGATGCAGCACTCTGAACAGTCAGCGTCTTTAGCGATGACCTTTCGTGGCTGACCCTCTGGTGGAGGGCGTCAATGACTGTCTTCTGGACATCTGTCCAGTCACCAGTCTTCCCCATCACTGTGTCGCCTACTGACCCAGACTGAGAAACTATGCAGAAGTTCAGGAAACCTTTACAGGTGTTCTGTTAATTAGCTGATTAGGGGTGTCACACCGCGAATTTCCGATATTTAACTTTTCGCAACATTCTCATTTTCTGAGACACTAAATTTCGGGGTTGTCATTGTAAGCCATAATCATCAAAACCACAAAAGGCTTGAAATGCTTCCCTCTATGGCTAATGAATCTGTAATGCAACGAAAACTGGATCCAAGATTCACCACAACAGGTCAGTCAAATTTTAAAAGGTTTATTCAAAGACCGGAACAACCCGCCTCGATTCATGTGGCTCGCGCTTACTGGCCAGGAAACTCCTGAGGGTGAAGGCACAGGGTTAGACTTGGTCACAAAGTGAATGGCAAGACTCTTGTGACGTACTGACCTTGTCGCCAGGAGAGCTGGGTAGAACAGGCGAGCTGCCACGGGAGCTAAATCCTTCCGCAGGCGGGACTGAAGCCGTTGAGCAGCTGAGGGGAATCAGACAGTGTGGGGTTTTCCAGAAGGCGTTAATCCAGGGGTAATCCAGGTCCAATATCGGGGTCCAGCAATCCAAGCAAAGCACACAGGGAGAATCCAAGCGAGAGGTCCAGGTCCAAATCAAAATCCGGTACACCAGAAGGCAGGCCAATGGTAGGGGTTTAAGGAGAAAAGAGGACCAGGCAGACAGACACAGGCTAGGATTAAGCAGGCTCAAAAAACACAGGCAACAGGCTAGGGTCAAGGTCCGGAACAGGCAGGCAAAAAATTATGCTGGAAAGTTACTAACCGTGAGGGCTCGAAAACGATCTGGCACTGGAGACTAATTTGGACAGAGCTTTTATGCAGGTAGAGACAGGTGAAGCCAGTAGAGGTGATTGTAAAGGGGTGGAGACTGGACAGGGGTGTTAATTGTGAACAGAGTCAGCTCCAGTGCCAGAATCATCACAGAATATATGTAAAATATGAGTTTTACTTTCTGGAATGAATTACATAAAAAATTTAACTTTTTCATTATATTTAAATTTGTTTTAGACGTTCTACCTGTATTCCTGGCTGACCGATGGCCATGTGGGATCAGTCCAGTAGATAGCAGGGTATGGCTTTATAAGAATCCAAAGAAGTAGCTTATGGTCCAAAATACTCATCTTGAACTTGTACATTTGGGCAGTACTTTCATCTAACTGGAGGAGCAAATGAACTCTGCAGAAAGAAATCGGTTGAGAAGGGATATTGTTTTAGCCTGGGTGCCATTCCAAACTTAGTCCCGCCCACAACGTTTTAGGTCAGGAAGTTCGGTCTGGCATTGCTCAATAGTAGCGCGAGTATGCTCGCCCAATATCTGGCGGGCCAATCAAATTGTCAGGGCGGGCTTTATACGATGATGGACAGATGATCAACAGTAACGTAATCAACCACGTCACCAAAGCGCGCTTCAGCAAAAGTTTAATTTATCAGCTGGCTCCCTTGGTCGCCAAGAAGATGGGACACAATGAAAACCCATTGGTCATTGTTGTTTCTCCTTTGGTCGCACTCATGGAGGACCAAGTGAAAGAAGCAACTGAAATGGGCATCACGGCGATGCAACTCGGCGTGAACGACAAGGTGGATATAGCCAGCGGTCGTTGCCAGCTCCTTTTCGGAAGCCCGGAATCCTGGCTGCTGAACAACAAGTGGAGGGACATGCTAGGCTCCGATGTTTTTCAAGCCAACGTTATGGGTATCGTCGTGGACGAAGTTCATCTAACTTACAAATGGTAAGAGATCATCTGACTGTCTGACTTAGTAAATAACTCGGAATGTCGTGATATGAATCCCATGTTGTAAACATAGTAGGTAACGTTGTACGTTCTGTTGACAACAACTATGCGTCGCTTAACATACGTCACACACCCCGTTGCTCTTATTGGTTGTAGGTCTATTCAATTGAGTGCAGAGGCATTTTTTTTCCTGGTTCGTTCGAAACACGCCCCATAATCACAGCTCTATGGAGCAGTATCAGACTCAAATTCTGACTAGAATTGAGTATGACTACGTCAGGCTAATGTTCTTTGTCTTTGGCTGAACAAAACTTGCAGATAAACTAGATTTTTAGCCTTCCAGCTTATACTTCTATGTACGGCTTTATTTCTCATGAATACTGTCTTGTGTATATTATTGCTTGCACCTCCACCCACAGTGTGTGACAGTATATTTTGATCCATGGGTATACCATCAACAACCACACATACAAGAAGCATGTATTGCACAGGCCTGAAAGGGACATTTGCAACCCTGAACTTTACGGGTTATGAGAACCAACAGATTTTGACTTGGGTATACCAGCTGGAAGACGTGTAAGAAACTGTTTTAACTGAATGTAATGCTAATTCTCACCCACATTCCTTTGCCACATTTTAGCATTTTGTCTCTTGTAACGTCTCATTCATAACCATCTCCTTTTGTAATCCCTCTTGTCCTCCATCTATTATAGCACTGATTACAACTTGTTCACTCCCATAAAACACGACCCTTGCAAGAAACCAAACCAACAGAGCTCCAAGCAAACTCATACTGGATTAACAGTAGTTCTAGACCCGAATCCTACTGAATACTTGTGGATCATGCTTAAAATCCAATCCCTTCCCATGAAAGCAAACAAACTAAATTAACTCTATGCTGGTGAAGATTCTTAGTCATCCAGGTCATGGTCATTCCAAAAAAGTAAAAAACAAAACAACTGGAATCAAAGCTTCTGGGATAGGAAGTGAAACGTCTTCAAACTTTGGAAATAAATCCAGTTGTTTTGTTTTTTACTTTTTTGGAATAAATCAACTCTAAAATTTCTAACAGGAAGTTCCATCCAGACGCCTCTCCAAATATCAGAATCACCCTCTGTGACTCCGCCATTGACACAGTGGAGTCTTTCCGCTTCCTGGGATCTATCATCTCCCAGGACCTAAAGTGGGAGCTGAACATCAACTCCCTCACCAAGAAAGCCCAGCAGAGGATGTACTTCCTACGGCAGCTGAAGAAATTCAACCTGCCAAGGACAATGATGGTGCACTTCTACTCCTCCATCATTGAGTCCATCCTCACCTCCTCCATCACCATCTGGTACGCTGGTGCCACCGCTAAGGACAAGGACAGACTGCAGCGTGTCATCAGGTCTGCAGAGAAGGTGATTGGCTGCAATCTTCCATCTCTCCAGGACCTGTTCGCCACAAGAACAGTTTCTTCCCATCTGCTACCGGCCTTATGAACAAGGCCAAGAGCTGCCCGTGAAACTGGACACTGTCTCTCTCCCCCGCTCAGGACTTACAAGCTTCTGCGTTACATTAACGCACAGTTTACTGAGTGTATATAGCTTCTGTATATATATCCTTTTTATTTTACTGTATTTTTATTTTTTGTCTGCACTATCAACACCAAGTCAAATTCCTTGTAAGTGCAAACCTACTTGGCGATTAAACTTGATTCTGATTCTGATTCTGAGAAACACTTTATGGCCAGGTACCGTAAAAAGAAAACGTTTTAGAGGAATGGGACGTTTCGGTGGTGAATGGAGCCAAAAAAAAAAGTAAACAGAAAATTAAAAGGTGCAAAAAGTGAAAGATTTATAGTCTGTTTGCATATGTGCACAAATAGATAGATAGGGTGTGGTGTCAGCTGGGGGAAGTTGGGCCACTGTTCAGCAGACTGACTCTAGGCAGCAGGGAGGAAACTGTTCTGATGGCATGAGGTCCTGGTTCCTGATGGACCAAAACCTTTTGCTAGAGGGGAGGGACTGAAATGGTCTGTGTCAGGGGTGAGAGGGGTCAGCTGCAATCCTGGCTGCACGTCTCCAGCTCCTTAAGATGTCCAGCTCCTGTCATGATTCTGTCCAAGGTGCTGTCTTAGTTTTGGATTATGGAATAGTTTGGGTTTGATTTTGGTCTTTGTTTTATATTATTCTGTCAGGGTTCTGCAAGCTTTCAGTTCAGTTCTCTGTCAGTCACTTCCCTGCCTCTAATTACTTCCACCTGTTCTACTTAATTAGCTCTCCCTCTCTTCTTTGTTCTCCTGCGTATTTATACCTGCCTCTGCCCCCTGCAATCTGCCATATCATTGTTTTTCCAATCCCTATTGGTGAGTTCTCCCTGTTCCATGTTTGTTTGCCTTTTTAACTGACCACTGCTTGAGTTTATTCTGCCTGCCTGTTTCCTGATCAGACCTAGCTTTGAATTTTTGAGTTAGCCTGTCCCCTGTTTTTGTAGATAGTTTCATCTGTGACTGCTTTTTGTTATTTTTGGTTATTGGACTCATTCTTCCCCTTTTTGGCCTGATGCCCGTTTTGGTTTTTGCATTTTTGTAAATAAATGATCTTTCACCTAACCTCTGCTTGTCTGGTTGAATACTGGGTCCATCTGTCCCTGGTTCATGACAGAACGATGTGGCCCTAACCAGACCCATCGCCAGACAAGTACGTTGTTTTTTTTTTTTTTTTTTGTCCTCTCCTCTTTTTCTTTTTTCCCACCATGTCCCGATCACAGGAAGATCAGGCTATGTGGGAGAGGGTATTTGCTCAGGTGGAATTGCTTCAAAGGCTGAGCAGAAAGCCTGAGGGGTTGGACACGGAGGCGATCCGGGCGGAGATCCCGTTCATCCTCCGTGAAGGACTTCATCCTCTGCCAATTCCCCGCCTGGTCCCTGCCTCACAACTTCGCCTGGCAGCGCCTTGCCGGGTTTCCCCTGTGCCACCCAGCAGTAGTCCAACTGCTGCATCACATGCCACGGCCCCAGTCTGCGTGGGTGTGGTCCGCACCGCGCCGCCGGGCACAGAGGTTCCTGCCGCGCACGCCACGGCCAAAGCCTGCGTGGGTGCGCGCACTGCTGCTGCCTGTGCGGAGATGGTGCATGTCGGAGCATCGGGCACAGAGGTTCCTGTTGCACACGCCACGGCCCGAGTCTGCGTGGGTGCGCAAGTTCCAAGACCTCCGGCCTTTGCTGATGTTCTGCCGCCACTGGCCTTCGCCGATGTCCCGCCTCAGCCTGGGGCTTCTGACTCACCGGAGCTCCATGAGGGGGTCCAGGAGGACCCGCGTCTTCTCAAGCTCCATGAGGGGGTCCAGGAGGACCCGCCTCTTCTCAAGCTCCATGAGGGGGTCCAGGAGGACCCGCCTCTGCCCAAGCCCCAAGAAGGGGTCCTGGAGGACCCGCCCTCAATCTCAGCTCCAGTGCCAGCTCCTCGCAGCTTTAAAGCTCAGTCTCCAGTGCCAGCTCCTCGCAGCTTTAAAGCTCAGTCTCCAGTGCCAGCTCCTCGCAGCTTTAAAGCTCAGTCTCCAGTGCCAGCTCCCCGCAGCTTTAAAGCACTGTCATCCACAGCCTGTAGCCAGGCCTCATCCACAGCCTGTAGCCAGGCCTCATCCACAGCCTGTAGCCAGGCCTCATCCACAGCCTGTAGCCAGGCCTCATCCACAGCCTGTAGCCAGGCCTCATCCACAGCCTGTAGCCAGGCCTCATCCACAGCCTGTAGCCAGGCCTCATCCACAGCCTGTAGCCAGGCCTCATCCACAGCCTGTAGCCAGGCCTCATCCCTCAGCCTGTAGCCAGGCCTCATCCCTCAGCCTGTAGCCCGGCGCCTTCCTCAGCCTGTAGCCCGGCGCCGTCCCCAGCCCTTAGTCTTGCGCCAGGTTCTGCTCTCTCCCTCTCCAGGCGTCGGGCTCTGAGGGTCCTGCTCTGCCGCCGGTCTCCTGAAGTCCTGTCTCGCCTGGGTCGTCCGCCGGATTTTGAATTTTTGAGTTAGCCTGTCCCCTGTTTTTTGTAGATAGTTTCATCTGTGACTGCATTTTGTTATTTTTGGTTATTGGACTCATTCTTCCCCTTTTTGGCCTAATGCCGTTTTGGTTTTTGCATTTTTGTAAATAAATGATCTTTCACCTAACCTCTGCTTGTCTGGTTGAATACTGGGTCCATCTGTCCCTGGTTCATGACAGCTCCTGGAGAACTGGGAGATGTGAGGTTAGTACTGCAGACATTTGAGTTTGTATGTGCAATTTTGATCAGGTTTGAACTACAGACAATTTCTCTCTCTCTCTCTAATCCAAGTTGGAATTGAATCGTGTTTTTAAGGGGGAAGTCCTGTTTTCAGTCATTTTAAAAGCTAGCTTGTGAACAGACACACGGGGGCGCTGTTTCGACAAAAACAAACGCGGGGTTCTCGAGGCTGAAGAAGAAGACCTACCTGCGGAGTTCCAGGATTTAATTTTAAATCAGGTAAAAGAATCAGTAATGAAATTTCAGTTTATACAGGAGAAATGTTTGGTATCATGTAAGCATTAGAATGGATTGAAGAAATTAGACCATTAAGAAGTGTAGTTTGTTCAGATTCTAGTTCAACATTATATTCATTTAAAAACAATCATTCAGATAGCAGACCGGATTTATTGGTAGAAATTCAGCAATTATTATTCAGAATTCAAGCAATGGGATTGTTTCTTTTATATGGATTCCTTCTCATATAGGAATAAAAGGGAATGAGATGGCAGATAAATATGCAAAAAGAGCAAGTAAATACAGTTTAATTGATATAATTCCATTTAGTAAAGGTGAAATAAAATCAGTAATTAAGAAAAGGATTAGAGCAAGGTGGCAGAAACAGTGGGAAGAAGAAAGAACTGGAAGATGGTTTTATAATAGTCAAAGAAAAGTAGGATTAATGAGGATTACATCAAGGAATAGAAGGGAAGAAACAGTAATGTCAAGATTACGTTTTGGACATACAGGGTTAAATAGCACATTATTTAAAATAGGGATTCATGATACAGGAAAGTGTGATTTTTGTTTTGTTGAAGAAACAGTGGAGCACGTTATATTATTTTGCAGTAAATATCATATTGAGAGAAATGAATTGATAAATAGATTACAAATCAATAAATTAAAGTTAAACATAAAATATCTTTTAGACATGAACACCAAATCAGAGGGTTATTCTTTATTATTAAGATATCTTAAGAAAGACAAAACGGATTTAGTTATTAATTTATTTATTTATTTTATTTATTTATTTTATAATAGTAGGATATTAGAGTAGGTCATCCCGATTCACACTCCATTTCAGTTGGTGGCGGTAATGCACCAAAAGTTGTTTGCCAACCGCCATTAAACAATAGAAGAAGAAGAAGACCTACCTGCGGTGCAAGATGGCTTTGAGAGTTGCTTTCAGAGGCAGGACTGGTTTACCAGGTTGGGCTCACGGCACCGTTTGCGTGCAGTTTTTTAATGCATGGTTGGTTATTTGTTTAGCAGTTGGTTCATGTGGACATCTTTGTCAGCCGCTGCTAGCTCTGCTGTCTGCCGGAGACAGAAAGTGGAGCAAAGGTCACCGCATACTGGCTTTTAGCAGAAAGCCTCCCTGTGGTCGCGGCGCTAGCTTAGCGTCCCTGTGGCTTTTATTAATTGGTTAAAATGAGAGGCTTACAGGAGTCCGTAGTGTTAACGCTTTGTTATTGTATTTAACCTGGAGTATTTATTATTTAGACCTTCACTTGATTCAAGAACAGGGGAATATCCCTGCTTCGTGCGTTTTCATTTATGTCAGTAAATATACTTTTCATGCTAAATAAAATATGCTCCATATGTACAATAACAGGCCCATTGTACTTATTTATTTACATGGCATTTCCTTGGCTTAATTCACTGACAAATTAAACAGCTTTTCCTCATATTGTGTTGCTTATCTGTGCCGATTATTTAGCTGTTGCTGTGATCCAGACACAGGTTTGGTTTAATGAAGCTGGACAGTGAGTTTATTGCAGATTGGACATGTCCTAAATGTCCTCAAAGGCAGTGAGACGGCTTGTGTTTCTCCTGAAGGTCTTCTCTCCTGCAGCGGTCATGGCAGACCGTCTCTCAGCCTCACCACTCAAAGGAATAACTCCAGCTCACCCAAGATCAATGTGGATTACGACCAGGCTACAGGTGAACCTTGTGGGATTTAGGGCTGGACGATATAGGAAAAAAAAGCATATTGATAAAATAAAAATCATACTGATCGATAGCGATAATTATTAACAAATTCAAAACACACATTTTAAGTGCAGCCCTGGCCATTTTATGCTGTTGCTTATCGACTTATTTTTAGATAAAAAACACAAACACTGAATTCAAACTCAACCCTTTGTTCAACCAACTTTTTAACCAAAGCTGTAAGTTTTTTTTTAAAAAAAAGAACACGCTTTTTTTAACTCTTTGAAGGGGGGGGGGGGAGCTTGGTGATGAAGCGATCCCGCGTTTGTGATTGGTTGGGAGGATGTAATGATTGTAATATTAATCTACACGATTGACTAGAATGTAAAAAGGAAAACTTTTCTTCTATTGAACTTTTTATTGACCCTTTTTTCTATCATCGATATATGATATATATTGTTCGATAAAAATTGTTATTGAATTATCGTCCAGACCTAGTTGGGTTTCTACCACCCGCATTCCTCATGCTTCTGCTGCTAAATCTGTCAAGCCCTTCGTATAAAGTCAATTGTTTTTACTCTAACTTTACCAACTAAACAGAAATCTTAAACAGGAACACAGCACGAACTGCCATCATATTTCAAGAGAAGTGTTCATATCCAACTTTTCCACATTTCTCGTGTTAAGACCCAACATCCTTTTGTTCTATTAATATTTTTCTCCAGTAGACCAATACAGAGTAATGCGATTGTGAAGTAAAAACAATAACTGTATAAAAACACATACAAATCTGAAAAGTGTGGCATGGTTTTGTGTTCATGACTTCTGACCGTTAACAGCTGCAAGCCTTTTGGGTAAATCTAAAAACCTTTGCCATTGCAGAGACTTTCAGCCGTTATTTGGGATTTTGAAAGCCTTCTGTGCATTGCGGCACATTTTTACCTGAGTAATTTCATTTTAAATAATCAAAAAGGTCCTGATCTGCTGGTAGTTTTAGATTTCCCTGGAATTGTTGAAGCAAAAACTGTGACTTTACTGTGCCCTTGCAGGTGTAGCTGTTCCACCAGATTCCTGGGCAAAATCTATTAATAAGAACATGTGATTGAATTAAAACATGGGCTCCATGTCTGGAGAGTTCATACTAAAGATGAGCAACTTTTCTCCGTCTACAGGGGTGGCAGTGATGCACATGCAGAGTCCTCCGGTCAACAGCCTCAGTTTAGATTTCCTCACAGAGCTCTGCATTGGTTTGGAGAAGCTGGAGATGGATAAGGGCTGCCGAGGCCTCATCATCACCTCGGTACTGTCTGTGTATACAATCCCCCTACCGATCAGTGTCGTAAATGTTGGCGGTTCCCGCGTGAACCTGTGAATGTGCGTGGCCTGCTTCCATCCAGAGCCAGCCCAAGGTGTTCTCTGCCGGCCTGGATATCTTGGAGATGTACGGCAAGAGCCCGGAGCGCTGCGGGGAGTTCTGGAAGGCCGTGCAGGAAATGTGGCTGAAACTTTACGGCTCCAACATGACCACGATCGCGGCGATCAACGTACGTATGCAACGACCCAAACCCCCTTTTGTGTTGCATTGCAAAAGTATCCACACCAAAGTTTGAACATTTCCTCATGTTACAACCACAAAGTCGAATGGATTTGGTTGGGACTAGGGCTGGACGATAATTCAATAACAATATATATCGATCGATAGAAAAAAGGGTCAATAAAAAGTTCAATAGAATAACAGTTTTCCCACCTTTTGCATTCTAGCCATGTAGGTTAATATTACAGTCATTACATCCTCCCAACCAATCACAACGCAAACCAAGGAACCAAGCTCCGCCCCCTTCAAAGAGTTCAGCGAGCACGCGTTCTATTATCTTTTTTAAAAACTTGCAGTTTTAGTAAAAAGTTGGGTGTTCATTAACTAAAAAGTGGTTGCTAAGTAACAGCATAAAATGGCCAGGACAGCACTTAAAATATATGTTTTGAATTTGTTATTCAATTATCGATCAATATGATTTCTATTTTATCGATATGCTTTTTTTCTACATCGTCCAGCCCTAGTTGGGACTTTATGTGATAGACCTCTACGAAGTAGTGCATCATTGTAAAGAGAAAGAGGAACAATACACTGTTTTAGAAATGATTTAAGAAATGAAAGTATGACAAGTGTGAAATGCATTTAGATTCAGCCCTCCTAAAGTGATACTTAGTAGAACCGGATGTTACTGCAGTTACAGCCACAAGTCCTATGAGGTATGTGTCCACCTGCCTCATACAGCTGCAGTCTGACAATTTTGTCCATTTAAAAAAAAAAAATTACTTTTTCTTTCCTAAATGATCAATCAGAACATGTTCACACAAAGCGACAAAAAAATAACTCTCCTTACGCCGTCACCTCAGTCATGACAAGCATAAAGGAAATGAAGAAATAAGAACTTTTACTTTGCTGTCTGATGATACAATGTTCCATTGGACTTATGTTTCCATCTCCTGTCCCACAGCCCCTCATAATGTTTACTGATCTTACAGAATATCTGGCTGTCTAATCAACCCAGCCCATTTTATTACTGCCTAATAGCTCAGGATCGGTCAGATTGTATAGTCGGTGTCTGTGAGCACCAATTTTCCAGTCTTTCTTCAGATTCTCAGCTGGGTCTGGGTTTTGACTGGGCCATTCTAGCAGAGGAATATGCTCTGAACCTCAGCTTCAGTCTCAGTTTTTCTGTTTGCCTCCAACTGGTTTTCTGCAAAGGGGCACTTCTTGTGGCTAAATTTCAACCGCATGCCCCCAGAAAGGCCCAGCTTGTGGAGTTAATACCCATAATGCTGACAGATTACTCCCACCTGAGCTGTGACAGCGCTGTATTCTATAAACTGCTGAAACAAAACCCCACCAGCCTCTCTCCTGTTTTCCTCCACAGGGCTCCAGTCCTGCTGGAGGCTGTCTGATGTCTTTGACGTGTGACTACAGGATCATGGCGGACAACCCTCGTTATAGCATCGGCCTGAATGAGACCCAGCTCGGCATAGTAGCACCTTTTTGGTGAGGGGTTTTCCTTCCGTTGGTGCACTCAGAATATAGGAATGACTGGATCAGCGCGGCGCATGCCTGATCTAAAGGATCCCTTTGTGTCGTCTCAGGTTTAAAGACACTATGGTCAACACCGTGGGCCACCGGAACACAGAGTTGGCGCTGCAGCTGGGTCTGCTCTACAAGCCTGCTGAGGCCCTGAAAATAGGACTGGTGGACCAGCTGGTGCCTGAGGATCAGGTCCTCGCTGTCGCCACCCAGACCATGACCAAGTGGTTGACTATTCCAGGTAACGGGTCTGTTATGGCCGCAAAATCAACTCAGAACCTCCGGTTTTCATTTCAGCAGTGGTGCTTTAACGCTAAATGGATTCATCCTGGTAACATTAACCGAAAGACAAACTAAAGAGAGAAGCAGCACACGTAGGCTCTGACAAGCCTGGACTAATGTGCAACGTCAAAATGCTTTTTAGCGGAAAAAGAGCAACTTCATTTGTAAAACTTATTAGAGATAAACGTTGCAAAAATTAATTTTAAATTTTTTTTTCCTGAATATTAAACACCTTCATCCCTCCCCGGTTTGGTGCATTTCCACCCCTGCGTGTTGTCTGCAGCACATTACTGACCGTCTGTGTAAAAGCCGCCCAGTTACACGCTGGTCATGTACAGCGGTTGGATTTGTGCACTTTAATTACAGCCCTTGGTTCCAAAAAAATTCTGCTCAAATAAAGAATACATTTGGCCACATTTAATGGCACCCAACTTTTAATTTGAGTGCATTTATCAATTTTAATAAACTCCCATATCATCTGTGCCACAGTATTTGCTCCACCTGGTGCGCAACTCCATTTTCCAAACCGGAACGCTCCTGGTCTTCCCCTTTAACATTTCCCAAGGTTGGAGCACATGGAGCATGCAGAGAGAGGACATGTAGATGGTGTCCAAAAAATAAATATGGGCACTCGTCCAGCTTGGCTAAAAGAAATCCCACATTATACGTTTTACCTCAGGGGACCGGAAGGTTATTGATTATTTTAAAGTTCATAGAAACTGTTTATCAACTTTTAAAAAGAAAACTAAAGCATTAATAAAAGTTTAATTTACATTAGATTTTGTTTTTACATTTCTAATAATTTTAATTCTAATTTTGATACTGCAGAACCAAACTGCAACAAAAGCTGCATTTATTTTAAAGGGCTTTTCATGTTTTACCAGTGGGGCCAATAATTGTGTTCCTGCTGTTTTGATCGTCATTTATCACCTTTTCACTGCAATCAGAGACCTTTGTACACATTTAGTGTGTTAAAAAAGCTACTGTATTTTTTTCCTAGGCTCGTTGATTGAAATCAAAATATTCTTGCATAGATCGAAACTTAATTTCCTTTACTGTAACCAAGAGTCATGAGAAAAGGAAACTTTACCCTTTTTAAATACACATTTAAATATACATTTTTGTTTTTTTTGGGGAGGTGGGGGGCTCTGTGTGTTTTTTTTTATTTATTTTTTTTAAGGCTGGTTAGTTGTCATCTCGTCTCAGTGATTTGGGAACTAAATTTGCGTTGAAACTTGGTCAAATGAAATAAAACCCTGTGGAAACCTTAGAGCTGACTGTTCTTCTATCGACCCGCAGAACACGCCAGACAGATCACCAAGTCCATGATGAGGAAACCAACGCTTGACAAACTACGGTCCAACAGAGAGGCTGACATCCAAAACTTTGTCAGCTTCATCACCAAGGACTCCATTCAGAAGTCGCTGCGCATGTACATGGAGATGCTGAAGCAGAAGAAGGCCTAGAGTTAAAGAGGACACTGTCTCACACACACACACACACACACACGCACCAAAGGAACTAAACCCAGAACTTCTGCAGCTCATTTTGTGTGTTCACTGGTATTAAGTGCAAGAGAGGTTTGAAGGATTCAGGTCAGGTAAAATACACCATCGTGTAGTTTTACGGCAGTTTCGTATCTTCATCTGAGAACTAATATTAAGAGGCTAAAGTGGAGTTGAAATACGTAAATACTGTCTGAGTGAACAATAATAGGCCAGCCTGCCAACTTTCTGATACCTGAACGTGGCTGGTTCCTGTCAGACATGCCGTTGACCCATAAGTGCCTGTCTTTACTGTAACTACTAGAGCCTTAATAGCCCCGTACCCATTTGTGCATGTAAGAGTTAGTTGATTCAAAATTGTCTTCATCTCCTAAACTTTTTTTTTTTTTGCACACTTTCTGTCCATTTCATACTGTGAAATTTATCAATAAAGCATTAGGTTTCTATGATGGGAAGATGAAAGGGTTTTCTTTACATAACCGATATGTTTAACCACTTTATTATGTTAATGGATGCACATTAAGTCTCTATTTAGTCTCAGGAGCACACAGCACTGTCTGAAACATAGTTATTTTACTATTAAGGTTCAGCCTGAAAGAATAAGATCTCTACTCAAATAAAAAGTGAAACAAGCTGCACTTTAGCTTCCAAAATAACTGATAAATTGTCAGATCAAGTCACACTTCATTACTGAAGTGGTAGCGACATCCAGAAGCCTCTTAATGGCAATCCCTGTTTCTACTCAGTTTCTGTGTTGGTTGAAGGGATTCGGCTCAACATAATCCGACAAAGGAGGTGTGTGTGTGTGTGTGTGTGTGTGTGTGTAAAGCAGATCAATTCCACTTGAGAGGACCGCTCCGTCATAAAAATAAAATGAACACCCGTGGTCCAAATCTTACAGAGTACGTACCACGAGGTGTGAATTGTTTCTCTTATCCCATGCTTCGTGTTTTATCAGGGATGTAGGAAACATTTGGTTCTGATTTCCCATCACTGAGCATCACTTTGCAAAATAGAGAACACGGGAACATGAATGCAGATTTCTAATCTTTTCAGAAACAAAGATTTCATGAAGACTTAGTTTGATTTACTTAGGTCTGGCATTTCATAAACCTCTGATGAGATTGTTTTCAGTTGTGAGAAGTCATGATTCAGACAGCAGGAGAGCTTCTCAGCTCCACCTCCACCGGGAAATGGTCGCTAACAGCCAGTGCCTGAAGGAGACAGAGCAAACGTTGGTCCAGGTTCCACATTGAATGAAGGAGAGTTGTTTTTTTACACTACATGCAGTGTGAAACTCAACTAAAACTATCCAAATGCGTTGAATCAAGTGTTCACACTCGTTTTAAATGGGGAAGGGGGATTGTCTTAGAAAAATGACACCATGATGAATCATTTCAGAATTTTTACCACTTTGTTGAAGCATCTTTTGTTTCAGTTTTAGCATTCAGGTGTCTTTTCTAGAATCAATTCAAGTCAAGTTTGTTTGACCTGACTTTATCTGGACCTCAAGAGCCAAAAAAGGCAAATCATGTCATAAAGTAGCAGCATTCAGTATATCCTTCTAAAGTGTATAAAGTGGCTGAAACTGTGCCTCCTGTAGCGAATGTTTTTTTTAACTGTGTAGTAACAGCATCCTGCCACTAGATGTCAGTTTTCCCACAATACATTAAAACAACCCAGAAATGTCCAAAAAGAGGAAACAGTGATGCAGAATGATGAGTTTAAAGTTTAACTCACCCCAATATCAACATTTTTTTTGCAGATAAACTGTTCTAATGGGCCTAAGGGTGCTAAATTTAGGTTACTGTGAATTTCTTTACATTTTTCACGTGAACTGGAATGAAATTATGAAATCAAAACTGTTATCTATACAGGTGCAATCGGCCCTTTTAATGACTTCATGACGCCAAAGTTCCCCAATATAGAAATGAGTTTGACACCCCTGCTTTAGAGGGAATGTCCAGTTTTTGTAATTACTGAAGTAATTACTGAAGTAATTTCTTCACTCTGGGTGGTTGGTATATGAACAATGCCTTCCTCCTGACTGATACCTTTATGCAGTGTCATCCTCCTGATCCTTTGCAACTTCTAACTTGGTTTAAGTTAGAGGAAAAAAAACTTTACAAAATAAATACCCCATATATGGAAAAATATGAAATAATTTATCATGGTGTCATATTGCAAATATACTGGCATTTAAGAGAAATATTATTTGATGGTGCTGGGGCTCAATGATCACATATCACAGGTAGCATTTCTATTGGTTCTTTATGAAAGTTCTAAACTAAATTCAATAATTTGGATATTGTAAAAGCGGAACTGTCAAAATGTATAGGATCCCACAGTAGAGTTATGGGGGCAGTGGAAAGGTTCCACCTGTTAACACATCAAACACTCGCTGACAACATCAATGATGCATTTCTGACCAACTCAACACCTGAAGGTCAAGAACATGGTCGTCATAATTTGCTCCATCGTTATTTGAGCAGTGAAGTGGACTAGATTTTACCAGGCTGTGACTGAGGTTCAGGTCGGCCATGAAGTCATAAACCCATGCGCTGCCGTCAACCACTCCCTTCAACATGTCTGCTGTGACCACGATCCTGCAAGAAGCGGAGGGATGAGTGGAAAGAGTGGCTCATGGACTCTGTAATGTGCGTGTAGCTCTGGGAGTGTGGCTCTACCTGTCATAAGGGCAGTTAGTATGAGAGACGGTGGTGTCAGCCGTGTCTGGGATCAACCAGTGGAAGCTCTTGTCTGTGAAGATGCGGATCTGTTGCCAATCCGAGCCCGTCACATAAGTACAGCCTGCGTTAAAGTCTCCGAGCAGCACGATGTTCTGACAGGAGAGGGTGAAAGGTTAACTTTGCTTCAGCTGCCCCCCTCTCACATACATTTATTTTTAAATGCGTTTTCACCACATTTCTACTTATAGTTTATTCACATTGGTGTTCCAGCGAGAGCGGACATCAGTCACCACATCATAAAGAGCATCTGTCTCCTTCACAGCGAGGTCTGGAGAGGTATGCTGGGGGATCAGAGTGAAGGTGCTTGAGGCTGCGAAACAAAGAGAATGGTGGTCAAAGGACTGAGTAAGAAGATTCATCGGGGTCATGGCAGCTGGTTAGGGTTGATCGTAAGGTGGATGGAGCTCAATACAGGGATATTACCTCCCAAATCATGAGACTGGGGTGAAGGTTCAACTTTCCTGTATGCCAACAACCCTAAAGGCACAGCCAGCTATACAATGGAATAGTTGCAATAAAAGCTTGATCTACTAAATAATAATACAGCAATGTTGCGTCTAACTGCTGTGGTTATTTCTGGCGGGCATCAGAGGATCTATTAGTGGCAAAATAATCCAACTCAGTTCATCGAGTCACTGGCTTGCAGCATTGCCTCCTTCTGTGGGAGCCTGTAGCCACAGTGAACAGTCGCTTGCATTGTGCCGTTGAATTTTCATTAATCCATCATACGGAGCCTGGAGTCAGTGACAGCGGAAAGGAAAACTCCCCTTTAACAGGAAGAAACCTCCAGCAGAACGTGGCTCAGTGTGAATGGCCATGTGCCACGATCCATATCTCTCAGACCACAGGACGTGTCTCCAAAAACTGATTTCCTTGTCCTTGTGTGCATTTGCAAACTGTATCCTGGCTTTTATGGGTTTCTTTTAGAGTAATGGCTTCTTCCTGGCAGAGTAGCCTTTCAGCCAATGTCGGTACAGGACTCGTTTCACTGTGGACACCAGCTCCAGCCAGCATTTTCACAAGGTCTTTTGCCTTGTTCTCGGGTTGGTATGCACATTCATCTTTGGGACACAAAACTCGCCTCCTTCCTTAGCGGTATGGTATGATGGCTGGACAGCCACACAGTGCTTATACTTGCATGTAATCGTCTGAACAGATGAACGCACCTTCAGGGATTTAGTAATCGCACCCTAGGATGACCCAAACTTGTGCAAGTCCACAAATCTCTTCCTGATATGTTGGCTTATTTCTTTTGACCTTCCCATTATGTTACACAATGAGGCAGAGTGTTTTAGGTGTGGCTTTAAAAAATCCACAGGTGTGTCTCAAATCAACCCAAATGTTGTCAGAAGCTTCCAAAGACATGATCTTAGAGTGGTCTTAGTGTACGGAAACTTTTTAAAATAAAGAAAGTAATAGATTATCGTCAAAAATAATCCTTCTCATTATTCTGGCATTTAGCAAATCAAAATAGTTTTGGTAATTCCAACAGACCTAAAATAGGAAGGCTTAAGTGGCTTAGCGCCAATATAAGAAATGCGATAAAAATGGTCTGATGCAAAAACTGGACGGAAATAGATGAAACCAGCAGCCAAAATAAAAAATGTAAAAATAAAAAACTTTGAAAGACATTGAGGCCACTTTAAAATAGAACAACAAAGTCTGGCTTCTTGGAGACAGATATTAATATCAGTCAGGGATGGTTTAATACTTTTGCGCAATAATTATCCAGAAACAGCAGAAACCCTCCGCGCTACTTTTGTAAAGCATACCGGTCAGCTTGGATGAGAACATGACGACGAAAGGCTCCCTCATAAAAGTGTCTGTCCCACAGGACTCACAGCCGTCATCAAAGGTGTAGCTTTTAACCACAGATACGCTCCTCTGTCTGCAGAGAAAGGGTCAAAGTTCATCTCATCGGTTTTCTGAGAAAGCATGTTAAAGCGCCTCGCAATGCAGAATTTCTTTAATGAAGACCTTAACAGTGGTTGGTTGATTAGCTCTGAGTTTTAATGATTAGGTGCTTTAAGTCACATGCTCATCCGGTTGCTGTATTTAAAAGTTTAATGCTGATCATGGACTTTATATGTGTAGATTGATAAAAAAATGATATTTACTATATGGTTGTTTAGTGCAATGAATTATTTGCTAAGAAACATTTGGATCAGTCTCTCCTTTGACTCAGACCGAGATCCATCCTTTCTTCTGGTTCTGATTCCTTAGCGTTAGAGTTCAGCAGGTAAGCTGCTCCATCACATCACCAGGCATTGATCAACGGAGGAATCTAGAAAAACACTTCCCACTTCTCATTAGATACTGGTTAAGAACGTACGCTCCGCTGTTTTTTTTAACCCTGTTGTTACGTTTTGGAAAGCAGCAGTTCGTAAAAAGTCCAATATAATATACCTTGGCTGAACGCAGAAGTCCAGACATGCGTTAAAAACAGAAAGTAAGTGTTCTGTTTAACATTTAAAGATTATAACTGACCATGAGTTAATTACAGGTCATTTCAAAAGCTTTCAGACTTCTAAAATAGCAGAATAAGATCTTTTATTTTAATAATCTCACGTGTATCCACAGGTATATAATAGATAAAAAGTTCAAGACAATAGCTTCATAGCAGCAAATGTTATATGACCATCTAAGAAAAGACATCTTGTAAATTTAAAAAATTATGTACTATAAGAAATGTGTTGTAATTTTGAAGAACCATGCTTTTATTTCTATTTTTAGGTTTTAAAATAAAGGAAAACCTAAAACCTTTGCAAAGTTAAACAACGATGAACACATCTTAATCTATGGGATCTTGTTATGTTTGGAAGATTATAATAAAAGTAAAATAAGAATAGTTTTTTTGAAGAAAGTTCTTTTTTTAGTTGCTGGCATGATAATGAACACATTTTCTAGACCAACAAATTAGACTCAAACAGTCAGAAAACTCTACACCTGGCAAACATCTACAACAGTGTCTTCTTTTCTACTATGTTTTATTAAAATCTTATACGTTTCGTTTATTGCTGAGATGGTAAAATAAAATAATGATGAAATTATGGACAATGATGTCCCTGAGTACCTTAAACCTGCCAATTTTGTCCACGATAGAAAGGTTTTGGTCACCACTGTTCTAAACTGTCTGCTCCTCGTTCTGCGTTCAAACTGATTCATTTTGATTTAACCAGAAAACTCATCTTATTGTGGCCCCAGATCTCTGCTTAGAAAACATTGCATGACTTTGCACATGGCTTTGAAACACAATCTGTAGCTTTTATTTTCAGCATAAACTGTATGTATTCACCCCCGTGTACCTGTAGAGAAAGAGGTATCTCTCCTTGTAGGTACTGCGACCCAAGGGCTCACTGACAGTGTAGCTGAATTCAGGAGAACCTCTGAGGGAACAAACACAGAGGAACATCAGAACTAATATTCCTTGCTCCAACTTGTTTAGTGGATGGTGCAGTGTTTGCTCGGTGTGAGCGAGTCTAACTTGTTGACGTGATCCATGAGTTTTTTGGTTGCTGACAGGTCATTGTCTCTGACTTCCTGGATCAGAACGATGTCATAGCGATGGACGATCTGCGAAAACACAGAGTAAAACTCAATGGCTTGCATTATGCTCTTTGCTCTAGTAGCATTGACCCTCTTTTGGTGGTTACTTGCAGCATGAATTGCTAATGGTTATCAGTGTTGTGATCAGACTGGCTATCATCATGTGACAGAACCAGTCTCATCATCTGGTGGCAATTTCTTCAGAGCATTAAATCTATCAAGAAACCTTTATATCGGATACGCTAAAAGTCTCCTAAAGGTATGGCATTGACGCTTTCTTTTCAGCGTAATCTTTTCAGATTCTCTTTAGAGCTAGACTGACAAAATAAAACCCCTGGAATAATCGTCCTTAAGGTATATATGGGGACCCCATATTTATAGCGTTGCTATACCGTGCAAATGGTAACTTTTTTCTGTAGTTATTGAGGATATCTATCATCCAAAATGTGAAAAAGCAAGTCTACAGAGACATGATTGTCCAGGTCACGCTAAGAAAGCATTTATGTCACACAAGCAGCTGCAGAGCTGAGGTAGGAGGAACTGTAGACGTGACGACTATCAGCCATAGTCCACAAAACTGGCTTTTATGGAAGAGTAGCAAGAAGAAAGCCATTGTTCAAGGAAAGCCAAAGGAAGTCCTGTTTGCACCAGAGCATGAAGTGGCTGGGGTGATACTAAGGTTCTCTGAGAACACTGAACATGGTTCTCAGGGGTCAGGGCTCAGTCTCTTTCTTAGTGGAGGAGTGAAAGTATGTTTGGTGTTCATGAATGATGCAATGATTGAGCAGAAGATGTCTGGACGGATCAGCGCTTCACCTGCAGTAATGAGGGAGCCGATCCAGCCTTTCAGGGTGAAGAAAGGGTTGAGGCAAAAAGCTAATCTCTCAATTTTCTGGTATGTCTACATCTCACCATTCATCTGTGGTCCTCAGATATGGACCATGACCAAAGGAACTAGCTCCTGAATATGAACCTAGTGACCTAGTGACCTTGGAGTGCCTTGCATACCTCCCTGAATGAATTGGATAGTATCACTGAGGAAAAACAGACACACTGTAAATATCACACCCACACACTTTCTCTGAAAAATAAACCCAACAACAATTGTAACTAATCATTGAAAGATTTGAAATAGTCATCAGAAAACGTACGCTCTGACTTTGGAAGCATTATAATGGCTGTTTTCTTCATGACTCGATTTTTACTTCAATGCTTTCATTCATGTCAGAACAACAGAACAAAGGATTTAGAAAAGAAAAAAAACACGTAGAGCAGTAGTGTTGCAGACCGTGCTGATGATGTCCATCAGAGTTGTGTTGGAGGCTTTTTGGTCCCCAAATGATTTGATGTTGAAGGCTCCCAGCCGGAGAGAGGAGGACAGCTGCAGGAGGCCCACAAAGAGCCCCACAGACCACAACACGCGCATCCTGGGCCACAGAGGTTAAATCTAAATGTGGAGAATCTTATATTTAGTAGGTGGAAACTAGAAGCATACAGAACTGAGAGGTCCCTTGTTTAAGATGTATCATCACCTAAATTCACCCAGATTTGAAGCTGCAGTGCTACATTAACAATTAGGGAGGGTACATTTCTCCAGATCACCCAAAATCCTCGGGTTTCTCTGTGTTCTCTTCTCTCCTCAGCAAATCCCACAACGTTTTAGAGGGTTTAGGTCCAGGGACTATAATGACCCATTGGAAAAGATTAATTTTTGAGTCTGGTGAACCACTGCTGAGTTTATATGGCTGTATGTTTTAGATCTTAATCCTTTTGGAAAACTCTCTGATGACCCATTTCCAGATTTTTATCTAAATTTAATGAACTAATTAATGAATTAAAACTAATTCTCTTGGTATTTCAAACAGATCATGATGCCATGGACACAAACAAGGTTTAAAGGGCCAGCTGTTTTACTTCAAACCCACCCAGAGAGTCGTTGCTGAAACGCTCAACCTATCTTTTCTGACCAAAGCACACAAGCTCCAGTCAAAGTCTGGTATCGGTCAGAAAAAGACTTTTCTGTCCTGCCATCACAGCCACCTGGAGCTGGCTACACCTCAATAGGACTCTGACTGGAACATCGGGATTTGGTGAGAGGGAACTGTGACTGAGCTTCTCAGTAACAAACACTCCAGTCGGGATGAATATTTAGACACGTTAGCCCACTGTAAGGTATGGTGAAGGATCTGGGATGCCTTGGGTGGACCAATAAAACTGAAAATGGGTCGTCAGTGGAGCTTTGAGCAAAACCTATCAAATCAACATGAAGCTGCTTTACTATACACTGTAATCCTGTTGAAAACTGTTATTTGTAAACATAGTTTTTTTTCCATTTCCGAACGAATGTAATCAAAGTTAAATTTAGATTTTGTCAGGGTGGACTCATGCTACAGCATCAACGGATTTATTAGTTCTGATGCTTTTAACAGATCTACGGCAGGGGTGCCCATACTGTACAGAACTCAACTCTGCCCTGCATCCTCTGCAATGTTACAGCCACCACACGGCTGCTACAGATCACTGAGTCCATGCAGTGGCGTGACCAGCCTTAAAAGCCTCTCACCGCCTGTCTCAGTGTGGGAGTGTGAAGCAGACAGAACACTTGCTCACCGCTAACAGCCCAGCGTGCTGCCCGTTTTCCTGCGTCTGTCTAACTGTCAGACTGGGACATTTTATGTAATACGCTGCTTTTTTTTTTTTTGCCGTGCTCAATGGACAGGTAAAATATTATGCCAGTGCCATAATATGTTTTCTCTTTACCCTGGTTACACATTCTAACTGGAGCAAGTGACCACGGGCAAAGATTTTCAGACGAACCCAAGAGGAACAATGGTAAAAGCAGCGGTCAAATTGTAAAGAGAAAAGAGGCAAGAAGTGCGTACCTGCTGAGCAAGAAGAAGACGAAAGCCTGGTGGTAGCACAAAGCCTTGCTTGTATAGGAGTCAAGCCCTGATAACCTCCTGTTTTAGGGTTTTTTATTTACCTGCTGACCCATGTGACGAAGGCATGCTGGGAGGAGAGATGAAAGGAGGTGTCGTTTGAATGTAGGACAGGTTTGGGCTTTTTTTCAAGGTATCCTGTTTAAAGTGCCACAGAGCATTGCTTCAAGTACTTCGTTGTATAACATGGCAACTTTCCTTTTGGCCTTGGGTTGGTTCTGAAGCAACTGGGCTCATCATGCAGGCACGCTGTGTCCGTTTTAACGGAAACATTTTGACAGCGTAAACATACTTTACAACGTCTTTCACAAGAATTCATGTTCCTTGAACCCTTTTTCACCTTTTATCATATCAACAAACTTTATGTGTGTTTTATTAAGTTTCAAGTGTGACACATATTTGTAAACTGCAGAAAAAGATATTTATTGGTGGCTACAAATGCAAATCTGCCCCTCTTTATTTTGATTCCTCTAGATAAAATCCAAAGACAGTCTCATGGGGTGTGTCTTTACTAATTTTGCGTATCTAGAAACAACGTTTTTGGGTCATTGTTCTTTGCAAAAAAACTCACACTCAATTAGAGAGCACCTGGGAACACCAGTTTTGAATTACTGTCACAATTCTACTATGCATCTTAGACACTTTCATTCATAAGATTCTCATAAGACACATATATGTAGGGAGTTAATTGGGGAGGGTGGGGGGTAAGACATCTGGGGTGTGGCTTATTGTGTAGGCCTCACCCCTGGTGGCTCCCTCTTCCTCCACTCGCATTTAGACATTGAGGGTTCAGGGTAGGGTTCTTGGGAGGGGGGGGGGGGGGGGGGAAATGGGGGGTCAGGACTGTAGCATGGACCGGGAAGGTCGGGCTGTGGTAGTGCCCCCCCCCCCCCCCCATGTTGGTTTTAGGGTTCACCTACCGGGTCCGGAACCTGGGTACCCCTTTGGGGTGCCGGCGCCTGGGCCTGGGAATATAGGATGTGTGTGGTAAGTGCGAGGGTGTCTATTGCGTCCTTTTTGTTTTTTGTGGGGTTTTTTGTTTAGTTTTTTTCTAGGAGTGTTTGCGTGTGGGGGCACTAGGTTGGGAACGAGGGAATGTGACTGTGTATGTAGTTTTCTGTTTATTTGTCAGGTTGGGTTTGTATTGCCCCCTCTCCCAGGACATCTCAGGTCTCTACTAAGTGTGGAGCCCACCCCTGGGGCCCATGGTCGGATCCGCTCCGCCGTAGCTGGCTGCCAGCGGAGTCCACGGGCTGGTCCCCACGACTCCCTGGGGCTTCGGCATTGTGGCTGTTGGCGGGTTTCCTTGGGGTTGTCTCTCCTCTTCCCTTGGGTGGGGGAGGCAGATTTCCTGTGTTGGCCCCTCTTGGGCACCTTTACTCTGGGGTCCCTTTGGGCATCTGGGGTTTTGGTTCCCCTGGCGTCTGCCTCAGTGCTCTGGGGGGCGGGTCTTTGGCTCCTTACAATCGCTATTGAGCATTTTTCTCATGAATAAACCTTACATACACAAGCGCACTCTCACAAACACCTGCAGGTGCTTGGATCCAGGTACTTACAGACCCACATCTATACAGTAAACCCCTATTATTATCTTCAGCTGTCACTTTGCACATTTTGTATTAAATAATACTCTATATTCTTCAGTGATGGTATCAAGGCGTTACTTGATTGAATCTGTAATACTTTATCGGCTGGTTGTGCTGTTCTTTTTACATCTCTCTTTGCAGGTGAAGAAGCAGACTGAGGAGGTATCGTTCTCTCCCTTTACTCTCCTCTTTCTCTTTCACCTTTTTTCTTCTTCTACCTTCTTGTTTCAGTGTCCATATAACATGAAATTTTCCCTGTATAAATTATAATAAAGCTTCTTGCATGTATAAATCAAGCGGAGCACTATGGCGAAAGCGGTAAAGCTCTGCTTGTGAAAGTAAAATCTGTTGGTCTCTTTTTGGCATTAAGACAACAGTTCTTATTGCCACATCGCCAGACAGGACAATATAAAAATTTATTTAAAAAATTATCGTCACAGATTTTCAATTGAATTTATGTCCGGACTTTGACTGGGCCATTCTAACACATATGTTTGCTTTGTTCTAAACCACTCTGTTGTGTCTCTGCCTGTATGGTTGGTGTCACTTTGCTGCTGGAAGCTGATCATCGGCTCAGCTCCTAGCCTTTTTCAGCCTCTGACAGGTTCACATTCAGGATTGGAAATTATTTTCTAGATTTTTTTTTTTTTTTAGAAGAAGGATACAGCGGAGAAAATAACTCACCAGCCTTCTGCTGTCCATCCTTGCACACCCTGCAGGATTTCAGTCTGCTCTTGTGTTTTTCTTGGACAAGAGTGGCGTCTTGGTTGCTCTTCATGTGACAAGGATCTTTGTCTTACTGAGCAAGCAGATGCACACTGACTCTGCTGCTGCCAATGTTGAGCCTGTTCCGATGGCAACATGGGTCTACAGCACACTGTTGGTTCACCCTGAAGCCTTCTTTGCTATACTCTAACATTGTGCACTTACTAGTAAACTAGTTCTAAATTAGTTAGAAAAATTGTGATTTATTTTTTTGCCACCAGTAGCCAACATATTACAAAAATGACAAATTAAGACACGTCTTTAAAACCACTTATTGATTTATTTCAAACCAAGCTGGATATTTCATTGTATGATTACAACATTTAAAAAAAATGAACATGACTGTTGGGTTATAGAACCACACATCAGAGGGTATAAAATGTGCAGTTAATCCTACGGCACAGAAAGAATTGAGTCTGGCACCAAACTTTAAATCTAGTATGGCAACTGCGACATGGAAGGACAAGATAAATTATTACTGCAACCCTTAATGTTTGCAGCTCCTTTTGGGTTTTCCATCAGTCTCATATTCAATGCAAAAGGACAAAAGCATTTAACATCTACTCGTTCAGTTGTTAACGATGATCTGCATTTCAAGGCTTTGTTTGAAAAAAAATATTTTTTAAACCTTTTCGGTGGCTTTGATGAAATCTTTGAAAATTGCTGATTGGTTTACATTTCCTCCACATGCGCTTGTGTAAATGTGTCTGTTGGTGTAAAGTGGAAGCTGGGAAGGCAGCAGATGGTGCCCGGCCGTGATAATCAGAGTTTATTTGGGGTTGTGTGTGATGGAAAGTTTCTGCTACCTTCAGTTTCCTAATTTCCCTGCCAAAACCAACAGTCCTCCTGTTTTTGTTTTTGCATAGTCGCAATTGAATGAGTTCCACCGTGCACACAACATGGTACCAGCCATAAAGAGATCAAAGCAAAAATCATTTTTTTGCAAAGTGTTATTTTATTTTTGGGGGACAATGGAGAGAGGAAACAAGCTGCATGGTTAAACTGTCTCACATAACTCAACTGATGACCTTCAAGCTTTGTTTAGAATGTTTTAACGAAAAATGGAATCTGAACAGGTGGTACATGTGTTTATGTTCAGTCCCTTTGAGTCAACAATTTGCCGGACCAAGTTTCTCAGCATTCACAGCGACATGTCTCCAGCTTTGCAAACATCAAGAGTGAAACTGTCTCCTGTTCTTCACAACAAAATAGTTCAGACTCAGTCAGCCTGGAAGGTGAACCGCCGCACTAGTCCCAATAATTCTGTAGCCTCGGACAGCTTTTCTTCCATGATGGTCCCAGATTCAGATCCATCCATCTCCCCATCTAATCAGCCTCCCAATGCCTACAGTTGAAAAGCATCCCCACAGCCTGATGTTTCACCAAGGGGATGGTGTGTTCAGGGTGGGCTGCAGTGCTTTGCATTTAGCTTAGAAAGTTTAGTTTTAGTCTCCTCTGACCAAAGCACCTTGTTCCAGGCACAAAAAGGTTAAAAATAGAACAGCTGGGCTTCTATTCGGAAGCTGAAGACATTTCGCTTCCCATCCAGGAAGAATGTCTGGAGGAGTGTGGAGTTCCAAGCTTTATAGACCTGCCGATGAGGCCTCGTTAAAGCTTAGATTCACATGTAGATTAATCTGGAACTGATCGCCCCAACAATGGAGAGTCATTAGGCTCATTGTTAGCCTGGCTCACAGGAGAAATGTGGTCACATGCGTGGAGGGTTGAATTGGGGTGAAACTTGGTAGGAATCAAACCTATTGCTGTGTTGTAAGTTTTTGAAAGTTGAAACCTGAGCCCTCCTCCTCTGTTTAAAGTTGTTTTTTCTCTCTTAACGTAGATGGCTTCCTTCACCCCCTTTCGAAACATCTGTCTTCTTTGTCCAAAAGGTGAACATTTTGGTCCTCAAAAGAGTGTCCTCTGTCCTTAAAGGTATACTATGCAACCGGGGTTGATTTTCCAGCGAGGCGCCCCCCAGAGGGCTAAAGTAAAAGTGCACTGTCGTAAATATGCTCAGCTGTTCTCCTGGTTTCTCCGTCAAGCCAGGCGTGGTTGTTTTGAGCTTAGCAGACAGGCGAACGCAACGAATCACCATCCTGCTGTTCAAGCAGAGCTACGAGGGAGCGTCCTCCCCTCCTCTCCGTCCCCGCCAGTGGAGTGAGGGGAGCAGGCGTCCCGAAACGACCTCTGCCTGGCCCGGGACCCGCTGGGCCCGGACATCGGCTTGCGGGGGGGTTGGGGAGGGCGAGGGTCCCGGTCCACGCGACGCGCTGGCCGTCTGTTTCCGTATGCCGCGCGGCCGCCGGGGTGTCTCGTCTTTCCTCTCTCCCCTCCGTTCCCCCCGACGCCCGGTGCCTCCCGAGCCGCGTCCGAGCGTCGCGCGGTACAGTTTGAGAACACAGATCAGCGGAGAACTTTTAAACCCCGCGGTTCCGTTGCACAGTTTGAGAACACAGATCAGCACACAGATGAGCGGTGAACGTTTAAACCCCGCGGTTCAGTCGCACAGTTTGAAAACACAGATCAGCACACAGATGAGCGGTGAACTTTTAAACCCCGCGGTTCCGTCGCAGTTTGAGATGTATATAAGTACCACGACTGAAAAACTCGTACAGTGTATGCCCGGCTTTAACACAGTGAAAGTATGAACATGCACAGAGAGAGAGAGTAACCATTCCAATGTTACTTACAATCGCATCAGCAGAAACGTGAGGTCCACGTCAGCCTTGCAGCCTTCTTTCTCTTTTAGCTCTCGCCATTCGGAAAAAAGCTTTCCCAATGTTCACCCGTGTACGACTCTTCTCTCTTTCCACAGCCCTTTTCCTCTTTCTTGTCTGCTCCGACATGGGCTTTCGCTGTTTTATCGCCGGTTCCGCCATGGTAACTGCACAGATATCGCCACTGCGCTAGCAACGAGCATACGTTTCACTGGGGGCGTGTAGCAGTTCTCGCCGTAAAGCAAGACCGACTCTCACGAGATTCTGAGCCTGTGGGTGCGGGCCGAGGGCTCCTGCAATGCGGTACCGCGCACGTGACGTCACGGCCTTAAGAGTAACGCCCCTTTTGCCGCACCGGTAGGGCAAACAGTCGTAGAACGCACATACAAACCAGCCATTACAAGCGCAACAGAACCAGTGATATGACCGACTTTGCAGCCATTAAACTTACCCAAGACGATGTCCCAGGCGCACGGTTTACTGGTCGCACTGTGGAAGAGCACACCAACCTTCAGCTGAAACGGTGGCTTGAGTGTCGAGGGCTAAAAAAAAACGGAAGACGGGCCGAGTTGATTCAACGGTAAGCTTTGTTTTTTTCCCTGCTCGGTGTTCATGCCTTTGTTATGATTTCCACCGTGCTCCGTTCACGTCGGCCTTTTTTGTTAGTTTGCAATCAATGTCCAGGAATCTGTATATCTTGCCAATAGGTAGCTACAAAACGATTGTTCACATCTCAGAATCTTTCGCTTAAGAGATTCAGGGCGTTTGTTTTTGAGTAAGCTATCCCGGTAGCAGGGTACCATGTTAGCGCCTGCTAACATGCTAGCCTATATGCTATCATGGCAGCAGGCGCTTCATTATTAATATGTCGGCCTCCTATCCTGCCTCTCCGTGGCTAAAATCACAGAGCTACATAATACACTGGAGTGCTAATCGCCGGCTGTTAGAACGGTGTAACAAAGCGACGAAAGATAGCTCGTTTCGTCGTTAGCTCTTCGACGCCTGAGCAGATTTAAGCTTCAGTAAAACACCAAAATACTCTCACCTGTTCACTGCTTGATGTCGCTGGAATTGGGTCAGGATGTTCTTCAGTTGGGCCCTTTCCACCGACAAAATGCTTGCTACATATGTAGGTGAATTTGGTAACTTTTTCCGGGTTGAAATGTTGTGTAGGCCGCCCGCACAAGTGTACCCAACGCACACACTTCTCCTTGGCACTCTTGAGTTTCGGGAAATTAATGAAGAAAACATCCTTCATATGCGGCCGATGAGCGTACCTCGAGTCGCTGTTGCACGTCCCATAGCAACAATGTTTATAAACCATGGTCTTAGATGTTGGAAAAAGCAGTCGTTTACCGAGTACAACCTAGGCTAACGCACGTCTCTTCCACAGCAAAACAGCGGCGGGTTTGGGAGTTTGCCCTACTGCGTACCACGTGATGTGACGTCATCGTGACGTTGTGTTTCTAAAAATAGCTCGCGCGCGGTATTTCCCCCACAGACCACCAGGGTGGCCAAGAAAACCTTTGTTCAACCTGAAATGACTCATTTAATCATCCAAAACGGTATGGAACACATTAATTAACTGAAAAATGTTGCATAGTGTGCCTTTAAGGTGTAGGTGGACAGCAGAGTCTTGTCCTGAGGAGGTAGCTCTCCTGTGTTTTTCCAATAAAAGGTCAGAACATTCCTCACTGCACTGAACCGCATACACCACTCCGCTCATCTTAGGCTTGGGGGTTTTGTCCTTAAGATGGACCAGCCTCTGTCTGAGGGTCCTGTTGGGTTTGAAATGTACGGGGATCTTGTGTTTAGAGAAAATCCTCCTGAGTTTTTCAGAGACTCCCACAACATATTGAATGTTTAGCGCTTGATCTTCTCCACGTTCTGTGATGCGTCTTTTGGATTTGCTTGCTGATTTGACAAAAGCCCAGTTAGGGTATCCACAAGTTTGGAGAGCGTAAGGTTCTGATGACAGAAAGTTTGTGTTCCAGTGGATGGTGAGAATCAAAAAGGCATTTATTGTGTCCCCCACATGATTTGTGCCAAACAGCAAGCAGGACTATTTCAATGCATTCCCTCTGCAAAAGCTTTCTGTTTTCTGCTTTTCATTCAAGGCCTGTTTTGTGGAGTGCGCAAATAATAGTTGTCCTGTTGACAGATTTCTTCATCTAAGCTGCGGATCTCTAAAGTTTTGGTTCCTTCTTTTAGTTCCTTCTCTCTATATTTCTCTCTTTGCCCTGATTGTCAGTTTCAATGGAGGGCATTGTCTTGGCAGGATGACTTGGGACAAACTGCGATTGGAGCTAATTAAGACGACGAAATACCCAATAAAATTCCACTACAATTAAAAACAACCCTAGTACAAAATAATAATTCAAAGAATCAGAACATTTCTAAAGAATAATTGTTTTATGGATGGGCCCCTAATGGCTGCTGCCTTCTTACACACCTACTGTTTGGCAAGCTACCCTAAAAAACACCAAAAGTACATGAAGAGTGTGTAAAAATAAACTTGCACTTGGCTGATTTGGGCTTTCTGTTAGGAAAGCTGACAGCATCAGGCACATGAGTGAGAGAGAGCACAAAGAAGCCGTGATGGCACATTGGTTTTAAATAAGCCAAAAGTTGTTTCAGAAATAAACATCCCCATTTTTTAAGGTTAATGGTGTGCAAGTGCCTGACCTGGGACCAATTTACCCTCTGCTCTAAAGATTTATAAAATGTTATTGTTTAAATGAAATGTATTGCTTGCTTTAGATGCAGAAACATTGCAAGTATTAATGTTGGTTAGCAGTCTTCTCCATATGGCTGGGGCGATAAGGCTTAAAAAATTAAATCTCAGATTTCATTATGCCAAATCCGATTAATCGTTTTTTTCCCCTCCTTTTTGTTTCACAAAAAGAAATTAAAGAAATAATTTTAAAACTTGCTTTTATGTCAAGCATTTTGTCAAAGTCTAACTAAATACAAGCTATGAAACATGCTTGTAAAACAAGACCTGCCACTGTAAACAATGAAAATATAACTAAATGTTTGCCGTTGGTGGTAGGGTTAGGGTTACACGATGAGCCAAGAACCGGCTTCACTTTACTTGCGTAATTTCAAACTAACTTTAAAAACAAGTAAATGCATAAATTTAAGTGCCTCGTATTACAGTAAAAAAAATTTCCTCTTTACAATATTTTGACTATATATTTTCCCAAACATATACTCAGAATTGCATTCTATTCTCTTCATGGAAGCCCAGTGAGTGCATCGGTAAAATGAAATCCTGATTTTCCAAAAATGTAATCTTAAATTGTAAATTCGAATTAATCAATTAAATTATGTCCGTGATTGGTAGGCCATACCATGGCCAGAATAACAAAACATTGCTGTATTAAAAATCTTTTTTCATTAATCTGATCTAGTATTCTAATTTTCTAAGGAACTGAAGCCCCATCTGTCAGCTATGAATTTTAAAAATCCAAGCTCAGGTACAGCTGAGATGCTCTGCAGGTTGCTGCGTGAGGATCTGGCAGCCCTGGTAGGGTAACCGCATTTTAACTTCTTGACGCTGTTAGGGAAATATGTTCAAAACCCTTTTAAATTTTAGAGGGTCAGTACAGCTGCCTGACAGCTGCACTCTATTCTTAGAATAGGCTCGCAGGGCCATGGTTGGAACGTTGTGCGGGTTTGCACAGATACCACCTTATCATATAAGGACTTGTATTTTTACTTTTGTTTTGCTCGCACACCTATCCAGGCTTGTGCTACACTTTCAAGGTGAAGACGATGCATCAAGCTAGTTAAGACTGTTTCTGGCCACACATTGAAACTACTGATAACATATGAGACACAGGACCGCTCCCTTTGTTCAGGGAAGCAGCATAGGGTATTTATTCTGAATGTATTGAATATTGTCTACAGCTGCGGTTGTCGTCTGAGGTAACTGTAGACCAGCAGTTGGGGGAAAAGGTCCTGTACACATGATTTGTACTATTCAACTCTTTGAATACATCTTGATGAACTTTGGATTCCGTCTCTGTGATTTATTAATTTAATAATTTTGTCAATTATGTGTCCTTAAGTTCCACAATAAACAAACACGCAGTTGGGAGGAAAGTTCAAGGGATTTGAACACTGTAGCAAATCACTGCTCGTTCATGAGAAGTGCCATAACGGGCGGCGGTCACCCCTTCTGGCCGGTGTGTGGCAGTGATGAGCCGACAGCTCTGTGACGCGGCCTAAAGAGAGCCGTAGAAGAAGAAGCGTCCAGCGTCAGGCTCCAAACAGGAAGAAAACATCCGAGCCAAGGGGCTGGTGTAGCAGCTTGCGTCGGAGTGGCTCGGTAATGCGGCAGCTTTGAGGGTCGGAAAGCAGCCGGGGCCCGTTATCATGCTGTGTCCGGAGTAGTGACAGAAGCGACTGAAAGCGCAGGAACCCGGTGCTGCTCCACTTTCCTCCGGTCCGACCGCTGAAACGAGGTGAGCTAGCTTAGCCACCGAGCGTTGTTAGCTTGGGGGCTAGCCTGTGTGTGGAGTAGGTTCTATTAGTACAAGCCGTTATCATATATAGCGTTTAGCTTCGCTGCGTTTTTGTAATTTTATCTACTAGTTAACTTTCCTGCCAAATCGAAGCTCTTCGGCTTTCCACGGACTGGATCACCTGCTCGGGGCTCAGTATGAGGTCCATATAACTCGCCACATGATGAGTCCTGTTTCTAAGGCCAGTCAGAGGGACCAGATGCTGCTTCAGCTGGTATGGCTAACAGATTGTGACCGAGTTCTAACCAAGCATGTATCCTCACCCCCCTTAGACTCCATCAGAGGTGCTAGCTGGCTTTAGCCTGGCTTTGGGTGGACGGTGGCGGTGCGGGACAAAGGGAGCGTCGCTCCGTCTGCTGCTACTTTCTATTCCCACAGCCTCCACTTGGCTATAATCCAAGACTTGTTTTTACAGTCATGGTCAGGACATCCGGCGCTTTGCAAAAGGGTTCAGACCACTTGAACTTTTTCACCTTCTGTTGTGTTTTAACCACCATATTTCAAAGTTTTGCCAGGGTTAGGGTTAGGGTTAGGATGGGGTAGGGTTAGGGTTTTTATCTAGGATGAGCCGATTCGATATGGTTCTCGATACATCGCTCACGACACGATACGATTCTCGATATAGCTCAGCGTGATTTGATTTGACTCCGATATCGATATTTGTTACTTTCAAATTAATCCTCAAAGTTATTCAATCAACAAAACCAGCCAAATATTATATTTATGTTCAGTTTATTGAACACTGATATATTAACAGCAAAACAGAGTGCATTTGGTTCAATGCATTAAACGTAGAAAGCAAAAATGTGTCCAAACGTCTGATTTTAGGGACAAAGGTGTTTCTAAAATCCTGTCGGCCATTCCGCAAATTCGTCTCACTTGCACTTCCTCGCTGTGAACAGTAATGGTGCGCTGTAATAACGCCCCCCTATGGGTTGGGAGGTATATCAATATTGAAAGCCAGACTATTAATATTAAATCCTTTTTAAAAACATCAATATTGATCTTTGTATCGATTTTTATGCACAGCCCTACCTGGAATGTATGTGATGATCTAACCCAACGTAACAGGCAATTGAGAAATTCTGCTTGGTTTTCATTTTTTCTTTAACTAATAATCTGAAATGTCTAGTTTATAATCCTACATTGTTTCTATTGGGAAATCAGTGAGTCGTCTCTACCTCTTTCTAATCTGACAGCTGTGTTATTTAATTGCTTTATTAATCCAGGTTGTTCCTTGGAGTTTTATAAGAGGAGGGTTAATAAACAACGGCGTCACGATGTGCAAGGGACGCAGCAGAGAGGTCCCGGTTAAAGCTGTAGAGATGTTCAAAGCAAGGAAGACAGGTGGAGCTGAATACATGACCCTTCTGCTAGGAAACTCGTCATAGTTTGCAAGACAACTCAGTTTGACCTGGAGATTCACCTTCTGTTTTATGAAATTTTATTCAGGTTCGGAAAAGATCGGCAAGACACAAAAATAAGGACTCAAACACTGTTCTGTTAGGATAATAGTGCCCATATTTATTATTCCCCACAGAATATAGCAACACAAAATAGCAAGCACTTCTTAAACACTATTTCTGCTACCCCACAGAATATAGCAACATGCCTTCAAATAAGCGTGATGTTCCACCTAGGGCTGGGCGATATAGAAAAAAAGCTTATCGATAAAAAAAATGCATATTGATCGATAATTATTGAAAATATTTAAAACCATATTTTATGTGCAGCTCTGCTGTTTTATGAAATTTTTATTCAGGATCGGGAGAGATCGGCAAACACAAATAAGGACTCAAACACTGTTTCTGTTAGAATATAAGGCACACATTTATTATTATTCCCCACAGAATACAGCACATCAAAACAACTAGCTCTTCACACAGGCAAAGTAGCAAGCATTAAAGCAACAAGCTTTCAAACAAACGTGACGCTCAACAGATTCTCAGAATCAGCTCTTACCATTGACACGAACTGGGAGCCCTCAGTCCTAGGTTAAGATCAGCATTCACGATGCCGGTATCCACACACGAACTCACGGCAGACTCACCGGGCTAAGGGCAGTCTCCTCTTTATATACTTGTAAACAAAGAGTCAGGTGTGGAGTGAGAGTGGCCATCTCTCCCTCCACAGCCGCCCTCCTTCCCAAAACATATTTCCCAAACAGAACCCGTTCCCAGCATCTCAGCAGTGTGCGAAGCAAAATAATATGAGTGCACTCAGAATACAGCAAAATAAGGAATACAGAATCAGTCTTTCCCACAACACATTGTCATAAGTTCCCACCACAAGTTAAAACAAATTATAGCACAATAACACATGTGGTTCTTAGTTTCACGTGAACTCAGGTGCGAACACCACAACAGCAATAATCAATGTGTGAACTGGCCAGTCCTCTCTCTTATTTAACTGACCAGTCTTCTCATTTATATATCAAAAGTTAAAACAAGTTATAAAACTGAGCAGGTTTTCCCATAATACATTGTTAAAGAGCAAAAATAATTCTTTAATATATCATCTGCCTGGACATTTAATGATATTGCTAAATGATTTGATTTAAATAAAGAACACAAACACAGAATTCCAATTAAATCTTTATTTAACCAACTTTTTTAACCATAACAGAATTTTTTTTAAGAAAAATAACTTAACTTTTTATCGCAGATCAAGAGTGGCAGGTTTTTCAACTGCAGAGAACAGCAGACATATCCATCACTATGAAGCATGTTACTGCATGCGTGATGTCCTTATGCCGCTTGGACGCTTTTTCATTTTATCACAAAGAAGGGAGCCCAGTTTAGCTGCTGTACCTGCTTTGTTTTGGAAGAAGTTCCAGAAAATTCCGACGACGCAGAGCCGCACAGCTCGCGGGGCCGCGCACAGCTCGGTTCCAAAACCCCCGTTTAGGGACCGTTTCCTCCGCCGCTCCTTGCTGCAACATATTCACATGCTCTGTGTTGTGGTTTGAGAGGGTGGCGCTTAGTGACGGCGTGCCGACTGTAGCAAGGAAGTAAAACTGTCTATCGAAGTTTTTATCGACCCTATTTTTTCCTATCGCCCCACACGTCTATCGATCAATATATATTGTTATTGAATTATCGCCCAGCCCTAGTTCCACCCCTTACCATGGCCCTGAACTGGGAAGCCGGTGTTATAAGAATTATTATTCTGAAGTCACTAAGGCCTCACATCATTCGGACAGAGGAGGCCTGGAGACAAGATGTCTATGTATGTAATCCACTGTTGCTGAATGCCGCGTAGATACTGTGCAGCATGGTGATTGTCTAGGATAGACTGTCTTTGTTTTGTCTCAAGCCAAGGCCACGGTGCAGTATTAGGGGAAGCCGAAAATGCGAGACAGGCAGAGACAGGGCAGATGCAGACTGCAGCGGGACCGTGGGGTGCGATTTACTTTCCATCTATGTGATCTCTGCTCTGTTTCTCAATAAAAGTGCTGGAACGTCATCACCGCCGTCTATTCATTTAGTAAAGATGGGAATTCAGTTATCTTTGCTTAGAATTCCATCCACAGCCGGTCAGTCCGGTAAGAGCACAATCCACGCGGCCGGGCGTCCAACTCGGACCCACGGTAGACTTTGCCGGACTGAGGGTGGTCTCCCCTTTATATACTTACAAACAAAGGGCCAGGTGTGGAGAAAGAATGGCCATTTCTCCCTCCACAGCCGCCCTGTTTCCCAAAACATGTTTCCAAAACAGAAACCGTTCCCAGCATCTCAGCAGTGTGTGAAGCAAAATAATATTGCAAACTCAGAATACAGCAAAAATAAGGAATACAGAATCAGTCTTTCCCACAACACATTGTCATAGGTTCCCACCACAAGTTAAAACAAGTTTTATAACAAAATAACACATGTGGTTAGCAACATAATAACAGAGTACGAGCATATTTGTTGCTCTTAGTTTAAAACTAACCAGTTCTTCCCAAAATACATTGTCAAAAGTTAAAACAAGTTATATAACTGAGCAGGTTTTCCCATAATACATTGTTAAAGAGCAAAAATAATTATTTAATATATCACCTAACAGGACAACGAGTCTGCTGTGGAGAGTGTGATCTCGTCTGCCATCAGCTGTTAGGGTAGCAGCATCAGGGACTTAAAAAAAAAAAAGCTAAACCAGCTGATAAGTAATGCTGGTTCAGTTCTGCGGACTCTTGTAGAACCTCTGGAGACGATTGTGCAAAACCCTGAGCATCCTCTTCATCAGAGCGTCTTCAGTCAGAGGCTTCTCCAGCTGTGAGACAGACCGCTACAGATCTAAGAACGTTCATGTTATCCAGTCAAAGCCCAGATCTATCTACACATAAGAATATGTGTCAAGACTTGAAAATTGTTAATCAAAGATGCCTTCCACAAAAACGGAGTGAGGTTTAGCTACTTTGCAAACGATAAGCAGAAAAGTCGGCCTCTAGATAAGCAAAGCTGGTAGACATGTACCTGGAAAGGCCTGCTGCAGTTAAACTATAATCTATATTGTATCAATTCAGGGAAACGAAATGCAAACGGCTGTCGTACTTTTCAAAATTTTCTTTAGAAAAGAATCTTTAAAAACTGCACATTTTCCTTAAAATGTTAAAAGGTTCGAGGTTGGTGGATATATTTGCCGAGGCATTGTCTGGTTTTTATCCCACGTTGTTTTAAGATTTGAATCAGGATTTGCTTGTTTCCACATGACCGGGGTTATGCTGCGCTCTGTTCTCGGGATCAGCTGCAAGAATCATATAAGGACCAGTGGGACAACAGATGTGTGATAAGTGCTGTATTTTATGACCTTGGAGCGATCTCTGAGCGATGCTGTGTTTGCTTTGTGAACTACGTGGCCAGGATGTTTGGTTACACACGAAAACATGGAAGCAGCTTCCTGTTGTCGTTCATATTAAGCGAAGGTCGTCATGACAAGTTGGATCCACGTTTCAAGCTTTGGTTAGGCTTAGCTTGCATTCTCAGCTTACCATAGACCTGTCCTTAAACATTTCCTGCTCACAAACATCACTTTTGGGTTTAAACGTGCACACTTGGACTCAGAGGTTTGCTTTAGGCTCTCTCTCCTTCGGGTTGGCGACGGACCTGTCCATCTCCTGGTCTACACCAACACTCCAAACTCAACAAGTTCATACGTCAACATGCTCCACGCTTGCGGGCCGTGCATGTTGACGCTGAAACACAGGCTGATGTGTGTTTGCAGACTGACTAAAGCCTTCCTGTGATTTGTGTTGAACCCTGCAGGTGTGAATGAGTGACGTGGTGCCTCCCACAGCTCTCAGTGAAGTCCAGCTCCGCTTCCTTTGTCACGATGACATAGAGAATGTCAAACTGCTGTGTGGTGACTGGTTCCCCATCGAGTAAGCTTTCTTCGATCTCTGTGACGCATGTATTACACCAAAGAAACACAGAATCTATTATTCACTGTGATCTTTATGTATGGCAGAGATATTTCTCCCTTTGCCTTGCAGAGAGAAGTGATCAATTGTTTTAGTATTGTGAGGGGACGTAGCTGTGATCAGACGACATGACAACAAAGCTCGCCCCGCTCTTTTCTCATTTGGTGTTACATTAAACAGGGTTTTTGCCCGTGTGATGTTGGTCATTTATTAATGATATGTATCTATACAGCGTGTAATTCTGTAGACTTTCTTGTGATTGTTAAGATTTTAAGTCATGACTGACTGAGTATTCCAAAACTGTAAGATGGAAGGAAATTGATACATGATATTTTTTTTTTTCTGTTTCACATTGGTTTGTGGCTGCAATGTGACAAAATAGAGAAAAGCTGTAATGGATGGGATTGTTTTACATCCCTCTACGTCAGGGGTCTTCTAATCTGGTCCTCGGGGTCCGGTGTCCTGAAACTTTTAGATGCGTCCCTGGTCCAACACACCTGAATCAAATCTCCTCAGTCTGCTGTGAAGATCTCCACAGTTCTGCTATTGACCTATTTGGCTACGTTCACACTGCAGGTCTTGATGCTCAATTCCGATTTTTTTTGCTGAAATCTGATTTTTTTTTTTTAGCTGGCTGTTCATACTACTATTAAATGCGACCGGCATCATACCTCTGTCTGAACGGTTCAAGAGAACAAACCGACCCGCATGCGCAGATAAGAGAGAGGCGTCACACAGCAGTGTGCTGTTTACAGAAATAATGGTGGATGTCATTTTTTCCAGAAGTGTTCAATAAAGTTTTGTTAAAAAAAATTAACAAGCCGGCCGACTTCTCTCCTTATTATTCGAATGAGAGCCAACAATATTGAGACCACATTATAGTAAGGTAAGAAAACACCAGCACAGCTATTGATAGCGGTCTTTTATGGAGCGCTAGCTGCTACTGCTGTGTGTGGATATAGTGAGAGACAGGAAAGTGACTTGAAAGACGGATAAATTGCGACATGACCGTTCAGACTGTTGACGTTTTAAAAAAATATCTGATACCTATCCGAATTAGTGCCACTATTTGAAGTGACACAAACAGAATTTTTTTGGGGTGAAAAGATCAGAATTGGGCCGTTCACACTGGTATTAAAAAGAAGGATATGGGTTGCATTTCCCTGCAGTGTGAACGTAGCCTTGGACTCGGTGGTGTTGAAGATGACACACATAAAAGTTGCAGGACACCGGCCCCCCGAGGACTGGAGCTGCAGCCCCCTGCGCTACGTTTGGCATCTGAGCGACGGCCTCGCTGACCCTCGGCTTCTGTCCGACGTTTGTCTCCAGGTACCCAGACTCATGGTATCAAGATATCACCTCCAACAAGAAGTTCTTCTCCCTCGCTGCCACCTTCAGAGGAAACATCGTGGGGATGATCGTGGCCGAGATCAAAAGCCGGACCAAAGTACACAAGGAGGTCAGTTCTGCTGCGCTGCTGAAAGCCATGAGCAGTTTGGACCTGCTCTCTGAGGAAATGTGAACAAGGGTGACTCTGTCAGCTGCCAGCTGGACAAGTCAGACGCTGATGACTGGCTCAGGGAGGCAGTTTTAAGTGCATTAATTAGACAAACCCTAAGCCTCCGACTGAGAGACTGTTGTTGAAATGCTAAATGTGTGATGACAATAAAACTGACTCTATGTACAGACCTAAAAACTCAAGTGTTAAGTAGGGCTGACATTTTGTAAAGCAGGCTGACAAATCACTGCCAAGCGTACATCAGTGATCTCCTGGAATCCAGTTATTTCTGCTCGACTGGCTTTGACAATCTGTTTCACTCACTTTGGGCAAAGTCTTGGTTCCATAATGTTGACTCTGTGATTTCAATCTGGAGCCATTTGCATTTTTAGAATTTGCCTTCCCTGCGGCTGGTTTGCATAGACGCAGATGCAGCCCGTGTAGGGATCAGGTAGATTGATACAAATGCCGAGTAATGAGAACCTGCTTGATGCTCCAGGAGGATGTTTCATTTGAATGCCTTTTTTTTTTTTCTGTGCTTTCTGCTTGTGATAGGATGGAGACATCCTGGCCTCCAGTTTTCCTGTGGACACGCAGGTCGCCTACATCCTCAGCCTAGGAGTGGTCAAAGAGTTCAGGAAACATGGCATAGGTAAAATGAAATCCCCAAATGTCATTAAAGGGGAAGTCCGGTCAACAAGGAAAAATCAGTGGATCATTAGCTATACCAGTGTGCGATTTGCAAAAAAAACAGAGGGGGGGATCATTTCGAGTGTTTTATAAATGAACATAACAACAAGGTTATGTGGCCTGCATGCTGTCTGGCTCGAGACAGCATGTAACCTGTCCTGGGCGGGAGGGTGGAGAAATCGGCTGCTGCTGCTGCTTCTTGTCTTGTGACGCTGCCTGCAAATCTTCATCATCCACCAAAGTTCGTCCTGTAACATTACCATGCCTGTTTGTCCCGTCATCTACTCTTGACCTTTTCTGTTGATTTTTCAGGCCGAAATATGACCAAATACTTTGTTGACGTTCATGCTGTCACACGTTCTCATTCATTACTTAGACTTAGACTTAGACTTTCTTTATTGTCATTTTGTATACACAGAGTGCATACAGAACGAAATTTCGTTTTCACACAGCTCAGAAGTTAGCTAGCAGGTGCTCTTTCAGGTAAATAGCTAGATCCAGTAGGTTAGACTATTGTTTTTAAACTTGTGCCATCTACTGTCTGGACTCGGGAGTGGGTATTAGTTTACTTTAACCGCTTCGAGCAGAAAGCGTATTAATACTCTTTAAAAACAGACAACAAAAAATTAAATTAACAAATGTGAAGGACACAAGACATGTATTTATATTAGGGCTGTCAAACGATTAAAAATTTTAATTTGAATCGATTAATCACATAATGTCGATAGTTACCTCGAGATTAATTGCAAATTAATCGCATATTTTATCCTTTTATTTCTTAAAGTGTAATAGCCTGTTTGGGCATTTTAATATGCAATTTTGCAATCAATGACACTAATAAAATACATGCTTGTACAAAAAATATTTTTATTTTGTTATTTTTAAAGCACCATTGAGAATTGGAATGAAGACATCCTGGTGCCAAATGTTAAACTCTGGACTATAATGGCTAAATGACTAATCATGACGCCCTGATGTTTACACAATGTATAAATAAATTTGTAAATAAATACCATGCCGATATATTTTTTGCCTCTTAAACAAAGATAGACATGGTATTAGGCATATACATATAAATTAATAAAAATTTTATATTTCAATAAAGTCATAAGTTTTATTGTTCGTTTTTTCACTCTCTCTCTCACACATCTAATTCTGAGCTTTCACACCAACAACAATATTTTTGCTTGCTGTTTATATCCATATTCATACAGTTTAAGCCTGGAAAAAGGTTTTAAATTTCCAGGTCATTCCAGTCTTACACTTTGCTTGCAACTGGGCCAGAAGCTTAATACCCTGAATGAGACTGTTTAGGAACTGATTAGTTTGTCAAATACAGAGAAAACAAATTAATAAGCATTAAAGTACGGTTTATGGGTTGGGTTTCTGCAATGTTATCAGCATGTTAAAAACTCATCTTCAGAACCAATCTCTGCTTAAAATGGTGATCTGCACCATGTAATCTACTTTCAGCAGTTATCACCGGTTATTGCACCATAAACTGCAGAAAATATGTGCAGAGTTGCTCTGTCTGCCTTTACTACCGTCGGCTCCTATGGCGGAGGGATATTTCAGCTGGATACAAAGTGTCTAGTGCAGGCAGGTCTCTTAATAACCGCTGTTTTGTCACTTAGTTTAGAGCCCAAATAAGCGATTTCACTTTCAGAAACGTGCCCAGAAAAACTGCAACCCGTGACTTATGAAATTTACAAGCGCCTTTAGAAAAAAACAAGCCCTAAATCGCATGAAATAAACAGTCTGTGCAACAGTGAGTGCTGGTCTGTTTTGCTACAGTCTCTAGCGCTCTTGAACCTACAGAAAGCGCCGAGGGTAAAAGAAACAGTCCGGAGAGCACGGCGGGGGAAAAAAATGTCGGCGTTGTGGTCTAACGCGTTAAAACTGACAGCCCTAATTTATACACATTTTTAAAAATCCATAATATTACTTATTCCTACCAGAGGGGGGAGGAATGTATCCCCCCCAGGGATAAAACATGAATGACCAGAGGGGGGGACGTCACAAACAGAGGGGGGGGGGGGGGGGGTAAATCCCCCCCATCCCCCCTGGCAAATCGCACCCAGCCTAAAACTAATACGTTTGTGGTTATTTAATAAATTTAGCGTTAATCAATAAGAAAATAAAAGCATAAATTGTCGACTGGATCACTGTGTATGACATCACATCCTGTGACGTAACATCGCGAAGAGCCGACGGCAGCTCTCCGCGCTTTACAAGCAAACTCAATAGGAGCTGTTGTACACAGCTGCGATCAGAAACAATTATTTCGGATTTCCAGAGGACTTCACCATTGAAATTCACGAGAGCTATTGTTGAAGCAACAATGCTCACGTGCATGGTAGTTGGATGTAACAATACATCAGGTAAAAGTGGAAAAAAACAGTTTTTTCACCTGTCCGATTCATCGTCCACCGGGTTCTTTTGTTGGATTACTTGTCCCAATTCCCTATCTGTCCCCTTGTAAATAAATATCCGTTTTCATGCCGAAATATATTTTTTAACCTCTTAAACAAAGATAGACATGGTATTAAGCATTTAAATTTAAATTAATACTAATTTTACATTTCAGAGACATAAAAAGACAACAAATAAACATTAAAGTACGGTTTATGGGTTGGGTTCTGCAATGTTATAAGATGAGTATAAAACTCATCTTTAGAACCAATCTCTGCTCAAAATGGTGATCTGCACCGCCTAATCTACTTTCAGCAGTTATCATTAGTTATTGCAACCGTAAACTGCAGAAAATACGGGCAGAGCGGCTCCTTCTGAGTTTACTGTCAGGATGAGCTGCAGCGCATTATGAGGCGGAGGGATATTTCGGCGTCACTTAGTTTAGAGCCAAAACAAGCGACTTCATTTTCAGAAACATGAGAAAATGGAAAAAATGGAGAAAAATGGCAACCCGCAACTCATGAAATTTACAAGCGACTTTGGAAAAAATAAGACCAAAGTTGCATAAAATAAGTGGGCTTCACAACAGTGAGCATCCTTTCTAAGTGTGTCGTATCCCTCCGCCGCTCTGGTCGGTAAACGAATGTTCCGGCAAATTCTACCTTATAAAAAAGAAAAAAAAAACCTACCCAAAAGTCTCGCTCTCATGTCATCTTGAAGACATTCTTCTTCCAAATGTTGGCTGCATATGACGTTGTTTCTCTCTGGCCAGAAGTTAGACGGCAAATCCTCTCTCTTCAAGTAGGTAATCCAACAAAAGAACCCGGTGGATCATGAATCGGAAAGGTGAAAAAACTGTTTTTTCCACTTTTACCCGATGTATTGTTACATCCAACTACCATGCACGTGAGCATTGTTGCTTTAACAATAGCTCTCGCGAATTTCAATGGTGAAGTCCTCTGGAAATCCGAAATAATTGTTGCTGATCCCAGCTGTGTACAACAGCTCCTATTGAATTAGCTTGTAAAGCGCGGAGAACTGCCGTCGGCTCTTCGCGATGTTACGTCACAGGATGTGATGTCAGGCGACCATTACTGCCCATATTTGGGCAGTAATGGCCGCCCCCATACACAGTGATCCAGACGACAATTTATGCTTTTATTTTCTTATTGATTAACGCTAAATTGATTAAGTAACCACGAACGTATTAGTTTTAGGTATAGGTAATGATCCACTGATTCTTCCTTGTTGACCGGACTTCCCCTTTAAATTCAGATGAAACATTTCCTATGACCCAATGCGTCTGTAATTGAGCTGCCATTTGACTGATGGAGCGACGCGGCCCTCCTTGTCTCCCTCTAACCGCCCAGGCTCCCTACTGCTGGACAGTCTGAAGGAGCACATCTCGACGACCGCTCAGGACCACTGCAAGGCCATCTACCTGCACGTCCTCACCACCAACAACACTGCCATCCACTTCTATGAGAACAGGGACTTCAGGCAGCACCACTACCTTCCCTACTACTACTCCATACGCGGCGTCCTCAAAGACGGCTTCACATATGTGCTCTACATTAATGGGGGTCATCCACCCTGGACAATATTATATCCTTTTGCTCTTTTTAACATGTTGAGAGATTTGCTAATCTCATCAGTTACAGTGCCCTGCAGACATATTGATACCCCTTTATTTTTATTTTTATTTTTTTTTACATTTTGGTTACATTAAAACCACAAACTTAAATGTAGTTTATTTGAATTTTAGCGCACATCAATAAAAAGTACTGTTATTTGTGGAGTGGAAGGAAAATTATACACATTTCTAAACAGTACGGCGCAGCTGTAAACCTACCAACACATGGCCGTCCATCTAAACCAGGGGTGTACAACGTGCGGCCCGGGGGCCATTTGTGGCCCCTGGGCTGCTCCTGTGCGGCCCTCCAACTGAATTTCAAGAAAGATTTGGCCGACCAGCGCTGGTGGCTTTTTGCAGATGGAAGCTTTTTATTTTTAATTAGGGTAAATTTATGATAGACAAGTTAAAATCTTAAAATTGAATGTTTAATTGCATGTTCAGTACAACACACTTGCTTTACAACACACTTGCTTTAATTTCATAGTAAGTAGGATGACTTTTACTCAAATGCAGACTTTGGTGCATTAAAATCTGATTGGAATTCATTTAATAAAATAGGCTGAATACAGTTAAATATTTTGTCTTAGAATGATCATATTTTGTTGGACAGGGTTGGTATTTTTGGTTATTTATTTTTATTCATTTTTTTGGCCCTCAAGCGCTTTCGATTTAACAATTTTGGCCCAATAGCTGAAAAGTTTGGACACCGCTGATCTAAATTGACTGGCTGGGCAAAGAGAGCATTATTCAGAGAGGCAGCCAAATGGGACATGATTACTCTGGAGGCGCAACAGAGATTCACAGCTCAGGTGGGAGAATCTGTCAACAGGACAACTGTTGAAAATCCCAATTTAGCTGTGCTCTCCCCAAGCCTGGCCTCTATTGAATAGTGATATTAAAAAACAAAAAAACTTGCTGAGGGAAAGTTGTAGAAGGTCCTGTTTGTAATTTTCCACAAACAAAGCAAGCATGGGGAAGAAATTGGTCAGATGAGGCCAAAAGTGAACTTTTTTTTGTGTTCTACATCCAGAATGCTGTGATGGAGAACTAACACTGCACGTCACCCCATACACGCCTCCTCACACTGACACGACTTCACAGGCGAGTTAAAACCATCAGTTGGTGAGAAGGTGGACGTCACTACTTCACAATCCAGGAAGAAAACCTATTAGAGCTGCAGAAGTGTTCACACTGGGGCAGAGGTTCTCTCTTCCAGGAGGACGGCTGTAAACGTACAAGCAGAGCTACAGTTAAACAATTCAGATCAAAGCGTATTTGTGTGTTTGGATGTTCCAGTCAATGTAAAAACCTATTTCCAGTTAGGAATGTGCGGCAGGACTTGAGATTACTGTTCAGAGGCTCCCCATTCAATCTGACTGGTCCTCAGCTGTCTTGTAAATATTTCACTAGATGTGCTGGTAGGGAGTTTTCTCTAAAACATCTTAAAAAAAAAAAAAGTATTCTCTTCCTTCCACTTCACAGTTAAGCCTTCATTCCCATTGATCAATGTCATAAAATCCCAATTTATTCCTCTGTTTCTGGGTGGAATGTGTCAAAATATAAGGATGTTCTAGACGTAGGAATACATTTGCAAGGTGCCGTATATAAATAAAAGGCTTTCCTTAACGCTGCTCCACTGACTATATCCAGCACATCGGTTCAACTCTGGCCAGCCTGAGCCCCTGCTCCATCCCTCAGAGGTTGTACCGCCAGGCCCAGTCGCTGCTGCGCTCCCTGCTCCCCTGGTCCAACATCGCCTCCAAAACCAGCATACAGTACAGCAGAACCATGTGACGTAAAGCGGCGGAGCCCATTCAAGACGGGAGCTATCGCTGTCTTCACTGCAACCGCTGGATGGCTGATGCTCATCGTCTCCCTTTTTATCTGTTATTTTGTAGGAGCTCTGCTGTCCCGGTCCACGTCAGTCTTCCCCTGTACAGACCAAGTTCACGTTCCTAAGCTCTTACGGCTTCCCTCCTCCTGTTAGCATGACAAAAGGACTCAGGTTAAACATTTCCTCATTCCCTTTGCTGGATTCTTACCATTCATTTGCAACACATTTGGCCCCAAACCTGCAGATAAAACAGGGTTCTATAGATAGTAGCTGCAGGTGATTTTTTTGGAGGGAAGAAAAACCCCACAGCTTTTGTAGTTATTCACATCCTATACTTGGCTAGAGATACATAAAACACTGTTTCTCAGGTTACCCTGCCTGTAACCTGTCTTTACCGCGGTTTTCACACACTCGAGCCGATCCAGCCTGGCTTAAAGCCCAGAGAGCTGATAGGGAGGATCAGATCTGACACGCGGGAGAACAGCAGAGATCATACTGTGAGGGAAAGGCTAGCACACACACCAGGAACCATAGAGAGACTGAAGTTTTACCACTGCATATCCTATCTCCTTTCATCTTATCAACTACTGTCAGATACTGTGTATTCTATTTGTATATACTATATTTAGCTAATATATAAATTTATCTTAATATGTATGTCGATTCTATTGTATGTTATTGGGCTTAGTTGGACGATGACCCATCCTTGTCCCCTTTTTTAGTGTAGATTTAAGCCTGAAACATTTGCAGTTTTATAAAGTTGACAGTGAAAAACAAAGCAAATTTTATGAATGAGATTACAGATGAGTTGGTTGAAATCCATCTGATTAAACGAAGGTGGCTTTTTGAAAGGATTTAAGTGGGCCAGTCATTTCATTTTAACTGGAAATCTTCCCTACAAACACTCGCAGAATACTTTTTTTTATCAGCATACAGTAAAAACATAGTTTAATTCATAATGATTGTGTGTCTGCATACTCTGGCCACTTGATAAGCAGAAAAGGCCCATAGCTGCATAGGAGCTCAACGTCTCTAAGCGGTTGTCCAGTTCTACCGCCAGCTCAATTTGTCTAAAAGAACTCCTTCTTTTAGAGATTTTAAAAGCTCACTTAGTGCAGACTGTTTTTTTTTTTCTTTCCTCTCTATTGTTATAACATTGCTGCTAATGTGAAGAAATTTCTGAATGTGTAGAAATTTCTATTTATTTGTGCAGATTTTAAAAAATTGACCCCGTTTAGATTTTTATGTCAGCCGGTGAAAGAGATTAGAAGGACAAACAACCACTTTGTGTCCCTGCACACATGCGGGTGTTTTTTTTTTTTTTCTTTCTTTCTTTCTTTACTTCTTTCTTTTTTTTGTGTGTGTCCGTCTATCGTTTACGCTGCGTTCCATTCGTCTCAGAAGTCAGAATTCAGAACTTGGAGCGACGTCACTAAAAACCCCGTAAAAGGACAGTTCGTATTATTTGAGCTGAGGTTGTGTTGAGGTGATGAGCAGGCAATATCTTACCCGCTGTAGATAAATCTTGGCTAAATCAACCCCAGTCTCAAAATGTCAGTCCATATGAGAGATGTCTTAATTAAACCTTTTATCCTCGTAATGTTTGGATTGGTCGATTATTTACCCAGAAGCCACACAGGAAGTGATGCCTGGAGACGGATACTAAGAATGGAACATATTAAGCGTTTCTTATCAGTCTGTTCTAAAAGCATTGACTTGTAATAATAGTAATGGACGTTTTTATACTCCGGTTTGAAAGCAGTAGAAGTCTGCTTTGGTTTTTGCCATGAATGTAATCTCTACTGCAGGTAAGATATTGACTGCTTATCACAATGCAGCAAAAGCTCACTTCAAATATTCAGAACAAACTATTTTATTTAAAACATTTTCTTGCTGCACGTCCCAAACCTGCAGGATTTGCTGTGTGTTGGGTTTAGTGGCTCAAGCTGAGTATCCAGTTGCATTCAGATGCTGGAACGTGTTCACTACCAGAGAAATGAATGAGGGCTGTGCAACAGATTTAGTACAGAATGAACTGACTGAAGCCCAAACGGGTCTTTTACTGACTGCAGCAGTTCTCACATTTACACGTTTGCTAATAAATAGAAATTTGGAGGTTTTGGGCCGGTGGAGAACTTTAACCTCCCACCCAATTTAACTTCCAGGTTCAAATGGAAAACACGTTCAGCACATGTCGGTGCCAAACTCTGGTGAACAACGAATCCTAAATGTGGCTTTATCAGAGAAACAGCATAGTTTCTCAGTCTCATTTTGTCCTGCTGGAGTCAAGAGTTTTTACACACATAATCTACTGTATCAGCCAGGGAGGGAATAATAGGTTGTTGGAATGTTTTGATTTTGTTGTTGGGTTTATTTTTTTTTAAACTTGGTATCGTACTGGGGTGAGGTGTGGGCAACGGTGTGAAAAATAAAACTTCTTTGTGGAAACCTTAACATTTCTCACTTTCCCTGCCCTTTGGGAGGCGATACAAGTTCTTTGCAAACATTGTTTATGCAATAAATTTGTTTCATTTCAGTTATTGCAAAGTCTTGGTTCCCTCTTTTCAACCCGTTTTATATTGCTCAGGTGTGTTAATTGTTTACATGACCCACCCCCTCCAGGCATGAGGTCTCTGACCTCTCCTCAACCCTTCTATCCTCTGCATCTCTTGTGGAAGGACACCTCTCCATCCATCCATCTGCTGGTGAAAAATTTAGACAGACTCACCGTGGTTATAGTAATTCTGGGCTTTTGTAAAGTATACAACAAACAACCTCAATAATTTTTAAAATAGTTTTTGTCGTATCCACTCACTTGAACAGGAACACACGCTATGTATTCATCAACAAGGTCCCATCACAAATCTGGTTAAATGCCCGGCCACTTTTTTTTTTTAATATAGCAGAAATGATAAATTGGCAGGTTACCAGATGAAGGCTGCTTTTAAGAATAGTCCTGGAGTTGAGAACGGCAACATTATAGAAGCTCAATGTTAGCCTGCTTTACGTCTACCAGAACCAGCTTTGATGTGCATTACGGACCATCTTCTATTTGAAACTAGCAGCTGGGTCCGATCATCAGCTGTCAGGGTGGTGAGATGAGGCCAGGTCTGTTGGCGAGAATGGACCCTGATCCATGTAGCATGATCCTACAGCTACCATGCTTCACAGTGGCTACAGTGTCCTTTGTTCTTTCCAAACAGCCTGATCTCTATCTCCTTTGAACCTCTATCTGGAAGATGTTTGGTTGTCTGAGCAGCTCCAGTTGATATGATTTCTGGAGAAGTGGCTCGGTCCGTGTTCACGTTTAACTCTCCTGACTGTGGACCATCGAACTGGTGTTCCTACTGTTTCCTGTTGATGGCAGACCTGCGCCTTTGACTGGTGCTCGATGAGACATGGTGCAATTAAATTTGAATTTAACCTCATTCTGTAAGATGAACGAAGGGAGGAAAAAATTAGAATCCTGCGCTTCCATATGCATTGTGATGATAGCATTTTTTTTAAATCTGTGTTTCAGTCTTTTGCGTGACTGAGCCCTGATTTTATTAAAGCAACTGTTCTCTGACATTAATGAGCTTAATGTATGAAATGTATGATCCTGCAGCCTCAGCACATCCTTACAGCCTAAAGATGAGGTGCATAAACTTGTTTTTTGAGTAATATGAAAAAACAAACGGATACAAAATAAGTAACTGATGTTTATTTTGGTTAATATTTATCTTTACAAGAATATAGGAAAATATTGGCATTTTTATTAATGCATTAATTTTACTAATTCTATTTTAAGAATAGTATTAGATTGAATATGACTGTTGAAGGTGATTCCTACCCCCCCATTGGACAATTTTATACAACTCCAGCCGATAGTTGTGCGTTAGAACTCAAAAAGATAACCAGTCTTGAACAATCGGACCAGCTTATGTGGGACCGGCAACCAAAGTCACCTAAATCTCATTTCTCTCTCAATCTGATGATCAGTTTGAACTGCAGAAAGTCATCTTCACCGCGCCTAAATGCTCAAATGCATTGACTTGCTGCCATGTGGTTGGCTGTTATTAAATGATTGGAGGCCTACCTGATAAAGCAGCCAGGGAGTGTACAACAACCATGAAATATTCTTCAAAAACTTCACAGCAGCCATGATGCTTAAAGAAAGCTAAAATAACAGATTAAACGTCCAAATTGTCAATATTAAAAAATAGAAAAGGATGACATACAAAATGGAAATAGCAATAACAATACTAACATTTCATGGATTGGTACCCTTTAATTACTAGAGTAGGCTTTTTGATGTTAAAGAGGTTTGTGACGTTATTTTACAATAGCTGTCAAATAACTGTTGATCATAATTGGTTTCTATAGTTGGGTACACAAGTGAAATCAGGAGCTTATAATGGATGAGACACGGGTCTGTTTTCTTGTTTGTTTTCCTACAGGAGAAACATGATCATTCAGCAAATTTTTATACATTTTGTCAGGCACCAATTGATCAGCTGAAAACTGATCAGCCAATTTCCCCTAGTCTCCAATTGGTAATCAGCAGGTGCAAACTGAATCATCTGATTTTTTTAAAAACTATTCACTGGATCCATCCCACCATTTTTGGTCTTCAAATGGAAAAACGGATAGCATCTGCTGTAAGGCACTTTATGGAGTTTATTAAAAATATAAAGGTTTATATAAAAGGTTTTGGGGCATATATATGTCTTGAGACAATTATTTTCTGCTGGATTTAAAATTTCTACTTCATAAACTTTGATGCACACTTTTTTTTAAAGTGTTAACACTTTAAAAAAAAGTCTTTGGAGAGGCAAAGTGTAAACTGGAATCAGCAGACTAGATCAGAAAGAAAAACCGAAATCGACATTGGCTAGAAACGCCTGATCGGTGCATCTCTGTGACACAACTTCTCTTTCAATCTATAAGGTTTTTGCCATATTATTAGATCTTTGTGCACAAGTGATAAACTTTAATTCAATGCAAAACTTGCTTTATACAAAAATTAAAAAAAGTTTTCCTATTTCATAGTGGTCCAGTGTTTTATGAAATTTTTATTCAGGATCGGGAGAGATCGGCAAACACAAATAAGGACTCAAACACTGTTTCTGTTAGAATATAAGGCACACATTTATTATTATTCCCCACAGAATACAGCACATCAAAACAACTAGCTCTTCACACAGGCAAAGTAGCAAGCATTAAAGCAACAAGCTTTCAAACAGACGTGACGCTCAACAGATTCTCAGAATCAGCTCTTACCATTGACACGAACCGGGAGCCCTCAGTCCTAGGTTAAGATCAGCGTTCACGATGCCGGTGTCCACACACGAACTCACGGCAGACTCACTGGGCTAAGGGCAGTCTCCTCTTTATATACTTGTAAACAAAGAGTCAGGTGTGGAGCGAGAATGGCCATCTCTCCCTCCACAGCCGCCCTCCTTTCCAAAACATGTTCCCAAACAGAACCCGTTCCCAGCATCTCAGCAGTGTGCGAAGCAAAATAATATGAGTGCACTCAGAATACAGCAAATATAAACAAAATAAGGAATACAGAATCAGTCTTTCCCACAACACATTGTCATAAGTTCCCACCACAAGTTAAAACAAATTATAACACAATAACACATGTGGTTCTTAGTTTCATGTGAACTCAGGTGCGAACACCACAACAGCAATAATCAATGTGTGAACTGGCCAGTCCTCTCTCTTATTTAACTGACCAGTCCTCTCATTTATATATCAAAAGTTAAAACAAGTTATAAAACTGAGCAGGTTTTCCCATAATACATTGTTAAAGAGCAAAAATAATTCTTTAATATATCACTCCACCCCTTGGTCTTTGACAATCCTAATTTTGGGAAAACCTAATTTTAGAAAACCTGTCCCCAAGGTCTATTTTAAAGTTATTCTTTCCGTCCCAAAACCACTTTTGATTATACAGGTGCAAACATTACATAAGGTTAACACTATAATAACAATAATGAGCAAAAGCAAGGGAGGTACTACATAGTTTCGAGCAGTAAAAGACATTCCATTAAAAATGTCCCACCAATGATGTGCAGATGATTGCACCATTAACGTAGCCGCATGCAGAACCTGTCCTTGGACCATAAATGTAGACACCTTTAAGCTGGAAATGTTGGACCTGTGTGATTCAGCTAAGCAATTTAGTTCCGTAGACTGATTCAATGCGCATTTGAACCAATCCAGGGAGATGATGAAATTGGTTAATTGATAGGTCACGTTATTCCAACTTCAGATGTATACATCAAAACACCCAACGAAAGGCACCTGAGGTAATTGAGGATGACTCTTTATTGTTTCTCTATCTGGTTCATGAGTCCAATCACATAACACCTCGTCTCCAGTTAAACATGGGTTAAGATGTCCTTGTTGTAGCATACATACTGATATATTAAAGAATTATTTTTGCTCTTTAACAATGTATTATGGGAAAACCTGCTCAGTTTTATAACTTGTTTTAACTTTTGATATATAAATGAGAGGACTGGTCAGTTAAATAAGAGAGAGGACTGGCCAGTTCACACATTGATTATTGCTGTTGTGGTGTTCGCACCTGAGTTCACATGAAACTAAGAACCACATGTGTTATTGTGTTATAATTTGTTTTAACTTGTGGTGGGAACTTATGACAATGTGTTGTGGGAAAGACTGATTCTGTATTCCTTATTTTGTTTATATTTGCTGTATTCTGAGTGCACTCATATTATTTTGCTTCGCACACTGCTGAGATGCTGGGAACGGGTTCTGTTTGGGAACATGTTTTGGAAAGGAGGGCGGCTGTGGAGGGAGAGATGGCCATTCTCGCTCCACACCTGACTCTTTGTTTACAAGTATATAAAGAGGAGACTGCCCTTAGCCCAGTGAGTCTGCCGTGAGTTCGTGTGTGGACACCGGCATCGTGAACGCTGATCTTAACCTAGGACTGAGGGCTCCCGGTTCGTGTCAATGGTAAGGGCTGATTCTGAGAATCTGTTGAGCGTCACGTTTGTTTGAAAGCTTGTTGCTTTAATGCTTGCTACTTTGCGTGTGTGAAGAGCTTGTTGTTTTGATGTGCTGTATTCTGTGGGGAATAATAAAAAATGTGTGCCTTATATTCTAACAGAAACAGTGTTTGAGTCCTTATTTGTGTTTGCCGATCTCTCCCGATCCTGAATAAAAATTTCATAAAACACATACCATTTCCTTTATCAGCAGTCTCTCATAGATCCAGGTCATAGGTGTAGTTTGTCTGTGGGCCAAACCAATCACCATCCAGTTTCAAAAACCAATACCCCTGTACAGTCACTACGGGCAATATATAATAACGACAGACAGTAGTACTATTGGTAACATCATATTGTGTCCAATGTCCTTCACACATAGTAGCATTACTATAGGTCTTCTGTGGTTCTAGTTGTAACCAACTTTTACTACTAATGTTCCATAGTTGTCTCCATTCCTGGAAATTTCCGATAATAACCACACGCTTAAATCGTTCTTGTTGCATGTGAGCGTGCATCATTTGTACGTTACATATCGTCCAGTTCAAAGCTACAGAAATGTTCGTTAACACTTCTGCTGTTGTTTTCCACATTTTTAATTGCCAGTTCAGTTCTTTAAGGAAGATCTTTGCAGTTTCCTCCTGTGATGTTACAACAGTAGGCATCCACAATCCAACCTGATGAACAGTTCTTGATGCATGCTGTCCAGTGTTTGATAGCATAGTTCTTGTTATTTCATTATCAAAAGTGTTGGAAACACTTAACACAGTACCTGTTCCACCAAGCAAAGTGTCCCACCATGCACGTTTCGTCCTAGTGCATGTCGGCAGAGGAGAAAAAAAAAAACAAAAAAAAGTGAACTTTAATTGTTATCGTCGATTGTGCCATTTGTTGACAAGTGTGTGCAGCAGGTGTAATTTGAGTGTGTGTGTTCTTAGTAGAGTTCGGCAGTACATATATTGAAAAAGCAAAGGCAATCCGATTAGTAATCCAAACCTCCGATGAGGTCAAGTTCGGGGTCAGCTCCTTTGTGCCGTCGTCCTCACACGCTCGTTCTGCAAATGATTCATATTGGCACAAACCTCTCCTTGAAACCACTTTAACGGTACATCCCTTGGAGATCACCGGTATGTTTCTTTCTTCAAAACATCCATCACAAGAATATATGAGGCATGAGCCGGTAATGTTGCTTATTACGCATACGTGCCATCGAGAGCATGTGTCGTCATCCTGGATTCCGTCACGCATGCTGTCCTGCCATCCTAGTTGATACGGCTGAACCACTTCTTTCAGGATCCGGCCCGGTGTTTCTGCCCAACAGAGGTGTGCCAGCAGGACCATGGCAGCGAGGACACGGAGGATGATGGTCCCAAGTCCTGCACCAGCCCTGTGGTTCCTCCCACGGTTTGGGACGTCCGCCATCGCGCTGTCCCTCGGGTCGTCCAATCAGCAGATCCCACCGAAACATGGATCTGAAATCAAAATTAGTACTGCTATAAGACAAAGAATTTGATTAGTTTTCTCTTACATAAAATTTATCCATTTTTTTTTTCCTGAGTAAAATACTGACACTGTTGCATCACTGCCTTGTGAAATGATTTCAGCTGGTCTAGGTGGACCATTTACTTGTCTCACCTAAACTTTGGCTCCTGGTTTATCTGTTGAGCCAAACCCCCCTGTTCCTCTTACAGTGATGTTAGTGGGGGCAGCCACCCCTTGAACCTCTGTCATTTCACAGGGTTTCACTAGCAGTTGCGCTAGTTTTTCTTCTTTCTCAATTACCAGGGATTTTCTCCTTGATAATCCCCATCAATCACTTCAGCTTGTATTGTCATTAACAGCTGAGGCCTGCAACTGTACAGGCCCGGACATCATCTTTCCCAATTACACAGCTTGTTGTATGACTTTCTTAGCCAAATCTAATGCTCTTTGCTGTGCTTCTTCCCACATAAAATTTTCTTTTTCAGACACTTTTCAAAATTGGAATGACCACATCCTTGTGCTATAAAATGATAAATTCTAGTCAATAATGCTAAAATATTTTTAACTCCTGTATTACGCATTCACATATACATTAATCAAATGCAGAGACAGTAAGACTGCCCCTGGAGCAATTGGCCTATTATTCAATTGGGCCACTGCTTGCATCAATTTAGGCTTCCAATCTGTTAAGTCATGATTATCAGACACATTTTTTTTTTCAATATAACTGCCTTGACCAGCTGTTGTTTGCACGCAGAACGCTCTCCTGCGCGGAAAAAAACAACATACAAACATAAAAACTTCAATCTGTCCTCCCACGAATTTCCATGCTGCACAATCCTAGTTAAACTCCATCAGATCCGTCAGATCATGGTACGTGTTGCTCCTCCTTCTATCTTTGTTCTTTCTTTTCCTTTTTTTCACTCTCCTTACTTTCACCTCTTTGCCCGAGGATTCCTCAGACTCTGACACCTCAGTCTCAACCACCTTAGCAGGTTTTCTGCCCACAACAGACTCAGATTCTTCAGCAGGTGGAGCCGATGGTGTGGGATGAATCGCCTCTCGCAACAGCTGAATCAAAGAATTTAATGGGTCCAGCTCAGCACCAAATCCTGCACAGTTAACTTTTAAGCCTCTCCTTTGACACATCTGTCTCAACTCATCAGTAGGTAATGCGTGTATCTCTGAAGTAGGCACCCCAGCATTAATCAGTGCCCTCCACAACATGTTACGTGGTGGACCCTGTTCATTTCTCCCCCGCTCCCTTTGCGGCCTGCGGACCGGAGTTGGTTGAACTCGTGGTCTGCATTCCTCCTGCTCGCCCCATTCTCCCAGATTCCCCAGCTCCATAATTCGAGCCTTAATGGTTTCCATCGGGGCATCTGGAGCTCCCAGCATCACAGTAAGCATAGCTGCCCGATAATGCTGTGGGGCAGTTTTAATCAACTGATCTCTCACCACCTTCGGAACAGCCACTTGCTGATACCCAGCCACCATCCCCACTGGTAACAGATCACGCACACACAGCCTCGTCAGCCTCTGCACACACTCCTTTAATGTTAACCATGGTCCAGAGATTTCGGGCCAATCAGATACATTGGGACATGTTGCTCGTACTGCCTCAGACCACACGTCAAACAATGATCTCGCCTGATCCCCCAAATTTCTCACTTCCTGCCGATAATTAGCATTTACATTCCCATCAGTGCTCAGACCACCAAATGCCATGCCATCTCCGTGATCTATTTCAATCTGTTCTGCACCTTCATCCAGCAGTCGGGCCACCCATAGATCAGTGGGTTCGCCCGGATGCTGCCTTAATTTTTTAGTGATATGAGCAACTTCATCCTGCGAGTAATCTTCTGTTATGGTCCGTGACACCGCCGGCGGCTGCGGCTGTTCCACCCATTCCATAACAGGTTGTCCCGCAGCATCAAGTACATCATTACCTTGAGCATCTATCCGCTGCCGAAGGGCTGCAGGTAAATGCTGCTGCTCTCTCCTCCTTCGGACGACGGGTTTAACCCCCAATGGAGGGAAAGGACGTGGATCTGGAGGACCTCCAGAATCACTGTCCTCCTCATCGTCCCACATATTACCGTCCCAGCTCTCGGGATCCCACCCAGACCCCAATCCAGCTACAAACGAACGGACTTTTTTCAGAGGAAAACGGCGGGGTTTTTTCCCATGTTTTTTCCTTGTTAACACAGACACCTGGGCCACAGCTTTTTCTGCAACACTGGTCATCTGTTCCAGCTGATAAGTCAGCCTTTGCACATGCTGCCGATACAGCGACTCAGCGGACTGCAGCTTAGTCATTGCCTGTCTGTCTTTTAACTGCTGAGTTTTTAATTGTTGGCCAGCTTCATACTGCATTTTCCAAGCCGTGGCACAAATCCACAAGCGCCTCTGTAATCCGTCCACCGGAGCCTTTTTTTGCACCTCAATTTTCTGCAACACTTTCAATAATTCTTCGGGTCCCGCTGCCTCCAGCGGGCCGCTCCACGGCTCCGGTCTGCCCCCACCATCGCGCAAACACAGCGCTATCTGCTTAGAATGAGGAAACTCCCATCCGGGAACTACCTCTTCCCTCTGAATTTTCTCATCAGAGTTCTTTCTCCTTTTAAACATATTTCTAAACATATTTGTGTATTGTAGTTTCTCCTCCAATCCTGCCGACAACGCCAAAATGTTTTATGAAATTTTTATTCAGGATCGGGAGAGATCGGCAAACACAAATAAGGACTCAAACACTGTTTCTGTTAGAATATAAGGCACACATTTATTATTATTCCCCACAGAATACAGCACATCAAAACAACTAGCTCTTCACACAGGCAAAGTAGCAAGCATTAAAGCAACAAGCTTTCAAACAGACATGACGCTCAACAGATTCTCAGAATCAGCTCTTACCATTGACACGAACCGGGAGCCCTCAGTCCTAGGTTAAGATCAGCGTTCACGATGCCGGTGTCCACACACGAACTCACGGCAGACTCACCGGGCTAAGGGCAGTCTCCTCTTTATATACTTGTAAACAAAGAGTCAGGTGTGGAGCGAGAATGGCCATCTCTCCCTCCACAGCCGCCCTCCTTTCCAAAACATATTTCCCAAACAGAACCCGTTCCCAGCATCTCAGCAGTGTGCGAAGCAAAATAATATGAGTGCACTCAGAATACAGCAAATATAAGCAAAATAAGGAATACAGAATCAGTCTTTCCCACAACACATTGTCATAAGTTCCCACCACAAGTTAAAACAAATTATAACACAATAACACATGTGGTTCTTAGTTTCATGTGAACTCAGGTGCGAACACCACAACAGCAATAATCAATGTGTGAACTGGCCAGTCCTCTCTCTTATTTAACTGACCAGTCCTCTCATTTATATATCAAAAGTTAAAACAAGTTATAAAACTGAGCAGGTTTTCCCATAATACATTGTTAAAGAGCAAAAATAATTCTTTAATATATCATCCAGCCAACTGAAATCACTTTATCAATCTAATCAGCAGACTGATTGCTGTAAGAGATTACATCCAATAAAAAGCAGTCAGCCACCATTGTTTTGGATCAAAAAATAACTCTGTTAAGAATATTATGCAGCTGAAAGAACAGTTTTTAAAAATTCATCACAAACTTCAAGGTGAGAGATTCTGTTTCACTGGAGATGACTTCAGGACATATGAGAGTCCAGCAAGCACACAAATGGTCTCCTACTGAGGAAAGTGATATAAAACCCTGCTGCTGCCACCAGTGCAGAGCATGATCAACAATGAAAGCAGGTGAGTATGAAGACTTTTGGCCTTGTGACAAGAATAGGAAGAGGAGCCAAGAAGTTTTTCTTGTGTTCAGGTAAAGCATCAAGAAGTTCTTGAAATTCTGCAGGAAGGACCAGGACAACCAGCAGAGGACTGGTGAAAAGCGACTTTCTCTGATGACTCCTCCCTCTCTGGGGTTTCTTGAAATGATGTACATTTGGCTTGGAAAGAAATGGTGAGTGCCACTTTGAGTCCTGTTTCATTCCACATGTGAAGCATTCTGATACAATCCATGTGTGGGGTTGCTTCTTGTCCAAGGGATCGGGCTTACTGCCGTTTCTACCCAAGAACAGTTTTGTTTGTTGTTTTTTTCCCCCCAGCACGACGGAGCACTGTGTGGCAATGCTTTCACAATAAGAAAGTAAAGAAGTGTCAGGGGAAGTTCACATGTCCTGCCCAATTCTCAAAACGTGAGTGGCCAACAAACTGTGAGCAACTCCAAGCACTAATAAGAAGAATCATTGAGGATTTGACTATGATAACATGTAATTTAATAGCTGTTTGATAGGCCAGAATTGACGCTGCTGAATGCAGCTCTTTGGAATGCAGCTATGTTTTTTCCTCTATAAACACGCTGCCAAGTCCCTTCTGCTATCAAAATATGTGTTGCTTATCATTGGCTGGGCCAATGGGAAGCGCTCACATCTCAGCTCCCTTGTATGTGACATTCCAACAACAGTGTCTTCCTACTATTCCTATTGGTAGGAAACAATTCTGATGCCTATGCTCTGTGAGCGCACATTTAGTTTATAACTTGAAACGATGCAGAAGGACACTAAGCCACTCAAAGCTTCTCATTTAATACATGTACTAGATTATAGGAAATTTGTATTTTTATTAAATACTCACACCCACACAGTAATATCATTCTGCTGGCTGCGAGGATGTGCCCCATGTAAACCCAGAAAGTTTCCAGCTGGATCTCAATGTTTTCTGAGCCAAGGGGTATAGGTTTCTTCAGCAGGGATGGGGAAGCTGATCAGCACTGCCGGGGAGATGAATGGGGCTGAATGAAGGACAATCCTAAAACAAAACATGTGCAAAATACCTAAGAGTGGCCAGAGGTTCACATTCCAATGGGTTAATTACCCTAATTATACAGCCAAATCATCAAAGGAATGGTTTAGATCAGGGGTTACCCAAGTCCAGTCCTCAAGAGCTGCTATCTTCCAACTTTTAGAAGAATCCTTCAGCCACAATCTCAGCCAGTGTTCATGGCTCGTTAGCAGGCCTCTGCAGAGCTGAATGACATGGTGATGATTGAGTTGTGTTGGACCAGGGATGCATCCAAAAGTTACATGATATTGGCCATTGAGGGCTGGACCGGGGCAACCCTGGTTTAGATCAAGAAATATTTATGGGTTAGAATGGCCCGATTAAAGGCCTGACCGAAATGCGAAACGAGAATCTGTGGCAAGAATTGAAAACTGATGTTCACAGACCCTTCGGTCAATTGATCCAATTTAACTGAACTTGACATGTTCTGCAAAGAGTTTGACTTGTTTTCTATGTGATGGACCTTTTTGAGTAAAAAAAACTTGCATACATTGAATTCATATAAATAATAATGGTGTTAACAACTTAAATCACAGCCAGTAATAAAGTTATTAAATAAAAGATGCAGAAAAGCTTTGGGAAATGTTATTTATTCACTCACAACAGACACACACACCTGCTTAGCCGAATTTGCTTTGCGCTCTGTATCTGACATTTACGGAAATATGTTTTTTTTTTTTCATTCTCCCCGCTGCGGTTGTTACGGTAACTAGTGACGTCAGGAGTTCCGCCCATTCAGAAAAAAAGAGAGAGGGAGAGAGCAGCAGAGCGAGTATTTACGGTGCTATGCTCTTGGAGAATGAACCTCATCCCCTCTACTCTTTGTGAAGCGGAGCGAGGTCATAAAGCAGCATAACCAACCAACCCTGGGCTCGGTTCGGACGCTGTTTGTCTGGCTTCAGAACCAACTACCAGCTCCCAACTTGGAGAAACCAAGGTGAGTGATGCCATTAAACACTTCAATTAGCACCAACTCCGTGAACGCCGCGCGGCTAGCCAAGTAACAATGTGTCAGGAGCTAGGCGCTAAGTTTCAGTCCGAGTTCGGTAGAGTTAACATGTTGGCCCGGTGGTCCGGTACAGAACTTCTTAAAGCGAGGGGGTCTTTTTTTCCCCCTCAGTAACTCCGAACGACGTTAAAATGGATAAATCTCCGAACTGTGCTTTGTGGCGCGTGCTGGCGGTCATTTCCTTTGAAGGTGGGGGTGGGGGCTGAATGCCAAGAAAGGGGGACAACAAGGCTCAGCCAGCCTGGGGTCTGTGTGAGAAAATGCTGCTGCTGCTGATCACACAGTGGAAAAGGCTGAGAAATAAATGCTTGAAATAAGCTGTCACTATGTATTGGAAACATAAATACTCCATTGCCACGTTTATTTGAACAGCAGTCAATTTGTTTTTGATTAAGAAAATAAACCCTCTGACAGAAATGTCAGATATGTTTGTTTTGGGGCGGACTCGTATCAATCTGGGTTAGAAGAAGGAAGGTTTATGGAAGTAAAACGGTTCTGACTTTGCTTTCAGATTAAGATTCTGAGTGTTGCATCTCTATAGTTTCCTGTTTTTAACATCAACGTGTTGAAGATGTCCCCTCAGCTGGCCTGGAAGTTAAAAGAAAAAATGTCTATTTGTTTTTTTTTTGCTTGGTTTCTCTTGGCCTGGCTTAAACCCCAAACGTGGAGATCCATTTCAAGCATTTTGATGCCATTAAAAAAAATCGAATCATTGCAGCAATCCCACGTTCTGTCTCGTATTCGTAAATCTTTATCAAAGATCTGCTGTGGTGATGTGAATGAAACTGGGTATTTACGGAAAACTGAGGTATAAGGACTTACTCGGTTAAGTCGTCGTGTGAACACAGACGCTGACTAACTTTCTTGCCAATCTTGATAAAGACATGCAAAAAAAGCATTGCAGTAACTTTAATCGTTCTCTGTCTTAAACTGACAGTTTTAGAAAAAACCTACCTTATCCGTTGCTACCTAAATCACAATTAGATGTGCTGTAAATACTTTGCGCAACACACTTTTGTCTTTTCCCATAGCATTCCACAAGGATGGAGCAGATAAAGGATATTTTTCTAACAAGGTTCCTCGAGCATCTGAAAGAGAAATGATCCACAGCATCACAGGTCATCCACCGTCCTTACTGATGATGGCAGGATGTGCTTTTCCACATAGTCATTCTTTGTTTTTCACCAAGCCCACCTACAAACATGAGTGTTTGTAGGTGAAAATGACAATATTAATGCCTATCAGATCTTTCTTTTGCTCTATGGTTATTACACGAAAAGTCCCGAGACTCTTAACAAGAAATATGGCCCCCGATCTACCTCTGGAGGTAGTCATAAACCCATAACTCTAAAACGTAGGCGACAAAACGGGATTGTGGAATGTTTGACACGGTAAAATGCAGCTGTAGCAGCACAAATCAGCCGGTGCACGCGGCGGAGATGTCGTTTCTTCATCCAGTATCTCTCTGATCTGAGAAACGTGTATCCATAAGAATCTGAAACCGTCTCTGCTTATATTTCATGCGCTGAATGCATTTGAACGGCGGGCCTGAATGAGGATTGCCTAACTGAGTGGTTCCTCTTGGGGGAAATGCCACATACCTTAAGCCGGGCGTACACTGTACGAGTTTTTCAGTTACTTATATACATCTCAAACTGTGCGACGGAACCGCGGGGTTTAAAAAGTTCACCGCTCACGATCTGTGCGGCGCGGCGCTCGGACGCGACCGGACTGCTCACACTGTATGTCGTGTCCCCTCTGGGACCGCTCGCTGTGGTGGCAGAGGCAGGCGAGCGACGGTAGGTGACAGGGATCCAGAGCAGGGGTTCGAGCCCAGCTCTGGCGAGGCCCGCAGGAGGCACCGGGCGTCGGGGGAACGGAGGGGAGAAAGGAGGGACGAGACGCGGCACGGCGGGTCGCCCGGCCCGCGCACCCCCCCCCCCCCCCCCCCCGCGGAGGAGTGCCGAAACAGGCGGCGGACCGCGGAGGAGTGCCGAAACAGGCGGCCAGCGCGTTGCCGCCCTCCCCAACGCCCCCGCGAGCGGGCCGGGCGGAGGTCGCTTCAGGGACGCCCGCTCCCCTCCCTCCGCTGGCGGGGACGGAGAGGAGGGGAGGGCGCCCCCTCGTAGCTCTGCTTGAACAGCAGGATGCGCTCACGAAAACCTCACGACAGCCGACTGAATTTCAAACATGTTGGATTTTCACCGACCGTCCGATTCCTGATCGGGAGGTAGTCGTGAGAAGCCAGTCCCCCCTCCTCCCCCCCTCTACGATCAAGCTGAAATTCGGCCCGATTCAAAAAATGCCCGCACGACTGAAGAATCGGCCCGAATAGGGCAAAAACTCGTACAGTGTACGCCCGGCTTTATGCAGATCAATGCGGTGAAGTGTAGGCCACGCCCCTTTGTTTCAGCCACCCTAGCCGGCTTATCTGAATGGCCACATGGCCGGTGATGTCAGCGAACCACCTCGTATGGTGCTGAAACAGTTCGACGGCCGTTCACTTCCAGCCTCCACGGTCCCTGCAGCCTCTGAAGGATCCAGGCTACGTAGACGGGGTCCTTCCAAGGTGTGTCCAGCTGCCTTTCAACTAGTAGGTGGATGGCTCTCCAGACCTCCATTCTGCCTCTGCTTTCTAGACTCTGAAAAGGGGCAGCAACTTGTCTTTAATTCAGAAGTCGGGGAACAGCAAACCACGTCTCCTAGAAGTTCCCGGAATCTCTGAACAGTAAAACTAAACCAACAAAAAAACATTAATTATGTTTATTTTAAAAGGATGTTGGGGGTACCAGTGACTGTGGAACCATTTTGTTTTTACAATTATTTATTAACTTGGGAATTTTACCCCACTAAATGAATGAATATAGGTTGGCTTTTTATCATTTTCTTAAAATTTTGGGCACGTTTATGCTACTGTAGTAAAGGGTTAAGTTACTTATAAATAGGGCTGCACATTATCATGAATATGTACCAATGTATTGGTAAATATTACGACAGTGATCTGGATTATGGTTACCCAAGTCTTTTCTGAACAGTTTTTCGCCTTTTTGTACAATATTGTGCAATATTGTGCCATTTCAAGGTTGGTTTGTTTTTCCCCTCATCCATCCGTTTTCTATACCCGCTTATCCGTGCAGGGTCACCGGGGGGGCTGGTGTCTATCTCCAACGGTCAATGGGTGAGAGGCGGGGTGCTTCCTGGACAGATCCATCACAGGGCCACAGAGATATACACACACACACACACACCGAAGGGTAATTTAGAATAACTTATGAACTAGGGGTGGATGATATGGCAAAAACTTATATCACGATATGTTTCTTAACTTCCGTCGATACGATATATTACAATATCGATTAAAAACAAAATAAAAGCCTCAAAGACAACAAAGAATGCCCACAACAGATTCCTGTACAAATGTATAGCAATTATTTTGCCATGTTTATGAAACTCCTCCAATATAACATTTTAGAAATATTTGCTTTAAAAAATAAAACGCAATCAAACTACACAAACCCCAGAACATCAGTCAGTGACAAATGCTGTAATCATAGACTGTAACGCATACTGGAAGTGTCATATCACCTTTAATGAATTTATAACGCGCTATATATTTATATTGAATTATTGTCCACCCCTACATGAACCTAATGGTGGTGTTGTTGGGCTGTGGGAGGAAGCCGGAGTACCCGGAGAGAACCCACGCATGTACAGGGAAGGGCCCTGTTAAAAAAAAATCCAATTCTCATATTAATTCCTAAAGATCGATTAAAAAAATTAAGAAATTCCACTGTGTGAGCCGGCATCATTTGCCAGACTCAATTTTTACGATCACATATGCATACGCGGTGTCACACTATAAACTGCTCGCTAGCAAAACACTGGTGCCTCACAAGTCGTACGTAGACGGTTTCCTGGACGCCCCTCTTCACCGTCACACGTTATGTTTTTATCAGTAAAGCGCACAGAGAGCCGACTTCAGCTTAATAACCGTGTTAGTGTCTTTATTATTTCTTCTTCTGCTCTGAGACCTCAGCAGGACAAAAACACAACAAAGCGCGGAGCTCCACCTAGTGGTCGGAGGCATGGATGCAACTCGCCTCACAGGAGCCTTCACACTCCAGGCCGGGAGCTTTTTATTATGTCATATTTCTAATAAAGGACCGGCTTAGTGTCCAAATTTAGCATCCCTTTTGGTTTAATAAAATATTTTGAATTAAACTGAGCTGAAACAACAGCTGTAGATGTCTCTGGCGTCTGTTTTCTACTCTAAATCTGTTTGGGTTTTCTGCTCCACAGCGTGTCTATGAAAGCAATCGTCTCAACATTCAGGAAGAGGCTTTGGTCCTTACAGCCGCTATTAGCTACCATTACTTTATTCATTTGCAGTTAAATGTTAATATCATATGATCAATATGTTGCATAACTACACAGCCCTGAAATTCAGTTAGCTGCTAAAAAATGTTTTTAATACCAGCGATCCAATTTTAAGTTAGATGAAATCGAAAATAATCGATGCTAAATCTTGAGAATTGGAATCGAATCGATTCTTGAAACTTGAATCGATACCCAGCCCTAGTACAGGGAGAACATGCAGACTCCATGCAGAAAGATCTTCTTGCTGTAAGACAACAGTGCTGCTAACTGGGCATAATTAGAAAAGCTCAACAGGTCTTTATCACATGACTTAAATTTGGACAATAATGTAACATTCTGTAAGACAACTAGGTATTTATTGATATATTGGTATTTCTAGGTTCGTTAAAGTATTTATTTGAGTGAAATTGTTGTCTTGAATCATTTAAATGGCAGCTCAGATGTTCTACTTGCTTCATTCACCTGTCTAACCTGTGCATGAGCAAAATAGCTGCAACTTTACCGTTTCCAAACATGAGATTCCTGGTGTTTGTGCAAGGGGCAAACTCCACTTACATGAATCCAGTGGGACTGTACCCGCTGGAAGCAAGTCTTTGTTGCCACATTAAACAAAGTAACACTTCTGGCACAATCTGGGTAGAATGGACAGTGTGGAACTAATTTGGCTTTTAATTGGCAAAAATCAAATATTGCTGTTTAGAAATACATATTCTGGCTAAGTCTAATAACCTCACAGCAGAAATTAAAGCGTTCTGATGACTTAGAAGTTTAGAAATACATAAGTGTCAGTGCACCCACTGGGAGGCGCCATGTTGTCGCCATTTCTGATTGCAGTAGCCAAAAGGAGACAAACCTGTCAGCCATACGCGTTTTCCCTATCTGCCTCCTATATGAGGAGGTGCTGTCTATGGAGGAGGAGTATAAAAGAAGCAGAGGCGACCGTAGATCATTCTATTTTCTGTTTTCTGCTGCACAGGTAAGTTCAAAGTAACAGTTAAGCTTATTTTGGCGTTATGATAGAAACAGGGCAGTGTGGTCCTGCAGCTACTCGGTCCTCCCAGCAGAGACGGCTAGTTTGTCGGTCTCCCTCTCAGGGAGTCTGTGTACGCAGAGGGGCGGCGTGATGTCAGCGGGCCGGTTCACGGTGTCTGTAGTGCAGTCTCTTCATAACTCGTGTTTATACTGGCTTATATTAGACCCAAAATAAGCGACCGCGCCTTCAGAAACCGTCCCAAAAAACTGTGAGAAAAAGCAAGCCCAAAGCCACTTATAGTAAGCGGACTTGGCAACAGTGCTAAAAACCACGATTTCACACGATGACCAAAAAGTAATAGGACAATTGTCAGTCATAATGTTCTTTATGTGACATGCAAAGGAGGGGGGATAAAGTGATTTGGGATAATAAAATCTGAGATTTTATTTTTAAGCCGTATCGTCCAGCCTTACTGTGAAGTGGACACTTCGTGTTCTCCATTTTCTGAAGCATCCTTCTTTGTGCAATCATTGCTAGAAGCCCTGAAGCAGCCAGGCTGCTTCATCAGCCCGCTGAGCTTCAGTGATGCTTCCCACCACTGAAGAAGTGCAGTCTGCTCTGTCTCTTCTATACAGCTTCACTGTTAGGTCTACAGTCCAGTCTGCTGTCCAGGTGCTCACCAGGGTATTTCCACGCCTCTGCCAACACCACTTCTTCTCCCATGATGGGAGGAACTTTGGGTCTCATGCTTCATAACGGCCTCGAGAGCAGAAAGGTCCCTTCAATGCAGCGGAAGAACCACGACAATTTTATGGTTCTGACCAGTCGACAATATTTGTCGACCACTGCAAGAAAAAAAAACGTTCTGCCTGAGATGCGTGTCAAGAAAAAGCTGCGAGAACTGTTGTTTTGTTCTTGTGGAATCAGACAGAAACACTTGGTGGTGTGCCTGACAGCCGGGTCTGCTCCCCTCATGTCTCTGCTGTCTACACACTACGCAGAACCGTTCTTTAACCCAGAGCAATGCTTAAACCACAGTTTCACCGTATTTACAAAGAAATGTGAAACATGACCTAATCTTTTTTTTTTTTTTTTATTTAGGACAAATAAACAACATTTATTAAGTTCAGTGTTTCCCGCAGGAATTTGGTTATGCGAGGCGGGGGGTTGTTGGACCGAGTCGCGGAGGGGGGGGGGGGGGGGGGCGACACGTTGTCCGCGGACCGACTGGCGGAGCGGGGGGGGGGGGGGGGGGGGGTTGTTGGACGACACGTTGTCCGCGGACCGACTGGCGGAGCGGGGGGGGGGGGGGGGGTTGTTGGACGACACGTTGTCCGCGGAGCGGGGGGGGGGGGGGGGGGGGGAGTTGTTGGACGACACGTTGTCCGCGGACCGACTGGCGGAGCGGGGGGGGGGGGGGGGGTTGTTGGACGACACGTTGTCCGCGGACCGACTGGCGGAGCGGGGGGGGGGGGGGGGGGTTGTTGGACGACACGTTGTCCGCGGACCGACTCGCGGAGCGGGGGGGGGGGGGGGGGGGGGGACGACGACGACACGTTGTCCGCGGAGCGGGGGGTATCCATGTGTTTTTTCCCTGCCATTCACGCACGCGCGAAAGCAACAACAACAAACCGCGTGTTAACGTCACTTTTTTTTTTTTTTTTTTTTGGGAATGTTGGCGAGGCGGTAGCGTGAGTTTGGCGAGGCGGCCGCCTCGCCAAGATAGCGCTGCGGGAAACCCTGAAGTTGTATTACATTGCTGCTGACTAAGTAATGCAGTTATTACTGCTGTAATACTGTTAAAGACATTGTAGTATTGCAATTTTGATGTGTAAACGCATTTGGAGCGTGGAAGAACACAGGTTGACCCTGACTGTCATTAAATATTCACGGCATTATAACACAGTTAAACAGCTACAGATATCAGGAAAAAACAGAATTCAGCTTGGGTCACAGGCAGAGGGATGAATGAGTCACTGTGGACACTACTACTAAAATATTTTCGTTTTTTTTAACGATGCAGACAGTGGTGCGAGGCTAAATAAAAATATGGCATAAACGACCACTGTCTTGGTGAGTAAATGGTTCGGAACATTATCACTTTTTGTCGCTCTGCGCTTTATGGAGCCACACTTCTGTAGTAAGGCCAGCTAGCATTAGCGAGTTAATTTGCTGGACTATTGGCTCAGTGCTCTAGCCTGCAGTCTTGCCACTTAAACTCGCTAAACTGTAGCTTAAAAAAGCATTACCTCTGAATGCAATAGGTGCGGCTGCTTTAATCTCCAGGCCGTGACTTTCTTAGCTGCCGGCTTTTTTTTTTTCTTTTTTTTTTCTTAAGTGAAAGACGTTGCAACTCGCCTCCATAACAGTCAGACAAAACTCTGCTCCCTCTTGAAATTTCTGGTATCTTATTAATAAAGGGAAATTTGAATAACAGTACGCTGAAACATATTAGTGGTTGCAAAATCGTCGGCCCAGGTCTGTGTCCTGCCTGCTGTGCTGACCACTGAGCTGCTACCACTGACTTACACTCACTTTCACCGTCTAAGCATTGCAATTAGTCAAGTAAAGACAATAGATGCTTAGCCTCCACAAAGAACCTCAAAGTCCCTCCATTCATTATCGGACAAAAATAACGAGTAAATATGAAATAATTTTCAGATGACTTCATTTTTAAGAAACCCAGAGGGTTTTGGAAGCAATTTTCACATGAAATTGCACACCTGATATAAATAAAGTACAGTTCCACAGCTATAATGTCTAAATGTAAACACTGGGTCTGTGTGAAGGTAAGGCATAAAATATTTTTCTAGTGGAACCACTATCGCAATTGCCACTATCTCTGATTTATAGGTGATTTAAACAAAGACGAATTTTTTTTTTTTTTTTTTTTTACCTCACCTAATTTTTTATTTAAAAAAAGGCAAAAAATGGACGATCAACATTGACATTTCCATATAAATACAGAAATAAATGCTTAATAAATAAAAAGCATACAAATAAATGCACAAAAATACAGCAAATAAATAAATGTAAACGGTAGTTAAATTTTGCATGAGAAATAAATGTATATCTCTTATATCTGAATTGTAAAAAAACAAAATTAAAAAAATGGTGGCACAACCAACCAGTTGTTGGCTTTAGGGGTCAGTTACTTTATTGCAGCGGGTCAGGTTGCTTTGAATAGCCCTATTCACTTTAATCAATTCTTCATTTGAAAACTGTTTTAGATTTACTCTGATTATCTTCAAATTACATTGACTTGTGGTTCATTTGAGACATTGAAGTGTAATTTAGAAAAGCAAAAACAGACTTCTGTAATGGGTCCGTTCTTTTGCCCAATGTTTATTATACTGCATGTTTAGGAGGTGCAGCACAGATGAAGCAGCTATGTTACCCTTCACAGCTGGGTATTGGGCTATGTCTGTACGCATAAATGCAGATTGAACTAAAGTCCAGGCCAGGGGACTGCTGATGCTCGTCAGACTGAATCTAAACGATTGAGATGCTCAACTGACGCACATTGGTAGGATGAGTCATGAAATTGTCAGATCAGGATCATTGTTTGCTGCCACACAGGCATATCTCTCGTGGCCTTGGAGACACAAACGAATGAATACGCTCACTCACCCACACTGACATCCACAGTCACAGGAAGCCTGGTACAAAACGCAGGCTCTGTTAGAGCTTGATGCTTTCTGGCTCCCCACAGGCAGCGCTCTGCCCCTGGAGGAGGTTGCCCCCAATCTTTGTGTTCGGGGATACGGATTTTTACCGATCAGCCAGGAGCTGCTTACGTTCCCGGTTAACCTCACCGATTTGTTTAATTTACTATGTTTATAAATGCACCGCTATTATTAAGAGCTTTGATACAGAGAGGAAGTGGGGAAAATCCTGAAAACTACATAGAACTTTTCCTGTTTATTTCACTGAGTCAAAACCAAGAGTTCTGGTATTTACTGCAACCTTGAGAAATTGAGTTTAGTCACTGTTTTCTTCTTTTCGCTTTAAATATGTTCATCATAGAATGATTAAAACATGTAAATATTTCAGATTAAAGTCCTACACTGATATCTCCTTTCGTCATTTTATTATTCTTTAATGTAACACCTTTCTTTTAAAACGCACAAAGATTGAGATGACCTTATAATTATTGTGACCGTTTCTGATTATGAAATGGTTTATTGTTCTGCTTTAGTCTTTAGGACGTTTAGAGTGTCTGTTAATATCCTGCCTGCATCCGGCGTCCTTTAATCTGCCCGTCAACAGCAAAGCTGAGCTGTCAATGCAGATCTAAGACAAAACTAAAGGTGAAGCGAAAAGACCCTGAAGATGAAGCGCAAGGAACAAAACAACTTGGTTTTCCCCTTTCCATCTGCAAGCTTTTTTTTTAAAAAAAGATATTTCTGTTAAGTTGTAAATTTTTTAATATATATATTTCTTTAACTGTATAACAAAAAAAAAATTACAAAACAAACCCTCCACCCAAAGGATGGATCTGAAGGTAGGAAACGTATACATGATGGGCAATGACGATGCATGTACAGACCTTTACACAGATGACGTACATATTTTCTTTATCAGGGCAAAACCAACAAATGGGAACAATTCAGCCCTTCCTTATAGAAATGTATAATTTTAGTGACACTTCTGTTAGGCAAAGCAGTAGACCAGATAACACTTAATCTAAATGTCAATTTCCTCTATGGAAGTATCTACCTGTGATTCAGCCATGCAATTCTTTTAATTACAATTATTTATCTGCAGTGTGTCACTGTGATTTGAAACGGCTAAGTGTTTCAAAGCAAACATGGATCTGGTGCATACAAAACATATTTTACAGTGTGAACAAGGTCTATGCAAATGCATTTAGCAGCAATCCTTCACAACTGTTTTTGTTTTTCTGGTAATTTCGCGTTATGTTTAGTTTTGTGATCAACAGCAGCAGCAGGGTAGGTTGCTGCAGGAGTGGAAGTGCATCTCGACTGGGGAGCTCAGACCGACAGAACACTGTCATTGGGCCGTAGACGGCTTAGGATTACGGTGTCACGGCAGGGTTCCCCCCAGAAAACTGGCTAAGCCTGGTGGTAGGTCCCGCTAGGGTGGCCCACCGTGTTTTTGTTAAAAATGTTAAAAGTTGACAAGAAATTTGAATATATCACTGTGTTATTTTAAGGTACTTACAATACCAACATTAGAGTCCTACAAAAAGGCAAATAATGCTGGACACATTTTAAAAGTAAAATAAATTTATAAAGAACCAACAAACTGATCTCTTAAAGTCAAAAGAATGAACACAGGGAATCCCTATAAGAGGTACACTGTGGTGTATTGTGTTTTGGCCTCTTCTACTATTTCTGGCACATGCTGCATAGGGCTGGACAATATAGGTGAAAAAAGCATATCAATTAAAGAAAAAATACATATTTATCGATATTTATCAAAAAGATTTAAAATCATAATTTTATGATATTGCTAAATTACCTACTTTTTAATAAAGACCACACAAAAAAAAATGTAAGTGAATAAATAAATAGAATAGCCTGTTTAGGTGGGAATAGCACACTGCCAGTTTGTGGTAACTAAAAAAATGGTAGGACTAGGCTACCATATTACCAGTTCAGTAACAAGCTACTCACCGTGGTAGACGGTGCACCAAACACTGGAGCTGAGTCCAGTTGTTGAGCGCTGTGGCTTTCACCATGTGAGCACCGTTATCAGTTGTGATGCAATAATTCTGCCAAGCCGTTTGCAATCGTCTCTGCTGGATGGTCGTCCGGTAAGTAAGTCGTTTCTAGACATTTACTACTCAGGTTCCACTCTCTGTCTATGTGGTGAACTGAGGGGCTGAGGTAGGGCTCAGATTGACTTGACCAGAGGTCCGACGTGGCGTAGTAAGACACGGATTGTGTCTCATTTTGCACTGGTTCCCTGTACATATCGTACAAATTAGGTAGCGCTGTGTCACCAGACAGTCACAAGTTGACATGTAAATAGCCCTCCACGTAACTGACATATCCAGACGTTTTGTGTCAAACCAGCATCTAGTATATTCTGTTTTAATATTGTGACATGTCATTTATTCCTTATATGGCTTAACGGCCAGCACTTTATGCTCCAGCTCCATAGTTGCCGCTTTCACAAAGCAGTTCTGTATTAAGGCAGCAAGACATCTCAGACTTGACCTAAAATCCTTTTGTGAACCAAACATATTGATTTCTTGGTGGCCGGATGTTGCCGTAAAAGCTTTTCAAGTCAAATTGGATCTAAGTGGAGCTGGATCTTACCGTGGGCTGTTTTCTTTTTTTTTTGTCCTAGTGTATGGCTTTCTTCCTCACACAGTCACTAGTTTCACTCTCCATACTTTACTTTCGATTTCCTGCCTCATCCAGCAGGATGGGAGGAGGCATAACTTCCTGCCATTCAACACTCAACAGTCTGATCTCACAAATGACCTGAGAAGTTTAACAAAATACATACAGTTGCGATCAAAAATATCCCAACCGACCTCAGCCTCGGCACACATTTTAGTGGTGTGGATGAAAATAAATAACATTAATAAATGATTTAGTTTTACTTGTGGGGTTATGACATCCTAAGAATGCCATAGAGGCCCACAGCCAAACAAAACCTGCTTCAGCTCTTTGCTTTGGATCTTCTAAACTTTAACGAGGACTGCTTGAGCTGCTCTCTGGACACATGTAATATGATGCAGACAGACCAGAGAGCGCAGCAGCACACCCACTCAATCATTCACTCCCACTTCTGTAATAGTCTTTGTGAGGGATGAAGAACACCGGCTTTGTTAGGGTAAACTCCAGATTTGTTTCATTAACAGAAGACTATGAAGGACAGATTACTCAGTTGTGTAAGCCACAGTCAAGGGGCCTTTTTTTTTATTCTTTTTTGTTTTTTATTGGGAGGACTAAATGTGAATGTATGGTTCACAGTGCCACTGACAACAGGAGGGGTTGTGATTCGCCTTCATTCAGGATTGTGAAAATGGTCTGACGAGGACAATAATGAAGTGTCAAGAAGTGACGATTTGACAACGTTCCTTGTTAGGATTCTGGTTCTGTGTAATACACATGCAAACGGCCCAGTGGAGAAAGATAAAATTACCTTCTGCTGTTCTTTTTATCATTGGTGTCTCAGTCAGTCGCACCGTTGCCTTGCAGCAAGAAGGTCCTGGTTACAAATCCCGAGCCTTGGGTCTTTCCGCATGGAGCTCACATGTTCTCCCTGCGGTCGGTGGGTTCTCTCCGGGTACTGCGGCTTCCTCCTGCAGTCCAACATGACTGTTAGGTTCATTGGTCTCTCCATGTGTGCATGGTTGTTTGTCCTGTTTCTCTGTTGCCCAGCGATGGACTGGTGACCTGTCTGGGGGGCATCCCACCTCTTGCTCAATGACCACTAGAGATGGACACCCCCTGGATGGATAAGCAGGTATAGATGATGGGTGTTTGTGTTTTGTTTTTTCCCTCTAAGAAATGTGAGGGCTTCTGTGAGAGTAAAGATCAAATCCAGAGCACATGTGAGATGGTGGATGCTCAGATGGGGGACTGTGGGCATTGCTAGCCTCTGTGGTTCTTTGTTTCTCCAAACTGGTGTTTATCTGCAGAGTTGTGTGCGTTCTAAGAGTATGTGTTGACCTTGGAGAGCCGAGCTATGGTGTTTTGAATGATCTACTGTTTGCATGTTTGCTGTGCCCCAGTGGACTGGTATGTGCTGTTTCAGCAGGGTCATTAGTGATGGGGTATCCAGAGATCAACGCCATGGAAAGTTCTGTGTGAGTAAGGGAGAATAACAGACATGTCTTTATGTTGTGTCTGCATGCCAAAGTACTGAAAATGATAAGAAATTCCTGTCCAATCTTGATGGTTTCATATTGTCTAAATGGAGCTTATATTTATTATGTTATGAATCTACGCTTAATGTCACCACTTAGATCTGCTCCAAAAATTGTACTTCTCTCTTTGATTTATTTAACGTCGACTAGGTTGTTGCAATACCAAAATGTCCAACCCAATAAATACCATCGCTGAGGAAAAAAAACCTCTATAGTTGATTAGATCTTTAGATTCTATGCCAATACATTTCTTTAAGGCACTGGATTGTTGCGAATAAAGATGAGAAAAATATAACTAGTTACAATCTAGTCACTTCTATGTTTGCAACAGCGGTTACGCAGATCATGCACAGCAGATAGTGATGAGCAAACTAATTTAATTGAACTTTATTGATCTCACAATGGAGAAATTCAACACAGAACAACATGGAGCAAGTGCCGGACCGAGCCTAGTCTGTTATTTGGAAACATTTCAAACTTGATACGCCAACAAGTCCAACTGCAACATGCAGCATCTGCAATGTGTAAGTTGCGAGGGGGGTGATAAGGTTAGTAAATTCAACACCACAAACTTAAATAAGCACCTCCAAAAGCACTATGCTAAAGAACATGCAGAACTTTTTTTTAACAATGTTTATTTCAAGCCTGATAACTTCCCTCACATGGCAAGGTACCCGGTTTATTCATTCAACAGTAGTATCAGAATCAGCCGATACGCTTAACCCGGGTATCGGATTGGATCGGAAAAAACTGGTTCGTTGCACCAGTTAATGCTTTTATAGTATTAATTAGTGTAAATCCAGAGCTAGGAAACACAATCCATTTAAAACCAACTTTAATGTGTTGCTTTCCTGTTTGAAACCAGTAGACAAGTTTTATGGACGTTTGTACATGGATTCAGTTGTGCAGCTAAATGGACAACACGGATCTTTTAGGTGTAAATGTGGTTCTGGTCCCTACAAAGCTTTCTTTTACAATGTAATCATGCACCTGGTCTATACAAAAACAGTTTTATTACAGTTTAAACAACGATGTGGTCTGCAAACCTTTTCAGCAACCGCCTCGTTTGATTTCTGTGTTTGTGGCCATTTTACACCATTCTGCAATGTATTTTCTTTGGGGATAAACTAGTGTCAGCAGAGCAGATTGCTGCGGGTTCTGACTAGTTTCTGCTTGACTTAAGGTAAAGGCTGCATTTTCTATGTAATCACTCTTAAGTACTAAAGACAGTTTTTGTCTTGAACCCTATTTTAATCTCTTCTCTCTACTAACAATGGTGTGATTTCACCTGCTTGAAATAAAAGCACCACGACCTGGGGAAAATTTTTTATCATCTTATCATAGGTTCTTACAGAGAAAACTAAAATTTCTGAAATTGGTATCGGCAGGTCAGACCCGGGGCAGGAGTTTCATGTATTTTTCTCATACTTGCGGAAAAGATCTTCTGACATTCTGGAAATGTTTACAGTGACAGAAAAACACGTCAAGGTGTAGAATTCCCACAGCGGAGCATTGTGCAGCTCGAAGGGCGCTGTTCGTCAAGCTAATTTATTTTATAGGTTTATAGCTGCCTTGATGCACGTTCAAGAGCTCTGCAGCCTTTACTATGTTGCTCTCCAACATCCGTGTCGTACTTACTGTAACCGTCTAATTTCAGCGGAACTTTGACAACTTTCAGCCTAACCGTCCGTTACGCTGGAACGCGCCGGCAGGAACCGTGTTTAGACGCGCAGCGCTCCGCTGTATGGAAAGTGACCATATCTATGCTCAAGTACATTGTGACGGCTCGTTGTCACTCCATCGCTTGCTCTTTCGGTCGTAAGCCGTACTCTGAAAAAGCGTGTGCAGTTGAGGTCTGCTGTTGGTAGCAGGGGAACATGTTTTGGTTCGTCCCGTGTTGCTTGACGGCGCAGGTGTTTGAGCCGAGCGCGGCGTCAGGCTCTGCGTACTCGAGCATGTGCTTCGTTTCAGATGGTAAAGCAAATTTCTCGTATTACCTTTGTTTGCTGTCACCGTCACTCAACATATCTTGCAAAGTGCTGTTTTCTGTTCAACATGCGATCTATTAAACCCAAACCGTGTCCAAATCGCTGACGTAGCACCATTTCCCCCCCCCCCCAACTCGTCCAGGCGGTAGAGCGCAAATCTCTACTGTAGGATATCATATTGTTTCTACCGTCTATCACATGTACCACGCAGCCCTAATTAAGGCACATCCCACTAAATCTGAGCGTCTGCTTATGTTGTAATTAGCTAATTAGGAAACCCCTCCCCAACTCCAAAATCACAGCACCTGGGAGGCCAGGTGTTAAACATTTTAGGTGATTTGGATTTTAAGTACTTTTTCTTGTTTTTTTTTTATTTTATTTGTGGTTTTAAATGTGTAACCTTTTTCTGAGTCTGTTTTTATACAAAAAGAATTGAAGATGACAAAATATTATCGTACTCAATGTATTCTACGAAATGCACGTTAGACTTCATAAAGTTAATGCTTTGCTTTTAACGTTTAATGACTAGTATTTCAGTTGCTCTCCATACCAAGACAGCTAGGACCGTGGGAGCACAGCCTGGAGGGAAGGTTGGACTCGTCTCATTTAGCTTTCTCTACTCTTTGCCATAATTTCACTCTACAACTTATCGACTTTATTCCTCTGTAGTTGCTAAAGCTCTGCACCTCTCCCTTCTTCAGGCGTCTTCTCAGTCTATGACCTCATTGAACAGTCTAGTCAAACACTACTGCTGCCTTTCCTCAACACTTCCATGTCATCAGGAACTACTGGCTCTCCACTCTTCATCCTACTAATCATTCCTACTTCCTGATCGGCTATCCTCCCTGCTTCTGCTCTTTGTTCTCTCTCGTATCCTCCTCCTGTCACACGTGTTGCACCTGGCAGTACATTTCCATCTTGATCTTTATCCACCCTAACCTGCTGAACATCCTTCCCATCTCTGTCTGTATCAATCCTTCTCTCCTTCCTTACTGTCCAACATGCTCCACAAGTCAGTGTCTGCCCTTTGCTTAGCCTTAGCTTCTCTACCTTCACTTCATGCTGCATCTCTCTGTACTCCTGGCCACTCTCTTCAGTCCTCACTGTGTCCCACTTCTTAGCTGATCTTTCTCTGCATGACAGAGGTACTGTACTCCTGTAAGTCCTCATTCCACCACCAAGTCTCCTCGTCAACTTTCCTTCCAGAAGACATACCAAGTACTGTCTTACCTGTCTGCCTGATGGCATCAGCTGTAGTTGTCCAGTCAACTGAAAGCACCTCCTGGAGTTCCTTCTTGAAAGCCGCACAACGCTCTTGATCTGCTCCCAAGTTTACCTTGCAGAGTTAAAATGTAGAGCTTTATGAGGAGCTTTTTGCCTCAGATCAACGTGCCTTTAGCTTGTTTATATCCTTTACTGATTTAGTAAAGGATATAAACAATCCTTGTTTATTTTCTTGTCTGTTTTCTTTGTGCCACAGTCATGCCTGAATTTCCCCATTGTGGGACAATAAAGGAGTTCTTATCTTATCCTGAAGCCCAAAACCGCAGACTTTAGACCACGACTATTCGCACTGATTAGGCACAGTGTTCTTTGGGTAAGATTCTGCTGCAGAGGACTCCTCTTCTTCCTCCTCCACACACACAGTGGTTCGATCAGGGGCCGCCAACAACTTGTTGAACCAAAACCTATTTATCCTCTCAGGTGACCAGAGCACCAGCTAGCCCATGCTAGCTGTGTCCCTCTACGTGGCGCACTGCAGACAGTGCTTCTTTTGGCTTTCTTTTTGCGACCGGCCCATAACGGTCACGTGTGGGGATTGGACAACCGATATTTATGCTGTTTAGAGATTAACTGAGACTTCAGCACGACGTTTTGATTTCTGTCCAGTGACAGCTGGCTTTGGGGGACACTGAGACTGTTATTCTGTGATGCAGTGCTGATAGAAGACGCATGTTGTCCAGGGAGGGTGCAATCGCATTAACTCGATGATTATTGAGTTTGGTCCGATCAGACGGCAGAATCCCTCTGCTCTCTGTTCCTGTAAAGTGCGATCAGGTAACTGAGAAGAAGCGCTTTGCGTCTGCTCAGGCGGATCTTCTACGAAGCCGTAAACATGGGGCATGCTGCAGTTCACTTGTAATTCACCATCAATCCCTTCCTGGTATCTCTGGTCTGACAGCTCACCGTTTCTGTGGAAGTTGCTTTTTTTTTTTTTTTTTTTTTTTGCTTCCTGTTTTTTTCCATTCTTTCACATCTGCTATTATGTGCAGGTTTCTCACAGCTGGAGAAAACATCAGACCACACACAGCTACCTTGGCTCAGTTGGATCACATAGAACAATACGCAGAAAAATTCTGTTTGCCTATAGAAGCTCATCAGCAGTGTGGTTTTAGTCTGATTGTATGGCTGTTTTTTTCCTTTTTCTGTCTTTTACATCAGATGAAGGAAAACAGGGTGTTCTCTTTTTTTTCTACTAATTTTTGTCAATTGTCACTGTCAGAAATGTGTTCTTGTTTAGCTGTTGATAATTTGCAGGCCAAACAGTGGCTGCTCGGTGCTGTGCACGTGTGGGCTTGCTGAACGAGCTGAGGGACGAGATGGCGACCTATCAGGAAGACCAAGCTGAAAACAGAAATGACATTGTTTATTTTACCGATGCATTACGGCGATTAAAGCCTCGTTGGGACCTCTGTGGAAACTCGGATACAGTTAAACTCCTAACCAGAAGCGACACAAAGTGAACATGAAAAGATGACGGGAAGAATGTTGCTGAACAAAGATGCTTTCACAAAATAAATGTGGAAAAGGGCTTCTACTAAAGTATTATAAGCATTGTAAACATGTTGGGATTCAGAAGGTACTAAATCCTGCACTAAAAATCCCACGTTGTTTCCTGTCTGTCCTCCATGAGCATTTTGACCAAGCAGCTGTTAAGATGAGCTCCATGTGTGGCCAGAGAAAGAAAAGACGACTCACCTGTTCAGCAGTAAAGCTCCCCAGTCACTCCTTACAAAATGATTCACTCCACTTAACCTTTCTACAATTGTTCACAAAACTGCAAACTCCAATGTGTCATTTTGACTTGATGTGACAGACCAACACAAAGCAAAACATAATATACTGCTAGTATACTGAACATGTACAACCTTTTTTTTCTTACCTTCCTAAGAAATATTTATGCTGCATTAAACAGACTTCACCAAACAACATAGAGGCCTGGAGAGCCCATGTGTAAAACTCTTTATTGTCACCATGTGTTACCAAAGTGAAGTTCTTTAGAGACGGACACTCAGGATGAACACGGGTAACACACAGAAACAGAAGCGTGCAAATAGCCTTTAGGGTCTGATAACATTTGTGTCTGAGTCCAAAAAGTCTAATACCCGTCCCTTTGCTAACGATATGAATTACTGTGATGTTGCATGAATCAATCCCTCCATGATGCACTCATGGCCACAGTAAATTCTGGCCAATCATGTTTAGCATCCATTTCCAAAGATGTGCAATCAGACATTCCTGAGAAACTAGAGTGTGCAAATAGGCATTGACTGTAGTGTTATTGTGACATGTAACAGACCACAAGCTTCTCAGCAGGGGGCGACAGCCCTCACAGCTTTTGGGAGGAAGCTGGTCATGAGTCTGTCAGTTTTTGATTTAATGTTTCTGAAGTGTTTACCTGATGGAAGTGGGTCAAACAGTGCATTGCCTGGGTGTGTTAGATCAGTGGCAATGCTTCTGGCTTTTCTCTGGACTCCTGCCGCATAAACCCTCTCCAGATCTTGTACACGACATCCCACAATCCCCTGCACTGTCCTCACCACCCATGCTACGTCCTTCCTCTCCTGCACTGTGCAGCTCCTGTACCACACGGTTACGCTGAGACATGAAACACTTTCTATTGTAACTCTGCAAATTTTTAGCAGCTTAGCAGGAAGTCCAGTCCGTTTCAGTTTCCTGAGGAAGAAGAGCCGTTGTTGGGCCTTCTTCAGCGGCTGAGAAGTAATTGGTAATTAATTAGCTAATGTCTGTTGCAGTCCATGCAGATCTTTACGATATTAAACTGTGTGCGGTGCAATAATGCTGAATTTGTGATTTGACTGTGCAGCCATAGATATGAACTCTTTAGCAGAGCTCTGGACAGGTCTGCTTGTTGTCCAGTGTTGGGCTTTTGGTACGATGTAAAACCTTCTGGCATGTTACTGAGCACCGCTTCACAATAAAACAAAGATGTAATGCTGGCCTTGCACGCTTGCTAACAAAACCAACCAAACAGTCAGCAGAGTGAACAAACAAAGGTTCCTTTGTGATTTATGGTGGGTTTGTGAGAGGGATTCTCAACGTACAATACTTTTTTTTTTTTTTTTTTTTTGTATTGGACGCAGACTTCAGCCACTGGGATCATATGATTGTTTTTATTCAGTCCGTTAGACCCGCCCAGGAGTCGTGTGTTTCTGTTGCTATCAGTCTGTGTAACACTCCAATTAGCTGATGCAGGGCCGGGGGGCCCAGTCCGCTTGTAGGCTCAGTAATTACAGCCCTTTGTTCAGCGTGTTTAATAGCCAGAAGAATACAGCGGTAATAAAAGGCGGCCAATAACCAAGCTGTTCTTTTCTGCTCTGCTCTAATTGGCTGATCTACAATCACAGAGGTTTTAATGGACCACGATGCAAGTCCGGAGGAGAGCCGACTAAAGGGGCTGGCCTCCTTCTCTTTCAGGTCTCGGCGCTATTGGAGCATTCTCAAATGATTGTTGCCGTGGTAACGAGGGTTGCAGCCATACAACCAGCTGGTCACTGCTGTAGTTTTAGAGTTTGTTTGTTAGGGGCAGGGAGTGTGTACTGAAGAGGGTAGTTCCTACCTGGAAGCCAGAGTAACACGTTTCCCAGAGCTCCTGGGCTCAGGCCGGTGGCTTTAAGGCTGTACTCGTGTCCGTGTGGCTCCTCTAACGCCGTTCTCCTGTCCTCCTCCCTCCCAGCTTGTACGGACTTCAGAGAGCTGCTCCCTGACCTTCCAGAGCCTTTGACACCAACTCTTCCAAGATGTCTTCTGAAGCCACGCCCATCCAGGAGTCCACTCCCAAGTCCCCAAGTTCTCCAGGTAAAGAAAAACTGTTTAGCTGCTCTGAATGGAATCCATGTCATAGTGGAACATTTGCCCGTCCCTCGCTACGGACCTGCCCGTCCGGCTCATCCAACACAAATGCAGTTTCTCCATGACTTGCCTCAGTAGTTCACGTGGTTAAAAAATATAACAGCAGAAGGAAGCTGCCTTCCCATCCTCTAAACACTTGGTAGAATGTTTCAGTAAAACTTTGCTGTGGTGAAGTGGAAGAAAGAAGATGCCTAGCTTTGTAGGTCTTTTCTAAATAACAATCTGACGTGTGCTGTTCATACGTTTTTCCCAGCCCTCCCGAGTTAATAGTCTATAAAACAGCTTTCATTGCAACTAGACATGGAAGTCTTTGAGCATCTAGAGGCTGAAATACCTCCGGCTCAGTGGGACTGGATGGAGAGCATCTGTGAACATTAGGTGGTATAGCCTTGATTTGACTCGTATCTAAACTGACTGGGCGGTTCTTAATCTAAATCCACCTTCCAATCAACTCTGACCAGCTACCCTGTTCCTGCTGCAGAAAAACATCCCGCAGCATGATGCTCCCACCACCATGTTTCTCCATGGGGATGGTGTGTTCAGGGTGATGTATAGAAATACCTTTAATGTCCCATGATGGGGAAATCCAGGCGTGATGCTGGTAAGAACACAGACGGGGTGCACCACAGTTACTCTAGATTAGATGGTTGAATAAAAGGATCATCCCCTCCTGGATACACAGTCTCCTCTGAGATGGGAGGAACTTTAACATGGGGCACGTGTTAAAATGTTATCTGATGGTGATAAGATTCACTTCTTTACACACGTTTTATAATTCTTTCAGTTTCTTTGCTCTGACCACAGGTCAGAGTCGAACCCGGGTCAGCCGGGTCAAGGACCAAGGCCTCCATACATGGGTCATGCGTGCTAACCACTGCGCCATCGAAGCACGCCCAAACTGATGCCTTTAAATGCACGTTGATAATATAATGAGGCACTTTGCATTGAGCATGTATGGCTGAATCTGGGCGTGTAGAGGGCAGAACATGAGGCGGAACCAGGTACGCAAACGTTCTGGTGCTGCTGTGATCTGTAGGGGAAATACTTGCTGGTGTGCTTGGTTTGATAAATCAGGATTCTTTTGGGGGAGTAATATTTTATAAATGAGGCCCCACTTCTGTGGGATTCATGAGAAATGGCTGTTCTGTCAACAGATTATCCCACCTGAGCTGTGGCTCTCTCCAGCTCCTCCAGTGTTGCCACAGGCCTCCTGACTGCTGCCATGATGAATGCTTCTGGCTCAGTTTTTGATGTCTGGATCTTCTAATGATGGACCACAGCTCTGTGACGTGGTCAGGCTTTGTTTTCCTAACCTAACTGTGCTTCGCCCTTCTCCACAGCTGTGTCCCTGACCTGTCTGCTGTGTCCTTGGTCTTTATGTGGCTGAATGTAAATAGAAAACACACTTTGTAGATCTTCTGATGAAACCTTAGAAAACCGTGCGTCGTTTTCCTTCCACTTCACACTGCTGCATTGCTTCCTGTTGGCCTGCTGCATTAAATCCTAATTAAAGACGTTTGTGGTTGTAATGTGACAAAATGGGAAGAGTTTGAGGCTTATAATACTTCTGCTCAGTAAGTGATGCCTGTACCCATTAAATTCCTGCTATGAAGTCAGCCTAAGGCACATGAAAGCCAGTGTTTTTATTCCAGCGATCTTGGACAGAAGCAGCTCTCCCACCTCCATGTAGAAACATCAGTTCTAGACCAAGACGATAATGACTCGTAAACATGTGCTGAGTCCCTTCAGCGTTGAATGATGGAGGAGAGCAGCACGTGACACTCCTTACTGCAGTTTGACATGCTCTAACACCTTTTGTCCTCTTTCAGAGTCTCTGCATCTTCCAACCAACAAGCTTAGAGAGCGCTCGCCTTCCCCAATGAGAGACTTCCTCATCCCCAGCCCTCTGCCCACACGCAGGAACAGGACCTTCTCAGCGTAAGCGCTCTGACACACAGGAAGCCGCGGGGTCGGGAGGCGCTTTGTGCTGAGAATTTAAAATAACATATGCCACTGACTCACTGCGTCGTTGTTTTGGAGATGTACAATAAAATATTTGATCGCGTAAAATGTGAAGCCACTGATAGTCCAGATGTTACATGTAAGGGATGATCAGTGTGAAACATGTGTAACATTCACTTACCATAGAGTTTAAGATCCACCAATCACCTGCTGAGGGTAATGATTGGATGCTTCATCCAGCCTTCTTTGTTGTGTATAAAACTCAAAGACGCAGGTGGGGACCTGAACCCTCACCTGGATCAGCGCCGACCTGACAAACGGACCAGAGGCTGAAGGGTTGGTTCTAAGCAGGTGGTCAGCAGCGCCACGCCGTTCCTTTACACTGTTCACCTCAGACCTCCAGCACAAGTCAGAGTCCCGGTATCTGCAGAAATACTCGGATCAGATATGGACAAAACTCTATTTCACCCACTTCATGCAGAGCAACAGCACCGGCGGCACAGTATCAAGCCCACAGCACCATGCTGACAGAAACCTCTGACCCCACATATTTTGGCTCCAAACGGCAGAGAAAGTCCCCCAGTATCAGATTAACAGAACTATCCATATAAACACTTTTTCCCTCCCTCCCTCCTCTGTTCTCCAGGTCTGTCCGAGCATCAGAGGGTCCTGTGTTCTCCGGCGTGTGTAAATGTTTTTCCCGCTCCAAAGGCCATGGCTTCATCACACCATCAGACGGCGGCAGCGACATCTTCGTCCACATCTCAGAGTAAGCGTCGGGTCAGAGTGTAGGTGTGCGTCTGTCTGTTAAACCGCTTTCTGAGGGGGGAAAGCCTCAGGCTGAGTTTGTTTTTCCTGCTTCCTCGCCTTTGATGAGGTGAAGGGAGAGGGAGAGGGCTGCTTTGGTTTTAATCACCGCCATCGAGCTCTGCCGGGCCTCAGTGTGGGAGGAGAGGGAACCGCACACAAAGCGCAGCGTGTAGGAGGACGGTAGAATACGGGATGACCTTCAGCGCAGTGCCTTTGCTTCTCAGCCCCAGACGTCAGGAGAGCACACGTACACATCCATGGACCGATGGCAACATTTTTAACGTTAGAGGTTAACAACTGTTGTTTGTGTTAATGTTTTGGATATGAAACCACCGTTTACCAGCATGTGCATCAATGTGTGATAATTAGTTTGTTCCTTTTCAGTTCCCCGTTACCTTCAGTCTGTGAAGGTTCTGGAAATGCTCTTATCTCAGTTAACGGATGCATTGACTGGACGCCTGGTTCTGTGACTCGTCTTTGAGTAGTGCGTTTACTAGACACACGGATGTACTAAGAGAGCGAGAGGGCAGAGTGCGGTGAGGCTGTGTCAGGGTGAGGCGCGCGGCCCGAGGTTCGCTCGATCTAAGGACGAGAGAAGAGAGATGAGGCAGGGGTCAGTGAGCGGGATGTGCGAGTGAGACGGGAGGGGGGGGTTTACCGCAGCGAACGGGAACCAGGCCGGGGGGAGTGGAGCGGAGAGACGGACTCAGCGGGTGTTCTCCGAGATGGCAGCAGGTGACAGAGCGGCAGATGGGCGGGGAGGTGGAGTTCGAGCGGGGTCCCAGCAGCACCGGTGGGAGCAGTGGTCTGTGGACAGCAGGAGAAACCAGGGAGGTCCGGTGAGCCCCTCAGCCCGGCTTGGTAACACCAAGGGAGCACGAGGGAGTGCCTGGAGCGGGATCCAGAGCAGGCAGAGCCAGAAGACTTGACTTGGGACGTCTGAGCTTGAGAGAGTGCTTGGAGTGGGATCCAGAGCGTGAGGCAACCTGAGAGAGACAGGAAACGGGGATTAGCTCAGGTAACGTGAGAGCGGTCAGAAGACAGTGGCCAACTGAGGTGTACCACACTAGGTTAACACTCTGGTGTCCTCCTGCTGTCAGACCACCGCTTAAATGCTCCCGAGTGGCGCTGCCGAACTGCAGTCCCCTGTGGAGAGAGAGCAGACAGGGCTGGGCCGGGCCGGCACAAATCTGCTCGGTGCAACCCGCTGAGGCCTGACACGGTTAGGTTCCTGTTTTAGCTGTAGTAAAGGCCAGTTAAAGTAAAAGGAATAATAAATAAATAAATAATAAAAGTAACAAACAAGGAAATAGACCATGCCTCTCTCAGTTGAATAAACAAAATTTACAATGTTGCCTTTTACTAATTTATTAAATAATTGTTTCACATGAACAATGAAGTTACTTTTGTTTCAAATTGCTGAAACTAAAGAAAAATGCACCGTGCAAGAGATCTGTACTCAATTAAGAAAAAAGTGCATAAAGGCATTACTTTCACAATTTAGATAATGTACCTCAGTGGTTTTGTGAAAGAAAAAGTTGAATATGATTATAGGATATTAGTATTTGTCCATTTGCAATAAAATATCCACACACTAATTAGGGTTTACTATCAGAGCCAATACATTCATTGAAAATTAAACACATTTTTGGATAATGAGTCCAGGAAACACGTTTTACAAGCAGGATACTGAATGTTAACACCGTGACATTCAACTCTCGTCAAGTTTAACATTTGAAACTTTCCAGTCAGGTCTGTGAGTTTAATAGATAAGTCCTTCTGACTTTGCGTTGCAAATCCAACTTTTCCAGGTCGAGTTCGCCACTGATGATCCCGCCATCGCAGATGCCCTTCATCTGGTCGCATTTGTCGTTTTAACACAGAATGAAACCAAAATAGTTTTTCTAAGGTGCACAGTGCTGGTACCAACAAAGCCCAAAAGCCTTGAAGTATTCTCAGCAAAAGGTGGTTCTACTAAATGTTCATCCAGCAGCGCTGGGGGAAAAAACATGAATATTTTTTTGCAGGAAACTCATTTTCTCTCACCACTATGTTCTCGTCATGTTGGTCTGTCGTATGAAATACCAACAAAATACGTTGAATTGTGAAGTTGTAATAAAACAAAACGTGGAAAACACATAAAACATTATTTTAGTCTGCATCTAAGTTCTTGCTAATTTAATGCATAATCCTTAATTAAGTTTATTAAGATGTAACAACTCTTTCAATGCAAAAACAGTTAAAGTGAGCTAGCAGGAAAATCACATGGATGTGAAGAGTTGCCTTTAATGAAGCTCCAGCTAGATTTATCATGGCGAGCCGACGCTTTCATCGTCGCTAAACTCCTGATTCTTCTATTTGTTTCTTTTGTCGTCTCCTCCCTGCAGCATTGAGGGAGAGTATGTGCCGGTGGAAGGCGACGAAGTGACCTACAAGGTCTGCACCATCCCTCCCAAACTGGAGAAGGTCCAGGCGGTGGAAGTGAACATCATCCACCTCAAGCCAGGAACCAAGCATGAGACCTGGGGAGGACACGTCATCAGCAGCTGAACGCACGGCGTGCTCAATGGGGGGGGAGGGGTGTTTTTGCAAAGTGAAAGATGGGGTGGGGGGTTAGAGTGATGGGCAACGGGGCAAATTCAGTTTATCCCAACCATGTCACCGTCATGTTGTGTTGAAGCGTGAGCAGCAGCAGCTCTGGTCTTGCAGGCTAACTGGATCCTGGACGGACAGGGTGGTGAAGCTTGGTCTGACTTGTGTGGAACCGGACAGCAGCTGTCGTTATTCCTGTAAACCTTCACTGAGGCCCATCTGGAAGGGTCTGGAGTCATAAAAGCCTGGCTGAGTATTCCAGTGTTTGTGAATAAACGCCGTTGTTGCTGCTTAACTGGTCTGGTTTCAGCAAATCTGTGTGCCAACATTCAGCAGTCCCTCTGTATTTGGGCAGGTTCAGGGGAAATAAAGGACTTTCAACAGTTCCTGTCGAGTGGACTCTGATTTCTTTTCAGACATTTTTTACAGGGTTCTGTTTTCGTATATCAGATAATTTATGTGCTTTAATATTTTAAATAAAAGTTGCAAAGATATCTAAAAATCTTTAAACGGAAAGAGCTTGAGCTGTGGAAGTTGAGACTGAAACGCTGCCAGCCAGCTTTTGCCCCTGGCGGTGTTATTAGGGAGGCTGTGGCTGTCACACACTTTGTTCATGTGGATGCTTTCATTTTAGGGCTATTTTTAGTGCCTCACCCCCAAACCCCCTCAGACAGCTGGGAGAAAAACAATTCAGGTTTCTTCTGTGTTTTTGTTGCAAATTAATTTCTAGATCAAACAAAATTTTTGTTTAAACTTCATTCTGAATCTGCCTTTTGTGTACTTGAGTTATCTTTTACTGGTTATTAAAATGAGTTTGATGACTAAAAGCAAACCAGAAGACGATCTAATGGTAAAATCGGGCGATGAGCCATCCTAAAATCTCTACAATAACTAACTCCAAAATGGAACCGCACAAACTGATGGAGACATTGCTCCCGATTAAAAACTGCATTGTATGTTTTAAAACTGACTCTTGGGTTATTTTAATGATTTTTTTTTTTCCTTTAACATTCATTACGATCCTTCATCTCGCCAACTTATCAGACTGTGGTAAACTGGAAGCCATCCGGATCCCTGAGGTCTTGTGATCATAAGAAGAAACCCCAGCCCAGGTGTTCTTCTAGCCCTGACGTGTAGAACAGCCTTCCTGAGACTCGGGCTGGACGGTGTGGCCAAAACTTGCATCACGATATATTTCTTCGTTTCGGTCGATACAATATAATTACGATATCAACATAAACAAAATAAAAGCCTCAGAAAGACTGCAAAGAATGCCCACAACACATGCCTGTACAAACTTAGGACAATTATTACGCCATGTTTATTAAATGCCTCCAAAATAACAGTTTAGAATTTTTTGCTTTTAAAAAGAAAAAACAGACATAAAACCTGGAATGTCAGTCAGTGACCGATGCTGTGGTGTATATTGGAAATGTCATATCTCCTTTATTGAATAAAGTTGTATCACAATATTTATTAACCCTCTATGGCATGGTGTTGCCCTCAGGCAACAAACCACTATTGTTGCCCTCACACTGCCCCTTTAATTCTTTTAAAATAAAACATTACTTTAAAAGTCTGGTGATAAGTCTGTGACCAATGAAATTTGAGGTGGGCGTGACTTTGACCTTTCCTCTGGGGGTGAAACAGTCCTTTTTGGGACCATAGCCGGCTTGGACATACTGCTAGCAGAAGTTAAGATAAATTTCCCCTTTTATCATTTTTTAATTTATATAACTTTGTATAAATAATATCTGTGATGTGCATTAATGTGTGAAGAAGCATATTTGATTGAGTAAAGATACTTTTTGTCTTTATTTATTTACTAAAATGGTAGTTTTTCATTCGTTGCCTCAGGGCAACATTGCGCAGTTAGACCACTTTTGTTTGAACAATAACATTCTCATGGATGGAGAACTGCAGAGATGCATAGCCATCACCATAATTAATTTTTTTGCTGTACTATCTACTATTACTCACAGAAAATAGACTCAAACAATACCTGCCAGCAAAACCAAAGAAATAGGGCTACAAGATGCTTGTCTTGGCTAGTTCTGACGGTGTACCACACAATTTTGAGATCTACACAGAGTTGTGCAACCCCCTGAACTGCCAGATGTAGGAGCAAGTGGCAACGTTGTCCTCAGCCAATGCCCAAGCAGCAGAACTACAAGGTGTTCTTTGACGACTGGTTTACGAGTGTCCTTCTCGTACTCACACTTGCTCAGCAGGGAATTCACTCTACTGGTACTGTTCGTAGCAACAGATTACCAGGTGTCAACTTGATGTGTGATGCTTAGCTGAAGAGAGCTGGACGTGGATCTTTTGAACTGAAGACGGCCATGGTTGGAGAAACATCCTTGCATGCGTTCAGTCATTCTTCTCAGTAATTTCAATGGAGCATACCCAGTCACCGAGGTTGATAGGTGGGATGGCAAGTAAAAGAAAACAATCAAAGCCCCCTGTCCTGCTGTGGTCAGAGAATATGGGTGGAATGGACCTGCTGGACTCTCTCATTGCACTGTACCACAATAAAATAAGGTCGAAGAAGTGGTATCACCGGCTTATGTTCCACTTTATTGACATGATGATCGTGACTGCCTGGCTGCTCGACAAGAGAGACTGCAGCACCAATGGGATGACAAAAAAGGAACAGATGAAGCTTTATACGTCTATATAAAGATAGACTTTATAAGTCTATCGTATATCGCAGAAAGCTTGTGCAGAAGTGGCAAGAATGTGGAGCATAAGAGAGGTCGTACCAGTTCCACAATTCCTGGGGAGTATGAAGAAAAGAAGAGAAGAGGACCCATTACACCCATTCCGGTCCCCGATTGCTTGTTGAAATAAAACTTCTAATGCATTTATGGCTTGTTTGTTCTTCATTTCACTTATATAAAAATATAGAAAACCTTGGCGTTTTAGTACTCTTATAGCATGTTGTTGCCCTGAGGCAACAAAGCAAAATCTGGTAGGGGGGGCAGAGGGGGACACATGTTATGACTGATATGTTATAAGGGATGCCCAAGCTCCCAAAAACTAGGGTGAAATATTTTTTTATCTCCCAAAATAAAAAATCATGCCATAGAGGGTTAATATTGAATTATTGTCCACCCCTACCTGAGACCCACTTTGGTTTGACCTTTAGTAATATTTATTGCTAATTTAACCTTAATGCTGTCTGGTTTTATTGCACTTTAAGTCATTTTATTTACTAATTCGGTTTTTTTTTGCTGTGCTTCTACGTAGAGAATACATTACTTTTAGTTTTAATTATTTTTTTAATACTTGTGATCTTAATTTGAACCCTCATATCAGCGTCTTGAATTGTTCTGCCTACCTATGGTGCCTCGTCACCATGATGACCAGGTTGTTTTTTTGTTTTTTTTTTGGCCTTCAAAGCAACAGCACCTCTGATAAACACGCTTCTGTTTCCCCTCATGTTGATCGCTTCCAGATTCAATCTAACGTAATGCCCTTTGTGTCGTTGCCTGCATTGTGGATGAAAGCTGCTGAATAAACAGACTTGGGGAGCAGCCAGCTCCCGGGGTCACCACTGATTCTCCCCATAGCACCATGATGTTTGGGGGGGTAAACAAAGCAGCAGGCCGGGACCTTCAGAGGAAAGGTGACTGGTTACAAAGACCACATTGTGGACAGAATCCCAGAGGATTTCTATTTGCATTTATTTACCTAGATATGTCAACGTGTTTATGCACGTTTAAACGCGTCATAAAAGGCGCGTTGTGTCACCTGAACGTGACGCGTGGCAGACGGCATTTTTTTCCGGCTGCAAAAAAGTGAGCGTGCTGCCCTCCGGTGGCCACATTAGGCCATCGCAGCTTTGAACACATAACCGCCTGAGCAGCGAGGAGGTGCACGTTTATAGAGAGGTGGCTGGGGAAGTTGACAACAGGAGTCAGAGCATCCTGCAGTCCAGATGAAAACCAGTCTGAGTCTCTAGAGCAGGGGTGTCCAAACTCTTTGGTGCATGGCCCAAAACTGTCAAGTCAAAGGAACTTGAGGGCCAAAAAATGAACAGAATTTTTGTAAACCAAAATTTTTTTTTTTTTACTTGCTCTACAAGATATGATCATTTTAAATAAATTAGTCAGTTTCTTTGTATACAAGGATACAAGCGACTGGAATGAGTTTTCTCCGTAGTGTGTCTGGGCTCTCCCTTAGAGATAGGGTGAGGAGCTCAGTCATCCGGGGAGGACTCAGAGTAGAGCCGCTGCTCCTCCACGTCGAGAGGAGCCAGTTGAGGTGGCTCGGGCATCTGGTTAGGATTCCTCCTGGACGCCTTCCTGGTGAGGTGTTCTGGGCACGTCTCATCGGGAGGAGACCCAGGGGAAGACCCAGGACACGCTGGAGGGACTATGTCACCCGGCTGGCCTGGGAACGCCTTGGGATTCCCCCGGAGGAGCTGGCCCAAGTGGCTGGGGAGAGGGACGTCTGGGCCTCCCTACTGAAGCTGCTGCCCCCGCGACCCGACCCCAGATAAGCGGAAGAAGACGGACGGATGGAGTTTCTTTGTAGGAAATGAATGTGTAAGTCATTGTAGATCCAAAATTTAAAGAAAAGGTTTTGCTAATATGTTGTATTAAAAGATGGTCATCCAGTTTGCTAATTATTTTAAATAATTTAATTTGACTCTTTAACAATAATAAACTTTACTCTTTTAGGTCTAGCAATATAACAACAGTACTTGGGTCAGTTGTTCTTTGAAAACACTTGCTGTAAATAGTCAGTTTTATTAATTGAATTCAAAGCAGATTTTAAGTCTTTGAGTAATTAAATATTATTGGATATTAGTTACTATAAAATTAAAGAGAATCTCAAAAGTGTGTTTATTATAAGATGAATACTTTGTGTTGTATTTAAAATTTTCAATTGTAGGATTTTAACTTTTCTGTAATACTTTTGGCCTAATTAAAAACTAAAATCTCCCATCTGCACCAGCCACCTGTGCTGGTGGACCAAATCATTCTTGAGCTGCAGTTGTGGGGTCACCCAAAATCATTACAGGGGCCACACTTTGGACAAGAGTGGGTCTGAAACCTGCTTGATTTGCCTGGTTTAAAAGCTTGCATTTTAGCTTAGATTGTTTATGTATAGATTGTTATTTAAAAATGAGGTGCCTTAGAAATGTTTACGTCCACAAAGCTTATTCATAGATGGTTATACCGTTGCCCCGACTCCCATCAATTTGAAAGGCTTTGAGAGGCGAGTCATGCAACTTATCAGAACTTCCAATCTCAACCCGCGTCAGTTTGCTCACCATCATCGTGCAAACAGATCTGCTGGCAATGCAGCATCCACCCCGCTACACTTTAACATCTACAGAAAAAAAGGGCCCATGTTGAGATGCCAATTATGGATTTTCAGCTCCGCCTTTAACACACCACTCTGCGACTGGATCTTACACTATATCTCGCTGGTAGACCTCAGTAAAAACAGGAAAGACAAGCGCCAGCATCATCATGCTGCACACCGGTTCCCCCCAGGGCTGTGTGCTCAGTCCTCTCTGCTTCACTCTTGTTTACACGACTCCACAACCAGGTTCAGTTCAAGCCTAATGCTTTGCCACCAATTGTCCTGCTGTTGAGCGCCATGATCCGTGGAGGACGGTGTCCCACTTCCTTATGCGTTGAAGGTTTATCATCATCGGAGCAACACTGAACTAAACCAAACCCTGGCTGTATGGCAGTCACACTATAAATAAAATCTTGGAAAGTAAGCGCAATGCGGAAAGATCAGAATTATTGGCCATTGCATAAATGTGAACGCAGTGCATTTCATGTTTTCTGTCTCACGTTAACTAGCCCAAGGTCCATTGCCGCATTTTACACCCGTACTGAGAGGAAAAGCAAAGATGGAAGCAAGTTAGCTCTCAAAAGGACAGGAAATGTTTCAACAGGGGATGTCAGCAGGCGATGAACTAACGCAGCCCTCGTGACATAAAGATGCTCGGAGGATCTCCTCGTTGTCAACAGTGGCAGTGAAAAGTTGAGTTTGAACTTTTGCCACATTTTTGTCACATTTTTGTCACATTTTTGTCTGGGGTTTTATATGGCAGACCAGGAGAAAGCAGGACATAGTTGTGAAGTGAAAAAAAATTGGTAGCACTGTTGCAGCAAGAAGGTCCACATCTGTGGCTGTTCTGCACAGAGCTAGCGTGTTCTCCCAGAGCATGCGTGGGTTCTCTCTGGGTACTCCGGCTTCCTCCTACAGTCCAACAAAATGACCGTAAGCAGGTAGAGATAATGGATAATTTTCAAAAGGTTTTCCAAATAAAACTGCCATTCTTTTACTTTTATAACATGCTCATTCAGCCTCTCCTTGCACCCCTGGTAGACACAGTGCAGTTTTGTTCTAAAACAACATCCCAAGCTTTAAAAATCCATCATCTGAGTGGCGCTACAAGAGAATGGTTTTAGATCAAAGCATTTTTATCCAACAATCTGACCGAACATGTGATATTTTGCGAAAATGTCCACCCTTACATGTTTAATGTTGGTAAAAAAAAACAAAAAAAAAAAAAAAACAAATCAAAGGACTTGTTGCTGTGACTGCAGTCAAAGGTAGATCTTCAAAGTCCGGGAAGCTGAATACAGATGCAGCTTCTACTTACCTGGAGGAGTAAGAGGAAAGTTTTATCTTTTTTTCTCCTCTTTGCAATTATGAACTACTTTAAATAGTTACAGCATATGCAACAATTAGTTAATCATTTTCAAATGAGTCCCCATTGTTAAGTCAACTTCTCTCAGTTATTCACATTTCTGTTTTGCAACCTTCTTAAGCAACCGATCTAGGGAAGTTAGCTTGTCTGGGCCCTTTGTTTCGTCGTTGCGCGAGACCCCCTGAAAGAGCTCCCTTCCTCCTCAGAACAGCTGCTTTAGGGTGCCTTCTGCTCTGCCTTACTTCTATGTTTGCACTTCTCATCCATCTGCGGCCGCTGCAGCAGTCTCACTGCACTCTAACAGCAGCTCACGTGTTCGGCCAGCAGAGGGCGCTGAAGCGCTGCCGCAGCCTGAAGAACGAACGGCGCTTTGCATCCATCTGTCATCTGTTCCTGAACAATAAAAGGTCAGGCGGCCCCCATGGCAGCTAGACAAGGCTGCTGATCTATGAAGCCAGCTTGCTTTGCTTCTGGGGTAAGTTCAGAGCGTCACCATCTACCACTAGAGACTGGCGGCTGGGAAAATCTAACTTTTTTTAAAATGAACTTCTATTAATGTGCTTTCATTGTTGCCTCTTTTTAAATGTCTACCACTCACCCCTGGCCCCGCACTGAAAAAAGGATGCCAGGATCACATATTTAGCCCCCAAGTTTTCTCTGGGCATGCTCTAACATGTCAAATCAGCACATACAGTATTCAAGTGTATACAGAAAATGATGTTGTAAACAAAATTCGGAAAAAAAAAAAAAAAAAAAAAATATATATATATATATATATATATATATATATATATATATATATATATATATATATATATATATATATAAAGCCCCCCAATTTTATGTTGTAGTTGGTAGGTTCCTACTCTACCCAGAGCCCACCCAAGGCGTAGGCAAATAAGCTGCTATTTTGTGAAGAGCAGTTGTTTTGTAACTGAAGAATTGTGGGTTAGATTCCAGTTTTCCTTCTTCCAAATGGCGACAGACCTTTACTGATGTGTGACCATACAGGTGCCGTTCATGCCAGAATAGTAACTGCTGATGAGGGGAACTGGAAGGGGACTTCGGCCCCCCATCGATTTTGGACCGGCCCTGGTTCTGCACCAAGACCACTATTATCACCACAGTATGGTGGCCCCCATCTGGCCAGCCGCTTCAAAACTTAGTGGAGCCGCCTCTGATCAAGAAGGAGAGAGAAGGGGGGAGGGAAAGGCGAGGTGGGGGGAGAGAGGGATGGAGGGAAACAGATGATGAGCGAAAGCAGGAGGAGGAGGAGCAGCGAGGAGGCAGGCGCTCACAGGAGAAATCAGCGACAGCAGCCAGCAGGACAATGGGCTGCCTCCGCTCGGGCTCATAACGGGAACCGGGTTGGCTTCAACTAACTGGACCAGCAGGTATGGCTTGCGGCGGAACGGGTCAGCTCCGGGCTCGGTGTTGGTGTTGTTTGGTTCCGCTTTTTAAACGCGCTGTTTGTCAGAGAGACAGAGGGGGAGGAGGTGGGGGGAGCTGCAGGAAGGAAGCAGCTCAGCAGCTCAGCAGCTCAGCAGCAGACACCCAGCGGGGCCTGCTGACCGTCTGCCTCCGGCTCACCGACCAGCCGGTGACGCCGAACTCTCCGGCCGCGGCCGCTCTGGCCGGGCCCCCGTTGTTCGCGTCCGAACCGGGCGGACCGAAGCGACGGCGACGGATCACAGCGGGACAACACATCCGGAACGTCCCCGTCCGCTCGCCTGCGCAGACGCGCCCTGCCGAACCACCTTGTGAAAATCACCGATTTAACGTTTGAGCAAACCCCAGCAGAGACGATCATCACAGAGAAAAGAAACTCGGGTTTATATCCACCCCACAGGGTCCCTTGATCAGTTCGGCTCCAACGGCACGCATTAAAATCTGGGATCTAAACCCAAATTGAACCAAAAAGTAAAGCATAGATTCCCCACTTGCGCAAATGCATTAATAGCGCGTTGACTGAAAGTATCAAATATACATGCGCCCATTTCTGCTTCCCGGCAGGAGTCTAAGTCTTTCTCCGGCCGCTGACCCGCAGCTCACCGCCGGCCCAGGAGGAGAGCCCCGCACCGGCCCAGGCCCGGCTGTCTCCCAGCACAGATGCGGGGATTGTTGTGGGAATAGACGGACTCATTGTGTGTCCTATAATGCGCCCACTGTTGGACGCTGTGTGTTTGTGACGCATGCAGCCGAGCGGTGACGGGGAGATGCTGTTCGCAGGGCATCACTCGGACGGCTGACCGCAGCGGCCGCGCCGCGCCGCTGATGCGGACGGACAGCCGCGGCCGGTCCCAGGCAGGATGCTCGTGTGTCGGGATGTCGTCAGGGAGGAAGAGGGGGGAGATTGAGAGTGACAGGCATGTCTGGGGAGACGAGGAAGATGAGGTGCCGAACCGACTGGCGCCCGGTGCGCGTGGCATCTGCTGGAGGAGGCCCGGGTCTGCTGATTCTGAGATTCTGAGAGAGAATATAATACACTGGGATCCGGGGATTTAGATTAGAGAAGTCTAAAGAGGAGGAAGAACTGATTAAAAGGGAAGTGCGGGGACAGACGCTGAGCTAAATCTTTTACAGCAGCTTTTATGACATGTAATAAACTGGGATAAGCACATAATCAGAGCCAGCCCGAGGCATAAGGGAACTAAGTGGCTGCTCAAGGCCTCAAAACACCAGTGTGTTTTTGGTGGATGCTGCAGGATTTAGGAATAACAGAACCAGAAGGGAGTTAAAAACCCGGCCCATTCCTTTATGCTTATCCTGAATACGTTTGCATGCAGCAAAGGTCTCACGGCTGTGATTGGACCACAGCTGCATAGAGGATTATGGGTTGGAGGTGTGGGGGCCGCACAATCTACCGCCGCACCACACACCCACTTCTGCAGCTTTAACCTGATGCCAGAGAACGTGTCGGAGTGAACCGAATTCTCTGGCTGTATGGCGCATATAGTAACTCGGGCCCCCCTCCTCCACCTGTTGCTGCACACTGCTGTCTGCAGGCTGAAAGAGGGCAACTACGCTTTTCCTTTGCTTACAAGAAAGAGCGGTACTGCTCGTTGGAAATATTTCTGGTTGGGCCGACGAGACATGGATAAGAATGTCAAAAATCACGGCTACGCGAGTGACATCTCTGTTAAGCTGCTGGCTGCTTGAGTAAACAACCCGATTAAGCAGCTAGTATCCGCTGGTCTGTGTGACTCTGAAGGCAGAACGATTAAAACGTTTAATAATCTTTGCAGAGCGTATTTATTTTTGGAGGTTTTTGGCTCAAGTCTCTGTATCAGAATAAAACATAATCGCTATAGATAACCTGGTCATAACTGTATTAATCAGAATGAGAAATGATTTCATCTGCGGTAGATGATGTGGGATGCACAGCGGGGCACACGTTGGCACTGTTGCCTTGCAACTAGAAGGTCCTCGGTTTGAATCCAGGCCTGGGGTCTTTCTGCGTGGAGTCTGCATGTTCTCCCCGTGCAAGCGTGGGTTTTCTCGGGGTATTCTGGCTTGCTCCCACAGCCCGAAAACATGACTGTTAGGTAGGGCTTGGCCATAAACTGATTTAATTCATATTTAGAATTTTTTAAGATTTAATTTTTTGAAAAATCTGGATTTTATTTTGCCAATGGACTCACTGGGCTTCCCTGAAGAAAATAGCATGCAATGTTGAATTTTAGGAACATATATTGTCAAAATATTGTAAAGAGGAAACCTTTTTTACTACCATACCAGACACTTTAATTCATTCATTTACTTATATATTTTTTAAGTTTAAAGTTACACAACTGAAGTGAAGTCTGTTCTTAGCTCGTTGCATAATACCACTAATAGCAAACACTTTGTTTTAACTTCATTGTTGAAGATATAGAACATTTTTAGATTTTACAAGCATGTTCCACAGCTTGTATTTAGTAGAATTTTAATTTCAGGTCAACTCCCAGATGAGTTGCTTGGAAAAAAAGCAAGTTTTTATAAATTAATATAAATTTCTTTTTGTGAAACGAAAAGGAGGGAGAAAAATTGATTAAATCGATTTGGTAAAATAAAATCGTATACTTTATTTTTAAGCCATATCGCCCATCCCTACTGTTAGGTTAAATGGTCTCTTTAATTGCTCTAATGTGTGAATGTGTGAGCATGGTTGTCTGTCCTGTGTGTCTCTGCGTTGCCCTGTGAAGGACCGGCCTCTTGTCCAGGATGTATCCCACCCCATGTCCAAGGATGTCTAGATATATGTGGTAGACTTTTTCTAGACCTTTAGCCCCTCAGAATAGATTTTAAAAGCTATTCTAACAAGTTGGTAGGTGAACCTTTTTCCCTAACCACAAAAAAAAAAAACTCTGATTCTAATGAGACTATATTTCTTCCATAATAACACAACCCCTATAAATGCATCAGCCTTACCGTTTTCTGCTGGACACGCCAAGACAATGACTAGAATAGCTAACATGCTAGCAAGCTAATTCTCCTAATGTTTTTTTTGTATGTTACCATTAATCAAAAATTACATTTGCAAACTACTATGTTTGATCATTTTTAATATAGTTTAATGACTAAAATGTAATTCCTTTCAAAAGTGATTTTTATGAACTAGTTCTGTTTTAGGGCCACACACATCCCCGGATTGGCCCTGCGCTACGACTGAGGCCTAGGTGTGCGCTTCTGTAAGCGGCCTGTCACCCAACAGTTAAAAGTCTTCATCTTTAAAAGTCTTCATCTTTAAATAGGAAAAACAAAGACGCAATCAAGAGTGATCATCCAGGCTGAATAGCAGGAAGCAGCTCCGAACCGCAGGGGATTAGCGACCCAGCAGGAGGCAAATGGAGTCGTTCTTGGGAGAGCACTGCGGCTGCAGTTTGTTGTTTCTTCCTCACCAGTGAAAAGAAGAGTTGCATCAGGTCACACAGAGGTGGAGCTGCTGGATTCAGCTTTTGTTCGCCCATGTTTTTCACTTAAAGCAGGAGCCACCAGCCTCTTGTTAACAATAACAGGAAAGAGGCAAGGAGCTGTGTATTAGCCGTATGCTTTTCACTGTGTTTATGTAGGACCGTGTGTGTGTGTGTGTGTGTGTGTGTGTGTGTGTGTGTGTGTGTGTGTGTGTGAGAGAGTGGTTATCCAGGCCTCTGTAAAGATTGTTTGCTTTACATCATATTTGCTCCACATGATCAGTATGTGAGAATCTATTATTTTGCAAGAAAGTGTCACAAGACTGCATTTTGTGTGTGTATGTGTGTCAGCAGTGCCATCTGGAGCTGCTGTGGGACCAGACAGTCCTGCAAATACTCTGTCCTATTCCCCGGGCTGCCTTGAAGCAATGTTTACAATGGGGAGGCACACAGACGCGATTGTCCGTATTTATTTTTCTGCAATTTATGTCCAGATAGTCTGATCCCAGATCGGTATGGGCCAGCAAAAGATTCTCGGTACAATAACCAGGAGTAAAGATGCCACACTTTTGCGTTTATTTAAAAGTGAAACAATTCAGTTGTTCGCACTGTTATGAAGATAATGTTAGAGATCAATATTTAAGGTAATTCGATTTTATCTTTAACGTTTAATTATTGTTTGATACATAGACTTAAAAAAATACATGTCTTTTTTGGCATTTTGCTTTTTATAGAATGACATACATGTAACGACCTGATATTAGGTTATTATATTAAATTAAATTAGAATTGTCTTTCGCTCTGTAAAGACAGTAATCTGAGTCTCCAAGCCATTTATTTGTTTTACAGGCAGATAATGTTGCTTTAGTTGGGCTATCTAAACGTCTAATCATGGAAACGGTATGATGTGAGGTCTTAACGGCTTTGAAACCTTAACTTTTAGAACCCTGGGTATACTTTAATAACAGTCTCGTGCCTAAAACAAGCCAGGTCCTGGTGTATCATTGTCTTAATTGATTTTTTTTATGGCTCCAAAATGGCAAAGTGGATGATATACAATACTATAGCTACAGGGAGCAACTGTAATTCTGTTATGTTTAGACCATCATCTCTTTTGTTCCTTATAGATGTATTTGATTATTGTTTTATTGTCAAATTTCAGAAGCTGCCATCCGTTTTTGTCTGTGTTGGTTTTATAATCCACTGATACCCTCCAGCAAGAGGGTGCTTATATTTTTAGTTTACCGGATGTTGTTTTCTATAAGAGTCGGCTGGCCCAAACTGGGATCAGAACCACAAATAGATGGGGATCTTCAGATAATAGTAAATAAATTAAGTTATTTGTGAGTTTTGAGCATTATTTACTCTAATCCAACTACAAAGACACAACTAATATGCGATGGTCTGACTACATGGGTATGAAGTGGCTGGTTTAGGAGGAGGGAATAAGAAGGGATAGATACCAAATAGTGAAGGGCCAAACTGACCCACAGCCAAAAGAAAAATCATACAAAAATATAAATAACCATGATTTCTCTCTTTTCAGGATGGGAATGTAAAACCTCAACAGGATGTGGCCCCCCTTATCCCTGTTAATCTGCTCTTCACCCGGGGGCTTTTGACTGACCAAAAATGATGAAGACCGAGCCCCCATCGGCCACGGGGGGGAACGGGGCCTCCGGTGGGAACAACGGGGGTTCCAATCTGCGTAGTCCGTCGCCTCACCGCAATGCCTACGAGGCGGGGCTGGCGGCTCTGAAGAAGGCCACTGACCACCTCAACAATGCCGCCAATGGAGCGCCCAACCCCGGCTCCAAACCTCCCCTCCTGCCCCGCCCGACCGGCCGGGACAAGCGGTATGGATCCAACGTCCACCGCATCAAGAACATGTTCATGCAGATGCAGTCTCCAGGTGATGAAGAGGAGGGTGCCAAAATGCTAGGTAAGGAACATTCAGAGGTGCATTTCGATGGCCTTCTTTTAAAGGAAAAAAAACATATTTGTTTAATCAATTCTTTGTCATTTGCAGGCAGGGAGGAGGCACTGAAGCTGTCTATTCCGAGGGTCTCTAGTCTCAATGAGAACGTCAACCACAGCGCCTTGCTGAAACTTGGGGATCCAGTCTCAGAGCGAGCCCACAGGTCTGACTCTAAAACGTGCGCAGACAGTGGAAGCTCCTCCTTTGGTCTATCCAAGCTCCAGGAGACCAGGAGGATGTTTGAACAACGGACTCTGCAGGTAAGCTCCGCTTTGTGTAAACTGTCTCTAATGCATTTATCTTGAGACTGAGGCATCGTTCTTTTTTTTTCAGGAGAAGCAAGCCGCCACCAACCGCATATTGCTGAAGAAGGAGCGGGCCTCGGGCTTTCAGGGCAGCCGTCTAGATGTTGTGGCCCGCTTCAACGGGTCCACCGAAGCTCTAGATCGACTGGATGATCCTCCGGCCCCCGGTCCTGCCGCGGTTAACTCGGCTGCAGCTCCGGCGGGCCCGAGTGAGGCGGTTAGCCCCACTGTGAGCCAGCTCAGCGCGGCGTTTGAAAAAGGTGACGTGCGAAACAATCTCTACCTCCCCCAGCGTCGGTCGGCCCCTGCCTTGGCACCAAAACCCAAACCTCCAGCCCGAGCAGATGCGGTTGAAAAAAAGGTAAGAACTGTTGAGATCTTACCCAACAAAGCCAATGAATTTGTTGAATTAACACGGCGTCTTTGCATCCTTCTCGCATATAAAGGCACATCCTGTCGGCAAGGAGGCCAAAAGGGAGGTAACAGCAGAAGCTACAAGCGCCATGGCAGCTCAGCCGGCAGAAGCGGCAGGTTCTGGACAAAGGAGCACGTCGGGACAGGCTACAGGTCAAGAGACAGATGGGTTTGGACCTTCAAGAGACCACTACTTAAATTCATCGGCGTCTTCAATCACCGTGACTGTAACATCTGCCTCGTTTGAGGCCAAGTCTGAACCCGGTGCCCAGGAGGAAGGAGCTGAAGAGATGGGCACGGCTCTGGTGGAGTCCCAGGCCAAAGAAAAGGACGTCTCCACCGAAGCATCTGGGGGGACGCTGGTGCAGGCGGAGGTTCACGCCTCGCTGGAAAAGGGAGAGAAAGAGCCTCCACCTTCCTCTCCTTCCTCCGGGGAGAAAGGAGAGGACTCTGAATGGAGGGAAAAGGAAGAGGACGAGAACGACGAGGATGGCTCGCGCCGGGAGGATTACTCCGAGGGAGATCTGGTAGACATCAGCGCGTACAGCGGCATCGGCGAGGAGGATTCAGGGGGAAGCCAGCTGGATGACGAGGACGACGACGAAGAGGACGAGGAGGCGTACCAGCCAGAGAGCAGTTGCTCTGAGATGCCCGGCCTCCCCGAGGAAGAGGAAGCTCCGCCTCCCAGCAGAAAGATTCGTTTCAGCACACAACCAATCAAGGTCAGTGAGCTTCTGTCGGGTGATGTTCTTCATCCTTCTACGTTCTAACACACGACGACGCACTTTTTAGAAGACGCTGAAGTGTGGGAAAACGATAACGTTTTAAAAACGCAGTGCCTTGGACAAGAATTCGTTCCCACTAAACGTTTTCACATTTTGTTATTTTAGCGGGATCTTATGTTAAAAAGCCATACAGTTATCTCATAAAATGCTTGGCCTTCAGAAGGTGCCTAGTAAAGTAAATAGAGCCCCCTTGAGTGTGATCTACTCTCAGCATAAATCTGTTCTGTGAAGCTTTCAGAGGTTTGTTAGAGAACATTAGAGAACAAACAGCATCATGAAAACCAAGGAACACAGCAGACCGGTCCGGCAGAAGGTTTTGGAACGGAAAGAGTACTTGGCACTGAAAACACCCTCCCCATGGGGAAACACGAGGGTGGCAGCATCATGCTGTGGGAACGTACGCAGGGAAGCTGATGAGAAGATGGAGCGTGTCAAAGTCCAGACCAAGCTGCAGTAAGCCTTAAAATTGATTTTCACCGATGCTGTCCATTCGATCTCACTGGGTTTGAGATTATTTTGCAAAGAAGAATGGGCAAAACTTTCAGTCTGTTAATGTGCGAAGGTCATAGAGGCACACCCCAACAGGCCTTAAAATGTAATAGCAAATCAAGGTGGTTTTACAAATGTTTGGAAAACTACGTATCGTCCCCCTCTACTTCCTTCCCCCAAAAATGTTCATGGTCCAACCATGCTTGCATACTAATGCATTGAGTGCCTTCTCTGCAACTTGGAGCAGGAACGAACTCTTCACTGTCCAGGACACGATAGATGGAGTCCAGGCATTGTTCAGCTTTGCAGCGGTAGCTCAGAACCACTGGATCATCCGTCATGGTTATAATATTTAAAGCTGGACCGTTTAGCACCACTGCCTAATTTCTTGCTTCTTTCACAGCATCAGTGTTGCCCCTCATGTGACCAAGCTGCTGCCAGTGGCGATAACGGGTGTCTCCTTGCCCAGAACTGAAACAGGCAGATGTGTGAGGGCATGATGCAATCTTTAAATGGCGGTACCGTTCTGGGAATCAGAGCGATGGAGTCAAACACAGATGAAAAAAAAAAGCAGAAAAAGCAGACAGGGGATCTCTGTGAAAACTGATGCGTCAGAATCCCTGTCATCATGGCAATGTTTACAAGGTTTATATGTGGTACGCTGAAGTACGCATTATCATCTGAAAAAGTAGATTATGCAGAGTCGTGGATTAAAAGAAAGAATGTTTTCTTTCAACTTGTGGGTCTTACCTATAAGGACATGATAAAAATGATCAGACCTGTACTGGGTTCTAAAAATGATTTAACCTCAATTTCAAGTGTAGAAAAACACACAAAAGATTGTACGTTGTCATTATTTACTGAACAGCAATGATGTCAAACCAAAAAAATCCTGTGTAAATTATCAAGCACGTCTTTGCTGCTTTTGTAGTAAGAGAAAAGGCAGCATCATCCAATCAGATACGCTTGATTACCTGATCATTAGAAAAGTGCTGACCACTTCTATGGAAGCAGGAGTTTCTGCTCCAGGGTGTATGTCAACCCAATGCCAGAGTGGAAAGCCATCAGAAATGACCTTAGACAAGCGATTGTCTAAGGTAAAAGAGTGCCAAGAGGAGACAAAATTCTAGCTGTATGACTTTTGTGGAGCAGTGTCTTTTGGAAAGGTGTGAGCAGAAGTAGGGTGGACTCCACGGTGGTGGACACCACGGTGATTTGGGCTTGTTCTGAGGCTCCAGCGGCTCATTGTGTTGACCATGAATTTCCTGTGTACAAAGACGATCCTTCCGAAAGGTAAAGCTTGGCCCAGACTGGGTCGCCCAGTAAGAGAGCGGTGCCAAATGTCGCAGCAAGTCCAGAACAGCACGGCTGAAAGAGAAAAGCCAAAGCCCAGACTCCTCAGACTCACTGGAAAGCTGCAGCGGAAACAGCTCAGAGACAAACTTCCTGAAACCTAACGATGACGAGAAAAGTGGGCCACAAAGACGTGAAGGACTGATAGCATCAGTGAGACAATGAATACCTCTAGTTAGCACTGCTGAAAGTGGTTCTGCAAGCTGCTGATTCACGCTTTCTGCACAATAATGCACCTTTTCATAGATTTACATCATTGCAGAATCGGCCAACAAGTTCGCCTCCGTCAATTTTCATCCCAATATATCAGCCAGAATTGCATATGCAACAACAGACAGAGTACTGGGGGCATGCTCTCTCCCGCTAAGTGAAGCCCAAGCTGGGAACAAGGTGTACGGAGAGCCTGGGCCTTGTTGAGCGCTACGTTTGATTTTTGATTTCTTGTTTGGACTGAAGCGGTTTTAGTTCCTGCTCCCCACCCTTCTGGTTTGTGACAGGACTGCGGCAGAGAGGTGGTTTGCAACTGAGCGTTGTGAAACATGTCTCTGCAAGCAGCGATCGCGCCGTAGCGTTACTTCCTCTGCTACAACGGAGGCATAAACGGCTCATCGGAGTAGACAGTGAAAAGTTAGAAAGTGTTGCAGTTTGATATCACAGGAGAAGACAGAAGGCTAAATGCATTGATCAGGAGGTTCACCTCTAGCTTAGCCGTCCTGTTATAAGATGATGGTAGCAGAGTTCTCGTTTTTTCTTGGTCATCCAAACGCTTAACCACTCGCCCTTGTTGTGTTGCCTCGGGGCAGCTAAAAGTAAAGAAGTGGCCTGAGGCGGCGGCGGCAGCTGTTGATGTTTAACATGCTACATGCTGCAGGTGTGCTGCTCAGATTTTGATTTCACTCTCACACCACTGAGAAAGCCTCACACGTGGAACTTTTCTGATCATTAAGAGTCTGCAGAAGACGGGGGAAATAAAAACTGTATTTCTAGATTTGACTGCAGATAACAGTCATTGCTGATAAAGGTTTGAGCTGCTTACTGAACATGTCTGTTGTATGTCGTTGATTTTGTTTTAAAGCTAATGGAAATCCAGAATTCGGTTTCTCGTTAATTAGAACAGGACTCATCACCAATTTTTAAAAAGATTTTAAATTAGGCAACTATATGGAGGGGGAGTAGATGCCGCAACCTGCTGTGGCAAAATCTGCAGTATAACGGATGCACAGATGGAACGGGTAAGAGACCATACAAGTCAGTGCCTGTTTGCCGTGAAACTTCCAGGTAAATGGAGTCCGTACATGCAAAATACACCGTAACGCAGTCAGAGCGCTGCGTCCCGCTGTCTAACCTTTCTACCCGCCGTTCTCAACCGGAGAACTGTTCCTCAGGGTCCGTCGTCAGCCCCAGCTCAAGGTTTTCTATCTACTGGTCTAGTAACTAGTTGCATCCTGTTAAACAAGCATGTTACAATTTCAAAGGTAGCAACAGCAACCTCTCAATGCCAACTATAATGGCAGCATCGAGTTTTTTTTTTTTTACTGATTGTAATTCAACAGTGAGACACTTCAGCCAAAGGAGGAAATGTTTTACCTCTTTGGGGGCTGTAAAATGCTCTACCAAGAACATTTACCTCAGTGTGGGCATCAGAGAGCTTCCTGTCTGTCCCCAATACACACAGAAGTGTATTATAGTACCTTGCAAAACTGTTCATGCTCATTGAACTTTTTCACACTGCGTACTTTTTAGAGTTCCTCAGCTGCGTAGCGGGGTAAGTCCGTGTTTTTGTGTGCAAGTTGTGATGACTTGCTGTGGTGACCCCTGACGAAGGGAGCAGCAGAACTCTCATCACTTCTCAATGTGCTTATTAGACCTTTAAGTGGAAGGAAAAGGATGACATAAACAATCTAAGATGTTTGCGTTTGTGTTATGGCTTTCCTTCGCTGCAGCTACTGATGCAAGTCTTTTTTTGGGATACATGTCTTAACGTTGCACATCTGGAGTCTGAAACCCACTCTTCTTTGCAAAATACCTCAAGCTCAGTCAGCAATCATGCAGAGCTTGGGTCACAGAGATGGCGGCTCAAGTTTGAGACCACGACTCGAGTTGCATAAATTAAAGACATCAGACTCAACTTGGACTTGTTCCCCAAAAGATTTCAGACTTGATTTGGACTCCTGTTCAGAGGCTCGGTTCTTAGTACCAGAGTAACAGTTAGCTTTAGCGTCACTATAATGACCACATAAATGTGTCACCAGTGGAAAATAGTATTAAATGTGTTGTATTAAATGGCTTCGGGTCATTCAGGAAGCAAAATAAACATAACTCAACTTCGACATTCTCTCACTGCTAAGCTAGCTGCTACATCACAAGGTCATTTCAAGCTGAAAATGTCGAAATAAAAGCACTTCCTGATCCGTTCATACAATATTTAACACGTGTTTAATTACTTACTAGGCAAGGCAAGTTTATTTATAAAGCACTTCTCAGTAATAAGAGAATTCAAAGTGCTGTACATGAACAAGACAAAAAACAAACAGAGGAAAGAAGCCATTGCAGAGACAGAGGGAAAACATTACAGAGGAAAGCACATTGCTTTGGAATAGTAGCAGCAGGTCAGATACAGTATAAAACAAGTTGGACCACAAACTTCAACATTAACAGTTAAAGGCAACTCTAAACAAATAGGTTTTTAACCTTGATTTAAAGGAACTCAGGGTTTCAGCACTTTTACAATCCTCTGGGAGTTTGTTCCACACTTTGTCGTCCATGATGTTATAATTTATCCCTTAGATTTGAGCAACTTTACTATTTAGAACCGAGAGCAAAGGTTTTAATGTGTATTTAGAAATTGGTTTCCCAATATTATTAAAAAATCTCCAGCTCAGAGTGAGGAGAGGAAAACCATCCAAACCCCCGTTTAATGTACCATATGAGGTCAGGGATAAACAGGGGTTAGCTTATGTCAATGTCAAATGTATTTATATAGCACTTAAAAAACAGGTGTAAAACTGCACCACAGTGCTGTACAAGAACAACAATAACACAAATTGATAAAAACAGAGTATCAAAACACTACTTCAAATAAATGCCAAAGAATAAAAATGAGTTTTGAGAAGTGATTTAAAATGATCCAGGCTGTGGGCAGATCTAATTTGGAAAGGTAGATTGTTCCATAAAATAGGAGCAACAACAGAAAAAGCCCGATCTCCTTTCCTCTTAAGTCGGGTCCGAGGAACTGTCAGTAGCAGCTGATTATTTGATAGTAAGGTTCTGGACACAGACTGAAATTTTAAAAGGTCCCGAACATAAGGGGGAGCTAACCCATTTAAAACTTTATAAGTTAATAAGAGAATCTTAAAATCTATTTGATAAAAAACGGGCAGCCAGTGTAAAGAGGCCAGTATAGGCCTTATATGGTCATGCTTCCTGGCATGACCATATAAGCTTGTAAGCTTAGTCATTACAAGACTTGAGACTTTACTTACACCTGCCTCTCAGTTGTATTTAGGTCTGGACTTTGACTGGGCCATTCTTACACATGATTATGCTTTGATCTGAACCAAACGATTACAGCTCTGACTGTTCGCTCCAGGTCGTTGTCCTCATGGAAGGTGAATCTCTGCCCCAGTCTCAAGTCTTCTGCCGCCAATAACATCTTTTCTTCTAGGATTCCCCTGGTTTTAGCTTCCTCCCTCTAACCATCAGCTCTGACCAGCTTTCCTGTTCCTGCTTAAGAAAAATCCCCCCCACAGCATGATGCTGCCACCACCAGGTATATCTGTGGGGTAGTGTGTTCAGGGTGTTGGTGTTAATGTCACCCATAGCATTTTTGCCTGTAGGCCAAAAACTCAGTTGGAGACAACTGACTGCACTGGATTTTATCGAGTCATGGAATAAAGGGGCTGAATAAAAAGGCACATCACACCTTTCAGGTTTTTATTTGCAAATATCCTAAAAATCATGTTTCTTTTTCCCACCTCACAATTATGCAGGGCTCTGTGTTGGGTTGTGGTTGTAATTTTGAGCCAACATTGTATAAACCCTTTTACAGGTCAACTTAGCCGGTGTGAAGAACAGATTTTCATGGTTTGGCCAGACGTGTTTGGTGGAAGAGCATATGGAGAAAACCCTTAATGAGGTCTGCAGCCACAGTCTGAGAAATATTCTCCTGCAAAGAGATACCCGAGAGATTCACAGTCCGGGCATGTTCAGTGTAATTACGTTTCAGAACCTGTTGTTAATTGCTGTTCTGATAATATGTGTTGAGAGCTCCAGCCTTCCCCTGGTACGTTGCACGTCTCTAACCTGCTTCAGCTGAACATCCTGTTGTAAAATTACCGCTATCTTCGCAACGCCATCGTGGCTACAATACTTTTCAGAAGACTCAGCGGATTTTGCACTGCCACACAAACTCTCGCCACCCAGCGAAAGCGTAACTGTCAGGTCCCCCCCTACCCCAAACCCACGCAGGTCGTCCTTCGTCTCACCTAAATTCACGCGCGCGGCTGTACACAGGACTGCCTCTGTGAGCGTGTCAGCAGCAGTTGGAATGTAGCTGGGTGTGTTTGTTTTCCTTGGTAAAAAAGGGCACACACACACACACAGAGTCAAGCAAGGGAAGCCGGTAGATAAAAATCACAGGATGAAGCTTTGTTTGGATGAAACCCCACCAGGTGTGTAAATTCAAATGGGCTGAAAAAAACTCAGTAACGACTTCAAGTGGAGTGAGGGAAAGACTTAACTTTTCTCATTTTACATGTCCATGCTGATTCTTGCTGACCTGCTCAGCACGGAGAGAAGCATAAATGTTTTGCTGACAGCGAAGAAGAGTGTTTGCAATAAAACGCCATGTTGTGTGTCCCACTGGTGGGTTGGTTCTGATGCTACTTTATGTGCAGGGCTCTTAAAGAGGAAGTTTTGTGTCATCATTGAGTTGATGCATTAGAAAGAATGGAAAGCGGGTTTTTTTCCCCCCTTGATAGAGCTCAGACAAAAATAGGGAATGTCTCTTAAATTGAAAGTGAAGACAGGAAACAAAAAAGTTCTGCTTAATGGACTCCCTCATGTTCACATCACTAATTTAGGCTGAGGAAGTCTGCTTCCTGTTGCTGATTTATTTAAAGGGATTTAAGCTTCCGTCACTTTTGCCTGTAATCCATGCATGGAGCAGTTTTCAAATTCTCTATAATCACAGTGTCTTGGAAAACTTGGAATACACCCTTTCACTTCACATTTTGTCACATTATACATCCAGGGTACCACGTTATCAGGGAACCATGTGATATGCAGAAATGTGGGTGAATATCACACTATTAATAAATACTTATCAGTGTTGACGGCTGTCTGCTTTGGCGTTATTACAGACACAGATCCCAGATGTCAGTGATCTACGAGCTACAGGAAGAAGAAAAAAAAAAAGATTCAGTATCACAGCTTAGTTTTAGATTCTTAATGCAGCGCCGTGTAACTTTCTGCCACTAGGGGCGCTAGACCTGTCACTTACAGGTTTAGCGTCCATAAAAGCCACTGGCAACACTGCACTGTCGCAAAATTAAACAGCCTCCCTCTGTGTTTTGGGATCTGATAGCAGAGCACTTTGGAGCAGCAGATTGAGAAGTCATGGAGTTGCTTGTAAAGACAAGGCCACATTCCCTCTAGATTAAATCCTACATCAGAGAACCAAAATATGTCCGATCAGGTAAGTGTCATATCTGTTCTGTTGTGTTGTTAACCTACAATGGGTCATGGGAGACCATTCAGCGATGGATCCGACCCTCTCAGTCACACGGGCAAGTTTTTGAGAAGGGAACATCCATACTCGCCAAGTGCTATATACTGACCTGAAAAAGCATTTGATATATCTCAAATTAGGCTGATACCTGGGTCAAAGCTTACACGGTGCTACTTCAAGGACTTTACCAGAACTTATTTTGACCTTTTTCAATGAACTCCACTTGGCTTTGCTCTACTCAGCCGCTTTGCAAGCATTTCAATTATTTTTTTTCGCAACTTTGGAGCTGATCAGAAAGTCTGTTCTCCCCTCTCTGCTTCGGTCACAGTCCCATACCCGTGCAGGGAGAAAGAAGCTGGGCCTTATTTATTGCTTCAGGCTGATCTGTGATCCCGATACTTATCCCAGTGGATTATTGTACCCATAAAAATATTCAAGACGTTCTTGCATATGCAGTAACACAAACATTCTTTGTACTTTTTGTTTTTATTTATAATGATTTTGTTTTTTATTCTTTACCGTTTCCCACAGATTTCTTTAAAGTGTTAATGTCAAAAAGTAATGCTTAACAGCGGCAGCAAGCACAACACTGAGGCCTTCTGGTGGGGCTAAAGCCACCCCCAGGAGGCTTTCACCAACCCTCGGGCCTTACTGGGTCTGTGGAAAACCAACCGGAGTAGAGTAGAGTTGTATGGGGCTGATAATAGCAATGGAAATAATGTCCTCCCAAAACATCTTCCTGCTGCATGAAACAACTCCAGTAGACATCCTGAAGGTACGCCACTGAAATTATTAGTTAATGTTTATTACAGGCTGAACAGTTATCCGCAATACTGAGTAAAGTGATGCATTTGAGATAGAATTGTGCAGCCCTAATTACAATCACGAACTCCAATGATTTTATTGAGATTTTATGTGACAGACCAAATTAGCAGCTAAATGGGAAGCTGATGGTAAAAAATACAAGGTTTTTACCATCAGACAGGGGTCTGCAACCTTTACAACCCAAAGAGCCATTTTGCCCTAACTCCAGCTAAATAAAAGATGGTTAAAGCCACAAATTTTACTACCATCACTTTTGAAGCACCACTATTGTATTTCTACAAATACAAACCGCTCAAACCTCCATTTGGTATTAGATTTATATTTAGAAATATTTGCCATTTCTTTATAATTTCTGGCCAAAATATTGAGTGCTTCTCTGGATGTTCCAACGAGACCCTTGCGGCTTCAGACCCACAAACCAAAAAAAGGAGCGGTGTGAGTATAATAACAATAATAATAATAATAATAATAATAATGCATTTTATTTCAAACGCGCCTTTGATAACACTCAAGGACACTGTACAAAATTAAAACCAAACAAATGGCAATACAACAACAAAGCATCAATAATCTAAATCAAATACAAAATAAAACATTTATAGAGCATAGGCAACTTTTAAAATGGGGGAGCGAGTCAGCATTGCAGATGTCAGGAAGCAGTTTATTCCAGAGCTGGGGGGAAGATTAGGAAAAAGCTTTGCCACCCACGGCTTGAGGCGGATAGAGGGGACAGAGAGACAAATGGAAGGGGAAGACCTGAGAGAGTGACAGGGAGTGTGAATATGGAGACGATTGTACAAATAAAGAGGGGCAAGGTTATGGATGGCCTTGAAAGTAAGGAGGAGTAACTTAAATTGTATCCTGAATTGGATGGGAAGCCAGTGTAGCTGTTGTAGAACAGGGATAATGTGTTGGAAAGAGGAGGTTAGGGTGATGATACGGGCAGCAGAATTCTGAACTGAAGTTTATTGATGGTTTTCTGTGGGAGGCCATAGAGGAGAGAGTTACAATAGTCAAGACGGGAGGTGACGAGGCTATGAATAAGGACAGAGGTGGAGTGGGGACTGAGGGAAGGACGGAGGTGGTTTATGGAGCGAAGGTGGAAATAAGCAGAATGAATAATGTTATTAATGTGGGACTGAAAGGAAAGGGTGCTATCGAAGACTACACCGAGACGTTTTACCTGGAAAGGAGGGGAGATTGAGGAACTGTCAATAGTTAAAGAAAGGTTATTGGCTTTAGAGAGGGATGAATTGGTACCAATTAGAAGAACTTCTGTTTTTATCAGAATTTAGTTTAAGAAAGTTTGCAATGAACCAGGAGTTAATAGCAGAGAGGCAAGAGGAGATGTGAGAGGGTGCTAATGGAGCAGATGGTTGGCAGGATAGGTAAAGCTGGATGTCGTCGGCATAGCAGTGAAACTTGATATTAAAGTGGCGAAGGATGGAACGAGGGGGAGGAGATAAATAATGGAAAGGTGCAGGCCAAGGACGGAGCCCTGGGGGACATCAGAAGTAACAGGAGAGTGAGTGGAATGGAAGGATTTCAATTAAATCAACTGAGTGCGGCCAGTCAGGTATGAACAGAATCAGGAGAGGGGTGTACCTGTTATACCGATAGAAGAAAGTCTCTGCAGGAGGAGGGAGTGTGAGATGGTATTGAATGCTGCACTCAGGTCAAATATCAGGAGGGAGAGAAGGTTGGAGTCAGCGGCCAAGAGAAGATCGCTGGTGATTTTAATTAAGGCTGTTTCAGTGCTATGGCAGGGTTGAAAGCTAGACTGGAACTGCTCATAAATTATTGGTGGTTAGATGGGTGTGAAGCTGAGAGGCAACAATTTTTTTAGAGGATTTTTTAGATAAATGGAAGGTTCGATATGGCGAGGAGTATACAGTATGTAATTAGTCCCCTTTACCTTGATGCCCCTACATTAAAAGCCATGGAACCAATTGGATTCAGAAGTGGCCTAATTAGTAAATAAAGTCCATCTCGATATCATTTTTGTTTTGCTATTTCTTTTCATTTTCTATTACATTTACAAATTTTAAGGCATATTCCAAATTTTATTTTATTTTTATTTATTTTTTGGTTTAGTTTTTTGAAAGGGGAGGGGGCATTTTTAAAGGAACAATATACAACCATCCAATAACAGAGAGAGTTAAAGTTTTTCCTAATATGATAGACAACTATTTAACAAAACCCCCAAGTTTTTAAAAGCTTAGAGGGTGAATTTGAGAGAGAATATCTGATTTTGTTCCAGGTAAAGACAGGAAACCCTGCTGGTTAGCCACAACTTGAAGCGTGGAGGAGAAGCTGATTTGCAACCTCTTAGAATAAATCTTTTGGTTATCACCGTTCCAAATGCAAGGGCTTGTTGAAAGTGTTGAAAGGAACGCCAGTGTGTGGGAAACAGGAAATGTGATGCAGTGAATGTCTGGACACAAATGTCTTTAATAAACAGTGTATCATTATGTTATTTGAAGGACATTGATGGTGGATGACTTTAAAATGGATAGATTGAACTTTAGGTTTAGGTGGGAAAATCTGTTTAAGTACAAGTAATAGCACAGATTTTGCCTTTTTGGAAAAGTCTACAAAAAAAGCCGTTCTTGCAAGTCACCATACTAGTTGTGTTTACATTTGCCCACAAGCCGTGCATTGGACACAGCAAACATGTGGAAGAAGGCGCTCCCGTCAGATGAGACCAATTCAAACTGATGAAAACTAACACTGCTCGTGACTGTGAACACACCGCCCTTACTGTGAAACATGATTTTGGCAGCATCAAGCTGTGGCAATGCCTCACCTAGGACAGAGAAGCTGATCTGGGTCGATGGGAAGCTGGATGAAGGTAAATACTGGAAACCCTGTTAGAAAAGACTGGAGCCCTTCCAGTTGGACTATTACCCTAAACACCCAGCCAACACTATAATTCTAAAGGTTTAGATCAAAGCACATCCATTTGTTAGCATGGCCTAGACAAAGTCCTGCCCTAAATCCAACTGCGAATGTGTGGCAAGACTTTATGCCTATGTTCACAGATAATCCTACCCTCCTTCCCATCTGACTGAGCTGAGCAATTTTACAGAAAGGAATTGGCATAAGGTCTAATTCAATAGATGTGCAAAGATGATAAAACTTTATAGACAGTGTTGACTCAGGGATCAGAATACAATTGACTGCCACATTTTCCGATATTAATTTGGAAAAAAATCTGAAAGCCATGCACTATTTTTGTCCCACGTCACAATTCTGAGCTACTTTGTGTGGATATGTTTCATAAACTCCCATTAACAAACACTGAAGTTGGTGTTTGTAACATGACAAAATGTTTGAAAATGGGTGTGAACACTTCTGCAACCCTATCCTCTGGATTGAGTCAACTGGGGAAGATGCATTAGTTAGTAGATCGGTTTTAGGGTCATCATTTTAATCCCGGTACAAACTGGGGGGAAAACATTATCAAACATTCAAGAAAGGTTCAATTTCAACTTCAGAACCACAAACCTAAAGTTCCTAAAACAGTCAAAACTAACCACGAAACTTTATCATTTCCCTTATGCTTTTAATAGGCTGGGCTTCAGCTGTTGCATCTTTCCTCAGGGCCCAGAGATAATTAGTAAGCTGCCCGCTGTTTTAGTGCCGTGCTTCTTCAACAAAAGCAAATTCGACTCCAGAGGACTGCCGGTGCCTGAACACTAGCCTAAAACCAGATATGACTCAGCCCCTCCTTTTCACGTCAATCATCCGTCAAATCTTCTTGTGTGGGTGTTTACGTGAAAGGCACTTTAAAGTGGTTGTGCTCCCTTTGTTGCTTCAGTATGATATAGTATGTTGTTGTAGTTTCTTATTCCAGTCTACATTCCAGACACATAGACTTTTAGGAAATGTGATTTGTTATCTTGGCAGAATGTTTCCAATACATTCCAGTCCCTCCTCTCTTTATATAGACACAAAAGCGCATGATATCCGGCTAAAGTTCAATAGAAGCATACAACAAAATGTATGTAGATTTCAGCATTCATCCACATTTGGCAGAATGAGACTGATGCTGCGTGATCTAAAATTGACAGAGCCTTGCTGATTGTGAAAACATCCTGAGAAGTACAGCACTTTCAATTAGGTCCTTTTGCCAGACAGGTTTTACAGCTAGTTTAGTCAAATAGATGTTAGAAAACAGAGAAAATGCCAAAAAGCTTGGTTGGTCCTAAAGGGCCTGAAGAAGACTGGGACCTTTATTTTGGTTGTTGAGGACCCAAATGCAGAGAACCCAGTGGCATGGGCATGATGGAAAAATTATTTGATAAAGGACTTCAAAACCTACAAAATGACATGAAGAAGAGCAGGACATGGAACTGGGGTGAGCAGAATGCATTGGTTCTCAAACTTTATCTGTTTTGCCCCTCTTGGAAGATTGAAAGTTTCAACCCCCCACCCCAAAAAATTTTTAAAATAGGATAAAAAATTGTAACTTTTGCTTCAGACCAGAGTGTATTTGGGAGATTCCTTCACGCGATCCCCTAAGGAGCGGTAGAGCAGGCAGGATGGTCTTCCGCATGCACAGTTATTCAAAAAGGGACTTGAGCGTTTCTTATCCACATTTCCAGAAAAATCTGCCTTGTATTGCAATAGTTGTAGTAAAATAAACAGTTTCAGGTAAATAATGCTCCAGGATAATCTTTTCTAAACATTTGACACTATTATGCACATCTTGATTGCCACTTAAGCCATACTAGGCTATGCAGAAGCCATACTAGGCTATGCAGATGCTTTGTCTGCGCTCACTAGGATAGTCTCTCTTCTGCATGTTTATTGCAAGAAGTGGTTCCAGTTGATAGTAACTGAACCCTATTTCGAATCAGTTTGAAACTTTGAAACTTCTGCTTCTGGGTACAAATGGAACGCAACATGAAGCGCAGCTGAAACACCAAAACATAGCAATATTAGCTGTTGTGGGTTCCTTACTCAGTAATGAGTCCAAACTGGATCCCATTGGAATGATGGTTGATGCTAAAAATAATGTTATTAAAATTGCACAGCACACAGAAAGCCTCTGTATGGAGCAATTTAAATGTGCGTAGTCCCCATTCCAGCCACTCATGTCATGATGTGGATGTTGTTTGCCATCCTTGATTGGTTTCCCACACTCTTGTGTCACAACACAGCCAGCTGCAATAGACTGCATGTACACAGTTCAGCCTTGTGCTAAAGGTCTGGATCTGCAGGCCTCATGTAGGACCACATTTTAGCTTTGATCCTGAGCAGTAGTCAGTAACATGTGATTCCAGAATTCCTACACAGAAATATCTGGCATTTTATTTGTGGGCATTTTTCAGCTTTGGGTGGCTGTAGAAAAAGAAAATCAATGTATGACAAATATTTGTACTTCTAGGCTTTATTGCCTTTCTCACAGTGTCTGTCTGTATCCCCATCCATTCGTCTATCCCCTTTCTATCTCTGTTTTTACAGGTTTCAACAGGTACTATGTCTGTTTTTCCCACTGTGTAAAGTTAGAAGGGATTTATTTTTAAGAGAACTTTGGAAGAGTTTGGAAAAGCGCAGAATGTTAACATGAAATGTGTGGGAACCCTGGTTATGTGGATTCAGTAATACTGTTAAATGGTGTCCTGTGAAACTGTATTTGACTGCTGTTTTTTAAGCATCTGCTTATGTTTGCTCACCAGAGAAGATATTCTACACGTTGGTGGGAATGTTTTATCCCTACTGACTTAGAAATGGTGATCAAGAATTAAAACAACTGCACTTTCTCTTAAGCAACATCTATGGGTTTTTTCGTAAATATACTGTATATTCAGAAATATTTAACAATTTATACAGTACAGTACAACAATTGGTACAGTTGTAAGAGCAACAGTCTACCCATTTAAACACAAATAAGGAAGCTGAAGAATTCTTAAGAAAAGAGTTGGTCTAAGTAAAACCACTGACTTAAACAAGCCTTATCTAATCATGGATATCATAGATTTTGTTTGACGCTGTGATTTGTTTTTGTTCCACTTTTTTGGGGGTTTTGGTTTTGATCTCTTTCTTAGATTTACTCGGTTGTTCATGCTTGTCTGAAGGGAACATTTGGACCCTGTTGCAGGCAAGTTCATGCAGACATTTACACAGCTTTAAAGTTACTCAACAGGAAGTGTGACAACAGGAAGCAGTCTAACAATACTGCCCTATGACCCTGTTTCTCTGTGTGTGTGTGTGTGTGTGTGTGTGTGTGTGTGTGTGTGTGTGTGTGTGAGAGAGAGAGACAGAGAGAGAGAGAGGAAAAGAGATAGTGATAAAGAGAGACTGGGATTTTCACACACTAGAATGTAAATAATACAGTAAGAAAAACCTCCCACACAATAAAGTCCTTCAGTATATTCCCTCTGTAAGATTGGTACAGTGGGGAAAGTACTGTGTGTATATATATATATATATATATATATATATATATATATATATATATATATATATATATATATATATATATATATATATATATATATATATATATATATATATATATATATATATCCATCCATCCATCCATCCATATATATGTCCATATGTATATATATATATATATATATATATATATATATATATATATATATATAATACACACATACAAACTTACAGTATATTCCCACTGTGCAAGTGGCCTTGAGATCAAGGAGATGGTCACCGAGGAAACAGATGCTGTTGACCTTTTTTGTTTGGGGGAGGGGAATTAAAGATAGCAACACAAATGAGAGGGTACAGTGAAAGGGTAAGCACGCACAGTTCGAGATTAAAAAAAATACAATGTTACAGATTTATCTTTATATAATGCATAGAATGTAGATCATTTTTGCTATATTTTTCACAGAATATAATAGCAATTGTAAGGTGAATATTACACATTTAGGTACCATGCAGGGCTTTGCACACATATTCACACATGTTAGATTGTTTTCCCACTTCATCTCGTGATATAACCACAAACTTCAATGTGCTATGTTGTTATTTTATGTGGTTGAACAACGCAAAGTAGAACATTATTGTGAATTAAAAGGATTTGTGATCAAACTTCAGAAAGTTTTTACAAATAACGCATCGTAAGCCCCGATCAGCCAGTAAATTGTAGAACCACCTTTTTGCAGCAACTCTTTTGGTGTATGTCTACTAGTTTTGCACATGAAGAGATTGAAACCCTTAGCCACTGTTCTCTGTAAAAAGTCAAATGTTCTGACTGAGTCTGTCAGCTCAGTCAGAACATTTGTATACTGCATTTTTAAAGTGTTGTCACAGATTCTCAATTGAATTGAATTTTAATTGGCTATTCTAACACATGAATATGTTCTGATCTTAACCATTCCATTGAAGTTCTGCCTGTATTCTTAGTTTTCTTACACTGCTGGAAGGTGAACCTTCACTCCAGTTTTTGCAACTTCTCAAAGGTTTTGTTGTGTATTTTGCTCCATCTATCTCCCCATCAACTTCGACCAGTGTTCCTTTCCTTACTCAAGAAAAGTATCCATCCCCAGAGCATGATGCTCCCACCACTATGTTTTACTTGGGAGTTGGTGTGCTCAGGGTCATGTGCAGTTCTGCCACATGTAGTGTTTTGCATGGGCCAAATAGTTCAATTTGGTTTGAACTGAGCAGAGTACCCTTTTCCACAACACTTGCTGTATCTATAAAGAATGCTTTTCTTTTGACCTTCAGTGGAGTGCTGATAAATGTCAAAACTCCTGACCTTTAACCTTTGTCATGTGTGCAGGTCTTCACCACCTATTCTAATGAAGACTACGACCGGCGCAATGATGACGTTGACCCCATGGCTGCCTCAGCCGAGTATGAGCTTGAAAAGAGAGTTGAGAAGCTGGATTTGTTTCCTGTTGAGCTGGAGAAAGGTTTGTACACAAGTTTAAAGTCGCTAAGAGTCACTCAGTCAAGTCTCTTATGTAACTACACAAACCACATACACACACAGCTAAACTGACAGAGTTCCTTGAAAAGACATTCACCGTCTGCCTGCTTGTAACTCTTATCTTCTTATGAGATTAAAATTAGCGTGGATTAGCCTAATTAGCAGCCAGTAATTCTGGAGGTAATAGATTAGGTCCAGCCTGCATGTGTGATGGCTAGGTTCTAATATTAGAAAAACAGCAATGTGTGTTAGTATACTGACAACAATACTAATAGTATTGTTAGTACAGTAAAATGTATTAGCATAGTAGTAATAGCATAGTAGCTACAATAAGCTACTGACACTAAGGTAATCAGATTTTTTAAAATTAAACCGGTGACATCTCAGGCTTGTAGTTTGTAGTTATACCCCCACCCCTTGCTAGCACTGCTAGCATGTATTAGCATATACAGTAACAGTACTAATAAGTGTTACAGCCAGAGAGCTTAGAGGAAGATCAGTGAAGGAAATGGATGGACGGAGTGAAAGAAGACATCTACTTAGTTGGTGTGAGAGAAGTAGATGCAAAACATAGGGTTAGACAGAGACAAATAATTTGCTGTTGTGACCCCTGAAAAGTAAAAGCCTAAGGAAGACTAACAAGTATTAGCTAAAACTAGCTAATACTAGCTAAAGTGAGAGCACATTTTTTGCATATTAACTACAATACTAACATGTATTAGCATAGTAGCTATAATACTAACGTGTATTAACATATTGCCTGTTGTAGTTAAATGTATTTTTATTTGCTCATAAGGGCTTTATTTTTCTGCATGAGGGGTTTCATGTGTGGCGCGAGTGCGTGTGAAGTCAAAATAAAATGCATGTGTCACACGCTCATTGCGTGAGACTTGACAACTTGGATAGAGCTGTAAATATACAACGAAGCCCAAATGGTCTGCGAGTGATCCGTTCACTGCACTGACCAATCAGAGCTCAGTCTAAGCCCCGTCCTCTGTGGAGCAGCTTTGGCTGTTTTTCCACAGCTCCTGTTGCTCTTAGCATTGACATGGCGCAAGCTGGCCAGCCCCAAACACACGCATCAAACATTTCATGTCACTTGATAGTAGTTATTATACTAGCATATTTAGCTACAATTATAACAAGTGTTAGCAAAATTTCAGCAATACTACCATTTATTATAATACCAGCTGGAATTACAACATGTTTTAGAATATTAGCTACAATACAAAAAAATTATTGAAATATTAACAACAATGCTAACCTGAATCACCATAGTAGTTACAATAGAGTAGAACAGAAATATCGTATTGTCCCACAGTGGGGATATTCAGGTACTGACATATAACACAATAGCTACAATGCTAACATGTATTGCATTTTGAAAAACAATACTAACATTTATTAACATAGTAACTGTATAATGCTAAGATGCATTAGCATAGCAGTTACAGTACAAGCTTGTATGAGCACTAAAAAAGGAAACTAATGGTAAAAATGAAGTACACCTTTTATAGTAACAAGGTATGTGGCAGGATTCAGAACATAAAAAAGTCTTGTCCAACAAATTACTACCAGGTCTTAAAATTAGGATGGTTCAACCTCAGATCAACAAAAAGGGACATGTTTCAGTATGTGCAAAAACTAAAGGAGGAAATGGTTTATAAACAATAAATGTTTTTTCCTTGCCTCTAAAAATGTTGAGATGAATAGAGGTTAACATACAACAGCTGAAGCTTCGCTAAAATTAGACCATACAACCACAACTCTGTACAACAGAGAGGGGGAAAAAAAATTAAAAGCTAGCTGTTGCAAACCTTGTCAAAGTCTAGAGCTCTGGCTGATTGAAATGCTGTGGTGGGACGTGTGCAGAAACACGTGCCCACAAACCTCCCTGAACTAAAGAAACATTATCAGAACTCATCACACTGACAGAGCAGAGCAGAAAAAAATTGTTTTAGTAACTGCTGCCCACAGTTTTTCTACACTCAGTTTATGTGGTGTACGTTGTTTTTCACACAATGGTTGTGCGTTATTTCCTAATTTTTAAAAAATAAATATTGATATATTGATGAGTTGCTGTTTATTTCAGGCTGTTAAATATGAGATTTTACAACTGAAGTGTTTTTACTTTTTAATAGATACCAGCTCCATATAAATAAAATAAAGAAGTGGTTGGTTCATGTAGGGGATTTATTAAGTAAGATGTGCATCACTGTGTCTTCGTCCGTTTGTGTGACCCTCAGACAGTGATGGCCTCGGCATCAGCATCATCGGCATGGGAGCAGGAGCTGATATGGGCCTGGAGAAACTGGGGATCTTTGTGAAGACTGTCACTGAGGGTGGAGCTGCTCACAGAGACGGAAGGTACCCTCCCCTCCTGTCTGTACTCGTCCGGAGACTTGTTTCAACTAGAATGGTATCGACAAGCTGAGTGGAAAAATTATGTTTACAGTGCCTTGCAAAACTATTCACACCACATTTCCACATTTCGTCACGCTACTCCCGCAAACTTCAATATACTGAAATTTTGGATTTTGTGTAATGAGCCAGAGCAAAGTAGAGCATAGCTGTGCTGTGGAATTCCAACGATACAAGTTTTAAACATTTTTTTACAAATCAAAATATTAAAAGCCACCCAGTCTTATATCATTTCCAACCTCTTCCAAGTTATCTTCTAAGATTAGCTTGTATTTACCGCCATCCATCTTCTCATCAGTTCAGATCACCTTCCCTGTCCCTGCTGAACATCCCCAAAGCTTGATGCTACCACCATGGTTCACAGTGTTTTCAGGGTGGCGTGCGGAGTTTGTTTTCTGCCGCACACAGAATTTTCCATGTTGGTCTCATGTGATAGCAGTCCGTTTTCTTTCTTCAAATGCTCACTGTGTCCCTTATAGGACCTACACCAAGCAGCCTACTAATTAGATGACTTCAGAAAGCAATTGGTTGCATTTGAATTTGTTTAGCGGTATCAGGCTAAAGAGGACTAAAACAAATACATGTTGCACTTTATATATTTTTAATTCAATTCAATTTTATTTATATAGCGCCAATTCATGAAACATGTCATCTCGAGGCACTTTACAAAGTCAAATTCAATCATATTATACAGATTGGTCAAAAATGTCCTATATAGGGGAACCAGTTGATTGCTTCAAAGTCCCGACAAGCAGCATTCACTCCTGGAGAAGCGTAGAGCCACAGGGAGAGTCATCTGCATTGTCCATGGCTTTGCAGCAATCCCTCATACTGAGCAAGCATGAAGCGACAGTGGGAAGAAAAACTCCCCATTAACGGGAAGGAAAACCTCCAGCAGAACCGGGCTCAGTATGAACGGTCATCTGCCTCGACCGACTGGGGGTTACAGAAGACAGAGCAGAGACACAACAAGAGAGACAAAAAGCACAGAAGCACACATTGATCTAGTAATCTGTTCTACATTAGATGGTAATAGCGGGTGAGCTGTCTTCCCTGGATGATGTCACAGTCAACAGAACGTCAGACCAGGTGTACCTACTATGAAGAAAAAAGAGAGAGAACAAAAAGTTAAAAGCTGAAATGACAACAGTCATTTCAATGCAATGCAATGTAAAACTAGAGAACAGTAGAAATCAGTAGAGTGAGAAAAATAGACCCTGATGTCCTCCAGTAGCCTAAGCCTATAGCAGTAAAACTATAAAGGTAGCTCAGGGTAACATGAGCCACTCTAGTTATAAGCTTTGTCAAAAAGGAAAGTTTTAAGATTAGTCTTAAAAGTAGACAGGGTGTCTGCCTCACGGACCAAAACTGGGAGTTGGTTCCACAGGAGAGGAGCCTGATAGCTAAAGGATCTGCCTCCCATTCTACTTTTAGAGACTCTAGGAACCACCAGCAGACCTGCAGTCTGAGAGCGAAGTGCTCTGTTAGGAACATACGGGGTAATCAGAGCTCTGATATATGATGGAGCTTGATTATTAAGGGCTTTATACTTTAGAAGAAGAATTTTAAATTCTATTCTTGATTTAACAGGAAGCCAATGAAGGGAAGCTAAAATTGGAGAAATATGATCCCTTTTGTTGATTTTCATCAGAACTCTTGCTGCAGCATTTTGGATCAGCTGAAGGCTTTGAACTGCATTTTGTGGACTTCCTGATAGTAAAGAATTACAATAGTCCAGCCTTGAAGTAACAAATGCATGGACTAGTTTTTCAGCATCACTCCTGGACAGAATTTTTCTAATTTTGGCGATATTCCGGAGGTGAAAAAAGGAAACTCTGGAAACCTGTTTAATATGGGATTTAAATGACATGTCTTGGTCGAAAATAACACCAAGGTTTTTTACTTTATTACCAGAGGCCAAGTTAATGCCACCCAGATTAAGTGATTGATTAAGAAGTTTATTTTTTGAGGACTCTGGTCCAAAGATTACAACTTCTGTCTTGTCAGAATTTAAGTGCAGGAAATTTAAAGTCATCCAGCTTTTGATGTCATCAAGACATGACACCAGTCGAAGTAACTGATTGGATTCATCAGGATTTATGGATAAATATAGCTGAGTGTCATCAGCATAACAGTGGAAATTAATCCCATGCTGTCTGATAATTTTACCAATCGGAAGCATATATATAGTGAAGAGAATTGGTCCAAGGACTGAACCCTGTGGTTCTCTTTGTAAAAATAAAATAAATTGTAAATCATGTATAGTTTAATTTCTACTTCATGATTATGTTGGCTTATCACATAACATCCCAATAAAATAGTCCAAGAGGTGTCAGTACTCTACACTGTACACGCCAGAGATCAGAAGTTAATCTGAAGTTCTAAGTCGGTCTCACTGGCCCCTCAGAAGTCATATTGAAACTGTTTTCTACAGCTTACTTCCTTTCTGATACTGGGACTTAGACCAGGTGATTTGGACACATGTTGAAAATATTCTTCAAAGTTATTCTATGATTGCATTTTAAAAAACAAACAAACATCACTATACATACCGTGGGTTTGTTTGTTTTCTGCTCCGTGCTTGCAGGATCCAGGTGAATGATTTGATAGTGGAGGTTGATGGGACCAGTCTGGTTGGTGTCACTCAGAGCTTCGCTGCCTCCGTCCTCCGCAACACCTCAGGCACAGTCAAGTCAGTCTCATTTGGTCAACGCCTCCTTGAGTTTGTGCCTTTTTGAAGCCGACTGAAGAGCTGTTTGTTCCGAATGTGTGGGTTAAATGTGTTTATTTTTCTTTTAGGTTTGTTATTGGCAGGGAGAAGCCGGGGGAGCAGAGCGAAGTGGCTCAGCTGATCCAGCAGACTCTGGAGCAGGAGAGATGGCAGAGAGAGATGATGGAGCAGAGATACAAACAGTACATGGACGAGGATGAGGAGGTAATGGGGAAGACAGGCAGCATGCAACCAAAGCACAGCACGCACGTCCAGCCGGATAGCTCCTCCGGCTTTTCATGTCTGTATTTCTAAAGCGGGCCCCTGAGTCAGCTCTGGAAACTGAGAGCAGCTTTCTTGTACGTGGCGGTTACAGCTTCTGGTAACCACAGGAAATTAAAAGTGTCCTTCCAGTGTGTGTTTGTGTAAAGACAAAATGTCGTCTGTGTGCAACGGCACGGTCTGTTCTTTTTCTCAGTCCACTCTCTCCACCTTGTGGTCAGAAAAGGGAACAAAATCCTAACAATTAGCATTTAAATTGTCTTTGAGTTATTTAATGCCAAGGAAATTAACTATTTCAAATGCATTGATAGTTTCAGCTGCTTGCTCATTGACCCTCTGAATGGGCTATGGCAAAATAATCTGAATCTTTCCTGTCGAAACTTCAAACTGAGTGGTGAATAGCAGCTAAATAGCTTGTTAAAAGATGAGTTTCCTTTGGGATAACCCTACCACAGTCCAAAAAAGGTTTAAAAAATAAAACAACTGGATTTCTATTGTGAAGCTGTTTTATTTTTTACGGCTTTTTTTTGGATTGATCACGACCTGGATGACTGAGAATCTTCACCAACAACCCTACCACAGATTCCACAATTCAGACAAATTTTAGACAAAAGTCTATTTTATTTATTTATTTATTTAGCCAAGAAGCAGTTGGGATGGTGAAACCAGGGTGATGTGCAATGTTTCTTTTTCCACATATAGCATTAGGCGAGTCAGCCGGAAAAATACATCTCGGTCTCATCTGACCGGATTGCAAACGGAGATTTAAATAGACCCTTAAATTAATTTGTATATAGGAAATACAAATTTGTTCAGCCATGGTTTTGCCATGGCTGAATCCTGTAATCCGCCAGGTAAATATTTAGTTTCTTTAAAACCATACGACCCGAGCACATGGCCAACCTCTTCTGAAAATTACACCATTGTGACTTTGGCACGAAGAGCAAAAATAGACATTCATCGTTGGTGTGAAGAAGAGGACATCAATATAGACCTCTTGTTTGTTGTGGTCCATAAATACTCTCTGATATCAAGCTTGTCTTTGTGTCAGAATACAGAGGTGTAAGCTGAGCTAAAAATCCATTAAGATGATAGCATCTTGACTTTATAAACTGAATGCTATTCTGTTTATAGTGCGCTCAGTAAAGCTGACCATCAGCCTGTTAATGTGAGGCTAACTCACTTTGTGATGTAGAGCAGGAAAACAGGATAAATGGTCAGGAGATTGTCATTAATCATTTGGGTGCTTTACCTTAGCTTTAAATATTCTGTTGTTGTTGTTTCAAATAAGAGAATAATTGAACTTATAACCCCTGACCCTAAGTCAGGGTAGCCTATTTTTAGCTTGTTCCTAAGTAAAGCTAACCCTGCATTCTGTTTTTACTCAGATAAAAGATTAATCACTAATTAATCACACACTTCTCTGTTCAATATCAAACAGAAAATATGTTCCTTTTAGTGTCTAAATGCAATGCAGGGAAATGCATAGTTTTTTAGCCCTCAAAGCTGACAGAGTCCAGCTTAGTCACTGAGAACAACAATGAGCAAACGCCACTGGTTTTCTTACTTTAACGAAACGGGAAATTCAAGCAACTGCCATTTGGAGTAAAAGTAGGCTTAGCACTACTTTCAGTTTACTTACGTAATTTCTCATTTTTAAGCTTCTAAATGTCTCTTCTTTATGTTCTGTCCATCAGCAGACTGGCGAATATGCTACAGACGAGGAGGAGGAGATGAGTCCGATGTTTCCCAACTCCATTGAGGTTTTTGACCTGGCAGAGAACCAGGACACGCTGTCTCCCGTGGAGCTGGACCCTGAGAAGTTAGCCCACAAATTTAAGGAGGTATGTTTGGCTTTCAGCCTCTTTACTTCAAGAAATATAATCGTTTCGTCATTGGTTTGCTAATTTTTTTGTATTTTCTTACATGTGTTTTTTGTTTGCCCTGAACTAAATCAAATATCCTGCTGTCCTTTTGTCGGTGCAGCTCCAGATTAAGCACGCGGTAACGCAGGCAGAGATCCAGCTGTTAAAGAGGAAGGTGAGCCCGCTTTATTTCAGTTTGCCTCTGCTGGATGAAACGAAAAAGATCCCAAGCGTGTGGTTACAGAGGGGCTAGCACATGAGGACTGGTTCTCTGTCTGTTCTCAACAATGACTTAACACTGGTTCTCCCTCCCACATACCACCTCCTTCCTCCCACAATGACACCCCTTACCTCCAGCTGGCTCATGCAGAGCAGGATAAGTTGCGTTGGCGGATGGAGCGCGCTCAGTTGGAGCAAAACATCAGAGACAGCAAGGAGAGGATGGAGAAGCTCGAGGGCTACTGGATGGAGGCACAATCCCTGTGTAAGGTAATTTCTTAGAGAATACATGAAAAAAAAAAAATCCACTCAATATTTTTCCGCTCATAATGTCAGAGCCCTCGTGTCCTGTATAAGCTGGATTCTGGTCCTTTAAAAACGCTCAGCATGTGCTTTTAGGCTGTGGATGAACACCTGAAGGAGACCCAGGCCCAGTACCAAACACTAGAGAGGAAATACAACAAAGCCAAGAGAATAATTAAAGAATACCAGCAAAAGTAAGAGAAGAGAAAATCTATACGAGTACCTGACTAGATTACAGCTGCTGCTAAATGGCAGAAATGCGTGTAATCAACATGAAATCAAACAACATTGTGTATTTGGGATTTGTAGGGAAATTGAGTACCTGAAAAAGGAGACCGCTCAGCGGCGTGCACAAGAAGAGTGCGAGGCGACACACAAAGAAGAGACGGACAACCTGCAGGAACAGGTCTGTGACATTCTCGTATTTGTCCCGCCTGCTTCCGTACCCTCCACAGGTGTAGAAGTCCTTACTGCTGAACCCGAAACTGCACATAAACATGCAGTTCCCGACTAGCAACAGGTCTGTTAGCCGGTTCGTGCCGTTCCCTGTTAGCGCTACGTCTTCTCCTGTCTGCGGCTGCTCCCAGGATACAATCGCTCCCAGTTTATGAAGTTGTAATTTGTTCCGATTTTCCGGTTGCCACTCACTTAACGGCTCTCTAGATAAAGGCAACATGACAGATAAACTTTCCTTTCGCATTACATGAGCTCAGCTTGGTTTATAACACTGCGATGCTTCTTGAAATTCCCTCAGATATGGGGCGGTGGGAAAATGCTGTGCAGCCCTGTCATGTGACCTCTTCGCTCTGTCAGCAACAAAGATGCTCAGGGCCGCCTCCCTTTTAATACCGCCCTGGGCAACTGCCCATACTGCCCATATCAAAAACCACTACTGGGTATAACAGACATTTGTCACATCAGAGGTTGAGGCTTAACATGTTAACATATTATTATTATTACTTCAAAATAATTTATATTAATTATCAGTTCTAATTATGTTTTGAGTAACATTCTTTTAATGATTTTGGTAAGCTTCTTACAGAGTAATTCTGAGAATATGGAAAGCTCATATTACCTGATTAAATTGTCAGGCTCCCTGCTCCATTACAGGTTACTGCGGGCTACTGAACGGACCTGCTGCTCTCTTCTGTGCTTTATGAGCTGGATGCTTTTGAGTTAGATTAAACTATGAATTTCTCGATGCGCTTTTCAACAGGATAGTGACTTAAGCACAACCCTTGACACAACTATGAGACTGTGTCATAGAGATGTGTTGGACAAATGTATAAGGGGAATTATGCTGGGATGCACAGCTGTTTAACAAAATACCTGCCCCAGTCTAAATAACTGACAAGAAATATCCTCCTAACATGCTGAAACAAACAAAAGGATTGTAATTTTCATTCGGGAAGGTCGTTCAACTCGAGTAAAGTTATGTTATATTCCTTGTACCCAATCAACTTTCAATTGTACCAATCAACTAAATTTGGCTGCATGAATTGACAGACTGGGATGGTTGAGGAAAACATACAAGTGGACCAGGGTAGATGTTTAAAGCATTGGGTAAAAATATACCCTAAAAAGTATAATATCCAAAGCTAAAAGGTGTTAAATACAAATGGGAAGGAAAAGGTGTCCGTGGTTGGGACAAGGCTTGACTATCAGGACATTAATAATAATGCATCTTCCAAAGAAGAAGCTCAATACTGCTCAAAATTCATAACAGAAGTAGAAACTCTAATCTTTTCCACTGTTAGGTGACAAAGTTGAAATGTGATCAACAATCTCCAATCAAAGATAGCTTCATTTCACTTTAGATATGCCATGTATACCAACCGTACAAAACTGGATATTTGTGTTCCCCGCCAACCCACCCCGGGTCATGGTAGGTCAAGCTGAGATTCCTCAGATTCTGATCTCCAGCTTTCTTGGTGCATCTCTAATTTTCTTGCCAAAATCAGACCCCTTTTAATTAGCTAATAGGACTCAAAGGTATAAATATTGATCTTTTCTGTGTATTATTTAATTGCTACCCAACTAAGAACAACACCAAGAATAAATCCAGTGGTTCTGTATCGGATTATTAGATATTTCATGATTTTCACTTTTGCCTCTTTTTTTTTTTTTTTTTAAAGCAAACCTGCCATCCCGACTGACCAACCCAACACTAGTCTATAAAGTCAAACCATACCTAAAGTGAAGATGGTTTTCTGCACATTTGACCATAAATTAAGCTTACATTGTGTTTTTTCCCCAGATAACAGACCTGGAGACCAAAGTGGATGCCTTGAAGAGCCCTACACCATCCTAAACTGCTGCTACGTCCTACCTCCTGTCTGTGACCAGAAGAGGACATGCTCAGCCTACATTCAAGACCAGGCCTATGTTAAACTGCAATTACCCATTTTCTGCACGGACAGACCGTCAAAAAACTAAACTGGCAAATGTAATAAGAGAGGCTGAGGAGGAAGCGACCCCTCATCCTTTCCCAGAATGCACCACCTATAATAACCGGAATCCTCCTTTTTTGTGTCTTCCTGTCAACCAGCTTGGCAATCAACAAAAACCACAATCACTTGACTTGTTCCCCATCTGTGGATGACCTGTTGTTGTTGTTTTTTTCTCTCCTCATCAACAGTCTCTTACCAGGTTCTAATCATAATAACATTTTTTTAAAGCGCTTTTAATACCCAGGCTTGTCACAAAGTGCTTTATAGACAGTGGGCATGAATGCGGAACAAGAGAGAACAAAGGACAAATGATTGTTGCTTGTTGAACTTAGTGAACCACGTGTTTTGCTTCTTTCTCCCCCCCCCCCCCCCCCCCCCCCCCCACACCCGGGGAGTTCTGGGGAGGATCCTTATGAAGGGGACGAGTTTTACTTCAGTTCTTTGGCAGCGATCTATTGACTCAACGACTGCTGAGACGAATGGTCTGCTAAACTGGCCAATGACCAGACAGAGAATCTTGCTAGGCAAACTTTACACAACGTTTATAGGGAAAAAGCCAACAGACCGCTGGTAGTTAAGTAATAAATACAATAAAAAAAGACGCATTTCTCATCAAAACCTGTGAAACTGCAGAGAGCCTTGGAAACCCGTGTCTGTGGTTTCCCTCCTTCAGCCTACACTTATCTGTCTACGATAGGGTGTGAGCTGCAGAGGCACGATGGTGTATATACTCTCTATACATTTATTTAAAAGCTTCTAAATGGCTGAGGCAGTTCAGTGGATCAGCTAGATGAGAATAAAGCTGTGCCATGACGGGAATGATGACCCCCTCACTACTGGGGGGCGGGGCTTCAGTATTTCTCTGTTTCATCTCCTTTCTATCGACATTAGTGGCAAACAGGGTGTGAACGGTCGTATTCTGTGTGGGTAAAGCTTCTTCTGGTGTATGTTGTTGGTGTCTGCAGTATCTGTGGGCTTACAGGCACACCAGCCTCCAGCTCTTCATTCATTTACGTAACGCGGTTTGAGCTGCTGCAGGGGCAGCTTGTTATCAGGTTTCAGAAATATCCTCTCTCAAGCCCAGCTCAGTGGCATTCTGAGTTTTATGCTGAGCTGGGAATATTTGGTTTACTCCCACTCTCAGATTTATGTTGCTCAAAACATTTCACAGTTGCAGATTTGCTGTAAAAAAAAAATATATATTTTCTTTGCAAAAATAATTCTGCATAGAGTGTCAACACCCCTGTTATAACGACAGTTTTTGGTGGTTAAGAATATACGCCTTTGTCAGATCATTCAAGGGAATTTCCGCACCTAATTTTTGATGTGTCCTGGATAATTCAACTAAAACCAAACAAATTTAATAAAGGGAAACATGAAAATGAAAGAGTTGCAACAACCTGGTTTCATACACTGTCGTAAGCTAATATTTTCAATTCAATTGATTAATCTGAAATAAAGTCCAGCTGTCCTTGCAGCATTGTCCTGACATTCCATCCTTTGCATCCTTGTGCTAAAGCCAGAGTTCACTGGGAAGTTACAAGGACTGAAAAGGATGTTGTTGTACAAAGGTACCAGTCCATGACATTACCGATAGAGCATGGCACAGTGAAGGCAGGGAGTTATAACTGGACAAAATGGGGGACATTACAACAACTAAACATTTCTCCATAATTGGGAAAAAGATGAGACTGAAACTGGTCATGGAGGTTCTCAAGTGGCAGACAGCAACACTGACGGAGCTCCAGGAATGTCCAACAACCAGTGGTTGTGTTCTACGTGTGACAGCCATCTCCTGTATTCCCCATACGTCTGAGCGAAAGAGGAGGCTTTTCTTCTAAAGAAAACACCCGGCCTGGCTAAAAATTGCCCAAAATTGAGAAGAAACTACATTTGAACTTTTGGGTTCTAATTCCAACGGGTATGCTCGTCACAAACACAACACTGCATGTGACCAAAAGAACACCATACCAACAGGTCAAGTCATCTTGAACCGAAGGCGGATTGTCAAGGTGGATCAGGTTGTGAACAGAACCAGTCGGTGTTGGCTCAGGACCGTCCGGTGTCTGCAAGAAAGCTCAAGATGAAGAAGGATTTCATTTTTCAGCATCACTGTGGCTCCAAGTGTGCATCCAAATCAACAACAACAAAAAAAGACTTCACCAAAGGAAAACTGAAGTTTAGGAATTGAATTCCAGAGTCCAGAACTAAATCTGACAGAAAATCTTTGGGGTCACCTGAAATTGGCTCCAGACAAGAGATGTTTTCACAGTCTGATAGATTTGGAGAATTCTTCCAAAGTACCGTGGGTAAATATTGTCAAGTCAAGACGTGGGATGCTGATAGTCTCCTACCAAAAAAGACTTAATGATGAAATAGAATCAAAACGGGGGGTGCACAATGATACACCTGGGTTATTGCATCTTTATTATTTTTCATTGTTATCCTTCAGACATATTAGTTTTTTTTAATTGAATTGTGAGTGATAAATGTCACAATATATACGTGCAAAGGGTTTTGAAATGATTTATCATGGCCCCATTTTTTTTCCATGAAGCCTGCCTTTTTAGCTTGTATGCACACTATCTAGAGCCACTGTAAGTCAAAAATGTAACTGAGAAAGGTCTGCATCTATTCCATAGCCATGCACTAGAAACATCTGGTCAGTAATACAGATTTTGTTTAAAAAAAAAAACTAAATTTTTGAATAATGTTCTCCTGTACTGCTTTTTCACTGGCTCCTACCAAGTTGCTTTAATCTAGTTTTTTAAACAGTCATAAAATTACAAGCTGATTCTTAAACCAAATCGTCAGTATCCTTCCTGGTAGGAGAAACGCAGATTACCTCCGATCTTGAGTTGATGATATGAACAAAAGCTCATAAAAGCAAAGTAAACAGTAATTAGCCACTTTTTCTAAAAAAAAAAAATAGTATTGCCCAAGTGCAACATGACTATAAGATATTTGTTGTAACAATTAAACAAGTTTAAATAAACCCATATCCAAAAAGTATTAAATACCAAAAACCTAAATGCTGCCAGTTGTCTAGTTTGAAGTGATAGCTCTAATTTTCCCAGCCATTATTTACATATGGGGCCCCTGTGCGTAGGAAAAGCGTTGAATAATAGGCCCCAGGCGGGGTTATCCATGGTTTACAAGATAACCTTAATAATGTTTATTAACTACACCGTTTTTAGACGGCACAACTCTGGATAAAAAGTGGAACCCATATTGGTCCTAAATGTGTTGTGCAAATTCACCTGATTTTCTTAAAGCCTATTTCAGACCCTGCTAAAACCTAGATTTTGTGTCCACATGTTTTGGCCAATACAGGTGGTGTTTAGTTAACCCAAAGGAGTTCCATATAAAAAGCCCATTGTAGGCTCACATAGGACCCACCCAACCTGAGCAAAATCCATGTGGGTCACACTCTCACATGCACATTAGTTGGGTTTTTTGGTGTAGTGCTCTATCGAGGGTTATAAGCTGTCAATATCTTACCTGCAGTAGATTATTCTTTTAGCATCTTTACCTCAATACGTTTTTTATGGCTAGCCACAGTTGGCCAAAGAGGTAAACAAAATTCGACCATCATAAAACAACTTGAATATGTCGGAACGGTTCGTGCAAATAACTATAGACTCCTATGTAAATTATCGTAGGCGCTATATTGAATGTAATTACTATAGTTAAGATACAGACTGCTGATAACCCCATCAATGAAACCTGCTTGAAAAATCTGAACTATCTCTTGAAAAGATCCGTTTCTTGTTTCGATTTTTGGTTGCAGTGTTAAAAATGGCAAACATTTTTGAACAGACTTGAGTATACTGTAACAGACAAATGGTAACATCCTTTTGCATTTCAATATTTAAACATTTAGTGCAAAAACAGGTTGAAATTGAGCCCCCTCAAAACTACCGTCCAAAGTTATGGATTAACTTACAGAACATGTAAGGTGCTCATAACCCTGAGTACAGAACTGTTCAGCTCGGTAAACCCGATATTATTTCAGCATGCCGTGTTGAGTTCCTGCATGTAGCTGAGCTTAGCTAGCCTGCATGTTGCTACAAGACAAACATGCTAGTAGCAAATTATTTCATTTCTGGGGTAACAAACTGCAGCTGTCACAAAAAATGGCATCTAATAGTTTCTTTATGTTCACATTTAAATTGATATATGTCCTTAGTCGTTAGCTATCAACACTTATGTAAAATGCCGTCTAAAAATTACTTTAAATCCATTTTCGAACCAATAATTGTCTGTTCCCGTTAGCTAGTTACGTCTTATGGTAACAGGACTAACAATTCTTTATCTTGATTTTTTGAATCAGTAACATCCCCACTAACTGGTAAAACCTCATTATGCTAACAGGCATCTAAATACTATGTTTTATCTATTTTGGAATTAGTATCCATCCTTAGCCGCTAGCTAGAAAAACGTATTAACCTAACGGACCATGGTGGTTTAATTTTTGGGTCACATTAGTTTGGGGAAACCTTGATGAAGCACCCGTGTGTATTCTCCAGAAAATCCTGTGCGTGTCAACACTCTTTCATTAGGTTAAAATTATACAATCCCTGTGCCAGTATTCAGCCTCTGGAGCTTGATTCTGTGATAACTACATAAAAGAGGGAAATAGGGTCGCTTTTAGGAACCCGCTGGTGGCGTCTCAAGCGTATTCCCATGGTTGTTGAAAAAAGAACAAAAACTGTCTGTGTTCTGGTAAATGGAAAACAGATGCTTGCAGTATTTACAATCGTGCACTAAGAGATAGTCGTTTGAAATGTTGAGTCACTTAGCTTCTTAAATGCTGAGAATAGACTAATGGGCGTTGTCACACTGCTGTTCAGTATAGTCTGTATGTTTTACAGTTATATATATATATATATATATATATATATATATATAACTGTCCAGATGTTATGGTATCCACTGGCGATTAGTTATTTGTGCGGATTGTCAAACGGTGCTTTAGGATGGTGTAGAAGCGTTAGATGGAGTTGCTGCTGTCTATAAGAGCAGCAGGTTTCTTTTTTTTCCCTTTTTTTTCTTAAATCATGAATGTGTTTATCTGGATAAATATAGCTTGCTGGCAAGCTCTGATGAGGACACGTTACTGTCAGTACAGTAAGAAATTTCACTAGGCCCATTTTGTTTCAAATGTATTAAATCTGTCTTGTTCCTTTGTTTTACATTTACAAAAATGTTCAGAAATCATAAATATGTCAATAAAGGAGTTCTCCCTCTTCTAATATCCAACGATAAAAAAGTCAAAAACACATATTTACAGCTAGGTATTTGCTTTAAAGATCCTTACAGTAGAAAAAGTGATATTGTAGTATTCGTGTGTGTTTTCAGAGACTTTAGGTGACATGCTTGCTTAAGCAAAGAACAGTTGGGGAATTTAGATCGAAATGGGACTATGACCGTCATATTTCTCTTTGACTACTTTTTTTTTTTGTTGTTGTTAAGGAGAGACTCCACACGTGCTGTACACGACGTACACAGTTGGGATTTTGTAACTATTTACACCAAGTATTTGTTAAGAGAACTGCAGTAATGTTTAAGTATTAGTCGTGCTGGATGGGAACAAAATGTGTTCGAGAGAATTTCTTTTTTTAATAGAATGAAAATCAGCCATAAGCAACTCACTTGAGTCCTGTTATGTCTTTAGTATTTTTATTACAGTTTCATCTCTATTTTGAACTAATGTGAGCTGTACAATAGCCGTTGTATCACCAAAATCGTGGTCACTTTGGGTTTAACGTCTAAACACAGAAAGTGATCAGTTTGCCTTTTAATGATGTATTAGTTAACATGCTGCTTTTGCCTCTATGAAGCCTTTACATGTGTTTTAACCGAAGCTGTCGGCCATGACCCGTCATTGTCTGCCCATTGCTCATGTCTGCATTGAAAACGATAAACTGAATAAAATGAATCAAATGAAGCTGTTACGTTTGCCATTGAATTCACGCTAAACTTTTTTTTACCTTCAAACAAAAATGTATAAAATTACCTCATTCTTTTTATTTATAACCAAAATCTCAGATGACAAAAGAGCATAAAGTATCATCATGGATAACATGCATTTATTATCGCTTTAATTTTTGTATTTCAGGAAGATTACAGAATGGACACAATACAACGTTTTGTCATTAATTAGTCAGGCTATCAGCTCAGGTAGCCAGTCTGCAGTTGACTGCTTAGAAGAAATGCAGTTTATAGCTTTACAACTGTGTTTTAAAAACTAGTGTTATTAAGAGTGAGAGGTGGTGCTCCTTTAGTTTCCATGCCATGACTAACTGTGTTTTTCCCTACTGCAAATATTTCCAAACAGTTTCATTTGTCTGTTTGTAAGCGAGGAAAACTTGAAAGCCGCCTGTTTTGCCTCAACTCAACTTCCTTTTCTTCCATAGATCTGGAAGTCTTTGCAAAGAAGAAATATTACTACTGTTGCTGCCTTATCTTTTTTCCAACTTTTATTTTACCAGGAAAAACCTCTGGGAACCAGTTGTCATTTACAAAGACAACTTGGCCTTGATACAGAGTTCCTTCACAATTTTTCATGAAACAGTTCCCCTCTTCTCCCAGACTCAAATTTCAGAATGAAATCATAAAGTTCCTAACACTGCCTGCAAGCTGAATTCTTGCAGTATTTGTGCATTTACAAACACGCTCCCATCTGAATCGTTGGGGAACGAACCAAAACTGTTCGGACCAATCACGTTGCAGTATTATGCTTTATGGCGGGACATACCAGCTGTGACAAAAGCAAGAGCTGCCGAGCCCACAGCTGAACTAAAATAAAAACATGGCAGCGCAGGAGGATCCACGAGTAGCTGCTGCTATCACATCCAATGTTGCCACGTCCGCTTATTATAAGTGACTTTGGGCTTGTTTTTTTTCTTAAGTCTGTATTGGGAGAAGTCACGGCAGGTAGAAATACTGCACTTTGGTGTGATAGCTTGGCCTTGTTTGTCTCACAGTATCTGGCAACCCTAATCACATGTTTTGTCAGAATCCATAATTTCTTTGCAAGAAGAACAGCAAGAAGCGCCTTGATCAGTGTTAGCCTGCTGCTTACATTTTCATGTGATACCGTGATTGGCTAAAACCAACCTTTGGCAGGCAGGCACTCGGTGTTGCTTCACCCAATCAGCTCAGAATATTCTGCTCAATGTTCCTCCTTTCCTCAAACTGATTCGATAGGAGCAGGCCCAGACTGATGACGTGCAAAACGGAGAGTGCTAGGCATGATCAATCTGGCTTGCCAGGTTATAAAGTTCAGGCATTAATGGCAGATATTTTTGCATACAGCACTGTGCAAATTTTGACCCAGGCTTTTAGCTTCATCTGACGATCTGAGATATATTAAACTAGGAGGAAAAGAAGATTCAAGAAAGAAAAAAAAAAGAAAGCTCACGAGGGAGAAAATAAGAACAGAGACACAGAGAAAAAAAGTCTGGAAATACAAATGTTTTTTCATACTCCTGTAAAATGTTGAAATTCCATATTTGCCCAGACTGCTCAGAGCCCCGTAAATAGCACTTCTGAAGAGTTCATAACCTCTTCTCACCGACCAAATGTCGGGCTGGTGCAATTCATTCAGAGCAGAGTTGGAGGTCTTTCTTGGAGTGTGGTCTTTCTCCAAAATAAAAGAAATAAAACTTGTGGAAGAATTATGGCATTTTGAATTACCATAAGATGACACTCTGCAGTTACATTACTCGGTTTAGAGACTTTTTTAAAACCCCATTCCCATCCTGCTCAGTGTGTGGTGTTAGATAGATATACGTGTGCTCTACTCATCGCCAAAATTAATGACTAACGTCATATTTACACACCGGAATGAAGTCATAATTATTGAAATCAACTGAATCCCTGAAAAATGTTGAAATAACAATAAAATGTGCTAAGTTTAAAAGAAAATTTAGAGATGCCAATATATTTTTATCTATTACTTCCTAACATGGAAATTATCCTCACAAAAAGCATGTATTCAAACTGAAGGTTGTTTTTTCTTCTCCGAGACTGTGTTAGTCCCAAAAAATAGAAACTTTTCCTTTAAATGAGGCCGGTGCTGCGTTTCCTCCACCTGCATTGTGACATTTTGCTCACATTCCACCAGCCAAAAGAACACAAAACGACACGCCTTCTTTTTATAACATTTATTCATTTTTGGTGCAGAAAATAAATACAAAAACAAATTAGTTTGAAACATCTGACAAGGTAACAAAGACCTGCTTCAGTCAAGTTTGGCGTGTCAGGAAAGGCCCGTTTATCTGCTCCAGAACCTCATATTAAAGCAAACTAAACTGATCTCTTCCACACAGATCCAAGGATCAAGTATTTACCCATTTTGACATCATCAAAAACAATCTGACCAGAGACTGACAATCATATGTAACATTTTTTTTTATTCTCAGACCTTCAAATCTAGAACAAATTTTTTTTTGTAAAACACACTTCCTCAGATTTAGAACCTTCATTTATGGCAGAACCCAGAATTAAACATGTGGAAGCGCTGGAACGATGGCACAATGAGTTACATGAATTACTAATGAAAAACCTTACAAGTGCTCAGGCCATTAAATCTTGATTTCCAGTTAGAATGGGAGAAATTTTCCGGCAATTCCAGTTAAATAAAAAAAACAACATTTGACAACAGAAGAATCTAACACTATGGCAACTAGATATAAGGCTAGCTGGAATCTAAACCATCAATCAACCTAAAAATGTATTTAAAAAGACATTTGAACTGAAATATACTCAGCATAGGTTAATGAGCTTGAACCTGCATACTCCAGGGGCTTCAATAAGCAATTAGTGACCTTAACAGATACCCAGCGAACCCGTGAAGGCTTGTGTGTTCCAAACCCTCCAGAAGGCACCGACATTCGCACTACGAAGTCTAATTAGTCGAATCAGAAGGAGACATTCATTGCAGGTAATTACCAAACAAACGTTTCACATTAGTTTCAGAGTGGGGGAAAAAGTAGGAGGCAAGTAAAGAAAGGGTTGCAGGTGTGTATTGTCAGGACACTGGGAAGGCTTGAGAGTATTAGACTGATCTGTGTTTAAGCAAGCATGCAAAAAAGCAAATCACTTAAAAGATTTCCCACATTTTTTTCAAATTACAGCCACAAATGTCGATGTTTGCCATGTTCTTTAACAGATAAAAATATAAAACGTGTTTTCCATTTGTATTCAGCCTGTGAGCTTTCAGAGCCTGCAGATGTGATGGCAGAACAAAAGGGGGCGTGGCCCATAAGCTGCAGCATGCACCTGCTGTCTCGGCTGCCATCTTTGATTTGCTTCTTATCACTGGCCGTTTCTCAATATGCGTTCTTGAGCGTTCTTGTGTGCTCGTGACACGTCATCAGCCTCAGCCCGAGCACTGTTCCAATACCGAGAACGCCAAACCGAGAACGCGCCGAATTCCCCGGATGTTGTTCTCGCCCCGCCCTCTTTATCGAGCATGCATCAGAGCAGACTTGTGCGTTCTTCAGACTGACCACTTTCCCAGAATGCACCGCGGCAAGATAATTTTTAGGCTTTTTAGAAATTAAAAATGTTGTTTTAAAAAAATTTGTCAATAAGATTTATTGTGGTGTAGTATATAAATAGTTTTGAATGTTAAAGAAATGCTAAAGAACTGTGCGTCTCATGACGTCACAAGTACGCTTCTGTTCCAATACACCATACGTGCTGCGTGCTCGCGTTCTTGTCAAGTCCGATCTTCCTGTGTTCTCGCCAAGACCGGACTTGACGAGAACGCGAGTCCGTACTCGCGTTCTCGTGAATTGAGAAACGGCCACTATGTTGCACTCGTTTCACAAAGTCTTCTTCCCCTTACAGCTCATGCTTGTTGTGTGACAAAAAAGTGTAGAATCTTCCTTCCACTTACTTTGTATCAAATAAAATGTCAATAAAATGCACAGATGTTTGTGGTTGTAACGTGACAAAAGGTGAAACATCAAGGGGTGCCAACGGGGTTTCTGCAGATATGTGTCAGTTTGTAAACTGGATTTGTAATCCTGTGTTTATGGAAGTCAGATGGCATACCATTTATGGATGTAACTAGGGTGGTTTTACTATGTTTGTGGGGCACGAGAAGAGCTGGACTTTAAAGGGTAGCCATCTGAAACAAAGACTTTTTAATGTTAGAATTAGGCTGTGAAGGATTGTGAACTAAGAGATGTATTATACGTTAATGGACCCCCCTTAAATATAGCAAGACAAGGATGGGGTTTGTCTCCCCAACCCAGTATAAATTTTAACATGACCTGAAACCAACCAATGAAGTAACCTCTGGTTCACCTCAGGCTGGAGTGTTGGTGTGGGAGGGAAAGGAAAAGCGACATATTAAAGGACCGTTCCCACAGGGATATAAAGTCACAGTGGCGCTGTGACGGGTCGCTCAGTCATCCACACCGATGTTGCGGAACAGATAGGACATGGACTCTCCGTTGTGGATGCGGCGGATCGCCTCAGACAGGATCATGCTGATGTCTACCGTTTTGATCTTTGGGCACTGGAGCTTCTGCAGCTCGTGGGGGATCGTGTTGGTCACCACCACCTGGGTGAGAGCAAAGTAAGAGGTTAACTGTGAGGTAGGATGTGACAGCACATCCAACAAAATGACCACATCAGTCTGGAAGGGATTCAAGTTAGGAACTCTGACCTCATCGATGGCGGACTCTTCTATAAACCTCGGGGCATCCGAGGAGAGCAGGCCGTGCGTTGCCATGACGAAGATCTTGTAGGCCCCTCTCTCCTTCAGCGTCTCTGCTGCCGCCACAAAGCTATCCACGTCGTCGATGATGTCGTCCTGCAGAACAAGCATGTCAACGCAACCTGCTCCAAGATTCAATCAAGTCACAGTGTGGCCCAAATGACTTCCCCAAATCTCACCACTATGATGGCGATGCGTCCCCCTACATCTCCTACCACCGTGATCGGAGGCTTTTCTTTCGGTATCAGCACTGCAGACACAAATCGACGTTTCCATCAGGCAACAATGGCTTTAACAAACAAGGGATGTCGAGACTAGGACAAGGGCTTTACATGGTATCTCCATGCTCGGGTGAATGGCTCCAGTGGTCTTGACGGTGGGTGGGGAATGTCGTCCGTCTACCTGGTCTGATTCTGCATCCTGAGCCTCTCCGTGGATTACAGCTATGCCGAGACGAAGCCGCTCAGCAAACGACTGGGCCCTGAACACCAAGCAGATCCCAAACCAATCCCTGGCTGTTTAGCAAGTCAACCTCCTCTATTTAGATAAACCGTAGACATCAGGGAGAAATACGCGTCTCCTACAAGCTCCTCGTGCCACTTGTACCGTAACACATTAAAACTAACAATGCCTTTTATCCAGCTGGTCAGACTTGATGAAGATAAACAGTAAAGTCCTGAAAACTTAAAACTGGGGTGGAGGTTCACCTTCCAGCAGGACAACAACCCTAGACATACCCCCAGCGGTACAATGAAACAGTTTAGAGAAAAGGATGTGGCTGTGTTAGAATGGTCTGGTCAATGTCCAGACCTAAAGCCAACTAAGCATCCATGTAATCCCAACAAAACACACTGAGGTTTGTTTTTGCAACACGGCAAAATGTGAAGACGTCCAAGAGACCCTGCAACCTCTGCCTGGACAGTTACTGTATAAGACAACAAGAAAAAGCTTCCCCTCTGACCCGCAACACTGGTAGAGGAGACCTTACCTTTTTGCAGAAGCCGGAGACTTCGCAACAATCACAGCGTTTCTGTAGTCGGGGATCTAAGGGTTTATATGGAAAAAGAATGGATAAACTTTACATACACAAACGCACTCTCACAAACACCTACAGGTGCTTGGATCCAGGTACTTACAGACTCACTTCTATACAGAAAAAACCCTATTATTATCTTCAGCTGTCACTTTACACATGTCGTATTAATTAATACTGTATATACTTCAGGGATGGTATCAAGGTGCTACTGTATTGTATCGGTAGTACTTTATCCGCTGGCTGTGCTGTTTACATCTTTCTTTGCAGGTGAAGAAGCAGACTGGTGTTTTATCATTCTCTCCCTTTTCTTTCACCTTTCCCCCCCCCCCCCCCCTTTCTTTCTCTCTTCTACTGTCTTATTGTAGTGTCCATATAACATGAAGTATTCCCAGCATAAATTATAATAAAGCTATTTGCATGTATAAATCAAGCGGAGCACTATGGCAAAAGCAGAACAGCTCCACTTGTGAAAGTAAAATCTGTTTTGGCATTCAGACAACAATTCTTAATGCCACATTGCCAGACAGGACACTATTTAAAAAAAGAAGGTAAAACAGCATCAGGGTTCGGTTTGTCACAGTAGAGTTCGCTCTACTCGTCTATATGAAGGCTAGGGTGAGGTCGCTCTTAGTAACAGTATTTAACTGAGCAAAATTTACAACCCTGTAAACATTCCAAAAAAAGTAAAAAACAAGGCAACTGGACTTGTTTTCCGTAGTTTGAAGACGTTTCGCTTCCTCTCCAGGAAGCTTTCTCAATTCAAAAAGTCTGGAGTAATGTGGAGTATCAAGCTTTATACTACTGCCAAACAAAGGCCTTCTAATGGCTTAGATAACATTATATATTTTTGAGGGTTGGAACCTTAAAAACTTACAATACAGCTATAGAATTAATTCCGGCCAATCATCACCTTAACTCTCACCCCCATACGGGGGATCAAAACATCGTTCCTTTAAGCCAGGCCAATAACAACCCTAACGACTCCTCGTTACAGAGTTCAATCGGTTTCGGTTCAATCTGCTGGCTTAATGGCTTTAACGACCGCCCATTACTAAGGGGTGGACCTGTTTCTGTTGAATTTGCATGTTATCTAAGCCATTACAAGGCCTTTGTTGGGCAGTAGTATAAAGCTTGGTACTCATCATTACTCTAGACCTTTTAAATTGAGAAAGCTGACTGGATAGGAAGCGAAACATCTTCAAACTATGGAAAACAAGTCCAGTTGCTTTGTTTTTTACTTTTTTTGGAATGACCATGACCTGGATGACTGAGAATCTTCACCAGCATACAACCCTGTAAACAAGGCCTAGACTCAGTGGTTTGGGTCAAACATAGACTCTCGGTGTGTCTGCAGATTTGGATATAAAAGGAGTGGAAATTAGAGCTGCAAGATATAAACATGCAATCATGGTGCAAGAGATATAAGTCTTGTGATGAATAACTAAACAGTGTTCAAGTCTTGCTGCTTTAGGTTGATTTGAAGTTTAGACAGCCGATTAAGAATAATCTATCCAGCTATTGGCAAAAAATAAAACTCAGTACTTCCATCCCAACAAGGTTTTATTGAAAAAGTTGGTTTTGACTGAGCCCTGAACAGAACATTTTGGATGTATCAAATTTAACATTTACTGCAGTGCAAGCAGCTCTTAGCTTTATTCAAATTCAGAACACAGATTTTATGGGAAATTTGGAATACAGTGGCGTGGATAAGGGTTTGCCCCATAGGACTTATTTGGTTTTTGAGCTTTTTTAAATAATAAAGACAACCTGAATAAATACAAGACAATTTTCCATTGACGATTTCATTCATTAAAAAGGAAAAAAAGCTCTCCAGTCATTGCACCATCAACCTAATAACTAGCTGTGCCACCACAACAACTGACATCAAGCGTCACTATAACTGAAAACAGGCTTTAACGTCAGCACTGAGGGAACCTGGCCCACTCCTGCTGGGACTGGGCTTGTGGTCCGGTGCTGATGGCTAGAAATTGTCCTGCAGGAGATTCTGCTAGAGAGAAAAAAATCATGACTGTATTAACTCTGACAAGCAGCCCCAAAGCATCACTCTACCACCACCGTGTTCGACTGCCAAGCTGTTCCTGAAATGCTGAGTTGGTTTTGGGTCCGAGGTAACAGGACGCACACCTTCCAACAGGTTCCCCTTCCGTCTCGCCGGTCCACTGAAGATTTCCCCCAAATTCTCAGGGATCATTAGGATAATATGTGAGACGGCCTTTAGGTTCTCTTGGGTCAGCGGTGGTTTCGGCCTTGGACGCCATGTTGTCCCGTCTCTCTTTCTCTTTGTTGGATCATGAACTCTGACCCTAACCCAGACCAGAGGCCTGCAGAGCTTTAGATGTTCTGAGACCTCCTGGTTGGGTCCAAGTGCTTTGAATTCTTCAGATCATGTGTTGCTTTTTGAGAGAGAGGCTCAGTTTAAGTTATTTATTCTAATCTGCAGGCCAGGGAACAAAGTCTGGAGCTGACTGGGAAATTCAGCTCAGCTTTCTTACAAATGTCCATCCATCCATCCATCCATTTTCCAAACCGCTTTATCCCTCATGGGGTCGCGGGGGTTGCTGGTGCCTATATCCAGCGTTCACTGGGCGGGAGGCGGGGTACACCCTGGACAGGTCGCCAGTCTGTCGCAGGGCAACACAGAGAGACAAACAGGACAAACAGCCATTCACACACAGACTCACACCTAAGGACAATTTGGAGAAGCCAATTAACCTAACAGTCATGTTTTTGGACTGTGGGAGGAAGCCGGAGTACCCGGAGAGAACCCACGCATGCACAGGGAGAACATGCAAACTCCATGCAGAAAGACCCAGGGGTGTACTCGAACCCAGGACCTTCTTGCTGCAAGGCAACAGCGCTACCCACTGTGCCACTGTGCAAATACTCAGGTCATATGGAACATTTGAAGCACTCAGATGTCTGATGTATGCTGGAGCCGGATCGCTGGAGACAGGGATCTTCATCCAACAATAAAATGTGTTTGATGATCTTAAACATTTCAGCAAAAACAGAAGAAATCCTTAAGGGAGCAGAGACCTTTATACACCACTGTAGGCTGAGCAACCCCTGGAGGAAATCAGGGTGTGATTGTGTTTACCTCCTCTTGAATATACTGAAGCAGAAACGGAGATGCTCTCAGATTGTCCACGGGAATGTTGAAGAAGCCCTGAATCTCCTTCTGATGGAGGTCCATGGTGATCAGGTGGGTGAGGCCTATGCAATAACACGCGTTCATGTTTGACACAGCCCTCCACGCATTTGCCTAATGCGTTACTGAATAAACTATGTGTGAAGGTCCAATCCCCTCCTACTTACCAGCTTTACACACCATGGAGGCAATAAGCTTGGAGACGATGGAGCCCCTTTTCCTCATCTTGCACTGCTTGCTGTAGGGGAAGTACGGGAAGACCCCCGTTATGCTGCGCGCACACGATGTCCTGCACGCGTACACCATGATCAGCATCTCCATGATGGTGGTGTTGACATCTCTGATGCAGACAAACCAAAAAGAAGACGCTCAACATGACATGACTGGCAGGGAACCATGTCCGTTTTACACTACAGCGCCTTGCAGAACTATATCTACACGTTGAACCCGTTTACCTGTTGTCAAGTTTAAACCATAAACCTTCGTATGCTCTGTTGGGATTTTATGCTACAGACCGATACAAAGTAGCGCAATATTTCACAACATGACTGAAATATGTGTTTGGTCTGTACTTGGTAAAACCATCTTTTGCTGCATTTAGAGCTAGGAGTGTTGTATGGTATGCCTCTACCTGCTTTGCACAGATGCAGACTGACGTTCCCCCCCCCCCATTCTTCTTTGTAAGATTAACTAAATTGCTGAAAGTATCTGGCATGCAAATTATGGAAATCCGGTGTTCCAATCACGGCCATGGCCACGGGTGCAAAGATCCAGCACCAGGCATGCAGACTTGTAAAAGAATGGGTCGCTCTCAGGAGCTCAGTGAATAGTCCAGTCAGCTGTCAGCGATAAGTGGTGCAGACCTTGTAACAATCTGTTAATCTGTGGTACACGGCACGCTGGTGATCATCAGGGAGAGGAAGGTGATGGTAGAAAACCCCGATGAAATGTGCCGACTTCTATCTAAGATCCAAGATGCCTGATGGCCATTTCATTGACTTTTTTTTTTTTTTTGAAAGGACCTTTTTTATTGTTATGTTTCACCAGCGCAAGCATGGACAACACTGAGGCGTTGACTGCTTATGATCAAGTCGACCTATGATTAAAGTCTGATATGGAGTGAACTTGAATGTCTGGGAGGAATCATGATGCAGTTTGGCTGCAATTCACCACTTTATCATCTGCGTCGCCAATTCCCCCCCCCCCCCCTGTATCCATACGCCTGGGTCAGAGCTGCCGTGAGGACCGCACATTTCCCCCTCAACTTTTTTTTATTTATTTATCACAATCTTTGCGTGAAAACTGATGACGCACGTGAAGGGAGTTTCCAGGCCTTTTTTGTGCGTACGCAAGTTTATACATGAGGCTCCAGAGCCTTTGAGTCATAGTTCTCTGACCTGAGCCGTGAATCCCTGCTGCTCCTCCAGAGTTACTAAGGGCCCAGTGGCTGGAGCAGTCAAGTATTTCAATAACTCAGCCTTCTATCAAATAATCCACTCACTGTCTCCCACCCCATGCATGGAGCTGTAGCAGAGCTGGAGAATTGGCTCGCGTGCGCAGACACGTCAGTGTGGAGCTGGTTATGAGGAGCGGGGGATCCAGATAGTCACCGCAGGGGGGCGGCTTCAGACCTAGGCACTCTGGGAGCAGGTTTCAAATGTAGTCGCTTTAGCAGCCGCGTCATCTGGATGGGACCCTCCATCAGACCAAGAAGTTAGTGGGATACAGATAAAGCCGTCTTGCACGCTGTCGGGCTTCTCTGGAGTGTTTGCACAACGTGCATATTGCACAGCAAGGGTTTTTATCAAAGCCCAAGAGGAGCACAGCTGCCACCTCGGTGTGGATGGAGCCATACGGCCTGAATCTTCCTCGGGTCAAAGTTGGAATTCATTGAACTTTAACCGCAGATGCTCACACAGCCAACAGAGACAGGTTATCTATCAGAGACTCCAGACTGAGCAGAAAGCTGCCGGTCAATGTGGAAACAGAGCTCCTCCACACGGCTCTTTGTATCCTAGGGTCTCCTTATCATTCGCTCCGTTTTTTTTATCTTCCCCTCTGTCTTACTATACCATGTTAGGTTCTATTGGTGATTTCAACACAACAAAGAAATGCAGCTTTGCAGATAAAACGTAGCCATTATCCTCTGGTTAATAACGCTGACCTCGGCAGCGCTGTTGATGAACAGAGCGCAGCGTCATCTGTGTTTTCATTTTAGCTCCACAGGGATTACCGCCGACTGCTGTGGAAAGCTCAGCAAATTACGTTTTCACTGTTCAGAAATTCGTCTGTCTGTAAAGTTATTGCGCTGCTATGCTAAGCTCACCCAGTTTACTGGAGAGGATTTTTGCTTCTTTCTTTCTTTCTTTTTAAAGTTTAAGTCCTAAACGTCTAACGTTTTGGGTCTTTTTCCTGCCGTTCTCCGCTCGTTATCTCCCAACTCTTCCAACCACAGTTGGTGTTAACAGAAGCACGTTGTGCAACTGCAATAACCATCGCCTGTGAAATACCCATCAAAACAGCTTTTTCCACTAGGAGGCCAAAGTTTGAGAGACTGAAGGATGGCATGTCTAAGCAGGTAGTCAGCAGCACAGGAGCACCACAGGGGACTGTACTCTCACCACTCCTTTTCACTGTGTACACCTCAGACTTCCAGTACAAGACAGACTCCTGTCATCAACAGAAATATCCAAACGACTCTGCAGTGGTGGGGTGTATCAGAGAGGGCCAAGACGCTGAGCACAGGGAGATGGTGTGGGAACGATCATCTTGGATGTGAACAAAAAGGAGATGATTGTACAGCCACCAGCTCTGAAGAAACCAGCATTTCATTTCCCATTGGATTAATAAAGTATTTTTAGAATACATTTTTGACTTGAGTTTAACATGAAACAATATGAAGAATCGTTGTTTTTAGACGATGGATTGAACAGAACTCGGTAAGATGGTCACACCTTGGAATGTTTTCTAACGCAACCCTCCTTTAGACTTCTTCACTACTCTTCCCTGGAACTGTTTGCAGTTTCCTTGATCTTCATGACGCCATTTTTTCATCAGTGTTCTTTAACAAACCTCAAGGACCTTCATGGAACAACTGAAATTACACTTCATTTAAAATATATGCAGATACATCCTATTTACTTACTTCTCAAATCAATGGGTTGCATTGGATTTTAGGGAAGGGTATCAGACTGATGGGGGTTAATGTTAACTTGCACCTTACATGCATAATTTTCCCTCCATGCAACAATTGTGTACTACTTAGTATTGGTATTTGACAAAGTCCCAGTAAAATGTCTAATGTGACAAATGTGAAAAACCCTTTAGGAGGTCTAAATACTTCCTGAGGCAGTGTATGCATTCTGGGTCTTACTTTGACACCGTCTGGATGACGAAGACATCTTTGCCTCGGACAGACTCTTGGATCTGTACCCGCGTTTCTAAGGAAACAAAGACAGAATGCGAGAGGAAAAAAAAAAAAAAAAAAGCACAAACACTGTCAGCTGCACAAATACTACCCTGTTATCTCATAACAAAGCCTGTGCAGCGTGTCCGCCTCCCCTCTCCGCCACCCCCCCCGCCCCCGCCCCCCCCAGTCCTGGTGTAGAGCATTCCAAAACTAAGCCACCCACATTAAAAAGGGATTAAAAACAGAATACTTTCCAAAGGACGGCCAAACGTCCAGCAGACGCTAACCGGACAACAGACCCGACCGCGTGAATTAGAAGCAGCGGTTGTAAAATGTGCTCCATCCAACCAGCTGTCTGTTAGCTGCCATGACTGCAGAGTGTTGCAGAATCTGTAGCTTAACCTCCCCATAGCTGCTCCAATTAATCAGTTCAGGATTTTTCCAACTTGCATCAGCACTACTAGATAAAGCTTTTGCAAGCAGCGACAGTTTGCCAAAGAATCAGTAACTGGCACGTCAATATGTTATCCTGAGCTACAAACAGATTCAGCTCTGTATAACCAAAGTCTTGGCAAAAACAGCCCCAACAGCACCGAAATAAAGCCAAGAACTATTTCCATTTTCCCCACTGTTGGTTTCTTCAGCGAGTCAATAAATGTGAATAAATTTAAAAATATCGTTAAATGTCGCTCATGTGTGCAGTTTAGAGATAAAATAATAAATAAATAAATCACATTTCCTCACCCAATTTGTGTCCTGATGAAACGTATTTTGAATTTTGTTTCAATATATTGCATCATTAAATGCGTTTTTAAGGACAGGATTTGCATTTATGGGGCTATAATTGACATGAAGTCACAGCCTTACCAAAACTTACCAAAAAAGACAAGAAGCTGATAATAGTCTGTTATCACCACTTTTATTGTTATCACAATAGTAACACAATATATCATGATAAAATGTATAGTCCATATCGCCCACCCCTAGTCATGAGTTTATCCTTGACTAATTAACGCATTTTCACGACCTTTTTACCCGTCAGAGATGCTGTAAAGCAAAAAGAACCCCACATTAGTTTTGGGCGGTCTTGCAACTTAAAAGCAGTGGCGTCAGTCCAATAAAATCTGGTTAAACAGGCAAACCAGGCCACTGTAAAGGCTCAAACTCTCAGCTAAATGTTTACTTATGTAGCATTAGCCGCTAGGAGGCTAACAGCGGCCTGAGGGGAGGACTGCTCTTGCAGTTTCCTTCTGCATGCAGTGAGGATAGAAAAATCTTCGAAAAGCCTCCCCTGCTTGGTGATAACGTCCAAAGTCCAGCGACATTTAACAGTTTCAGCGGTATCGGCTGTTGAAATATCCCTGCTGAACTTCCACTGCCTCCTGACGCGATGCATATGTTCAATGAACAATTAACAAAACTTGGTCTTTTTACATCCTGGTAACTGCATATGCTTATTTCATTGGCCATGCTGATTTAGACCAGTGACCACTTGCCTTGCTACATAAAAGTGAACATATCTTAAAACGTACGTGTCTGAGCGAGTGGGTAGAACTGCGAGGCAATAGAATGTGCCCTAAGGACGATCCCATGATCCCTCTGCTTCAGCAGATCGGGGATGCATTCGCGTAGCCCATCGCCCACCCCTACCTCGTAGGAAGTCAGTCCATTAAGCACAAAAGACCTTGAAAATCGTTTCTCTTTGAGAACATAAAGTGCTCCGTTGTGTTGGACTGTCATGTAAAATCCCAGCAAAACATATTTTTGTTTGTGGTTGCAATGGGACAAAATGAAAAAGAAAAAAAAAAAAAGCCTGGATGCTTTAACAAGGCACTGTTCATGTTTTACTGTCTTTCTGAAACATGAACCCGCTCTGAGCTCTTAGTCTAGTGTGTGGGGGTGTATACGCTGGGCTGTTATGTGGACCTCAAACTCAACATCTACAAAAACCCACAGATCAATTTTCCCACCACATCTGTTATAAAACAGTTTGTGTTCACTGATATCAAAAGGCGGCCTGTGTTACTTCGCATATCTGTAGCAATGCAATGCCGCAGCTTTTATACATTCAACATGTTAGACATCATCCACGGATTTAAATATCCTGAGTGGTACAATGCAGTATATGAAACTTCAGGCGAGGTGTTTGTGAGGGACTGGTTAGGCTCTGTCCATCACCTGTTTCTTTGCCAATAGAAGGGAGTGTTTTATGAACGCCTCCTGGTTCTGAGCATGAACCAGGGGGAGCACAGCTGTTAAGAGTTAAAAAGAACATTATGGATAATTCCTGCTAAATAGGACAACATCATCATCTGCTGTTTGGTTTGTACCTGCAGTCAACACTTCGTAGCTAGGAATTATGGGTAATCCTCGGAGCAACGGATTTACTGAATCGATATAATGTAGCTGTGAATGAATAATAAACTCCTAAAAGAGTATAAAACTTAATGGAACTGTGTTTTGTCTTTGGTATTAGTGATTTAATGTTATTTTTGTCATATTTTTTGGTCTATTTTAGGCCTCTTTATATGTCTATTATCGTTTATGATGAGGTTCATGGTTAGCTGTATCTTGTTTCCTCCTTTGTTTTGACTGCAGCTATGTGTCTGACTGAATTTTTAGTTTATTGAATTTGGCAAAGTATAAAAATACCAGTTGTTAGAAAGTGTTATTGTTATAAAAAGCAAAAGGGTAATGCTATTTTTTTAAGCTTTGTTTTGGAGCATATATCAGATTTTTTTTTTTGGGGGAGGGGGGGGGCATGTTTCATTCTTCTAAAAAGAAAAATGAAAAAGTTAGCCAACTTACCTCTGTTAGCTTCCTGGTACACCTGCACCTTTCCCAGCTCCACCCCTAGTCGCCTGGAAAGAGAGGGGAAGAGAATGAGCTGCTGTTGGAAGTTAGAAAGCTTGAGAATATATTTTCGGTCTTTTCACATTTTGTCACATTAAACCCACAATAAAGTTGCTGTTTTTAATCAGACCAACTAACATTGTGCTGCATTACAGAGGCAGAGGCAACGTGGTTTTACAAATTTTATAAACAGAAATCAGAAAAGCGAGACACAGGATTCTAACAGGTTGGAGGTTCTCTTTCAGCGCTTTCCATTAACTCTAACCAGCTTCCCCACGGCTGCTGAAGAAAGGCATCCTCACAGCATAACGCCGTCGCCTCAATGAGCTTTACGAGTACAATTTTTCCTCGGCGAGTCTGAACACGTTAGCAAATCAAGGGTTTAAAAAATGAAACCAGATGCCCTTTAAACAAAACAGTAGAACACAGAGGAGAGCACCGGTGAGCCACTGGCATTAAGGGGCTCCAGTTTCAGCCAGCATTTTATCAGCAGAGCTCTGAAACATCAAAACTCCGTCAACTGGCTCTTTTCCTTTTATACAAAGTTATTAGAGGTGTCACCATTACTCTTCACCTCCATCCAGACGGGCTCCTGAGGGGCTCGTGCAGTTTACACTACAATAACCGCCGCTGCCTGCATAACCACACGCTGCAGGGAGTGGAACAGGTCGGCAGACACTGCAATACTCACTCAGAGATCCTCTTGCCCAGCTCGCGACTTGAGGGGTGCGAGTTGGCGGTGAAGATCACCAAGCCGCCCTTGGTGTGGTTCATGTCTCTGGGGTCTCGGCCGCTGCTCTCGCCACACTCAGGCAGTGGATCCCTGGGCACCCACGCTGTGCTGAGACCTTCCTGCAGGGGGAGACAGAGGAGCGGCGACTTCCTTTTCAGACTCAGACGACAACTCGCGCAAACCATAGAGAGACAGGAAACACATTTAAACCGAAGAGTCGAGATTTCAGCAGGAAAGGGTGTCGCGTTGGCAGTACACTAGCGACACCTCCGTATTTCAGGACGTTTCAAATCCAAAAACAGTCCATATGCACTCAGACTCCCGACAGTTAATCGTTGGTCCAAAGGTGATTTGCCTTATAATCCAGCAGAAGTTTGAAACGAGCACTAGACATTCGTTTACACACCGAAATCAGCCTCCAACTTGGAACCCAGTCAAAGTATGTTACTGTGACGCAACCCTGAAGGCTTCGACTCCCCTCAGCTTCTCCTCACGCTACTGCTCCCAGGAGGGTGTGTGAGAAAGGTGGGAAAGGGCCACACAAATCTCTGCCCTTGTGAAGATAAAGAAAAACTTGTGATCACAAGCCGGCATATATTAAAGCTTTTCCACCAAACAAAACTGATAATATTGACAGTACAGCCAATATTGACCGGTTGTAGTTCGTGCTCCAGTCTTGTGATTGATGATAACGCTACAGACTGGCCCCCCTGCTGCCAAAAAACAACTTTTTACTATTTTAGGTTGCCAGTTCATAAACCCCCATTACAGTAGTTTCAAAAACATATCCAACATATCCTGCCTTATCCATGTGTTCATCAATATTGTAAATTGGGGCTTATTGTGAAGCCTTAATCACTAAAAAAGTAGATTTACAGGAGAAAATTGTTAAACTCTAATAGGCTGGGTTATTATATATATATATATATATATATATATATATATATATATATATATATATATATATATATATATATATATAAATAAATAAATAAAATGAAACTCATATCTTTTCGATATGTGACATGTTTTACTAGCCTGCGTAAGATCTGGTAAGATTTGGAAATAAATTCAAAAATGGAGACAGGAATGTAACATATTACTAAAAGTAAACGGATTAGACGACTGTTTCAATGTGGGATATTCTCCCGAACCGTTTTTGATGGCGAGAATCCCTTCAGCTTCAACAAATCGGACTTTAACTAAATAAAAGTACCATTACAGATACATTAACTGGCATACAGTTTAAACTCTTAAAAAGGGTAGCGTGCTCAATCCCCATCTGCTGAGTTTCAAGGCAGCAGCTGAACTGATTGTTGAATTTATAACTTTTTTTTATGATTTTGGATCTTTTCAGAGATTTTAAAGGTAAACTGAGGAGCATAAGTTACCCCAGAATTTCTGCCTTTGAAAAGACTGTGACTACCTTGCCATTAAACATTTTAAGAGTAATTTCAAGGTATTTTTTCCATCCCCCTGAAATGTTTTTATATACCACTCTCGTGAAAGGTTTTCTAACATAACTATTGACAACAATAATTATCAACTATTATTTTTTTATTTTGTTACAACCCAAAAGCAGGGATCTAGTCTTGCACTGAAGTCCAGAAACAGGAGACAGTCATGTGATCTTTTATAAAAAAAAAACAAAAAATACTACACTATATAGATTTTCCATGCTTCATCATGTGAGTTTCCTAAGTCAGAGGGAGCAGTCCTGCCAAGTGAAGGTGTCACAGAGGGCATGCAGGAGCACATGAGGTTAATGGCTGTTAGAGAGCAGCTAAAAGGCCGGAAACCATGTGCAGCCAAATGGTTGACAGTAGTGACTGTTCAGACTACTAATGGCTTCGGTGAACAAACACGGGGAGCATTTTATGAATTCTTCAGCAGCCCATGTTGTTTATTATAAGACAGATGAGCATGATTCAGGCGGAGGGGAACCTTTTCTTCGTACCATCAACACAGTCCCGACGTTAGCTTCACGTTGCCACGCTAGCTGAACAACAACACTCATCCAGTTAATGCATCTGAACAGAGCGACAGCTTTAACGTGGACACTGTTCTAATATCCAGCTGAGAAGATTAGCCCACATGAGCCATTTAAGTGACTAACCCAAGCTAGCTACAGCGAAAACAAAAATGTTCCGACGTTAGCGATATGGGATACCCACTAGCCGACATTTTAACGCGTGAGTACTACTAACGCGAGATCTGGCTAAAACTAATCCTACCGAGCCAAAGCTCCCGTAGAAGCCGTCGAGCGACTTTTTTTTTTTCACGCGCCGGAGAGCAGGTCTGGCGAGCGAGACCGACGTGAAGCACCGAGAATAGGATGAGAAGGGGTGGGGATAAACCAAAACAGAGCTCCTCACCAGCTTGTGTATCAGATCCGGTTACAACCTGCAACCAGCCGTATGTGAATAAAGCTACGAGCCTCTCCTGCTTTTCAACCTGTTCCTACTCCGACCGTCTGACTTCGCGAGGTTCGCTGTCTTTGACGGACGTACTCGCTGGCCAATCACAACACAGACAGTAGAGCGCAGCTTGCCGAGGCCTCATTGGCTTCGTTGGCCTGTAGAAGAGATACGTTAGCGCGTCCACCATATTGTGAGTGGCAAGTTAAACCAGTTTTGATGAATTGCTTTTGTATTCGATGATGGATTTCCATTTTTGTTCCAGAATTCCCATCACTGCGACACGAATGAACATCTTACCATCAAAATTAGAAAAACAAATGTTATGGTAAAAATTAGGTAGATTAATTTTAATCTACCACAAAAATTATATCGAATCTTAATAACAACTATATTATTACTACTAATACTACTAATAATAATAAAAATAATGATGATAATAATAATAGTGATGGTCCTGGGATAGTCTGGTAACCTGTCTAGGCTGTACCCTGCCTCTCGCTGAATGACTGCTGCAGATGTGCTCAGTGGGATGTGCAGTATTAGTTTTCCATCACATGTAGTCCAACAACTACATTCTTACTGTCATCGGACCAGAGAACCTCCTTCCACTATTTCAGCGTCCCCTACATGATTCATGACAATCTTCAGAATGGACTTCCAGTGGGTTGCTTTTAACATTGGCTGTCTTCTTGCCACTCCTCCATAAAAGCAAGATCTTTGAAGTGCAGAGATAATAGTTATCCTGTCCACAGATTCAACCACCTGTGCTGTGGATCTCTGCAGCTCCTCTAGAGTTACCAGGGGCCTCATGGCTGCATCTGTGTTAATGCTTTCCACCCATGGTTTGATAGTGTTGATAGGACCCATACTCTTTTTCATTTTCAGAGAGATTGAACAGAGCTCCCTGAGGTGTCCTAACCTGGTGTTGTTTTATAACCTAACCCTGCTGTAGACGTCTTCAAATCTATAGCCCTGACCTCAAGGATTCAAGGACGCTTTATGACATTGCACATATGACATACAACAATATTTCAGTTAGTCTTCTTAAAAGAACATCAAACATTCGCATTTAAAATGCTTTCCTCTCTCTTGATTTCTTATTCTCATCGCTCACACATACCGCCCACACCCACTCCCCGTCTTCCTTGATCTTCAAAGATGCCATTTTTTTCAATAATGTTTTCCAGCAAAGCTCTGTAGTTTTTAAAGAACGTCTGACTCAATTCACTTTTTTATATGCCTATTAAAGTATTTTATGTGACTTTGGGAGGCATTTCGTTAGACTGGCTATTATTGAGGGTTGTAAATTGGCGTAACTGGATGCTTATGGGTTGTCCATATGAAATGAGAGGTAACCCCTGCTATGTAATTTTTGTGTCAACCACTAGTAAATGTTGACACAAGGCAATGTGCAAACATTTTACCAATTAACCAGTCTCTCAGTGACAGGGGCACTTTATTAATTGAAAATAATTAACGCCAACACTGAGCACTCTTGTTTTCATTACTGGGATGTAATATTTGATCTGGCCGCAAGGGGGGAGTGTGTTGTTGTGAAATCGTATACCCTCCCAACTTGTTAAATGGAGCTCTAAACAAACTCAGCTTAATTATGTGAAACTGTGCTGGTACCTGACATGATTCATTCTTCTTTTCTATTTAACTAAAACAGCTTTAAGTTACTAACCAACAATGAGATCCATCATATCGCCAGGATGCTGTTTTGATTATTTACTTTTAGACTATGTGATTATTTCTTTATGCTATTATCCTTCTATTTTTTGCTGTTGCTTTTGAAGATGAAACACAGTGACCTTGTTATTCAAGGCTTTACAGGTTCAGCTCCTCTTTCCTTCTTGAATCTCCCATCTGTGTCATCCAACAGAAAATCACAGCATTGAAAATGATGTTCCCGTACACCCTCCATTCAGTGTGACTGAGGTGGAGCTATTTTGCAAAGAAGAATGGACAAGCTTTCATTCTCTACTAGTCAGAAGCTAGTGGTGCTGACTAAATGGGACCATAAACAAATGCATGTCACTTTTGTCATTTCTTATTTACATAAAAAAAGAAAAACAAAAACGTGCATAATTTATCTTCTACTTTTAAATGAAGTGTTACTTTGTGTTAACAAACTGGAAAAGCACATGATAAAAGAGATTTTTATAGTTGCTCTGTAACAAAATGGGAAAAGATTTACGAGAGGCACTGTAGATAACTCAATAGTGTTATCGCAGCTCAAGGGTAGTGAGCTTCTTCTTCATTATTCGGATTTATAAATATTCCCAAAGTATGGGCTACTCTTCATGCTCTTACATAACTCAGTGAATATTGCGGAGGAGGCAGGGAGCAGCATCCAAGCCCTGCACACTGCCCACACACACAATGAAGAGGAGAATGGAGTTATAAAGCCGGAGCAGAGAGAGAGAAAACATGGATAATTTCGCTGTGAGAAGTCATGGTCTGCTCCACTCGTGTACGCTCCTGTCCCTCCGATTATCTTTATAATCACAGAATACAGCGCCATTCAATGTACCTTTTCTATTTGATGTAAAGGGCCACTGGAAAGGTCGGGTATCAGTGTTTGCGTCATCCAAAAAGAGTTTGACAGGCTTTGGTTTGGGGACACATGAAGAGTGGGACCACGCTATGAATGATGTACCTCTTCCAGCAGATTTGTAGTTAATCAGGCTGAGGCAAAATTCAATGTGTCCTGTCTGTTCAAAGATAAATCAGCCAAATAAATTCTCCTATTGTATATTGTAACCTTTGTGTCAGGCTTTGATGGGAGCCTTCAAACATCCGATGCAATCTGCAGGTTTCCTTAGAAACTAAACTGAACTAAAATGAGTTGGTGTTTACAAATAAATATGATTTTTTTATCTATAGCTCCATGAATAACGTCCCTTTGAAAAATTTGCTATTTTTGAAACAGCTAAAACTCCTAAGGATGTCTTGCAATAATCCACTCCCATTATCTACTGTTAGAGTGAATTACAGCAAATTATTCAAAAGCTAGAGAACAGGTCTCAGTTCACATCTCTTTTTACTCCCTCATGTGATAAACCCATTTTTCTGCCTGGGATTTCTGACTCTGGTTTTCGAGTGTGGGCAGCAAATGGTATCTCTACCTTTCTGATTTAATGGATGGAAAAAACCTGATGTCGTTTGATCAGTTAATTATTAAATATGATATCCACAAACAGGCTTTTTTTCCTTCGATATCTACAAGCGAGTATGAAAACGACCATTCTTAAAACCCAAACTGTCTCTGCCAGTGAAAAACAGCTATTTAAGCCAAAACTTAGAATGGTAAATGGACTGAAGCACTTCACACGATAGCCACATTCAACCAATCACACTCACTAACGAGCATTCATACACTGATATGCAGACTGGTAGGTAACTTGGAGCCTTGCCCTGGGGCACATCAGCATGTGATGGGATGGGGGGGGGGGGGAACTCACAAGCTTCCAATTGCAAGACAACTACTCAACTCTCTATAAAGCTCTATAAAGACTTGCTATGGTCTACTAAAAGAATATGGAGTTACAAACATGGCTCATTTGAAGAGGATATGGGGAAAAGAACTAGGCTTGGAGATCAGCGACGAGTCCTGGGATGAAGCCAGGGAAAATGCTAAGTGTCTCAGTGTTTGTAATAGGGTAAAAGCCATTCAACTCAAAATATTACACTGTGTCCAAATACTTCCCTCTCTGGTCATCAATTCAATTCAGACCTCTCTCCGCTCTGCCCTAAGTGTAAAACAGGGGTCTCTGGTCCTACAGAAAAATACAGTAATTTTTGTTAAGTATAAAAGGTGAAGTGGATAAAATCTTCTCTGTCGTTACTGAATGTAATCTACGGTATATGCTAATGGAAAGGACGAATAACAATATTAAGAGGAAATGTAAAAAAGACCAACTCATGATGCTTGCATTCTGTGCTAGGAAATGTGTCCTTCTGAACTGGATTACAGACAAAGCCACATCTAAAGCACACTGGTAGCGGACTGTTCTTGAATAAGTGTCATCAGATTACCTAACAAGTAAACTACACAACAGAGAAAACGTGTTTCATAAAATATGGGACCCTTTTATGTTTTATGTGGTCTGGATTTTTCAGCAATTTCTTGCGGGGCTTTATATAATGTAACTGTGTCCTTTTTACCATATGTGTGAATGTACGTAATTTCTTTCATTTTCAAAGTCAGTTTTTCCCCCCTATTTTTTCTGGGCCTATCACCTTCACCTTTGAGCTGGGGTGATAGTGTTATTGTTGTTTAATTTTGTTCTGTTTTATTCTTTGTTTGTATCAAAACATAGAAATAGCAAAAAATAAATAAAGAAATAAAGAAATACATAAAAAATAAAATCTTTTCAATGTAGAAATATTTTCCAGAGTGTTGTTGTGTTTTTAACCAGTGACATTTTTTATAGGTGACATGGCTCCCCACTCAGGGTGCCCCTCCGTCGAGGATGGAGGTGCAATATGGGCCCTCAGACAAATGGTGAAATAATAATATGAATGGGTGATGACACTAAAGTAGGCATCTGGTTCACAGCTTCCAACTCAAAGCATAGTTAAACTGCTATTTTACTATTTTTAAATTACTGCATTTGATTATTTCTTGTTCAAAATTTTAAAAACCTAGACCACAGTGATCAGAGATAATTTAAAGGTTATAGCACCACTTTTTCATCAAAATGATTAACAATAAAAATAATACATCCACATAATTTCTAGTGTGGTGCAGAATAAAAGCATTAATTTTAATGAACAATAATTATTCAGTATATAAATAATTGTGTTATAGACTTTGACGGGTCCAAAATATATAAATATTTACTTCTGGTTAAGATGCCAACAACATGAAAGGGCTGATTAACTAAAATCTGGGTCTTCATTACAATTTAGTTTAAACAACTTAATAGTCTGTGATTTCATGTTTTCATAAACTTAATTACCAAAAGTTATCTGATTTGCTATGTCAGCCCATGTTTTGTTAAGCAATTAAATTCCTAAATGTGTGATCCTTGTGTCATTTGAAGGTGGGGTCAGATATTCAGAAAGGGTTACTTTAAAGGAGTCGATTCTTAAAATGTCACTTTAACCCAGAGCTGACACAAACAATCGTGATCTGTAGATTGGCCTTTTATATTAGCAGCATAGTGAATGGGAAGCTTCAAGTCGGACGATCCCTTCGTTATCTTGGGGACATTCTGTGACAGGTTTATCAAGCCAACCCGATAAACAGGTTAATTTCGCCCCCCGAATGAATTGGAGCAGCTCTTCTGTAGACGAAGAGCCACGAACAGAAACAGCCGGAGAGAGATGAAAAGAGAGGCGGGAGAGGGAGCACCACGCTTCTGGTCCGCCCCCGAGTTACCGCACACGAGCCATTTAACGGTACGAGCCGAGCCAACTGTAGAACGCGAGCGCGTGAATACTGTCCCCGCCCCCCTCGCGCGGATAAGGGGAGAAAAATACAGAGACCTCGAGCTCACGGGGAGGGATGGCTGCAGCTGCACCGCTGGATTGTGTTTACGACCGGGAGCACGAGACCGTCACGGCCTCCAGGGGGGAGAACTCCGCGCGCGCCCGGCGTTTGAACGCACGCTCTGTCTTCACGCTCGGCGTCTGGAGTCCGTGAGGCTTCTCGCTACAGTCCGTCCTGTCTGACGTCTCCCCCGCTCGGTTAGTGGAGCGCAGCCTGACGCCGTATTCCTGGATACCGAGCTTTCTCTTTCTGCGTCGGTGAAATACCCCACCCGCCGCTGGAAACCTCGAACGGCCCGGCAGCGTCCAGGTCCAGGCTCCATCCAGCAGGGCTGCACCTAGAGGAGGGTGGTGGTGTTATCGCGGCCGGGGAGGAGGGTTGGGGTTGGGGGGTGTGGAGGGGGGGATCCGAGAGCATCCCTCCATCCCGCGGAGTATATCCTTCCCTCTCGTTCCCTGACCCCCACCCCCCTCCCACCCCCTCCCCATATGCTAGAAATCTAGGTGTGTTTGGTGCGTGGGGGGGTTCTCATCTTGCCAGGGAGGGGTGCGGGGAGGCTGCCCGTGGCCCGCGGAACCCTCCGCCTGCTGAGGCTGGGCTGAAGAGCCGCTGTGCCGAAGGATGCTGCGGGAGTAGAGCGGCTCAGAGCGGAACATGGGGAAGGACCAGGAATTACTGCAGGCGGTGAAGACCGAGGACCTTCTCACCGTGCAGAAGCTGCTGCAGAGGCCCCGACCAGGGAAAGCAAGTAAGACACTCTGCGCCGGTGCATTTAAAAAAAAAAAAAAAGACCACAATAGATCAAGCTGCCTTTTGATTGCTGTGTCGGAGCTGTGCAAAGGCATCTCTTTATAGTCATCGGCTGTTTGCCGCTGCAAGGCCGAGGTGGCTGGAGATGATGGGGAAGGGGTGTGTGTGTGTGTGTGTGTGTGTGTGTGTGTGTGTGTGTGGGGGGGGGGGGGGTCTGTGCATACGTGTGTATCAGAGAGCAGATGATTGTAGTGATGGGAGACTGATAGCTCATCTTGAGACATCCGTGTGAGTGCACTGCAGCACAGGAAAAAAAGAAAAAAGAAAAAGGGAGGTGCTGTGCTGCCTGGATGTGACCATGCCTCTCAACGTTGACGGCCTTGTGAGTGTTGGTTCAACAGTGCTTTAGGTGTCACACAAACAAGAAGAATTATTAAAAATAAAAACAATATATAAAAAAATAAACAGAAAGAAATCTCCAATTGTAATTCTCTGCTGTACAATTGTTCCGTTTTCTGCAGGCTAGGAAGGTTTTGTTGCACAACCCACACCTATGTGTGGGCAACACAGAGAGAGGCCAGGCAGAGCTGCAGATAGCAGATAGTTCTGTCCAGGCCGCTAGAGCTGCTGATTCCCTCCTCTGATGGACTGCATCGCCACCAACACAGGGATGCTGGGGGGGTTACAGGTCCCACAGTCATGGCTCCCAATACTTCAGTACACATGCAACAAGTGGCCTCGTTCAGCGTGGGTCTGTCTGGACAAAAGTGTTCACACCCTTTGACCTCTTTCAGATGTTGTCACGCATTCCTCACACACAACAATGTGCTTTATTTGGGATTTTGTGTGATAGAGCAACGAAAAAGCAGTGCATAGTCATTAAGTAAAAAGGACTCGTGTAGTTTTCTTTCAAGTATGGTGTGCATTTGTACCCAGCGCTCTTTAAAAAACACCAAAAACCCACTTAAAACATCTTATGGAGCAATGCAAGGTCTGTTCTTTTGGAAGCAGAGTATGACACAACTCCAGACCCACCAAGACACGGCCGTGCACCTAAACCGACTGACCGGTGAAGGAGAGTCTTAATCAGAGAAGCTACAACGATGGCAGATTTGGAGGAGCTGCAGAGATCCACTGCCGAGGTGGCAGACTCTGTCCACAGGGCAACGACAAGTCGTGCGCTCCTTTATGTAAGAGAAAAGGCCACGTTGAAAGAAAGCCATAAGAAGTCGTGGCGTGTTTAGAGTTTGCCACGAGGGACACAGACCGCTGTGATAAAAGTGCTCTGGTCACACGAGCAACAAGACTGAGAGGCTGGGCAGAGTTGATGGGAAGACGGTAAATGAAGGGAAATTTGGGGAAAAAACCTAAAAAACCTAAAAAGAATTCTGGATCAACATGTGTGCTTCTGTGCTTTTTATGTCTCTGCTCTGTCTTCTCTACCCCCCAGTCGGTCGAGGCAGAACCGGGCTCATACTGAGCCCGGTTCTGCTGGAGGTTTTCCTTCCTGTTAATGGGGAGTTTTTCTTTCCACTGTCGCTTCATGCTTGCTCAGTATGAGGGATTGCTGCAAAGCCATGGACAATGCAGACGACTCTCCCTGTGGCTCTACGCTTCTCCAGGAGGAGTGAATGCTGCTTGTCGGGACTTTGATGCAACCTGCTGGGTTTCCTTAGAGAGGAAATCTTTTCGACCAATCTGTATAATTTCATTGAATTTGACTTGACGTGCCTTGAGATGACATGTTTCATGAATCGGCGCTATATAAATAAAATTGAATTGAATTGAATTGGATTGGATTAAAAGCTGCAGAAGGGTTCTACAAACTGCTGAAAACGTCAGCGCTTTTTCTTCCAGCTTCCGATGGGAGCCCCTTTGCGTTGCTCCGACGCACAAAATGCCTATAAAGCACGTGGGGGTTCGGGGCTGCAACATGCCAAAACGGGACGTAAGCTCGCGCGCTTTCAGGACTGCTTTTGGAAGCCACGGCGGGGCATAGATGGCCTGACTTTGACTGACTGAACCGCCAGTCGCGCTGGAAAGGGCCCCACAGCAGGCGGGCCTCATTTGAATAAGCGGAGCTGCTTGTTGTTGATTGCTAATAACCGGGCGAAACGTGGCCGTGTTGTGTGGAAAGGCTGAGCAAATTCACCGCGTCCTCGCCACTCATCTCTTTATTTGATTACGTTAAATGTCAAGAAGGGAGTCCGATTTATGTTTTATTCGTAAAATGAATAAAAGCTCCCTGCGTCACAGACGGCAAAGCCCGTTCTGTTGGGCTCATGTATAACTTTGATACTGTGTCTGGTGATTGTGAGAACGGGGGCGGGTCCATCGCAAACGTCTACAGGCTACGCAGCAGAGTAGGTAACCCAGTGGGTTAAAGGCTGCCAGCTGATTATTTGTACAAAAATGGAGGCATTCCTCGATAGAGCGTCTTTTAGAGCTCAGCGAAGCACATTTGTATAAGAGTGCACATTATAAAACAACCTCTGGGCAACAGATAAGTGCACTACAGCGTTATGCCCCGCTCTGATGGCCTGTGACGCACAGTCGTTTGTCAAAGAAGATTCTCAGTGGACGCACAACGCCACGCAGATCCTGCAGATAAACGCAACATTGGGTACCGCTTGTCGGTGGTGTTTGCTGCGTGTTTGACCCCATGTTTCTCATAGGGTAAAACTCTCAAATGAACGTATCCTTAATTATTCAGGGTTTAATTACAAGCAGCTTTTCAAAGCCGAGGTTTACGGCGTTAGCAGGGGAGTCTGGGATACACGCGGAGGCAGGAGCTTGGTGGCTGATGCTACAGGGCTGTGCAAGATGCTCACATCCCTTGATTTCTTTCTCATTTTTGTCCCAGTTTAACCAAAAACATCAATGTTTTATTATACGTAGGGCTGGACGATATAGAAAAAAAGCTTATCGATAAAAAAAAATGCATATTGATCGATATTGATAATTATTGAAAATATTTAAAACCATATTTTATGTGCAGCTCTGCCTGGACATTTTATGATATTGCTAAATGATTTAATTTTAATAAAGAACACAAACACAGAATTCCAGTTAAATCTTTGTTTAACCAACTTTTTTAACTATATCAGATTTTTTTTAAAGAAAAATAACTTAAGAGACCTGAGTTATGTTATTAAATAATAACAAAGAATAAACTAAAGTGACCAGTAAAATGACCAAAATAAATATACCAAATAAATAAATAAAATAGCCTATTTAGGTGGGAATAGTACACTAGTTACTTCTCAGGTTCCATTCTCTGGCTGATGCAGGGCTGAGGTCCGAGGTTGTTGCGTGGGAAGACACAGACTGCAGCTCATTTTGCACTGATTCCCTGCACTCGTTGCACAATTTAGGGAGCGCTGTTAGAGAAAAACTTGCGTCCCGGAACTTTATTTCGCGGATCAAGAGTGGCGAGTAGTTGTTTGAAGCCAGGTTTTTCAGCTGCAGACAACAGCGGCATGTCCATCACTATGAAGCATTTTACTGCATGCGTGATGTCCTTATGCCGCTTGGACGCTTTGTCATTTTATCACAAAGAAGGGAGCCCAGTTTAGCTGCTATACCTGCTTTGTTTTGGAAGAACTTCCAGAAGATTCCTGCAAAGACGCAGGGCTGGCACAGCTCGCGCTGCTGCGGTAGTGAGCGGCTGAGCGTCTTACGTGATGAAACAAGTTGGTTACGTTACCAGACTTTGTTTTTACCGGTTTCTTGCATGTTTTACAAATCACTGTTGTTTATTTCTGTCAGACTGACGAACTAGTAAAACCCCGTTTTGGGACTGTTTCCTCCGCCGCTCCTTGCTGCGACATATTCACGTGCTGTGTGTTGTGGTTTGAGAGGGCGGCGCTTTGTGACGGCGTGCCTGGGTCCGCGATTACGATTGGTCGAGAGGAGGTAGTGACTGTAGTATCAACTAATATGATAGGCTGAAAGGAAGGAAGGAAAACTCTCTATCGGACTTTTATCGACCCTATTTTTTTCCTATCGCGCCACACGTCTATCGATCGATATATATTGTTATTGAATTATCGTCCAGCCCTAATTATACGGAATCAACCAAAAAAAAGTTGATGCGTAATTGTGAGGTGTTAGGAATATGATACTTGACTTACAAAATCGTTGACAAAAAAAAAACGACCTTTGGTTTCATCTGACTAAAGCGTCTTCTTCCTATATGTTTTCTGTGTCCCTCACTGGGTTTAGTTTAATGATGGCTTTTTGAGTGCCTGAGTCATAGTTGTCCTTATAACAGGGTTTCACACCTAAGTTCTGGACATCTGCAGCTCCTCCAGAGTTATCATGGACTTCTAGGCTGGTTCTCTGATAAATACTGTTTTTGCTCCGCCCAATCAGCTCAGGTTGATGACCATGTTGGTTGTGTCATACTCTTCCCATTTTCAGGTGATCGATTGATATAGCTTTTGGGGTTGTCACAATATTAAAATTTCAAACTTGATTTCGATACTAATTAAAATACTCAATACCATTTTTGATACTGCAGCAATATTTTTGTAGGCACAGAGTTGTTTATGGTTAAGTGCAAAAAAATTACACATTTCCTTAATTTCCTTTATTATTACAAAAATGTAGAGGGACAATTCTATGGAGGATTGAAACTGAAAGAATTAAAAATAAAAGCAGAAACATAGAAAATGGTCCAATAAATGTATCACTACAAGGTCGCACTTAGTGATTTAAAAGTGCTTAGATAAATATGTTGGCAAAAATAGAGAATAAAACAGATGATGGTCATCAGATTATAAAAAATGTGGTAAATATATTGGATTACTTTAAATTATTGTTAATTTGTAAAATTAATTTGTTACATTTTAAGTGTATTGGTTTATTTATTGGACAATTTACATTTTTTCTACTTTCATTTTTAATTCTGTCAGTGTTGGTCCTCCATACTTTCAGCCCTCCTCCAGAAAAATATATACAGTTTAGATGCCACTTCCTTGTGTGGTAAAAAGGTAGACCAGATAACATTATTAGATAGTAAGTGTTACTATCTTTTATGGAAGTTACCTAGCTTTGATTTAGATGATTATTTTATTATAATTGCTTATCTTTAATGTGCCAATGTGTGCTTTAATTTACCTGTCAACTTGCTACAGAACGATTTTACTACTTAGGGACAACTATCATAATACAAAAAACAAAAACAAAACTTGGATCTGGCACATACCAGGGGTGACAGTGGCACAGGAGTTAGGAAGTTCAGGTTGCTGGTTCGCTCCAATCATCTCAGTCGTTGTGTCCTAGGGCAAGGCACTTCACCCACGTTGTCTGTTGCCGGTGGTCAGAGGGCCCGGTGGTGCCGATGTATGGCAGCTTCTGTCAGTCTGCCCCGGAGCAGCTGTGGCTACAATGTAGCTCACCACCGTCAGGGTGTGAATGTGTGTATGAATGACTGAATGTAACGTAACGGGCTTTGGGGTCGTCGGACTTGATAAAGCGTTATACAAGTACAGGCCACTTACCATGCTAACTTTATTTTACAGTGAAACTAAGGATCTGGTTCTTCAGCAGCAGCCATGTGAAATTTCTCTTTCTGGTCAATTTGCATAAAATTGTCTTTAGTTATTAACCACAGCAGCTGGGTTGATTGGTACGGGCTCCTACTTTTTTCTTCTCTGATTGTCAGTTTTAGTCTGGCTCCACTGTAGTCTGTGAAATCAGCCCCATTCACCTCCAATTCCTTTACAGCTAAATGGAGGAGGAACGGAAGGAGGTGCGCTAGTTTGATTCGTTACTTTACTGATTATTAGCTGACTGAGCCGTCCGCTGATTGATATTTTCCTGCGTTGACTTCTACCACAGCAGGAGCGTTGCTGAACTGCGCAGGTCGAAGGGGTCGCTGAGAGACCGACAGAACCCCGTCACTGGGCCGTCCGTCAAGCTAATAACAGCTTGCTTTAGCTTGTTGTTCAGGAGGTTTATTCACCGTTGTAGAATTTAAAACTTCCAGCAGAAGATCACTGTTGAGATGAGCGGCTGCAGGGAGCCTCTGTTGTTGCAGCACTGCAGTCGGAATAAGTGCGTCTATTTGAGCAGCTGTGGCTACAATGTAGCTCGCCACCGTAAGCATGTGAATGTGTGTGTGAATCACTGAATGTAGCATAACGGGCTTTGGGGTCGTCGGACTTGATAAAGCGCTATACAAGTAGTGCTTTATTTGATGAAAAGGGATGGGTCAGTTTATATCGATTTTGACCCAAATCAGTATCTTTGAATAATTACATTTTTTAGTATAGATTATATTGAGGTATCGATTATCGATTTTGACAACCTAATCCTGCCGTGAACCTCTCGGGCTGTGATGGACTGGCGACTTAGCCGTCGGCATGCTTCAGCTTTCACCCACTGACCTCTGCAGACTGGGACCAGGGACTCCAGAACTCCGAACCACATTACATCATCAAATAAGTAGGTTAGCTATAAAATAATCATTTAAGGTTCACCAATTGAGCTTTGGGTTTTAGTGTCGTTTCACCTGGAATGTACTGTCATTTATTTATGTAGCACCATGCGTGTACAGGCTGCCTTGAATGCCGCCAAACACTCAAAATCCCCTCATCCATACGGCTTCATCCTTGGCCAACAAGAGGGGGCTCCCAACCTGAACTGAAATCTTCTCTGAGCACCGAGCCCATCTGAAGGTGTTTAAATGCAGGATTCAAGGATTAATCCTGTTTAGCCTCCTTCCTTCAAACGCAGCTAGTCCACGGAGAAGCCACACCTTTCTAAACTTTACCCCGTCTCCTAACCAGCTGCTATCGCCTCCCTCAGAAGCGTCAACAGACACGCTGCGTGAGATTATACTTGCGCGCCATGCTGTAGAAAAACGAACAAGCTTGTCCTGCAAAAAAAAACCGGGGTTCTGAAAGTATCTGCAAATAAATGATGCTGAGACAGACTTTCAAGAAGAGCTCCCTTGGGAAAAAAAAAAAAAAAAAAAAACCCCAACAAAAAACACACACACATGGAGTCTGAGCAGCGAGGCGTTAATCACAGAGCGGAGCGGAGTGCCCCTGACAAACAGCAGGAAAGTCTAGCACTGGGCTGATGTTAACACGGACCTGTTTGTCATCGAGCATTAAACACAAAGCTCACAGGACAGCTGAGTGTGTGTGTGTTAACAGTGCAGGTGTCGTGCTGAGCAGTGTGTACATGTGTGTGAAGGAGGAGGTAAGGTCGGGTCTGTGTGTGTGTGTGTGTGTGCGTGTGTGTGTGTGTGTGTGTGTGTGTGTGACTCTGGCAGAGGCTCTGCCCTGCTGCAACTCATTTACTCCCTTTCTTCCCTCAGACACGCAGTCTGCACACGTTCACCTGCCTCACATGCACACGTCACATGCAAACGCTCATCTCACATGCACACGCACATCTGGCATCATCTGGAGACGCATCGTCAGTTTGCTGCTACTCAGCGTCTGCACGCGGCGGAGGACGAGGCCATCCTTACTGTGTGAGTGTCACCTCGGCTCTGTGTTTGTCAGAGGACAGCCGGTGTAATCCATATTGATGGTTTATTACTGTCTCCTTTAAAAAAAAACAACTCATGTGTTTGTGCAGAGCTGTACGTATTAACTGTGCCGCTTCTGAAAAAGAAATGACACAATAATTGTTTACAGCTTATCTGCCTCCTGAATTTTTCCATCTTTGTAGCTGACAGAGCTGCGCACAGTCCCTTTGAGTCACCCCCCTCTTTCTCTCTAGTCTTTTCTACAATGATGTGCCAGTCTGGCTGTGGGACTAGAGCAGATTATTGCATCCACACCGCTGCACATTCACAAAGGAGCAGTCAGGGAGGAAGCTTCATGTGTTGTCCGCCAGAGTCCTCGTATTTGTCATCTGGGCAGAGATTGCTGCTGCATGCTTTTGTTTGAGCAGCTCTGTGTGAGCAAGCTAGATATGATTGACACTTTCTGTTCTGCTCTGCTATTCCTAAACCCTTCTGGGTGGTTAATCTTTTGGATTCTCTGGTTCTTACCTGTTCTCGCACACATTTATTTATATTACAGCAACTTAGAATAAAGCCGTTTCGTTTTCAAAGAGCTGAACAAGGGCAACCGAAATAAATACGTCTGTTGGTGAGCAAACGGCGCCGTGAAGACCAAGGAACGCAGCGGACGGATCATGGAGAAAGTTGTGGGAAGTGTAACGCAGGGTTAAGCTGTAAAACAATCCCACCGGACACTTCAGACCACCACTGAAAACCGAGAGAGTCTGAGACAACTGCAAACCTATTAAGACATGGCCTTCCACCTGAACAGACATGGCGAGCAAGGAGAGCATTAAATAGGGAAACAGCCAAAAAGGCCCATGGTAACTCTGGAGGAGCAGTGCAAGGTGCAGTTGTCCTCTGTTTACGGGACAACTGCACCGTACGCGCCACAAATCCGGTCTTTATGGAAGAGTGACAGGAGGACGGTCATTGTTAAAAGTCCGGATACACCAATGTGCATCAGGTGTCTTAAGAGAATTTGATTGGGAGTTCCTTTGGCGTTTATGCTATTGCTTGAGGGTCACAGAACCCACTGCAGTTCTTATTCTAAACAGTAGACGGTGCTGCAGATGAAATCTGCCTGTATTCAACAACTGTTAGCAGAAGAAGAACTAATAGCTAAACTGCTTTCCTGAACTCAGACTACAATGTTTGGCCTTATAGGTGTTAATTTTTAGGAGGTTTTACAAGTTTATGTAAGATTTTGTAATAACTACTACAACTCTGTTTATATCCAATGTGGATAATCTTGAAAAAAAAAACAAAATGTTCATACTATGCTGCTTGGGCAGTGAGGCACCATTCTGAGCAAACGTGGGAGAAGGGGGTCTGGAATATTTTGGCCTACGTGCAAACGCTGTGTGTATGGGGAAACTAACACTGCACATAACCTGAACTTTACTGCCTCGTGGTGAAACATGGCAGTGGCGGCATCGTGCTGAGGGGGTGCTTTTCTTCAGCAAACAGGGAAGCTGGTCAGAGTAGATGGGAAGATGGATAGAGCTGGAAGAAAACCATTTAGAGGCTCCAAAGATTTGAGGCTTAGGCAGAGGTTCTCCTTCCAGAATGGCATCAATTTGTAATATACAACCTGAGTAGAATCCTATAGTCAGAGTCAGAATGGTTTTGTAAAAACCTTTTAAAAAAACATTCTTTTCATTCTATTTGACAACTATGCTCTACATTGCGTGGGTTTATCACATTAACTCCCAATTAATTACATTGAGTCTTTAGGTTGTTAGTGAGAAAATGTGAAAACAATGTGGCCCACATTTGGAGGTCACTGACAAGCTCCTGAATCCAGACTATGCAGAGATCAGAGAGAAAAGGATCTTGCTGTGCTGCTTTTCTGGCACACCTCAACATTATTGCCACGCTTTGCCTGACATGCCATTACATCTGGAACAATGGAAAAGCATACGTTTAGAAGCCTACTCTGTGATCCATAAAAATAATGCTGAATAGATGTTTACCAGATGCTTTGGTTTCATAGCGAGACAATCAACTGCAGTAAAGGACACTTAATTCCGACTGGATCGGAGTGATGATGATAAATGACCTGTACTTACATAGTGCTTTCCAAATTTGGCATTGTGTTTGTTTCAGAGCTATTGATGGTACAAATGTAGCACCCATCCCTCCTTCAAGACTTCACATGGACAGATTGCGCCAACTTCCTGAGCGGTGGAAAAGCACTCCTTAGCAGAAGCTTTGTCACTAAAACAAGCACGCCTATTTTTCTAGTTTCTCAGAGGTTCCATTAACCTCGAAAGTGAGAACAAAGACCTTAGAATGATGTCACACGCAGCTCATCTATGTGCTAGTTTCAAGGTGGAAAAACGGAGGTGTTTGCTAATTGTTCTGCTCAGTGAACACGCTAACTACTGTTAGGAATAAATGCTGATAGCAAAGTATTTTATGCATTTGAACACTAAAAAACATTGACATATAGATATTGTAGATTATAATTCTGATTTTAAGGGATAGCTGAGAGTTTGCTGAGAAGTGAGGTTCTGTGAAAATCCCATAAATCTCTTTGTGTATTACTTTGGTGTAAATCCAGATAGCTAAAGCTAATGGCTAGTCTTAGTGGGGCTTAAACCTAAGCAGACTTGAAAAATATCAATACAGTATGTAACCTCGATTTTATAAACCTTTAACCTTTAGTTACAAAAAAGCCTATGGTTATTTACACAGGAAATGTAGGCTGGAGGTGGTGCCCACCAATGATCTTCATTTGAGAAACAAGTACACGGATGTGAACTGTGTCCTTGTAACTACCTAATGTAAAAATCAATGATAGTGGTCACTTAAACTCTTTTGCTTTTTACACTGCTTTAATTTTATTTTAAACAGTTATTCTGGCAGTAAAACTCTAAACATGTCGCATTTGCAGTAGCCTTCATGTTTCACTCTGCAAGATTGTTGTTGGTGCACCACCTCCTTTTTCCACTACCTGTGTAACCTCTCCAAATAACCTCAAAATGCAACTGTGGGGAAGGTTTAAAGGTTAATGAAATAGAATTTGCATTAACTGGTATGATTTTTTTATTTTTTATTTTTGATTGGAGTCGTCGTTTGAAGACTAGAAGCCCGCATTAGTTTTAGCCACGCACTAATTAGCCGTTAGCTTTAGCATCTGGGACCAAATATTCTAGATTTACACAAATTCTAGACAGCAAGAGAGCTATTAGATGCTAAGTTCTTCAAACCTTTTAACAGAACTTCAAAAATTCTGAACTATATGTTTATTGACGATTTTTTAGTTTATCTATTAGTTTTGTGGAATCTTAAAATGAGTTGTTGGTGGACCGCTGACGCTCCAAATCATTTTAGAGCTCAGTATGGAGTTTATGATTTCCAACTTGAACCTTTTTTCCGACAAGTGGAATGTATCTTTACATTGTTGCTTCATGATGGACAGATTAGTGCTAATATTTGCCAGTTGTGATTGTTCAGTGCTCGTTTGAAATCAACTTGTACACCCGTTTATAATCTCAACATCTTTTAAAGCATCAGTACTGGGTCAACTCTCCACTTCTCCTTGAATTTGTGCACCATGTCGTATCCATGCACAGCTCGCTTCTTCCTATTTTGACTTTCCTGTCCATAAACAAACAATTTTGGACACTTAAAAATGGGTTTACTTTTCTTTGTATTTATGTGTTTTCATAAATTAGGGTAAAAAAAAAAAGAGTAATCAAATTTCTGAGGAATAATTGAATGCATTTGTATATTATTTTCCAAAGATTTGGTGCTGGAGGACTGGTATGAAATATTTGATTATGACCCCCAGATCAAGCCATATGAACTCTTAGTGATTCATGAAGGCGCTAAATAAATATAATACATAAAAAATAACTGTGAGGTATGAAAAGGCACAGTGTTCTTTCTGGTGTTTTTATTCACAGAGTGATACAAGCGGCCACGTTCATACTCATATTGTTTTCTGTATAAATGTTGCTTAAGAACATCATACCGTCAAGCAGCCTACGCCGAGAAGCAACCGTGCGAAAGATTGCTCGGAACTTGTTAGTGAACCTGAGATTTATTCTGAAAGATTGAGGCTCACTGTATTAAAAAGGATGATATCTACAAAGTCAGAGGGGTGGATTGGTTTGCTGTGGCTTCTGCATTTTCTCTCTAAAACATCATCACTCACTTCTGTTGCTGCTGCCGCCGACTGCCTTCGTGATTAAATTACAGCACAGATGGGAAGAGAGATAGGCGCAGTCAGAGAGGGAGCTGGATGGGTATTTTTGCTTTAGGGAAAATAGAGAAAGTAGTTACAGAAGAGGGGAAAAAGAGAGAGATATCCTAAAGTGAGAGGACGAGGGGGGGGGGGGCTTGATGTTAGTTGATGAGTGCAGATGGAGGAGGGGTGATGAAACGCTGAATGATAAGAGCATAAGGTGATGAAACGTAGAGATGGTAATACGCTGTCGTTTCCCCACACTTTTGTTCTGTTAGCAGACAGCTTCACATACCCATCATGGATGAATTTATCTGCAGTGACATACTCCTGGTTTATTTGGTCAGTGGAAGGTTCTGGGAGAAAGTGAAGGAGTGAAAGGGGAAGGAAAAGGGTGGAACTGGATGGGAAGTAGAAATGGGCCGGTATGAGAATATGATGTTCTAACATCCTTTAGGATAAATACCAAACTGTTTTTACACTACAGTGTCATTAAAATAAACGTCTTCATCGAAATGTGTGACAGGATCTAATTTATTTGATTAAAAAATAGCAGTATTCATTACCACTCCTGCTAAAATGATAAAGTAATTACTTATGGCTGGAGACAGAATTTTAAATCAGTTTTAGATAGATGTGTTAAAGCTCATGGCAGAAATTAGAATTCAGTGTCAGACAGTGACATGAAATCTACAGAGAGCATAAGTTATAAAGGTGTCAGCGAACATTTTTGAAAGATGCTGAGTTTTTTTGTAAACAACTGTATATAAATGTATAAAATAAATATAAAAATGTAACCTCCAGCTAAATTTAGAAGGATTTCTTGAGCAAAAGGGCTCATTACACAGAATCGTCACAGTTTGTTGAAGAAGGACCAAAGCACAAAGCATGGTTGTGGCAAAAATGATATTTTAATGGTAAAAAAGAAACTTACAAAAGTAGTAACACAAGGAGCAGGTCATGGGACAACTGGTGGAATAAGCGGGCGGTGAAATGGCAGGGTAACGGAGAAAATGGCAGGTAAACAGAATCCAGAGCAGAACAACAGCAAAACAGTGAAAACAGTAAGAACCAGAGAGTCTAAATACCGAGGCAAGGGAGGAGAAATGACAAGCAAACCAGAAGAGCAAGCAGAGATGTGGAGCAGGTGTGGCAGAAGGGAAGTGGGGAAGCTAAATAAACAGGGGCGGATCTAGTGGGGTGGCATAGGGTGGCAGAAAGCCTTGCCACCCCAGCTGACAGCTCTGAATTTAAGCTACAGTTAATGGCATACCGCAGTGTAGAACATTCCAGTCCACGTTTGACTTATTTTGCAATGGTCATGATGGTCGGAATCTAAGCTGGTCCTAATGCTAGTAAAAGGTACAGAAATGCCCCTTTTTGGTGTTTTCACAGATAGAACAAAGATTTCAAAAATCTGACGGACATTTATGTGATCTGAAAGTTCTTGTTACACGCTACACATGCAATACGCTGGCTTTGTTGTTCTTTCTTAAGACAACTTGTTATTGTTACAGAAACAATGACGGACATCAAACCGCCGTTGATAAGGCATATGTAGCAAGCCAGATCTGTTTATTTGAACTATTAGGACACTTAAAAGCAGTTCTGTGATTTGAAGTAATCGTACCCTACAGACCATATATCTAGCAAACAGTTTGATTCAATCAAAAACTTAAAGTTATTGCTCTTGTAAAAATAGTGCAAAATGGAAAATGACATGGAATATGGAAGAAGAACAAATGATAACAGTCAACGCCCACAGAGCATGCTGATGTTTGAATGTCGGGTGCTGCTTTTTAAATGCCTTATGGTAATATGGCCAGCAAACTCCTTTTTGTCATCATTCTTGCATTTATTTCGTGTAGAGAGCTCTGGATTGTGTCTTATGAGGTGTGTTACCATGAGTCGCCTTGTTTTTTGTGACAAAAAAAATCTACTTATGGTAGAATTCTCCTTCTTTTAGTTAGCTAACTAATGTATCACAGCAATACGTGTGGGATCGGTAGCACTACATTACGTACACTACCAGTCAAAAGTTTGGACTCACCTTTGTCATTCAATGGCGTTTCCTTATTTTTATGACGTTCTACATTGCGGACACAGTGAAGAAATCAAAATTTTGACTCAAAAGATGATAGAATTGTGTATCAAACACAAAATTGTGAAATAACTCAAAACATCTTGTATATTTTAGCCTTTTCTAAATACCCTCCCTTTGTTTTTGATTACCGCTTTGGTCACTCTTGGCCTTCTTTCCATGAGCGTCATGATGTTAGTCATCTGAAATGGTTTTCCAACCGCGCTGAAGGAGTTCCCAGTGTCTAATAAAAAATAAAGACACACCATGGAATGAGAAGGTGAATCCAAACTTTTGACCGGCAGTGTACGTCTTGAATAAAACTGTTTCCATTTAGTTGAAGTGAATTCAATCCACAGTAGTGTCACAATGTGATTTTTATTAACTGACATTGTTACTATAAGGCTAAATATAGAACCCAGTGTTAATTTAAATTGACTGAATTTGACTTCGTAAAGTGCCTTGAGATGTCGTGTTGTGAATTGGCACTATGTGAATAACATGGAATTGATTTGAATGAATTAGAAGGTGATAATTAAGAAGGAAGAAGAGCACCAGAACGTCATGTGCATTGTGACAGTGTGATAGTTAATGCCTGTTCTCTTTCACTTAGATCTCCTGTAGCTGTGGGTGGATGGGGGTGGGGGGCAATTAGCTGCAGCGGGATGGAAGGGGACTGAGTGGCTTAGTCCTGATGTAAAGACCACCCGCGAAATGAGAGGGTCAGCGAGGTGGGACCCCCGTTCACTCAATCGCCGTCAAGTAGAAAAGTGGCATTAACCTCCTGCTCCTCTGGTTGATCCACACACAATGCAACTGGCACAGAGAGGTACAGACCAAGCATATAAGTCAAGAGTTACCACGCCGCTGCACGCACACACACTGCTTCTCAAAGGGGTGAGGGAAGAAGTAAAAGAAAAAGCTGTGTCATTTTATTAGTAATAAAGTGGCTGTGTGCAGCATGTGAGAGTGTGTCAGATGTTCCTGCAGCGTGCCCCTCTAACATCCGCTGGCAGAATATTTCCACTCACACCCTGCTCTCATAACACAGAGCATGTTCTTAATGCTGCGTATGAATGTCTGAGTAGCTTGTAAAAGCAGGAAATGATGCTTCTGTTTTTTTTTTTTTTTTTTTTTTCGTCCACGGCTCAACTTCTAAACTCACACCGGCACTCACACGGGGCAGACAAGGTTTGACTGTGCGTTGCACAAGAGCCGGGTTGAAATGTTCCACCCTGCCCACAGTGAATGCATTTAGCATCGCCATGGGACTCTCTGAATGAATGCTGGGGTTCTGCTGCTATGTGAGGAGCCACTAAAAACAGGCCGATGACACAGTTTGGGTGCCTGCTCGCGGCTCACTGACACACCCTCGGGATACTGATGCATGTTTCCAAATATGAGAAACTTTTCTGGGACACACTGTGAATAAGGTGCTGAATTAAATTGAACTAAACAGAACAATAAAACTAGAGGTTGAGTGATTATTTATGTTTTTTCTGAAGTACATATAATACACACGGAGAGGCCTGGTTATCTTTCTGGGGTGGTAGCTGATGTATCAGCCCAGCCAATCAAAGGGCTGACAGGAAACTATTCTAAAGTGCTCATGGACTCCCTGGGATTGTCAGTTAAAACTTTGTAAAAAGTCTCCAAACTATTAGGCCTTTGGCAAATCTAAAGTTCTAACCTGCTGCATCCTTTAAAAACTGTATTTCCAATTTCTAATTCGTAAAGCTCTGATACTCCAGTTTTAACAGTTTGAGGTTACTCACAATACCTTCTATTCTACTCTACGGGTGAATTTTAAATAGATGATAGTAAAATACAGCAATTATGTCTCGCAAAATCCCAATCTTCAATCTCTGTGAAATCTGAAAATACAGTAAAATTTTAGGTCAGCATGATTCATTCATTCCTGTGAAAGGCCTTTTTTTCTTTTGCTCATTGATGGTTTTCTTTTTTTATCCAAACTTCAAAATGTAGATGTTGCAGTTACTGATGTAAAGATTAGTGCCAATATCAACATCTGACATAGACAAACAACAAGATGGAAATGAAGATTAATAAAGGGAAATAAAGATTCTTGATACACATTGGTAGTTAATATTGGCCCAATTTTACTTATTGGAACGATACAAAAATGTTAAAAAATTACTAACATCGTCCCATAATGCTGATATATCGTAAATCCCTAATATTGCAAGTTATATTTCTTTTACTTTGAGTGTGTGTGTGTGGGGGTGGGGGGTGGGGGGGATTATACATACTGTGACTATGTATGTGCACTGAGCAGATGTTTTGTCTTGGCTTTTTTACCTCCATAGAACATTACACCTAGTATATCTGACCTCTGTTAGTTTACACAAGTGGAAGTGTGTGTGAGAAATCTGACAGTATTAAAGGTAGAGTGGACGATTTTTCCAGAAATGTAGGTAAAAATGCCCAAGTCCCTTTCTGAATAACTGAGCATGCACAAGGCCATCTTACTCGTTCTTCTGCTCCTCGGGATGATGGTGTGAAAAAAATCTCTCAAATACACTATGGTCTTATTTCTTTATTCTGAGGTCTTTGTATTCCTCTCATAAATGTGTAGTCAGTTTGCTTCTTGTGACTGTCAGCCATTTCAAAGTACATGGTAAGAGTAGCAGCGCTACAATGAATGGAACTTACCGGATATATAAATACTAGAAGTGCGCATGCGCAGTCAGAAAGTGGAAGCTAACAAGGAGCGAGCACACACATTGGCAGTGTGTCAGCGCGTCACAATAATTGGCTAGTGGGACAACCTATAGATAAGAACTCGAAACCGAAAAAGATCATCCACTATAGCTTTAGATTTATGTAAATGTTTTGGAAAACTCATCTGGCTGTCCTGGTTTGCCTGACCTGGCTCTTTTGTTGTTGTTTCTTAAAACACATTATTGGTGGAAATTCTTTCTAATTGATTTGTATTTTGATCATCGACAAAGTGCTGCTTTAAGTCAATTAACAATCAAGCATTACCTCTTTATGTATCTAATTCAAGAGAATATGTAACCTGATCTGCAGTTAAGGCAGGCCAGCATTTATTTTGTACATTTAGAAAAGAAATCCCTTACATGAGCATCAAAAGACAGAGATACAATTGATAAAACAAATATGAACAATTACTACTGAATTTACGCAAGTGCTACTTAATTGTTGCGGTAGTAACCAGATAACATTACTGAATTTCATGCTGCACTATGCAGATGCTCTGTCTACACCAATGAAGATTCATTCACCTCAGCATGCCGAATATTGGAGTGGCAACACTTCATGGTACCTTTCTGGTAAATTCAGCTGATAAGAAATTTACCACTTGGGTGACACTCATAGACTCATAGTGTGCAGAGCTTTCAACTTTCATCCTCAGTGGGGAAGCAATCTAGATGTTGACCTCACATGAAACATAACTAATCTTTCCTGAAGCAATAGAACACCATAGTCATCTCAGCCTTCATCCTAGTACATACGCAACAAAAACAAGGGCATGTCAAAAACGACACTCATATTTCAAAGTTATAAAAGGACTTGATGTGGCACAGAGTGTGTTATATTGTTTCTTATTATTTTTTTAATTATAAGCAATGTAATATTAGAAGTTGATGACACCATATGCATCCAGTATATTTTGTAATTAGATAAAAGCAGTTGTGATCTTTGCTATAACTGCCTTCATTGACTTCATTAGCTCACTTAAGTGAGCTAATTTGTGTCTTTTTAAACTGAAACATATCTCTGTGTTAACTTGCCACAGAGCTCATGATGGGACATGTGATCTTTCCCCTAACATATTTAAACACACACACACACACACACACACACACACACACACACACACACACACACACACACACACACACACACACACACACACACACACACACACACACACACGGTCATTTAAAAACACTTTGTTAGTTGTGGGACCTCTGAAGCTGCAGATGATGAGTCAGACTATTTCAGTGTACTTAAAGTAGAAACAGTAAAAAGCGGTTTTGATAAGGGCTGTATCATGATGAAGAGATGGGTAATAAGGTTTTGTATGATGAAAGACAATCCTTATTTCCTTTGACCATAAGCATAGAAGAAGGACCAGATACTGAGAGTGAGGCAACCATTGTCATTTCAGGGTAGCAAAGCATTGTCTGCCATGGCACTATGGATATTCCTTCATTGCTGGTGAAAGTGCTCTCAGAGGTTGCAGCCAACGATTACATGCTCAGCTGGAGCATGAACCATATGTGTGTCAAGGGCAACATGGAAAAAAATCCTATCACAATGATATTTTTCATATCACTCAATATTGATATGTATCACAATACTGTGTCAAAATATAAACAAATTCCTATATTTCTTTCAATCCTCAATGTTCCCTGGTACTATTAAGTGAAGTTTGAGCACTTGACCTTGACTAGACTTTTACATTCTGCATGCTCCTGTGGGTGGCACAGGTTCAGGTGGTAAAACAGATTGGTTGTATTCCCTACTTAGTCAGAACATCCAGGATTGAGATAATTTGCAGTACACACCACTTTGTCATTGTTTTAGACTCAGAATCATCCTGCACTCTGTCCAGTGGGGTCCCACATGGCTCAATATTAGGGCCACTGTTTTTCTCCCTGTATTAATTGCCTCTAGGTGTTGTACTTAGAAGGTATGGAATTACATTACACTTCTATAGTATGTCGATTATTGACAGATCTATCTGCCCTTAAATCAGAAGGACAGCTTTTCAATCAAGACACTGTTAGATTGCTTGGAGGATAACCTCGTAAATGTTAATGAAAAGAAAACAGAGGTGATAGCATTTGGACAAAGTCACTCCTGTGATTCCACCACTATTGATTTGGGACCTCTGACAGCATACTAACAACCAACTGTTTCCCATCTGGGTTTTAAGATAATGAATTTAAATTGGACAGTCAAATAAGAAGAGTTGCAAAGTCCCGCTTTTATAATTTAAGATGGTTGGCAATACGGAAATCTTTTCTGCTGAAGAAACCATTTGAAACAGTGATCCATGATTTTATTTCATCCCACTTTAGATTAATGTTATGGACATTATGTTGGACTGAGAACAACAGCTCTTGCAGGTACCAAGGTCTAGGGGGAAGCTAACAAGGGGCAGAACATTTTCTATTGCTGCCCCTCAGCTGTAAAAAAAACAACAAAAAATCTCCCTCTGCACATCAGAGAAGCTCCATCACTGCCTACTTTTAAAACTCATCTTAAAACCCATTTTTATTCTTTGGCTTTCAACATCAACAAGACTTAGTTTTGACCTTGTTTGATTTACATTGATTTTGTTGTGTTTAATCTTTTACTGCTTTTATGACACATTTAATGCGTATTTTTTCATAGTATTTCATAGTTTGCAAAGCGTGTTGATCTGTCACAAGTTGAAGTCAAGCCAGTAAAATCCTTATATTTACTCTGAGTTATCTATAAAGTATTATATTAATGTTATATTAATGTTTGGTCCACAACACCTACACAAACATTATGACAGATGATGCATTATTCTCTCATGACAACTTTGTTTCCTGATGGGAGTGACTTCTTTCAGCAGGATGATGCAACCTATTAGGCCAAGGAAAACAATGTTCAGAGCTTTTTTGACTGCACAATGGGGATGTATGGGGCATTAGGCAGGTGGCAATAATATTGTGGCTAACACAGGATATCAGTAAAACCAAACCAAACATCCTCAACAAAAGATTTTCCGTTGCACACAAATATACACAGTGACTATTCATTATTTTATTATTTCAGTCTCATCAAGCTCTCAGATTGATTTCTTCCGTTGCGGCCGTTTAACCCTTTACAGTCCTTGTGACACTGTCTCTAATCAATAACATGTATCTTTGTTTTTTTTTTCAAATTTTTTTCACATTCATTAAATTTATTTGTGCTCTTCATTATACTTATTTGTGCTCTCTATATAATGGCCTAGAAGAATCACAATCCCTTGTGATCCACTCTTTTCAATCATGTAAATAAAAACAGATCTGGGCTCAGACAAAAGTGTGTATCAGTCAGTATATTAGCATCACTGAGCATTTGGTTAACAGATAAGAGTATGTACTATAGATTTTGGGAATTCTCTTAGTTCTTTGGTAGCTAGTCATTCTTATTTGCAGTATTTTAAAGATGCCGCTGCCTTTGTCTGACAGTGATGACTGGCAGAATGAAATTTGCCAAAACTTTCATACAGATGCTTATGTAGTTCAAATCAGATAATGCGACCAGATACGTGAAAACTAAAGACAGGATACCCACAGCATGTAACTGCCACCACCGTACGTCGTTGTAGCGATGGTGCATTCAGCGTGCTGTGCATTGTTTTCCTTCACATGCAGCATTTTGCAAAAAGGCCAAAGCCTGTTCCCTCTACCCAGCTTTTGGCAGACTTTCATCAGGACTTCTCATGGCTTTCTTTCCAAAAGGGTTTTCTTCTTCTCACTCTTCCTGTAAAGCCAGCTTTGCAAATTGCACAACTTGTAATTGTTCTGTCTACCGTTTCTCTGCAGCTGTTCCAGAGGTAACATGGTCCTCCAGGTTCCTCTTATTGATGCTGGGAATTTTGGACTCTGTTTGCAAAGGACACTTCAGAAAGCTGTGGCTGCACTGGATTTTATTTTAGGGGGATTAAATTTAATGGGGACAAAGACATATGCATGCTACACTCTTCATATTCTCATTAGTAAAAAACACATCTGTGTTTATGCTTTGTTTCTTTTGCTGTAGAAATTCCTGCCGGGTCTTCTATCTCTCGCAGTGCAGCCCTTTCGGTTTCATTCCTGCAACCCTCAGCACCCTCTCTACCCCGTCTGTCCCTGACTGCCCCGTGAATCAGTCGGGCTGGCAGAGTGTTGCTGTCAGGGAACCGGTGAAAGTGATTAGTCATTTTGTACTCAGCCAGGATCTGGACAGCCTGGGCTGACAAGAAAAGAGATTTTGGAATTATCTGCCAAAGCAGCAGCTGCTCCCTTTTGTTTCAAAAGAAGGAAGAGAAGTTTGAAGATTTCATTTCATCTTCTTGGAAAGACTTAAAGGAAGGCGCCCCACATCTGATTCTTATTTAGTTCACCTTCTGTCCATATGAACTATCTTTCCTGGTCTAAATTTACCTTGCCTATGCTTCACCTGAAAAGAGCACGAGTGATTAATGCCTTTCTGAACATCTTTTCAACCACAGTGTTGTCATAGTTGGTTCCATGACATGAGATTGTTGGTCGTCTCCCTATGTTGTGTGAACTGAATTTCTTTAAGAACAATTTGGTTGATTACTAATGTAATTTTTTGGTTGATGAGCCCAGTTGTACTTGCTGTGTCACGATTTGGGTTTTGTCTTGGTTTATGTTATCAGATTTATTAGTTAAGTTTCTGATTTTGGGGTCTTGTTTGGTTTTGATTTAGACATGTTTTTCTGTTTAGGTTACCTGTTTTCCACCTGTCACTTTATCAGCTCTGTTCGGTCTCCCCTCAGCAATCTGTCAGCTTTCTTGCCTTGATTAGATCCACCTGCTCACTTATAATTAGCCTTCACTCCTGTTCACCTGCTCACTCCCCTATATAGTCCTGCCACAAACCTCTGCTATCTGCCAGATCATTTAACGAGCCACGGTGAGTTTAGTTCCAGCATTCTTTATTCGGATTGACCTGTTGACGATAACCCGAGAGCCTTTTTGATTCTGAGCCAGCCTGTTCCCTGATCTGTTTTTCCTGCCCTGTCTGACTGATTTACCGGTTTACCGACTAGTTTCTGTCCTATGGTTATCCGAGCTTGCTTTGCCCTGTCTGTACCTCTGCCTATTTTGGACTGCTTTTTGTGTACCGGATTTTGGACTGCCCTTTTGACTATTGAGCCCGCCTGTTCCTGTTTTCATTATTAAAATCCTGTTTTTTGCCTTAACCTCACTTGTTGGGTTTGAATACTGGGTTTGCCTGATTCACGATCATAACAGAATGATCTGGCCTCCCTAAAACCTATCGCCAAACAAGCTTGTAGAGGGTTTTTTTTTCTCTCCTTAAATTTTTTGTTTGTTTTTTTTTTTCCCCCTCCACAAACTATGGCTTTGGAGGGTTCCAGATTGGCGTTCTGTCCCCCTGGTGTCGGTCCCAGACGCCATCTCTCCAGTAGCCGCAGCAGCAGTAACTCGCTGCCTGCTCGGAGCCTACGCTTGGGAGGGCTGTTTTTAACAGATTCAGGTTCTGCTCGGTATAGTAGGGATCACTCACCCAGCGACACCGCTGTCGGCTCTGCCCATGGGTTTTATCCTGACCCAACTTTGTTTATGGAGGTCGAAGCGGAGGTGGTGCGGGATCTTCGCCCGGATCTTTTTCTCTCTCTCCCTCCAGAAGAGGAGATGCAGGGAACGCTGTGGGCTCCGCCGATCCCGGCTCTACCGAAGGAGTTAAACCTCCAGCAAGTCCTGCCGTCCCGCCGTCGGAGGAGGGGACGGAAACCTGTGGGTCGCTCCCTCACCTGTTCTGTTCGGCCGACAGGCGAGCCAGTACCGCGCCCGTCCGTCGCCACTTCCTGCCCAGTGGATCGGAGTCCGGTGCTCCCCAAAGCTGAGCAGCCCACAGCGCCTCCTGGTGGCGCCCGTGATGCTGAGGATCTGGCTCTGGAGGACCAGATAAGAACTTTTGCCCCTATTATTAAACACCTTAGGGAGGCTCTTTTCAGCCAGTATTCAGAGGAGCTGGAGGCTAAATTAAAGGAGGTCGAGGGGCACTATAGAGCGGCTCTCCAGGGTTTCTATAGTAGACTCGATCCTGTCCCCAAGGGTCCAGCCGACGCCTCGGCACCTGCACCTGTCCCAGAGGACCCGCCTCCTACCTCAGCTCCAGTGCCGGCCTCCGGCAGCTATAAGGCAGCACTGTCTGCGCAGCCGGCCCAAGACGCTGCAACCCCGGAGGGTCCGCAGCCGGCCCAAGACGCTGCAACCCCGGAGGCTCCGCAGCCGGTCCAAGACGCTGCAACCCCGGAGGCTCCGCAGCCGGCCCGAGACGCTGCAACCCCGGAGGCTCCGCAGCCGGCCCGAGACGCTGCAACCCCGGAGGGTCCGCAGCCGGCCCGAGACGCTGCAACCCAGGAGGGTCCGCAGCCGGCCCGAGACGCTGCAACCCAGGAGGGTCCGCAGCCGGCCCGAGACGCTGCAACCCAGGGGGGTCCGCCGCCGGCCCGCGACGTGGGAACCCAGGAGGGTCCGCCGCCAGTCTGCGACGTGGGAACCCAGGAGGGTCCGCCGCCAGTCTGCGACGTGGGAACCCAGGAGGGTCCGCCGCCAGTCTGCGACGTGGGAACCCAGGAGGGTCCGCCGCCAGTCTGCGACGTGGGAACCCAGGAGGGTCCGCCGCCAGTCTGCGACGTGGGAACCCAGGAGGGTCCGCCGCCAGTCTGCGACGTGGGAACCCAGGAGGGTCCGCCGCCAGTCTGCGACGTGGGAACCCAGGAGGGTCCGCCGCCAGTATGCGACGTGGGAACCCAGGAGGGTCTACCACAGGGCCACGATGAGGGGGTTCAGACGAGCCCTCTTTCAGGCCGCAACTCGGGGGCTCATCGGGACACTGGGCGCCGTGGTCCTCGCCCAGACGACAAGCGGCGCCGTGGTCCTCGCCCAGACGACAAGCGGCGCCGTGGCCCTCGCCCAGACGACAAGCGGCGCCGTGGCCCTCGCCCAGACGACAAGCGGCGTCGTGGCCCTCGCCCGAACGACAAGCTCCGTCGGGGGCCTCGCCGAGAAGACAAGCACCCAGAGCCCCATGGAGACTTAGAGGCCCCTGGACCTCTTCGGAAGCTCTTACCCCCTCATCTTTGGCTTGACAGCCAATTTCCCAAGTGGCTGACCAAACTGTCTTTGTCGGAGGTTCTGGAAGGGTTATTGATGAGGTTCTGGGTGTTAAAGGGTCTGGGAGCATCTGAAGTCTGTGGTCCGGGGCCTCCTGAACCTGAAGCCTGTAGCCCGGGGTCTCCTGAACCGGAAGCCTGTAGCCAGGCCCCGTCTGAACCTGAAGCCTGTAGCCAGGCCCCGTCTGAACCTGAAGCCTGTAGCCAGGCCCCGTCTGAACCTGTAGCCTGTAGCCAGGCCCCGTCTGAACCTGTAGCCTGTAGCCAGGCCCCGTCTGAACCTGTAGCCTGTAGCCAGGCCCCGTCTGAACCTGTAGCCTGTAGCCAGGTCCCGTCTGAACCTGTAGCCTGTAGCCAGGCCCCGTCTGAACCTGTAGCCTGTAGCCAGGCCCTGTCTGAACCTGTAGCCTGTAGCCAGGTCCCGTCTGAACCTGTAGCCTGTAGCCAGGCCCCGTCTGAACCTGTAGCCTGTAGCCAGGGGCCGTCTGAACCTGAAGCCAGTAGCCAGGGGCCGACTGAACCTGAAGCCAGTAGCCAGGGGCCGACTGAACCTGAACTCTGTAGCCAGGCTCCTCCTGAACTCTGTAGCCAGACACCTCCTGAACTCTGTAGCCAGGCTCCTCCTGAACTCTGTAGCCAGGCTCCTCCTGAACTCTGTAGCCAAGCGCCTCCTGAACTCTGTAGCCAGGCGCCTCCTGAACTCTGTAGCCAGACGCCTCCTGAACTCTTTAACCAGGCCTCTCTTCTAGCTCTTAGTCCGGCGTTGTCTCCAGCCTTTAGTCCGGCGGCAGGTTCTGTTCTTTCTCTCTCCAGACGTCGGTTCCTGAGGGTCCGGTTCTACCGACGGTCCCCGAGGTTGCTGCTCGGCCGCCGGCCTATGAGAGACCTGCTCCGCCGCCGGTCTATGAGAGACCTGCTCCGCCACCGGCCGCCGGACATCGTTGCTAACCGGGGCCGTCCTTCAGGACACCCGCCGGATTACCTGTCTCACAGAGGTCGTCCGCCGGAGAACCTGACACGCCTAGGACGTCCGCCGGAGAACCTGACACGCCTAGGACGTCCGCCGGAGAACCTGACACGCCTAGGACGTCCGCCGGAGAACCTGACACGCCTAGGACGTCCGCCGGAGAACCTGACACGCCGAGGACGTCCGCCGGAGAACCTGACACGCCGAGGACGTCCGCCGGAGAACCTGACACGCCGAGGACGTCCGCCTGAGAACCTGACTCGTCGGGGCCGTCCTCCTGGACGACCGCCTGAGAACCTGACTCGTCGGGGCCGTCCTCCTGGACGACCGCCTGAGAACCTGACTCGTCGGGGCCGTCCTCCTGGACGCCCGCCTGAGAACTTGACTCGTCTTGTTTTGTTTGAGTTTTTATTTGGACATTTATTTGATTCTAGCCCTCCATCCTGTACCTCCCTCCACCCACCCGAGCTAGTCTGTTTTGTTTCTGAGGCCGTCTGGAATCCGGCCTTGAGGAGGGGGTTCTGTCACGATTTGGGTTTTGTCTTGGTTTATGTTATCAGATTTATTAGTTAAGTTTCTGATTTTGGGGTCTTGTTTGGTTTTGATTTAGACATGTTTTTCTGTTTAGGTTACCTGTTTTCCACCTGTCACTTTATCAGCTCTGTTCGGTCTCCCCTCAGCAATCTGTCAGCTTTCTTGCCTTGATTAGATCCACCTGCTCACTTATAATTAGCCTTCACTCCTGTTCACCTGCTCACTCCCCTATATAGTCCTGCCACAAACCTCTGCTATCTGCCAGATCATTTAACGAGCCACGGTGAGTTTAGTTCCAGCATTCTTTATTCGGATTGACCTGTTGACGATAACCCGAGAGCCTTTTTGATTCTGAGCCAGCCTGTTCCCTGATCTGTTTTTCCTGCCCTGTCTGACTGATTTACCGGTTTACCGACTAGTTTCTGTCCTATGGTTATCCGAGCTTGCTTTGCCCTGTCTGTACCTCTGCCTATTTTGGACTGCTTTTTGTGTACCGGATTTTGGACTGCCCTTTTGACTATTGAGCCCGCCTGTTCCTGTTTTCATTATTAAAATCCTGTTTTTTGCCTTAACCTCACTTGTTGGGTTTGAATACTGGGTTTGCCTGATTCACGATCATAACATGCTGTCAAATATATAAACAGTCAAATGGGCTGTTGTGAAATTAGGTACACAGTGCCATGTTTCTAGGCTGCGTGAAGCCACATATGTCCAGCGAAAACTAAAACTGGGATCTTAAGTGACATTGGAACCATGGGGCATTGTTTTTTGCAGGAAAAAAATGCTTTACACGCTTGCGATTTATAGAGATACGGTCAGTCAAGAATTCAGGAGCTGTAGATTTAATGTCAGGTCTAAATCCATAAATATAGCAGGATTAAGTTTCAGTGGATTCGGTCTACAGTGCCTTGCAAAGTTATTCTTAACTCTTAGGGTTAGGGCTAGGGTTGGGTTACATTGTAATTAACTGGGATCAAGGTGATGGAGCAACACTAATTAGTAGATGATTGTAATATTGGATTGAAAAAGCCCCCATGAAATCAGTTGTATTTAGGACCAAACTATCTAGCACAAGAATAAATATTCTTTGAACTAAATTGTTTCTATTGTAGCTCTGCCATTATGTTTCAGGCTGGAAGGTGGATTTCTTCCTCAGTCTCAAGTCCCTGACAGCCTCTGACAGGTTTTCCTCCTGGATTGTCCTGTATCTAGCTCCATCCCTCTCCCCATCAACTCTGACCAGTTTCCCTCTCCCTGCTGAAAGAAAGGCATCCCCAAAGGACAATGTTGCCATAACCACGCTTTAAAATGATGGGCATGAATACTTTTTCAAGGCACTGTATGCAAATAAAATCAGGGATGACTGGTGATCCGTGGCGATTATGTTTTAATCTTTATGACTATTACCTTTATAAGGACTGAGGCACTGTCAACCATCCTTTGCACTCTGGCTGTAGGGCAAGGATATTGAGTCAACGCAACCCTGTGCTGCTCACAGGTGATCAGCTTAATATGCTCAGACATGGCCAATTGCCAGAACAAAGGTCAGAGCAAATATTGGTCTAATTAATCGATTGGCCAGTTCTGGTGTTAGACCACATTACACATTTCCCTTTGAAGTTTCTCACAAAGTCACATCTCTGTTCTAATGGATCTCTCATGGGAAAGGCCTGCCCTTCTCCGAAGGAGGTTATATTTTTGATACATTTCTGTAACAGCGCATGCTGGTGTGGATGGAACCATCTTCGTAAAGCTGAAAACCAGATTTCAACCTGACATTACCTTTTGAAGTCCAGCATTAACAGCTACCACAAGTCTTTTCAAATCTGTTGGCGCTGTTGTCTTTGGTCATTGTAATTTCTCAATTTATCCATTTGTATGTCGTTCTCTCCAGGCTTCCTCCTTTTCATAACGAACGTCACTGAGCGTTTTCAGTACAGTGCATAAGCTCCTCCCTGCACCATGTGTTTTTTACATAGCAGCACGACATCAACATCCTTTGATCGTCCTGCTGCAGCATGTCTCTGTGACCATGGTCCAATTACGGATGTTATGCTGCACATCAGCCAATAGAAAAGAGGTAGTGGTGCCGTTAAGCCAATGAGCACTGTTGTTTGTAGTTGGGGCTAATGGGCTGCCTGCATGCAGCTGTGTAACACATGCAGAGCATGTGGTTTGGCTCTGCTCGTTTGTGGATATGTGGATACGTGGAGCTGTGGCAAGAAACAGCCCCCCCCCCAACCCCCACCCCATCCCGACTGGTGGTTCTGGCCTCAGTTATGGCTCCCTTTGTTGTCATCCACTCCCTATCCTCTCTCCCAGTTCCCAGAGCCATCACCATGGCAACAACAAGCAGTGTGGGCTGGGAAAATTCTGGATCAACGCTCCATGTTCCAGTTCAGCGCTGTAGGGTCCAGTCATACTCCTCACCCTCACACTGTGTCTTTTATCGTGGGATTACATTATAATCTGACAATACAGATTAGCATAGCAGACCTACTTGCCCGTGGCTATTGTGCATCAAAGCTCTTTTTTATGCTTTATTTTTCCTGTTTTTATTCCTCATTTCCTGTAAAAAAAAGAAATGAAAAAAAAAAAGCTTTTTAGAAAAAAAAAATCGGATCTGTTGTCTAGCCTCCGTTTCCCCCAATTCCTTTTTGATCATTTTTCACCAACTCCTGCCTTCATCCGTCCCACATCTCACTCTGTCATCCAACCCTTGTGCGACGGCAAGTTTCCTTTCACGCGCTTCCTCCTAATCACTCTTGATCTCAAGACTTTTATCTTTGTGTATGTCATCTCTTTTCCAGTTCTTTCTTCTCATCCTCATCCTATCACCCCCGCTGCTGTGTTGCAGAGCCAAGTGCCAGGGCACAGGGGGATGGTGGGGTTCAACTCAGTGCCACCGTGCATCCGGATCCTCCTTATTGGAACGTTTTTTTTTAAAATCTAGTTTGGGTGCAAAATAAAACTAACTTCTTACTGGTTAAGGAAAAGACGGATTCTGAAAACAACAAGTCCTGCAAAGAGGCTTACCGCAGAGTTGGACTATCAACACAATGCAGACAGTAGCAGCAGACAGGTACAATAAGACTATTGTTCTCCATGTAACTCTATCACACACTTTCTCTCTTTCTAGCTCTGTGTCTCATGTACACACACTTTCGTGCACACGCAAGCACACACACACACACACACACACACACACACACACACACACACACACACACACACACACACACACACACACGCAGTGCTAAAATCACAACGGTGTACTCAGTGCACATAGAGAAACTAGGACATCTCTGTTACAGCGATCATGTGCACTTGGACACACAAACACACACACACACGTACATATACGCTTTCCCCTAGTCAGCGTCCGTCCAGAGCGTTCCGGTTAGTGTGTGTGAATGGGCGAGATACAAAGAGACATTTAATAGGTTGACAATTCATGGAGAGGAGGAAGGGGGGAAAAAAGGGGGAGACCAGTTGGTGGCCTGGTTTCAAAGAGTTCAATGTGCTTTTTAAACTCAGGATATATCATGTTTAAAGGCCTGGATTCCTGTAATCATGCAGATCCAAAAATTCAAATTAGTTATTATTTTAAGACTATTCTATCTTGACAATTTAAAAAACTGTTTAATGCAAAGCTTAAAAATTAGTTACAGAGTGCAAGAGCTTCTAAGTAATATAACAAATTGTATGATCGTGCCAATCAAACCTTTGGTCCATTATTCCAGAGATGGTGATTCGACTCCTAGACTTGGACTAGAGTCACACTACAGTCGTAAAAACACAGACTTCAGACTTGAGTTTGACTTTGGGATAAAAGCCTTGTGACCTGACTTGGACTTACAGACAATCTTCATCGAGTTTACCCAGAAGCTGTGTTGCTCCACATACAGTATTTCTCTGTGAGAAGATGCACTTGAGTGTTAGTCAGGGACGTTTACGGGCTGTGGTTTGTTTTGGGCTCGTAACTATCTGTCCAGGCTAGCCATGCGTTACTTCCGGCTGAAAATAGCCAATAAAGTTCGTTTTAAAATTTTAGTCTTTACTTTTCGAGCCCTGAGTGGCCAAACTCCAGCTTATATTACCAACCTTTTTCAACCATTTTCCCCTTCTCGTAGTTTGAGGTCCTTCAGCCGAAGGCTGTTCATGGTTCCACAAACTAATTTCAAGACCAGAGGGGATAGCTTTCTTAAAGCTGTGGCCCCCAGACTGTGGAATGCATTGCCTTTATCTTTAGGCTGTCTTGACTCTGTTCATTCTTTTTCCACACCAACAATCGACACACCTGTAGATTGTCAGTCATCCAAAACATTACGTACTAGAAGTCGAGTTGCTTCTACTTATGCACTTAGGATTCTGCTGAAGATGTTTTCATGCAGAGCAGCTTGTTAAACTGCCAGGTCAACTTTAGCATGTTTGTTCTTTTACTGAAACGCCGTCATCCTGATATTAAGACGACGGCCCAATGGATTGACCCTGATACTGCTACGTGTATTGTTTAGTGCACAAGAAAAGTCAGAAATTAGATTTTAATGATAGCCTTGACGAAAAAATACCCATTTTTCATGCTATTTATACAAGAACGCAAATAACTTACATTGCCTTATTATATTTGCTGAAAACAGAAATCTATTATTGCTAAACAAGACATAAATATAAAACATAAGATGTAAAATTTAAAATCTGAGTTTTATAGCTATAGCAATGTTTTCATTCAGATTTATTTCCTGGTTTGATAAAGAAAGTTCACTCAATAAGTTTAGTAGTAGTTTTCAGTTGCTTATTGTCCAAAATGATACCTTAGCCATTCTGCTCTTTAGACTGCAGTAACACTGGGGGTATATCAAGTTGGTATTAGCTTGTTGATTAGTCAGGCTCTCTGCTCACTAGCCCGCAGTCAGCAGCAGAACTGACTTGCTTCTTGTGGCTTATCTACTGCAGTTTTAAAACAGCGATTTTTCTTAATAAGAATGATATTCGGCACTGCTTAAGTTTCCACACCATGGCTGTCCATGTTTTTTCGTGACCCAAATACTTGGATCAGTTCTTTGAGCCAGTTGACCTGCAGTAGGCCTACACAGCAACACGTGGGGGAGAGGCAGCCCCACCTTATTCTATGCTTCCAACCGCCAGGGGAAACTGCGGGCACTACAGCCCTTCTCTGGCATCAAATTGAAAGGTTTTTAAATTTGATTTGAGGTTTAGGGGCAGCATGACGCAGAGTTTTAGCGGCTTCGAATCTGAGGCCTCCAGGTATACCATGCTGTACGCTGATATTGGTAACTGGCCCATGCCTCGTCAGGACACTGTCTTTAAAATAAACAGGGCTGAGTGTCTGAGTGATACGTCTCAGTTGTCGGACCTGTGGAACTGAACCGACAACTGGGCCAAGATAAAACTATACCCACCATTCTGGGCACCGTAATCCATCCTTATCAAATTCTCTACTTCATCTTCAGTTTGTCTTCGTAGTGCAAATATAGTTGTTTGTAAAGTTTCACAATTAGAGCTCATACCTCAGCTCCAAGGTCCCCCTGGTTTTCCTACTGATAAATTCCTCCATACTTCATAGATGCCACAATTGTGTTGAATCTCTTTTCACTCCAAGATGGATGACAGTATCAATTGTTCATTAATTCTTGTCTCATTAGTCAGACTTTGGGGTTCTAAAAGCTTTAGATGTTTGGTTACTGGTACCAACTAGATTGAATCCTAATGTTACTGTTATCATCACGAGGATACTCCTTTCTCAGTGTTTTCTCCCCCTTACTTCATGACTTGCTTTGTCTTTCTCCACTAGTGTAAGTGTAACCATAGCATAACTCTCAAACCACTATTGTAATTACTTCTTCTGTGGTGGTGTGACACATACTTATCATAGCTACTTCTTTCTTTGTTTAAAGCTTCTTGGATACAGTTGATTGTGCTGAAATACAGCTTTATTTTTGATTGAAAAAAAATCCCTAATTATTATTATAAATTATATATGGCAAATAAAGTAGTGCTATGATATGCCACTGCATTCACATGATATCATGATTGATTTGTTTGTTAATTGGTTGAAGAACAAACAACAAATTCTAGGCGTTGGATAGGGTTGGGAAATCATATGATTTTAAGGCAACTTTGTATCTGTGAAAACTGTAATCTGAAAAAAAACAAATGAGATCTATGGAGGCCACATCTTGTGAACTACGGTATAGGCTTGGTTCTAAATACTGCAGCGTGCCTTCAGCTTTAAAGTTGACTTCATACCACAATGGATAAGGTAAGGCAATGAAAGTGGGACAAACCAGTTTTTAGGCAATTTTTTAATTTAGATTTTTTGAATTCATCATTGTGGATGTTGCAATGATAATCACAAAATGTGCCTTGAGAGGATCAAAATTATGCATAAAGCACCACTGGCCAAGCTGGAGAACATGGGTTTGCTCTTTATATTTCTGTAAATAAGCATTTTATCTGATTGGTTGAGCCATACAACAAGTTAATGACGTATAAATCGTAAATCGTAAATGTTCAAGGCTTTTTATGATCTCCATTTCTTGTAAAGCTTTGACATTCCTGTACCAATTTTAGCTGGTTTCGATTTTTCTAAAAGATCTACAGTGCAAGAAAAGTATTAAAGATATTTTTTTTCTAGCCTGTTAGGAGTATGCCAGCTGTGTGAGAATGGAATTGCTATAAAACTGGTGTTATTTTAAAACAAAGAAAAGGATTTAGGATTTCAGATTTATTATTCCCTAAAGAACGTAGACCCTTACTTTAACTGTGAGATTTTCAAAAGGCTGTTAATATCAAAAGAATAAAATGGCTCTGGTTAAAAAGTTTTGCTCTCTCTCTCTCGCTGCCTTGTAGCTTGACGGAACTGAAGGCTTCAGGCATCACAAAAAATTCGGTTTATATTTGATGAGATTTTATCACCTCTCACTGATAATTCAGTTTAGATTTTATGAGCCTTTTGCACCTCTTGGTATCTCAACTGGAGTTTTAGTACTCAACATAGTTACGTTTGAGTCCTTTTCAATCTGCAACTGCAACCACCCCAAAGTCCTTAGTGTCCAGCAACCCTGGCAGGTAGGGTTAGCTTCCTGATCATAAAAAAGACTTTCTGACCGGCTGTTCACATCTCTTTAACAAAATCATCCACCATGTCAAGCTAACATGGCTTTTATTGAACATTATTGTTTTTAAAAATTCATGTGTTGATGGTCATTTTCTTTCACTAAAATGATGACTACTTAAATGTTTACTTTCATAGGAAGTACTGTGTATATTATTAGTGCCTCATTCAGCTTTCCCCTTCATTCCTTTCCAAGGGGAAACACTAACCGATGGTCGCTCATAGGCATTTTTTATTCAACTTGATGTGTACTTCTCCCTCTGATGGTTAATCTATAGTTGTGAATCATGAGGCTGCTGCTGACGCTGCATAATATGATTTCATTACGCAGCCCAATGGACCCCACACACAGCATTCTTCACACCATTCCCACGACTTTCTCTCCCATGCATGCAAATCATACAAACATACGGTCATCTAGATATTAAAAAAAAAATAGTTTTCACAAAATCCAGTATTACAGTTACCTTGGGCTGTGCCTGTTGGACCCAGTTCAGACCAGGGAGGCCTTTTGGTTCTTTGTCTGCAGTATTGGCTTCCTGTGATTGTAAATCTATTCCTCTCTCTCTTTAATGGACGTGTGCATTTGTGTGCGAGATCGAGAGTTCAGGGTGTGCCGAAAATGGCCTCAGAACAGCGTATCACACTCACCACCTGAATTGATTTCCCTCTGTTGTCTGAGATTTGTCCCAGCAAGCCTGTTTTTAACCATATTTTACAACTGTATGTTAGATTGGCTGATTGACTGCTGTACACTGTATTGTTTTTAATACTTCACCTGTCTAAGAATAGGAGCCTACTTTCCTATTCTAGTTAATACAATAATCATATTCTTGTAGCAAATATCTACACAGTTCTTGTGAGAAGTTGCATAGGCTTGAACATGATAATTAGTAAAGAATCCTTCTTTCTCCATGAAAATGTGTTCAGCTTATCTGATCTTTTTGAACTAAAACATAAAGTGAATGTTCAAAACAATAAACTCAGACACCAACGGAAATAATAAAATCCCAGGGTTAGATAATCACGTGTCAAAGTGTCAAATCAGTTGATTTCTTTTTTGTAACATAAATGCTTGAAAACATGTAGTGACAGTGTATTGGGTTGCAAGTAAAAGTTCTACCTCTCCTTTAGGAAATATAACCATAGTTTTCTTGGGCCAAAAGTGGGAAATTCTACATCTCAAAAACCGGAAGTAAGTAATTATATAATAACTGGATATTCTTCTACACTTCATCAACTGGGTACTCGAAGTTCCAGACTGTTGTCACCAATGAGAAATGAATTATTCAAAGGCACTCATTTGGGTCCAAATCGATACAAGCTGAGACATTTTGGTCTCCCCAAGTTGTCGCCCTTCTTCAGACAGCAGCGCTGCAATAACACAGACACCCAGGCCTGCACCTAAATATTTGCGATGGAGAGCAAAACAGTCAACTACTGCTGGAAGTTTGAAACTCTTGTTCGCTGGCAGACAAGCAGGAAAACTCAAAATGCAGCCAGATGCTAGCTGGGCTAACGCTAATGTCAGAGACTCTGACGTTTGTGAGCAACTCAAAAACCGTCCTGCATCTGCGGCCGTGTTATAGCAGGTTGCACCCACTGGACAACAGGTGCTAATGTTGTCTGTTTAAATATTAGCTACTTACCAACTGCTCCTTGACGGTGTTTCCCAGTTGCAGAGTCGGCTCCACATAAAGCTCCGTTCTGCTGCGCAGCCTGCGCATATGAATTAAACTGATGCAGAAAAATATGTCGTAGCAGACGGCTCCATCTGCTATTAAAGAGTGAAAGGACAAAATGATCAGTGTGGACCCTCCATTATTCCACTGTTTGGTCGTTTAGGAATTAAAGGGGAAGTCCGGTCAACAAGGAAAAATCAGGGTATCATTAGCTATAACTAAAACTAATACATTTGTGGTTATTTAATGAACTTATCTTTAATCAATAAGAAAATAAAAACATAAATTGTCGTCTGAATCACTGTGTATGGGGGCTGACATGACTGCCCAAATATGGGCAGTAAGGGGCGTTTGACATCACATCCTGCGACGTGGAAGAGCGGAAGCGGCGACAGCATTTCTCTCCGCTTTCCATGCAAAGTCAATAGGAGCCGTTCTACACAGCTGCGATCATCAATAATTATTTCGGATTTCCAGAGGACTTCACCGCTGACATTCCCAAGAGCTATTGCTGAAGCAACAATGCCCACGTGCATGGCCATCGGATGTTCCAACACAACTGGTAAAAGAGGAAAAAACATTGCTTATTTCAACACAGTCACTTCAGCGATCTCTCCTCCGCTGTGTGTCTGTGTGTGTGTGCGCGCGCTCTGCTGCAAACTGAAACTGAAACCCCGTCTGTTAGATGCAAAGCCGTGCTGCGCGGAGCGCGCACACACACACACACACACACACACACACACACACACACACACACACACGCGTGTATAGATATATACTGTAGGACCCGACTGAGTTTGATCTTGGAAAATAGTGCGCCGTGACAAACAGAGCGTTGAAACTTGCTCAACAGCGGGTCCGCCGAGTGACGTCAAAAAATGGGAGGTGACAGTACTATTCTTGACCAAGATGGATTCCTCCACATAAACATGATTAAATGAGAATTATTATTAATTAAAAAAACGTATAATTTTTTGCACAGTATGTAGTAGTTTTATATTTAAAGTACTTTCAGCAGTTTGAATTCTGATTTTGACCGGACTTCTCCTTTAAGGGCTAATGTGGCTAATGTGGATAAGTAAACGTTAACAAATGGTGGACCTAGACTGAAGCCAACAATTAGAGCAGAAACTAGTCTGAACCAGTAACCAGCATAACATGACTAAGATGAATCACCTCAGTCAGCATTAGCATTAGCCTCACTAAATGCCGTTAGCCAAGCCTTGCTGCTAAACCACACCCTGGAAAAAGACAGTGTATAGTCTTCTTCTGTTTATGGACACCTGAATAATTGTAATATTTGGCTTATCGGGCTCGAGCTCTTAAACCCTTAACTTCTCTTGATAGGTTCTTCTCTCAAGAGGTGTGTTTTTTAGTGACTGTACTGAATTCTTAAATTTTTCTTATGCCATTTCTAATTTCTGTCCAACCGTCTCCAACTCCGACTTTAAAATGTTTATCTTACACAACTAAAAAACTACATAAATATATTTTGAAATATTTAATTTCATTTTGTTGTCTTATTCAAGGTAATGTAGTGAGTGGTGACAGGTGGGGCGGTGCTCCTGCGCCCTCAATTGGCCAGCAGCCACTGCCTTCTGCTGTTCCTCAGAAACAACCCAGTGTGTTCAAAAACGTGCTCATTTTTTGTATTTGGAGTTTGAAATTTTTGTATCGTGAAAACCCTAATAAGAAGTAATTTTTCAGGGCAGGGCCCTGTAAAGTTAATAAATCACAAATCCAGAGATCTCATGTCGTTAGTGCAATCACATCATTGATGATAGCACCAACCTACTTGAAATGAACATTAAAGGTATAGTGAACAATCTTTTTTTCAGCTTCAAGTTCCGGGGGGGATCATCTTATCTATTGTCCCACCTGCCAATCATTGTGACGTGCTCACCTAGCGCCAGTGCACGTTCCTGGCTAGTTTCCTCTTGATGCGGCGTTAGCTTCGGTGCTAGCCGTTCACTGTAGCTCCGCTGCTCTCACCGTATAGTTTGAAAATGACTGAGAGTCGCAAGTAGCAAACCGTCTCACAAGTTTATGAGGAGAAGAGGAAGGCCTCAGAAGAAAGAAATAGGACCAGAGTGTATTTGGGAGATTCTTTCATGTGATCCCCCTAAGGAGCAGAAGAGCAGGTAGGGTGGTCTTAGGCATGAGCAGTTATTCAAAATGGGACTTGGCCGTTTCTTGCCTACATTTTCCAGAAGAATTGTCCACTCTACCTTTAACTTCTTCATGGCTTTTTTTTTGTTTCTGATCTACCCCATTTCTCAGCAGACCACCATATAACAATCCCATTTCAACTAATTTTAGTCTGTGAGGCTTTGAATACTTCAGGCCTTTTACAGCTGGGACAGAAGTGCACATTTTGTCATCTGTTTTTAAGAGGAGTGTGCACGAGTCTTGAGCAACTTGGCTTTAGTTTGACAGATTCCTTTTTACCCCTTTCACTATTTACTATTTTCAAATCCAGTCTCCCACTTGCAATATTAATGCTTCATTACAAAGTTTACCAGCTAAGACGAAAGACTACCCAATACTTTGCCCATTAATCAGTGAACACTTAAATCCAAACTCTTAATCTTCTTTTACTGCTCTTATTCCTCAGCTTCTCTTTCATTCTTTCAAGTGATCTTCTAGGCTTGTTTTGTTCCCTTCCTCAATCTTCATCTATCTGTTTGTATCCTTGTTTCTCAGCAGACAGACAGAAATAGCGCTGCGTGTACCAGCAGTCAACTGGAATAGATCCATAACAGGATCTGAACACACACACACACACACACACACACACACACACACACACACACACACACACACGCACATGCACACAAACACATACATAGACTAAGGGTTAGACCTTCTCCCTGGGCATTCTCTGCTAGAAACCTGACATTTGCACTCTTAGAAAGATGCACCATCTTGCGGATCAAAGCTGAGCTCTTCTGCTTCTCTCACACTCTTGGTCCGCACACAGTTGATGGTCGTTTGCTGTTTCGAGACACATTATGTCCCAATTCTGATTTTATGTCGGCATAATATTCAGGCTGAAGGGTGTTCCTTGATGGCCTCTTTTGGGTTTATGTAATCTCCCACCTGTCTTGGCAGAGAGATAATAGAGACGCATCAATATGCATAATACATTCCTTATATGGTGTATAAATGCAAGTGTTTGAACCTTCAGTGCCAGCTTGTTTCTCGTGTCTGATCATCAATCATTTGATTTTGGATTGCACAATCATTTGTATCTGTTGTAGCATAGAGAGACCCCCAAAATGTGACATCTTACCCCTTTCAGGTCATACGCAGTGTCATCTCGACTATGCTATGTTTTTGCCACAGAATCATTTTGGTCCCTCTACAGACTCAGTGAGGCCATGAAGAGATACAGACACATAGGTAGTGTGTTGCTTTCTCCTTGCTGTGTGGAAACATTACTTTTGGGACAAGCTAAAGCTTTAATTGCCCTGTGAATTATTCTGATGCTCTATTTAATGATTTGATTCTGAACGAAACAGTTTGTAAATCCTCGCTCCATAACATTTACCTGCTGTGATAAACTTTGAATGTGCTATTGTAAATGGTTAAAGACTTGGGAGGATATTGTGCTGATTCTGTGTGAAAATGTCTCTCAGCATCTCAAAGTGCTTACAGGATTTAAAAAAAAATAATATCGCTGGACCCTATAACATATACAGGACTGTCTCAGAAAATGAGAATATTGTGATAAAGTTCTTTATTTTCTGTAATGCAATTAAAAAACATGAAATGTCATACATTCTGGATTCATTACAAATCAACTGAAATATCGCAAGCCTTTTATTGTTTTAATATCGCTGATTATGGCGTACAGCTGAAGAAAACTCAAAAATCCTATCTCAAAATATTAGAATATTTCCTCAGACCAAGTAAAAAAAAAATTATAACAGCAAAACAAAATCAAACATTTGAAAATGTCCATTAATGCACTCAGTACTTGGTTGGGAATCCTTTTGCACAGATTACTGCATCAATGCGGCGTGGCATGGAGGCAATCAGCCTGTGGCATTGCTGAGTTGTTATGGATGCCCAGGATGCTTCAATAGCGGCCTTTAGCTCATTTGCATTGTTGGGTCTGGTGTCTTTCAGCTTCTTCTTCACAATACCCCACAAATTCTCCATGGGGTTCAGGTCAGGGGAATTGGCAGGCCAATCAAGGACAGTAATGCCATGGTCAGTACACCAGTTACTGGTGGTTTTGGCACTGTGGGCAGGTGCCAGATCTTGGTTGTGCAGCGTTTCCTGCCACATTTCCCCCTTCCAACACACTTTTTGTGAATGTGCTTTGAAACTGCACTCTGTGAACAGCCTGCTCTTTGAGAAATTTCTTTTTGTGTCTTACCCTCCTGATGGAGGGTGAGAATGATGGTCTTCTGGACAGCAGTCAGATCAGCAGTCTTCCCCATACTTGTGATTTAGTTTACTGAACCAAGCTGAGTGTTTTTCAAGGCTCAGGAAACCCTTGCAGGTGTTTCGAGTTAATTAGACGATTCAAGTGATTAGTTGAATAGCCTACTAGTATACAGTACTTTTTCACGATATTCTAATTTTCTGAGACAGTCCTGTATATCCATGTGTCAGCTGCCGGTTGGCTTGTTCTTGCTGATGCGAAATGGACTTCGGGATCAAAAATAACTGTTCTAGTTTACAAGCTTATGGACAAGTGAGTGGTAAATCAGAACTCTCTACTTCAACAAGAAAATGTGAGGGACTTTCCGATCAGTGGCTCCCACATAATCATGTGCTGAAGTGCAGTTTATGTCATTTGTATCTTTTCTTGCCATTCTTGGAAGACCGACTTTCTCTGTTTTGCTTTTTGATGTTAGGAGATTTCACCAAAACCTTCGCCTTTCACATGCAGCCACGAGCACCTGTTCTGAGAGTGATACACTATGGCTTGTTCCTTTTTGAAGCTATCCCTAAGGCCAACTCAAAGGGCATCGTGCCTGTATTTCCCAGCCTTACAGGATGGTGGTGGGGGGCTAGTGCACGTTTCCAGCATGTGACCCCTTGATAAAGGATAAACAGAAGACTAAACCTACTGGATGAATGGCACCTCTAGATAGATCATTAGAAAAAAAAAACAAGGAAAAGCCACAAAAACCATCACAAGTTACTATTTGAATGAAATTGTAAATGTATTATTAATCAAATTAAACTGTATTTACTGGTATTCACAGACTAGAAACACAAGTTACAAGGCAAACTAACCAAAACAAAGACAGAAACAAAAAACCTACTTCTACTAATCACAAAGAGGGGCTTGGGCTAGAATAATGAAAGAACCTTCAGCAGCTTCTAGGTCCATCAATCCAAGCTCTAAGAGCTGGAAGACATTTCCAGACATTTCTAAACACAGTGCAAATATATCCTAGTCTGTGATAGAAAGAAGTTTAGGAGTCCTAGAATAATTCCTGGTCTTTTTTGAATGTTTTTTTAGACAAAAATAATTCTCATCATTTGGAAAATGTAATTGTTTGATTTATGATGAATTACATGACATTACTTGACTAATTAAATAATATATTGTTATTTAAGTCAAGTAAAAGGTAAAACACCAAACTACAGCTGTATAGTCCCTAAGCTCCTGAAATACAGCTTCTTATCTTCCCATAAATATTATGGCAAACCTACAAATGCATGTTTAGAAAATGAAGTGTGTTTTTGTGAAACTTAAAATCTTGATATGTCTTTGAAGTATGCAATTCATTTTTGATACTCATTTTGTCTTGTGCATGTGGACATGTCTAGACTTCAGCGTTGTACTTCGTCAGGGTGGGGTATGCTACTTTTCATACAATGTCACCATTTTTTAAATATATATTTAAGGCTAAAATAACTGCCCGAGGATGAAAGTTTAATGCGCCAAAAGTCCCCCAAGTGAACAACTAATCATTGGCCAAAAATTATCAAAAGGTAGGTTAGCCTGTCATCAGTTGGAGCCACTTCCAGCTTTCAGCATGCTGAGGGAACTTTATTTAAATCCATTTTGGACAGGTCTGAATTGTGTATTGTCTGGTTGAATTACATTGTATCTGGTCATTTTTTGACATATTCAAAATAGCTCGGCTTAGAAAGGCGGAGCTTTATTTTTCTGAGGCAGTGCATCTTTTTTAGACAAAGATTAAACGTTAGATAAACAATATTTCAATAGATAGGAGTATTTTGGGTTTTTTTTAGCTTTCAGCACTGCAGCAATCTGTGCTTTGGAAATGTTTTGGTTGGTCAGTGTTTGATGATTCTTCAGTGGCACTTTGAGCAAAAGCTAACAGTGGCAAAGAAAATTGTTGATGATGATTGCAGCAGCTTAACCGTGGAAAAACCGCCGCATTTGCTCTGTCCCTCCTGTACATCTTTACCTGTGTTTTAAGGTTACATGGTATTGTTTTAGCAGCAATACTTAAGATTTAGAAACGACGACCAAAGATGCTGTCATTGCCTTGTGCAATTATGGAGCATGAAAAATCCCCAAAGACAAAGATAGAGCCACTGAGCCACTAATAATCAGTCAGCCTGGTTTATGGGCTAAATAAGGAATCAGATTTGGGAGGCTGAAATGGCGACTAAAATAGTTCAGCAACTGATGTGACGTAAAACTTTCATGGAATATGTGTCCCATGTGCACTCAGGTTTGTCCTAACTAGGTCTTTTTTTTTTTTTTTTTAAATATTGTAGTTATGACTGCAACATTTGTTTTTAAATGTGATCACGTTTCGCACAAGTTGTTCGTCACAGTTTTAGTATGCCCAGCGTATAAAACAGGACGGTTGTTGTGCTGGAAAGTTAAGAGAAACGTTGACCCCCATTCAAAGACTCTGAAACACAAGAGTAAGAGCAGCAGCACATTTGTCTGTAGCTTTAACTAAACAGCTAATTATACATGTTCACGCTGGCGAGTAAGGGTGTTCCCCTTCGGGACGGAAGAGATTAACTGAAATAGTGCTGGGGTGCTTGTCAAATAAAGGAGTATGAGCTTTGTGAAATCCAGTACAAACAGAGCTCTGTGCATACAAATTGCAGAAATATTCATAGCCCTTCAGCTTTTTCACATTGTGGTGCATTACAAACACAAATACAACTACACTTTCTATGATAGGGCAACACTAAGTAGTGCGTAGTTTCGACGGTGAAGATGAAATGTGGATACATTTTTTGTTTTACAAATACAGTGTGACGAGCATTTCGCCATTCAACCTTCTTTGCTCTGATGCCCCTAAATTAAAAACGTCACCCAGTTAATAAACACAGCCCGCATGTGTGTAATTAGATCCAGTGTAATCTAGCTGTTCTGTGAAGGTCCCAGATGTTTGTCGGAGAACATTAGTGATCAAATATGATCACAAAAGCAAAGGAACACAGCAGACAGGTCAGGGAGAAGGTTGTGCAGGCGTTTAAAACAGGTTTAGGTTTTAAACAATACCCACAGTGATCTATTTGGTCCATGATCTGAAAACGGCACAAACCTACCAACACAAGGCCGTCCACCTAAACTGAATGATCTTGCCTGGCGAGCACTGATCAGACAAGTAGGCATAGGTCCACGCTAACAGGAGGAGCTGCAGAGACCTACGGCTCAGGTAGAAGCGTCTCTTGACAGGACAGCGATTAGGCACGCCGATGATAGCCAGTGCCTGCTTTTACCTAAAGCCGTCCACTGGTAGTCTGTGATAGTTGCATTGTTTTGTTTCTTTATTGAAGTGGATGTTTTCATGCGTGTATGCGCTGTACGTTGGGATGGCTGGGGGGTGGGGGGGGGGGGGTGGTAATGATGCTGGTGCCGTGGTTTATGTCCTGGCCGTTTTCCAAAGGCCAATTTCCGGCCTGAAAGCGGGAGATAACACAGCCCTGCTCGGAAAGGGAGTAAGAGGATGACTGAGAGGGATGCTGGAGAGGCAACTCAGAAATCAAAGAAAATGGGAGTTTAAGAACCCATCGGAAAAAGGAGCATGATGGTGAGGGCAGTGAGGAAATGATGATGGAGTGGGACAAACTGGAAGAAAAGGGTTGCGACTGAGGGAGAAGAAGAGAGCTGCTATGGTGCAGCTTTGGAAGAAAGAGGGAGGGAACTGAAAGCAGAGAAGAGGTCGGGATGAGAGCAGCACAGGGCGGAGGAATGATTGGTGACGGTTGATGAGCGAGGAGGGGCAGAGCTGGTGTGGAGGGGGGGGGGGGTGTATTATGAGTCATGCCCATGGAGGCTCCATGGCCACTGGGGAAACTGCTCACTGGCAGTCCCAGGCCTCAAAAGGCCTTCTGGAGCTGTGTTTGGAGTCAGGAGGGAGAACAGGAACAGAATGACAGATAGAGGTCAAAATAAATCTGGGACACCACTGTCCTCTCCTCCTCTCTCCTCTCCTCTTCTCTCTGCACACAAACATAAAGCACATCACCAGTTTTCTGCTTTATTAACTCCCCAAGGTTAACCACCATGAGGTAACGATCCTATACCTTTTTTTAATCTCAATCTGTCCCCGTCTTTGTTTCTCTGTATTTCCATACCCCAGCAACCCCAGCCCCCCCAACCCCCGCTTTCTGAATTTAGCAACCGCTCACAATATTCCAGCCCAAGCCCACGCTGTTGGGGTATGATAGAGGTTTGAAGATGAGAGAGATGGAGGGAGAGTTAGATAGAACAGATATTGACAGGTGATAAATGACTTGGCATACAGAAAAGGGAGAAAGGAGGTGGAGAGTTCAAGGAACAGCAAGGGAAAGAAGGGTGTTTGCTCATCTCATCTATTTTTTTCTCATCTTAGTTCAAGTGGCGGTATAATGCTGTGGGGAAGCTTTTCTTCAGTAGTTACAGGGAAGCTGATCTGATGAGTGGAGTTAAACTCTTGGCTGTTCTGAAAAAAAAACATTTGAGACTGGGGCAGAGGTTTACCTTGGAGCAGGACAGTAACCCTAAGCATTCAGCCAGATATCAACGTATATTCACCTGTTACATCCACTCAGTCAAAGACAAGAACTAAATCTGTGGCAAGGCTTGTTTCTAAGAACGCTCACAGGTGTAACAGCGGTGGTCTTGCAAATTATTGACTCAGGTGGTTGGAGACATGCTACACACATTTTCGTTACCCCTAAAATTAATTAAGAGCTAATTCTTGTCCATAATAAAGAAAAACATTCCCACATCAGGATTCTGCCACCACCGTCTTTCATTGTGCGGATAGTGTGCATCCATGCATCCATCCATCAATTGTCTATACCCACTTATCCCAGAGGAGTGGTACACCCTGGAAAGGTTGCCAGTCCATCACAGGAGTGTGCTGCATGGATGGAGGCTAAACAGTTATTTTCTCTCATGTGGCCAGAGCACGTTCTTTCATGTGTTTCCTCTACACGGCTGGTGGCAAACCACAAACAAGGCTTCTTATTGCCTTCATTCAACATTGACTTTCTTCTTACCACACTTCCACAAAGACCATGTTCATGCAGTGCGCGAATAATAGTTGTCCTGTCCACCTGAGCTGTGGAGCTGCAGCTCCTCCAGAGATTCCAAGGGCCTCTTGTTTGCTCTCTTCCTGCAGCCTCTCAGTACAGGCACGTTTCCTCCTGCTGTTCTCTTGGCTCTTCATGACGCTGTTGGTTCGCTGATCTTCTCTAACAAACCTGTGTCCTCAGATTAAACCACGCACTGTAATGTATTTAATCTGGGAGTGCCTCATAGAGATCCAGTAGGTCTTCTACCTGGGAGTTCTGGTTGAAATCGGTGGCTAAACCTTGATGCATGAACACAGAGCGGAAAACGCCACGCTAAGAGAAGCACCCGGGACTACGCGAAAGGTTACTGTTTAGGTGACTCTAAATGCAATTGGTTGCATTTTCACGAGTATTACAATAACAGGGGGTTGAGCGAAAACAAAGGCGCGTCACACCTTTCAGTGTGTTTCAAAAGCATTGGAAGCCATGTGACACGTTCTTTTCATCTTACACATATGAACTACTTTGTGTTGGTGAAGCACATATAATCCCAGTAACATACATTTAGGTTTGTGCTTGTAGCGTGAAAAGATCCGATTGAAGTGGTGTGCCTCTGCAAGGCGCCGTAACCAAACCAAAAGATTTGATCCTCAAAGCTTTGAATCATTTAAATAAACGCAGGTTAACGTTTTCAGTGGCCGGTTCTGCAGCCCATAGGTGTCTCGTGTGAGTTCGTAGAAGCGCCAGAGGTGATGTGATGTACGACAACATTCGTATGGGTCAATTTTTAAAGTGTTTAGCCTTGTTTTTCTTCGTCTCTCTCCCTCCTTCCTCAGAGTGTACTTTATCGCTTAACAGGTCCTTTCATTTCCCTCATTTCCGCTGCCGGCCTGTGCTTTTGCTCAATGACAAACATGTGGCTTCTGTGATGAAGGAGGACATAATGATGCCCCATGACTGAAACTGGCCTCCAGGCGTTGACTCTGGAGTCTTTTCTGGCCGCGCACCCATGCTACCAGTCTTTTTTATTAGGCGCCTTTTGTGTAATGGATGGCCACGCATGTGTTTGTGCATGTCAGAGTGTGCAGTCAGGAAACACGTTGCGTAACTAGTTAACGTTGTGTGGGACTGTGAGAGTGTGTGTTACCAAAGTGGAAATTGGCCTGGAAAAGATGGTCATTTGGTGGCTTTTGGGTGAACAGAGTGGAACCTGTGGTTTGATGGTGTCTTAGTTGTGTATGTGAGTGTGAGATGAGTTCTGTGCGGCGTAATCACACGCTTGCCCTGAAGTCGAGTGTAAAGGACGGCACTGAGTCAGCGGTAGTCCTCACCAAAGCAAACACACTCTAGAAAACAGTGAAGGATATCTAAATAAACCTTTAGAGCACAACAGAACTGACCTTATAAAGTGCAATGAATTTAACCCCCTCACAGAATTTCTTTTCATTTTTTTTGTCATGCTCAATAATAAGCTGAGGGAATACGAAAATTAAAACTAACTAAAACTAAAACAACTCTACCAGGTTTAAGTATAGACTTTGACTAGGCCACTAGTCAAATAGGGTATTTTGGATTGTTATTCTGCACCATAAACCAAGTGTGATTAGGGTTAAGGTCACAATCATCATCATCAGGATGTTTTATGGCAATTGCGACACGACCGTTTGAATTCTTTCTGATCAGCAGCGGCTTTCACCCTGGAACTCTCCCCATTTTCGCCCAGTCTCTTTCCTGTAGTTAAATTATGAACAGCTCTGTTACCTGTAAATGAAAAGAGAGATTTAGATGTTGTTCTGGGTTCTTCTGTGACCTCATGGATGAATCCTCCGTGTGCTGTTGGAATAATTTGGTAGACCAGTGTGAATGTTCTAAGATTAACCACAGTTTCTGTGTTTTTGTGATGTGTGTGTGTGTTTGTGGGGAGTTCTTCATGTGATATTGAAATTAATTTAATAGTCTGAAGCTTTTCATGAAGGAAGAAATCGGTCAAGGTTTGTTACAGCTCTATAACCTTCACCAGGCAGTGATGTGTGGTTTCCTGCTGATTTTACATCAAAACGAGAAGATGTAGTTACTTTTTAAACTGCTATTTCCATGGAATCCACTGACCTTTTTCTCAGTATTAAATCTTGAGAAATATCCCTTTAATCTGTGGACAATTAGATCCTCTCAGGTTAATGGACAGAGTCTTATCTGTGCCAATATCACCAGGGCATTTCACAGTGTGTTACTTTTTGATCTACTTGGGTTTGTGGTCTGGGAGAAGTGTCGATTCATTTGGCAAACTTGTGATTTTTTTTTTTTGATAATGTGTTCTGTTTGTCATTTTCACTTCACAACAGATACTCAAATAACTAACTCTCTTAAACTCCAGCACCTGACCCAAACCCACGACTGTTAGGTTTTACACTTTATAAAGTGTTCTTTAATATTCACTTTCTGCACAACCCAACAGGCCATTCAGAAAGCAGATCGGACTTAGAGCGGGGGTTAAGGTTGTGGCGAGCCATGTGGTTGGGAGGGTTAATAGAAAAAGGGGGTCAGATTATGAATTAAGTCAGTGGAAGAACCCTTCAGACAATGAAAGTAGATGTGTATGTGTGTGTATTATCTGTGGTAGGATGCTACAAGGCCTTTGCACTTTGCTCCTCACCATTACACCATGGGCAACAGTTGGCCTCTAGTTGATCCTTAAAGATAATGTCTATGACAAACGCTTGGTAGCACCTTCGGTTGATCTTAAATATTAGAGAGAGGGCCAATGAAAGAGAGAATACAATGTTTTTTGTTCTTTCATAGCAATTATTGCTGCAAGTCCTTTGGGGTATGTCTCTAGTATCCTTACATATCTAGAGAAATTTTGGTCCATTTATTCTAAAAATAGCTCAAGCTGAGTCAGATTGAATGGCGTGTCGGTTATTAGCAACTGTTAGAACAGATTTACGTTACAGTGCGTTACAATGCATAAGATGCTCTGATGTAACCATTATGCTGTCACTCTGGCTGTTGATGAGTTGTTCTCCAGTTGTTCTCATGACATGTTTCATGAATTGGCGCTATATAAATAAAATTGAATTGAATTGAATTCTCCAGTCTCTCTTGTGCAACCTCTAACAGGGTTTCTTCTGGGATTGCACTGTATTAATAGTCATCCATCTTCCCATTAACTCTGACCAACTTCCCCGTTTCTGCTGAAGAACAACATCCCCACACCATGATGCCGCCCCCACCATTTTTCACTTTGGGGATAATGTATTCAGGGGGATGTGCGTTTTTATTTTCCGCTTCTCATAATGTTTTGCTTCTAGACCAGAAAGTCCAGCTTTGGGTCTATATGACCAGAGCACCTGTTTCCGCATGTTTACTGTGTTCAGAGGTGGGTAGAGTAGCCAAAAATTGTACTCACAGGAAGAATAGCACTACTTCAACATATTTTTACCCAAGTAAAAGTAAAAAGTAGTCAGCCAAGAAATAACTCCACTAAGATTAAAAAAGTATTCAGTAAGAAGGAGTACTGAGTAACTAATCAAAACATCTGATGATTTAATATTAAAAAAGTATGTAATCGGACAGACAAAAATGTAAGGTATGTGCACAGTCTGGTATTTTAAAGACAAAAATGAAAAAATATACAAAGAATAACATAATTGCAAAATAACAAAATCAGGCAAACAAAATTATACTTGAAAGAAATTCTTACAGCAGTATATACAGTATGTCAGTGGAATGTACTTCCATTGACAATATCTACTGTTTACTGGACGTTCATTTGACATCCAACTGGCTCAATGAGCTCAGCAGATAGAAAATAACATTAAAATAACAAAGCATGTGCACAAATAAGAAGTCTCACTTTAACATAAATTCTAGGTTTTTGTCTAGGTAGAGTAGCCAGAAATTTTACTCAAGTAGTGATACTTGAGTAATAATATGATTCGAGTAAAAGTAAAAAGTACAGTGCAGTAAACTACTCCTAAAAGTACATTTTGTTCAAAAAGGTAATGTAACTGAGTAATTGTAACTGGTTACTACCCACCTCTGACTGTGTCCCATACATGGGAGGTGACAAACTGCCAACAGTGGTTTTGTTCTTGCCGTTCTTTTATATACAAGACTGTCTCAGAAAATTAGAATATCGTGAAAAAGTATACTAGTAGGCTATTTAACTAATCACTTGAATCGTCTAATTAACTCAAAACACCTGCAAGGGTTTCCTGAGCCTTGAAAAACACTCAGCTTGGTTCAGTAAACTAAATCACAAGTATGGGGAAGACTGCCGATCTGACTGCTGTCCAGAAGACCATCATTGACACCCTCCATCAGGAGGGTAAGACACAAAAAGAAATTTCTCAAAGAGCAGGCTGTTCACAGAGTGCAGTTTCAAAGCACATTCACAAAAAGTTTGTTGGAAGGGGGGAATGTGGCAGGAAACGCTGCACAACCAAGATCTGGCACCTGCCCACAGTGCCAAAACCACCAGTAACTGGTGTACTGACCATGGCATTACTGTCCTTGATTGGCCTGCCAATTCCCCTGACCTGAACCCCATGGAGAATTTGTGGGGTATTGTGAAGAAGAAGCTGAAAGACACCAGACCCAACAATGCAAATGAGCTAAAGGCCGCTATTGAAGCATCCTGGGCATCCATAACACCTCAGCAATGCCACAGACTGATTGCCTCCATGCCACGCCGCATTGATGCAGTAATCTGTGCAAAAGGATTCCCAACCAAGTACTGAGTGCATTAATGGACATTTTCAAATGTTTGATTTTGTTTTGCTGTTATAATTTTTTGTTTTACTTGGTCTGAGGAAATATTCGAATATTTTGAGATAGGATTTTTGAGTTTTCTTCAGCTGTACGCCATAATCAGCGATATTAAAACAATAAAAGGCTTGCGATATTTCAGTTGATTTGTAATGAATCCAGAATGTATGACATTTCATGTTTTTTAATTGCATTACAGAAAATAAAGAACTTTATCACAATATTCTAATTTTCTAAAACAGTCCTGTAGGCCAGACTTGTGGAGTCCGTGATGCATAGTTCTGCCAACGACAGATTGTTCTACCTCAGCCGAGGATTTCTGCATTTCTGTCTTCCTGATTTCCCATGGGCCTTTTGGCTGCTTGTCATTTCTCCTGGCCCACCAGGTTAGTTTAGGTGGATGGTTGTGCGTTGGCAGGTTTGGAGCAGGGATGGTAAATTATCGCATCCTTTGTTACTATGGTGCTAAATGTTTTGTTGCAATAAGAAGTGAAATTTACCGTGATAAACTATTTGATTATGTTTGCAAACCCCAGAAACAAACAGTATGGTTGACAATGTAATTTTTTGTTTTGTTTCATGCAAGCATCACTTTATATCAATACATTCAAAAATATAATTGAATTTATCATTATGTGCTTTCAAGCAGTACAATTGGAATGTAGTCTATTTTTTTTATAACGAGTAGGCTTTCTGTTAGGGCTATTTGTGTTTGTAAGGCCCAATAATCCATTGCCAAAAATGACAGCAATTACTTTTTAAAGACTTTTTAATGTCACCTCTGATGTCGCAAGAATACCAAAAAATGTCGTGTCAGCATCACTCATCCCTAGTTTGCAGGTTTGTGATACTTTTATCCAGGGTTTTGCAATGGCAATACTCAAGAACCCCTGTCCTTCAACTTTTAGATGCATCCCATTGCCAGCATACCTGAATAAAATGAGGTGCTCCATTTTAGTTCATTTATGTAAGGATTCGTGTAGATTGAGGAGATGAACCCGATATTCAGCCAAACACTTGAAGTGATGCTCAACAGGATTTATTGAATTGAAGAACAGGGTGAATCAGGCCAGTAGGCAAAAATAATCCAGGCAGGGTACAGAGCAGACATCCGAGCAAAAAACTGACAGGAACTGGGCGGACTCAAAAACAGGCAAACAGGTCAGATAATGTAAACAAGCAGATAGAAATACAAAATGCTGGAGAGCTCTTACCAGATGAGTAAGGAGGACTAGGACATGAAACATGGGGACAAGAGATGTGACGTTCTGGCAGGGAGCAGAGAACTGAGGCAGGTATAAATAGGCAGAGGAACAGGTGAGCAGAGTTAACAACTAATTAATCAGAACAGGTGGAAGTGATCAAGGACGGGGGAGTGACTGAGGGAGCTGACAGGACCAGTGGAAGGGAACAGAATCTAAACAAGGTAAATACAGAACCAGAATAACATAAGGACCAAACCTAAGATAGAAAATAAAGCAGAAACTAACAGAGCACATGATGAAAAACCAGAACTACTACTAAGACAGGGTTAAGAAGATAAATAACCACTAAGACTAAAACTAAATAATATGCCAGGGTAAACTAAAATACACAAGCTATAATAGAAACCAAACAAGACAGAACCCTAGACAGAAAAGTATACTGACTAATCAAATAACAAACATAAAACAAAACCCAGAATATGAAAATTTAGAGACAAACCTGGTTCATTTCCCCCCTTGGTGCTAGATTATAACACAACAATCGCACTAGCCTGCAGACCAAAAACAACACAAACTCAAGAGCGATTTGTTTGTGGTGGGATTGTGATCCGACATCAATCCGACACGTCTACCATGTGTATGCCGCCATCTTCAGCCAAACAACATTTCCTTAGCCAGGTTTGCATTGCATTGTGGGATGCAGTAAACCAAATAGACTAATAAAGAATGGCAGCGTGACTTTTTCTTAAAGCATAAAACCATATGCAAAGTTCAAGATGTCTTCTCAAATCTTTTGGTACACTTCTCAGATGATTTCTCCTGAAACAGTGCAGAGAAACAAACTAATATTATGACTAAATTACCCGTTATTTCTACCAGGTCCACAATCGTCAGATTTGTATTTGTAAAAGATTTTTGAAAACCAAGAACAAATTTCCTCCCATTTTGCAATTATGTTCTACTTGGTAAAATAAAATAAAATAAAAATACCTGGAGGTTTGTTTTTGTTTTTTATTACCGTGACAAAAGGTGAAAAATTTTGAGGTATGTATGCATACTTTGCAAGGCACTGTAAAGTATAATGGTGAACATTAACACCCAGTCAAACGCAGAAGCAAACTGGACTTTTTATTTTAAATGCCACCAACTGTTGAGCTTGACATCACTGGTGGTACATAATATATATATCTCAGCAGAGAACCCACTGAGGATATTGGACAATAAGATTTAGATCCATGTCCATTTTATAAAAACACACCAGGCTTCTGAATATAGTGTTGCTGTCTTAGCAGAAAATCCTCTCACCCTTATCAAAGTGAGTGATGTGAGTAATGCAGGATCAGCAGTCCTATTCTGGGTGATTTAGGACACACTGGCCTAGATTTACTGTCAATTATTTCACATAAAGTTAGGATTTTCAGACATGGTGCCTTATTACTGCAGCTAATCTGCCGCCCTGAAGAGAAGAGAAGCTGCTTCCTGTTTCAAGCATCGGACAATTCATGCATTTATTCCCTCCATGTTGTGCAGAAACGCAGGTCTCTTGAGGTGAAATTATTGGTAGACCGCATGCTTAATTGTTAACTGGGCCATTTTGCGTTTTGCTGGATGTCAAGAGGCGTTTGTTTGAGGTCAAATCAGGAGGTGGAAAGGTGGCCACAGAGAACTATAATCACCTCATTAAAGACAAGCGCAAAAACTGGTCTGATGGGAGCAAAAGAGCAATTATCCTGCAGCCCAGATCTGGAAAGAGAACTTCAGTTTACTTTAGGTTGATCATGAACATGATAGAAGTTGAAGAGACAGTGATGGTTAGAGCAATGGAAAGGTAGCTGAATGCAAGAATTCAACTAAACTCTAAGAAAGACGTTTAAGGCAGGTAGAGGAAGATTTTCCTACAGCTGACACATGGTCCATATTGATCAGTGAGCCATGAGACTGGCCCCTGGGCATGTTGTGGTCCTGTGTGAGGCTCTCTCGGCCTGTAGCCTGTTGGCCTGGCTGTGTGGGTGTCGTCACGCTGTCTGCATGTCTCAGCTTGTTAAGTATTCAGGGATTGGAAGTGGCATTTGTGTCTCCACTTGGTATTCATTGAATTTACCATTTCTCCAGGCGTCCTATCTCAGACGTAAGATGATGAGCAAACTGCAGTGTGTGTGTGTGTGTGTGTGTATTAGACCTGCAGAGGAAAAGGATAAATTCTTGCTCTGTGTCTGGGTCTGGGTCTGAACAGCTTCTTGACAGCCAGGGTTTGGTCATTCACTTCATTCAGTGCAACAAGCATGGTGAGCACAGTAATGGTTGTCAAAAGTACTGACCACGGTCCGGGTTCTAACACTTCCTTCATGTGAGTCATAACTTTCTCACATAACCTGCTCTAATTGTAAATGGGCTGCATTTATATAGTGCTTTTCTAGTCCTACTGACCACTCAAAACGCTTTAGACCATAGCCACATTCACCCAATGTCATGTTTTGTTATTGAACCCGAACACAACCACAACAGAGTTAAGTTTAACAGTTTATTGAAATTAGTGGATAGTGGAGGAAGGAACCAAGAGTCTGTACTGAGCTGAAGCAGGAGGATGGTGAAGGCAGGAACTGGCAAGCAGGTTGGAACCAGAGCACCAAGGCAGCAGAACCAGAAGCTCAGCAGAATGGAGACTTGGAACCAGGTTGGACTCACAGCACGACAGAATGAAGACTTGAGACCAGAACTACAGCAGGCTGGCGGAGAATGGAGGAACATCGGACTGGACGAGACTGGATGAGGTGAGCAGCAGAAACAGGTAAGCAGGGAAACAGAACAAACCGACGAGGAATGACAGACTGCAGTGAGGCTGACAGGTGTGCTGAATGCTGGCTGATTAGTAGCTGACAGGTGTGGATGATTACTGAACTGTAATCTTTGGCTGCGGTCTGAGCAGGAACAGAAACTTTGGCTGCGGGCTGAGCAGGAACGGAGTCTTTTGGCTGTGGTTGAGCAGGATCTGGGTCTTTGGCTGCGAGCTGAGCAGGATCTGGGTCTTTGGCTGCGGTAGGTTGACCAAGGAACAGGTCATCCCTGTCCCCATAGAAAAATTCCCACACCTGAAACTTGTGGACCCGAGGAGCTTCGGCCGGACTCTCCTGATCAACAATCACCGCAACCACACCCGTTCGAACCACCAAGGGAACTGAGGTGGCCGCCTCAGGCAGGATCTCAGGGAGCGGTGTGGCTGAAATCCTATGCCGCCGCGCTCGCCGTCTGCGCTGGGATGAGCCGGGCGGCAAGATTGAGGTTTCCGCCGACGATGAGGCAACGGGAGCTGAGGCAGAGATTACGGGGGCTTAGCAGCAGCAGCGGTCGGATCAGCAGACGCAGCAGGAGCAACTGACGTGGAGGAGACAGAGGCAGCAGCGCTGGGAGCAGCAGCTAAAGGCTTCACCCGAGGAGCCAGCTGAGTGTCGTGGAGGTGGTGACAGAAACGACGGGGAACGAGACAGCTTCTGCTCTGGCTCGCTGGGGCGGCCGCAACGCCGTCGGATTGACTCACCAGGAACGTGGAGGTGACGTCAGCTCCAAGCGGAGGGATCACAGCTGTGCCAACCAGCTTAGCCTCAGGTTGAGCAGTAGGCGTGTTCTGATGAGCCCGGCGTCTGCGTCGAGAGGAGCCGGACGATGAGAGAGTGGCTGCAGCTGGCGATGGGGTAATGGATTCAGCATCGGCAGGAGTGAGATGAACTGAGGCGGGATCCGTTGTGGGAACTGTAGCGGACTCGGCAGCTGCAGTGGTGGAAGCGGCAGGAATGGAGGAAACAGCAGCGGCGGAGATCAAGGATCTGGTAGGAGGCGTTCTGCCGAAGTGTTGAGCAAGGGCAGCCTTGTTATTCCACTCGAGCTCCTTCATCAGCCCCGTCTCTTCAAAAAGAGGAAGGAGCTCGGCTTGACTTGTCCACAGCTTGCGTATCTGAGCAATCGCGACTTCCCGCCTCCAAGGTGGACTGAGCGTTGCGAGGTTTTCCAAAACGCCCCGGGACTGGGCTAAGAGTTGCTCCGCTGCGCTGTTGCCCGAGAGCGGAGCAACATCCCTCTCACCAGCTCCTGCATGAAGGTTCTGTGTGGGTGTCGGGTTCATGTGGTCGGTTCGTTCTGTCATGTTTTGTTATTGAACCCGAACACAACCACAACAGAGTTAAGTTTAACAGTTTATTTAAATTACTGGATAGTGGAGGAAGGAACCAAGAGTCTGTACTGAGCTGAAGCAGGAGGATGGTGAAGGCAGGAACTGGCAAGCAGGTTGGAACAAGAGCACGGAGGCAGCAGAACCAGAAGCTCAGCAGAATGGAGACTTGGAACCAGAACTACAGCACGCTGGCGGAGAATGGAGGAACATCGGACTGGATGAGGTGAGCAGCAGAAACAGAGGTAAGCAGGGAAACAGAACGAACCGACGAGGAATGACAGACTGCAGTGAGCTTAAGTAGTGAGGCTGACAGGTGTGCTGAATGCTGGCTGATTAGTAGCTGACAGGTGTGGATGATTACTGAACTGGAGACTGGAGCTGTATGGAAGGTGGCAAGTGTCTTGAGTCTGTGCATGGTGCAGCAGACAGGCTGACAGACAGGCTGCTTCCTTCCTTCCTTCCTTCCTTCCTTCCTTCCTTCCTTCCTTCCTTCCTTCCTTCCTTCCTTCCTTCCTTCCTTCCTTCCTTCCTTCCTTCCTTCCTTCCTTCCTTCCTTCCTAGAGCAGGGCAATATGGCCTAAAATCAATATCGTGATTTATTGAGCTGTTGACTTCGATAATGGACAATAACAATAACTACACTTGCGTCCATTTGTTGAGCTCAGCAGCTTTAATTATGTTTGCGCCGTTGTCAATAGTAAAACTGACAAGGGCCTGTTCTTTAATGTCCCATGTAGACAGCATTGAGGTTAAACCTTGTCCGACCATCTCCCCTGTGAAGGCTGGAAAATATGCCGTCTCAAGCACAACCCCCGCGACCCCATGAGGGATTAAGCGGGTCAGAAAATGGATGGATGGATGGATGTCGTAACCTCACCGTCTCTTTCGCTTCTTGTTTCACACTGGATGGGGTAGAGTCATCTGGCTACAGACTGTACACGTAGAGCTGCGTCTTAAAGGGACAGGACCATAGCCTACCTATAAAATTACTTTTCCTCACATTTTTCTATATACCAAAAATACCAACACGGGCAAAATGACGTCGGTTGTTGGGTGTGTCCAAAATCAGGTGCAAGCGGAAAATAAAAGCCATGTAGGTGTTTAGTGGAGACAGTGGGATCAGCCTTTGGGCTCTGTTACTTCGGCTTCACAGCTGTGCCGGTGAAGGCTAGACCGTCCAAATTCACAGCCAATTTCTGCTGCTCTTTGTTTATTCGCGGTTGACGTAGGACCCCCAGCCCAATTAGACCGGGTCCTACGAAGGATGCAGCCCCTGAATTTGGACATACCCATTGTCGTAAATTTCAATGTGGGAAAGTTTTTGGCTTATCGACCTTATCACCGCTGTCTCCTTCCTGATGTCTTTGTTTTGCCCATCCTTTTGGAATTATCAACACTCCAGACATTATATTATTTATTTCTTGTTCCATATTTGACTTATTGTATAGAGGTATGGGGCAACACACATAAAGCCAAAACTAAACCTCTGTGATCCAAAAGAAAGCTGTGAGAATTTGATTCACTTAAGAACATACCAATACATTGTTTGCTCAATTAAGTATGTTGAAACTCATAAAATCAGTCATGTTTAAAGCTAGAAAGAGATTAATGCCAATTAATTTACAAAAGTTCTTGGTCTTGGATGTACGATTTCAAAAGTACAACTGTGCATACTATTTTAAAGCAAATGTGTATCTCAGCGCTTGGAGCAAAACTGTGGAATAATTTGGCCCTCTGGCGCGTTGACGGTCCTCGGGTTTGGGGCGGGTTCCCGGGTGGGCGCCGGCCCATTCCCGGCGGTGGCTTCGCGGGGCCTGGCTCCCCGGGGGGCGGCCGGGGCCCCTGCCGCGGGGGCGGGGCGCCCCTGGGGCCTCTGGCCCCCAGGGCCCATGGCCGGGACCACTTCAGCGCGGCCGGCTGCCGGCGGAGCCCGCGGGCTCGTCCCCGCGGCTCTTGGGGGCGTCGGCATTGCGGTGGCTGGGGGATTTCCTCGGGGTCGTCTCTCCTCTTTCCTCGGGGGGGGGGGTTGCAGATTTCCTGTGAAGGCCCCTCTTGGGCGCACTGTTTTGGTGGCCCCTTTGGGAGTCCGGGGTTACGGGTCCCCTGACTCCTGCCTCTGTGCTCAGGGAAGGTGGGTCTTCGGTTCTCCACAATCTATCAATATATTTCCTTCTGGATAATTTTCACCTAAACTAGTGCACTTTCACAAGCTCCCACAGGTGCTGGGTCCCAGGTATTAAATGTTCACTTATATACAGAAAGGCTATAATTAATTTATTTACTTTCTTTTACTTTCTTTTTTAGGTATCACATTACACAAGTCAGCTTAAATAATAATACGTATGATTTAGCAATGATATCACGGTGTTACACGATTGTATCTGTTGCTTTATGTCTGTTGGTTGTGCTGTTGTTTTTGTGTCTCTTTCCAGGTGATGGAGCAGACAGAGGACGTTTTATCATTCTCTTCCTTCTATCTCTTCTTTCTTTCACCCTTTTCTTTTTCTTTTTTTTCTCTTCTTGTTTTTCTTTTACTCTCCTACTTTCCCATTGTAGTGTCCATATAATTTGAAATTCTCCCTGCAGGAATCACAATAAAGCTATTTACACGCACAAATCAAGCGGAGCATTATGGCGAAAGCTGTTTGCTCCACTTGTGAAAGTAAAATCTGTCGAGCTCTATTTGGCATTAAGATATCAATTTTTATTGCCACATTGCTAGACAGGACACTGGGAAAAAAAAAAAAAAGGAATAATTTGGACGAGGAGCTGCAAAAATACCCAACTATAGTATAAATCAATTCAAAATATGTTATAAATTCTTATGTACTTCTGATTTAATAATAATAAGACTAATACGGTTTGTAACTTATACTGTAAGTTAATTTTAATGTATACAGCCATGACATTTTTTTGTAATTATTGCGAAAGAGGCATAAAAGATTTTTCTTCTTCCTACTGCCTTTTCACTTGTGTACAGTGAACAATGTGATGTAATGTTAAATTGAGTGAATAAACTGATTGATCGATACTTCTTAAAATGAAATTTAAAAAACTGAAACAACAGTATTACGAGAACAAATAAATCTTACATTAGTTGTGTGCTGCTATTTAAAGTGCCAACAGACAGGGGAGTTAAAGCTTAAAAGACTGAAGAAAATAGTAAAAAATAAAAAGTAAAAAATAGTATTGACTATATCTAGCTTTAGTCACTGAGCAGCTGATTAAAGTTAAGTGTGATATCCATAGAGATGCTCCTTCACAATAACATGTGGAAGGATACGCCTTCGTCCTTTCGTTATACTGCCCTGTGTGTGTCCCGTCTATACCAGCACAAATCACACAGGCAGCTCAGCATTTTAAAACAGTGCAAATAAAGTTTTTAAAAAATGAGGGTGTTGACAGAAATAAAACCTACACAGTCTCAAAAAGATACAGCAGTAAAAACTACTGACCAAATCAACAACAAGCAGAGCAGGAGGGTCGCTGCATTCAGAGGCGTGCATTCGTGTGCATGACAAACGTGTTAGCCCGTCAGGGAGATAACCTTGATAGCGGTTGCTAGGTAACTACGGGGTGCCGGTGTACAGTACCTCAGCTGAATTGCTTCCCATCAAAAGATGCAATGAGCAGTGATAATGGAGACATAAAACACATATTTTATTATCAGTTCTTCCTTTGCCTGCTGTTGATTACACTTGGTTCTGTTAGATCTCAGTGGAGAACGGAAGTGATTAGAGGGGGAAAAAATGACTAAGAAGTGGCTTGCCAGTTGTAAACAGACGGATTCTGGAGAAAAATTGATTAAAAATCGCTCTAATTAAAATCTAAACGCTTTGTTGCATTTTTACTGTTCAGGTACACCACAAGAGCAATGTTTGAAATCAGATTCCAGAGCATAAGGTAAAACCATCCCGGTCATTGGGTACTACTCAGGAGAAACAGAACCTGTCTGAATAGGGAAGCCCCAGCACATGCTCAGTATGACTTAGTGGTTGGGCTTTTATAAGCAGGTAGTGCTTGTACGTGTGCTCATTTAGTTGAGTTTCAAAGAACATACCGCCTACTAGTGCCGTGTTAAGGAAATTACACAGTTTTTAACATTTTTACTGTTGTCATGTGGACAGAGATCAAAGTTAAAACGGCATGTAGATGCCAAAACAGAAAAATCATCAGTTTTTCATGGCTCATTGTTGTGTAAACAGGGCCTAAGCTTTATGAATAGCTTGACTCATGGAGACAGCCATTAGTCGGATAATTTCTTTACACAGATTTAATCACAGCTGGATAACAGCTCTGTTGTTTCTAAAAAGTGAAGAAAAAGATAAGTAAACTATTTTGTACACTAGATCGACTGTAGTAATAAATGTACACTGCCTTGGAAAAGTATTCATGCCCCTTGAACCTTTTTAAAACATTTTCTCAGGTTAAATATTTTATGTAATTTATTGGGATTCCCAAGACCAACACAAAGTATTGCGTATTTATGAAGTGAAGGGAAATGACGCATAGCTTTCTTTTTATTTTACACAGAAAATCTGAAAAGTGTGCCATGCATTTATATTCACCCCATTTTGTTCTGATGCCTCTAGAAATAACCCTATGCAACCAGACGTGTCCTAATTATTAGAGTCCACTAGTGCGTAATTTAACTTTGGTATAACCTCAGCTGTTCACAAGTCTAGGGAAAACAGCAGATAGATAAGTTGTAGATAAGTTTGAATCAGGTTTAGTTTATAAAACAATATCCCAAACTTCTAACATCTCACAGAGCTCTGTTCAGTCCATTTTCTGAAAATGGAAAGAAGGTAAATGGCACAACTGCAAACCTACCTAGCCATGGTTGTCCGCCTCAACTAAACGGCCATTGAAGGAGAGCGTTAACCACAGCAGCAGCTAAGAGACTAATGGTAACTGTGGAGGAGCTGCAGAGATCTACAGCTCAGGTGGGGGAATCTGTTGGCAGGACAACTATTAGTTGTGTACTCTATAAAGTCAGCTTGTAAGGGAAACACCACATGCGAAAGAAGGGACTGAAACGTTTGGTCTGTATTAGATCTGCCTAATATATTGGATTATCGTAATTTCAGTGTGTGCAGTATCTCAGTTGCAAAGGCTACATGGATGCAACATTTAAATTCTGAGAGACTACACTTCAGGCCCAACCCTAATATAGTTTATATTAGACGAGGTGTACCTGTTGGAGAAACCTGATATAGATATTAGTGAACAAAGGGTGTGAGGACAATGTGGGATGATTACAGTTGACATCGTAATCAAAATAGTAGACAAAAATATTGCAATCCCAACATGTTGGTTTCAGCACAATGATGTAGAGATGGTGAGTGGTTGATAGGATGATGGATGGAGCTAAACACAAGGCAATCATGGAAGATTTGAAACCTAGTTGGAGGTTCACCATCAAGCAGGAATGATTTAGATTAGGGGTCCTTAATTCCGGTCCTCGGGGTCCGGTGTCCTGGAACTTTTAGATGTGTCCCTGTTTCAACACACCTGAATCAGATGGCTGAATTTCTTCCTCATTATGCCTGTGCAAATTCTCAATCGAAACAGCAAACAGGCTTAAATCGGAGGCAACTGGACTTGCTCAGTTCTTTCTGAAAATGTTTTGACACCTATCCAGGAGTCTTTGTCAATTCTGGTGGCTCGCACTTGAGCGACCTGCAGTTGGAGCGCTGCTGTTTTTAAAGGACATGGAGGCCCATTCCAAGTCAGATGCAAATCAATGACCCACCCGTAAGTGTCCTGGGTCGTTAGAGGCTATTGCTTGGTGTGAGTGGAGTACTTGGTCACCTGAATCATCACTGGACTGCTGATGAAGTCTCTTTGAAATGTGCTGTAGAACCGAGCTGTGAACACTGGGGAGTTAGAAGCACATACTTCCTCAGCATGCAGTCAAGTTCTCCAGAGTCCTGCTAATGTCCTGATTATTTTCCTCAGGTGTGTTGAGACGCATTCAAAAGTTGCAGGACACTGGACCTCAAGGACTGGAATTGAAGATCCCTGGTTGAGATCAAAGCATATGCATGGATTTTCAGTCAAAGTAAAGACCTAAATCCAACTGAGAATCTGTAGCAAGACTATAAAATTGCTCATTACAGGTGATATCCGTCCAGTCTGACTGAGTTTGAGCTATTTAACAAAGATGAATGGCCACAAAGTTAATTCTCCAATGACCTGCAGCTGTAACTGCAGTGATGAGCGCATACTCAAGCCACATTTTCAAAACTGTATATAAACCATCTATCATTTTTCCTTCCACTTCACAAACATGCACTACTTTGCGCTGGTCTATCACACAGAATCCCAAAAATGTCATGAACGTCTATGACTGTAAAATGAAAGAATGTCAGTGGGTGTGAATACTTGTGTAAGCTACTGTACAGTCTTTCCAGTAATAGAATAAATTCTTTAGGTTTTTATTTCAGACAGATGACATCTTAGAAGCTCAAAGGAAACTTAACACCATTGTGCCCCTCTTCCCTTTTCCTTGTTGCTCTCATTGAGCTTGGTAAAACTGCATCAAGGTCAGTGGTGTGCTATGTTCCACTCCTGAGCCCTGTGCTCCGCTCGCCATATCTTTAAGGCTCTGCTTGATTCTGCCAGTTCAAGATTGAGACTCAAGATGTTGCCGCTGTGATTGGTGGAGGGTAAGCTTCAATGGGGATGGCCTGCTGGAGATAATGTTGCTTAGATAATATGAATGCTGTTCCAGCAGGGGTTTAATTGAGGAGCACTCTCGTATCCATGGAGGCGGCCCGGTAAGCTGAGTGTGTTTGAGCTGGTGCCCACAGCGGAGGTTAGAGTTTCACTGAGTGTATAAATAGGTTCTAATGAAAACAAACCAGCCATACTAGTATATAACTACAGCTTTTATGTATGGGCCGATATGAGGTTCTGTAGATATAAAGTCCTGGAGCAAGACACTGGGAAACTATTTTAGAAAATATGTTTTTTAATCAAATATGTTTTTCCACAAAAATAAAAATGCTGCTAGAGTTACTATTTCTGCTTAAAATATCAACGAATGATATGCTACTGATTCTTATTTTTAGATATTAAATAGCTTGCATTAGTATTTTATAAAGTTTTGATAAAGAGAGTGAGAAAACGCTGATGACTGTGTTGACAGTATGATGCAATTTTTTGAAATTGGAATGATTTTCTTCATCAGCAGCTTCCAAGGCTGATTACTGTCCAACCTGGGGAAATCACTTAAATAGAACCCGTCTGACTACTTGACGTAGTCGTGTAAAAAGCAACAATTCATGCCCTAACTAAAGAAATGAAAGAACAGATGAGAGACAAAAATCAGTAGCCGTGTTTCCATCAGCTTTTTTTTTTTTTTTTTTGCGCATTTTTAAATATCGCATGAGAAAAGTTTGATGAAAATGGCAAAATTCAAAATAACTTCCTCTATTTTGCCAAAAGGTTTTTACACACTTGAGGTGGTTGTTGGATCTTACAAAAAGAGTTAATGTGCAAAACAGGAGATGGAAACACATTTACCGAATAAGTTCTGACGTAGCGGACATTTACCTTTTACTGATTTACTGATCAGCTGTTCCCGCTATCAGCATTTTCCCAGATATTCCCATATAGCGCTTACAATTGCATTTCTTTCTCTACGTCTCTGAACAGCATGTAACATCACCAGTATAAGTTGACATGACAAAACAATTACAATTTGCCTGACAGCAAAACATTCCTAGAAACCTCTCTCTTTTTTTAAGATGTGTGGCCCATGCTAGGTTGCTGCCTCTACTTCCTCTTTACTACTTTCTACTTCCTGTTTACTACAGCCATGCATAACATTAACTTGTTTGTGACCTTAAGCTCGCTGAAGCAGTTGGGTTATACTGCAGGACAGTGACCCTGGTAAGTCTACTTCGGCGTGGCTCAAAAACAAAACAAACAAGCAAAAAACAAACAAACATAAAAACTACATGAAATTTTACTGGCCAAGTAAAAGTTTGAACTTGAATACAATTTACATGACCTTTAACAGGCTGATCAAGTTTGAGGACCCTCCAGTGTGGCTGAATTCTGCAAAGAAGAGCGGGCCGAAATTCCTCCACAGTGACATAAGTGGCTCATTGCCCGTTATCGCAACACTTGATGGCAGTTGTTGCAGCCAAGGGTGGCACAGCCAGATTTTAGGGCCAGGTGGCAATTTGCTGCTTTCTTCGACTAATATAGAACGTTATTTGATGATCTGAGACCAAACAGCACAGAGGAAATCCATGTAACATTTTCACGGCACTATCCTTTGAAGATCGAGGCTGAAATCTTACTTCAGTCTTATGTGTTATGATGAAATTTAACATCTGAATGTTCGAAAGCACAGTAAAGGTTAGATATAGGTAGTCAGTTCTTAAAAAGGATACCACCCCTTTCCTATTAAATTATTAAAAATTATCATTCAGTGTATTATGGTAGTTCTTTACTGCTGTTTTGCCTTCTTTTTGAAAGGCCCTTAGGAGTTTGAAATATCTAATGTTCACTTGTTAAACAGTATTTTACCAATTTACATACTAACCCTTATAGCTTCTTGCGTATATTGCCCTGGGGTGTTTTTTTGATAGCAATGTTCTCTTTTGCAGTGAATAATCCCTCACACACACACGCGCACACACACACACACACACACACACACACACACACACACACACACACACACACACACACACACACACACACTGAATGAAAGGAGAAACAACAGGACACATTAACATGACTCTAAAAGAAGGCTCAATAGTAAAAGTGTGCATGAATAGTTATTTGTAGTTGAGGTTGTTGATTATGCCAAGCTGCAGCCCTGTTAGATAGTGAGGAACCCACATGCATCAACCTACGACAGGTAGTCGGTTGTAAGTGCGTACGTTCATAGCGCTATTGCATAAGAATACCAGTGTAAAATCCAGTGCATTGCTGTCTTTGTCTCCTGAACCACTTCCTGCTGTCCGTCCCACTGGTTTTAGCCTTCCTTCTGATCTATCTCTCCCCTTTCCTCTCAGATGGCCCCGGATCCGTTCGGAAAGTCTCTCTCTTCTAATTCAATAACACTCTTCCTGTTTACCTGCTTCTCAGCTCCCATTTATGTCAAAGAGTGTGTGCAGCTGTGCAAATATGGATGGGTAGCTAAGAGCTAATCTGCCCATCATCCTGTCCTATATTCACTGTGCCAAATGCCATGGCTACGATCTCAACACACATAAGGCCTCCTTATTCCTTATTTCTGTTACTGTCCTATGAAGAAGTATTTACCTCCTTACAGAATTCTTCTGTTATTTGCTTTTTTCCGTTCATCAAACTATTATTGATATTTATTTTGAGTTAATACTAAAGGGTTTTCAAATCTTGATTTAATTCATTTAGGAAAAAGCTATCCAAACCATATTATTGCTCCCTTGTTAAATCTTTAATTAAGCACAATTAACCACATTTTGTTGTTAGAATATCATGGACCACAGACAGGCGAGATAACTGCCTGTCTTGTTGAGTCAAAAAGCCCATGAATAGAGCCAGCCTGACTAAAACAAGTGGGCTAAAAGAACAGAAAAAGGAACACATTATGCCTCAAACTGAAGAAATCCGAGAACAGGTATGAATGGTGGTGGTAGTTGGACGGCCTGGGGCTGCTCTGCTGCTTCAGGACCTGGACGACTTGTGGTAATTGATGAACCATGATTTCTGTCACTTCTAATGGGCTTAAAGAAATTTATAGAAGAAGATTATAGAGTTGCCTAGTCAATATCTGGAAATAAATCAGATTGAGATCGGGCATGATATTAGCCATTTACACCCAAATATTCTCTAATGTGGCTAGTTTAAAACAATTTCACAAAGAAGAATGGACGTCACCTCAAATAATTTCTTAGGAATGTAAAAGAATCATAGTCAGTTATTGTTCAATATAATATTTCAAAAATGATATGAAACCTTAAAGTGTGACAAAAAAAGCCCTGACAGAAGACATATGTAAGGGGGAAACTACTTTTCCCCAGCACTATAGATTCAATGCCAGTGGGTTCACTGGCATTGAAGGGTAACGGTTGATTGGATGAGTCTCAAATCACAATTCATTCATTATAGAAACATTTTTGGTCAAATAATATAGCAGATAATAGCTAGTAGGAAGGGATAGCAAAGCTTTGGTAAATGTTTGAGATTCAGCAATCAATAGGTAACAAAGGAGAAGGAAAAGCTGGAGGAGAAGGTGCAGAGGAGGGAAGTGGGAGGAGAAGAGGAAGAGGAGGTTAATATAGGGAAGGAAAGAGAGGAAAGAGGCAGGGATAATAAATCAGGTAAAAGAGTCAAAAGAACTGATTTTTCTTTTGCCGGTTTCTGGAAGTCTGCCTATCACGCACACCCAAACAAACACACACTGGGGTTCTTGGCCTTCACTCTTCCTCTGTCCTTTGGGTGTATATTTCACTACTCCTCCGTCCTCGGCTGGATGCCCCAGAAACAGATGCGTCAGGAGAAAGCACACCGAGATGTTTCTTATTATTTGTGCTCTCGTCAGTCTGCGTCTTTGTGTGTAAAGAGTTAGTGAGGATGTGACGTGTGTATATACAGTGAATGAACGCAGCTGGCTGCACTTCTGACTTCCTCTGGCACGCACTGAGCAATGCTCATCACTGTGCTCATACCTGATTACCTGTTGTGTGCTCGCATGAGTTTACAGCCGTGTTGTGTTTACATGCTCCTCACTATTGCATTCGCTCTCCCATTCTTTTTGTTTACATGTTTACATGCCACGTGTTATGTGATGATCAGTATGACAATATCCGATGACTCTCCCATAATGCAACTGTCAGTCAGCAGAGCTGTCCCAGGACAGCCCTTTTAGTGGGAGATATAATCTGGTGTCAATTGCTTTAAGATGTGCCATTCTTAACGTTGCTTTGTGTTCTGTATAATATATGGCTCACTGTGAAGTTGTTTATGAAGCATGTTCTAATATGAACATTAGTGAACAAACAGCATCGTGAAGGAACAAAGCAGACATGTCAGGCAGGAGGTTGTGGAGAAGTCCTCACAGTGGAGTACATCTCATTGTGCTCTGTTCAGTCCACTGTGTTTTAAAGTAGGAAGTGCATGGTATTATTGCAAACCTACCAAGAAAACGTTGTCCACCTAAACTTAAGAGATATTTACCTCTGGTAGACCAGCAGAGACTTACAGATCAGGTGGGATAATCTGTTAACAGAACGGTCAATAGTTGTTGACCCCACAAACTGCTTGTATGGAAGAGGGGCAAGAAGAAAACCATGGTTAAAACAAAATCAGAAGATGTCCCATTTGCAGTTTGTCCCCAGTCGTGTAGTGGACACAGATCAGACAAGAATGAATCTCTTGCTGTATCATCCTGAACAGAAGATGGAGGTGAAAGTTGGTGGTGGCTGCATCGTGCTGTGATGATGCCCCGATCACAGCACATTCATGTATTAGGACGGCCCAGTCATAGTCCTGACCTTAATCCAATTGATAATCTGTGGCAAACTTTGAAAATTGATATTAAAAGAATGTCTCTATCCAATCTGACTGAGTTTGAGCGCTTTTGCAAAGAAGAATGTGGAAAAAATGTCAGTCTCTTGATTTGAAAAACCAGCAGATTTATACCCTTAAAGACAAAAAACAGTTGTATAAAAATATTGAGTCAAAAGGCCCAAGGCAAACATGCCACTTTTCAGGGTTTTCTTTGTAATCCAGATAACACCAGCTACTGCTCGGGTGTTTATGCCATTTATCACGGAGTTAGCTTCTTGTGTGTAAAATATTCACCAATTACGATACCACAATTTTTCCTTTTGAGGTGCATATTGGTATCATGAAAGGATCGAATGTTCCCTCCAGGATAGGAGGATAAGTGCTTTTCTCAAGTGCAGTCGTTCATGTATCCCAAGATCTTATATATTGTGAACCGCACAAAGAATCGTATGCTACTTGTACTCGTTGTCTCCCGCCTATTCGGGACCGAGTCGCATTGGCACCAGACTCAGAAGAGACTTTTTTCTCCCCTGACACCCCATCCTGCTCCTCTGGGGGAAGACCAAGACGTTCGCAGGTCAGCCGAGAGTCATAGTCTCTCCGGCGTGTCCTGAGCCACCCCATTGGCCTCTTCTTGGTGTGACATGCCTGGAACACCTCCCAAGGGAGGCATCCAGGGTGCATTGGGAACAAATACAGTGGCTGTACCCCGAGCCCCTCCCAGATGACCGAGCTCCTCACCCTATTTCTAAAGGTGTCCTGGGAGGAAGCTCCTTTCAGCTGCTTGTATCTGGCAACTTGTTCTTTCAATCATGACCCAAATGTCATGACCATAGATGAGGGAAGGAACGTATACTGTAAATCGAGAACAGTATAGGGGGGAAAAGTTAGGACAATTCCATACATGTGAAGATTTGGAAGGATTTTTTTGCCATGGGGCCCAAAATTCATGGTGGCAACCCTGATCGACAGATGAACCGAAAGGCGACGCACTCTTCACCGCAACTGATCAGTGCAGCATATGTTTTACTACAGCGGCCGCACAGGTCCGTCTGTTGATCTCGTGCTCCGTTCCCCCTTTACTCATGAACAAGACCTCAACATTTTTAAACTCCTCCGTTTGAGGCAGGAACACCACTCCCCCAACCTGGAGAGGGCGAGCCACCATTTTCCCCGTCGAGAGCCATTGCAGACTAACCCAAATAAATATAGTCCGTCTTTTTACTTGTTTTAACAAATCTGCAATGCATCACATTCAAACTGTGCAGAATGCTGTGGCCAGATTTTTGGCGGGGGACAAGCAGGGGAGCTCATATAACTGCTGTTCTAGCCACTCTTCATTAGCTACCAGTTAATTCTAGCTTCCAGTTTAAGCTTCTTGTTTCAACTTTTAGGGCCCTGCATGGTCAGACCCCCCAGTATATTTCTGACATGCTTAAGCCTCAGACTTCTACCAGAGCTCTGAAGTCTGCTGATCAGAATGTTTTGCTAGCTCCACGTACTAGGTTTAAAACCCGTGGGGATCGCTCCATTCAAGCTGTTGCACCCCGACTGGAATTCTCTCCCATTGTTTTTACGTCATGTGAATTTTGTTGATCATTTTTAAAACACAGCTAAAAACATATTTGTATAGACAGGCTTTTAATTTGATGTCATGTTTTTATGTGCTTTTCCTTTTGTTTTTTGGGAAGCACTTTGTGATTTTATCTGCGAAAGGTGTAATTTTACTAACTTACATGGCTAGAGGGGGCCAGCAGAACCACGTCGTCCACAAAAAGCAGACATGAAATCCGTTGGTCTCCAAACCAGACCCCCTCCGGCCCTTGTCTGTGCCTAGAACTCCTGTCAATGAAAGTTATTTACAGGTATGAACTAGAATAAAGCAAGAATATGGCACCTTGTAAAATTAGTAGTATGTTTCGAGAGTCGCTCTGCTCTTTATAGACTAAAACCAATATAAAAGCTGACATTAGCTGGTTAACTAGTCAGGCTATTTGCTCCATTACCCAGCCTGCTGTCAGCTGGTTAACAGAATTATGTTTGTAGCTTCCTAGCTGTAGTTCTAATACAGCTCATTGTTATTTTTTCTTAAGGACTGAAAGAATATCACTGAATAACAACGTATCTTATACAAATGTCCCTTTTTAGAATGTCTGAACTTAGATATTGAGGGAAGTTTGGGTTAGTGTGCTGCTCCACTCCATAAACAAGAGAGAGCGCTGAGGTGGTTCAGGCATCTGCTTACACAGTCATCTCCGTTTGGAGTTTTTTCTTTCAGCATGTCAAACCCCCAAGGCTAGCTCAAAATGCAGTGATATGATTATATATCCCCCTGACCATGAGGTGTATCAGAATCCCCAGAAGGAGCTAGAAGTGAGAGTCTCCCTGGAGAAAGAAACATCTGAGTTTCGCAGCTGGACTCTGCCACCTTCGGATAGCAATGGAAAGGAAATTAAAAACCTGGTGCATCAGGACACAGGATGTTCAATTCATTTAATACGTTTGTTAACCAGAGTACAAATAAAATAAATAAATAGCTTTTTAAATATAATAAATTCTCTCTCTTCCTTTGCCTACATTTTATACAAACCCTAGCTCCATGAGCACAGAAACCTGTATGTATACAACAATATTTTTAATCGAGTTTGTTGTCTTTTCTTCAGGCAATATGATTATACAATTAAGTTGATTACCGTTAGTTTCAAATATCTAGATTTGGTCAACTAAAGCAAACATTTTCTATATTGCGATACAAACAGCGGAACAATTAATCAAGAACGGCACATAGTTACGTTAGCATTGCTAGCATTGCGAACTGTAAACAGCAATCGTTGTGTGTTGCTACTTCTTTTAAGGATGTAAATTCCTCCCTTAACTATAAGATTTCAAGCTTCATGAAAGATAAAAGTTGAGCAACTTTGCGGTACTCCGCTTAACTTTCCTGTGGTTTGATGAACGCTTTGTTCTCTCATTTTCTTGCATCTCAGGCTGAATGATCTCAACATGTCATCAAAAATTGAGCTCTTTTTTTTAGCAGCTTTTTACATCCTTTTGCTTCTTCTGGGCTTAGTTACTTATAAACACCTCACTTATACTTATAATTACTCATTTTAAATATTCAATTAGGAATGGCTTGTACTACAAAAGAGCATTGTTAGTGTAACCTGATACCACTTAGGCATGGTCATCAGGGGTTATTAAGATAAAAGACCTGCGTGAAGAATCTGGTCACCATCTGACTTGTCTGTACATCTTAATTATTGATGCAAAATATATATTGCTAATTGAATTCAACTCAATTTTATTTATATAGCGCCAATTCACTACACATGTCATCTCAAGGCACTTTACAAAGTCAAATGCAATCAAATCATACAGATTGGTCAAAAAGGTTTCCTATCTAAGGAAACCCAGCAGATTGCATTGAGTCTTGGCAAGCAGCATTCACTCCTCCTGAAAGAGCGTAGAGCAACAAGGACACCTGTCCGCATTGTCGATGGCTTTGCAGCAATCCCTCATACTGAGCATGCATGAAGCAACAGTGGAGAGGAAAACTCCCCTTTAACAGAGAGGAAAACCTCCAGCAGAACCAGGCTCAGTGTGAACGCTCATCTGCCTCGACCCACTGGGGGTTACAGAAGACAGAGAAGAGACACAAAAAAGCACCGAAACACACATTCATCCAGGAATCCTTTCTATGTTGTATGGTAACGGCATATGATCTATTCAGGGTCTTGATATTTCATCCATCCATCCATCCATTTTCCTACACGCTTTATCCCTGCTGGGGTCGTGAGGGATGCTGGTGACTGGCGACCCTGGACAGGTCGCCAGTCTGTCGCAGCTTGATATTTCATGCAGCAGAAAATGTTATAAACAGTACATGTTGTTGACTAAAACAAGGATTTTTTTAGAAGCTGTATAGATAACTCACTCCCTGGGTTCTATACTTGCAATGAACAAAACCAGAACAAAACATTACTGCTGTTTTGTTAAGTATTTCCTTAGTTAACACAAATTCTATTGTCATTCATCAGCATTATTGCATGTTTCTATCTTTACACATATGATGCTTAACAGTCTGAACCTCGTTTGGCTCTTTATTTTATTTAATTAGACCCACACAAACTACTAGGGTTGGGAATTGATAAGATTTTCACCATTCCGATTCCCTTATCGATTCTGTGAAACGATTCGATTCCTTATCGATTCTCTTATCGATTCTCTTATCGATTCCAATTTGGGGAAATTTTTTTAACCTCTTAAACAAAGAAAGACATGGTATTAAGCATTTAAATTTAAAGTAATACTAATTTAACATTTTAGAGACATAAAAAGACAACAAATAAACATTAAAGTATGGTTTATAGGTTGGGTTCTGCAATGTTACAAGATGAGTATAAAAACTAATCTTTAGAACCAATCTCTGCTCAAAATGGTGATCTGCACCGCCTAATCTACTTTCAGCAGTTATCATCAGTTATTGCAGCCGTAAACTGCAGAAAATACGGGGAGAGCGGCTCCTTCTGCCTTTACTCTGCTCCTGTCAGGAGGAGCTGCAGTGCGTTATGAGGCGGAGGGATATTTCAGCGTCACTTAGTTTAGAGCCCAAACAAGCGACTTCACTTTCAGAAACAAGCCCAAAAAACTGCAACCCCACAACTCATGAAATTTACAAGTGACTTTAGAAAAAATAAGACCAAAGTTGCATAAAATAAGTGGGCTTCGCAGCAGTGAGCATGCTTTCCAAGTGTGTCGTATCACTCCACCCCTCTGGTCGGGTAAACAAATGTTCCGGCAAATTCTACATTATAAAAAAGAAAAACATACCGAAAAGTCTCGCTCTCATGTCATCTTGAAGACATTCTCCCTCGAAATGTTGGCTATAGACGACGTGTTTTCTCTCTGGCCAGAAGTTCGATGGCAAGTAGGCAATTCAACAAAAGAGCCGGTGGTGGATCATGAATTGGAAAGGTGAAAAAAACAAATGTTTTTTCACCTTTTACCCGATGTATTGGGACATCCAACTGCCATGAACGTGAGCATTGTTGCTTTAACAATAGCTCTCGCGAATTTCAATGGTGAAGTCCTCTGGAAATCCGAAATAATTGTTGTTGATCGCAGCTGTGTACAACAGCTCCTATTGAATTAGCTTGTAGAGCGCTGTGCCTTACCGCGACATTACGTCACAGGATGTGATGTCGGGCGGCCATTATTGCCCATATTTGGGCAATAATGGCCGCCCCCATACACAGTGATCCAGACGACAATTTATGCTTTTATTTTCTTATTGATTAACGCTAAATTCATTAAATCACCACGAACGTATTAGTTTTAGGTATAGCTAATGATCCACTGATTCTTTCCTTGTTGACCGGACTTTCCCTTTAAAATGAAGCCAAACTTTCGATCGCTTTACCCGATGGGGCGCCATTTTTTTTGTTTTGCTTTTTTAGACTTACGCCTGGTCATGTCATACTTACTTACTGAATACCGTGTGCGTAACTTGCGTAAAAAACGTGACGTAAGCCGTGCTGCCCGGCTCTGGTGCTGCCTGGAATCGATAAGAGAATCGTGAAGCGAGCTGCCAAACGGTAACCTGACTTCCGCCAGCTGTATGTCGCTCCGCCTAGCTTCACTCACACAAGTCAGGTTAGTCAAACGGTGCCATGGAATTGGAACACACGGAACCGGTTCTGAACAGGAACCGGTTTTCGATTCCCATCCCTACAAACTACACAGAGCAGCCTCTTATCATCCTCCACTTACACAGAAGTTTCAAAACTCCACAAATCAGTGCTTAGTTAGGCTGAATCTCTTTTTTTTCCCTTGTTTGGCTGAAATACAATGCAGCAAAAACCAAATTAGAATTACTCATTTGTAACACAAATGGTGTTGCCAGTCCCCGGCGTGTTACTCCATCGCATTAGCGTGTTTGTGTTTTGCTGCAGGAATGTAGAAATGTTCATCTTCACAAGAAGGATCCCATCAAGGATCCCATCAAGCATCAAGTCAGAGAGAGTGGATACTTAGTGCATTAAGGAGTTAACTGTGCTACTGAACTAAGCCGCTGACTTCTCCTGATCTGGATTCAGGCATCAGCTGAACCTCTGAATAGGGGACTTACCACTGAGTTGCATTTGTTCAGTAGGAGTCTCCGAGGAGGGAGCAGATGTTGTTTTAGACGATTCATCTGGAAATAAGGATGTCACACTGTTACTGTCACTCTCATCATACTGATCTGGATGTGTGTGTGTGTGTGTGTGTGTGTGTATGTGTGTGTGTGTGCGTGTGTGTGTGCATGTGTGAGCATGGGTACACGTGTTTGTGCATCTTTGAGTTTTGCATGGGTGTGCAGCACATTTCTCCATGTGTAGGAAGATCTAGGCTTGTTACCTAGCAACGGCCTCTATAAAACCCAGTGTGTGTGTGTGTGTGTGTGTGTGTGTGTGTGTGTGTGTGTGTGTGCGTGCTTGTGTGTGTGTGTGTGTGTGTGTGTGTGTGTGTGTTTAAGGCTGAAGGTTTGCAGTAAAATTATGAAATCAGTATTTTCCCAAGGTTCTGCTGCAGCAGACTGAAATTGTGGACGGGTTGAAGGTTGGTTTGTCACAGTTTACTTATAAAAGTTGTAATTATTTCATGTAATTATTTCGGATAACAACAAGTTAGTCATCGAGCTAAGCTTTATTGACAAAGAATTGTCCGACAAACCTCTCCTCAAGCCACTTGCTAATGAGAAGCCAGGGAACGTGCTGGAGTGATTAGAGATTGCCGTATGGAGCATGCAGTAATGCAGCATTGCCCTTACCCCACCCTTTGCTGTGCACTACTGCTCAGCTGGCTGAAAGAGGGCTACAACAATTTGCTTTTGCTTACAAGAAAAATAAATTCTGTTGTCTTGAAATATGCTTTTTAAAAATCTCTACAATGTTTTCAACTAGCAGTTTGTTAGTCTCATGGACCATTATCGTCGTTCAGATATGTTGGTGTAACTAGGGAGTATGTAGACCTTGCCTTGCCTTCCCTTGCCTTACACCACTCTGCAACTCTTAGCATAATATATACTAAAACAGGTAAAAAAGTGAACAACAAAAACATATACTGTTGATCAAAAATATTTGAATTAGTTTGTCATCAAGTTTTAGGAGTTTTGCTAAAAGTCTGTCACTGAGAACTGAAATAATCCATTACATTATAATCCAGTGTTTATTTTTGAGAGCCTGCTTCTAAACACCTTTGACCCATGTTTTTCCATCCCTGTAACTGATGTAAAATGTGAGTTATTTGAATTTAAACCTTTCTCAGTCACCCAACTCCACAAAGCCCTAAAGGACATTTAAACCCCAAATCAGACTTTGTAGAGGTGATAAGTAAAGGCGTTCCTCAGGGTTTTGTTCTGGTCCCTATTTGATTTTCTACTTTGACAAATGATTTAAACAAAGCTATTCAAAATTGTGCTTGTGTGTAAGACGTTCTGTGTCATCAGCTCATTTACTCTTGAAGCATATTTGAGAGAAGGACTTCAGCCTGTACTTTAGTCCTCACAGGACACAGAAACTTGCTTTAAACGCCCGAAAAAACAAATGATTTTGGTTTTCGAAAAGAAAAATCACAGTTTTAAGGCTTTTTAGCTCTTTCTTCTTCTTCTTCTTTTTACCTCTAATAGTACAATGATTTGTGTCACCTTACAAGTATTTGGGAGTATTGACTGATAATCAGCTATTGCTAATCTCGTGACGAAATCCGAAACTTAAACTAGATTAAAATAGAAGTCTGTCTATGGTTGACTATAGTGATGCACTGTACAAGCAGCTGCTTTTTTCAATTTATTTTATCAGGCAAAATCTCTCACCACAACGTTCCCTATGATTAGGATGGGTGGACGTTGTTAACTACTGGTGGACAGCAACCCCGGTATGTGTTCATTGATAAAGCTCTGCTGGGTAAAATCCCTGTACACGGCAATACCCTACTTTCTGTCGGCCCCAGTAGTTACTACCAGGTAGTCACTTTTGAATGTTCCCAGGGGATTGAGTTCAATTTTGGCAAAACGGAGTTTTCCCACCGTTCATCATGGAATAAGTTACAAAAGGTTTTGTTGTTTATTGTGTATTTTTTATACAAGTTTCATATAGTTTTGATTTGCACGGTGGGTACCTTGGTCAGATCTGACCAGTAAAAAATACTTGTGATCGCAATGAAGCTTCCTAGATAAGTAAAGTTATAATATTGCCGCAATATTTGAGTTGCAGTCGCAGTGATGCATATGTGCAGTGTTGGTGTTTGAGAACTGCGGCGTTCATGTTGTATGCAACAGTATTAAATATGCAGGAAGCATGTGTGGGAGTGTAGTTTTCCAATGTGTTGGAAAGACAAAACAGCTGATTTATTTTTTCATTTTGCATCATAGAACAAAAAGATTCAATAAATATATAAACTGAGGGGCTCTTGCAAATATTTTGATGTTACAGTAATGTTATAGAGCCAGCATGTCACCAATAGTCATCCGCCTGCCTGTAAATCGGCATCATGAAACCGAAGCAGGGGAGGCTGCTAACTTTCCAGCTGAAGATCCGATCCAAGGATGTGTTTGCAGTGCGGAAAACATATAAAAATGGGCAAGAGCCCCTGCAAATCTTTACAACCCAACTAAGTACAAATGTTTTTCAGAAGAATTTGAGTCCTAACTGAAATGATGTGCAACTGTACAGATTCCTTCATCGTCTGTTTCCCGTTAGTGGCAGGTCGTCTGAGTGAGTGGGTGTTTTCTGTCCCATTTAAACAGTCAGACAGGTCTTTGGATTTAAAGCCTGAGAAGGGGAAGTTGATAGCGAGCCGACTTTTACGTCAAATTAGTTTACAGCTCAGATGGGAGTTCTTGAGCCCTGAGCGACGGTGAACCTGCCACAGAGCATCCACACAGGTGTATACCCTCTTACTAACCCTGACATCTGCTTTCCAGTTCAACGTTCGAAGGATAAAGACAATATTCTAAACGTAATACATTCAAGATTTTGGGTCAGTCAGCTGGCTCTCAGCGAAGTGACCTGCTTCCATTTAAGCATTGGTGAGCTGGATGGAAACAGCAACAGATGTGAAGCTAAATTACATCCAATTCCCCTCACTCAGCCTCTCCTGAACGGGTTTGATCTCTGGCAGAACATTTAGTCCCAGAATTGATCCGTCAGCCTACTTTTGCACATCTCTGCAACTCTTCCAGGAAATTTTGCTCACCCGCCACGGCGGTCATGGATGTGAGGACCTGTGCGAATGTGCCTTGTGGTCACAGAAACCTGCAGTAATTAAGCGATAACATCCAGACACCTGACCGCCGGGGTTCCCGCTCTTAATTGTGCACGTGCTTATGCGTGTGAACTGTGAGCAGATGGCATGCGCGTGTGCTTGGAAGCTCTAACCAGGAAGGGTGGCGGGGAGGTCAATGGGGATCAAAAAGCTCCTGCAGTCAAGCATCTCAAACATATGCGCACATTTCTTGGTCTAGTGGCGTTTCGTGAAGTTCAACGTAACACTCCATGTTAATGTCCTGTATTGAAAACCATTAAGTGTGTTTTCTTTTCCTTTCTTTTAAAAGCTTTTATGACGCTGCAACCTGTGTGGCATTGGCACAGCTCTGTCTCTAAGGCCCTGCTCACGCCTGGCTGATTCAGATAAAAGTAGACAGACAATTCGCACCAGGCATTAAGATCCATCCCGGGTGTTTGAATCTCGTTGCCCGCTTTGCAAACAAACAAACACGTCACACGGTGGGCTGTTATGGCCAACAGCAAATCTACCGATGTTTCTGCAAAATCACAAGTAGCTCCCAGCAAACATTACAACGGGTTGTCAAGCCTAAAGCACTCGCCTTCATATCTCCTAATAATAGCTCAGACATACTTCATCCAACAAAGTCATATGTTCACAGCAGGTGAATTGCACATTTCCAGAAAGAAAAGATTGTGACACTTTGATATTTTAAGACCTCATGGATCCCCTATCACTTACTACAGTTATTAGAAACAGTAGAAACATGTTTCAGTAACACTTATTGTTAATTGTAGTTATTGCTGCACACTGTGACTTTAAGAGACATTTCTCGCGTCTCCTTTTGCAAAGTAGGAGTTTAAAAGCCAACACGCTGTTTTGTAAATGGGGGGAAAAAAATATCTGTTCACTTCAGCAGCACAGGATTGAAATCTGTGAAGGCGGACCCTGGTCCAATGTCGGTCTGTTTTCTCTGCTACGGTGTTTAATCAGCTGCCTGCAGCATAAAGCACAAGAAAATAATAAAAAAAAACAAACACAGAAGGAGGAATAGAGAGGTGAAGGAAAGTGGAGGAGGAGGGGAGAGCATGGCGCTGTTTTTTCCACTCTCTTTTTGCCAGGGTCAGGAAGAGTGACAACGCACGGAGAGGCAGAAGAAGGCCAGAGAAACAAAAACAAGTTCATGTTGCTAGGATGCTTCCTCATCGGTTTGCAATCTAATGAGTCTGACTCTCAAGTCACTGAGCAGCAAGTTTCCTTTTGAAAAAATTCAAACAGATCTACTCAAGACCTTGAGATATAACACAGCAACCCATTAAGAAAAGCACTGATCCCTTCTCCTCCCCCGTGAGGGTAAAATTAGCCCATTTTCGCCATGGGAAAAAAAAAAGCGGAGAATCAGCAGACTGTGAATAATCTCTCCTATGAACTCGCGGTATCTTGTTTTACCTTCACCGACTGCTTCATTGTTGGCACACAGATATTTCTGACCTTTTCCAGCATACATACGCACCGATGCTTAAGAAGGGCAGCAGAAAAGAAGCAACCTTTGGGCTCTCGGGGACATTTGTGTGCTCCAAGTTGACCCGTTGAAAATTAGCAATGGATATAAAACGCATGGACTGATAAATAAATGCCCCCGAAGTGAAACCAAAACTGCGGCGCCCAAGTCATGTTTAAGACTCACAGACATTCATAACGGTCCAAATTATTGAAAATGAAGCGGTTTAGTCAGGTAGCATTAACCGGGGTTTTGCATTAGGTTTCATCTGTTCTGTGAGGGTCTCAGAGGTTTTTTAGTGATCAATAATGAACAAACAATACCATGAAGGAAGGAAGGAAGGAAGGAAGGAAGGAAGACAGCAGAAATGTCAGTCTAAAACATCTGGCCATTATGGAAGAGTACCAAGAAGAACACTTTTGTTGAAAGTAAGCTATCAGAAGTCCTGATTTGAGTTTGCCTTGTAGAACTTAAAAGTCCACTTTACGCACAACAGGGCACCCTCACGGTGAGAAGTGGTGGTGGCAGCATCAGGCTGTGGGCATGAGTTCTTTAGCAGGGACAGAGAAACTGGTCAGAGTTGAACTTTTCAGAAGCTTTGTGCCCGGGGCAGAGGTTCACCTAAACAAACAGCCAGAGCTGCAATGGAACGATTCGATCACAGCATGTTAGGATGGCCCACTCAAAGTCCACGCTTAAAACCAATTGAGAATCAGTGGCAAGAACTGGAAATTGATGTGCACAGATACTCTTTGTCCAAGGACAAAGATTAAGCTGTTTCGCAGAGAAGAGGCAACATTTCATCTCAAGAGATGGTCAAAGCGGGTAGAGTGTGTGTGCGTGCGTGCGTGTGTGTGTGTGCGTGCGTGCGTGTGTGTGTGTGTGTGTGTGTGTGTGTGTGTGTGTGTGCATGTGTGGTTTCTCACCTTATATGCTTGTTTGGACTACTTGTAGTGGAAGCCCCACACTGCTTATGTATTCTGGCAGCACAAACACTGAAATATTTATAGCCCATCGTGGATCACCAACAACTCATGTTGGGCGACACTGGTCCATGTATTTCTCCTGTAAGTATTTTTAGTTGCTGCTCTCAGAAACAAGTAGTTTTATTGTTTTACTCTTCAGCAACTCTGAACATCAGCCGTTTCCTTAGATTTTGCTCCACTTCAGAAGCTCCCTAGCAGAGATGGTGGGAAGGCCCGCATGTTCTGGGAAGATAACTGCTGCAGCAGAGAAAGCAAATTCATGTCTCTCAGTTGACACAGATTCATGTTGGCACTATTTTGTGTTCTAGCAGGTTAGCTGTCATGATGGTTTGTGGGTTCAGAAGCAAATTATGACACTAAAGGTGTGCTTTTTTTTGGGAGCATGGAGCAGGAAAAGGATAAACGAATCAGGTGTTTGTCTCCAGTCATAGGGATGTTGCTGCCATCTGTCATGGTAGAGGTCACCGTAGCGCCTCTGTCGCTCCAAAACAGGTTAGTCGACACTATTTGGTTGAGGATGTCAGACATAGAACGTGCTACTTGGACTGTTTACGCCCCCTAAAAGAACAGATCAGAAAATCTAACACATTTCAGCATCGAAGGGTAGCCGTCTCTGCCCTAGCGTGAACGTGTGGAAGCCAGTCCTCTGGTGGGAGCGTGGAGTTAATCCACTGATCATCCTCAATGAAAGGAGTCATTTAGGGTAGCCTGGATCTCTGATTAGGTTTTCATCCCTAGGGGCCATCCTACCAGGAACTAAGCACACCACGGACCTAAAACGTGGTGGATGGAGTATATTTCCCTTCAGGTTGGGGAACACACTGCAAAAATGGAACTAAAAATAAGTTTGATTTTCTTTAAATTAGTGTATTTGTCCTTGATTTGAGCAGCTAAATACGATGATCTGCCAATGGAATAAGATTTTTGCAACTAAAATAGGAACAACTTATCTCCATCATCTTATTTCAAGTGCATTATATCTAATTATCTTATTTCAGGGGTCAGAAAACTCATTCCATTGGCCGATCATCTTATGTAGCTGCTCAAATCGAGGACAAATACGTTCATTTCAAGAAAAAATTACTTATTTTTTGTTCAGTTTTTTGCAATGCACTCTGGTATCCCACCGGAGGGGCCAGAGAGGGTCGCTGGAATGAGGAATATCTGGGTTTCCCTCCTGAACCTGTCATCTCCTTTTCTTGTGACGTCTGCGGACTAAATTCTCCCAGATTACTACATGATTAAGTGGCAGTTATTAAATATTAACATCTGTTTCCATAAGCCTCATTTATCTACCATGAACATAACCTCCAACAACCGCACTGCAGCTGGCAGCCTTGTGGGACTGCAGTCTGGCTCCATCACTGCCACCGTAGTCGCGTCCTGTCACTTGTGAACAGCTGATTTACCTCTTCATCATGTGACCATCAAGCTGGCTAGTTTGAAATAAGACAGCTCCAAGAGTTTGACCAGAAGATAAACTATCCATCTGAAGCTGACGGTTGCTCTGAAATTGTCACCTAATTAGTTTGGTAAGAGGCTGTTCTCATAAAAAGAAAAAAAAAAACTCATTTAATTGCTGACAATGCAATATTGGGGCTGTTTGTGGTGTAACATATAGCCTGTGAGGTAAACCGCACAAGGCGGAGCTACAAAGGTTTGCTTGAAAGACTGATTCCTCCCGGACTGTCAGGTGCACTCATTTTTCGACCATGAGGCTGCGCTGCTTGGACACAGAGGTCCTGGTAGATGACTGGTAGTCACCATGTTAGGAGGTCAGGGGGGTCGTGGTCCGTGACTGATTAAACAGAGCATCAACCAGGGACGGATTCTCTTTATGTGTGTTTTTGTTCATTTTTCTTACTTTTTGGTACGGAGCCAGTCATTGTTGTCACCCTATCTGTGAACCAAAAAAGCTTCTCGAGACTCTTTGAACTGTTTCTTCTGGCCTGGGTCACAACTTCACTGCACACACAGTATGAACAGTTGCATTTGTCGTACACACAGGATGTGTGTGGTGAAGGTTCTCGTGTTTGTGTGTGTGTGTGTGTGTGTGTGTGTGTGTGTGTGTGTGTGTGTGTGTTTGTGTGAGTGAATCCCTGTATTGAGCAGCCAGAAATAGTCAGTAAGGAAATCAACGTTCCTCTCCCAGTGGCGCTGGGAGCTGTCTCCTCGACAATAGAGGGACTGTCCTGTTTCCTGCACCCCAGAGGGAGGGAGAGGGAGAGAGAGAGACAGAGAGAGAGAGAGACAGAGAGAGACAGAGAGAGACAGAGACAGAGAGAGACAGAGAGAGACAGAGAGACAGAGAGACAGAGAGAGACAGAGAGAGAGTGTGTGTTACTGTGCAATGAGGGAGAAAGCATAGAGGGTGCAGGACTATCTGTGCTGTACGCGAGTTCTGCGTCGTCAGCCAATAGAAAATAAAACAAAAGAGGGCAGAGGATGAAAAATAATGAGGGTGAAGGGAGCATCCCTAACATTGGGTTAGTCGTCTTGGAACACCTACAGAATATAGGAATCCTTGGAGGCACAAGCAAGCAACACCGTTTGTGTGAGGTCTTCTAATTGGCCTCGTAAGGGACAGAGGGCAGCCTCTTCACCTACCTCTTTTTGTGTCCCAAACAACTCTTTTGTTCAGGTGCATCATCATAATAATAATGATAACAATGATTATTATTATTCAGTTCATTTAAGTTTATGTATCAAGCACCAGTTCACAACAAATGTGATTTCAAGGCACTTTACAGAAGCAAGAGATCCAGTTTTCATCCATACAGTCACATTAATTCGATGATATAGCTTCCAGTTGGCTCCTGCTTGCAGTAAAATTCAGTCAAGTTCGGTTTGTTATGCCAATGAATAAAATGTTTTTCATCTCAGGAAGCCCATGTGATTGCCCTGGGACATTAACTTTGCACACCGACCATGCAGGTGGCAGAGATGGTGACTCAAGCTCGAGACTCTGACTTCAGACTTGACTTGGACTCTCAGTCTGAGACTCGAGTCTTTGCAACAGTTCCTACATCCGTGTAATGACGAGTGACAGAACGCTGGCACGTGAGCTACAGACTGCAGCGGCTGCTCGTGGTTTGCTGTGAACGGATGTGTTTGATTAGCCAAGTGATGTTGGTGGATTGTGGGACGTTAATGGTTCGTGGTAGCTCCACCTACATAATAAAGAACTGTTCAATGTCTCGTGAATGCTTCGCACAACCCATCCTCACGCAAGCCCGAGGCTTTTAAATGTGGCAATGGTAAAAGGGCTGTAGACACCTCTGGCTCAGAACATCAATTTAAAAAAAGTTCCTGTTTAGTTAGTTCAGTTTAACACTCATTTACTTACACACTACTCTTAGTCTCATGTAATTCATGTTCATATAACCCTATTTAGTGAAACATATAATGAAGCAGTGGGCCATATAAACTTAGGGATAAACAGGTGTTAACCTAGTCATTAAAAAGACAAAATTCAGAAGTTCCACATTAACAGGTTTTAATCTCGTTTAATTCTTTTTCTTAGAGCATAAGTCTCTATATTTCTGATAGGGTAAATATTATACCATTGGCAGTTTTTTAAGGTAAATTAAAATGGAAAAGATAATTTTTAATGACTATTAACATTATTTGAAGATAATTAGTAAATGTTTGTGTGGCAATCCAAGCATTTTTATTTCAGTTCTTAGAGACTTGAAACTTGACTCTGACTTGGGCCAAAAGACTTGAAATTTGACTTGTAAAAAAACCTACTTTTGAAGATGTCTGGCATGTGGTGACAGTGGAAAAGAAACGCTTCCTTTTACTGACAGGAAGCAGTCTCCTTCAGAACCTGGCACAGTGTGAGCAGCCATCTGCGGCAATCAACTGGGGTTGTGAAACGACAGAGCAGACACAAAATAAGAGCATCAGTGGGGGCAGGAAGCAGAGGGGGCAAGAGGTAGGGGTCCTGGGATAAGCCCAACCTCAAAAGGGTTTTGTACAGAATTTATGTGACAGCTCATCACAAAGCAGTGCATAACTGTGCTGGAAAATATTACATGGCTTTTTTTATTTATTTGTAGTTGCATTTTGCTGTGGGGAGGTTTCTCTTCAGCAAATATTCTAAGTATCGACATGTAAAGAAATGGTTTAGGTCAAAGCGAATTAATGTGTTAGAAAAAAAAAAACATCTCTACTCCAGACCTCTTCATATAACAGAAAAACCCACTAAGAAAAATCACAGATCCTTTTTCTTCCACCATGAGGATAAAATTAGCCAATTTTCACCGTGGGAAAGGACATCGAGAATGAGCAGACTGTGAATAATCTCCCATATGAACTCGCGGTATTTGGCACGCATGCGCACCCTTAAGAAGGGCAGCAGAAAAGAAGCAACCTTTGGGCTCTTGTGCGTTGACTCATTGAAATTAAGCAATGTATATAAAACACGTGTACTGATAAATAAATGCCTCTGGAGTGAAACCGAAACTGCCCCAACTATTGTTTAACGCTCACAGATATTCATGACTGTCCAAATGACTGAAAAGGCAGCCACGATCAGCTCTTCACTCAGCTTCATTGTGTGCAGTCGAGTCAATCAGAATTAACTTAAAAAAAAAAAAAAAAACAGCATCGCATTGCAAAGTGAAATGTATTAGGTTTAATTTCTACTCTGGATGGAAAACATACGCACGCTTAAGGCTCAGACAGTTCTTTATGAAAAGGTTTGACAACCATGTATCATTTTCCCTTCAGCCCAACGTTTTGTGCTATACCCAATAAACGACATTGACATTTGTGGTTGTAATGTCACAGAAAGTTCAAGGTTTGAATACTTGGCACTGTGCGGTGGTCTTGGGAAGTGGAAGCAGTCACCACAGCAGTGAAGTCCTCTAATTGGTCTGCCCAGGCAGTGAATTCACCTGTGACAGCACCCTCAGCAGCTAGCTGAGGGAATAAGGGCATCATTCCCATCATCGCTTCCACTGTGAGAAACAGGCTGGAAGGACCAGGAGCTCCTTCTTTAGACCATTAGAGCTCATCCTTCATTGGATCAATCAGTTAACTCCTAGGTTGCTCCTGGGGAAAAAAAATATATAAATCGGTATTCATCATTTTAAAGCCACCTGTTTTCCAGCGATTTCAAGGGGAGCAAAGCTGATTCTCTGTGAAACAAAAACAACTCGACTAAAAAAGAAGCTGAAGTAAAGTCGTTCATGCTCAGATCTTTTAGGATGACAGACGGGTTTACGACTGCACCTGCTCCCAGGCTGGCCAATATTTACATTTAATTATTGAAACCCGGATTTATTTAACTGAGTTTTGAGCGAGGGCTAATTAAATTGAAGTTCTGTAGTCCGGTGGCCATCTGTCTCTGCCAGTAATGCACTTAGCGGGTTCGCAAGTTGTGGAATCAGCAGAACTGAAAATGTGAGAGTATGTGGAAAGTCTGCAGCTTTCGCACAAAATCTTCCTTCGCTGTAGCCCTACGTCGCACTGAGGATTTCAGAAAACAAATCCAGCATCTGGAGTTCATTTATTCATTAACTAATCACTGGTTGAACAGAAGACCCAGAGGTCTTCTGTAGGATTTAGCTCTGGTTACAGTGATGGTCGTGGAAGAAGGTTGATTCTTCAGCCAATTCTTTTGACCATCATCCTGCTACAAAGACCCAATGATGACCCATTTTGCATACAAAGAGGTTTTATTTTAAAATCCACTATTTTAAAGTGTTGATGATCTTATGCGCCGTCTGTTGGAAGAGAAGCAGGCCTAGAGCATCTCACATACTCTACCATACCTGATAGGCTATGAGGGGCTCTCCCACATCTTTATCTTCCTTTTTGTGCATGGCCCACATGGACTGTTAGTAGCTGAAAGTAAATACTTACATTTAATAGACCAACGCACATATTCTCAACGTTCCTGTTAGCATTTAGCAAAGCCAACATGCTGATATCTGTAATTAAAGGACAGAGGATGTTTTTTATTTTCTGTGCCTCTGAAATAGCTGGCTGCCAGAAAGCTTCTCGTGGCTGTTATGGAGAAGGAAAACCAAGATGCTACTGAGATATTCTTTTTTTTATTATACCCACCTCACCCTAAAAAGAGGAACTTTGGTTCTTCAGGTTCTGGAAGCAGTGAATTTTAGGTGTTTCCTTAGGATGCATCTGCTGGTGTGCCTCCACTCAACTCAGTTGGTATAAACTAACTAATTTGAAGATACCAAAGCCATCATCAATTGGGCATAGTACTCTTGGTGCATGTAAATGTATGACTTTGAAGAAAATACTACAAATATTCTTTCTTTCATCCTCCTGGTATTTAGTAAGTAGGAATAATAATTCTGGTAATCCTGACTGATTTAAAGTTTATTCATGGTCCAATTTTCTTGTGTTTCAGAGCTCCTTGGATCTACGAAGAAGGTGAATGTGAACTTTCAGGATACAGATGGGTAAGTCCACCGCTCCTCCACCGCTCATGCATTTCCTTCAGCTGTAGTGGGAATCTAAATGCCCATTCCACCATAAGCATTTATGTATGACAACACAGCGTTTTGTGTTGCACATCTTTGGCAATACGCTACGTTTCAGGTGCTTTTCTGTCTCTTGTATGTGGCATTATTCTGTAGCCCATGCGGTGTTTGGCTACATCCACGTATTAGTAGATGATCATCATCTGTTCCCCATGCTGCTGGTGGCTTTCACTTTAGCATCAGCTGACATGTCAAACAACAGTCCGTGAGTAATCTCAGCTAATCGAACAAAAAAGAATTGCCATGGAGCTGCTTTTTCATTGATAAAGCAGCTCTATGGCTTTTCTTTAATTGGCAATTCTTGACGAATTGCATGTACGGAATCAATTGCAAGTTGATGACCAGATGTTAGGGTTGTTTTGGCGGGGGCGGGGGGGTAGTTGATGGGCCAAAACATTTTCACACATTTCGTCTCCTGATTGATCCACTTGCAGCTCAGTTCTTTCCGCATGCTGTTAGTGAGCCTCCACCAGCTCATTCATTTGGGATCTAGTTTCCCTTCCTGCTAATTATCTGGAGACTGAGAGGAAACCGACTAAAATGGAGAGAGAAGAGAGATTTGGTACTCTTCACTCCACTAAAACGACACAGCCTGCATCCATGTCAAGTATATTAGTGGGGTTGGATGAGCATGTTTAGACGCTCACTCGCGAGGTGATTTAAATCGCTGAATTTTTCCCTTAATCAGCTCTGACCATCAATCAGCAAGTCAAACATGGAGAAATCCCATTTTCTGTTTGTTTTGATATTAGTGTTAAACATCTTTGGGCTTAGCATTATTTATTAGATTGATGTGCTTATTCCGTAGAAGCCATTTCCTTGCTTTGTTTTTGCTGTTGTCATAGTCCTTCGACATCTTCACTTAGCTTCTTTCCTTGAACCTGTTTCTGCTCACCTCTTCCAGTGTATATGCTTACTTTACCAGGGATCGGCTTATCATGGTTTTTGTGCCTCTTTTGGTGATTTTGTTTTACTTGCAATTGTTATTTGTTTTCACATGCACCTATCTGAAAATCTTCGGCAATCTTGGTAAATTCTGTGAAACTTGCCCAAGTTGGCATTGACCCCCTTTGGGAGAAGACTTTTTTTTTTTTTCGTTTCTGGAAAAGTTGACTTCCAGCTTCCTTTTAAATAGCCTCTTACCGCTTCTTTGCTCCCCTTCAGTCCTAAACAACTCATTGGCACCGCAAGTCATTGCATTTGAGTCTTCAACTTTCACATTGAGGGGTGATGTTGTCAGTTTCAGCTGATAGCAAATGCCTTTGGTGCATTTAGTGATCTGATTAATGACTTTTCAACTGGCCAGTCTCTCGTCAGGTCTCAAAATCATTGGCTGAGCTCAAAATCAGCCAATTCCAGCCACAAGTCGACTTGTTTAAAAGAGAAGGTGTCAGGGCGATGTTGTTGTTCCAACTATGGCTGTGGTCTTTGGTTAAGCAGGCTAATGACATTTTCAAGATGTGGACCTGCTGCAGCATAGGCTACAGACGAGTTTTTACATATTTATAAGTTGTGACTTGGTTGATGTGATGGCACAACAATTTCTAACAACAGGCTGGAGCCTCTCAGGAGTGTCCATGTTCTCCTTGTCCACGCAAAGGTTTTTTCTGGCCGTCTCACAAACCAAAAAACCATGCATGCTAGATTTATTAGAGATCGAAAGTTTCCCTTCGGGATGAGTGATTGCTTACTCGTTCCAAATGTATTACTTTTGGCCCAGCGAATGTGTAGCAGCACGTCCTGGTTTTTCTTTCATCCTGATAGAGACAGACAGCAAGCCCTGCTTCAACTCTGCAAGGATTGGCAGTGTATAGGAAACGGATGGATACATGGATGTATGTAACCCTCATGCAAAACATGCTTTCACTCAGAGCTTCTTGCTAAAATGCAAAGGGAGTTGCTAGTATATTTTTACTCTCGGTTGGAAATTAGTTGTTGTGGCTCGTCATATATTTCTACGGGGTTTCAGTTTTTGTGTGTGACAGAACTTTAAAGCTGTTCTTGTGGTTCATAAAGCTAGTGCTTTGAGCGTCATATATTTAATGACTACTATTTCAACAGCTATTCCCTAGTAGATGTCTGTCCGGGATATGGGATCACATTGCAGCTTTGTAATACCCCCGTCAGGCTATTGGGTATCTGCCCTTCTCTTCGATGGCATCAGACGACAAGATATCATAAGAAAACGATGCTGATGATATGTTGGCTTTTTTTTTGTGCCAAACAAACTTTTTCGAATTAGGGCCGAAAAGGTTTAAGTTTAGTCTCATCTGAGCTTAACACAGCCTCCACAAGAATTTGGGAGGTTTTAGCTGGGCCGTGAGGTTTTGTTTTTGGAAGAAAATATTTATGTCTTACAATCCTACTCCTTAGTCAAGACAAGGAAAAACAGATTATTGTCACCTGTACAACACAATCAACACTTGTTCAAAGTTCCTGCAGATCCTTCAGTGTTGCTGCCGGTTTCTGGGCAGTCACCCTGACCAGTGTCACTACTGTATTTATTCATTCTGTAAATATGTCCAGTTTCTTGTTGGCCATATTTTCTCCTAATACTGGTCACTGCATTATGGTGTACATATAATGCTGTGGTTTGTTCTGTTACCTTCTTCTGACCGATACTTTCTATGTTAGATCATTTTGATCCTTTGTCCCCTCTAGGCAAACTATCGCTTTGGCTGCTCTGTAAAAATAATCTGTTGTTTTTACTGAAAACCTTTGGCAGCTGTGATTACGACAATTTTTTGGTAAAAACAAAAGCAAGGTGAACAACCCACCTGTATATTTTACATTAAAAATGTAAACCGGTTTACAGAACCACCTATATATTTTACATCAGGGGTGTCAAACGTACGGCCCGCGGGCCGCATCGGGCCCGCCGAACAATTTAGTCCGACCCGGTGGCTAAATGGATTATCATTATTCAACAATGATTTTTTTTTTTCCCCAGTGTCCTGTCTGGCAATGTGGCAATAAGAATTGTTGTCTTAATGCCAAAAAGAGCTCATCAGATTTGACTTTCACAAGTGGAGCAGTACGGCTTTTGCCATAGTGCTCCACTTGATTTATGAATGTGAATAGTTTTATTATGATTCATGCAGGGAATATCTCAAATGATATGGACACTACAATGGGAAAGTAGGAGAGGAAAGGAAGAACAAGAAGAAAAAAAGAAAAGGTGAAAGAAAGAGGAGATAAAAGGAAGAGAATGATAAAACAATTATTGAAAAAAACATATACTTCGTTTAAGTACTTGAGATCAGATTAAGCTGTATGCGGCCCCTAAACCAAAATGAGTTTGACACCCCTGTTCTACATGATAAAACTGTGGACTGCTTGTTTTATTACATCTACATCTACAGCTATTTTTAAAAGTATTATCTTTTTAGGATTTATTGTGGCACTTGTGGCCCTTTTTATTGAAGGTAGGCTGACAAGAGGGGGAAGACTTGTGGCAAAGGACCACAGGCTGGAATTGAACCTGGGTCAGGCGAGCCGATGACTGACGCCTCCGTAGGTGGGCTGCGTGCACTACCCCTGCGCCACCAGCGCGCCCTAATTGTTACTTTTAAATACATAAATTATGATTAAAAAAGTGTGGTCATGGCACTGGTCATAATCATAATTCATGTATATAAAAGTAACAATTAGGGTGCGCTGGTGGCGCAGAGGGTTGCACTCGCATGGCCCACGCACCGAGACCCCAGTCCTCAGCTGACCCGGATTCAATTCTAGCCTTTGGTCCTTTGCCACATGTCTTCCCTCTCTCTCTCTGCCTACCCTCCTGTCAGTGTGCCTTCAATACAAAGGGTCACTGCTTCCACAAAAAATCCTAAAAAAATATAAATATAACAAACAAAAAATAGCTGTTAAATATACATGTAAAGGTAGCAAGCAAAAAATCCTCTACAACTGATGGCAGGTACTAACTCAAAAAGACTCATGGTTGAAATTAAATAAAAAAAGGTTCTTCAACAAAGCATTGCTTTAAGGGTATGCACATTTATACAGCTTGTAGTTTCCCGCTTTTTAAATCTATTTTTGTCGTCTTTCCTCCCATAGATTTGTTTGCTTTTTGCCTGAAATGAAAAGGTCACTTCTAAAGTTGGGAAATGATTAACAAAACTTTTTTTTCTTGCATCACAAACACATTTTAACATGGGTGGGAACACTTTAGAGACTCACCGTTCAATATCTTTGAAGGCCCCTTTTCCTATTCTTTGTAATAGAACCTATATATATATATATATATATATATATATATATATATATATATATATATATATATATATATATATATATATATATATATATATATATATATTGTATAGGGTAAAATATTTCTTTGTAACATTTTAAAGCGAAAGAGATTACATGAAACACTGTGGCTGCCCGCATTAGTTGTGTTGGAAGAAAACCCTCATTCAAGTGTACAAACAGGAAGCTTCAGATGGGAACAATGATGGATTTGTGGAGGGAAAAAGACAAAGATAAGAAAACGCAAGGGAGTAACTGGAAAGGAAGCACCAGATATGGGAAATGGAAGAGCTTGATTGAGAAGCAGTTGGACTTTACGACGGGCCGTTTAAAGAGAAATAGAGCAAGAGAGAGAGAGGTGTGTGTTTGCAGAGAAGGAAGAAGGAGGGTATAAATATTGCATTTTACGTTCTACAACTTGGCTAAGCACATGCTTCCTTGCGCTACACCAATACATGCAGCCCACTGACGCTGCAGGTCTGCACAACACCCATAGATGCTTAGTTTTGCTCAGCCTGTTGCACTTATTTATGATGGAATCCCTGTTTAACCTTGGATGGAACATATGAATCAAATGGAGAAGGTGAGCAGTATTTATTGCTAACTTTAATCCCTCCCATGGGAGGATGTTTGGACTCTAACAATTTATGTTTCTTTGCTGTTGCCTGCTCACCTAATCCATCCTGCAGAACAAGACAGCAGACAAACTTTACATAGTTTGTCATATATGGTAATCCGGGGTCCTCAGGAGACTTTAATTGCCCTGATTCTAGTGTTAAATGAAATCACTTTTAGTAAGTAGTTTGACACAATATGTCAATCTCTATTGGGGTGTCCATTATGCAGAGACGATCAAATCCAGCATAAAATATGCTTCCTTCTAAATTATTCGCCACAGTATTCTTAAAGCCACGATGATGGATGATGGCTAACTAACTGAAGATATTTGGGTTGTACAAGTGATCTCAGTCACCTTTAAACAAGTTTTATGCAGTGGTTTTAAAATATAAATCGTATTAGGTCCTGAACCGGGATAGCGGCAGTCTCAATTCATGGTGTTTAAAAAAAGAACATATTAAATTTGAACATGCTATTATTCAAATTTTTTAGAAAATAAAGAAAAGTATAAAGAGAAAGTCTTTTGACTGACATTCTGCAATAGAATGTCAAGTGGTTGCACTGGGGTTTGTACCATTTTAGAGTAGGTGCACTACCATAAGATTTAGGTGAACCTTTAACTACATTATACAAACCTGACAAGTTGGTAACTGGATTCAAGATTCTTTATTTGCTCTTTGTACACATATGCTCTGTCTGGGTGCATAGGAGTTTTTGTCCAGAACTAAGATTATAGTCAGCTATCCAAAGGTGTGAAGTGTCTCCTTTAGATTTCCCAGTCCTTTTCTCCCCATCCCCGGACTCCTCCCTCTGCCCGCTCCATCACGCTGCCACACATGTAGGACCTTGGGGAGGGGGGCGTTACTGGAGGTTCCCACTTTCTGGTGACGTCCTTCACCCCAATTTTATTTTGCACTTTAGACACCTTCACTCACAACATTTTCACAACGCACATATATGTAGGGCATTGTCTGGGGGTTGGGGGACAAGGACATCTGGGGGGGGGGGCTTATGTTGTGTGAGCCTCACCTCAGATGGCTCCCTCCAGCCCCTCTCGCATTTAGACACTGAGGGTTCTGGGTAGTTGCCTGGAGGGGGTGCGCTGGCATCAGCTACCTTCCGGAGGGGGGGTGGACTGTGCCGGGCACCCCCTTTGGTACTCCTGGTTTTAAACACACTTGAGAACAACATACAACAACACAATATCTGAGCTGGCGTAGGGAGGATCGGGGTCTTTCTCACACCACCGTTCTCCGGTTGCCACCCGGAGTCTGGGGCCTGGAGGAGGAGCGGGCCGCCGGGTCCGGGGTCTTGGGGGAGGGTTGCTGTGGGGCACCCGGCTGACATTCCGGGACTGGGGCTGACACTTCTGCTCTCCCCAAAAAAGGGGTGGGGGTGGTTAGGGTATGGAAGAGGGGTATTAGGTATTTGGGATCGTGTTGGCCCCGCCCCTGGGGGGCCTGTGCCGGGGGTTGTCTGGTCCGGGTATGGGATGGGGGGTGGGGACTGAAGCAGGCACGGGGTAGGCAGGACAGTGGTGGTGACACTGCCCCCCCATTTGGATTTCAGGGATTGCCTGCTGGGTCCGGGGGCCTGGTACCCCTTTGGGGTGCAGGTGCCCGGACCTGGTACAACGTCGTTTTTTTGAGAGTTTGTGCATTGTGAGTGGGGGCACTAGGGTGGGAAGGTGTGAATGAGACTGTGTGTGTGTGTCATTTATGTTTATTTGTCAAGTTCGGGTCTGAACTGCTCCCTCTCCCAAGAACATCTCAAGTCTCGGCTAGTGAGACCTGCCCCTCCTCCGCTGGCTGGCGCCTTGGCCCGCTGGTGCATTGGCGGCCCTGGGGTTCCGGGGTGGATGTCCGGGCGGGTGCCGGCTCGTTCCTGGCGGCTGCTTCGTGGGGCTTGGCCCCCTGGGGCTCGGTCGGGACTCCCACCGGGGGTCGGGGAGCCCCTGGGGCCTCGGGTCCCTGGGGCCCATGGCCGGTTCCACCTCAGCGTAGCTGGCTGCTGGCGGGGCCCGCGAGCTCGCCGCCGCAGCTCCTGGGGGCTTCGGCATTGCGGCGGCTTGGGGTTTTCCTCGGGGCCATCTCTTCTCTTCCCTTGGTGGGGGGGGGGGGGGGCAGATTTCCTGTGTCGGTCCCTCTTGGGCGCCCATGCTTTGGGGATCCCTTTGGGCGTCTGGGGTTCTGGGTTCCCCCTGCGCATGCCTTGGTGCTCTGGGGGGATGAGTCTTTGGCTCTTCACAACCACTATTAAGCATTTTTCTTTTGGATAAACTTTACATACACAAGTGCACTCTCATAAATAACTATAGGTAATGGGTTCCACGTACTTAGAGATTCACTTCCATACAGAAAGCCCATATTTTTATTTATTTATTTATTTATGTATTTATTTATTTATTTTTTTTCTTCTTTCCACTTCAGCTATCACATTATACAAGCCAGATTAAATAATAACACATATAATTCAGCAATGGTATCAGGGTGTTACTTTTTTACATCTGTTATACTATATCCGTTGGTTGCGCTGTTCTTTTTGCATCTCTCTTTGCAGGTGATGAAGCAGACTAAAGACGTTTTATCATTATCTTCCTTTTATCTCTTTCTTTCACATTTTCTCACCTTTTTTCTTGTCCTTCCTTTCCTCTTGTAGTGTCCATATAATATGAGATATTCCCCGCACGAATCATAATAAAACTATTCACATGCATAAATCAAGCGGAGCACTATGGCAAAAGCCGTATTGCCCCACTTGTGAAAGTAAAATCTGTCAAGCTGTTTTTGGCATTAAGACAACAATTCTTATTGCCACATTGCCAGACAGGACACTATAAAAAAAAGAACATGCTATTATTCACATTTTTTATAAAATAAAGAAATGTATAAAGAGAAAGTCTGTAGTCAGTCTTTTGACTGACATTCTGCAATAGAATTCCTGAGGCAAGTGGTTGCACTGGTGCTTGTACCGTTTTAGAGTAGGTGCACTACCATAAGATTTAGGTGAACCTTTAACTACATTATACAAACCTGACAAGTTGGTAACTGGATTCAAGATTCTTTATTTGCTCTTTGTACACATATGCTCTGTCTGGGTGCATAGGAGTTTTTGTCCAGAACTAAGATTATAGTCAGCTATCCAAAGGTATGAAGTATGTCCTTTAGATTTAAAGAGACAGCACCAAAACAAGTTGTTCTCAGACTCTGCGTGGAGCTTGCATGTTCTTCCCCTGCATACGCGGGTTCTCTCCAGGCATCATCTCAAAGTCCTAAAACATTGTGTTTAGGTTACTTTGTCTCCTTAGGTTGCTGTTGGGGAGGAGTTTGTTTGTTCTGTGTGGCTTTGTGTTCTCCTGTGATGGACTGGCAACCTGTCCAGGTTGTACCCTGCCTCTCACCCAATGGTCTCTGAAGAAAAGGTGCATGCCCCACTGCAAGAATGAATGGGTAAAAACATTCATGGACTCATAGATCATATGTACAGTTTATCCCAAAATTATTCATACCCCTAATTTAATCTCATAGATAATCTGTGGAGGGAGCTAAAGATCAGGGTGATGACAGGAGGTCTTGAAACCTCAAAGACTTGGAGCTGATCATCAGGGATAAATCACTGAAATACCAGTGGAAACCATCAGAAAGCTGGTCAGCAAATATAAGAAGAGTTTGACTACTGTAATGCAAAAACTATATTTTTTATTGGATATTAAGAAGGATATAAATAAGTGTTAACATGCAATTTGTTAAAAAATGTGAAGAACAATTTATCCACCTTTTACATTGTTTTATCTGTTGAGCGATACCTGTATCATTTCCTGTTGGGGGCAAACTTCAACAAAACAAATTAAATGAAAATTGTTTAATATCTGCCAGAGTCATGAATACTGTATTTTTTGGACCATAAGGCACACCGAATTATAAGGCGGACTGTGAATTAACGTGTCTATGTCCACACATAAGGAGCACCGGATTATAAGGCGCATTAAATATTCTTCCCAAGTGTGTGATATCACTCCACCCCTTCACATGCACAGGGAGAGTTATCCCTCTCTGTCGGGAGGACAGAGTAGTTGGACTACACTGCCCGGTTTCTAACATAAGACCAAAATAAAACTTACTTTTATATTGAATTAACTTACTTGGTTTATTTTGATAACATGTACTCTGGGCGTGGGCTGCCTTACATGAATGCACTTCTAGTTTCAACATTACAGTCAGGCGGTCTTGTAGACAGCTCAGGGGTTCAATCAGGTAGTGACACAGTGTACCGTAATTCTCTGAATATCCATTGAGCAGAGCGGTTTCGTTGCTAACAAAAGTCATACTTACACATTTTAACAGATTTTTGAGTGCATTGTACCACATCAAATCGGTCAGTAAGCACAACGGTAATCAAGGACCACCGTCAATTTTTGAGAAAATTTAAGGATTTTAAGTGAGTCTTTTAGTCTGGAAAATACGGTAGTTTTATTTATTTAATTCTTTTCTTGTTTTCTACTTCACATTCACTTTCTTTCATTGGTACACAAAAGAACACATTTTACATTTCCAACAGAGCTGCAGAATATATCTTTGTTTTAAAGGTCTCTGCGTCTGAGGTTTCTGAGAGGTTGCTGTCCAGTGTTGTCAGGTTTTGGCAAGAAAACATGATTGTGTCAGCCATTCTTATATTACATTTGGTTGCTTCCGGTCCACAACACCAGACGGAGGCAAACATGGATAACACCTCTATTCATTGCACATTCGACCACTTCTTTGACATTTCCACCTGACAAAACATCTCTGAATTCAGTCAATAGGAGCTGCACTGATGAAAAGCCAAAATAAACATCTATGGATTCCAGTGTTTCTACTCCCTGATCCTTACATTCTTATAATAGGATGTTCAGTGTTCTGAAAGAGCACCCGACAGCCCATCAGTAAATGTGCCTCGCTCAGCAGTTTTCTAAATGTGGCATAACAGATACAGCTTGATTGCAAAACTGAAACCTGCTGGTTAGCAGAGTTAGCAGTTGGCACTGACTGAGTTTTTCTTTCTTCCTAACAAATCTCTAACGAGAACGATAGCATTGATTTGATTTCACTGTAAAAAAACCCCAAATAAATAAAAAATACAGCCTTTTTCATTTGCATTGTTTATAATGAGGTGATGAAAATGATTTTGTTTTTTACCGAGGTTTACCTGAGGTACATGAAACCTCATAAAAACATAACATTTAGCAAAAAGGCTCAATAGATTCTGTTTTAGTGACATATGAATATGAAAGTATGTAGCAAACAGGTGCCACCAATCAATCAATCTGTGTGAACTTCAGAAAGTGGGAACGGCGCTGTAAAAGCATTTTTTTATTGCAGCTTGCCACCCCGGAGCTTTCAACACTCTGTGTTAACTCGCCACCAAAGGGGAAAGACATTAGCAGTGACCTGAGAGAAGCAATATATAGATGCCCATCAAACTGGAGAAGGCTATGAGGGCATTTCCAAGCAATTTTGACAGACACCGTTCTTGGTTGGACTCAATGCAATGGTTAATTGCTGCAAGTACTTAAAGTTAGCTCGTTCCCCTACATGGACAAAAAGGAATTGTGTTGGATAATCCAGGTGATAACAATAATATCAAAGTTGGCTAATTTTTTATTGTCAGCTGCCCTACTCAACATCAGATCTAGCTGATCAACGTCTGTTTTTTTATAATTAGTCGCCCACCAGAAGATCCTAAGGTTATGTTTACACCTCGGACTGTCCTGCTGCTGCCTTTGCTTGCGACTGTATCACTGGGTCACATGTGCTCAGCGGTCCTGGCCTACCTGTTTTGGTCATGGATTAAAAGTTCGATCTGAAAGGGGCTGTTGAGTTGATCACAAAATCCTTGGTTGGCCAAACTATTCTAAAGTGAAATGAGAGGCCATCCCTCTGACAGCTAAAGCTCGGTCCTTGATGGGTCATGTGACAGAACAACACGTCAGCAAATCTACAAGAAAGAAAATAATTGGCCACCTGAGCAAATGTTTGCTGAAAGGATATTAGCCCCTTTCAAATCACAGTTCAGTAATAAACACGTAACCACGGACTCCTCATTACAAATCACTTTGTCTATTCTTATCATACAAGATGAGCCGCAGAAATTAGTGGCCATGTGAGCGTTCAGATCATCTACCTGGGATTGCAGAACTCAAGAGGCATGGCTAAAAACCTGCAACATTCACAATGCGTGACAGGTGTCCAAAGGGCCAAGCTCTATATTGCAAGCCTCATACGGGCTTTTTAATCCTATCCAATGCTTTAAATACAAGCAAAGATGTTGGGCACCAACTCAACATATTACCTGCATCAGATTCTGCTTAACTATGTATTTTACAGATCAGACTTTAAAAGGTTCATGCTGTGCCTCTGTTATGTGCACAGCACCACAGACTCCCGCTGCCTCTGCAGCCATCTTTGCTTTTTCTAGCATATCACCGTGCTGCACTCTATAAGGTAGTGAAGTCAAGGGTCAGCAAGGTGAACAAAACAAACAGCCTCAGCCACCAGTTCCAGCTTCTTCTGATGACTTTTATTTCCTTCTCATGACTCTGAACACCCCTCTTTTTTTTCCCAGCTTCCAAGAACTCAATGTTTTTTATAGCTACTTGGAACACACCTGCACTTGAGTGGACCAAGCCACAATTAAACAGGGAGAGAAAAAACAAAAGCTAAACAGAAAAACAAGAATAAAATTATTAATCTAATTTACAAACTCATCTACATAAGGAGATGTTCTACAAAATAAACCACGTAATACAAAATAACTCAAAAAGTTACTTTAAAGAAAAACAAACACAGCAATACTCAAAAGAAAACCCTCTAATTGGTAGAACCCAGCAAGGCAATCAATGACATCATCCAAACATTTAAGCAGGAAATACTGGGCCGGCTACAGAAAGTAAATGAATCAGAAATAAGAATAAGGGACAAATGGTGAACACAAACTGAACCACTTTGTCACACACTCATTCAACAATCCTGCATTTCCTCTGACATTTCATAGTGGCTACGGGTTTCTCAATTTCTCCCGAAGTGGAATCAGGTTGTACTGGAAGAACTTCAATTTTCTTCCGAGCCACAAAGAACACCTGCATAATAGATGTAATGTGGCAGAAGGTACTCTTGCATATTTTTTTGTCTTACCCAAAATGACATAACTTTTCGTCTGTCATCCTCCAATAGTTTTCATCTGTATTTAACTATTGTTGTAGCACCTGATCCTGGATCCTGTTAGGATACTCCAACACTTAGAAAAACCCGGATTTTAACTTAGGTACTGATCTGATTCTAAGTATGATAATTGCTAAGAGATGTATCCTAAAACTGGAAGTCTTAATTTAGTCGCCAAGTTTGAGACTTGTTAAGGTGACGAGACTCATAAACATTCTAGATGTGGAAAGACTGTGATCCTAATTTACTAGTAACATTCTTTAGTTTTTCAGGATACAGAGTCAAGTGTTAGAGCATTTGAATACTCAACGGTGCTCTCTTTATTCAACCACCTTATTTGAAGTATGTTCCTGGTCAGATGGACAGCAGTACAGTGGAGCAGGTGACACTACTTCAACTTTTGTTCCTGTCTTTATTTATCAAGCTATTTATTATGATTTTTTAAAAGTTATGATGATAAATGTCTTTGTCATTGTTCTGGATTTTTTTTGTCCATTTAATTCATTTATTTTTATTTTGTTTTCTCATTACTATTCATGTATTGGTCATTGTCCTCTTGTACTTTGATATAATTTAAATCAGAAAGCTTTGTAAATAAAATGTACCAAAGAATATGTGTAGATCACGAAACGAAAGGATGTGGAGCAACGTGGCTTTGTGTCTAAACAACCTGAAATTGTGGCGGGGAAGTGGAAAGTCAAAAAAGTCTACATAAATATGTCTATTGATGGCAGACTAGGGTTGATGGGTCGGGTTATTCAAAGATGCTTGACCTTAAAATGTCTTTGCTTAGTCTAAATCTGGGCAGGACCTATTTTTTTAGAGCTTCATAAAGGCAAAGACTGACAGACCTTAAAGGAGCTATAAGTACGATTTTACTGTAAAATCAACCTACATCATTCTCATTTCTCACCTAGGATGGTTGTAACATTCCCTATAAACAATCGGTCCTCTCCATCAACAACATCGTTGTCAAGCTTTTCTCCTTTCAAACCTAGAGGTACGGTCCGGAACTACTTCGGTTCAGAGTGTAGCCGTGTTTACTTCCTGGTTCCTCAGCCAATCTTATGAGATTTCCCAGGGTTCCCATTACAGCAGCATTTGGTATTTTATCTTGACAAAAGAGCAGCATCCTGCAAACATGGAAGACAGTAAGAGAAGCAGACCAGAGATAGAACAGAATACAACATCCTTTACCTATCCTGTGGAAGTAAAAATTCTGTGGAGTTTCACACCATTTAAAAACGGCAAATTACACTGGCAAGCTGTTGTACTGATCTGAGCCACAAGGTGTCTGTATTACTTATTAGCTCCTTTAAGTAGACAAAAAACACTATCAGGCCAGCTGACAGACTTGCCTGGGCCAAGACAGGATAATCTGACACGAGGCCCCATCCATGAGTTTCCGCAACAATCCATAGTTACCTTAACGTGACTGATACTTTGTTCTATTTCCTTCTTCCTCGATTCATATTCTGCCTCACTGTGCTAAAGTACATCATGGAATATTTGCTAATTGCTTCTATTTATCCTAACATAGACCCCTAACATCAGACTGGTTAACTGGCACAGCAGCTCAGATACCGATCACCTTATAGATCAAAATCCCTACAACTGACTTTCTTTTTGCAAGAATGGTTTTGATTTGTAAGGCATAGAGATAAAATAAAGTTAGGATGTCTTCAACACATGTCCATGAAGTAAACCTATTTATCAAATAATCAAATAATTTAAAGAACAAAAATTTGATTATTTATTAATTTATGATAAAGTGGAATTGATTACTTTTATGCATGTATCTCCAGTTTTATTAAAACTGTCACATGTATAAATAGCGATTTTGCCACTTTCTAATTTATTGAATTTGTGGCTCTCTTAGTTTTCCATATATGCTCCAGTCCAAATTGATTTAGATTTGAGCTAACCATTCTTTAGCACTTGAGGTGCTACGGCAGTGTTTTCACTTTATTCACAGCCGTTCAGCCCAGATCTTGTGTGCAGTGCAGGTAATGTCAGTCTAGATAAGTTAAGAAAACACTGCGGCCATTAACGTTTACCAAACATCACATATCACACTTGCCCTAATTATAACCACTACTAGGTGAGATCCACAACAGATCCTTAACAGAGACTGCTAGGCTTGTTATCGCCTTTAAAGCACAGGACACAGGGATGAGAGAGATCTGTCTATCGTGGAAGAGGATTGGAGTCGAAGGTTGGCTGGACCTGTGTCTCAAGGTGTGTTCCTCAGGTGATGCGGTGCCGTTTCTTTATAATGAAGCGATGAAGCGACTCCCTAACCCTACTCAGTACTTTACTAAGCAGCTTAATAAAAGTTGTTTCCGAGCCCAAACCGTTTTGTGGTGTTGTGTGTGTGTGTGTGTGTGGGGGGGGGGGGTCTTACTCAATATTGCAGGGACAAATACAAAAGTCAAATAAAAACGTTTTATGTAACTTATGTAACTTTGATAGTTGGAGGGGACCCCAGTTCTGGGCCCCAGACAACTGACCTGTGTACACTACATTTTGGCTAAATGTGAGCAAAATGTGTGCATTTTGAGCAAAGGGTGACTCTGCTACGTTGTAAGTACTGGTTAGAAATGTCTTGTTATGCACAATCTTTAAACTGACAGTGTGTTTTCCTTTTACTGTGTCTGTCACTTCTGATGAGTGCTTGTTGGAGACACTTTCATTCCTGCTTGCCAATCGATGTCCTTGGGTTATGTGATGCCTTTTTTCTCCTTATGCTGCTTATCATGTTTGCCTATCAAAGCTGACATGTCATTCTTACCCTCTGGCTTCACACACACAAACACACACGCACGCACACACACACACACACACACACACACACACACACACACACACACACACACACACACACACACACACACACACACACACACACACACACACACACTCCCTGGATCCTCTGCAGAACAGAACATGGTTCCCCTTGCGCTAATCTCTCCGTCCATTCCCATCTCTCCACCCTCTGCCCTGTTTAACAGCTTTGCAGCAAAGACATGTTTGATCCCTAATCCTCTGCTATTAAATCCATTTGTCATGCTGTCTTTGTCATTATCTCTGACTTATGATTGTATGTTTATGTTTATGGCTATGTATGAACGTGTTTGGTTTTGGCTATAATTTGTCTGGCCCTATGAACTCATGATGGGTTTGTGTGTGCCACAGGTTTTCTCCCCTGCATCATGCAGCTCTTAACGGGAATCTGGAGCTGGTCTCTCTGCTGTTGGAGTCGCAGGCCGCTGTCGACATCAGAGACCAGAAAGGTAAGGAAGAAACCCGCACTGAATTGTAGAAAGGCAGATATTTGGGCTTTTCTGACTTACAAAAACACTGTGTTTAACTCTAGTGCACAAATACCTACAGCGTTCTCTATATTTATTTGTACATCCGGTAAAGATGTGTGAAAACCTTAACATTAAATTCATATATTCAAGATTTATATTCAAGAATTCAAGATTTTCTTTACCACTTTGACTTATCTAACCATCCTTTCTTGCACATTCTCTGCTGGTCAGTCCTGAGTCCTTATGCTCTATTCTCTTCAGCTTACCCCAAATCTTTTCTATTTGATTTGGCTCTGGGGACTGTGATGCTCATAAAAGGTTGATTTTTGTGTCCAATGAACAGTTTCTGTGTTGATTTGGGCATACAGTATGTTTTGGATCATTATATTGCTGTAAATCCCAGTGATGACAATGACAATTTTCAGTGTTCCAGTCCAGCAAGTTTTTATTTAAAGCAGTGCCGTGTAGCTTTTAGCTACTATAGGCGCTAGACCCGTAACTTCCCAGTTTAGCACCCCTGAAGGCCACTGACAAAAATGTACTGTTACAAAATTAAACATTGGGCCTCCATGTTTTGGAATCTGACAGCAGAGCACTTTGGACTAGCAGATTGAGAGGTCATGGAGTTACTTGTAAAGACAAGGCCACATTCACCCCAAAACTAGATTAGTTTTGCTGTTACAACAGTCTGAGCTTAGACTGCCGTAACCGACCCGCCCATGCTACATAGGCGCATTTTTGAGAAGCGCGGCCCCCGCAGGGCATTGATATGCACCAAGTTCTATATATTGACCTGAAAAATATTTACTATATCTCAAATTAAGCTTTGGGTCAAAATTTACACAGTGCTGCTTTAAGACATCCTGATATTTTTAAGAGTTCAGAATGTCAAATTATGTTTATGATGGTGAGACAGAAATGACTCCTTGCATCACTCCCAAACAATGAGTAGCATTTAGATGGTATCTAACAGGTGTTATGGGGACTTCAAGATGCCACTCTTTATTGCAATTCCCCAACAGTGGCCTTTGGAGATGTTTCACCTGTCCTTCCCTTCGTGCTCACTGTGTGTGGTTACAAGATTAGAATGTGTGTATTATTTCTAACATTTAGTATATGTGCATAAATTAAAAGTTGGGTTTTTGAAAAAGATTTGGTGTAAAAATTTGCGACTGCCATAAAAGTTCTATTCATTTTAAGGGTTTTCACAAACTTTTTAGCGGTGCCAGTGAATGTGGCCGCCACTGCACAGAGCTCATGCGACATGACTTAGCTTGCAAACGGCTGTTTTTGGTGCAGGAATGCGGCCGCTGCACTATGCCGCCTGGCTGGGGAAGGCTGAGCCCATGAAGATGCTGCTGAAGTCAGGTTCATCTGTCAATGGCCAATCAGACGAAGGCCAGATACCTCTGCACCTGTCAGCACAACACGGCCACTATGATGTGGTGAGTCACACCGCCAAACAACCTAAGTACCTGAGGAAAACCTTTTTTTTTGTGAGTGCTAGTCTGTCTCTCAAGCTAAGCTGGAAATGCTCTATATTTTATTTAGGTGGAATCCTGTATGAACAACTGACACACCTCTGTGCCTGTGTGTTGAGGTCTGTTGTCCTGCTAGAAAGTGAACCAGTGCACTAATTTCTTTTCTAGTTTTGGACATTCTTTTTTCTTCCTCCATGATTGCAAACGGCAATCATGATAGCTTTCCACTATGGTTTTGCTCTTGCTTTTCTTCCATAAAGGCCAAATTTGTGGAGTTCATGACTAACGGTTGCTCTCTAGAGAGGTTCTCCTAACTGAGCTGTGGATCTCTACAACTCCTCCAGAGTTCCCATAGGCTCCCTAGATGTTTCTCTGATTAATCCTCTCCTTGCCTGACTTGGCAGTTTAGATGGACAACCATGTCTTGGCAGGTTTCCAGTTGAGCCATACTCCTTCCAATTTCAGATGATAGAGTGAACTGTCTACTATGAGATTTCTAAAGCCCAGTATATTATTTTCAAACCTAACCCTGCTCTATACTTCTTCATAGCATTATCTGTGCGGTGTTCCTTGGACCATAATGTGGTTTGTTCCATAAAGAGCTCTGAGAAACTTCTGAGGCCTTAAGATAAGAGATAAGAAGAAGTACACACAATGTACACACAATTTTAGTCATAAAAAAACAACTTAGACTTAGACTTAGACAACTTTATTTGTCATTTTGTATGCACAGAGTGCGTACAGAACGAAATTTCGTTTGGCATACAGCTTGAAAAATTACAGTGCAGCAGTGATTTCCTAGTAACCAATTGAAATGTAAACAATGTAAACAGTGCAGGAGAAAACGACAGTGGTAACTGAGAGTTCAGCAGCATTTGTAGTGCTAGATAAGGATGCAATGATGGAATGTGCAAATATACGAATGTTGTACAGAGTCCATTTTGTGGCTGTTCAACAGTCTGATGGCATATGTGCAAATGTGTAAATGTGCAAATATGCAAACGTGCAAATGTGCAAATGTGCAAGTATAAGAATGTGGTACAGAGTCCATTTTTGTGGCTTCAGCAGTTCAGAGTCCATTTGTGGCTTCAGCATTTCAACAGTCTGATGGCAACAGGGAAAAAGCTTTTGCAGAACCTGGTGGTCCTGCAGCGGATGCTGCGGAACCTCTTCCCAGAAGGCAGCAGGGAGAACAGTCCATGGTGGGGGTGTGAGGGGTCCCTGATGATGTTACGGGCTCGGGACACACAGCGCTGAGATGAGATGTCCTTGATGGAGGGAAGAGGAGCCCCGATGATCCCTTCTGCTGTCCTCACCACTCTCCTCACGTTCTTCCAGTCGGAGGCATTGCAGTCTCCACACCACACGGAGAGACAGCTGGTCAGAATGCTCTCTATGGTGCTTCTGTAGAAGGCCGTGAGGATGGGCAGGGGTAGGTGGGCTCTCCTCATCCTACGCAGGAAGTACAGTCGTTTCTGTGCCCTCTTCACCAGTGACGTGGTGTTCACAGACCAGGTGAGGTTGTCCGTGATGTGCACCCCCAGGAACTTGGTGTTGCTGACCACCTCCACAGCTGAGCTGTTGATGAGCAGTGGAGCGTGGTCAGGCCGGTTCTTCCTGAAGTCTACGATGATCTCCTTCGTCTTCTCCACGTTCAGGACCAGGCTGTTGTCTCTGCACCAGCCCACCAGCTGCTCCACCTCCTCTCTGTAGTCCTGGTCGTTGTCGTCTCTGATCAGGCCCACCACCGTTGTGTCGTCTGCAAACTTCACGATGTGATTGGTGGTGAACCTGGGGACGCAGTCATGAGTCATCAGGGTGAACAGCAGGGGGCTCAGGACGCAGCCCTGAGGGGAGCCCGTGCTGAGGGTCATCTAAAGTTAACAGAAGACATGAATTTACATCCATCCATCGTCTAACACGCTTATCCATATTGGGGTAATGAGGGGTGCTGGTGCCTATCTCCAGTGTTCAATGGGCGAGAGGTGGGGTACACCCTGGACAGGTCGCCAGTCCATCGCAGGGCAACACAGAGACAGACAGGACAAACAACCGTTCACGCACACACTCACACCTAAGGAGAATTTAGAGAGGCCAATTAACCTAACAGTCATGTTTTTGGACTGTGGGAGGAAGCCGGAGTACCCAGAGAGAACCCACGCATGCACAGGGAGAACATGCAAACTCCATGCAGAAAGACCCAGGATAGGACTTGAACCCAGGACCTTCTTGCTGCAAGGCAACAGCGCTACCCACTGTGCAGCCCGACATGAATTACATAAAGATTAAATTACACCCACTCTATTTCAGGCGACTTCTGAAGGCCCATTTACTCTGGTTTTTATTGAGGTCACAGTCAGGAGGCTGGACTTTCCTTTCCCTTCAGAGTAATGCATGGCTGTATGGCGGTCTAAAACCCCAATAAAAATTTATTAATGTTTGTCGGTGTAACATGACATCGTGGGAAATGGTTCGGGGGTGGGGAGTAGGTTTTGGGGGGATAAAGACACTGACAGAAAGCACATGGCTTATTTTACAAAAAAGGACTTACATAGGCACTCAAACTTCCACTTTCCACTTTCTGTTGTTTGGGAGACAAATCTGTGTCATTTTGCATCTTCTGTGATTTCTTTGTGACGTGCTTATTTGTGTGTTTTGTTTGGTTCTTGACTCCAGTCTGAGATGCTGCTGCAGCACCAGTCGAACCCATGCATCGTGGATAATGCAGGGAAAACACCTCTGGACCTGGCCTGTGAATTTGGCAGGGTCGGGGTAAGGACCGGTATTTGAATCTGTCTAAAACTATCTATTGTGTGGGGAGGATCAGATGTTTTGCTAACTGATGACGTCTTTGTCATGTATGTCTGTGTGTGTGTAGGTGGTCCAGTTGTTGCTTTCTAGTAATATGTGCGCTGCTTTGTTGGAACCTAAAAAAGGAGACACAGCAGACCCCAATGGGACGTCTCCGCTCCACCTAGCTGCCAAAAATGGGCATATAGACATAATCAGGTAAGCATTCACCTCTTCAGGGTTCCCACAAACGACATGTATATACTATGACTCAGGATAAGTATGGGGTGTCAGAGTGTCATTCTTTCCTTCCCTGTGTCTTGTTTTACAAGCCCTTCCTTCCTCTTGCACCCTTCCTTTCTTCCTGCTTTCCCTTCCTTCCTTCCTGGTGCCCTTAATTCTATTCTTCTATCCTTTATGCCACTTCTTTCTTTGTTTTCTTCCACCCTTCCTCATGTGCTTTTTAAATCCCTCCCTTCCTCACTTCTTTGTGTCTTTTTCTAATTCCTTCATTCTTTTCCTTCATCACAACATTCTTTAACTTATCCTTTCATACTAGGAATGACCCTTGTGTCCTTTCTTCTTAATTTTCGTCCTTTGTTTCCTTCCTTGTGTCCTTATTCTCCCCTGTCCCCTTCTGTGGACTTTCTTCCATCCATGTGTCCTTCCTTCCTGTCTGTCAGTCAGTGTCTGGTTTATGCAGATTCCCCATATCCACATATCAAGCCTACCTAGTATAGAAATGTCTGCTGTAAATAGATGAGGGATTTTTGTGTTTATATTTTAAAATGGTTGAAATGAACTGAGAAGTAAGACGTGAATGTTTACATGGAAAAATGTGCAGGAACCCAGTCTCACACTTGTCTAAATGTCTTCTTGAGATATCATGGCTAAAAATACTCAAACACATGGATGTTTTTGCAGGTCCACACTGTGCTCCTTCTTGTGTTAGTAAAATTGTTCTATGATCATTTCAGCATGGTCTAAACCAACTTTTGTCATGATTTAAGAAGAAGACTCTGAACGAGCGCAACTACAGAGGCAGGTGGTTAGGTTAAAACGTTTATTGTAAAATAATGGGTCTGTACAAGAAGTCGTGCGGTCTGGTCCGGTCCTTCTGGGCTTCTGCTGGGAAGATGAGGAGGCTGGTGAATGAACGGAAACAGCTCGTGGGGAATTGTGCTGGACTGATAACTCACTGGAGGAAGGCTGGGGTCTGGTCTGGTCTGGGGGGGGGGGGGGGGGGGGGGGGGGGTATCCAGTGGTCCGAGTGCAGGTCCAGTACTCTCTCTCTGGTTGATGGTTCGAGGGTGGACAGGCAGGTGAGCGCAGGCAGGAGGGCTAAGCGGTGGATAGTCCGAGGTCCCTCTCGGGTTCCAGGTTGCGTTCTATTGGTCGTGTCCAAGGTCTGCAGTTCAAGGCTTGGTGTCTAGGTCTGAGTCCAGGATTCTGCAAGGAAGGAGCAAGAGCGAAGTTAGACACAGGCTTAGGTCTCAGGAACAGGACAAGGTTTAGGTCTGTACCAACGCTGAAGTGTTAACGAACTGACGCCCTCCTCCTGGTTCCATCTCCTTAAGAAGGGTGGTAATCAGCTCAGATGTTGTGCACCTGCCCGTCCAGCCCTGCTGAGGAGAGAGAGAGAGAGAGAGAAACCCTGGCCTGCACCCAAGACCCGGAGTATGACAACTTTTGTCTATGCTTTTGCGAAACTCAATCATGTCTGCTGGGAGTTTTCAACTTCGGGTTGAAAACTCCCAGCAAAATGGTTAGCAGCTGCAGATAAAACCACACCACAAACCTCCGTCGTTCCCAGCTGCAGTGAAAGATGACAGTGGACAGGGGAGAGAGAACCGGGTCATAGAAAAATGCAACTGGAGAGATAGTAAGGAGAAGAAGCAGGGAGGAGATTGAAGCCTGTTGTAGCTGATAGAGCAGAACGTGCCTCTCCAGAAGTGACACTGATGAATGATGCTCAGTAGCTGTGCCTAACAATCTGGAACAGACACACTTATTAAATGAAACACTTGAGCGAAAAAATAATTACATATCTTTTCATTCCTCAAAGGTTTTTATTTTCCTGGATTAAATTTTCTTAATTGTCTAAACTTATTGAATATTGTCATCTAAAGAGTTTGGGATAAACTGAAATATAAACTACATATCTACTGTGTGATGTACAGTCCATAGTAAAAATAGTCATATTTTGTTTACTTTATAGCCAAACGTTTTTTATTGGTACATTTAGTCAAAAGCAAACACAAGGTTGTTCATAATTGTGAAGGGGGAAGAAAGGCAACATGGTTTTAAAATTTTTTTTCTTTTTTTTTAAAGTCCTAAAAGTGTACGTAGTGTGCATTTAGACTCCACCCCTGTACGCGGACAGCCCTAAATAAGATCCGACGAGTTGGCTGTCACCAAAACCAGTAAATCCAATTCACCTAGACTGTCGGGCCAGGCAAATAGATCGTTAATTGGAGAAGTACCCCAGAGATTGGTTTAGTTAAGATGCAAACATTTCAAACTCCATGCTGTTACTAAGAAAATACTCAATATCATTTAAACACTGCAGCAACAATCTTTGAAGCTGCAGAGTTAATTCTAGTTGAAAAAAAACATAATTAATTACAATTTGACATATGATATTTTAACTACCTTAATTATGGGAAGAAAAACAATAAGTAGGGAACATTTTATTCCTAATTATATATATATATATATATATATATATATATATATATATATATATATATATATATATATATATATATATATATACATATACATATTTTGTTGAGTTATTTATTTTGACCTGCTCTGCCATAAACTCAACTTACAATACTCTAATCAAGTGAAAAGAGTAATCCGGCTTTAGTCACGTTCTCCTTTAATTGTTGCACTCAGTATGAACATCTTTACCTTTGACTTTTTTATTATATTATAATTGCTTGTCTGTAGTGTGCCACAGTGTGCTTCTATTTGTCTATCAATTTGGTGTTTAAGTGTAAATGTTCATACAATTAAATGTTACTAATGAGATAAATAAAGGATCATTCTAAACTAGAAAAAGTTGTGCTTCAAAGCAAACATGGATCTGGTGCAGACAACGCTTATTTTTCACAGTGTAAACAAGGATGTGGTCCCAGCAAATGTATTCAGCAGCAGCCCTGGACAGTTTCTGCCTTTCTGATAATTTTGCATTATGTTGTCTGGGACGTTTACTTCACTGTTGCAGATACATGAACTTTAGAAGAGTTGTTCTTCTGAACCACCCTGTTCATCTTGTCGATAAAGAGGATCGCATCTGTTTTTCCCGGCTGCCCTTCTCGGAAAGTGTTAAGAAAGAAAGTCATCGTTAAAACAAAGCCAGGAGAAGTGCTGTTTGCAGTTTACCACAAGCCGTGTAGGGATCGCAACAAAGGTACAAGAAGGAGCTCTGGTCAAATGAGACCAAGGCTCAGCTTTTTAACTATGTGCAACCAGTGGCAGCTCCTGACAAATTTCTCAGGGAGGCAAATGTTATGAGGAATGCTATGATGACCTGTTTAATTGGTAAGATACTAAAAAATAAAAGTCAGATTGCTGATTTTTCACACTGTTACATTGCGATGTTTAGTGTGGTTTCTTGCTCAGCCACTGGATGGCAACAGACAAATGAATTGTACATACTGTTCAGTATTTTTGTAAAATAACTAAAAAGTTAAATTCTCAAATACAAAAAATCTGGTTCCACAATAGAACAGTGACACTGTGGCCATAAAACATACAATTGTTATCATATATTTTGGCCTTGAAATCACTGTTAGCACAGTCTGCAATATATTGCTATCATGGAAACCATAGCAATATTCAGATCAGATTATACTAACGTGTGCACGCTGTACATATCGGCCAAGCGTGCAACACATAGACATTATATACATAGATGTCTCATTACGTGCTGGAGCGCATTCTGCGTCGTCGCCATATTGGATGGGTCTCTCCTAATAACCGACAATAACTACTGACAGTAGATCACCATTTTTGGCTGAGATTGGTTCTGAAGATGAGTTTTTACATGGTGAGAACATTGCAGAAACCCAACAGATGGACCATAATTTTATGCTTATTAATTTATTATCTCTGTGTTTCACAAACTAAGGCTGAATCACTTTGCCAAATTAAGTACCCTGGAGTTACAGAGTGCCAACACATGCGAGAACCTGTGCAAAACAGTTCTTTTTCAAGGGTCTTAAATTCCAGCCCTAGTTGCAAGCAGGGTAGTGTGACCTGGACATTTTAAAGAACACTTTCCCAGGCCTTTTAAAAAACGTGTGTATGCATGCATGCATTCACAGCACGCAAAAATATAAAGAAATTATTGTTGGTGTGTAGAGAAGGCTCAGGATTGTTCATGTGTGAGAGAGTGAAATAAATTTAAATTAACAATCCAACTCATTGCTTTATTAAAATATAAAATGTATAAATGTATACATGCATACATTTGTAATACCACATGCCTCTTTGTTTAAGAGCATAAAACAAAGTATTTCAGTATGAAATCATGTATTTATACATTAATATACCATATGTTTATCTGTTTAAGAGCATACATTTATGAAATATGTTGTTTAAACAACATATTTCAGCATTAAAACATGTTTTTTATGTGTGACAGCATCCAGTATCATAACCACATCTCTGACGTTTGTAACAAACCGAACCGTGTGGAAATTCAGGGTGTTATGATTTATTTTAGTTGGGCAAACAACTTCCTCGGTACAAATAAATGCACTGGGGGTGGGTGAGAGACCCACCCAAGATGGCGTCCGTGCTGAAAGGTCAGCTCCGATAGGCAGCACCAATCCATGGGGTGTCTTCCTATATAAGGTCTATGGTACAACAGTGCGTGTGACAAAATCACGTTGAGGCAAACCCTCTCAGAGCCCATAGAAATGAATTGCTGTGTCCAAAATTTGAAAAAAAGAGAATCTTACCGTGATTGTGTATGAGAGCGCCTAGGGCAATTTTCTACTTGACTAAAATAGCCAAAGCCGGTCACTTATTCTCTAAAATCCCCCAGACGCTGCAGCTTGAAGAACTGACATTAATGGCTGATGGAATTACATGGACAGTGGATCATTTTTGGAACCCTTTGACAAAATCTATTGCGCAGAGTTTTGTTCACAAGAACCTTTCAAACTTATATATATATATATATATATATATATATATATATATATATATATATATATATATAGAGAGAGAGAGAGAGAGAGAGAGAGAGAGAGAGAGAGAGAGAGAGAGAAAATAAGATTTAGGTTAATCTTGTCCAGAAGCTGTTTCCCTGGAGAGGGACTCTTGCGGGAGAGACCACAAGAAGTTGCAGATTGTTTATTTTTTTTATTATTTCTTTTCATAAAGGGTCACGTTACCCTTTATGTTGCTGTCGGACATTTTCTTCATATTGCAGACATTTTGAGGTCCGAAATGCAGGAACAAATTAAAATCCTCAAATCAGAGCTCCAGAGGATGTGCTGTAGAATCCCAAGCATCATTGCAACACCAGTGTGTGCAATTCAGCGATTGCACAGAACTGCTGGCCTGCAACATTTAGTAGGCTTTGAAATTTCTACAGTGCTGTGCATTTGCATAATGCATACTAATATCATTTTGGCCAGTAGGTTGGACTTTGACTGAGTGTTTAGCTTTGTTGTAAAAACAAAAGAAAAACAGGAAACTGCAGCTAAATCTGTGTAATTTCTTTCGATGTCGAGGTCAGTGACGAAGTAGAAAAAGCTGTGAGGAACCTAAAACCGCTTAATGTAAGTGACTTTAAGATTGGCCACTTAAACAGGTTGCAGGAGCAGGTGTTTTTAGAGCTGCATTGTCTAAGTGCATTTTTTTTTTTTTACATTAAATGTGTCAGAGAGGAAACATCAGACAGAGCCAGACTGGCAGTTTCCTTTTGGTTTCTGTGCCAGCTGTGTCCAGACTCTGCCGTCACATTGTGTGTAATGAACAGTGATTAAAGTTAAAGACTCCCAGCCAGAATGCAAACGGGCAGAGAGAACAAACTTGGTTGGGTGCATATTTTATTCTGTAGCATCTCCTGCAGCCTCGCGACAGAACAAGTCTGATCATCTGCAGGGTTGCCGACCACATTTATAGGCACCCCTGGCTAAATCATCAAGAAACCCTTCACACAAGTGTGTTTTCTACTGCAAGACCTCTCATACTGAAAACACCAAACTTTTCATTTAAGTACATTTGCTCAGTTGAAGAAAAGTCAAGAGTAAGGAATTATTCTTTCATTAACATTTCCCCCATATTTCGAGGTTAATGATACCATGAACTCTAGCATTGTTTCCAGAGCTTTGGTAAGAGGAACAGGCCCACAGCATCACAGATCCTAAACCATACTTAACATTGGACATGGGGATTACTTTACACGTATCTATTCTGTTTCACATCAAATCCACCTGTAGTGTTTGTTGCTGAAAGATTCCCTTTCAGTCTCATATAGATCCAGTGGTTGGGATCTAATATGGTTACATTTATCTCAAAGGGACAGTTATCAAAAATTGTGCCGCTGGTGATTTTGTAAAAAAAAAAAAAAAAAAATGTATTCTTTACATGGCATTTTTTCCCACTTAATATATGTATTCAATGAGAGCTACATATTTTCGGTGTGCAATTAAGGAACAGTTAATTTAATGTTTTCTTGCAGATTTGATCAAGAGTGCTGTCTCATTTTCACTTCTCTCTAAATTAGTTCTTCCAGTCAAACCAATAGATGGGAGCCCAGATATGGCATGTCTTAAACCTTTTTGTAGCGTACTACTTTGGTACAAGACAAAATAGACCACACAGACTCTTTCACACAGCCTTCAGAGTGAATGACCTCAGTTACTTTTTTGGACATATTTTCCATTCCTCTTTTCGTTGAAACGGCCATCCAACTCTCTCTCCCTGTCTGTGTTTGTTTGCCCTCTGCTCCTGCTCTCAGACTGCTGATCCAGGCCGGCATTGACATCAACAGGCAGACCAAAGCGGGCACTGCCCTGCATGAAGCAGCCCTGTGTGGAAAGACTGAGGTAGTGAGACTCCTGCTGGAGGTAAGTGGAACTACACTGGAAATCCTTGGAGCACTAAAATCTGGGACAGCCCTGTCACATTGGCTTCAGCATGTTTGGCCCCAAGGAATACAACGTATTTATCAAAACATTATTCTGTACCCCACGCAAAACATCAAACAAAGTATTCCTTTGAGAATGCAAGTGGAGATTTTAAATGATGTCAGTTTGTAAAAAGTAAAATAAGGATGGAAGGAGGCAAATGCTTGTATTCTTAGAGTTTATCCCCTTTCCCAGTTTTTGAACATAAAAATATATACATCCTACACAAATTGCACTTTTTAGATGGATTCAAATAAAGATGTATATTGTTATGTCTTATTTTTTATCGTGATTAAGATTTTAGACTTATTCATTTACCTGACTGACTGAAATCACAGACCTAAGCATCGTCATGCACCTCTAGAGGTTTCAGCAAGGCAACGATGAATTAATGAATAATTTATCCACCAGAATATTCAATTTAACACATACAAACCTGCTGTTGTGCAAATGGAGTAGACAACAGATTGAACCCCCCCGGTTCTGCAGGTGGTGACCACAGACCACTTCTCAGTTCCTCTGCTTTCTGAATGATGTTTTAGTCACTCTTGAATGCTGACTGTGCTTTCACTCTAGTGCAAGTGGAGATTTTAAATGAAGATTAAAAACACATTTGTTTAGGACTGTTTTTGACTGTTCTAGTTAAACTGTTCTACTGAAACAGCATTAGTTAAACTTTTTTAGTCCAACTGTTTATTGTTGTTTCTACATTTTATTCCTACTTGCTTATATTCTGTTTTATTTTCCTGTATTTTAATCATGTAAAGCACTTTGCATTGTCTCTGTACTGAATTGTGCTATACAAATAAACTTGCCTTGCCGTGCCTTGCCTAGTGGTAGCATGAGACGGAGTCTACAACACACAGAAGTGGCTCAGGTAGTGCAGCTCACCCAGGATGGCACATCGATGCAAGCTGTCGCAAGAAGGTTTTCTGTGTCTGTCAGCGTAGTGTCTAGAGCATGGAGGCGCTACCAGGAGACAAGCCAGTACATCACGAGACAATGCTAGACGTCATGTGGCTGCAGTGTGTCAGCAGTTCCTGCAAGACGAAGGCATTGATACTATGTACTGGCCCGCCCGTTCTCCAGACCTGAATCCAATTGAGCACTTCTGGGACATCATGTCTCGCTCCATCCACCAACGCCACGTTGCACCACAGACTGTCCAGGAGTTGGCGGATGCGTTAGTCCAGGTCAGGGAGGAGATCCCTCAGGACACCATCCACCACCTCATCAGGAGCATGCCCAGGCATTGTAGGAAGGTCATACAGGCACGTGGAGGCCACCCATGCTACTGAGCCTCATTTTGACTTGTTTTAAGGACATTACATCAAAGCTGGATCCGCCTGTAATGTGTTTTTCCTTTTTAATCTTGAGTGTGGCTCCAAATCCAGACCTCCATAGGTTAATATCCAATACATATATATATATATATATATATATATATATATATATATATATATATATATATATATATATATATATATATATATACATACATATACATATATATATATTTTTTACAGAATTTGAACCCAGTGCTTTCAAAATTCATCAGACAAGGAGGATGATTTCATTTATCAAGGGCAATAGCTCTCCAACCCACCGTTAGCCGCAGTGAAGCGTCTCCAAAGACGAACAGCTGTTCATAGTCGCCCAACATCATCTCAGAGGGACTTACATCCAGGTTTTGGCTGTGCCAATCCAAAAACTTTCAGATTCCATTGCCATTCAAATGCGGACTTGCTGGTGTGCTTTGGACCATCATCCTGCTGCATAAACAGAGTGCGCTTCAGCTTAAGGCCACAAACTGTCGGCTGAGGACTCTCCTGCAGGATCAGCTGCTGGAGAGCAGAATTCATGGATCCATCAATGAGGGAATTCATCCAGGTCCTGTTTGATGTTGTTGTTTTTGTAGCTAATGGAAGACAACCTTTATATTTTCTGGTTAGCAGTGGTTTTCCCCTTGAAATTCTCAGACGGAAGCCCTGTCTCTGTCTCACTGTCGAATCATAAACACTGATCTTAAATTAGGCGGGTGAGGCCTGCAGTGCTTTCCATGTTGTTCTGGGTTCCTTTGTGTGACTCCTAGATCAGTCTGCAGTGCCCTAAATAACAAACCTCTTGGCTTTTATTTCTCAGATTAGACAGACTTAAGGATGCATGATTCAAAAAGATGTGTATTTTTGTAAATACTGCGTTTTTAAGCCAGAAGCTAAGATGCCAGATATCTTTTTGAAAGTGCTTTTGTAGAGACACCTTTTACATGTTTTAATTCTGCCGTTTCATCTCCAACGAGGGAGGATGGAGCACATTCTGTAGCTTTCAGGAAGATGTTTTTGGAAAAGATTAACTAACTAATGACACATTATAATGTGTATAATGTGCTATTAACCAGTTTAATCAACAGAAAATCGCTAGATTCTGGGATGCACAGAGCTTTTGAAATAATTCAGACCTGTTCATTTGCTCTCAATTTTATTTAGGGATATCCAAGTAAAGCGAGCGGAACACTGATGTAAAAAATAAAATCCTTTCACTTCAAGATGATACTTAAGTTTGTGTTTGTCCGGCACATGAAATCACAATGAAATGCAAGAAGGTTTTGATGTTTTAACGTGATGAAATGTGGGAAAAGTTTCCTCTTTTCCATGGAGATGTACGGCGTTAATGTTTTTTCCTGTTTATAAAAGGATGTGAAAAAAAACAACAACACAGCTTCATGTGATACAAGTGAGTCACATTACTGTGCTAAACAGCAGGAGCGACACAAATGGCCTTCTTGTGAGGGTGACAACAAATGCCCCAAGGTTTAACGAAAACAGAGGGAGCAATATGTCTCGATGGCTGCGGCTCCCCCAGCTTCACAAACTAACGCTGTCACTGAGGACCCTGACTGTGAGAGGCTGGGAGACTTTACCCTGAAGCACTTGAGGACTGGATTCATCATTGTTCATTTAGTGCCTGTTTGATGCCACAGACCCAAAGAAGATATTGCTCAGCTGTCCCAGCTGAAAGTTAAGAGCCAGAGGGGAATCTGCTTATGTTCTATTGATGTCATGATGCTGAACCGCTCCTCTCTGAGGTGCATGCAGGCAGTTTGGATTATGAGTCTAAAGCACAGGAGACATTATGTTTCAGTTTTTAACAACTATAGAGCATTGCGAGACAATTTATACCCTGTGAGTTTATTCTATGTCATACAACAGCTACAAGCATCTATGTATTTTATCAGGATTTTATATGATCAACACAAGTTAGGATAAACTGTCAAGTGGATGAAAAATCTGAAGTGTGTGCATTTATACTCATGTCACTTTACTCTGATACCCTCAGATAAAACCAAGCGTAACCAGTTGCCTTCAGAGGTAATCCAATTTAAGAAGTAAAGTTCAAATCTGCGTAATTTAATTTCAGTATCCATCCATCCAGGATGGAGCTTAATACAGGGCAATGCTGGAAGAAAACAATGTGTAAAGGTTGCAAAAGACTGGGGCAGATCTTCGCCTTTCACCAGATGAACAACCCTAAACACACAGCCTGAGCTTCAGTGGAAGGGTTTAGATCAGAGCATATCCTTAATCTGGAATGTCCCAGTAAGAGTTCTGACCAAAATTAAAATGGCAATTTGTGGCAAGGAATTGAAAACTAAGCTTGAGATGTTTTGCAAGAAAGAATCAGCAAAAATGCCACTTTCTGGACTTGCAAAGCTGAGGGACTATGAGGGGGTCGGAAAACAAAAACACTTGGGAAAAAAAATGTTGAAAGCCATTTTAAAGGTCTGCAAAACTAAAGTGACTTAATTCTTTTGAAATGAAAAAAAGTCCTGAAAGATCCTTTACTCTCTCCTACAGAGCGGTATCAACGCAGCTGTCAGAAACACCTACAGCCAGACGGCGCTTGACATCGTCTACCAGTTCACAGCAACGCAAGCCAGCAGGGAGATAAAGCAACTGCTGAGGGGTGAGAGGGATGGATTTAAAGGATGGAATAAATCAGTCTCCCATAATTATGCCATAAAGACAGCTAAAAAGCTCATATATTTCTCAAACTGTTCATCAAATGATGATGTTTCCATAAAGTGTGGAACTCCTGACAAGGCGAAAGTAAGACAGGAAGTACTGAGGAGCTCTCATTGTTTGTCCCCTGCAGATGCATCGGCGGCCCTGCAGGTTCGGGCTCTGAAGGATTACTGCAACAACTACGACCTGACCAGTCTCAACATCAAAGCTGGAGACGTCATCACGGTAACACACACCACGTCCATTCCTCTGATCGGCCGCACAACGGCCCAAAGCGATTATGCCAACACACTCTGAGAATATTGGTGCTGAAGGATGAGGATCAGGACCAATTTCAATCACTTCCTAATTGGGCTGTCAAACAAAAATCCATTAAAACTTATGTTGCTTATGTAAAACATCATCTTATTTGTGTTAATATTGATGCTTTCAAGTTCCTAAAGTTTTCTTCCCCACTGTATTATTTAAAAGCAGTTTGAGGTAATCATTTTAGTCATGTATTGAAAGAATATAGCGTTTCTTTTTTACTGCCATACTTCTTTTATAAGCAGAATCCTAACCAGTTTGAGTTTTAAAATTTCAGCCAACATCCTCTTAAATGTTTGTAGTTATACTTAACCAGTCGGTTTCATGCAGACCACATTCCTCCAGTCCTTCCGGGGAGCTCCAGGTTTTGGTCTACTGTAACAAAACTTTAAGGCCAGGACATTTGTCCACGCTGTTTTTGTTGCAATCAGCAAACTTTAGCATAATTCCGTCTGAATACTTGACCACTCTTCTTATTAGAAATAACAGTTGGGTTTCACAGTATGCTGCTTATTTGGCTTGATCAACACATTTTCAATAAAGCTGAGGTCAAAGCCTTCTGGAAAGGCTTTGACCTCAGCCTGCTTTATCCGCTCCAGAAGCAGTTTTGATGTTTGGTTGGGATCGGCGTTCTCTTGAATCATCCAGCTATGACAGAAATCTGAATATCTGTCCAGGATTTGGCTTCAGTCGAAAGAAAAGGGGGTTAAATGTTCAAGAGCAATCCAGGAAGGCCAAATTCTGTCATAATCTGGAAGATGCTTGAACAACAGTGTCACTGTCCAATTTGAAGCTACAGATGTAGCAAGGAATGGTCGCCTGCATAAAATCAACACCTACAAGTTGAAATGTGCTGAGAAAGGTTTTATGGTGGAAAGATATTCTTTTTGGGCCACTGCGACGAGAGAAATGTTTGGAAGGTAAAGCTTTATGTCTCACGGGCACCGTACTAAATTAAGGAATGGTGGTGGTAGAATCAAGCTAAGAGTCAGCTTTGCATAACTTCAAATTTGTTAGTTCATGTGAAATCAACTTCTAGAGAACTAGAATTGGGACAGAACTTCAGGATAACAAGGATTTCAGGATTTAACAATCAGGATTTAACAAGCAGGTTAAATCAGGCTGACATTAAGCTTCACAAAATCAGATCTGCGTCAGAATAGCGATCAGGTAAATAAACAAAGTTTTGTCAGGCAGAGCTTCCAAAGTGAATAAGACATTCACGGCAGTACTGAGAGCAGGGCAACTTTGGACGAGCACTGGATCTTAACTGTTTTGGTCCTAGTATTTTAAGGCCGAAACTGAGAGCTTGAATGGTAACATTAAAGATGGCGACTTTACTCGACGTAAACCTAAAGTGCCTGTGCTTTCTCCGTAATCTGGATCACGGTGACAGCAAAAAGGCTTAAATCGGAGGCAACTGGACTTTCGTTCAGTTTTTCATTCAGTTTTTCTGAACTTGAGCTGAAGTGTTGGCTGGCAGAAGTGACAAAGACTCCTGGATAGGTGTCGAAACGTGTTCAGAAAAGCTCAATGAAAGTCCAGTTGACTCTCATTTAAGCCTGTTTTGCCATAAACCTTAAATCTGTCTCAGCTGGAACATTTGCCACTTCTCACATCCCGTTTTGTTGCAATTATTAATAAACATGAGCACATTAATAGCGTCAGCATCTTCTGTTTACTACAAGCATGTTTTACAGGAGCATGTGCTCGCTTGTTGCCATCCCTCATGAATATTAATGTGAATTAAATTAGCCTTTGGGTGCTTATTCCAGTTGTAACGAAGCCAGGCTGTACTTGGGAGTCTTTCCTCAGGGTCTGAAGGAACAATTAGGCTTCAGTGCTGGCTGCCTCCAGGGATGGTAAACAGCTCCGAGGGCAGATTAGGCTGTTCTGTTCGCCTGAAAAACAGTTTTCACTGTAAAAGCACAAAAACAACTCCATTAGATGTGTCTTTGCGTTTGTCTAAGTTTGCCAAATCAAATAGCCTTCTAGTTTAACATTTGCTGTTGTCAGGTGTTGGAGCAACATCCTGACGGACGCTGGAAAGGCTGTATCCATGACAACCGAACAGGAAATGATCGAGTCGGGTACTTCCCATCCACTCTGGTGGAGGTCATCAGCAAGCGCACAGGTGTGTGTATGCGTGTGTGCGTGTTCGTGTGTGTGTGTGTGTGTGTGTGTGTGTGTGAAAGGGTATTTTCAGTTTGTCAGAGTGTTTTGAAGAAGAAAAAAAAAGAGAAGTCACACATCAGCCATATTACACGCTTGGACTAAAAGCAGACATAGGTTTACTGCTTTCTGTCCAAAGAGCATGAATCTGGATCATTTATGCACGGTGAGTCTTACTTGGATGACAGTGAGGTTGAGTGAAACTCCATGTGAAACATTTCCTGTCCTTTACCTCAAAACACCTCAGAGGTATACCAGTCCCTAAACAGCATTTTTTTTTCTTCTAAATTCTTCTGACTATACTGTATTTATATTGTTGACCCCCCTGGTAAAATAAATGATTGTTTTTATTGCAGCACCAAAATCTCACGCTGAACCTCTTTCTGCAGATAGCAGTCTCCTGTAACATTATGCAGGGTAGGACTATACAGAGAGAGGTTTCTGTGACCACGCCTTTTGGCAGCTTCTCATCTAGATGCTCCTGACCTCTTGGTCCTTTCTTATGCTCTCTGCTCTTCAGCTCAGCCCACATGTTTTCTTAAGGACACACTAAAGGTCTGGGAACTGTGATGGCCATGAACAAAGCTTGTTTTTGTGTTTGATGAACCACTTCTAACCATTCCTGCATTGTCGAGGTCATGTTCTGGATCTTTATCCTGCTGAAAGACTCAATTATCACATTAGATTAAAGGAATAGTCCACTAGATTTTAGTAAAAGCCCCTTGTGTTTCAAAGTATTTACGCTGCCATGGACTCTAACAATGTTCCCTAGGCTTTTGGAGGAAATAGGCCCACAGCATCACATATCCTCTAACATACCCAATAGTGGTAGTGATGTGTTTTTCCACTTTGTTTCTTATCAAACCTGGATGGAGTGTTTGCTAATAAGAAATTCAGCCGAAGTCCAATTAAAGTTTCTGTATAAAAAATTATTCAGTGACATTTATTTGAAAGGGAATCTCAAGCGAACCAATATTTGTTCCACTGGTTATTTTCTCTAAAAGTAAAACTGTTCGGTGTAAGAGTAAGGTACTATATAGTAAAGATGTACTCATTTAAGGCTTTTTACGCATATTTACCAGGGTGGCCAATAAGTGCATGAAAGGCCGGCTGCCTGAGCGACTTGCAATCAAAGGGATTGCTTGGATTTGGCATAGATGGAGTAATGCTTAACCCAGAAAAGACAACATCTGCAGGGTTGTCAAAATTGCCACCCCTCCTCTGAAACAGTCCCTGGTTTCACTCGATTTCCACTCAACACAAGAGAGAGTAAATACTCATGGAGTTGAAGCAGATGTGCCCCTTAAGTATCAATGCTAACAAACAGAAGACACTCTGTTGAGTATAAAAGGTATTTCCAAACGACAATAAACAGAAAAAGAAGCAACACGCTGATGTAAACATAATGTGCAACCACTCATCATTTTATTGGTTTGATGAAAAAAACCCAGCTTTGCTGTTCCAAATACATAGCTAGAACCTTTGCAGATCCGTGGGAATAGAACATTTTATATAGAAACTTTTAAAAGCAACATGATGTTCCTCTGGCCTTCCCATGATTAGCTGCCCTGTAAAGCTACTGGTGTGAGCTCCGTCTTTGACTGAGATACATGACATACATGAAATGAGCCGCCTAACCTCTGCCATGTCCCCAGTTTAATTACCATCATGTCAAAACTGTCACTTTGCTCATCTTGTCAGATGGCGTTTTTGATATCCATGCCATCTAGCCCTTTAGCTGATTTTTCAACCACTGCCCTTCGTCTTCTATGAATGAGCTCTGCGTCGTGCTCTGGGTAACTTCTGCTAAACCCGTTCAGATCCATCTGGTCATCCAGGTCGGACTCAGAGGTTTTCAACTTGCTTAGGTTGGGGAGATGTTTGTTTTGTGTGTTAGACCGTGTCTTTTGTTGTATTTGTGTGTCTGTTTACATGTGATTGTGGATAATCACACGTTTCTCCTCCCATATGTCATAATGTTTTCCTTCCTTGCAGCGTCTCTCTCACCTGCTTCTTGTTTCTCCACTAACTGGGATTTTTGTGCCATTTTAGAACAATTTTACCAAAACTAAAATGATGAGAAACTAAAAAAGCATTGGCTGTGTATAGCTGAACTATGCCAACTGTAGTAAAAGTGGGGTGTTTTTTGCAAAAGTCGTCTTTGCTCAGATGGATCATGAAATGTTTTTCAGTAGTTTCGCAAATGTCCATAACATCATAATCATATCTGCAAAAATAGTGACTGGGCCTCATTCTCTTCTTGTGCTTGATTATTTGTGGTGTAAAGGTATTTATAAAATGACAAAAAATACATATTTTCTTGAGTCATTTTTTATTTTGACCTGCTCTGCCATAAACTCAACTTGCAATACTCAAATACGTTTAGTCACGTTCTCCTTTAATTGTTGCAGATCTAAAAGATATGAAGGGTTTTCTCCTCATTAAAGTAAAGGAGTACAATTTTGGTCTAGGCAAAAAGGTATATCCTCAGCAAGAGCAGGATATGGATAATCTTTTCTTTAAAAAGCTCCACTGTTGTCCAAGCTTAATGAATGGGTGTGCTCAAGTCTGCTTTTGAGTAGCAGTCACTGGTTGTTACTATTTATTATGGAAGCAAAAAAAATCTTGTTAAAGTTTTAAAATTGTCAAGAAAACAACAAAACGGTGTCCATCTGCAATAACCTCCTGCACTGTCGGGCCAAATTTGTACCACAAGTGGCCCTCGGAGCGCACTTTGGACACCCCTGTCTTAGACTTTCTCCATCTGTTCATACTGTACATCGCCACCATTGCCACATTTGTTCTCCCTCCTAATTCTCCTTTGGTTTTCCATCGGCTGTCTGCTTCATCCCCTTCTTCTCTTGGTTTTATTTCTAACCTCAGTCTCTGTTTTAATTTTTTGTATTCCCTCTTCTTTTTTCTTACATGTAATTCTCTGTTTTGTCGTTCGTCTGTGACGATGGTTCACTGTTGGCTGGTTGTGTGTGTGTGTGTGTGTGTGTGTTTCCGTGCTTCGTCACGGTGGGTGTTGTCTAGGTTTGGCCAGCACAGTCATTTGCACTCAACAATTTCAAAAGATACCGCTGGTTGCCCCGGCGACGGTTGCCCCTGCCAACGCGGTAGTCAACGGCAACGACACCACGTTTCATCAGATCCATATCCTGCCTCCACCGCCTCCTCCACCACCACATTCCCATCAGCCACTGCTTCCACTTTTCACTTCCTTTGGGTATAACAGGTCGCCCGTGACAACTCCACAGGGAGACACACCCACTGCCCCAGGTACACGCCCACTTTTCATTATTATTATTATTATTATTATTATTATTATTATTATTATTATATGTTATTGATTAAGCTTTAATGACTGCTTTCCTCTGATGTTTTCTAGAAACTGGACATGTGAAACATGAAATTCTTAATTGATCAATTAAGATTCCAATTAGTGTTTTAATGTCTATTTTTGAGAAGGCAGCCATTAAAGTTTTCTGTTATAGATCATTATTTATCTAGTTTTCGATGTTTCTCATGCTGTTTAACTTTTGTTTCTCGGTTCTTTGCTGTTGTCATCTCCATGACTGAGAGCCTGGTTCAGTCTACCAAAGATGAGCATTTTCTAGTTTAACTGCAGTTTATATACTCTGATAGCATATCTAAGAACATGCGATTAAAGCCTAAAATACTTTAAATTTGAAATCAAAAGTTGTGAATAATGAGCATGACAAGTTTTGTTTTCTCTATTAAACACTGATGTGAAGATACGGACCTTCAGGTAGTCTTATTCCACCAAAAAGCAGTTCCGGCTCCAAAATGGACCTGTTCTCTCTGTTGCTCCTGACTGACCTGATGAAAAACCATCTCTAGCATCAAAATAACTGTTTCGGTCTTTGCATAAAACTCTTTGCTGGGCCCAAAGAAATCCGCTTTTGTCAGGGATTTTGAATCGAATCAAATTTAAATAAATTATGAACCTATTTGGAAACGACAAGTATTAGCCAAGGTGCGGTACAAATAAATATAACAGGTTTGAAACTAGGATCAGTAAAACAATAACAAAGCCAAAATAAATATGAAAAGGTCACATCTCAGTCTGGTTTAAATGCTAAGGAATAAAAAAACATATGTGTAAGAAATAGGAGCTGATGATTGGCCACAGCCACCGGCGTCATCATGAGCTCTCTGTTCTGTTCTAGCAGAAGGCAAGCACCTCAAATGTAGCATTTCTATTCAGCCCCCTTTAGTTTCACAAGTCAAAATAAAACCCAGTTCCTCTTTTTCCTAAACAGACGCTTGTGTAACAGCATCATAAAGCCAAGGGAGCAAAGCAGATACATCTGGAATGAAGTTTTGGAGATGTTTAAAGTAGGAGAAATTTATAAAACAGCATCTTGAACATTTCACAGAACTAAGTTGAATCCATCTTCTGAAAATGGAACAACTGCAAATCTCTCTTTTGGCTGTAGCTGTGGTTAAGACTCCATTAATTGGAGAACAAGCCAAGAGAGCCATGGTAACACTGGAGGAGCTGTAGAGATAAACTGCTCAGTTGGGAGAACCTATCAACTGGAAAAGTTGTGCACTCCACAAATCTGGGTTTATGGAAGAGCCATGATAAGAAAGCAGTTGTTTAAAGGAAGGAAGGAAGGAAGGAAGGAAGGAAGGAAGGAAGGAAGGAAGGAAGGAAGGAAGGAAGGAAGGAAGGAAAGAAGGAAAGAAGGAGGAAAGGAAAGAGAAAGAAAGACATCCCATTTTCAGTTTGTTACAAGCCAAAAGCAAATGTTACGGAATGAGTTCTGCTCAGATACGGCTAAAATGTAACTTTTTTTGGCCTGAATAAAAATAAGCATGTGTGGCTAAAAAAGCAACACCACACATTAGCCTGAACAAACATCCCCACAGTGAAATAGCTTATCACCATTATTGAAAAGAGGGATGGAGATAAACTCAGATAAGGCTGGAGACCTTCCAGCTGGACCCTCAACATGCAGCTAGAGCGACAACGGGCTGGTTTAGATCAAAGCACATTGAGGCGTTAGAATGGCTCAGTCAAAGTTCAGACCTAAATCCAAAACCAATGCTCACAGACTCTCTTCATGCGATAGGACTGCGCTTGTGCCATTCAGCCGGAGTCTGCAAAGAAGACTGGACCAAAAAAAATTCCAGTCTTTAAATGTGCAATGCTGTTTTGGTCATAACCCAAGAGACCTGCAGCTGTAATTGCAACAAAAGATTTCTACAAAGAATTTACTCAGTCTTCTAAATAAAATCCCAACAGAACACATTGCCATTTGTGCTTATAATGGTGATCAAATGTGAAAATAGAGCTGTCTGTGTTATCTTACTGTCTGTGACAAATCAATTTCTTGCTGGGTTAAAAAGTGACAGTAGCACCTTCCTTGGTCTAGCGCTGGAACTGCTTTGGTGAAAAAGAAATCCTATCTGTCACATCACGGCGCATCTTTTCAGTGCCGACCATGTCAGGGTCAGCCCAAGCCAAGAGATGCTGAAAGATTCTCAGCATGATAATAACAATCCTTCCAGAACATAATTTCTGCCATCATCAAAGTCGAGTGGGCCGTTCTATAACGGCCACCTCCAATGAAAGATTACAGGATCTTTTCATACAGTCGGTAATTAACCCCTCAGCAATTTTGTTGCACTTTCAGCAGACAAGCCATTACTCACAGGATATGTTTGAACATAAATTAGAGTCCAGCAGGAACCATCTGTTCTGTGTCTGTGACTGCGTTTTTCACCGCAAGCTTCTAGTATTGTCAGCATTTTTTTTTTATCAGTATGGTTAGAAATAGGGAGGAGCTTTGACCCGTTTTCCAAACACATCAGTTTCCTTGAGTTGGTTTGTGATTCATTTGAATGTCTGGGTTTCCTTTATTTCATTTCCCCCTCCTATAATATATGTTTTCACCCTCTTTCCCTGCTTATCACCACTCTCTCTCTCTCTCTCATACACACATACACACACACACACACACACACACATACTCTCCATACATAGCGTTATGCTGACCAGGCAGTATTTTCTGTTCCGTCCCCGTCGTGTCTTGTTGTCCCGCTGGATCAGACTAACGTCACTTTTACCCACTTTACCTTTGCACCCATAATGTGTGTGTTTGTGTGTGCGTGCTTGTTGCGGTTATTATGGAGTCTACCACACTATCCAACCATCACCCGAGAAAGATTCCTGTGCACCATGTCAGATGACACCAGTAAACTGGGCAGTAGTAAAGAAGTAAGAAGAGAAGTAAAAGGCAGACCCTTTTCATTTGAAAACAGATTTGTTTAGTTGGGGAGTTTGCTCCCAAATGTCAGTTTTTTGAATTTCTATGTTTAGCTAACAATCAGCTATTGCATGTGGTATGCTTCCGTGATTTATCGTGAACAATATTTTCATCTTTGTAGACTCACAAGTGCTAATTGTCTCAACAAAAACCTGCTACAGTGGTGCAAAAATTAGCAATTGCAAAGTGTAAGGTTTCCCAAGTTGTACAAGACACTGTTAGAAAATATCACCTTCTATGATCTACAGGTAAGGTATTCACACACTCCAGACTCCTCTGTTAACACGTTACCATTTCGTCACCTCCAAGACAAAAGGAACAATCCAACTTCAGAATGAGTAGCTTCATGTTATCTTTATTAAAAAGTTTAATTCATGGTTCGAGCCGGACCGAGGGTCTTTGGCAGAAATACCATGAGAAGGAGCAGCGTGATCACATGAAAGGAAAATCTAACTTTATGATGTGTGTGTTTCTCTGGAGCACTTTTGGTTGCACATATAAACCATTACTAAACCCTTATTAAAGTGGTTCTAATGGTTTATGACACTCTCCAAATGCACTACAGCCCCATTCTTAAAAGCCCAACATATATAATCACACACCAATGGATGCATTATATATGTGTGTGTATGTACATTTTTGGCATATATGTGTATATACACAGGTATTTGTGTAAGGAATTAATGTATGCACAATGAGTATATAAATGTTTTCATATATTTATATATATCTGCTGTCTTTTTCTATGTGTGTGGGAGAGGGGAGGAAGAAGTGAGAGTGTGTGAGGATGAAAATGTGCTGCAGATGTAGATTTGAAACTGGCCGTTTCTGCTGTGTAAATGATGTCTTCACTAATTAGGGATCGATTTCATTAGCCCTACTTATTGTTTTCTTCCTAAATACAGTGCAGCCTGGGAATTCAGAGAGATCAGACATATTTGCCCATGTCATATTGGAATATAAATTTCACATATTAAGGCAAACCTAAAAAACAAATTAAAAAAGTTTGTTTTTTTATGACACTAATGCATAAACGTATCAATTGCTGTGTAAAGGTGAGGTTCAATGTTAATAAAGAGACTTGCAAGCTGGCAGTTGGCATTTAATACGTTTTTTAAGAGAATAATAAAATACAAAATATTTTTCGCAGTGAGAACATGCAGTGCCCTGCAAAACTATGAGCCAGGGACTCTACAAATCTGTCATTTAAAGGCGCAATAAGTAGGAAATGAAATGTAAAATTAACCAAAATTATTTTTGTTTGTCACTTAGATGGAAGTAACATTCCCTATAAACAATCAATCCTCCATCAACAATGTCTTAGTCACATTTTTCTCCTTTCAAACCTAGTGGTACGGTCCGAAACTACTTCGGTTCAGAGTGTAGCCTGTGTTTACTTCCTGAAATAGAACAGAATACAACAGCATATACCTATCCTGTGGAAGTAAAAACTCAGTGGAGTTTCACAGCAGCAACGGACTGTTGAGGAAAAGGCACAGGCTGTTCTGTATGTGTTTTTATGATTTGCAACACTAGGTGTCATTATTACTTATTGTTCCTTTAAGGAGGAGTGGCGAAAAGACAGAGTTTAAAGAAAGCCACGTGAAGCCCCGATTAAAGTTTGCCAGAAACCATGTAGGGAATACAGCACATGTGGAGAAGAAGGTGCTGTTCAGATAAGACCAAAACTGAAATTTCTGCCATGAATAGAACTGTTCAGATCAAATTCACGTTAGAATGGCCTAGTCAAAGTCCAGAACAATTACTTCCAATTAAGAATCTGTGGAAAGACTTGAAAACTGGTGTTTACATGTGCACTCCAATCTGACTGAACTTGAACCATTTTGCAACAAAGAATAGGTCAAATTTCCAGAGTCTAAATGTACAAAGCTGGCACGTCTATGCCCCAAAAGGCTTGCAGCTGGAACTGCAGGTGAAAAGTATTGATTTAATACTGACAACATAGTTGTATAAAACATGGAAAGCAGATGTGCTTCTATTTCACAATCATGTGTTGACTCACATAATGTGAATAGTTTAATAACGATGAAAATAATTAAACGTCTGAAGATTTGCAGGGAAAACCACTTTAGAAGTGAAGGCAGTAAGGACAAACCTTAAACTGATTTAATGAGCTCAGGTATTTTTTCAAGAGTCACTGATCTGTGGCCAGTTTCTGATCTCGTTTTTCCTCAACCTTTGTTTCTAGCCGTTCTGCTGTATGCAGTCATTGATCATTTATATTAGAAGTGACTGACCTCAGCATCTATTATTGACCATTAGCACAATTAGTGCACAAATAATGTAGAAAATCTAGTTCCTTAACTGGGAGATTTCCAAGCAGCTGCCAGCGTTTCCAGATCCAGTATATTTCATGACCGACGGACATTAAAGTTAAAAACAAGACAGAGGTACACTGCTATAACAGGTCCAGCCTTCCTGTAATCTGCTAAAATCCCGGATCATTTTGCTCCTCTGCCGATTTGACAAAACATGCCCAAGGCGGGTAAAAGTTGATGTCAAGTGGCAGAGAGCTCATTTAGTTACCATAAACAAAACTGATATCTATCAACCAAACTGCAAAAATAGGAAAAGGTGAATTTGCACAATGACCAGCCATCTTCTAAAGTCTAGCTCTCTGTTGTAGCAGCATTAAAGAACAGCCGACTTGCAACCGCTGGGAATACAATCGTCCTTTCAATAGGTCTTACAGCCTCATTGATGATGAAACAGCTAACTTTGGGGTAACAACCAATAACAACATTCACACCCATGAGTGTTGTGGTTAGCCTGACCTACTGTCACAGAGTTGTGTTGACTGATGATGAGTTTCTGACCAGCCCAGCCATAGCCACTTAAGTAAAAAATGAATCAGATATTTTTTTGTTTATTTAACTTATCTTATTATGTATTTTTTATGATGATATACAAATTATTAATTATAACGTTATAACGAGAGAATGACAGTTGTGACAATGGGCTGCTGGTTCAGATATAATTAAATATAAATGCTTCAGTCTCTTGAATACTAGCCTTTTGAATATTACCTACCGGAAACATAAGTCAGTATTTGAACTTATTAAAATAAATAAGTAAGACTAACAAACCTGTTCATACCAAAATCATGTCCTACTGCACTCAGCCCCCCCCCCCCCCCCCCCCCCCCCCCCCCCGCTGTAAAAGCAGGTCTCTAATTGCCAATCAGCCGCTCCCTTTGCCACTTCAGGGGTCGGTTAGCGGTTAACAGTGGTGTTCTGTGTTGAAGGTTGTCGAGGCTCAGAGGCAAGTCCTCACAGTTCTCCCACCCCATCCAGCGGGCCCCATGGAGGCTCCAACGAAGAGATCTGGGTTCTGCGCAAGCCCGTGGCAGGTAATTCAGCCGCGCTGCGCTGAGCCCTCAACCTCTGACTCCTTAAAGTCTGACCAGGGCCAAACAGTATCTGACGTCTGTTGGTAAAATCCTTCCCACCTGCCGCCTGTGGCCCTCCAACGGTCCTGACAGGGGGAAAACCCAGACAATCGGTCTGCTTGAGCCGTAAGAGGATGCTGCTTGAAGGCTTTCAGATACTTTTTGACCTGCTCCTGACAGTCTCCCATGTCCTGCTTATCCCTCCATCTGAAACCTAGCTGAGCTCAGTAGCCGTATGTGTAGGCTGCAGGCATTTGCATCGGTCTACAGTCTGTGTGTGCGTGCGTGTGTCTTTCCTGGTGGGATGTGCTGGGATGCTGTTGATGGGAGAGAGAAGAAGAAGGCAACGAGAGAGAAAGATGAATAGAAAGAAATGGTGATTGTGTGTGTGTTTGACGAGTGTGAGAGCGAGAGGCATGTCTTTATTCCACTTTAGTGTTTGTCACTCAGTCATCTGTTGGCCTGTCTGTTCTGTCCATCCAGTCACAAGCTGTCCAGTGCATTTCAACGGAGAGTCACACCTATTACACTGCAGCTCTGGATCTTAGCTAAACTCCTTTGTCTGTCTGTGTGTGTGTGCGCGCGTGTGTGTGTGTGTGTGTGTGTGCACGTACGTCTGCTGCATGTCTTTATCGGTGTGGGTAACATCGACACTCAACGACTGGCCGATGGCGTGGATGCGTTTGATTGCATGTGTATGTTCTTGTGTGTGTGTGTGTGTGTGTGTGTGTGTGTGTTGTGCTGCGTTGCAGGTGGAGATCGCAGCAGCGTGGGGAGTTCTGGGAGTGTGACCAGCGTGAGGTCTTCGGGCAGCGGCCAGAGCGCCACCAGTGCGGCGCACATCCTCCACGCGCAGGCGGAGGGCGTAAAGGTGTGACACACACGTTCAAACGTACCCTGAACCGCCTCTGATGTCACAGTTAACCTGCTCAAGACTGAAAGGAGTAGATTGATTATTTACGGGAACACATTAGTGGTTTTGTCACAAAAGTGCAAGCCAAGCAGGGGAATAGTAGAAAAAAGCAATTAAGTTAAGTCGGCAAATAAAAACTTAAGTTCGGATACAAGCAATCCAGTAAATATGAAATTAGCTGTTAGCAAAGTTCCTCCTCCTGTTTCATTAAATAGGTCTTTGCACATGGTACTTCCTTAATGAATACCTTTGCTAATTTAATCTCATTGCTGACTGTATGAACAGTGGAAGGAAGAGAATCATGACTGAAGGAACCAGAATCATGCTGGCTATTAATTGCCAGAATTAATGCATCAAACTGAGATACAGCTTCAGCATGTTTGCTTCATGGGAAATAAAAATCCCAAGAGTCTTTGCTAGAGATGCACTTATTAGAGATTTCTTGGCCAATTTCGTAGTCATTAACTCTGTGTAAGCCAGCATGTCAAGTGACAGAAAAGGGTTGAAAGCTAAAAAAAAAAAAAAAAAAGATCAAGCAGAGCTAAATTCAGTTTTTGTTTCTTATTCAAGCTGGTCATATCTTTCCTTTGCCAGTTTGGCAAAATGTCCTGGAGACAGATGCAAACTGACCTGCACTGTAGAAAATGCAGGCTCGTTTTTAAACACCTTCCTACACCTTTAGTGTGAGATCTGAGCTTATTTTTAAAAACCTCCTTAAGACTGAAAATAGCTAACTTTGACTCTTCTGTACTCAGTTGCTCCTTCCACAGCAGCGAATGGAAGTCGACCAGGTAGTGCTCACAAAGGTCAGATTTCTGAGTCTTTGGCCGGCAGCTAACCACTCAGGGTCAGTCAAGGGGAAAACTGTAGGATTCGGGTCACCATTCTTTTTTCAGCGCATCTCTATTCTTTGACTCACTTGTGAAGCAGTTGCTCGTAGTAATGCTGTTACTTTTCTTACCTTGTCTTGCGGCCAGCTGAGCTGCAGTGGTGACTCTAGCTTGTGGAGGTTTCCAGCTGTTTTTCTGTCTGCGGCTCTCTAAACCAGTGCTATGACAGGGTTTTGGCCCCTGGCTCTTTCCCAATGCTAAACTGCGACTGCGATTTATGATCACGTGTGATTTAGCAAAATTTCTAATAAAACAACCCCAACAAAAGGTTTACATAACTAAATAAATCCATGAATGATGAAAATGTCATGATAGATTGTTTGTCCAGCTCCATTCTTTTTCCTTTTTTATTACTGGTTTTCTCTCCACCACAAGAAGAGACTTCATGCTTTGTCTAATGAAAATGAATTTTTAATTGCTTTATTTTAATAAAATATTTTTTATTTATCCAAAGTGGGAAATTATTTTTGTGGTAGGAATATTGGTTTATCATCTTTTTAAATTACAATATGGGACGATCTTGTGTCTAGGAGAGCTTGGAAGTTACATGGATGCTCCTTCGATACCAGATCCTATAATCCTATAAACTTGGATCTAGATTAATGCTTAATGCTTTTGTCTGTTAAGTAAATGTTATTAACTAGTTGCAAAACCATAGTGTTATGTCAAAGTTGTTTTAAAATTTGCCTCATAGAGCTTTAAGTCAAAAAGACAACAAATGTGTGCATCTCAAACTAACCTAACCACCCTAAACCTTTTATTTGTTCAGATTCCATTTTTTAAGAATGTATCCTTAGTCACTAAATGTTATCATTGTGCCTGAACTGTTGTCTCATAGTCTCATACATTTTTGTACCAAGAGGACTACTGTTCATAGGGGTTTTTTTGTTTAAAATATATGTCCTCAATTTACTATTACATCAATCAAACAGTAATGCATGGTCATGTTGTATTAAGATATTAAATTGAGAAATTCCATTGCGATCACAGATTTTTTATTACACAGCCACTGCCTTCAATGAGAGATCAAGCAAAGATAGGAAACATACATGGGGATTTTTAGAAAAGAGTAATGAAATTATTTCAATATTATGGGGATTAGATTCTGTTAAACATTCCTTACTTTTCATGTAGAGATGCACCAATCAGAATTTTGTTGCTGCTTTTTGGCCTCCAGGTTTTGTAACCTGTAACCAATTTAGGGGATTCAGATTTACCTCCAAGAACTGTAATTCTCTAAAAGAGCAGAGGCAACATCCAATGCAGGTGTGAAGAGTTGCTTTGAAAAAAGGGTTTTTACTATTTTAAAATAAAGGGATTACAGACAACATTCTAAGCTGTCCACAGCAAGCATTTTCATATAAAGTATGAGAAGTAACCATTAATGTCAAAACAGGCCATTTTAAATGCAGTAAAGCCAATCAGCTGCACAATAACTTGCCAATATTGTTATTGTAATAACAGTTTTGAGCCAGTAGTGTAAAAATATGTTGCCATTGCTAATACCGTCCTCCAAACATGTCATAACTGCAGCATGTAATGTACTATAAATAAAAATAGGACTGCTGAGTCATCATATCAGAATCAGAAGCAGCTTTAGTCGCCAAGTTGGTGCAAACTAACAAGGAATTTAACTTTGGTTCCACTTTGCTCTCAATGAAGACACTTTACATACAAATATACAAAAAAGGAAAATAGAAATATTTTTATTATAAAATTGCATGCATACATGTTTGTACAAAAACAAATTAAGACATGATTGGATAGGGGCAAATATGGTTTCCTCGATGGAGGGCTAGTCAGCCACGTTTTGGCCTGTCCACGTAACAGAACAGGTCCAAACTACATATTCATTCATTCTAGGATATGCACAACACAGCACCCTCTCTTTGATCATGGTTATAAGACCCAGTTTAAAAATTATTTGAGTCTTTATTTAGTGTACTGTTACATAGCTTAGATATTACATTTATATTATGTATGGATATTAGTTCATTAGATACAGTGTTACTTTAGTAACTGCATTTGGTAGTTAGATGATTTCATGGAAAGTGCCGAAGTTCAGGAAGAGAACAATGGTCATGTGACCTATATGTTTTACACAGCCAAAATGTTATCATGTTACTGTCTGAAAACCATAATTACATTAATGTCAAGTTATGTGGTTGTTGTTTTGTGACATTTAAAATGTGCTAAATTACTGTTATGGGATCAGCGGGTATTGCATTGTTGATTGCTAAACAATGAAGCCGTTCAGAGTCTGTTCTGACAACATTTTATCTCAGTTCTCACTGCAGACATTTAGTTTGTTCTCATAATAGTAAAATGTTGTTCAGCAAGAATCGTAACTTCCAACCGGACAGCATCATACAGCGGAGGCACCTGTGTGACAATATTGCTCCTAACATTGCAGAAGACAAATTACTGACACAAAATATCCAAAGAAAATAAGCAAGAGTTTAATTTTTATTTGGTAAAAAAAAAAAGTATCAGTAATTTATTCATTAGCTTTGAGAATAAAATCTTTACTGGAACACACAAAGAGGGCAGGACTTATATGTCATTTGTGCAGGTTGCTGTGTATGAATTTGTAGCTCATCTAGTAATGATGATATGTTACTAAGAGAGTACATTGTTCTCAAAAAGTGACCAACATTTTAGACATTTGTAGTTCCAATAAATTCCTGACGACATGTCAAAAAATAGATCAAATTTTCCTAAATTGTAGCCCTGACGTCTAAATTAGCTGCTTTCACAATAGATTTTGTCACAAACCAGAGCTGCTTCTGCTCATTCACAAATCAAGCTCACTATATCCCTCACACGTGAGCTTTCAACAGTCAAGCCGACATCGAGACCCAAAAGAGCCGCGGAGGGGTGCTTAGCAGAGTTAATGCAGAATGTTATGTTTGAAACAAGTGCTAGAAACGTCCTGAAAGATTAAACAAAGCTGTGACCCGGGGCACCTTTTCAGTTTTGTCCTATTTGCAAGCTTAACCACATCTGAACAACACTATATGAGCAGAGCTGTCAAGTCTCACACAGTGAGCGTGGAGTGGAGCTGCTCTCACAGCCCTCCTGTTGCTCTTAGCCTTGACATAACCCGCGCTGTAAACCCCCACCTCGCCGCCGCCCCCAGCTTAGCACTGAGCAAACCCCATACAACTGCTGAAATCCTTGGCCAACTGACCACAAAGACTGCCTGTAATTGCTGCATCACACACTTGAGCCGCAACACCAGTTATCCTTTCAGAAGTCCGCCGGAACGGTATCAGGGCTACCTGGCTTGGCGAGCCAGGGGTGTAGCAGCGGCAGGTTGGATTCATGCTTCCTTGCCTCCCACTTTCCTTTCACAAAGCAAAGGAAGATTTTAACCCAAGTGAAAGTGATTTGTGAAAAGGCGTGTACGGTATTTGCAGTGGAGAAAAAAAAGCTCTTTTGAGTCTTCTTCCCCCAATAACAACATCTACATCAGAGATGTTGCTGTTACCGCAACCTGGTTGCATTCAGGTCTGATGATTCGTTGATTGGAAAAAAAGATCACCCAGCCGGTGCTCCTTTAATCCGGTGAGATGTAAAGTAGCTGGCACATGTCCTGAAGACGCAAACTGTTTTAATGGTACTTTTTTGAGACTTTGAGTACTTCCATACAGGAGATGTGGGGGGGGGGGGGGGGGGACCTGTAGTCATTCTGTACTTAAAAACTGCTTAACACATGCATTTTGAAAGCCTTTGTCAGGTTCTATTCACTGCTCTTGCCCATGTTCTATGTTCTGCAAAGTAAGCAGATGTACTTATCGGATGGCGCTTTGTCTAAATGCCTATGAGCTCTAACGAGTCTTTGACCCTGTCTGTTTGCAGCTTTTAGCCACGGTCTTGTCCCAGTCTACCAAAGCCAAGGAGCATTTGATGGAGCAGTCCAAGTCTGTGGACCAACCTGCAGGTTAGACAAAGTGAACATTTCTGGGATTTTTACAGAAAATAAACGCTGAAAACTTGGAAAAAAATGGTAATGTAAGAATTGGGTTAAAAATAAATATTGAAGGCAGGGAGCTTGAGATTTGGTTAGAAAAAGAATCTCTGGCCTTTTAAATATCATCACATCACTTCTACACACACCCAGCACTTGGCTTGTTCAGCAGACAGATGGCCAAGGCAGGGGATGTAGGAGGAAGTGTAGAATGGTATGATTGGTTCAGATTATATTTCATATCTTGGAAAGCAAGCACCCAATTGGTTGCTTGGTTAAGCAATCAGATAATGATGATACAGTATTTAAGCAGGAGGAGGGTAAAGGTCAGAGAGCTAGCTGAGGAAACTCATCTGTTGATGGATGGAAGCGTCCAAGATTTGCCGACGACTTGCCACTGGCCAATGTTTTCTCTTCACCAACAGGCTCTGCTAGCTCCTCTCGGACGTCAAGCCAATCAGGCTGTCCACTCCACGAAGCGCCGCCTTATGATGCGACAGCAACCAGGAAGGGGGAGGTTCCATGCGAGGGGAAGGTAGGACAGTCCCGAATCCCCACAGATTCAGTCTTCTGTAAAAAAAAAAAAAGAAGTCTCATGCAGTCAGTTGCCACCAAGGGCTTCTAACTGCATGGTGATGAGAATGTAGCTCCTCAGTCACCTTAAGCTCACTCAAAAGCTCCCTCTCATGCACACAAACGCACACGCACACATCATGATGTCCCAGCGCTTTCTCTCGCAACTGGCTTCGTCTGTGCTGCGAGTTTTCGGATGTAGCCACGACACGGTGAGTGCGTGAGTGGGTCTCTTACAAATCTGTGCTCAAGCATTCTAGTGTGTGCGTGTGTCAGAAGATGTGCAATACTTCATTATTCACTCCTTTTAGTTGCAGCTTCTCTTCTTCCATTGCAGTGTTTGTTTTTGCTTTTTTTTTTTATTTAGCTTTGGCTAAATCTTTAAAATCACTGCGCCAAAGGCAAGCAGAACTTTGACAGGGATGATGGTTATTGCTTGTGTGTGTGTGCGTGAGTGTGTGTGTGCGCGTGCGCGTGTGTGTGTGTGAGGCGGGTTAGACGCCAAGGAATGTGCATGTTGTGGGAGGACTATCTCGGCACAAGAAGTGTGAAATCTTATCTTAACGCACAATTGGATGCCATATACTGGCACAGTGTGTGCGTGTTTAGCAATGGCATTAGCGCCATGTCCAATTCAATTTTATCATTCCGAGTTCTTAAACGACGCAGCCTATTCAAAACGCAGGTTTTGCTGGCGAATATATGCATCACTTCCCTGCAGTACTCGTGTATGTGTGCTGCTATGTAAGCCATGTTCTGATGACCATCTGTTAGCTACAGTGGACTCCTGACTCCTCAGCGGCCAGCCTCCTGATACTTCCATCAGCAGGGAAACATGGCGGAGGGATGAGAGGGAAAGTCGGGCATGATTTAGGGACAGTGTGGAGGAGGAGATACAGGACGAGAAGAGAGATAACAGGTAGAAAGAAAAACGACAAGTGCAGCTGGCCATAGATTAGGAAAGAATCCAAAAATCCTAATCAAGCTGTGTCAGAAATGTATCGGCCTGTGGCTTATAAACCTCAAATAGGACTTTAGCTCAGTAATGACTAGTTCCACATAGATCAGAGGATAAAAGCTAACATTTTTAGACAAGATCAAATTAATTTGGAAGCAATATGGAAGCAACACAGCATTATTTTGTGGATGAAATTGTGAGTACTAATAAAAGTAAACCATCGTGAATTTGATAGAGCAGACTGAGAAGTGTTGTTTGGAAATGAGGAAGCTCTCACCTACAGCAAACTAAGATAAGATAAAGATAAATTTTGTTTGACATCTAAAGTATCCGACAGTTCAGTCAATAAGATTTTTCTTCAAGCACAAGTGTTCACCCGCCTTTAACCCTTTTGTGACGTTATAACCCAAACTTCAATGTATTAAACATGGATTTCACATTATAGACCAACATAAGCAGTGCATTACTGTAAATAGAAGGAATTCAATATGTGTTTTCAACATTTTTTTACACAAAAAAAAATAGAAATCTGAAAAGTGTGGTGTGCATTTGTGTTTCTGTTCATTTCTGTTCAGCTCCGTTGTTGATCCACCTTTTCCTGTAATTACAGATGCATATCTTTTGGGGTATGTCTCTAGCTTTGCACATCTAGACAGGAATTCTTGCCTATTCTATTTTACAAAATATCTCAAGCTCAGTTGGATTGCATTAGTAGTGTCTGTGAACAGCAATTTTCAAGTCTTGCTACATATTCTTAAAGGGATTGAAGTCTGAACTTTGACTAGGCCATTCTAATATTTTAGCTTCTTGTGGTTTTGCATGACGGTACTGCATACGTATTAATTTGATACCATGATTGGTTAAAACCAACCTTTGGTAGGCGGGCACTAGGTGTCACTTCACCAAATCACCTTGGAGATCTCTGCTCCTTTCCCCAAACAGATTCGATGGGAGCAGTCCCAGATTGATAATGTGCAGAACGGAGAGTGCTACACATTATCAGAAGCATGATGATGCCACCAACATGTTTGTATGTATGTGTGGGTGATGTGTAGCCTGACGTAGTCATACTCAATTCTGGTCAAAATTTGAGTCTGATACTGCTCCATAGAGCTGTGATTATGGGGCGTGTTTCGAACGAACCAGGAAAAAAAATGCCTCTGCACTCAATTGGATGGACCTACAACCAATAAGAGCAACGGAGTGTGTGACGTATGTTAAGCGACGCATAGTTGTTGTTAACAGCTAGTTATTTCGCTACAATCACACTAACATTAAGATTGTACCAAGTCTGAATTAGCGAACGTACAACGTTACCTACTATGTTTACAACATGGGATTCATATCACGACATTGCGAGTTATTTACTAAGTCAGACAGTCAGATGATCTCTTACCATTTGTAAGTTAGATGAACTTCGTCCACGACGATACCCATAACGTTGGCTTGAAAAACATCGGAGCCTAGCATGTCCCTCCACTTGTTGTTCAGCAGCCAGGATTCCGGGCTTCCGAAAAGGAGCTGGCAACGACCGCTGGCTATATCCACCTCGTTGTTAACGCCGAGTTGCATCGCCGTGATGCCCATTTCAGTTGCTTCTTTCACTTGGTCCTCCATGAGTACGACCAAAGGAGAAACAACAATGACCAATGGGTTTTGATAAATTAAACTTTTGCCGAATCCCGTAGGAAGGACGCCAAAAACATCTTTCTTTTCAACAGATGCCTTGATCGCGTTTCTCTGTTCCTCTTTTAAAATTAATTTGCTATCGATATCTTCTAGAACAGACCTAATAGCAGAATCTACACACCTCAACTCTCCAGCGGCAGCCATCGTTGTTGTAAACCCAAGCGCGCTTTGGTGACGTGGTTGATTACGTTACTGTTGATCATCTGTCCATCATCTTTTATAGCCCGCCCTGACAATTTGATTGGCCCGCCAGATATTGGGCGAGCATACTCGCGCTACTATTGAGCAATGCCAGACCGAACTTCCCGACCTAAAATGTTGTGGGCGGGACTAAGTTCGGCATGGCAACCAGGCTAGGTGATGTGTTCAGTACAACACACAGAACCGTTTGCTTTTAGATCACAAAGTTTGATTCTTGTCTCAGCTGACCAAAGAAGCTTCTTTCCTGTGTGATTTGTGTCTTACATAACTTGTGCCAAACTCCAAATGTCAGGTTTTTGGAGTGAACAACTAATAGATATCCTGTGAACAAATTTACACCTGGGCTGTGGTTCTTTGCAGCTCCTCTCAACTGTCCATGGCCAATTGGCTGTTTCTTTGATTAATACTGCCTCTGTCAGGTCTGGTTCAGGTAGATAACCATGTCAGGTTTGAGGCCATACTCCTTCCTTTTTCAGATGATGGATTGAACAGTGATCTACTAGGTCCAACTTTTGAGACATTCCTTTATAATCTAACCCGAACTTTTAGTCCTTGGTCATCACAATGCAATTTGTTCATTAATGTTCTCTAACAATCTCCCGAAGCCTTCGCAGAACAGCTGGATTTATACTGAGATTAAATAACTCACAGGTTGACACCATTTCTTAATCAAGTGGCTTCTGGTTGTACTGGATTTTATTTAGAGTCACAGAGTAAAGGGATCTGAACACAAATGCATGCCACACTTTTCATGATTTTATTTGTAAGGAGTTCTGAAAATTGTATCATCTTTCATTTTACCTTAAATTACAACTTTCTTTTGGTCTAACGGATAAATTAAAAAAAATAAAATAAAAAAATACACAGAAGTTTTTGGTTGTGTGGTTTCAAAAGGTGAAAAATGTCGAATGGGTATGAATACTTTCTACAGGGTTCTGTTCTATACATCCAAGCAGAGTACTATTGAAAGAACACAGAAAAGACTAGGTCTTCTGTCTGAACATGTGGTAAAAACTGAAAACCTGTCAACCTAAAGACGAATATTTATGCTACTGAATGCCTATTGGAGTGAATCAGACCTCCCAAGTCTGGCCTACCTGTATAAAGTTTAAAGATATGACCAATGAAAAGCCATAATTCAAATAAAACAATACATTTATTAAGGATTTAATACTACAAACACAGCAAATTCACAAATCCAGAAACGTACGATTTGAGGCTAATGTGCATCTCTCAAAAACACATACTTTATAAATTTCCTCTGCTAACAGATTATTCCCTTTTAGTTACAACTGCAAAAGTACTCATGCGAGCTAAAACAAAAACAGGTGTTTGCTGAAAAGCAGCTTAAAACAAGCTAACGAATAACTAGTAAACCCTCTAGGACATGAACAGACGTCATAATCGACAGCATTCAAGGATTGTTGGGAGATCTGACCTGCTTCAATAAATGCATTTTATGGGTGCTGTCTGGATAGAAGGACACAGCAACAGAAAGAGAAACTCAAAGGAGGGCAGGTGTATTTATACTGAGAGGTTACGGCCCGGGATCATGACAGAACGAGACTTTAAACGGGTCATATGGGCTTCTGGACGAGGAGTGAAATTGTCTCGCTACCTCAGTCTGTGCACTTTTGTTGATCTTGTTTTGAAATTTTAGCATTTGATCACAAAAGCACAAAAATATCAGTTATAGCTTTATTGCTCTTCTTTCATCTCTATCTTCAGAGTTTATGTTCGTTAGAACTGAAATGAAGTTATTTAGGTAGCTCATGGATGATCTCTTTATTTTTAGTTAGATTTAGATCATAAATTTAGTGGAGTCTCAAAAAACCCTCCAGAAAAGGTGGACAAAGTTTAAGGCATCAGTAACAATTCCATGGATTAATGTAACTTATTTATATTCACATTGAGTCCCCGTTGTCAAGGACGCCTGGGAAACTAGCATGGTGTAAACTCTCCAGATGAAGTCAAAAATGTATCAATCTTTCATGTTTCCTCTTTCTGACAATTTCCTTTGACTGTTGCTGATGTCATAATCTTGGCTTGCATACATTTTATACTTTATCTGAGAATTAAAACTAGCCCTGCCATACTAGTACGTAATATTTATTGCTGACGTAGCCACCTACATGGAATGGTCTGTGGTGTAACACAATCCCATTCCCTACAGATATACAGTAGATAGCTGCCATGGATAGGTGCTAACAATGCTAAGAAGGCTAATCCACGAGACATCTCTTGCTTGCTAGAAATGTCATTATGATTCTAAATTTGACCCAGTAGTGATTATTATTATTTCAAATTTCAGCAGCATTGTTATTATGTTTTACTGTTAGTGAAATTAGCCCAAAGACCAGTTAAGAAAGTAGCCTGTGTTGTAGTGGTTCTACTGGGAGGAGGACATGTTTTACAAATTACCTTTTGAACTTTAAGGCTTACATTGGGTACCTTGGTGACAGGCTATCAAATGCATATTAGTTTCCAACAGCTCATGTCTTTATTCATTTGTAGCATTTGAGATCCTGTTGGCAGGTCTCTCCTCTTCTTATCTTTAGACTGGTTTTTACTACAGGACCAAGACAACCTGGCTAGGGCTCAATTATCGACTTAGGAGTCAATCATGTTAAAAAGCCAACAACTTTCTATATTTTTCCACAGCTACAGAGAAAAAAGTATTTTTTTAAATCATGTATAAACTAGTAATGACAGCAGGTCAGAGCCACCTGACAGAGGTTGATGTAATCAGTCCGTTATAACCAAAGAGTGGCCACTGTATGACCCCGCTTGGCCCTGCTGATGACAAGTGGCTAGAAAGACGCAAACACGGTGCCAGTGACTGCATGCCCCCTGTCTTCTCTCCTGTAGAGCTCAGAGGCCGTTGTCCAATGGCTGAGCGACTTTCAGCTGCAGGTCTACGCTCCAAACTTCCTGGGTGCGGGCTATGACCTGCCCACCATTAGCCGAATGACTCCGGAGGTAAGGCAACTGAACCCTGATACCCAGAGAGCTCACACCCTCCTCCAAGGACCACAATGGAAACAAATCTGAAAGACTTTGCTTTGTGCTGTCCTTGATGTTGTCCAGATGCATGTATACAACCCCCCCTTGTTAAAATCTCTTGAACACACCTAAACAGTTTCATGAAAGTGACCCCAGTTGTTGTCTGCATCCTGTCACACCTCCCCTGAGTCATCTTATTTCCTTTACCGTCAGCCAGATATTTTCCTGATTCTTTTAAAGTAATTTCATTACTGTCGTTATAAGGCGCTGAAAAATGTAAATGAAGTTCATTCAAAAATGTTGAAACACTTGCAGATGAATTCACAGAGACAGTATGTCTGGGCGTGTCTGTGAATGTGTGCATACCAGTTTTTGTTTTTGCAACCCTTTAATTCCTAAACCTCATATAGCAAAAATACAGTTTGACTTTTTCCAAGACACTTTGCGATAACCAAATTGTATGATTGCTTTCTTAACAGAAAATCATGGTGGGGATGTCACAGAAGGAGGTATTCTTCAAAAGGATTGGTCTAATTAAACAAATTCAGATGTATTTAAAACTCTGTTGTTTTTGCAAACTTCCCAATACAAATTTTATGATAGTGGAATGTTTCAACAGACAATGCCTCACAAAGAGGGTAATGAACGGTAAACAAAACTCAAATTACATTTTTTACTTAATTACTTGAACTAAGTTTTTCTCTTTAGTTAATAGATTCAGATAAAGGACCCCACAAAAAGAACTTAGAAGTAAGTAAAAATGTGGCTAAATTGTCAGGGTGTTTTTTTTTCTTTAACCCTGTGACACTGTTTGGGGCTCTCCTATATTAGAGAAACATGATAAGCCCAAATCTAGCCTGCATGTTCTATATTGAAACAGAAAGTAGGACAGATGGCTTAGCACGCAGATGCACGCACTGCAGACATTCACCACACTCATGCAAAATTGCTCACAAAAAAAGAAGAAATTACTGCTGCTGCAGAGAGCCTTTTGTTTGGAGGAATCAAACCTTCCACATTGGGGTTCCAGAGCCCATGCTCTGCCCGGAGAGAACCAGAGGTTTGTCCAGAAAAATACTGACGTCTGTTGGAACTCCTTATATGGTCATTTATACATGCACTTTCAGACATGCTATTGGGGGTATAGTAAACGCAAATAGGCTCAAAACATTTGACACATAGCCCCAAGCGATGGAAAGAAATGGTGTGGCAAATTCAAAAGCTTGTAAAACCATCTGTGAGAGACAAAACTGAATGGAAAGAGGACATTTTAAGCTTTCAAATGCTGGGATACGCATCTTGTTATAAGGTGTATAGTTTCTGAGATACAGCCAAAAATGTTAGGAAAAAATAAAATCTACATCAGACATATTCTACAGGTTAAAGTGAGTTAACATTCTGCAGCAATCTTTTAAAAGCATCTATAGCCACAGATGGAAAACCAAGTGCAAAAAACATTAGCAAATGGCATTGCTTTTAACTTCCCCCCCAAACCCGCAAACTGTTTCTTCTACTCTTTTCATTCGTTGGGTCCCACTAGGTGGCTATGAAATTTAAATATTCTGTGCTACTAAGACTGAGGTCCGAAAGTTTAATATGTTAAGTTAGAAAAAAATGGGGACAAAGCATGATTGATAGGTGACAAAAATGTGGAGTTTGTGTCTTTTTAATATTCTTATAGCGGCTTTTTCCATATTTCTAAGGTAAACTAAATAACTAGTGAGGCAAGTTTCAGTAGATTTTTATCAGAAATACATCAAAAATTTATTTTATAGAGTTGACCCTTTTTCTGCTATACTAGCCTCAACCTCTGGGCAAAATTGTGACTGACTGTGATCCATTGTTGTTATACTTTTTGTTTTTCATCCCAGTTTTTTGGCTTCAGTGTCCTCTTGCTTTTATTGTATGAACATCAGGTTCTCAAGGGCATTGAGATCCGGGGAGTTCCCTAAATGTTGTTATTATATCCAATTAAGTTTTTTTTATCCTTTATCTATAAAAAAGCCATTTACATGTGACAGAGGCTACTTTTAGAGGGCATCTTTATTCATGAAAGGGTTCTTGGACAGAATTGTGAAGAAGCCCGAATGAAATGTATTTATGGGCTAAAAAAGTGGAATTTGCGTGGTATGTCCCCTTTACGTAGGAATTACTGAAACCAAAAGAAGACAAAGCTTTCAGACCAGAGATCACCTTTGAGTTGAACAATTTTAAGTAAGCATAAAGTGACAAAGGTCACTTAAATAAACCTGATATTCTTACATTTCTTCCTTCAGAATTGTACTCTGGAACTTTTCAGTTGAGCCACCAGTTGAATATTTAGCAACACATTTAAAAACACAAACACTCTTAACGCACAGTAGATTTAAAAATACAGTGGTGTGGAAAACATACCCCTGATATACTTCAAGCAAACAGACAAACATAACCTGAGTAAATACAATTTCTGTTTCTAAATAATTTAAACTAAGGAAAAAGCGATTCAAAGTATCCCAACCCTGTGTGAAAATATGATTGTCCCCCTTGTCAAATCAGGTGTTAACTGTGATTAACCTCATCTTTGATTACTGCCAGACCTTTAGGATTAGGAAATGATTCAAATAGAACTTGTCTGACAATATGAAGTAGACTAATAAATCTCAAAAAGCAACACATCATATTTCAATATGAAGAAAGTTTAAAACGGATGAAAACCAAAGTCATCTATGACATTTATATGTCTGAAAAGGGATAGAGTGGCTTAGTGGGTAGAGTAGTTGTCTTACAATTGGAAGGTTGTGGATCTGATTCCAGCTTCCTTCTGTTACATGTTGATGTGCCTCTGGGCAAGGCACTTAACCCCAAGTTGCCTACCGATCTGTATATTGGTGTATAACTGTGCGCAAGTAAGCGTGATTGTGTGAATGTGGCTCCAGTGTAAAGCACTTTGAGGGGTCACTATTAGTAAAAAAGTTCTATAGAAATTCAGTCCACTTACCATTTAGCCATTTCTAAAGCTTTGGGACTCCAACCAACCACAGTGAAAGCCCTAATTCACCAAATGGAAAACACATGGAACAGTGACAAAACCGTGCATCCATCCATCTTCTTCCGCTTATCCGGGGTCGGGTCGCGGGGGTAGCAGCTTCAGTAGGGAGGCCCAGACGTCCCTCTCCCCAGCCACTTGGGCCAGCTCCTCCGGGGGAATCCCAAGGTGTTCCCAGGCCAGCAGAGAGACATAGTCCCTCCAGCGTGTCCTGGGTCTTCCTCTGGGTCTCCTCCCGGTGGGACGTGCCCGGAACACCTCACCAGGGAGGCGTCCAGGAGGCATCCTAACCAGATGCCCGAGCCACCTCAACTGGCTCCTCTTGATGTGAAGGAGCGGCGGCTCTACTCTGAGTCCTCCCCGGATGACTGAGCTCCTCACCCTATCTCTAAGGGAGAACCGAGGAAACTCATTGACAAATTACTCCGGGAGTGCATCAAAGACTCCTCAAGGAGGTTAGAAAACACAGAACAACATCTAGGCCCTGTGCCCACGAAGATGGGTTGGCTGTATCCGACACACTTCTCAGTCAGACAGGGGGTTCAACAACATTTGAAACCTGCTCCTAGACTGGGACAATTTGAAGGCACACTCTGCTTCAGCTCTGCCTGGAAACTGCAGCAGACTACAAACTGGCGTGCGTGAGCATGGGAGCCAGTGTAGACCTCGCCTCTCCCTTCACATATGTGTGTTAATACAAACAACAGCAGACTTTGGAGTTGCGGTTGTGTTTCAGACCCTATTCAATTTGTTGTGAACAAATTTTGTGTTTGTGCCTCTCATTCGTTGTTTTGGCCCTGCTCTTCTTCCTTATTTTTCCTTCTTTACTTCTGTGGCAGCATTACCGCGCCACTCTGGCGTGGCATAGGTATTACATCGCCTATTACGGCTCCTCCAGCGCCACGCGGTTTCCTTTACGCTCAAACCTTTCTGTGAAGAAACAGTATTGAGCTCCATGAGGATGTAGCTCTAAGGTCCAGCCGACCTCACCTCCCCCAGTTAAGGTCCATGTTTATTATCAAACAATCAGAAAGACCTGTCGTGATCAAATGCTCTCCAGTGTGGCGCAATTGTAAAATTCTGCAAAGAGCAACAGGGACCAAACTCTTCCACAGAGATGTGGTAGATTCAGTCCCAGTTATTGCAAACGTTTGATGAGGGTTTGTTGCTGCCAAGGGAAGCACAACCAGTTGAATAGCTTTTTCACTTATTTAATGAAATCATCATCTGATAACCACATATTGTGTTTAATCATGTTATCAGTCTGTGATATTAAAACTTGCTAAGCGATCTAAAGCATTTATGTGTAACAAAAAAGGCTCGACTCGACCTTCTGACTCTTCTACCACCTTCTACCCTCCTGCTGCTGTCTCCTTAGCAACTAGAGCGACTCTCTCCGCTGTGCATCCCACTATATAAATAATTTTCAGTATTTATGAATTATTTATATGTATATGCACTCTGTATATGCTGGAGGGTTCACGGTTGTGTTTAAATAGGCTTTCTTGCCTAGGTGTGTTTTTCTTTAGTTGTCTTCACCGAACAAAGATGAGTTATGCAACCAAACGTGTGTATGTGTGTGTATGTGTGCGTGTGTGTGCGTGTGTGTGTGTGTCCTTGTGAGCATGCAAGGCAGTTGCAAGTGTATGTGTTTTCTGTGAAAGTGTCTTGTTGTGTGTCTACGACAGCGAGTTATGTTGTCAGAAACCAGGCGGATCAGGTCTTTTAGGCGCTTCCTATCACTGCAGACATTGCACTCCAGTCTTCCTTTGCCTTTCATTGAATCTGGAGGCATTTACATCATCACGCTTTTTCTTCCCAATTGGCAGAAGCCTTCATCAGATGTCATGCTGTCTCGTGTCTTTCCTCTGTGTGCATGTCTGAGCGAGACAAAGAGACACAAAGAGGGAGAAACACCGCTGGGCACTTGGACCGCTGTAACTGCAATGCTGTGGAGGAAAAAGCCACCAAAATATGGCACTAACATGCTTGTCTGCTTGTGTGTGTGTAGGATCTGACGGCGATCGGAATAACTAAACCGGGCCACAGAAAGAAGATTACATCAGAGATTAACAAGCTCAGTGTCACAGAGTGGCTGCCAGAGCAGAAGCCTGTGAGTACAGCTGTTAACCGAGAGGGAGACTGCATGAAAGACTCGCTTTTCTGAACTTGTCACTGGAACTTGCATCGCCTTGTAGAAGTCTTCACGCCCCTTTTACATTTTGTCATATTACAACCAGCAACTTGGAAGGAAAAGCATTGGTTTTTAAATCCAAGAACTGGTTTTCAAAGTTCCTTCCCTAATGTTTCCTAAGCTTTGAGGCCTTCACTGAAAATTAATTAAGAGTCTTCTGAAGTCAAGTGCTTGCACTGGATTTCTAGTAGGGGTGCCAAAGTAAAGGGGCCAGATAAAGGTACATGCAACAAAAAAAATTTAGTTTTCCTTCCTCTTTACAACTAAGTGCTGGTTTATGTTTGTTCCTCACATACAATTCCAATAAAATACCCTGAAGTTTGTGGTTGTAATGTGACAAAAAGTGCAACATTCAAAATGGGTGTAAATGCTTTTGCAGCCAGCTGCGTGAGAGTAAAACTGTCTGATCCATCACGATTGACATTGTAAAGCTTAACAAACCGACATTTGTCTGGTGTTCCTGCAGAACAACCTGGGGGAATGGTTGTCAGCTATAGGTCTGAGCCAGTACCACCAGGTTCTGGTGCAGAACGGTTATGAAAACATCGACTTCATCACGGACATCACCTGGGAAGACCTGCAGGAGATAGGAATCACGAAACTGGGTGAGATGTGTGCATATGTTGTCATGTGTAAGTCCGCCTTTTGACAAGCATGACAATCTATGTCCTCCTTCGTGTTAGAGTCGACACATGCTGCCACCATCAGAAAGGAATGACGGTTTTTAAAAAAAGTGTCAACCTCATAGGCTGAATTTTTCACATAGAAGCTAATTTGGCACAGCAAAGCTGAGAGTCCAGTTACAGAAAAAGTGATTATACTAAAATGATTGTTCTGCACAGTAATAATTTAATACTGTGCGAGATATACAGCACAATAGTAAGTAACTGCCACTAGTGCACATGGTAAAAATTTGGGTGAAAATGTTAAACCCATCTTGTATATTTTGTGTTTATTATGGCACAAAACCCGTCAGTTGAGTTTTTTTTTAACAACAGAGACAAATGATAGAAAGGTCTCCAGTGGAAAAGGGAAAAATATTTACTAAGCTTTTTTGCCAAGATGATTGGGATAACAAAGCAATATTTAGACAAATAGTTAAAAAAAACCCCACAACATTTCAGGTTTAAAAATACTTGTTTTGGTCTTATGTTGTATTACTATATGCAAGAAATTAATCTCAGGTTTTCTTTAGATCCATGCTGTAAAATATTAAAACTAACAACAATAATTGCTTAAAAGACATCCCTTTGTAAGGAATCTCCCTATTATATAGGTTTCCCTTTTTGAGCTGAATCATTTCATTTGACAATATTCAAATTTCCTAACACATGTCACAATGACACAAAGCACATTTTCATGAAAGTTCACACTAAAAAAACAAAAGATTAATAGGAAGTTAAACTTTCAGCTTAAAATTCATTTTCTGAGGTTAAGACAGTTAACACTGTATTACAGCTTTAATGAAAACTATAGTTTATATTAAAATGGCCATCCTCCGTCTGCTTGTCAGTAACCTACATCTTTAGCCAAGTCGCCTGCTGAAATTGCTTATTTTACCAGTTGTGTTTCAGGTAAACAGTTCCTGAAGAGCTAGAGGAATATTTAAATAGCTAGTTCTGTTGTTGTGACCTTTATTTAACTGACTTATAACCCCTGTGTGTTACTGTTAAAGGTCACCAGAAGAAGCTGATGCTGGCCGTGAAGCGGTTGGCTGAAATGCAGCGCAGCTCAGACGGGCGGGGCTCCCTTCGAAAGAAGCCACCGCCAATCACCCAGCAGCAGGACGTCATCTCAATGGACAGCCCTCCCCTGGATGGTGAGCTAAGAGATGCCATTGATTTATCTGCCATCTAAAGTTCAACAGTTTGTATCATGTAAAACTCCTTCTATTAGGAGAATCTGGTCAGCCCCAACCTTTTTTGGAGACACTAATAAAAGAACAATGATGTGGTACTGGTTATTTTGTTAATTGCAGGTCAAATAAATTTTCTGTTTTAATGACTTTAACAAACTGCTTAACCCCCAGAGGTATCCAAAAAACTAAGTAACTTGTTTCCTTTTGGATTTATAAGGGTATGTAGCAGCCAGATCCTGATAATTCTAGATTATCAAGTCTAGATATTTAAGAAAATTTACCTCAAGGTCCTCGAAAAGGTCAGGAAACCCCAAGAGCTTCTTTCCAGACACTACAGGCTTCAAAAAATTGTTTTGAAGAGCTTGAAGACCCGTGGAGCATTGCCTTTTGCACAGATGAGGCTAATAGTAAGTTGTTTAGCTATAATGCAAAGCACAATGTTTGGCCAAAAACACGGGGGAGGGGGTGTGAGGAGCATGTACACAAGAGTGATTGACACTGTTAACAACCAATCAGAGCCAGACATTCTTCCTGGCTCCGATTGGTTGTTTCTGACCGGGACCGGTGTATTTCTGCAAGTGGCAGTAGGACCACCGGGAGGAGATTTTACAGATCATCTGTCTCATATGTTACTGTCAGGAAATAGCGACAGTTTTAATCATAGCAAACCCCTTGTTCCAGCCGACAAACAAAGTGGTGAAGGGGTGGTGATTTGGACATGTTTTTTATTCCCCAATTTTGTGGCACTAGTGACTTTTATGTACAATATCACATACGACGGGTGAAGGGAGAAGCAGGGAACGCATACTGCAGATGTCCTGAGGTTGCGATTTGAACCCCAGACATCTTTGTTGAGGGCTAATAATATTTAAACTAAAGTTAACTAAAGTTGCCTATGAACTCCTCTGTTAACCAAAATCTTCTAGTGATACCCAACACTGCTCATATACAGCATGTTTTAGATGTGTCTCTGTATTTTTGCTGATTAAGAGAACTGCATTAGCTTCTGAGCACTGCTATCACGTTCTCCAGAAGCTCGAGGAGCCATCGATTAAAACCAGGGGTGTGGCAACAGGGAAAGAAAACATGCAAGGCCCTGAAGACCAGGGTTGGGGACCACTGTTCTAGAGTCCAATGTGATGATGTATGTCCAGTGGATTTTAAATTGTTATAGCTTCTTAGTTTCTTTTGGCACTTTGGCACTGTAACCAACCGCTCATGTGTCCTAGGCAAGTTCCACCATTGCTGCTTTTTAAGGTCGGCAAAGTCTTATCCTTTGTTTCTGTTCTTCTGTCCTGCCTTCTTCTATTTTTAATTTCCTTTCTATGTGTCTTTTCTTGCTTCCGTCCATAGAAATATCTACCAAAAAAATCAAAGTGATTATTAGTATATCAGTATTTTAGATTAAAAAATGAACATAAAGACTGAAAACTCTGGAAAGTTAATCTGGAAAAACTTGGAAAGTCCTAGAAATGTGTAGGAAAACTGCTTGTTATTAAAGACAACATCTAATTAGACAATTATATATACTATAACTGATAAGACTCGTTCTCCTTTCAGAGGTCATCATGTCACCAAAGATGAGTACCTTCCAGGACAGCGAGTTGAGCTCAGAGCTACAGAATGCCATCACTCACCCAGGTCAGGAGGTCAGAGGTCAGCGAATTCGCAACCCTAGCAAGGACCATGACGAGGGGATTCCTGCGGGTTGTGGGCCACCGAAGAAGGAGGCACGGATGATGAGGCTGCAAAGCAGCCAGGGAAGCACCTCATCCCACAGAGGCAGCGTTTCATCGCAAGGCAAACACCGTCACTCTCACAACCAGCCAGCACCTCCCTACACCCCCCCACATACACCCACCAAGACCAGGACGTCATCTTCCTCCTCCGCCTCCTCTGTTCAGAGCACAGCTTCCCCACAGAGCAAAACCAAACCATCTCCTCAGTCAATACAAGCGGAGCAACCTCAGTCGCACTCACACCCACCTCAGTCTCCAACCCATCGTGGAGCCCCGTGTCAAGTCCCCCAGCAGCAGCAGCAGCAGCAGCCGCAACCTCAAGTTCAACAGCAGCCTCAGCCCCATCCTCATCACCACCCACAGACGCAGGTAATGGAGGTAAGAGAAAGCCCACAGCAGCAGGTTCCACACCTCTGCCTACCACCTGAAGCCGAACTGGAAGAGGCCGAGGGAGTGGAATCCTCAGCCCTCAAGAAAAAACATCCCCACAGCCTCAACCGATACGCTGTCTCAGATGGGGAGTGTGACGAGAGGGTAGAGGGCGGAGAAGGGGGAGGAGGAAGTGGTGGAGAAAGAGAAGCAGAGGCAACAGTAGCTCAGGGCCCCACGGTTGTGAGAGCGGACGGAGGCAAGTACGCCACGGTGACCCACCGCGTTAGCCGCAGCCATTCTGTCCGTAACCAGGAAAAGGGCCGCAGCCAGACCCAGACCTTAGCTTTGCGTCAGAAGAAGAAGGGTCCTCCGCCGCCCCCACCAAAACGCTCCAGCTCTGCCATCTCCACCTCCAACTCTAACTTGACGGAGGCCAACACACAGCTGCAGACACACACCACCACCGGAGGGATGCTGGATGTGCCTTACCACCAACAGCGGCGGGCCAGCGACCTGGGGATGTCCGTGGAGACGGCTGCCGTGGAGACCAACAGCGTGGGCAGCGTGAGGAGCATCGCCGCCATGTTAGAGATGTCTTCCATAGGGGGCGGGGCCAAAGGCATGGCACTGCAGAGGAATTACCTGCAGGTATGGGTACACACCCGCTGCTCTATGGCAGTTCACTTATAGTTCCTTCCAAAAGTATTCATATTTATTTTCGTTTTTAACATTTTGTCACGTCATTATCAATGATGTTTTTTTTTTTCTTGTCGGCCACATGAGCAGTTTGCTAGGGGGATGGGGGGAGCACACAAACGTGTATGTCAGTTGTGCACTCAATATATTTTCTATTGCTTTTGTGCATGTGCATGTGCACCCAGTGGGAGATGAAACTAAGAAAGTAGAGCACATCACCCCAGTTCTAAAGTCCTTACACTGGCTCCCTATATTTAGACTTTATTATCTAGACTTGTATTTTAAAGAATAGACTTTAAAATCCTTCTGTTAGTCTATAAATCCCTGAATGGCTTAGCACCTAAATACATCACAGACTTGTTATCAGTGTATCAACCCTCCAGACCACTCAGGTCGTCTGGCTCAAACCTACTCTGCATACCTAGAACCAGAACTAAACACGGCGAAGCAGCATTTAGTTCCTATGCTCCACTTATCTGGAACAAACTCCCAGAAGACTGTAAAAGTTCTTAAAGCCTGAGTTTAAATCAATTTGTTTAGAGTTGCCTTTGAATGTTAATGTTGAAGTTGAAGTCCAACTTCTCTTATATATCTTGACCGGCAGTACTAATCAGAGTATGGAAGAGCAGCATAGAGCCGCATCTCAGGTTAGAGAATATTTCAACAGGACAACTATTGGTGATGCACCCCACAAAGCTGACCTTAAGGGAAGCTATATTGAAATCTAGCCGTAAGAAGTCCTGTTGGCAGTTTGCCACAAGCAATGTAGGGGAAGGCTTGTAGGGGTCAAACTTCTTAAAATTTCTTAACCTGATCGTGTGTATTCAGGTGGGAAAAACCCGGGAGGCCATCGGCCTGGATGGTGAAGTTGTGAACCGACGGAGAACCATCAGCGGGCCTGTAACTGAGCTGGTGGAGGCTGCCAGGCGGGAACAACCAACTCCCATGGATTTTGCCCCGTCCTCCAACCAACCCCAACCTCAAGGCTCCCCTCCTCTTGTAAACTCCTCTTCGCCTCCTCTTGTAAACTCCTCTCCTCTCCCTCCATCTTCCCCACTCCCCTGCTCCGGAGGCAGCGGCAACTCGTCCGAGAACCTTCCGTTCGCCGAAGAGGGAAGCCTTACGATCCGCCGGCACGCTCGAGGAGAAGGAGAAGGACAGGTAACTATCTAACTAGCTGCATATACATATATATGTGTTTGTCTATTTGTCAGTCAATCTATTCTACTCTACATTATCTACGTAATGTTCTAAAAGTCAGTGTGCTCTACTGTGCAAAGCAAAAGTGAAGCTAATGCGCTTGCTCAGCTTTAAGTGTCCCTTCCATTTATCTTTGTTCATGCTTTGACTGTTTGTGCAACTATGACCTCTTATCATGAATGTATGAACTTTCCGTTAGTGTGTATTTTGTGTTTGTCTGCAGGGTGACGGCGACGGCCCCCCGGGAGACGGGGGCTTCACCCCGGAGGACACCCCTGAAGCAACCGGAACCTTAAAACGACGGCCTCGCATTTCCAAGTCCCACCCCAACGGCTCGGACTTCACTCTCCAGGAGTCCTCCACCGTCAAACGGCGGCCCAAGAGCCGCGACAAGGAGCCCGAGGGCTACGCTGAAATGGCGGCTGCTAACGGGGAAGCGGTCAGCGGCGGGCAGCCCAACACCACACAGCCGGTGCCGTACCAGAACGGCACAGCCACCGTAAAACGCCGCCGGCCATCTGATGCCGGAGTGACAGAACAGCCGCAACCTCAGCCTCAACTGCAGCATCAGCCTCAGAATCAAGCTCCGCAACAAGTGACTGCAGCCCCCCGCAGGGACAGCGTGGATCAGGGAGCTCCTGTAGTAAATGAAGGAGGGCCTGTGAGGAAACCAAAGCCTCCGGTCTCCCCGAAACCTGTCGTGGCTCAGATAAAAAGGCAAGGAGGCCCACAGACCCCACCACACGCTGCCCCCAATAAGAGAGTTCCGCTGCCGGGGCCGGGGACTCCCGGAAGTCCAGGTACTCAGTGTAATTCATATGTCTGTACATACTCTCATCGTGGCTAAGAAGGTCATCTTCAATTTGGACTTTTAACGATGCATTTTGAACTGTTCTCCCAGGATCACTTGTTAAACGTCCTCGAGGAAGTTGAATCTTGACCAAACAGTTTTTTTGTAGCTTTCAAAACTCCTGCCATGATTCTGGTTGGATGTTGGTAAAGTTGATTTCAGTAGTTTAGGTTCCTGTAGGGAACTGTTTTGGTTTGTTTGGTTTGTTTATTGGAACGTGGTTATTGGAACGTGCACTCGTTCCCAAGCTTTAGCCATCTAGACCAGTGGTCTCAAACTCCAGTCCTCGAGTCCTGCAACTTTTAGATGTGTCTCTCTGCTTCAACACGTCGGACACCAGTATAATTAGTGGAGCTCTGCAGGGCTTGGTTGCATGCTAGTGAGGTAGTTTAGCCATTTGATTCAGGTGTGTAGAGCAAGGAAACGGTTCAGGACACCGGCCATCGAGCATTCATGTGTGAGACCACTGATCTAAGCAGTTGAATGAAGATATAGTTTTAAAATCAGGAGGAAATCTTAGTTTATTATTCCACCTGCTTTGTGCAACATATCAAATTACTGGCTGCAAAACAGCCCCGCAGCATGATACTGCCAGTGCTGTGCTTGACAGCTAATACAGCTTCTTGGGTTTTAAGGAATCACATTGACTTGTTGTCATAGAGGCCAAAAATAGTCCATCTTTGTCTTGTAGGGTCATAAAAAGTTTTTTCTAAGAAGAATTTGGCTTGTCCATGTGATTAATTGCAAATTTAACCCAAGCTTGAAGAGAAATGTTTTGAAGAATGAACTTGTGTTTTGATCAGCACCGTCCATGGAGATAGAAACCTTGCTTCCCTGTGTATACGGACCCTGATCTTCCAGCAGTTTGCAGTTCACGGCAACTTGGGAAAGAACATTTATCCAAACTTTTAAGGGTAGATGTGTGTATATATTTGAGTCTGCATGTTTAATTTTGACCCAACTGTGGATTTGAGACAGTCGGTAATGAATTCATGCTTGAGCAACCAATTCCTTTATTTAAAAATCATCAAAGTTGTTTATTCTACAGCCGTTCCTTCCTGGAAAAATAACCTTTCAAATGTATCATTAAAAGTCAAAATGAAAATGCAGTAGTATAGTTTTGAAAAGACCTGTATTCTTTCAGGTCATAATTATTCTCTGGTGACAAGCTTCAGCAGGCAGTGGCATTAAATGTTGCTGAATACCTTTTCTGCTTTGCTTCATTGATTTTCATGTATTGATTTCACACAAGAAAATGCTCACAGTACACATCCCTGCTTTATTCTCTTGGAAGTGACTTTTCTTTCTCTCGGTGCAGTGGAAGGAAAGAAGATCCCTCCACCAGTCTCACCTAAGCCAGCACCCCCACCCACAGCGCCAAAACCGGCCAAGCTGATCCACTCAATGACAAGCCCCGCCTCCCCAACCTCTGCTTCCACCCAGGCCAAGCAGCACTCTGCGGTGGCACGACAGACCAGTTCACCCACCTCCTTCCTGCCGTGCAACCCCCCCAACCCTCCAGTCCCCAAGCCGACGAGCCCTTCTCCTCAAAGCCCCCACACACCGCAGACCCCCACTACTCCTCAGACGCCCCAGACCCCCGCCACTCCCAGCCCGACCCCGCCACCCGTAAAACCACCCCGCTCCTCCATCGGTGGTGTGTCGGTGGACAGTGGGATCGCAGGGGGCGCTGTTTCACCACAGGCCTCCACCACGGCAGACTTTGGCGTAGACTCTTTGGTGCACCAGAAGCTGGAGGAGACGAGCGCATCACTGGCTGCTGCTCTGCAGGCCGTGGAGGATAAGATTCTGCGGCAGGACGAGTATGGCGCGCACACACACACACACACACACACACACACACACACACACACACACACACACACACACACACACACACACACACACACACATCCGTGTTTAATGTTCATAGTGAGGACTGTGACTTGACTTCCATACAGTTCTATTTATCTTCAAGATAACTAGGGTTGGGTATATCTTTATACCCAACCCTAACCTAAACCTAAACCTAATTGACGCCTTCGTTCTAACCCTAATAACTAGCCCAGAAAAGAAGTGAGGACCTTTTTTCCGGTCCTCACTTTACATCAAAGTCCAAACTTTATTAGTAAAGTGAGCAAAAAAATGTTCTCGCTCAGCTGCAGGTACAAGAACACACACACACACACATCCTTGTTTAAAATACAAAGTCCTAATCACCTACATACACCTAATCACAGGTCGGAAAAAAATCCAGTTTTTCCTTATGAATCCCCTCCATTGACCCGAGCTTGATGTATTCAGTTGTGGTCTGTAAATGTTGACCCAAATTTCCTCTGATATGGAAACCTTGAATTCCTTATTTCAGTTCTCTTATAAGGTCCTGCGGTAGAGAAGTCAATCTATTAATATCCCCTTTTAATTCCCCAGTAATCTGTAAATATTTTGTGTTGAATATATCCGTTACGGTTTGGGTAATTTTGATCCCCAAGGACGGTCAATATTCCAATTAAGGGTACATTGTTGAATGTGATAACCAAAGTTTCTGCTTATTTTTATTCCTGGATAATTCCCAAATGTTTTAATACTTTACTACAATTTAGACAGGCTTGTTTCCGGGTGGATACGGTTATCAATACATCATCTGCATAAAGATAGGTTTAACATTCCCTTCTCATTTCCTTCCCATGCGCTTTTGAAAATAAGGCAAACAAGACAGGACTGAGAGCTTAGTCCTATATTACTAAATTTTTGATGCCAGCTTTAGCTAAATCAGCTTGCAGGCTACGAGGGACAAAATCTCCACAAGCCATCTGTTGTTTAACAGGGCTACACCGATTTTGTGATACTCAGATTTGAAACCATGTCCTCTTCTCAAAAATGACTACAACAATGATCTGAGGCTGCTGTTATTGTAGGCTTACGGGCAATTTTAGAATCCCCTTCTATCTGTATTTTGTCCCGACAAGTTCATCAGGCTATAGATAAGCGTTTTCTGTTGGATGCGGTAACGTCCTGCATGTGTTTGTGTCTGCCTCCAGCTCTATGGCTGAGCAGAAGACCACGGTGAGCATCCTCGATGACATCGGCAGCATGTTTGACGACTTGGCCGACCAGCTGGACGCCATGTTGGAGTAACAGCAGAAACCGATCTGGCGAATCTCCATGGCAACGCTGCATCAGGACTGAATCAGATGGCACAAGATGCAACCCTCCTCTCTATCTCTCTCACCTCTTCTCTTCATCCACCTCTCTCTGCCGCTCTCCTCTCCTCTTTGCTCCGGGCTGCTGTCCGTCCATTTGTCCATCGCTGCTCCCGAAGGAACTCGACTCTTCTCATTTCCTTTGCACGATGCAAGGACAAAACAAAACAGTGAGGGGAAAAGAAAAAAACAATAAAAGAGACAGAGCAGCGACACAGGCCTGGACAGAGATGTGGCAGAGAGAATCGACAGCACTGAAACGTGGATAAAAAGAGGGGCAGAAGAAGAGGGAATTAAAAATTCTAATCTATTTGGAGGGAAAAAGAAAAAAAACACACAAGAGGGATTAATAAAGAAACGTGTCACCGTGGAGAAGACTGCAATCACGACGGGAGTCTTTTAAGAGCTCCAGATGGACTCTAAGTGAACAAATACAGATTTAAAAACCAACTGTGTAATGAATCATAGTATGGTATGTGTACATTCTAAGCATGGAGAGTTTATATCTACTGAACAAGTCCTGCATTAGCACAGTAATATATGATATACGCCGATAAATATAAATCTCTAGCTCTTTGATTTGATGTCCTGGTTCTGTGTGGAATGGTGACCTCTGGTGTTGTGATGATGTAAAATGACTTGGTGGAAATTTATTATATGTGACCAAACTGAGACTATTCACCTCCCGATGGGTGTGCGTGCGGCGGCGTTTGTGCGGGTGAGGGTGAGTGACGGAATGCCTCACGAGAACATCGTGGAAATTTCAGGATCACAATGTGGCCGGACCCGAGTCATGCGGCCTACTTCGCCCTGCATATGCACACACACTGCACGCACACACACACACACACGGACAGGCCCACGCGCACACAGCAGAAGCACAACGGCTCACGCAGCTGGCTTGCACACACAAACACACACAGGAACCTTCGTGATATGAAGTAAAACCATAGAAAAGTAGGGCTACCACAGGTTGTTTTGAGGATTTAGCAGGTAAAGTTTGAGTGAAACAATTAAGGGTGTTGTGGAGAACTTCAAAAAAAAAAAAAAAACAATTTCTGGAAAAGTTGAGGTAAAGGATTCTGACATTTCCCGGTGTGCATGGTTAGATGGGTCTGAGTGGCCCCAAAGCACCTTGTGAAGGTCAGCACAAGCACCACAGTCAACAAAGAGGGCTTCAAAAAACACTGCTGACCAACAAAGTACAGCAGCAAACTTCAGGTTCCATTGTCAGACAGTCTTAACTTCATCCAATACCCTAAAACCTGCTCTCTCCTTTCACCAGCTGGAATTACTCGCTGCATACGTGAATAATCCCGCCCACGCTACTGTTAAATGACACTGAGTCAAAGGAAATGTAATGTTATCGACACCTTTTATTGATTGGAGAAAAACCAATCATGATTGGACCTCTACCGTGCCTCAGGCAAGGAACACTTGTTACTTATGAGCGCCGCTCTAGATCACACGGTAAATGGCGCGTACGTGTATAGCGCTTTATCAAGTCCGACCACCCCAAAGCGCTCTGACCACCGACAGCATGAGTAGTGTCTTGCCCAAGGACACAACGATGATCAGAGCGGAGTATCGAACCGGCAACCCACCAGTTACAGGACGACCTCCCTAAACTCTTGCGCCATCGTCGCCCCTTCGTCACTCACATGACCCGTTCAGCGACGGATCCGACCCTCTCACGTTACATTGGCGAGTTTTTGAGAAGGATAGCCTGCTTGGAGCAAGTGCTGCCCAAAAGAAATTTCATTCTTCTGAGACAAATAACCTTTTCCAGCTAACCTGAGTTTATATCATGTTTTTTTTAGTTAGTTCACCAAAATCCTTTGATTGCACGTTGATGTTTTAAATCGCAGCAACTGCCCGTGCGTACATAGCTCTGCCCTGCTCTCTGCTCTACAACTCTTTACCAAGGCACCTTTGACTCAGTGTGTTACACAGGGAGTCGGCGGGGACTAATATTCATGCCGTGACTTGCACAAGCACTTCTACGTCTTGAACTTTTTCACGTTTTGTCACGTTCCAAACACAAACTTAATTGTGTTTTATTGTCAGTTATGTCACAGACCAACAGAAAAAAAAAATCATGCCAAGCTGTAAAGTGGACAAAATGAAAAGCCAAAAAAAAGGAAAACACAACAGTTTTCAAAATGCGATGGTGGTGGCAGCATCATACCGCTTTTTCCCTAAGCCACGACCAGGCGGGAAAATGATCAGAGTTGACCGCAAAACGGATGGAGCAACATAAAGGGCAATCCTGGTAGAAAGCTGGTTGGATGGTGCCAATCCTCCAGCAGGACAGCGAGCCTAAACATAAAACCACACCTACAGTGCAGTGATCTGGATTGAAGCATATCCATGTCTTTGAGTGGCCCAGTCAAAGCCCAGAACTAACTACAATTGAGAATCTGGCAAACCTTGAAAAAGTTGAGGGAGCATTATTACTTTTGCAGGACACTATATGCACTGTAGAATTTAAACTCCTCTATCACAATGCCATACTCTCATTGTTGCAATACTGATCGAAGGAAAACTCTCTGGAAACTTACGTCAACCACTTAATAATCCGACTAATTAGGTCAGCATTCAGTCCCACATCCCTAACTTTATGACCGTGTTAAAACTGAAGTGACAGGAAATCACAGTCTACTCCAGGCACTTAAACTTAAGCTTCTGTCACACCTACAAGCCCCTCATCTTATTTCGCCATGACAATCTACTGTACGACATCCCCATTTTTATCGGTTACTACAACGTGTAGCCACGTTTTTTTTGGTACATGCGAGAGAATCTAAAGGCGGTGGAGTTGTGTGGAGCAGCAGTGGTTAAGAACTGTTAAGCGTGATGGTTTATTTCTGTAAGTTATATTTGACCAAAAGAAAAAGAAAAAAAAAAGGTGCAATACTCCAGTATTTCATGTGCTCCTCGGCACCCCATAAAGGAAATCAGTCTCATAGCAGCTGCACTCTTTGTCTATGAATAAATACTAATTCAGAGAATAGTTGTGGTATTTAAATTCTTATCACATAGAGAATATATAGATGGATATTTGCAAAAATAAAAATAAAAAAAGAAGAAGTGTATTTATGATGTGTGTGTCATCCTGAAGAGTATTTTTCAAAGTAATCAGATCTAATCTGAGTATTCCGAATCCGTTTGCTTCTCCATGCTTTAGTGGTCCAGGCTAATGAATCATTGTAGGATACCATGTTGGGATATTTTAAGGAAGTGTTCTTTTCTATTATTATATAATTTTATTGTTTTCTCTGCCTTCATGTGTCCAGATGTGGCGATGTTTATAATACAAGCAACTCTTGTTGTTTTCTTTTTTTTTGGTATGGTTTATATATTTTTTGTCTTTCAAACATGTGCCTTGCTTTGTGATTTTGGTCTAACTTCAATACAGTAGATGGGTATGTAAAATATCAGGGAATTGATCTCTTTTTCCCGCGTCGCTATCATAGTTACATTTGTTAAAAATCAATGAAGTCCTGTTTGCTTCCCCTTCTGGACAACTGGAAACCACCCAGTTGCACTTCCCTTAAGTTGGTTGCATGTATTAAAACCACATTAGCGAACACAGTTTCTCTCATCACTTCAAAAGTCTCTTGGGAAAATACACACTTTCCTGCTAAGAGTAAAATAACTTGATCAACAGCATCTAGCTCACTAATGTCCTCTTCAATCCTACTGTTTGGGTTCATACTTTTCATGTCAGTTGCTTTGGATGATACTCTGACTTAGGTAAATAATGCTTCAGCATCACCGTCTGTGACACAAATAGGCAGCACTTCTGAGGAATTTATGCAAGGGCCACTCAAATGTCTTAGCAGCGACCTACTAATATTATATCTACTCATGTGAGGGTATGCAGACACTCTGTCTGTACTGTAGAAGGTTTAGTCACCTCAGCACGCTGAACTCTTGCAGTGGCTTCAGCTGGCAGCAGCCAGACCTTTCTGATTAATTAAGCCGATAATAATTTGACCACTAGAGCACCCTTAGAAAATTTTGTTTTCAGGTGATCCTTTTATCCCAATACACTATACACAGTCAACCCCACAGCCCCAAAAAAGATAAAAAAAATACTGCCTTCCCCTATATTAAAACGAGGAATGTTGAGCATCTTGCAAAGACATACTTTGGTATAAATAAAATTTTTTAGCATATCAGCATTAACTTATTATTGGTATCAGGGCTTTGAAACAATTGTGCAAACGATTGTGACTTTATTCTCGGAAATTGTTGGCCGCAAAGGAGTACATTTCCATAAAGAAACTTCTAAATTTTGTGATTAATTTCACATATTTGCAAGAAAAACTTGTATGTTCTCTAATGTCGAAAAGTTATATTCAAGAAAACTAATTTTCAATGATTAAAGGCATACATTTTCTATATTAAAACTAGAATATTCTCTGAGATTGAAAAGTCAGAAATCTGAAAGAAAATAAACTCAGAAATGTATTAACAATGTGATTAAAGTTTGATATATTACACTTCCTGTAACACAAAATGAACTATTACGATATAGGCAAGAATGTAGCTGTATAAACCTGAAATATCTGCTCAGTTTATCAAGATGTTGCTTTGTTGTAGAAGCGCTCCAACATTTTCAGAGAAGTCATCTTGTGACCCCAATATGGTATCTCACGACCCCCCTTGGGGTCTCGACCCCCACTTTGGAACCCAAGCCCTATACCAAACAAGGGGACATCAAAAGCACCGCACATTCAAAACGACCTAATTTCCTCACATTTAAACACATGTACCACGCGTCCTATCCTACATACTGTAAATGGCAAGACAGCAGCTTAAATGTACATAGCCACGTTATATGCTTAGAAAAATGATCAAAAACCATTTGATCATGATAAAATAAGCTTGTATACACCAAGTGTCCATCCTGATAGTGTTTTGATAGTCCTTTTTGAGCCTAAATAGAACCCCAGCAACAGGCACGATGAGCAGATATAAACAGATGTAGCACCATCTGGCAGTACCGCAGAACTACTAAATCACTACGAAATAATGCTGGACCGAGCCTGACCCCTCTGCCTCATGGTAGGTAAACCTACAGCAACTCTAAGAGCCTCATATCAGAACATTAAGGAGAAAGAAATTCACATTCATAAACAGAAACAGGGGCGCAGCGTAAGAACCAATCAATCGACCTATTTATAATGTTGTTTGTACTTAAGACTGTAGAGACTAAGAAGAGCGTTGCTATTACTATGATCACAGTATTAATAACAACATTTACTCACGTCAATCAACTCTGCAGTCACATCTAAGCCTCGGCAGCGTTAGCGTCCGCTTCAGTGAACACCAAAGTTCTTACTGTATTCCCAGCGCTATTCCAGTCTTTTCCCTCTTGGAATTATTTATTTCTTGTTTGTTTTTTTACACTGGATCTTGGAACTTTCTTCATTCTTTCCATCACTTCGCTGGGAGATGCTAATAGCCGTTAGCTGCTTCCTTGTTTATCACCTGCGCAGTGTCGTACCTCAGCTGTTATTATAAATGAATTGCATAAATTGAGCAAAACAAAGCGTAAAACACCAAAATAACAACTAATACGCCAGCAGGATATGATAATCTTTCAGAAAAACTTTGTATGCAACCAACATGTGCATGTCAAATAATGTGGCTATGTACCTTTAAAAAAAAAACTACTTTTTTTTTATTTGTTTAAAATAAACTTACTTTCTGGCAGAGTTAATCTAGCTGTTACCTGTCTGTGTGCTAATTAAATAAAAAATATATCCTGACAGTCCACTCTTGTTCATCTGCATGGTAACTACTAAAGTCATTAGCATCAAGTGATGATAACCCCTACGTTACAGCTAACCATATACTTTAAATTGACCTTTAAATACTAAACTTAATTATAAAAAAATAATTACAGGTCAAATCTGAATTGAATTGGAATCTCAACCATATTTGGCAGGAATAGAAATAAACGTGTGTAGTTAAAACGCCATTAGAATTGCTCTTTAAAACGTCCATGTTTAATTGGAAAAATCTATTTAAACCCCCTCCCACTAAAAGTAATACTTTTGAAGGGCAAAGCTGAAAAAAATTAGACCTGCTATACTCGAGCCTGCTCTCTTTTGGCTCGTAATTACTTGGAATTATTTCCTTTTATGTTCTAACCCAGAGGTCTACAGGGTACACCCTGGGCAGGTATAGCCTACTCATCACAGGACGACCCAGAGACACAAAGGACAAACAACCATGTATAAACACAACCCTACCTAAAGGCAGTTTAACCAAAGAGCCATGTTTAGGCATTACGGCCTAAACATAATTCTCCGAGAGAACTCATGCATGCATGCAACCTCCGTGCTGTTAGACCGCAGGCTGGGGTTTGAACCTGGAGCCTTCTCGGCAATAATGCTAACTGCACCACCATGGAGACGGTAGTCCTGTGTAGTGTTTATTAAAATATGGAGGAAAGGGAAATGTTTAGTCTTAGCAGTTCTCTCTTTGTCATTAAACATCTGACACTGATGGGACAAGGAATCAGATTTTAGTTCCGCCATTTTTTTTACATAAACTACAAACTGCCCCCCCTTCATTTTTTAAAAATATAATAGGCGTAGAACCAGAAGGCAAGCTGGACAGTAATGTAATCCAGGAACCACAAAGGGCTTTGGACTCTAGGGACTCTGATTGGTGTATATTTTCTGCAGCTGTAAAGTACTGCCTACTTTAACCATGATTGTCATGATGTTCCTTCTATAAATTCTGATGGATCATTAATATTCGCGGCATTGCCAACTGCTTGCAATGGGGATTTTGGTAAGATTGAAATTTCAAAGCCCACATGGGGGCAGGTTTGTTTTATACAAATCGAGGAAAACAAGTATTTGTGAAAATTAATGTATTTATAGTGTTGTCAGTGTGGGTCATGACCAGTAATCACCTTTCACCATTTTTAGAGCATCCTAAACTTGTGTTGTACACCTTATATTGCTTTCAGAAAGCTAGGTTCTAAAGGTCCAGATATCAGACAGCCATACAGACGTGGTTAGATAGATGGCTAATATACTGACAGTATTCCCAGGTTGTATCAGCACTGTCTCTGATCAAACGTAGGATTAAAAAGGATGTGAATGTGCATTTAAAGGTATTCCTGGAGTTCATGGAATCATTTATAGCATAATACACCAGAATGTCAGCAAGATGATTCAATTATTTTTTCCGTTAGGATTTGCCCCGTTCTGTAACGAGGCAGCATTAAATCAGCTGCCCTGGGGTTCTCCTTTTGTAGTTTGTGGAGCTTTCAGGGCAATTCCAGGGACAATTTGCATTCACGCAACAGTTTTTAGGATATATGTTACTTACATTTTACAATGCTTGAGTTAGGGTTAGGGTGTGCGTTTAGCAATCAGCCCTGTCACCTCTTAGCATGAAAGTGAAACGGCACATTTCCCAGCAGGTGAAGTTCTCGTTAAATCACCGGAGACAAAATCTTACCGACAAACACTGATCTGTGGCATTTTTAAACTCATCTCGTGCTGCTCATGAGAATATTTGGTTAGCTATTACCACATGCAATACATATATTGGTTAGCAGCCAAATTTAGCCAATCCTTAGGACTCCCTCCTTTCACTTAGCTTTGAACCTGGACGCCATCACATCAAAGACAAGTTTTACCTTTTTTCCCCCTCCCCGATCTTCCTTGGTTTGGTCATCTTTCATCCTGTAAGCAGTGTCTGTGTGGTCATGGGTTGAGGTCAAAAAACAGAATTCTGGTCCATCTCTTCTTTCTTAACAAACGAAGCTTTTCATTGGATCGTCTTTGCTCTGCAGTGACTGTGTGTGAATGCTTGAGAAGGGGCCAAAGTGTGTAAAGTGTTGCTCTGCTCTTGATCGTGTGAGTGTGAGAGTGCGTTTTACTGACTGGACAGATGTATGCTTGCAGCAACTGCATCTTATGGCCATCTGCTCTCAATAAATTAATGTTCTATATAAACATACCAGTGTCCCCTTTTGTTGTGCGTGAAGATGTACAGTGACGGTAAGAAGGAACTACTGCCGCTAGAGTTTGAATGTATAAATGACCAGCTCTTAAAACAATTTAAATCTCACCACTAGATGTCACAAACCAATGCATCTTCCTTCTCAACCTTTCTTAAAGAAAGATAAAGTGAGGCAATATGTCCCATTTGCAGTGTGACTCAAGCCATGCTTGGGGCAAAACAAGCATGTGGATAAATATGGTCTGCAAATCAGATTGAAAGCCATGTTCTGACTTTGTAAAGTGCCTTGAGATGACGTGTTGTGAATTGGTGCTATATAAATAAATTTGAATTGAATTGAATGTTTTCCACCCTACATGCCACACGCAGCGTCCCCATTGTGAAACAAAGTGGTGGCAGCATCATGCTTAGGGATGCTATCCCCCTGTCTCCGGGCCAGGGGGAAATGTTCTTTTAGTGTTTGGATAAGAAGCTCATTAGCAACCTGTACTGCTAACAGAGGTGAGCCAGATCACAGGTTTGATCAGCAAATCCCACAGGTTTATAGATTTAGAGCAGGAGCAAAGTTGACTCTGACATTACGAAATCTGATACACAACTTCCATAACTTTACGGGCTGTTTGAAAGCATAGATACAGGTTCTGGGTGTATGAATGAAGCTAGCACTAAATCGGGCCCCGTGAAGTTAACAAATGAGGCCGTAAACTGGAACAACTAGGATTAGCATGATGCTTCTTGTGTTGTTTTGATTTATTTTTCCTAAAATGAAAGTTAAAAAAAGAAAGAAAAAAAACGTTGATAAGTGTTTGGAATTTGTATTCCAAAATAACCAGTTTTCTTCCTTAGGCAGTTCCAGCATATAAATGTGGGCTCAGGATTTAATGACACCTAGTGACAAAGTTACAGACTGAAGTGAGATGACGGCTGTTCCGTTGAACATTCATTAATATCTATTGAGTCTCAGGATTACTATCAAAATGAGCACAAACATAGATTATATATATATATAGATTCTTGTCATGTGAAAAAATATCATCAAGATGAATAATTTCACAAGTTTTTCCACCTGTGACCTATAACCCGTACAACTCAATTGATAAACAAACAGAAATCTTTCAGGGAGGTGAAGTAAAAATAAACAACCGAGATTGTGTGGTTGCACGAGTGTGCACACCCTTTTGTAGCTGGGGATGTGGCTGTGTGTAGATTTCACCAATTTACATTCAAACTCATGATAAACCGGAGTCAGCACACACCTGTCACATGTTGACGTACCTCTGATCAAATAAAGCTCAGCTGTTCTAGAAAGCTTTTCCTGACATTTTTGTAGCCACATCTTCCACCACAAGCCACGGTCCGCAGAGAGCATCCGAGGCATCAGAGGGATCTCGTTATTCAAAGATGCTAGTCAGGGGAAGGCTGCAAAAGAATTTCCAAGGAATTAAATATACCATGGAACAGAGTGAAGACCGTCCATCATCAAGTGGAGGAAACATGGCACACCAGTGACATTACCTATAAACAGGTCCGTCCGTCCAAAATTGATAAGACGAGAAGAAAAGTAGTCAGGGAGGCTGCCAGGAGGCCGATGGCAACGCTGAAGGAGCTGCAGGCTTTCTGGTAAATACTGGCTGTGTAGTACATGTAACAATCCCCCGTCTTCTTCATATGTCTGGGCTATGGGGTAGGGTGGCGAGACAGAAGCCTTATCTTACCAAGAAAAACATCAAAGCCCGGCTTAATTTTGCAAATCTCCCACACGCATGTGGGGAACTGTGTTATGGTGTGATGAAACCAAGGTTGAGCATAATTCCAAAAGGTGTGTTTGGCGCAAAAACAACACTGCTCACCACCAAAAGAACACCACACCTACAGCGAAGCATGGTATTGGCAGCATCATGCTTTGGGGCTGTTTTTCTTCAGCTGGAACTGGGGCCTGTAGGGTGGAGGGAATTATGAACAGTTCCAAATACAAGTCAGTGCCTGCACAAAACCTTGGGCCTTCTGTTAGAAAGCTGACGATGAAGAGGAACAGACACCCTGTCTACTTTTAGGACTAATCTTAAAACTTTCCTTTTTGACAAAGCTTATAACTAGAGTGGCTCATGTTACCCTGAACTACCTCTATAGTTATGCTACTATAGGCTTAGGCTACTGGAAGACATCAGGGCCTATTTTTTTCACTCTACTGATTTCTACTGTTCTCCAGATTTGCATTGCATTACATTGAAATGACTGTTGTCATTTCAGCTTTTAACTTTTTGTTAAAAAAAGTTTTTTGTTTGTGGTCTGACGTTCTGTTGACTGTGAAATCATCCATGGAGGACAGATCACCGACTATTACCATCTAATGTAGAACAGATTACTAGATCAATGTGTGCTTCTGTGCTTTTTGTCTGTCTTGTTGTGTCTCTGCTCTGTCTTCTGTAAACCCCAGTCGGTCGAGGCAGATGACCGTTCATACTGAGCCCGGTTCTGCTGGAGGTTTTTCCTTCCCGCTAACGGGTGTTTTTTCTTTCCACTGTCGCTTCATGCTTGCTCAGTATGAGGGATTGCTGCAAAGCCATGTACAATGCAGACGACTCTCCCTGTGGCTCTACGCTTCTCCAGGAGTGAATGCTGCTTGTCGGGACTTTGAAGCAATCAACTGGTTCCCTTATATAGGAACATTTTTTGACCAATCTGTATAATCTGACCCAATCTGTATAATATGATTGAACCTAACTTGTAAAGTGCCTTGAGATGACATGTTTCATGAATTGGCGCTATATAAATAAAATTGAATTGAATTGAACTTCGTCTTTCAGCACAACAATGAGCCAAAGCACACGACTAAATGATCATAACAATGGCTTCACCGGAATAAGATTGAGGCTTTAGAACGGCCCCGATCACTCCATCTGTGCAAAGAAGAGTGGGTAAATATTGCCACGCTGATGGGCTCCTACCCAAAAAGACTTAGTGCTGTAATAAAAGCCAAAGGTGCTGCAACAACGTATTCGTTGAGGGCGTGCATATTTATGCAACCAGGTTTACGTTTAATTTTATATTTTTCCCCTTTCAAGGTTGCAGTTTTGTTTTTCAATTGCATACAGGGTATGGGTCACATTAAAGGTGGAGAAAGTTGTTAAATTATTTGTCTTGCTGTCTTTTTTATACATCATGAAAAACTGGCATTTGAACAGGGGTGTGTAGACTTTTTATGTCCATAGACTACTGGCTTGAGGCCATCGGGGCATACCACACTTGACACCACCTGTCAAAGGTTTGCTAACACCTTCTCATTCCATGCTTTTACATGTCTGTGTTTTTTGCACACTCCAAGACTGCTGCTGAAACATGACAGAGACACAACCAGCTATACTAATCAATCACTTGGTTCTGAGTCACTTTCACCTCTTTTTGGGACGGTGTAGGGCCAAATGAACCTCCTCTGGAATGTTTTTTTTGTTTCTGATTTTATTCTTTTTTTTCTTTCAACCTAGAATGCAGTGGTGTTACAGTAATTTACCGAGTGGAAAAGAAAACAAACAAAACCATAGCTATAACTGAACCAACCAGACATTTTAACCCTGCCCTGTGATGCATTTTGTCAGAACCTGATGTAGTTTTATTCTTAGACCCCTGAATTAAATCAAGTGCAACCATTTGCCTCCAGAAGTCCCTTAATTGGTAAACAGAAGCAGACTGTGTGCATTATAATCTCATGATGGATCCAGATGTTCTGTGAAGGCCTATGAGGTTTGTTAGAGAACATCAGGGTAAACAAAATATCACGAAGACCGAGGAACACAGCAGACAGGTCAGCGATATGTAATTCTACTTAATTGGCGTTAAACACCCTAACATGTTAAATGAAGTTCTACCAAATAGTGTCACCCAAAAACAAACTAGTCAACTGGTAAACTTTAAAAAGTTCCCTAGTTGACCATCTGCAGCCTTTTGGGAAGCAGCACGCCTAAAAACGTCAATCAACTAGTATTCCTGCTAGCTGCCAGGAATTTTGACTTGCACTAATTAGTAGAGGTTAAAATCTGCTCATCTCATCACTAAAACATGCTCAGCCAGGCCAAAGAAGACTCAACTAGTTATCTTGTGTGTTAAAATCAGCACTAATTGTCTGGCAAAGCAAAATTCCTACCAGTAGATGAACAGCTATACTCGTTAAGTAGGAAACCCAACAATGAGCAATAGTTGCTTCTTTGAAGCCTTTTTTTGGCCACACTGGGGAATCTTGACTACTAAACTAGTGGACCAAAAAAAAAAAAGACTGTTAACTAAACTAGGTTCAGTAAAACCTAAAATGTGCGCTAATTAAACGCTGAAGCTAGTGAAACCGATGGGAACAAACATGGAATATTTACATAAACTGCTAGCTGTAAGCCGGGGTGAGGTACGCTACATTTTAGGAAAAGAAAGAAATAAGATCAGCAGCGGTCAAAGATTACAACCGTTTTATTGATCAATGATCATCTCGACCTTAAAGGATTACAAGTATACAAGAAATCACTGAACCGGATCAGTGAAGACACTTCGTCTCATTCCTTCCTTCTGTACCAAAGCTACAGTCAATGTGAGCTGAAATAAAAACACTTTAAAAACGTCTTAGCTAAAATGTCATATGTATGATCATATCAACAGTTCATCATTTTCGTTATTCTCAACCCAATATGGGTCCTCAGTTTTCTTCAAGACTTAAAGGGGACATATCATGCAGAATCCACTTTTTTAGCCCTTGGATACATTTCTTTGTGTACTTGGAGTCTCTAGGAGTGCAGAAAAGTTGAATGTAGTCTGTCCAGGAGCTGGGTAGTTAACTTTAGATTCTTTTTGGATCATATCTTTCAAGCAGTTCGTTTTTTGAACAATTATGTCACGGTATTTGCTGCGGAACTGCTAAGCAAAGTCCATTTCACAAATCCGCCATTTAAATTTTTTTTTGTCCAAGCCGAAGGAATAGTGAAAAGCGTTTGGTTGTTGGGTGTGTTAACCTAACCCTGGGCTTTAAACCGAAGTTTACGACAATGACCGACGTCATTTTCCCCATGTCGCTATTTTCAGTATTTTAAAAAGAAACGAAAAGAAAAATAATTTGTCTTTTTTTTGGCTGTGTATAGGTAGGCTATGCTCATGTCCCTTTAAGACAGTCTGTAGTCACATGACAATTCATTACACCGTCCCCCAGAATGCTACGGGGTGGAGTGCTCTGCTAACTGGAGGGGGCGGGGTGTGAAGGGCCTCCTTTAGATTTAAAGAGACAGCACCAAAACCAGCTGCTGTCAGACCGTGGGGGTAAATTAACGAGGAATTCAGATCAAAACATTGCAGTTCCACTTTATATAGACCACAACTGAATGATTTCAATGTTAAAAGGAAGGCATTAAAAAAGCATGATAGGTCCCCTTTAAGACTACCGTCTCCATCTCTACCACTGGTCCGGGTTTTGTCAAAGTCATTTACAGTCAGCTGCTTAGGTCGTGCTATTCTGGAGTTTGTTCATAATTCTTGGAGACGAGAGGAGTGTAAGATGTATCAATACAACTCGAATATATGGCACTCATTAAAAAAACAAAAACAAACATCCTTTCTGCTTCAACAGGCACATCACATGCAAGCACAAGGAGCATCGTCTTTCCGATCGTTGCAACGTTTTATATAACAACTGTACACGCATCGAGTGGCTCTGAATCCAACCTCATCATGGCACTCGTAGAAACATAACAGATCCTTCACTTTTTTAAGACTTTGCTAATTGAGGTGTGTTCTGATAAAGGCCGCACACACAGACTGACTACACGCGAGGAGGAAACCAGAGCTGAGCGGTTTAGCTGGGTGTCCTCGGTGATCAAGCCTAAAGTTTACAGTAAAAGCAACAGAGACATCTTGGGAAGCCACAGAAAAGAAGGCGAACATTTGGAGTGCAGCCAGTCTTTGAACGCGTCGGCCATCATTGCTACGGTTGTGAAACAAAATGCGTGTCTGGAAGCAGCGGGGAGGCGTCTGCTTCCTGCTCCGTTCTGTGAGAGGCTGCGTTTGTGGGCGGAGCCGCACGTGTACGCGGGGAACTGCAGTCGGGGCCACGGCGAATGAAGGGAGTCGTACTCGGAGCGATGTTTGCAGGGCAGAGGAGCCGCCTGGAGGAGTCACCGCGGCCTAAGGTCTGAAGGACGCCTGCAGGGCCACCAGCTGGTTCAGCAGGTCCACACCTGAGACAGAAGGACGGAGACACGCTTAATCCCTCCTCATGTGACGCGGCTACAGGTAAGGGGCAGCAACACATTTGCTGGTTTTTTTGGGGCAATTTTTAAGTATGAGCGCATAACTTCCATGAACTGTTTTTTGCAATAAACTTAAAGAGGGAGAAAAGAACGGGAGGATGGGAGGAATAACAAAGGGAGCAAGGAATGAGGGGAAGGAAGGAAATGCAAGAGAAACAAAGAAATGAACGGAGGAGGGATGAAAATGATGCAGTCTGCATGAAACCTAAATGTGATTTCTGCCGTACAGCGCTTTGTGTCTGTGAGAGGGTGCTTCTAAATAAACTTTACTTTCTACGTCATTACAAAAGACAAGGCAGAAATAAAAGGAAAAAGCAAGGGGGAAGTGAAGAAATATGGATAAAAGGACTGAAAGGGAGGGATAAGGAAAAAGGGAGGAACAAGGACGAAACGGAAGAAGGAAGAAGAAGTCTAGAAAATGGAGCTAGGGAAAAGGTGTGGAAACTTCATGCTGATCCAGACCTGAAAAACCCTTAAATGTCAGAACATTACAGCCCATGACCCTGATAGATGGGGAGAACTCCACTGCGTAGGAGTAAGTGAGACGACATGATAGCGAAACAGGATGGAGTCTCATCAGGACGGGAGCCTGATGAGACCGTCCCACTGCAGGAAGCACCAGGAGCCCGGCGGCTGCTTTTACCTTCACGGTGCTATCCACAGCTCCGGAGAAGAGGCGCCCCCTGGAGACGGCCAGCGCCGTCACACTGCCCTGGTGTCTGAGCAGCGTTTGGGTGCAGATCATGTTGTCCATGCTCCACACCTGCAACACAGGCAGCCAGTCAGCGTGTGCTTCCAGACCTCCACTGCTCTTTAACTAGCTGCCATTAACACACCCCGGGTTTCAGGGTGACTCTCATTCTGCATCTCACACACACACACACACACACACACAGTGTTTCTCACCCTGAGGGAGCGGTCGTAGGAGGCGCTGAACACTTTAGTCTGGTCTGGAGTGGAGATGACAGCCAGAGCGTAGACTGTTCCGACATGGCCCGTCAAGGTGCGGACCTGCTCTTTCGACTCAATGTCCCACACCTACAACGAACACACACACACGCGCACACACACCGTCAGCAATCAGTGCAGCATTGAGAAACCCAGAGGCCCATTTCACAAAAGCTGAATTTGGAAATCCAGGATAAGCTCTTAAGCCAGGCTTAAACGAGCGTGACCGATGCGTCTCGGCTTTATCCGCGTCACACGACCCATTCCAGGCTCAGGAAATGAGACTAAGTCAGGCCAGGTGTAAGTAGTCTAGCTAAATGCACGTCCCCCGGCTGTCTACAAAAAACCACGAGGTGAATCACAGATTCACCGATGCTACAATGGACAAGTTATGTGCGCCAAACTTCAAACCAAACAATCAACGTCTTTTGATGGAGCCTTGTGAGGAAAATAAGACTCAAGCAAGAAAAAATATCTATTATTCTAAAGGAAAACATATTTGTTTGGAGCTACTTCTATGGCAAAAAATGTGAAATCATTTGCTCTGATCTGTTGGATTCTGTAACTCTAGAGGGCGCCGTTTCGCTGACCCATAACTCCTGAGTCAGTAGAGCAGTATAGAGGGATGAAACTATTTCAGCAGACAGCCTTTGCAAAACAACATTCAGCTCGTATCAGATTTTAACAGTGCAGTTTATAATTATTACAAACATTGTTTGCATTTAAAACACAAGGCATAGACTCTAAAACAATTTGGAAGAAGTTAATGTAGGATATCTGATATGCAATGAAATGACCTATTCATGATAAAAAAATATATCAAATAACATAATAATCTTTCTGTTAACAGTTGTTAGGTCACTCAGCCTTATGGTTTGTATAGTTTCTTTACCTTTTGGGGCTGTGAGATGCCCATTTTGTGCACTTGAGAGGAAATATATTTTTTCTGGAGGAGTCAGTAAAACAGCGTCCCCTAGAGTGGCAGAATTTTGTGGAAAATGGTGTAACGCCGGACTTTATTGACAACACCTTTACTTCTTCATCAGCCACTCTAATTCCGTCAAGAGATGCAACAGTCGATTAAAGGCCTTTCTGTCCAACTTAGAACAACAACAGTCTTCAAAAACACAGATGAAGAGTGGTAATGGCCACGTGGATAATAATAAATTTAAGAATTATTTAGGCTACCATCATAATTTTAAAGTAATTACCGTATTCTTCGAACCATAAACTGCACCGGATTATAAGACGCATTAAATATTCGTCTCAAGCGTGTAATATCACTGTGCACTGCAAAAAGGGAACCAAACGTAAGAAATTTATGTATTTTTCCTTGATTTGAGCAGGTAAATAAGACTATTTGCCAATATTTTGCACTTAAAATTAAAACAATTCATCTCCATCATGTTATTTAAAGTGCAGAATATCTAATTATCTTATTTTAGGGGTAAAAGTACTCATTCCATTGGCAAATAGTCTTATTTAGCTGCTCAAATCAAGGAAAAATACACAAATTTCAAGAACATTTTACTTACTTTTGGTTCCCTTTTTGCAGTGCGCCCCTCTGCATACACAGCTCTCTATTCGTCTCTGCATGGAGGACAGAGTAGCTGGACTAAACTGCCCTGTTTCTAACATAAGGCCAAAATAAACTGAACTTTTATATTTAATTAACTTACTAGGTTTGTTGTTGCTAGCGTGTACTCCAGGCTCAAGCATGAATGAACTTCTAGCTTAGACATTGCAGTCAGGCAGTCTTGTAGACAGCTCAGGGGTCCCATCAGGTAGTGACAGTGTACCGTAATGCTCTCAATATCCATTGAGTGGAGCAGCTTTGTTGCTAACCAAAGTCATACTTACACATTTTAACTGATTTTTGAGCGCATTGTACCACATAAAATCAGTCAGTAAGCACAACTTTAGTCATATATAAAGGTGCACCGGATTATAAGGCGCACCATACATTTTTGAGAAAATGTAAGGACTTTAAGTGTGCCTTACAGTCCGAAAAATACGGTATAGTACTTGGCAGAATACCAATGTGTATAAGCAGTATTTTAATGCAGGCTGATAAAAAAAAATACAGAAAAGGAAACAGAATCACTGACAAAAACTCACGGCACCAGGATTAACTAAGCCTGGCTTTTAGCCTGGTTGGGAGCAGGCTAGCTACACAGAATAATCGCCATGGTAACTGATGTACCACTGCTGTAGTGAAACCGAGTCAAAGCTATATTCAGCCAGGATATCTGAAACATCTCAGGTTAATCCTCTATCTTGGGTTGTGAAATGGGCGTCAGATCCAGGACGAGCTTAACAAGCTGCCTCTGGGAGAATGGCAGAAATCTAAAACAGAAGGTTTTTTTTAAAGTTATTTGCAAACAAATGTCTTTAAAAGCGGTGACGCTGAAATAAGGCCGTCTGTGTGGGGGTCTAAAGCATCAACAGGAAACAATAACCAGTTCTTACACTCCAAATCTACGCAGACTGTTCCTGTTGCTGGTTAGAAACGAAACGCAGTAAAAACAGCATTGAGACGTGCCCGGCACTGTGTGTTCGCAGGGGAGCCTTACATGGATGAGGTTCTCATAGGTGCCGCACACGATGTGGTGGTTGGTGACGGCGATGGAGTAGACGCTGCCCCCGCTGGTCTGCAGGACGTGAACACACTCCAGGGAGCGGATATCCCAGATCTGCCGGCCCCGGGAGAGGAAACAGGAGGAGGATGAGGGTAAAACTTATCGGCAGGGAGCTGTCACACGTCATCAGCATCATCTCGGTAAACCAGTAAAGCCATGACCCACTGAACCAGAGAGGGTTTAGCTAGGAGGTTGCGTTTCCTTTTCTTGGATAAATGGAAGGAAAATGCAAGTAAACAGTGATTTAAACGGTAGTTTTAGGCACCTGGATGGACGAGGACCCAGATTTACCTTCACAGCACAGTCGGTGAGCCCAATGGTCAGACCTGCAGCAAACAGAGGGATCTGGGGACTGCCGAGTCTCAGAAACAACCACTGGACGCTATCTGCATATTAGCTGGTTGTTTGGTGAGAGAGACCAGAAAAGAAGCCTCGTCTGTCCTCCGATAATAAACACTACCACTGGGACGTTAACGCTGGTCAGATGAGATTAGGTCTGAGCTTCTCAGCAACAAACCGTCCACGTGGGTTTGGTGTCAAACATAGGTAGAAGATCCCCTCTTAACTTTTAAATACAGTGGAGGGCGTGTGATGCTTTGGGCCTGTGCATGGAAAAGGCCTGTGAAAAAGCAGGACATTTGAAACAAAATCTGTTGGTCTCTACCAGAAAACTGAAGGAGGACATTTGGACTTTGTTTCTATGCAGATGACTAGAAACTACAGGACTGATGGCGGCCCGTCGATAAAACCAAGACGTGGCACCAAGGAGGCGGCGTCTTTTTCCAGGAAATGGATCCCTGCCTGACCATCTGCGCTATTCGTTCCGTCTTTGCTCCAACCCTGGGGAAATGTGACTGAAGACGAGGCGTTGTCCACCTGGTAAAAGAGCAACCTTTTTTTTTGATACAGCCTTTTGTCTGCAGGGTTGCCAAGAAACGGGACGGGAAACTGCGCGTCAGTGAACGAAGGTGACAGGAACTGGCACAAAGTCCAACTTTAAAGAGCAGACAGTCCTGGTGCCGGTGCCAATACCCCCCAGCAGCTTTAACTGCGCAAACACGTGCAGCTTCAGAGGAAAGGCAACAAGCTCCCAGCGCACTCAGAGCCGCGTACAGCGTCTGGCAGCGGAGCGGAACACCCTGACCTTACTCCACTTTGTAGCAGGGCTTAACTTCGTCTACTCCTCAAAGAAGAACATGTCCACACGTTCTCCTTTTAGGACATACTAAACTGGGCTGATTACTCCCATTATGGTCCTGGAAAACATTTCAGCTCTAAAAAAAAAAAAAGGACCTTATCCCTCATCCTCCACGGTTTCATCTTTATGGACAGAAACAAAAACGAAAACCACAGCCATCCTCCAAATCCCGCTCCAATCTGCACCTGCCACGTAACGACGCAGTGCCGCCTGTCAAGCACAACATGGTTAAATCTTCCCTCTGCTGCTCCGCAACCAGAACACAGCTCCACCGAGTAAATATGCCCGATTTGATCCGTTTTTTTAAACTGCTAACATGGATTTCACATTAGGTAACCCTGACCACAGGATCGGTGATGACAGCATTCATCTTCCCCCAAAGATGTGGAGGATTCTTACTTAGCATCCAGAGAAACACTCCCCCCCATGTCAACTACATGCCCCTACAACACATTAATGACTAATGTGTAATGTTATGGAAAAATATCATTAGTTATTATATTAATCAGGCATTTTTATGGAAAATAATAAGAGGTACTTCTGGTCTCCAAACTGTGTCTCCCCTCTTAGGCAGAAAAAACACAGCTCACAGGATGTTTGCTTTAAGGTCTGAAAGCTATTTTATGGTTCTTGAGGTCATCTGGCTTGACCCCTAATATGACAATTTGGGTACTAAATCAGCCGTACTGCATGAAGACCTTCGAGAGAATAGCCTCCATGTTTTGGGAGCTGATAGAACCTGGAGCCACAGTGTCTGGGCCCAAAACCCCCAAACTAATCGGGAGGGGCTAGTTACTTTGATAAAAAGATGGGTTTGCGAAGAGGAGGGTAGACAAAGCAGCTGCAATGCCTGGAGAGAAGGATAGAGAGTGGGTAATATACTGAAATTAAGCTTGTAAGTTCTCTTTGGAATTCCAAATGAAATAAATATGCATATTTTAAACGTTTGCCTCTGATAAATTGTTTCTCCTTTACTATCAAATCTTAAACCGGGGTGAGACGGGCCTTCAGAAATAAGCAGGAGCAGGCCCATATTAATTTCAACAGTAACTGTGTAATTAATCCAAATAAACACCAAAAAAAAACGCTGGTTTCTCTGGGATGCTGCGCCCAGGTCCTGGTTTGGGGTCAGTGCCAGATGGCAGAAAGAGAGGAGAGCAACAGCACTGTCACCATGGCAGGTAGCAATTAATGCCTGGACGGTACGAGACGGCACCGATTTGGTCGTCAGGGACATTTCATGTTTTAGGCCAATTTATTGTTCTTCGAGTGTTAAGGATGCATTGATTTTAAAAGTCATGGAACAACTGATATTAAAAAAAAAAAGAAACAAAACACCAGTGATAAATACTCCAAGAACTTTGCTAGACTGGAATTTGAAGGGATTGATTTTGGTCCGTGTGACATACCTTGATGGTCTGATATGAGCCGCTGTACAGGTGGTTCTGGGAGGCCACCAGGGCTCTCACCCAGTGATTCAGCCCAGTCAGCTCCTTCTTCAGCTTCAGCTCCGTCCCAACAATGTCCCACACCTCCACACACACACAGACACACGAGTTAGATCCAACGCAAAGCAGTCCAGACGAGGAAAAAAAAAAAAAAAAAAAAAGACTGCTCCTTACCGGCCCTTTAAATGCACTTAAAGGTTGGTCGCCAATAACCGCAGTGAGAGCGGACACATTAGAAGAACACAATGACTGAAGAGCCACGACATGTGGAACACAGACCTGAGCTGGGACACGTACGTTTGAGTGAGGGGGAGGAGTACTGACTGACAGAGCCAAACACAATGGTCCTTTTCCCCATCGCTTGTATCCACAGCAACAAAGTCAAGGCCATAGATATCTTGCCATCAGCCTGGTCACTGGAGGCCCTGCTTTCACTGTTCCTCAGCCATAGAGAGGAAACTAGTAATGATGGCCGTGTTATTCCTCCGTTTGTTTTTTCACTTCCTGCCTGCGGCGACTTGAGGAGCAGATACCAAAACCCAATTTATGGGAGAGAAACCTTAAAGAACTGCCTCGAAAAACAACAACAAACCTCAGCTGAAACTTTGAAGGACCATGACATCACTGTAGCATCCTAAGCAATGTGGCGTACATTAGCATCCAGCTCCTCCGGGTCAGCCTAGAGCCACTCTATGCTGCGGTCATGGCAGAGCTGGAAAGTATTCACAGTGCTGGACCTTTTCATCGTTTAGTTATGTTACAGCCTTATTCCAAACGGCAGTACATTTTCCTCAAAATTATACTCAATACCCCGTTATGTTAAATGTTTTTCTTTTTAAGACTGTTGCACATTTATTACAAATAGAAAACTAAGAAATCCTTTTTATGGAAGCATTCACCGCCTTTGCTTTGTTGATCCACCTTTGGCGGCAATTACAGCCTCCAGTCTTTTTGAATATGAAGCTACAAGCTTAGCACACCTGTCTTTAGGCCGTTTGCCCCTTTCCCGTTTGCCCGGCATCCCGAGCTCCATCAGGTTGGACGGGAGACGTCTGTGCAGCCCTTTTCAGACTTCTCCATAGATGATCACGTCTGAACTCTGGCTTGGCCACTCCGGGCCCTTCAGAGTGGTTCTGAAGCCTCTCATTGGAGATCCTGGCTGCGTGCTTTGGGCCGTGGTCCTGCTGAAAATGAACCGCCGTCCCAGTCTGAGGTCAGGAGTGCTCTGGAGCAAGTCTTCATCCAGGATGTCTCTGTATGTTAGTGCTATCCTGACTAGTCTGTCAGCTCCTGATGCTGGAAAAAAAAACAAGAAAAAAAAAAACTCCCCAGAGGATGATGCTGCCACCACCACACTTCATGGTGATGAGTGATGCCTGACATTCACGCCGAAGAGTTCAATCTGTATCTCATCACACCAGAGAACTTTGTTTTTCATGCTCTGAGTCCTTTAGGTGCCTTCTGGTAAACTCCAGACGGACTGCCGTGTCTTTTGTTTAGAAGTGGCTTTCATCTGGCCACCCTACCATACGGCCTGATGGGTAATGGCTGTCCTTCTGGAAGGTTCTCCTCTCTCCACACATCAACGCTGAAGCTCTGAGAGCGACCGTGGGGTACTTGTTGACCTCTCTGACTAACGCCCATCTTTTCTGATCACTCAGTTCAGAGGGCCGGCCAGCTCCAGGAACAGTCCTGGTGGCTCCAAACTTCTTCCATCTACTAACGATGGAGTCCTCTGTGATCACAATCCTGCCTCAGAGGTCGACAGACAATTCCTTCTACTCAGTGTTTGCGCTCTGACGTGCTCCGTCAACTGTGAGACCTTATATAGACAGGGGTGTGCCTGTCTTAATTATGTCCAAACGACTAAATCTACCACAGCTGGACTCCATTGAGGCTGTAGAAACATCTACAGCCATTGATCTCACCAGCTTCCCTGCTAAAGCAAAGCATCCCGGCAGAATGAGACTGTCATCTCCCGATTATATAAAAAAAGATTTCCATCTACCACCTACACACATAAAAGCCTCTATCAAGCATCTCTAGAAGCTCAACAGCGGGGTACAGCTGATGAGCGTAAACGCAGACTTCTCCCAACCCGCTGTACCTTGATGGCCTTGAGGGAGCCGCTGAACAACATGTTGTGGGAGGAGACCAGAGTGCAGACGGGGTTGTCATGGGCGCGGATGGTGTTCACCTTCTGCAGGGTCTGGATGTCCCACACCTACGCAGGATGCAAACGACGCATTAATGCAAAGCGCCACACTCTGCGCCGCACAGTACTGAGGGTAGAGATGAATGGGGCTTACGATGATGGTGCAGTCAGCTGAGCCACTGTACAGTTTGTTTCTGTGGGGACAAACACAGCATGTTAGGGTGCTTGGGGCTCCCCGGGTAACGGTCGGATGGAACAGAAGCCGTGTCTGTGTGTGCTTTACATTACCCCTGAATGCACAGAGCCAGTACAATGCCATCATGACCCTCCAGGGTTTTCTGACACTTATAAGTGGTGCAGGTGTCCCACACCTTAAAGGGTGTAAAGCAACGCATGAATGAAATACATATGTGGGCCGCGCTTTGGTTTTACTTAAGTCGGATTTGCTACCTTAATGGTCTTATCAGACGAGCCGGAGAAGAGCAAGTCTCCTGTGGAGTACACGCAGAGACACCAGACCGGACCCTGGTGGCCGACGAACGTCCCTTTGCACTTGAAGATCTGCTGCGGGTCGTACGCTGAGAGGCGAGACACGCTGGGTTGGCGGCTTTCTTTGGCAAGTCAACTACAGTGTAAAATAAGTGAAGGCAAAGAGACAGATTCTTACAGCCAAGGATCCCCATGTTGAGCCTGGCGTTGATGTGAGACAGCTCGTCCTGCGGAGAGAGAGAGAGAGTCGAGCTTCAGAAAAGCTGGTTTGGAAACCGGGCTGGTTTCAGGCGCTGCGGGTGGAGCCGCAGCAGAGGAAGCAGCTGCTGGCTGGAGATTCTCTGCTTACTCAGCAAACGACCGATCGCAGCCAAATGCCCCGCGTGTCTCTCCCTTAGCCAACGCGTCGCATACAAGACAGGAAACGCTGGCGATCGTACGGAAATCTCATGATTAGGGTAAAGGTATAGTTACTCCGCAGGGAACAGACTGCAGCTAGCAATGCTAACCCGCTAATCGCCTAAAAGAGGATGCTAACGTCGCCTCTGCTAGTCTGATCAGACTGACTTTGCTCTGACAGATTTAGTGGGATTGATGGCAGAGCTGTTTAACAGCGACTGCCCTCTCTCACACAGCCTCTGCTATTTATACGTAAACAACCAATGAGCGATCCCACATAAAAGACATCCGTACAGCTATGATAAATTAGCGATTTCACAACCTATCGTCCCAGAAAACCAGAGATTACCAATTTGAAAACTGCTATTAACTTTCAAACGGTTTAGTGACAATATAATCGGATATCTTGTCTTATGGTGCAAATTAAGACAAAAGTAGAAAATGTGAACTACAACGTGTCTTATAAAAGGAGTAAAAGAGATGTGCTGTAATTTTAGTCAGGTTTTATTGGTGTGGAGGCCTGGAGGGTTTCACTACACGTTGTGTAACTTTGGCCGGCTTTGAGGACAGTTATTTCATTTTACCATTAACATTTTACTGTTAACAATTTTTAAAAGAAAAAAAAAAACATCTCGTTGCTTTACTTTGTGATAATTGCTCACAGAAATCATCTCTAATGTGAATTGTCTGAATACTCCTACACAAATATCTGCGACACTTACGTTTAGCATGGAGGCATCTCTACGAAACTCCATCAGGTCCTCGCTGAGTTTGCTCTGATTCTCATCCAGCATGTCTTAAAAACACACAGATACACACGGAAGAGAGAGAGAGAGAGAGAAGTTGGTAAAACGTCCCATTAAAGTGCAGTGTGTGTCTGTGGGGTGTGGAGACGGGGCTATTTAAGGCTGAGATGGGGGCTTCTTACCAAATTTGAGCTCCAGGTTTTTCTCCAGCTGATCCAACTTCTCGGAGAGCTTGCCCAACATGGAACGCAGGAAGGCGATGTCTTGGTCCTTCTGAGACAGAGCCAACTGCATCTCATGGAACCTGAACATGAACATGAATCCAGGGCGCACAAGAAGATTCGTTTCACAACCCTTCAGGCTTCATGACGTTTGGAGGCAGCGGCGTGGCCTTATGTGAGGTTCACCTGTCGTCGGTCTGCTGGAGAAACTCCTTCAGGCCCTCAAACTTGCACACCTCCAGGTGGGTTTCGTACGTGTCCTGGTTTCCTATGAATGTGCAGCTGTTGGGGAGAAGAGGTGATGTGTTTTAGGGTTTAGCAGGGTTCTAGTCTGGTGGACAGATTTAAAAAAAAATAAAAAATACACAAAAAGGTTTGCAGGGAGGTAAACAAATTCACCCATATTTGGAGTGTGGACATTTGATGTGCTCACACTCCTTGAGGTGGGCCTCCAGGTTCATGGTGAGCAGCGGGGGACAGGAAGGGTTGTTGGGGCACCGCACCGGCCGGTAGTCGCAATTTGCTTCATGCTCTCTGCAAGCAAACGACAGTTGAAAACGGATTTGCACCGGCTCGCGTTTGGTCAGATGTGCTTTTTTTTTTTTTGGCATACTTGCGACAGGACAGTTTGATGGTGAAGGGGCAGCCCAGCGGGTCCACCTCGTAGGCCCCGGGCTTCCCGGCCACCGAGGCGGCAGGGGCCGCAGCTCCGCCCGCGCTGGCGGTTGCCGCTCGGCAGCCGTATTTACAGTGGATGAACAGCTCGCCGATCTGCTCGGCGACCGCGATGTTGTTCACCACGACGGTCAGCTTCGCTGCGTCTACGGGGCACTTATCTGGGAGGAGACAGGGACGAAGCAAGCGTTAGAGCTCGTCCCCTGGTCTCCAGGACGAGGGGGTCCGATCGGCGTGGCTCCGGACTCACCTGAAGTCAGGGCACAGCGTCTGCAGAACGTGTGCTGCAGAGGAGGCAAAGAGGAGGTGTTAGTTGACAGGCTGTCCGGATCCGTACCCGTCCACATCTCTGCTGTGGTTCCCCACGCCTTCTCGTTTTATACACATTCGTTTTTCTAAAGTGAGCAGGTGACACCGTAAAGAAGCGTTTACGTCGAACGCAATCAAGGCAGATTTCTCGCGAAGATATCTAAAAGAAAAAGAAAAAAAAGGCCTCGCAGACGTGTTCACCCTGCTTAAAATGTGTCGGACTTCAATGCATTTTATGGGATAGACGATAATAAATTAGTGAACGGTTGTGAAATGGAAGAAATATGACGCGCGGCTCAAAATTCCAAACGTTTTACTGGTAAAAATCGGAAAACTGCCGCGTATCTTTGTCGTCAGGCTCTCTGAGTCTTATGTCACCAGCACATGGAGTGACGGAAAGCCTTGTTCATTCTTCTTAGCAAAACAGTTCAAGCTTACTGACCCTGCACGAAGAGCATGTTTAAAGGTCACTTTTCATATTGCATCATAAATTATTAACGTAACTTTATATCCTTAGATTGAATCATTGTCCTACTAAACAATGAAGCTCCAACCCAGTCTGAAGGCGGACTAGCCTGCATTCAGCTGCATCCATCTGTCCCCTCCTCTCTGACCAGCTTCCCTGTCCCGGCTGCTGAGGACAGGCCTCCCACAGCATCATGCTGCCGCTGCCATGGGTCGCCGTGGGGATGGCTTCTGGAAGATGATCTGCAGAGTTGGTTTGCTGCGACACGCAAGCGTTCCGCTCTCATCTGTCGGGTGCGCAGTCTCCCACGCGTTGGGAGTGGCTGCTGACAAACTGCTATCAGAACTTCCTCTGGCTTTCTGTAATCGGTTGCGCTTCACTTTTCCCAGAGCTATCAGAATAAAAGGGATCTTAGCATATATGCCAGACTGCATAGATTCGGTTTGTATTTCCGTTGCACTTCACAACAATGTGCTACTTTGTACTGATATACCACAGAAAACCCCAATAAACTGCAGATTTGGTTTTATACAGCTGAAAAAATAAAACTCACCCCACATGTGGTGATGACCGGGTCCTTGAACACGCTGCAGCACAGCTGGCAGCACAGTTTTACCGACGGCGGTTCAGCAAACACCTGTGGCTCCTGTTCACAAAGACACGGTGATGTGTGTGTTGGGGGGGGGGGGGTGCTCTAATGTGTGAGAGCCACAAATACCAACATGTGTCTAACTAAATATAGGTTTACGGCCACGCGAGCACGTACCGTGTCTTCCTCCTCCTCGTGTAGAGAGAACGTGGAGCGCAGGGACATGTTGGACTCCGAATGGAGAGAACGGATTGAAATGGCTGAATCAGACCTCCTAGGGGTGCCGATGGGAGGCTGGGGGGGGGGAAGGAGGACAAGCCCAGTCAGCTCTTACAGCAACGGCAGCACTGTCACGCGCATCAGTGCTTCAACCTGACGAATGACGTCAGCTCTCATCTGGTTTCCCTGGAAATCCGAAAAGAGTGCTAAGGGGGTGTTGCGGTGGGTTTACCATCCCGTCGTCATCGTCGCGGGGGGAGTACGTCAGGGTGCTCGAGGAGGAGGGAGTTCTTCTGTGCTGCTTGTAGGTGGTGGAGCTCTCCGCTGAAATCGTTTAAACAGAGAAGCTCGGACAAACTGGATGAAGTGGAAAAGGACAGGAGGTTTCAGAAAAGGGGAGCGCTTGTGTTACCTTTAGCTCCGGAGGATGAAAAAGTGGGGCCAAAGGACGCCTCCATCAGGCTCTGCGGTGTGAAAAGCAGGGAAAAAGAGGAGGATTAGGCAGATGCAGAGATTATACTCCAGTTCATTTAAGCCAAAGAAAAACAGAGTGTAAATGTGAGAAAAACTAAAACCTGCAGGGTGTAGTTGGGTTTCTGTTCTGAACATACTGATGTCCCATATTAATATCCCTGTTATAGCTGATAACTTACCCATATCATACCTATCCTTTCCACTCTGCTGACATTGCTTCTCTGCTTCAGTTACTCTGATCATAATCACAGTTTAGAATGAATTTAAATATCATACAATGTTAAAATTGAGCGAAGGAAAACTAGAGACGACAGTCCAGTGTTGCCAACTTAGTGACTGTCGCTGCCTCTGGGCACTTCTCAGACCCCTCTAGCAACGTTTTTAAAAGCAACTGGAAGCAAATCTAATGACTTTTCTCTTTGTTTTTGCCGACTTAGCGCAAAAACAAAGAGAAATGCTGTGAATTCCCATTACATCTGTTGTTCTTTTTGTTGCGTCGTTATCTCCGTGTCCTCGTTCCTTTTTTCTAGATTTAAAGTCCAGAGCGAACCCTTACCCCAGCACCCGAGTCTGCAGAGGGGGAGGAGGGGCTGCTCGAGATGGATGCTGCGCCGGCCGCTGCTCCTCCGGAGTATTGGTTGTAGCGAGGCGTTTTACTGCTGCTCATAACCCGGACCTCACACGCGCACGGAAACAGAGACACAGGCAGCCGGCCGGACCGCTACGCCTGGGGAGAGCAGGAAGAAAACGAGGGGTATTAGTGCAATAACGACGGAGGCATCTGAACTGTTTCAAGCACAGAGGTAGTTAAAACTAAAAGAGGTGATTTAGAAAGCTGTGATTATTACACTCCAGACTTTATTTAAGACCCCTGAGAGCAAAAAAAAGCGTCTTCTGGCATTTAATACAAGGAAAAAAACGCCTCTTTACAAGTCCTGCACATAAACGGGAGGACATAAGATAAAAAGGGCAACGCTATCATTTGTGCACCACTTTAATTGTGCATTTGACCTTCTGGAGATGGGCTGCATCAGTAGATGCATTCATGGTGAAAACAAAGTCCACTAATTCGATTCTTCAACAATCAGAAGGGAGGCTTCACACTTTATAGAATATTTTGGTACACAGAGGACTTCAAGGTCTCCAATGACTACAGGGCGCCTGTGGCTGCACAACCAGTCCAAACCATGCCACCTCCCCCGCCCCCCCCCCTGTGCTTGGCAGCTGGCAGGAGGTGTTGGTGCCAATGTGCCACGTTTGGTCCTCTACCAACATAGTGCTGGACATTGTTGAACATCTCCAGCTTGGTCTAATCTCTCCAGAGAACACCGTCAGATGCAGCTTTGCAGATCCTGCTGCCATGTTGCTCTCTAAACAAACCTTTAGAGATGCACCGATCAGGCTTTTCCAGAGCCATGCCAATTTTTTTTTTTTTTTTAAGTCTCACACTCTGGTTCTAATTTGGACTGGGTTTTTTCCCCCCTAAGAACTAGAACACAAAGTAAAATGCTTTGTCAGATGTGGCATCTTTAAAATCAAAGAGAAAATACAGGAATGGTGAGATTATCCCCATTTATGCATCAAAGCATATGTCCCTAAATATATAATATTCAACTTTTAAAAAAGTGCAAAAAGTGCATGCTGTTGGTTCCTGCTGCACTTTTAGACCAAAAAAAAGAAAAAAAAAGAGAACAGAGATGTTAGCTCATCTTAGCGCTTCATAAAAATACTTCATCAATTATTTTTTTTTGGGGGGGGGGGGGGGGGGGGGGTTATCTGACCTGCCGATCAGGGATCTGAGCCAACCGAGGGAAGATCGTATCTGTGAGTAGAAATGTGACGATGGGTGGAGCCTGCACTCATCGTCACATTTAACTCTGACCAGCTTCCCTGTCGCCGATGAAGGACAGCAACCCCACAGGATGATGCTGCCGCCACCATGCGTCACCGTGGAGGAGGTAGCCTCAGCTTACCACCACACACAGTGCTCCGCCCTACGGACAAAAATCTTCAGCTTCGGACCAGAACGATGCCCTCCACCTTTCGTTCAACATCGGCGAAGCCTCTTTAAAAACCACACGTATCGTTTTCCTCCTACCTCTGAATTACGACAGTACCGATCATTTCTTTGTATTAACTGATAAACGTTGCTTTCATTTTTTTTTTCTACATTCAGCATGTCCTGACCTTGTTCTTCTCAAAACTTTGAGCACTAACCAGACAACGCTTTAATTATTGGCAAATGGGTCTTTTGAAAAACACAATTCATGCAGGCTACAAAATGTGAGCAAACTCTGAGATGTTTATGAATCTGTAACCAGAAAATGAATAAATAAAGAGCTCGCAGCTTATTGGCTAAAGCCGACACGGAGCCTCAGTCTTGTGATAACAAGCGGCTGACAGCTCCAGCTCCTACATTCCAGGGCTGGACGTGCAGAGACAGAAAGGCAGCCATCAGGGGAAGGGATGGGGCCAAGTGACAGCGGCCCCTGGACAAACCAGACAGCCGCTGATTCACACAGAAAGGTATGCGGACTGTCTGCCCCCGCGGTTAATGGCTGCTGTGGGCATCTGTAATCTGTTATTGTCACAACCCTGGAGGTTCCCATGACGGGAAGGGGGCGGAACGCAGCGCAACACAAACCAAACTTCCCAGGCTAAACGTACAGGCCAAGTAAATATATATGCTCGGCTTTGCCGACAGCTGGTCCTAAAAAATAAAAAAAAACCCGACTTAAAGCCTTTTTCTTGGCCGCTAATTCCACACCAGTGATTAAAAGTTGCTGTTCCTGACAAGCTAGAAGGTGTTTGCTAGCTTGAGCAAGCTAGTCGTCTCGCCTTATTAGCAATCACTGCTACCGACGGACTTTGACAAACTCTCCCGGCCACCGCGACACCACGCCAGTGATAGTTAGGTCGTGTAAAAATACATACTCTAAAATACATTCATAAAAAAGCGTGAAAACTTGCCATCATTTGTTTCCGCAGCGACGCTTCAAGTCTGAAGGCGAATTCTGAAACGTTCCTCTTTTTCTTTTTTTCCTTTTTTTATGTCTCGCTCGTAGCCTCAGCTCGGAACGCCGCGGTGCGCTCTGGGAGATGTAGTAGGATGCGCGCCGCCTTCACTCAACGAGTACCCTAAGCTCAGTAGTCGGCACTACGCTACCCACAATTCATGCTGAGGAGGTGAGACTGGGCTCGGTGATGTCGGTAAATGGCGCAAGCCAAAGAAAAGCGCAACATTCCCTAATATATGCGCCTTCGTCCCGGTTCCGAGGCGTTATTGGTTCCCGGAGAAACCGAACCATCACGAGACTGCCTGCATCACAAAGGGATGGACCGACAACACGTTTTGAATTGTTAAGTCCAAATAAGGCGAAAAAACATTTGATTGTTAAAACTTTTTCTAACTGACATTTTATTTCAGTGTAAACGTAAAAGAACCACTGGGAAGGACAGGGACTAAAACTAAACATTGAACACAGATATAGTGATATTATGGTCACAGGAAACGTGCAGAAGCTTTCGAAAATAACTTATATGGAAACTGCTCAGACATCACCATGTTAAGACGTGCAATCAACTCCTCCAACTGTTTCACACAGTTAAAACCTTCAAACTTCGTACTTTATTGAGATTTTAGGTGGAAAAAAACAGCAACACCAAGAAGATACATGAGTTTTTTCAAGCTGTTTTTTTTTTTAGAATAAAAAATGTCTATTCAAGATCCCCCCCCCCCTTGTTTGCATGTCTAGTAGATACTAAACATTTTGCCCATTCTTTTTCTTATATTTGCCAAACTCCTTTAGATTGAATACAGTATTTTATTAATACTTTTAATTCTTGACACAACATCTTTAAACAGAGTTAGATCTGGACTTTGTCCTGGCTGACAAATAAATCCGCTTTCATTTAAACCAGTCTGTGGTTGGTCTTACGTTTGTTTAGGGTTGACGTCCTGCTGAAAGGTGAACCACTGTCCAAGTCTCAGGTCCTTTAGCGTCTGAAATGTTCCTGTCATTGATCAGTTTCACCGTCATTACTTAACTAAAGCATCCCCACAGCATGATGCTGTAACTTCCTCATTCTTCTGTGGGGAGAATGCGTTCAAGAAAACGGGCAATCCTGGTTTCCTGCTGCATACTGCGTTGTGTATGTGTGCCAAAGGTCTCGATTTTGATATCAGGGCATGTTACAGGTCCTATAAGGCTGGTGGAACAGAGCGAATTGGATTTCTCATGCTTTTCTTTCAGGAATTATTTTTTTTTAACCATTCTTTCATTACCTTGACTCATGACTGCTTCTCTGATCATTGCTCTCCTTGCACAACGGTGTCTTTACAGGTGAACTCTGTTTGCTTGTTGGTCACTTCCGATTGCCCTTGAGTTTATTTAGGAATATCAGAATAAAAGGGGGCTGAATACAACTGCATGCCATACTTCACTAATAACCTCTACGCTGTTGATCCATCAAACGGGATCAAAATGATGCATGGATGAATCCCAATGAAGTTTGTGGTTGTGAAGTAACAAAATGTAAAAAAAAAAAAAAAAAAAGAAGTTCAACTGGGTATGATTGCATGGCACTGTAGTAAAGAAGAAGATTCATAGGTGCATCTCAACAAGTAACAATATTGTGAAAAAGTTCAATATTTTGTCATTCATTTCAGAGAGTGAAACTCCTATATTGTTATAATAGATATATTGCACAAAGTGAAATATTTACCGTATACTATTCAGAGGTGGGTAGTGACTAGTTAGATTTATTTTACATTTACTTGAGTGTCTTTTTGAACAAAATGAACTTCTAGTTTTACTGCACTGTGCTTCTTATTTTTACTTGAGTAAATATGAAGAAGTATCGCTACTTTTATTTGAGTAAAATTTCTTGCTACTCTGTCCGCTGTGAGTAGCTTCACTGAATAAAGAACAAACTTGTTTCAACTAAAAATGCACCAGAGAGGGACACATCTCCAGTCATACCTGTCAATATTTGGGGGGGGGGGGGGGGTCCCCATCTCCCGATTGTTGCGCAATACCGATCTAAATTTTCTCAATATGCAGTAGGCCTATAACATTATAACAGGATTGGCTGGCTCCACTTGGCAAAAAACAGAACATATTTGTGAATAAATGTTTTGAATTTTAAATACTGGACATGTTGAGCTTAAAAACATTTTAATGACCATTAGTGACAAAAAAATATTTCATTTTTAATTTTTTTGACACAATTTAAGACCCCCTTTAAATTTTGCTGTTGAGGCTTTCAGGGGGTCTCATGGGTTAATCGGGGGGGGGGGGGGGGGGGGGGTCGAGCCCCCCCGGACCCCCCGTATTTCGCACTCTGTCTCCAGTACATATTAAGGTGAGACTTCTTGTTTGTGCACAAGCTTTGTTGTTTTAATGTTATTTTCTATCTGCTGAGCTCACCGAGCCATTTACAGGTCAAGTAACCATACAGAAAACAGGAGGTATTGTCATTGGAAGTACTTTGTACTGTCCTAACTTACTGTATACGCATTAACTGCTTGGTTTCATAAGTTTTATGTTGAAAAACATTGTTTAGAATGTATTACTTTGTACTTTTTATTGTTTGTAACTGTTTTATGTTAGTCATTAAAATACCACAGTTTGTGCATAATTTTATATTTTTGCCTGACCAATTACATCATTTTAAAAATATTAAATAAGTTGTTATAAATATTTACTCAGTACATGAGTAGCCTTCTTACCGAAATCTTTTTCACTCTTACTTGAGTAATTTCTTGGTTGGGTAGTTTTTACTTTGACTTTTGCTTGAGTAAAATTTCTGGCTACCCACCTCTGATTCTATTCTAAACTGTATCTGTACTCCATATAACGGCCTGTGTTTGATGTTCCCTGATTTCCTCCAGCAGAGGGCGCCATTCAGCTAGATGTAGTCAGAAGTAGTTGCTTATGCGTGTCCTAAATGTCAACGTAAACAATCAAAATAGACACGCTTAACTTAATTACCAGCCTGAAACCGAACAAAACACAGATTCTGACCACGTTTTTTATTTAGATCAAGAGAAGTTCTCACGGTCCTCTTTGGGTGATCACATCCAGAAACAGCAAATATATCTGGAATGAAATGGGACATTGAACCCTGGGCGTAGTGCAGAGAAGGGTAGTAGCCTATAATATGAGACTGAGTTTCATTTAAAAACTGAATAAACTCACTTAACAAAACGTTGTTTTCCTCTCCTAGACCTGCATATTTTACGTAAGGATTAATTGTCTGGTTCAGTGAGACGGTTCTCATCACTAAAACTGAAAATGCAGGGACGGCCCAGATGAAAGTGTGCTTGTGCTTTTCCCTCAATGCTGGAAAAGCTCGGCAGACGTTTCAACAACAGTGGCGGGTGCACCTCTGTAGCCTGGAAACAGCAGACCGAATGGACGCCTGCGTGTCTCAGACACAGAGGCTGAGCTGTAAATAGAAAGGAAAGAAAGGCAGGGCTTGAATGTGGCCATTAATAAAAGATGTAGCTTGGTTGATCCGCGCACACATTTGCTGCACACAGACACGCACGACTCAGCGTTCCATTAGTGGAAACCCACGCCATTACTGGCTTTTCTCTTCTTTGTGTGGGACAGCACCGTAAAGACTCCCCTGCCCTACCCTCCTGGCCGCCACACTAACTTGCAGACAGGTTCTTCTCTGTCAGATGCAGAAAAACTGGACAGTTTTTTTTTTTTATTCCACAAATTTGTATTCAAAGTGTGTGCAGCACAGTGAGTGCAGAAGATTTTTTTCTGATTTGGTCATAACTTTATACTGGTATGTGATTACCAACTAAAGATGATTAGTGGAAGAAAAATTATACACTATCCTTAAGTTATAAGGAATCTAGCTTGCAGCTTGCCACAAGCCTTGTAGGGAGAAACTGCACACACCTGGAAGATGTTCATTTGGTTAGATGAGACTAAAATGATGCAACACTGTATCTCATCCTGGACACATCCCCTGCTGTGAAACGCGGTGATGGCAGCATCATGCTGTGGGGATGCGTTTTTCAGCAGGGACATGAAAGCTAGCCAGAGTTTATGGGAAGATGGACGTGGATAAATACTGGGCTGTCCAGTTTAGAGGCTGCAAAGAGCTGGAGGTTTTCCCTACAGATGGAATACAGCTCAGTAGAAAGTCCAGAAGTAAATCCGACTAAGAATCTGTGACAAGACCTAAGACAAGGCAAGGCACATTTGTTCGTATAGCACATTTCAGTACAAGGACCCTTAAAAGATATTCACATACTCTCTCTATCTGATCTGAAAGAGCTCAGGCTATCCTGCAGAAGATATTCAGTCTCTAGATGTGCAAAGCTAGTAGAGAGCAAGTCTTGCAGCTCTGATTGCAGTCAAAGGTGGTACAACGGCTTGACTCAGGGAGGGGCTGAACAAAAATGCAAACGATAATTTCCAGATTTCAACTCCTGAATGATTTTCAAAACCCCATCACAATTCTGTGCTTTTTTGTGCTGGGTCATCTCATTAAACCCAAAGAAATACACCTAAGTTTCTGGTTTTGCTGTAGGGTGACAGAGTCCCCCCCCCCCCCCCCCCCCCATCTCTCTGATGTGACAAATGAAGGTGCGAGTATTCCTCCAAAGCGCTGTAGTCAGCTCTTCCTGCCTTTTATTCTGATAAGATGTCTGCAACAGCTGACAGCGTGCACAGAAAGCTTTGCCAGTCACTCAGTGTGTAATCACAGAAGGGTTCATTGTGTCGGCTTTCATTGACAAAACACTTGTCTCCTTCTCTACAAATAAGCATGCCTCTGACAGCTGAGGGAGTATACAATATTCTCTGTCTTCCATCCTGCAATACATAAGGCATTCTTCAAACGTGGCGGTCTATTTATTGTGCCACCAAACTACCTAATAATACTGCATCCTTTTGAACTTTATTTTCAGAATCTGTTCTTTGAATGCTCATCCTTGGAGTGCTGAGATGAGTTCATTTTTTTTGTGCTTTTGCTTTACTTTCAGTTGCAAACAATCACCAAGCGGGAACCTTGCATGGAGAGTGATTTATCCTGCTTACCTTTTCCACAATTGTTGAGGTTACAGCGACAAATATTATGTTGTCAAATCAACACAAAGCAGTGCTTAATTGCAAGTTGTACAAACACAAATCTGAAAGGTGTGGCCTCGCATTTGTATTCAGCCCCCCAAACTCACAGAGCACTGTTCATTCAAACACCCTTAAGCAGATGGAGGATTTCACAACTGCAAACTACCCGAGACATGGCCGTCAATGCTGGCAGGGAGAGTATTGGTCATAGAATCAACCTAGACGCCCACGGTGACTCTGGGGGAGCTGCAGAGATCCACAGCTCTGGTTGGGTAATGTGTTGAAAGGCTGGACTCCAACCTGAACACACCGGCAGTACTGGGAGATATGGTGATGGCAGCGTCATGCTGTGGGGTGCTGGGAAGATATCCCCCTTCCAACAGGATGTCGACCTGAAAAACAGGTGGTGGATTTAATCAGAGACCAAGCTGTAGAGGTGTGGGGGAGAGAGGGAAACCTTTTCAAACCTGGGTTTAAAAAAGTTCAAACATAGTAAAAACCAAACAATCGTTATTGGGCTCAGAAAGGAGGCCAACCAAATCCAAGGTTACCTGAGCAAACTAAAGTATACATGACCTTACACAGCAAAAGTCCCATGAGAGTTTGGCCTAACTAGACATCAATACCAACGAAACACAAAACAACCTTCCATCGCCCAGGCTTTCACAAGGGCTGTCAGAGTAAAGGCCGTTGAATACAAATGCAAGCCGCACTTTTCAGATTTCTACTTGTAAAAACTGTAAATTCTTACTGCAACATCGTTGCCACGGCACCTTGCAACATCATCCACACCCTCAGCAAGGCGGGAAGTTAAAAATAAACCACTAATGTAGCGGTGGGATTAGTCCGACACTAAACTCAACTAAGATCAGTTGCAGCCTTTCAAAGCTGCTTATCTTTCTTCGCAAACGTGCGGTGCTGCCATTAAGCACACATCCAAACAACAACGCCGGCAAAAAAGCTGCGCGCAATCCACAAATCTGGCCACCCTCCAAAACACACACAAACACACACGGTCACACTTGACCTGGATAGATACAACCGGGTGGCAATTCGCCCCATTGACGGGATCCATTAGGGGCCAAAGTGCAGCTTAGCAACATGCTGTAGAGCCACAAAAAGACACAGCGGATTACAGAGGGACAAAGGGAAAGGCCGGGTAGGGGTGGGGGAGGCTTTGGGGTGGGGGTGGGGGGTGGGGGGGGCACGGGGAAAGCAGAGCAGAATGATGGAAACAGCTGGAGGGAGCGGAGGATAGATGGCAGCAATGGCAGAGTCAAAAGAATTTCATCTTTTTTCTTCTTTGTTTTCGCAGGGCTCCATTTTGTTGTGGTGAAAATTAAAAATAACTTTTTTTCCTGTGACACAGTCGATTCCTTCCTTTGTGATTTAAGAAAATGCCCGACAAAGGCAAGGGCCACAAACATGACAGACTTCCGATTTCACTTCTCAGGACGCGAGTCGAGGTCAGAAGCTCAGCGCTTTGGTGAAAGAGGGCAGAAAAGAATGATGAGAAAGATTCGAAGCTGGGGTGGAAAACTCCCTTTATGGGACATGATGTGGAGAGGTGGTTATTTTTAGAAGCCACACACACACACGGACAATCCTCCCACTTTCAATCATTCCCTCAACCAAGATCTCTCTTTTTCACCTTATATGCCTGATCTATTTTTCATGCGTGTCCGTCTCTCCTGGTCAGCTGGCCGTGTATCGGAGTAATGGCCAGCTGGGGTTTCTGATGTGAACTTCCATCTAACAGGAACATCATGAATTAATGATCAGTGCTGAGTAAGGACCTGTCTCTAAGTGCTGGTGGTGCTCACATTAGTACTCGCGCCTGTGCCTGTGCGTGTGTGTGTGTGTGTGTGTGTGTGCCTGTGCGTGTGTGTGTGTGTTTCCCAGTTTTGAATAAGCCCCACCTCCCTGCACGCAAGCAGAAGCAGCTCACTATTCATGGACAAATTCTGGCAGATTCATTTTCGGTCACATTCCAAAGATTGCTGCTCTGAAAAAGATTGGTTTTATTTAAGTTTTATAAACTAAGCATAACCTTAATAGAGCCGTGAGTCTTCTATTTGAAAAAGAACTGATTCATCTTGATGACAGACATGAACCCGTCAGGATCCACAGGGGTTTGATTACTTATGGTAGCTCCCTGGGGATCCTGCAGCCTTTTTATGTGTTGCACTTTTAGTATTGTTTATCCTTAGATCCTTGTATCTGTCATTAGTTTAGTTTTCTGGTCAGTAGTTTATTCTTGTATCTGTTAGATTCGGTTCCTTTGTTAGTCAGCTTCCGTTCATTATGGTTTTAGCAGTTCTGTTAGATCTTTACTTTCTTCCTGCCCGTTCTTAGTTAGGCTATTCCTTCATCTCTGGCCATTCTTCACGTTTCTTTTAGATTTAGGTCTCCATCTACTCCTGCCAGCTCACTGCCCTCCTTTCCTTCTGTTTAATTGCCTTTTACTCCTCTCACCTGTGTTAATCTGCTGAGTTTCCCGTCACCCCTCCAATATATTCAGTCAGCTCAGCCATAACCAGCTGCCAGATCCTCCGTCTTTCTACTCTGTTCTGGTCATCTTTGCCACATTCCTGTAAGCCTTGTTTATTCATTAAAACCATCTTCACTATTCAATATGCGACTCCATAGGTCTTGTCTACTCTTCGGTTCATCTACTCAAGACCTGACAGAATCAGCAGGATTTCTCTAATGTAGAATAAGTTATCTGATGAAATACACTAAATCCCAACAAAAACCTATAGTGCATTGAAAAGATCTCCATACCTCAATTTATTTCATTGAGATTTCCCGCGATTGACCAATGAAATGTAGCACATAATTGTGATGTGAAAGGAAAAATCTATAGATCTTTCACCAACTTTTTTATAGAAATAAAAATCTGAATAGTCCGAAAAGCATTGTTATGATTTGATCTCCAGATTTTTTTGAAGACCACATTTTGTTAGAGAACATCGGTGAAAAAACAGCGCAAAGAAAGTGTAAATTTTTTAGAAAGGTATAACAAGCTTTCAGCATCCTACAAAACACTGTTCAATCCATCTATCAAAAATATAAAGAGTATACAAAGGCAAAGCTACCAAAACATGGCTGTCTGTCTAAACTAGCATGCGGGACAGGGAGAGCATCGATCAGAAAAGTAGTAAAGAGACTCCTGGCAACTCTGGAGAGGCTCCAGAGATCCACAGCTCAGGAGATTATGCTGACAAGACAGTTAGTGACCACTTTACAATTCTGGCCTTGATGTAAGAGTGACAAGAACTTAGACATTGTTAAAAGAAAGGCATAAGAAGTCCAGTTTGCTGTAGAAACCATGTAGTGGACCCACCAAAAATACGGAAGGTGTTGTAGTCAGATGAGACCAAAATGTAACTTCTTGTCCAACAAAATGCTAGCCTGGGCAGCAAGAACGACTTACGGCGTATACGCTACGTATCAGTCTGGAAAGGAGCTGGTAGAGGCCGACTAACCGGGTCAGCGCTCACAGGTTAGAACCAGTCAGATAACTATGGATATTTTTTGTAAAAAAAAAGAAAAAAGTGAAAACTGTGTGTCATTCTACTGCCACGTCACATTTGTGCACTGCTTTGCGTTGTGCTCTATCACACAAAATTTCAGTAAAATAATTTAAAGGGTTGTGGTTGTAGCGGGACAAGGGGTGGATAGGTTCCAGTGCTGTGAATGCTTTTGCGAGGCTGAAGAACACATTTTCATTTACCACATTTACACAAAGAGCTCTAATCCAATCTGATCCAGGTCCTCTCCGCTCTCAGAGCATTAATCAAATGTATCCTGCCATAAATGACATCAGATTAATGGATATGGAAGGAACAGCGGAGGAAACGCACTGAATGAGAAACGGCTCAGCCAAAGCCTGAACTCAGGAGGTGTTAGCAGAGTTTTTGGTTTAACAACATCCATTCGTGCAGTTTCACTAATAGTTCAGATGTTATAACGAATCTTCACCAGAAGATTATTGCAGATCTTTGTACTGTATCCTCACAGCAGACACCACAGAAGTGCTTTTACTGTATTCACACCAGCAGCTCTGAGCACAAAGACTATTCAATTCAATAACATTTTATTTATTTATTTATATAGCGCCAATCCATGATACATGTCATCTCAAGGCACTTTCCAAAGTCAAATTCAATCAGATTATACAGATTGGATCAAATTATACAAATTGGATGCAATTATACAGATTGGTGAAAAAGTTTCCTATCTAAGGAAACCCAGTAGATTGCATCAAGTCTTGACAAGCAGCATTCACTCCTAGAGAACCGTAGAGCCACAGGGAGAGTCGTCTGCATTGTCCATGGCTTTGCTGCAATCCCTCATACTGAGCAAGCATGAAGCGACAGCGGAAAGAAAAACTCCCCATTAACGGGAAGGAAAACCTCCAGCAGAACCGGGCTCAGTATGAACGGTCATCTGCCTCGACCGACTGGGGGTTACAGAAGACAGAGCAGAGACAATTTGCATGCAGCGTGTCGAAAGTTACCTACAGTCATTGCTGCAAATGCCGATGGTGGAGGCGGTGCCGCATGAGAACCCTTAATCTAATCCATTCCATCGTAACTCTGTATGCTCAGAGTTGTTTTGCTTCTGCCCCAATCCCAAATCAGCTGCAACCTCTAACCGGGTTTGTCTTCTAGGACTGCCTTCACCCATTTTTCAGTCAAGCTGGGTCAGCTTCCCTGTCCCCGCTGAAGGGACTCAACCCCACAGCGTGATGCTGCCACCACCGTGGTGAAACACAGAGAAAAAAAATATGCATCGCTGCTTTTTCAAAACACAGCCTTTTGTGTTTCTGATCTAAAATGTTGGATATGGTCATATCTGAGCAGAATCTGAGCATACGGGAATATTTCCCATGTGTTGGCTGTGTCCTTTACATGGCTGGTTGAAGATCTGAAACAAAACTTCTTTTAACAATGGCTTTCTTGTTGCCCCTCTTTTGTAAAGGCCACCTTTGTGGAGTGCATGGGTGATAGTTTTCCGCTCAACAGATGCTCCTCATCTGTGGATCTCTGCAGCTCCTCCAGAGTTACATTCGCTGCTTCTTTGATCACAAGCAGTGCTCTCATTGCTCTGCCTGTCAGTTTAGGTGGCCGGCCATGTCTAGGTGGGTTGCAGCTGTGTCACACTCCTTCCAGTATTAGACGATGCATAGAATGTGAGTATTTCACAGCTTGGGACATTATTTTATGGCTTCCTCCTGCTTTGAACATTATGATGCTCTTTGCTCACTAATGTTCTCTAACAAACCCCTGAGGCCTTAACAGAACAGCTGGATTTATCCTGGAATTAAATCACACATGCATGAACTGTATTTACTAAAAAAGGGGACTTTGCTAGGGAATGGGTCACTCTGGATTTTATTTGTAAGTTGCGGAGTAAAGAGAGGTGAATAGAAATGTGTTTCCTTCACCATCACGCCTTAATTGTGTTGGTCTATCAGAAAAAGAATCCCAATAGAATACACTGAAGTATATGAGAAAATGTAAAAAAGAATAAATCAAAATAAAAAAGGTTTAAGGGTTATGAATATTTTGCACTGTACTTGGTCTTGTCACCATAAAATAAATTATTATTTATTCGATTTATCAACCCAGCTGCTGGAAAATAAACACATTTTCATATTTTCTGCCCGTGTGTAGCTTTGTCCTGGCCTCCAGTACTTCTTTGGGAGTCTCTAAGTACTGTAGTCTGATGAGTATGTTTTGTAAACTCAGGATTTGGGTTTTCATTCTTTTCCTCCACAGCGTTGCCAAAATTAGAAACATTCAAAGGGACGTAGGAAAACGATTCCATGTTTTTGTTATTTATAGGCTGGAATTTCATAATTCTTTGTCAGCAGGATGTTCCAAAAGTCTCCAGTGGATCCAAAACGCTCCAGCGAGAGTTCTGAAGCGAAGCAGCTGGAGCGTTTACATTCTAATCAGTTTAGCCTGGCCTCGTTGATTCCTGTGAAAGTCAGTTAAAGTTAAAAATGTCTATGGAGCAGCAGCCAATATTCCAAATGGTTATTTTATTTTATTTTTTTAAAGATTTTTTTAAATGACTTTCTTCAAGGTAAAATGTTTGCACACCTAAGATCACTATGCCTTTAAACAATTTTAGAAAGCCCAGATGATGTCCAACCTTGGTAAGCTTTTGATGGCTTAATTAACAAGGTCTGAGTTGATTAGAGGCACATCTGTGAATGTAGTTTAAGGCAACCTCTTAAACACACTACCTCCTTGTATGACAGGAAACAAATCCCAATACATCAGCCAAGATATCAGGGAGAAAACTACCCTCAGCTCTGGTTCATCCCTGGGTACAGTTTCTAGGTGTCTGAAGGCTCCACGTTCAAATGTTAGAGCCTGAATGTGCAAACATGAAAACTGCAGGAATGTGGAGCCACCACACAGTTCAGGACAGTTCTTGGAGATGTACTTGTTTCGGTGTAAACTGTGTGCATCGGGCCTAGAACAAAGGAAGCGACCTTTTGAACATGCAAAGTCATTATTCACTTTGAATTGAGTCCTGTACCGAAATAGGCTAAAAGAACAATTGGAGAAGAAGAAGTCATTACTTCAAAGGCAAATGAAAAAGCCAGATTACAATTTGCCAAGAAACTGAGGTACAAACACATACATTTTGGAAACATGTCCTTTGCCCTGATAAAAATCTAATTGAAGTATTTGGCCAAAAAGTGCCTCTCGTGCATTTAATAAAGGAAAAGTGGAAATATTGGTCTCAAATTGTTTTTAGTTAAAGGGGACATATCATGCTTTTAATGTCTTCCCTGTGACATTGAAACCATTCAGTTGGGGTCTGTATATAGTTGAACTGCAATGCTTTGATCTGAATTCCTCGTTATTGTTACCCCACAGCCCCTTTTTTCCTCCTGTTCTGAGGTGCGTCTGAGAGTGACTCGTTTTGGTACTGTCTCTTTAAATGCAAAGGAGACACTTCACATCCCACCCACTCCAGGTTGCTGAGTGTTCCACTGCACCTCATTAATCCATTTTTGTAGTATGCTGGGGGACGGTGTAGTGAATCGTGTTGGTTAATACACCGAACAACTGAACACTTTCACTTGTCCACTTGTAGCTTCAGCATCCTCTCGCTTGGACTACAAAACTGCAAATAAATAAATAAATAAATAAAAATGGCAGATTTGCAAAATTGCCAGAAGTCCATGACAGTTTAGCAGTTCAGCAGCAAATACTGTGACATTATTTTTCAAAAAAGGTAATAAAGATTAGGGAAAACTGAATGGCTTGAAAAATGTGACCCAAACAGAATTTAAAGATATCTCTGCAGCTCCTGGAGAGATTACACTTAAATCTTCTGCACTCTTAGAGACTCCAAGTACACAACAAAATGTATTTATGGGTTAAAAAGTGGCTGTTGGTCGTGATATATCTCCTTTAAATGAGCCATCTCAACATTTTCCTCTGTCACACCAAACCCTCTGCATTCTTCACTACATTTATAAAGCTTCTCAGTGGTTTTCCTCTTCTTCATAACCTGACATTTCTGATGTTCATCCCATTCTTTGTCCAATATCCCCTATTGGTCATGACTAATAGTTTTAAATAACTGACTCTAAATTAAGTGCCTGAACCTCTGTTGTCAACTTTAGACAATAATGAATTCTAATACCAAGTGTCAGATAAAACTGATATTATTCATATATTATTTAGCCTGTTTGCAGTCATAGTCTTGAACATAAATCAAATACTGTCCATTTATTGATTCCTACATGCAGTAATTAGATGCCACCCGGTTAGCACTAACGATGCTATTTTTAGCTTTAGATTACATCTGGTAAAAATGTTAAAAAGTTAAAAAAAAAAAAAAAACAACAACAAACAAACAAAAATTGCATGTTGAGCACTGCTTTCCAAGGAAAAATAACTTCTCTATAAAGTCAATAGCCTTTTTTACTTACCTCCACATGCTTCCTTAAGTTTAAATACAGACAATTTAATCTCATGGCAAACTGAGTTTTTATTGTATTGTAAAGCTGTTGCTGTTTTTGAGCTTAAACTGGTCCCTTAAGTATGGCCATGTTTTCTTTTCTTTTTCTAACTAGTTACTTTCCTGAAAAATACCATCATTATAGTGCATTTGTAAGAAATAGAGGAAAGCTTGCCAGCCTGCAAACATCTGAGAAGTAGGGGGGTGGCAGTGTCAGGTTGTGGGGGTGTTTTACTGTGCAAACAACCAAATTAGGTACAAAGTACAACAAAATCTATGTTTTAGAGTGGCCATTACAAAGCTGTGATCTCTTTGTGTTTAAGCAAGGCAGCCAACCTGACTCCCTAATAGCAGTTTTTTCAGGAGGAGTGGGCATAAATTCAGGCAAACCATTGTTTGGTTTGACAACGCTTTTTTTGCCCCACATGCAGAGACGATTTAGAAAATAAACCGGCTACTGATTTAGGAATGTTAATTTAGGATGATACAAATAGTGAACGTACAGAGTCTTGATGTTTGAATCTTCTTTCAGGGGACACACCTGGAAGAGGCAAGGTGAGTATTTCAGGTGAGTGAAAGAGGAAACTGCTCTTGGGAGTTCATGGGAAGAGCTGTTTTGGGGGGAGCGCTGATGTTTCTGAAGTGTTGCAAACCCATGCGGTGCAAACAGTTTCTCCAGATGTTGGAAATTTGATCTAATCCAAAGCTGAGTGTTTGAGGGCAAGGGGACAGGAGCTGGTAGGTGATGGCCATGAGACCAGGTAGGTATCCAATTAAGTTATTGATGATGCATCCAGGAACAACTCTTTTATTCAAAGACAGCATGGGGTGAGCACAACAGCGTCTCATGATCCAGGAAGTCTCAGATAATTGGCTTGGTGGAACCAAATCGGTTCTTGCTCAGGTGAAGAACAGCCTGGCAGCTCCTCAGAGGCAGGCAGGTTAATGAGGAGATAGAGAACAGGTGCATCAGGAGGAGAGGATCCAGCCCCGCCTTCGTCATGGAAACAGCGGCTCATGGAAAAAGAAACCTCGGGCACAGCAACAAAGCACAATCATGACAGTTGTAGAGAAGCTTGTAAAAGTACACCCAAAACGTCTGGGCCCAGTCCTGAGGTTCAGAAGGGAAAGCTATCGGACTTCAAGGACATGTGTGCCCTCTTTGGAGTTTGAAGAAAGTTAAAAGAAATTTGCCCTCTCATTATTCAGGAATTTAAGAAACAGAAATAGTTCAGGTATGCCTTACTGATCTAAAGCAGGAACACTTTAGGCTGATTTCATGTCAGACAGTGAGAAAAAAAATGGTATATGCACCTGATATCTGGTTTCAGCTGTAGCTGTCCTGGATCCAGACACGCCGTCTACTTTCACTGGTGATGAAGCTCATAGTTGGGGCTTGCTTACATTACCCTGGGCCTACTGCCAAGCAGCCAGTCAAAGAAAGTGGCAGCCCTTTCTGAGCCAATCAATGACTGTGGTGTAAAAGTATAATTGCAACAAAAAAGGAGATTTCTGAAGACTTATTTTGATACGCCGATATTCACAGTGTAGAAAACACAGAATCATCTTTGATTCTGTGTAATTTAAAGTAAAAAAAAAAGAAAAGTCTCACTTTACAACTCAGAGATGTTTCAGCAAAAATTTAGGGTTTGGCAAAAATGGTGAAATAACTCTTTAGGGGAACTGATCTGTCGAGTCTCATTTATTATATGCCCACCTTCAAAAGTCCATGAAACAACAAGGCAGGACTGCAAGGAGAAAAGTCCCCCTCCCTTAAAGCAGTGTTGTTGCTAATTTACTTACTAATTTACAGATCAACAAACCATGAGGAGGTTCTTCAAATATTGGGCGACATTTATAGGTGTTGTTGACTTAATTACAACAATGTTACTTTATTTAAAAGGCAAGAATTGCTTTCCTGCATCCAAATCAATCCCATTTGTGACACACGGAGGTACTGGTGCCATAATTAGCACCAGTTTTACTGAATGTAAGTCAGGGTGGTTGCCAGTTGTTTTACAAACAGAACAATAGCTCTAAAACCGACACCTTAATAAAAAAATCAGCTGGGAACTCTGTGGAACAAAATCACTTTGTTACATCAAGAACGTGCATTTTTCACATCTTTACATGTTTCTCAGCCTCTGCCGTGAAAATGAATATTACTATCATGAGGCTCAAGCCTGAAAGAAATAGAAAATGTTTCTATTGAAACATGAAGCATCAAATATGGCCTCTAAACAATAAACCTAACACTGCATTACTTTGAAAATGATTCTGAAAAAAGCATCAGTCTTGTAAACATCTGAGGAATGTACCAGTGTAATTAATACACATATTTCCTGTCAAATGGGCTTTTTTCTAACTACAGAAAACCTGTCAATGTATCCGCAGAGTCCTTTTTTCAGATACTGCAATTGGAAATTAGCAGCCTAATTTAAACTCTCAGCTGGCATCCTGTTCTGGTTATCTGCATTGTTTCCCCCCTAAATGAAGTCCAGCGCTGACCGTTCTCCTGGGGTTGCTTTCTTTCTGCCGTGATAGCATCAGAGCATACAGTAAGTGACTTCTGGACTTACCGTCCAGGCTGTGCTGAATCAGCAGATGTTTGAGAGTTGGCACCATCTCTCTGCATTTGTCTGGTAATATGTGAAGCGAGCTGGGAATTTGATTTGAAGCCTGCAACTGATGATGCTGCACGTTCAAAGTTGGGAATGAAAAGTTCAAAAAGAAGAGGAATACTTTGGTCCTAGAATTGGGGACTGTCAATATCTACACAGCAACTTCTTGCAAAAAGTAATTAAGCAGGTTAACCTCATCTTCATGTCAGCAATATGATTTTGCTACTTTTGGTATTTTGATTTAACAGCTCAAACCAAAACTGGAGTCTTACCATCGGACAAGCTGTGAGCTGCTGAGATGAGGCTGAGGAGGGACCTATGGAGTCTGCAAAAGTCTGGGAAGCTCTAGAAATATATTTAAGTATTTTCTAGGTATGAATGTGGAAAAGGAAATCAGATAATGGGTAAATTATTCATATTATTCTCTGTCCCCTTGTCTCTTTGCTCCATCCATCCATCCATACATCCATCTTCTGGTTTTTGCAGGTTCCACATTTAAAGCCTTGTCAGTGCAGAAATATATACAGTAGGTTCATGATCTATCCAATTCTGGACATTTGAGTCTGCATAAGTGTGGGAATTGACTAGAAAGATGTGAAGCAATCCTGACCTTTTACACAGTGTTTCTGTTGTACATGTGTGGCAAAATAAAACAAAATATCTGAAATGTTAAACATGGCGTTCTTAATTTACAGGAGGGAGTCTAACATGAGCTGAAATCTCAGGCTGAAATGAAAGCAGAAATACCCGCAGCATGAAAACACCTCGTAATGGTTTTGTGCTTTGTTTTTAATTTTTGTTTAGGTGACGTTTGTTTTGATGGACGCGGCCTCATCCCTTGCTGAGATGTTATTGTCATTTTCAACCACAGGATATTTCATTTTACCAACGGCTTAGGACCCTCTGACGCATTACAGGTTTTATGTAAATGTATTTTAAAATAATAGCTGCTCAGAGAGCTGTTTCAGTAGCTGTCTGATGTGTGCGCATGTATATATACATACTAGGACAGTATAACAATATATATCGATCGATAGACATATATCGATGATAGAAAAAAAAGGGTCAATAAAAAGTTCAATAGAATAACAGTTTTCCTTCCTTTTGCAGTCTAGCCCTGTAGATTATGCTGAAGCAGATGAAAACTCATGTTCAAAATAGGAAATAAAAGGCTGCCAGACCTTGGAATATCTAGTATTGCCCTGTAAAGTAAATCTAAGATGTTCTAGTTTAAGGTGTGCCATCACCTCCTCTAACGATTGTTTGTGAATTGGCGGTACTGCCTTTATCCAATTAAATAAGATCAGTCTCCGGGCCAACAATGAAGAGAATGCCATTGCTTTTCTTTGAGCAGTCAATAATTGTGACAATTGTGTCAATAATTGTGTAATAACGGCTGCCAGAGGACCGGGCTCTATCTTTTTGTTGCAAATGGATGAAAAGGTTTTGAAAATTTTGGTCCAAAATTCTTTGAGCCTGGGGCAAGACCAGAACATGTGGCATGTGTTGGCTGGCACCTGTTTACATCTAGGGCAAGTCGGACCAGCTCCCTAATAAATTCTTGCCCTAACCCTAACCCTAACCGGCGTCCAGGAGGCATCCTAACCAGATGCCCGAGCCACCTCACCTCATGACCCAAAGCTCATGACCATAGATGAGGATAGGAACGTAGATCGAGAGCTTCGCTTTTGGCTCAGCTCACAGCAGACGCCGCACCAACCCGCCTGTCGATCTCCCGCTCCATCTTCCCCTCATTCATGAACAAGACCCCAAGATACTTAAACTCCTCCACTAGGGGTAGCACATCCTCCCCAACCCGGAGAAGGCACTCTACCCTTTTCCGGTTCAAGACCATGCTCTCGTATTTGGAGGCACTGATCCTCATCCCGACCGCTTCACACCATGTCATCTGCAAAAAGCAGAGACGTGATCCTAAGGCCACCAAAACGGATCCCCTCAACACCTTGGCTGCGCCTAGAAATTCTGTCCATAAAAATTATCAACGGAATCGGTGACAAAGGGCAACCTTGGCAGAGTCCAACTCTCACCGGAAACGAGTTCGACTTACTTCCGGCAATGCGGACCAGACTCTGACACCTGTCATACAGAGACCTGACAGCCCTTATTAAAGGGCCCAGTACTCCATACTCGGGGGGTCCAGTGGGGGAGTACCCCCCCGAGGGACACGGTTGAATGCCTTCTCCAGATCCACAAAACACATGTACTGTAGACTGGTTGGGCAAACTCCCATGCATCCTCCAGGATCTTGCTGAGGGTACAGATCTATCTATCTATCTATCTATCTATCTATCTATCTATCTATCTATCTATCTATCTATCTATCTATCTATCTATCTATCTATCTATCTATCTATCTATCTATCTATCTATCTATCTATCTATCTATCTATCTATCTATCTATCTATCTATCTATCTATCTATCTATCTATCTATATATATATATATATATATATACACATACATACATACACACACATATACATACACACTTGCGAAAAAATCTATTCATATTGGATGATTTACTGAATTGTCCTCAGTGAGCTTGCTTCTCGGAACAGAAGTGGTCGGTCACTTCCACAGAAGGTGTGAAATATCTGGAAATTGGCTGCCTCACTGAGCTGCAAAAGCCTCGAAATAGCTTGAAGAGTTTCTTTTTTTCCTCTAGCTCCCATTGATTTCCAAGAGTGAAAGGTAGCAGGTCAGCTACAGAAAGACACTGTTCAGAGGATACAGAACAGTATATGTCTTTATTCAATGTAGAAAAACAGAACAGCAAGAGCCCAGAGACTTTACGCCTCAGTGGATGTAACATTTGTAATTTCAGTTACTTGTGAGTTCAATTTCTGCATTGTCCTTTTGTGAATATGAAAATGTAATTTGATCTTTAAATTGTCATAGGTTGTTGACTTGCAAGTACTATTATTACTAACAGAATCAGGCGCGTGCTTCATCTGAAGGCCACTTCATAGACAGAACCCAAATCAGAGCAAGGGTTGTGGGGGTTAACGCTAATCCTCCATACAGTTGTATCGGTTTCCATCATTTGCGTATTCACCTTGCATTTCTACAATTCATGAGTATACGTTCCTATTTCTAAAAAGTGTCTCTTTCCAGATCTGCTACTCGAACATACAGTGTGATCTCCTGCCGTCCGCTCAGAAGCACAGAGTAGCACCTTTGAATCATCATGCTTTACATATCTGCCAGGAGAAAACCTTTTCTCGCTCTCAAGATAATGGACAGCTGCTACTTTGTTTTGCAAAGAAGTGGGACTAACCCACAAAAAGTCTGGAACAACATTAGATAGATGAAACCAAAACAAGGGATGTTTGGTCATTTATGGCGATGCATGGTGTCAAGAAAACCCCCCAGCTATAAAGCATGGTGGTGGAGGCCTGATGATTTGGGCTTGTTTTGTGGCCACATAACCTGTGTCGGGTGTCGGCCATGAGGTCCTGTGCGTATCAAGTTATTCAGGTATCAACGTGAGGTCATCTGTCCAACACTGAAGCTATTTTGAGAGGAAGAATGGGCAAAAATGTTAGTCTTTAAATTTACCAAGCCAGTAGAGCTGGCACAAGGCTTGTTGATGTAATTGCAACAAAAACTGGTTCTACAAAGTATTGCCTCAGAAGCGTTGAACAGATGAGTACGCCACACTTTTCAGATTTTTATTCGTAAAGACAAAAGAAAAAAAATCCTCTTCCGTCACACGAAATGCAAAGAAAATGCGCCTAATCTTGTGTTTGCGACTAAAGTGGGACACGTTTGCTTCGTGTTGTTTGCGAGACATCACCTGGATAACGCGTGCAACATTAGACATCCACCCCGCCGGTGTCCATATAAGGCATAAACTAAGAGCGTGGGGGGATAAGGGAGGGGGTGGGGGGGGGATAAGTGTCCACACAAATCTTTGCGCAGCCAGAGTGCAGACAGTTTGAGGTCTTTCCGTCCTTTGAATTGGCGAAGACGGTCCACTCTCCACACGCATCCTCAGGGACCACACACACGCACACACCCACCATCTCTCTCCTCCTCCTAAAACCTCCCTCTCTCTCTCTCACACACACACACACACACACACACACACACACACACACACACACACACACACACACACACACACACACACACACACACACACACACCGACGCTCATATAGGTGGATCCCGTCAGAGAGCTGGAGAGTGCACAGCCGAGCGAGCACCGGAGCGCACTACTTCTTTAACTTCCCCCTCACCGCCTCAGCTTCGGGCGGCATCAACAGGGAGCTACCAACAAGCGGTCCGGTTCCAGTTCCAGCCTCTCTCCCCCAGACACAGGCGCACCTGCTCGTCGTCTGTTTCCCCTCCGGATCCTGCGGATTTTATCCTCCATCTGTCTCTCAGCGGACACCGCGCTCCCCCAGACCAATTAAGGTGCACGCACATCAGGCGCGCCGCTGCTGGGCTGGAAAGGACGGGAAATTTGAGGCGGCTGCCGGTGCTTTGGTGCTGCAGTGTTCCACCTGCGTCCTCAGGCTTGGACCAGAGCAACAGCCTCCGCCGGCGCATTCAGTGAGGTAAGAGATGCGACTGCCTCTGGTAACCCGCATCCCAGGGATGTTGAGCACAGGCGGGCCTTTTCTTGCTGCAGTGGGGAGTAATTCTGCATGAAACGGGAGGTTGGAATTCAGTTTGTCTGGGGGCGAACTGACGCACTCTGCGCAGGCTTTTGGATCATTTAGGTCGTGAAAGGTACTTTTTAAGTGAACTGATGTTGGTTGATGGTATTATACTTCCTGTCCTGTCCGGTTCGCCTCCAGCCCCTCAACACACTCAACTTGACTGGGGGCCCAAAGAGCCCACGGCTGTTACATAAAACTTACATTAATCTGCTCTTCTTCTCCGTCCTCCTCTGAGCTATTTTATCGCTGGTCTTTCTCTTTAACTTTGATTTTGAAGGACTTGGAGACATGATCAAAATGTGAAGAGACACCGATGTAACTGTTAGAAGTCAACCAAGAGATGTACAGATTGTGTTGAATTATATTATAACCACATTTTCTGAGTATGGTTCAACAGATAAAATCCTCCCAAATGAATGAAATTACAGGGATTTTAAATTCTATTGGATAAAAATCAACATAATTTAGCTGAAATTGTTCAGATTTATACTGACTTCAGACAGAACAAACTGACGGGTACTTGATTCCGAATCTGAATCTGAATCCGGTTTAATCGCCAAGTTGCTTCATGTAAAGAATTTGACTTTACATGAAGGGTTCCACTTTGCTCTCAGTGAAGATTTGTTCAGTACACTAAGGTAAAAAAAATCCCTAGTAAATATTAATATATACATTTTCAACAAAGCAGGAAGGCATGGTTGGATTGGTGCAAATAAACATGGTATTGATCTGGGTACTCTGACTGCAAAGTGTTTATCAGGTTCACAGCCTGGGGGGAAAACTGTCTCTGTGCCGGCTGGTTTTAGCTAAAAACGCCCTGTGTTGCCGGCCCGAAGGTAAAAGTCTAAAGGGTTTTCAATTATTCAATTCAATTCAATTCAATTCAATTCAATTCAATTCAATTCAATTCAATTCAATTTTATTTATATAGCGCCAATTCATGAAACATGTCATCTCAAGGCACTTTACAAAGTCAAATTCAATCATATTATACAGATTGGGTCAGATAATACAGATTGGTCAAAAATGTTCCTATATAAGGAAACCAGTTGATTGCATCAAAGTCCCGACAAGCAGCATTCACTCCTGGGGAACCGTAGAGCCACAGGGAGAGTCGTCTGCATTGTCCATGGCTTTGCAGCAATCCCTCATACTGAGCAAGCATGAAGCGACAGCGGAAAGAAAAACTCCCCATTAACGGGAAGGAAAAACCTCCAGCAGAACCAGGCTCAGTTTGTGTGCAGGATGTGTGGGGTCGGCAGAGATGTCAGCTGCCCTTTTTCTGTCACTAGTTTAGTGTAGTTTATTTCGAACATGTATACATGTAAAACAGAAGGAAAAAAAAATGTAATTATTTGTACATACAAAAGACAAAAGAATATAAATAAAATCACATAAAGTGCTTCAGACATAACAAAACCCAGCACATTGTTTGAAAAAGGATTGGGAAGAAGTACAATAGTTTTTTTTTTATTTCCCACCCCTTTTTAACTACTCTTCAGTTAGTAACTACACAACTATGTAATACACATGCATAAATATATACCATATATACATTTCACAAATATCCATATAAATATATAATCACAGAATGAAATATACACTATATCCTTGTAGACCTGGACAAGTCCTGGATGGAGGGAAAGTCAGCCCTGATGATCATCTCTGCAGACCTGATTATTGAAGTTTGGACCTGTCCTGTTTTGTGTATGAGCCAAACCACATAGTGATGGGCGAAAATAGGACAGAATTAATAATGGCAGTGTAGAAGATGCCCAGCTGATCCCGTGGAAGGTTCTCTCCTGCTGCTTCAAGTAACAGAACATGGAAGTCTGTGTCGGCAAAATCCCTTTGAATTTTCTTACGCTTCCACATTTCCATGGACTTTTAGTGACTCCGAATCAGCTGGAAATTGTGGCTGCTGTGGAAGAAGTATTGGTTGTACTTGTGTTGCTTAAAATCATACTTTTCAGTTTTTGCCTCTCTCCCACATTCAGTTGAAAGTGCTGCAGTGGAGATAGTTACCTCCTCATTTTGAACTTCGTAGAAAAACTTAAGGTCTCAAAGTCAAAACACATCTTATCCCTAAAGCATCTGCTGGCTGCCTCGTAGCAGTAAAGTCAGCACTAACAAGCACTTTTCAGGAGGTCATCTGTTTCATCTTGTATATTAAAAAGAAACAAAATAAAATTTGCTTGTGGTTAAGTCATAAAGCAGTACTGAAATAGTTGCACTAGCTTTATTAAATGATCTTAAGCTAAATGTTTTAAATCTAACAAGGTAGCATGGCAACCTTTTCCCTGGAAGCCACAGCTAAGATGCATTGATTATTATTTTTTTTACCTTAAATAGTAGTTAGCACCACAGAACTTAGCAAATCTCACTATTTTTTAACCTACAATTAGATCAAACTCTGCTGCCATGATATTATTCCCATATTGGATTCATATCTAAATGTATCTTTTAGGGAATTAGCCAGTGTTCGAATGAAATTTTTTTTAAAAATGTGCCTGATTGAAATTGAAAATTAAAGGAGGGCAAGTTCTAGAGTTTTTACAGACATCTGCCCCCTCTGGTGACAAGTTGAAATGACACCGGTGTTGTGCACAAGCATGGGAGAAGAGGAAAAGCCTCTGCTGCTGCGACTGCACAGCTCTTTTGTTTAGAAGCGTGATGTGTTCTGAGGTAAGAAAGCTATAAATATTGAAGTTAGCCCGTGTTCTCTCGTTAATGCATCAATAGGGGGTTTTCAGCTGACGTCACGCTCACGTGACTACTCTGCGCGTCCGCCATATTGGGTGGTAGTCGTTTCGCACCGTTGACCCGCATTGTATTACGCCTTAGGCAGTATTGGAAGTGAACAATGGTGAAAACGTGTTTAATGGTTGGTTGCACGGCCCGTGGAGGTGGAGATCAACGCTCTTTCTTTCGCCTACCAGCCGTGATAGTGAATCAGTGTGAAAAAACAAAACAGCTCTCTGAACAACAACGTCACCTATGGCTGACACGGATATCCAGGTCCGATTTGGACGGTGTTAAGCTGGAATACGCCAGAGTCTGCGGTGCTCACTTTGTCACAGGTAATTAACTGTTAAGTATTTAAAACATGTAAACCTTTGCTGTATTGTGGGCTGTAACAGCGCAACACATGATCGCCATGGGAAAAACATAGAAACGGGTAATTTTTCCACCGCTTTCCTGCCTGGAGGCGCAACCACGGAGAACAACTGTTATAGATAACAAAGAGTCGTCGGCTCGCTTGGATCGCGGCTGTAAGACGACCTAACATAACTTTCCACAGTATCCCGATGTCAATGAGAGTGTGTTCTAAACGTTTGAAACACATAGCAGTTAGTTAAAAGTACATTACATGCGTGAGTGGTTGTTAGCACTAACGGTTAGCAGCTACTAACTTAGCATGTGCCAGAGCCCGTCTGAGCGCAGCTTACCTTTGTACGAGTTACTGTGTTCCCACTGTTTGCTGGCTTTATGATCTGCCGCTCCTGAACCCATCCATTCGTAAACTGCACATGAGACTCCAAGGACTTGTAGCTTCAGAACTGTTCTGAAGTATAGGCGCTCACACCACAAACAAGGTAGCCGAAGACGTCCGATATGGACAGTGACGTCCGCGCTACTTCCGGGTTACGTCGGTAGGCTTTTACCGGCGTAAATACGGTAAATACAACTTAATTTTGCACTGGTCATTGTTCTGATTAAATAATTAAAGCCGCGAGCGGTTTTAATTATTTAATTATCAGCCCTGCAGCCAAGCGCCTTCGCGCACCGCCGGCAGTCAGCCACCGCAGAAGCATGCGCCGCATTTGCGTCGGATTGTTTACATTTTTACCATCTTATTAAAACTCACCCGTCCACGTATGATGGCGATTTCCTTGATGTACATAACTTCGACATCTCGTACTCAACCAGATGTGAACTGGTTGTAAGCCGCTAGACCCTTGTAAGCTCTCATTTCCTCGAGAGTGTGCAGAGGGTTTTCACCGAACACCAGGTAATGCACTATGTCGCCGTGCTCTACATTTGGCCAATCATCAGGATTACGGCTAAACAAGGCACCGTGGAAGGCATAGGGGTCCATATGGTCGATCACGGAACATTTCCTCAGATAGACGTCCTTATCTGGTCGCTCTAGCGTGCTGGCGTACTTATCCATTCTCGATACGAAAATACGTGTAGGACAACTAGAGATAAGGAAGTGTACCACCCAATATGGCGGACCGGAAGTTGGCCAGTGACATCAGTGAAAACCCCCTATTACTGCTGAGACTCAACAAATTAGCCAGGTGAACAAGAGCGTGCAGCGCGTCACACCCACGCTAATGCCAACAGGATTCGGCCCAAATCACTCTCTCATGAACTGACTAATCCAGCCTATAGAGGCAACTGCGGTAAATAGAGGAAAACTCAAAACTTTTTACACTTTGGACAATTGTAAGGGTTTGTATGGGAAATAAACTTAAAATGATCCTCTAAACTTGCACAGTGCTCCTTTAAAAAAAGTACCCTACATAATTCTGCCTTTAAGCAGTAGTGTCAAAAAATCAATTGACATTTTGCCAAAACCCTTTAAATCTCACGCAATGGAGACGGCTAAAATCCCAATAATACAATTCAGAATGGTAAAGTGGTCCTTGAACATATCCAAGTCAACCCCCGCTACCCCTCAACATATGGACAGGGACATGAATAAGAAATGCTTCCTTGTAGCTTACGCGTCATTGTTCTTGTTTCCTTTGTGTCATATCTGTTTTATGGTGGGGTGGTATTTAAGACATTCAATCTTTTTGGCATTCAATCTCTCTTTGATGATATTGTATGTCACTTGTGGTTTTAGATTCACTTGTGGTTTCTTTGTGGCTGTCTTGGGTTTTGTGAAGACATTCATGTCTAAGGCTAAGGTCATCGGTTGTCATAGTGTAGAAAACACCACCCAGGTTGGCATGAATTGATACATGGTTGGTACAAACCATCCCTTTTCTGACGGCTTCATTTTGTATCAGTAAAACTCTGTTTCAAAATGACCAACGCTACAAAGGAATAAAATGTATTTGGAGTGAGTTTGAATATAATTTTCGTTTATTTTAGGTTGTATTTATTACATTGTCAGTATATAGGGTCTTGTTGAAGTTCTTTTGTTACATTGTAGGCATTTAGGGTCCTAAAGTCGATTTGTTACACTATAGGTAAATAGTCATTTTGAATTTTTTTTGTTACACTGTAGATATATACGGTCCCTTTGAAGGTGCTTTGTTACATCATAGTCATTTGAAGCTCTCCTGTTGTTGTGGCTGTTTCACATCGTAGTCTGCTCTCCCCTGCATACAAACATAATTCCATCCAGTCTAATTCCATATTGATTAGATTCTATTGACTGGATTTGTTCAAATGCAGACTGGTGTGATATCATCTGGTCTGGTTTCAGGCACACAGAGCTCACTGAAGGGCTGAATAGATAAGCTGAATTTTAAAGCTCAAACACCATCTCTAAGCATCACGAAGTTTGAGTCCTTGAAATCATCTCCTTGCCAGTTTAATGAAGAGAAGCCCCATCTTTCGTCCTCTGTCTTCACTCTCCGCTGGTCAGAAGAGCTGTGCCTCTTCCTTTCTATTTTTAGCCACTATTTACAATGCAGTAGCTACAGAAGCAAGAATATCTGCTCACTCTGATCCTGTCTTCTGTCTTTTACATCTTATTCTTAGGCTTTCATTCTTACATACTCTTTATTTTCTCCTCCCTTCTTAGCACAGACTGAGTTTTTCTGCTACTTCCACTTTTGGTTGCCTGGTTCATCCTCGGAGAGAGCCATACGACATGTTAAGCCCTGGCAACCCATCCCCCCCCCCCCAACACACACACACACACACACACACACACACACACACACACACACACACACACACACACACACACACACACACACACACACACACACTCGCACACATAAGCATGCATACAGTCAAATGGAGGCTGGAAAGATGGGAGAGTAGAAGGGAGTAAAGGTTAATCTCTGGATGCTCTGACCCAAATCACTGTCCGACCTACATAATCATCCCCCCCCCCCACCCCAAACATCCCATCCCACCCCGTAAAATAGCAACCCCACTTGGCCCTCTTCACAGATACTCTAATTCAGAATGTTTTTTTTAAAGTAACACATGCGCTAATGCGCAGCAGCCTTGATGCAGAGCTACACCTATTTGGAGGTCTCGTCCCCAAACAAAGAGCACGTTTACCAGACAAAAAAGGAGTTTTGTAATTAACTGATGGAAAGTCCGAGTTAGAGTTACACTTAAAGTCTTTGCTGGTTTCTGCATCCTCAGACACTCGAGTCCTGGGATGGTCCTGATGCACACCTGCTCATGTTCATACTATTTATTTGGTCAGATGCGCTCCAGTGTTCACCCATTAATTCACAGGTGTCAAATTTTACACCGCATTCAAGTATTTGGAAACATTGCACTGATTTGCAAATCGGTCCACTGGTTATTTTAAGAGTTGACTTGTACAATGTCTTTGTCTCATGGTGTTCAGTCTGTAAAAACCTTTGTGGCTTGGTATATGTGGATGAAAACATTTACCTCCGGAAGGCCTCACAGTCTAATAAATTTTGAAGTCATAAAGTAAACCATGCAATCACCTTTAATAATTTTTTAAGGTGTATCGTATTAACTTTCCAAGCCAGGCAGTAGATGTGCAGGGATAGATTTACTGGTGACTGGAATCCAGAGGATTTTCAGCTTGATCCGCCCTGAACACTGATTTATATTTTAAATCAATCAGGGAATGCACCATACCAAGTCACGACTGGGTCGAGCTAACCCCGACACTCTTTGGTGTGGACATTTTACCTTTGGAACAAAGACTAAATATTGGCTATTCTCAACATCAGGGGAGGCGTTTAAAAATCTAGTCAGTGAAAACACAAAAGTAAGAAACTATTTGAAAGGAAACTTTTCTCTAGCAGCTGCTTATTGAATGTTCTACAACAGAGAGCTAGACATCAGCAGATGGTTTCATTTGGGTCCTTTGCCATTGTGTAAGTTTGCCATTTGCATCCATGCCTATTTTTTTAGGGATGAAAAAAACGTTTTCTCACAGAATATGGGAATTTTCATTTGCCTTAGAGGTGTTTCATTAATGTGGTAACGGAGCAAATTGACAAGGAGCAGACTTCAACAGATAACAAGAAAGCTGCATATATTGCTGTGAAGTTGCTCTGATTTTGACTTGTATGCTTTAACCCTCTATCTGGTGTGGACATTTTACCATTTGGTTAATGGTCGAGGTCAGGGAGGTCAAACTGAAATTCTCGAAGGGCAGGTGTCTAGTAACATTTAGATTTGTCTACTAAACTGAAAAATTATCTCATAACCTGGAGGTATGTTCGACCAGTAAGTAACACATGTGAAAGTTGCAGGACAGCACCCCTCAAGTACTGTTGTTGTTTACAGTTACTTATGCTAACTGCGCTAACCGTGCTAATAGCTAATATAGTCTAAGACGGGTCACAACCATCTAGTGAGCTGCATCTAAAATGTTATTTTACTTAGGTGCTCTTCCTTTTACTCATACTTACATAGATCTAAAATGATAAATGCATTAAAAATATGTTTACATTACATAAAGTTAAGGTGAGATCTAACTCTTCTTGTTCAAAGGTCAGTACAGGTAGACCTTCGTATGACAAGGTACTATCATATTTTTCGGACTATAAGGCACAAAAATCCTTACATTTTCTCAAAAATTGATGATGCACCTTATAATCCGGTGCGCTTTAAAGTCCAAGAAATCTGGTAATAAAGTAGCTCTCAACTTCTAAATGGTTGGTGACTCCTGGTCTAAAATGTCCATTCCATTTTAAAATGGAGTGTTGTGTCTGCAGCTCATGTAAATGACTCTTTAGAGTAGGATGGCTTTAAAAGAAAAACATTTTCAACCCTTAATCATTGTCCTTAAAGAGAAATAGGGAATGTCTATAAATGATAGGGGCAGACCAGCACTTTCCAAAAGCTGGAAATCAAAAAAACAACCTCTTATCCTTTCTTCTTAATTTTAAACCAATATCAGTTTATAAAATGCTAAAAATACATTACTTAGTTTCTGTTAAAGAATAGTGGCGATCTTAAGCTAAGAAAAGAAAGATCAAAAACATTCTCATGTACAGATCAATGACAGCTGAGCAGAATACAGTGGACTGTGTTTATTGATGATATTTTGACTCCGTGGAGAAAGCTTTCCTTTTTAACTGCAATGAAGTATCTTTCATTTTAATCCCTTGCACAGGACTCCATTTTGTTGTTCTCCATCCATGTTCATAGCCTAAGCCACACATTTTCTACATCCGATTATCAGTAAGACTTTTTGAGTGATACTCTTAGGTGAACTCCATCTGTTCATCGGTGCGTAAATCTCTTTATCCTCTATTCATCCATCTTATTTCTGGGACTTATCTCTATTCACTTTCTGGTGGCTTAACAAAAAGGTGCTTTTCTAATACACATGTAGTATCTACTTTCTCCTAGCAACTATACAAGTTCCCTTCACTTTCGACTGGATGATGCTTCCATAAGCCTCTCATCTACAGAACTGCCATCAAAGTGCAGTAGTAGGTGTTAGACCACTGCTGTGTCTACTTACGTTAACATCTTATGATCAATAATAATTCACATTTCTTCCTTTTTAAAGAGCCTTGAGATGACGGGTTGTGAATTGGCGCTATAAAAATAAACTGATTTGAACTGACTGAATATGTCAGACGACTGGCAGAGTTGAGGTCGGTGCAAATGAACTAGTTTAAAGAAGTTTGGTTGTGTCCTCTGTAAACTGCCCAGCAAGGAAATCACATTTTCCACCACCTAGTTCTATACTAGTTCTATTAAAGAACAGATTTTGGATTTCCACAGCCAGAAAGAACCTGTTCTATGCTACATCATTGCATCACTGAATACATATCTGGGAGTTAGACACTGAGTTTCAGACAGGATTTATTTGATAAACCTGAAACTAACCTGATAATGATTCTCAGTGGGAAACGGTGCGTATGGATTCCATAGAAAACACATATTCAAACTCAACAACATTTTGAGTGGTTGCTGATCTCCAGGAACCCGTCTCCGTCTACAGATTAATGGCCTGGCAAGGAGTTGTTCCTGAGATGGAACCACTCTTTTTGTGCCAGAGCTGGTGCTTACAGCGATGGAAAAGCAAAGAGCTGGCGTGCTACGTGAGCACTGGCAGACAAAAAAAGCATAAGCAAAATATTTTCAATAAAATGGTGCATCTTTATCAGTGTATTGTTTTTAATTTTCATGCTAAAACAGTCTCCTCTATAATATAAAAATCTGTTTTTCTTATGAACAACTTTAACTTAGGCACTCCCATTGACATACAGCACTTACTCTCCATGTCTGCGATCGCAAGCCACTTGGACCTCACCAGCAAGCATGTAGCTCCCTAATACTGTTTAGCTCAGTTGAGCAACCACGTTTCATTCAACCTGTGACCTCATGGGGGAGCTATAATGGCTTGGTTTGTACACTGTCTGCTCTGAAGAGAAGAAGACTAAAGGAATAAAACAATTTCCCCCCAGGATATCAAAGCAGTTTTAGCCTCTTTGTCGTCTCCGAGAAATGAATAATCCAAAAGGAGCAAACAACAGAATGGTAAATGGCTTGTATGGCGCTTTAACTAGTCCAACTACCCCGAAGCACTTTACACTACAGTCTGTCATTCCCACCCTGACGGCGGTGAGCTATGTTAGTAGCCACAACTGCCCTGGGGCAGACTGACAGAGACGGTCGGAGTGGGGGATCAAACCATCAACCCCCCAATTGCAGGACGAACTCCCTAACTCCTGCTCCACTGTCGCCCCTGTGTAACAAACACATGGGAGCACATTTTAATTAAATCACAGACCATCAACCGGTTGCAAAACACTGAGATTTTTAGTTTCTGGCCAGCAGCTGACAGATCTAGTAAAAAAAAGAGAAAAGAATACATTGTCAGATTCCGGTCATCAGTCGGTTCTCAGTGCACCTTTCATCCTTTTTGCATGCAGGGAAAAAAGGAAGCAGAGGTTTTGAAATGCATTAGTATTGGACTGGAGAACCCCTGATGGCAAAGACATCATAGACGTCTATCTTCTTTAGCACAGGTAGGAAACCTTTAAAGAAGCCAATCTACTGATGAGATCCAGGTTTTTTTATTTAATATTTTATAACATGTCAACGAGTTTGCCCGCAAAAAAAAAGTTCAATCATTTCTCAAAAGACTTCTTATTGAAAACTAACACTTACTTTGAAATGACCAACAGTGATCGTTACAGGCGACCGGCTGGGCCTATAAAAAAGAGAAGGTGGAGAGCCTACTAATGCATAGAGTAATGGATTAACTGTTTTAAATGTGTGTAAATGCACGGAGAGCACTTAGCGAGAGGGCATTTGTAGAAGACAGCAGGAGACAGACGGAAAACGGAAATCTGAGCGCAGTGAAAGGTACAAACCGAGTTTGCAGCTGAAAGGAGAGCTGAGTCAACCAATCGTTTGGATTCCAACTTTACAGCGTATGACGACACTAAGCCAGAGGCCCTACAACGATCTTTCCATTATTCACATTGTGTTGTGCGGGAGGCAGTTCGGAACATGAATATAGGCAAATTTACATTGATGGCTATTGAGTGACTCAACAAGTAATATGAGACGGCTAGGGAGAAAGGACAATAGAAAACGTAGGCAGTGGGAGGAATGTATACAGGCAGATGTGACGTTAAAAGGAGAATGAAACACAAAGCACTTTTAAAACATCCCATTTGTTGAATTTTATATTCTTGTTTAGCTATCCAAATTCAAACACACCAATACACTAAACTGTAATACCTAAGCACCTCTGGTGTACTGATGGCAACTTATTCTTTCCCACCTCCTTAACTTACTTACATTTTCAGGCAAACGTATTTTGACCCTTTGAACCTTTCACCTATCATGCTCCATCCACAAATATTAATACTAGTGTTTTCCAAAGTGCACATGGCTTTTCAAAATGTTACAGATAAAAATCTGAAAAGTGTGGTGTGCATACAATCTGGTCCCACCATATGCCTTCCACTTAGTTCAGTCAATATAAAAGTGGCTGCTTTGTACAGGTCTCAGAGGAGAACATTAGAGTAGAAACAACTTCATGAAGACAAAGAAACCCAGCAGACAGATCGGGGCGAAAGTTGTGGAGTAATTTAAAGTAGAGCTTGGTTTTAATCTGCTATTCAAGCCTTAAACATCTCAAGGAACAGGAAGATTCATGATGTCAGCATCATAAATAGAAAGAGAATGGCAAAACATGACCGTCCAATCATCCCTCCTGGCCTCCCTCCTACTCAATGACGGCCGCATTCAGTCTCCTCCAAGATAACAGGAATTTCAACACAGACCACATTTCACTTTTTAACAAGTTAATTTATTATGGAAAACATATTTGCTTTTACCGCTCCTTTACACGTTTAATAATGGTCTTTCTCTGATTTTTTTTTCACATTTCCGTCCCACCTTTCTCCGTAATTGCCATTGGTAGTTGGATCAGTTAAATACACATTAACATTCATGCTTTGCATTGACCATTTATGGTTGAATCTGGACGTGTAGAGGGCAGAACATGAGGTGCAACCAGGTATGCAAATGTTCAGGTGCAGTTGTGATTTATCAAGGTAAATTGATTGCTGGTGTGCGTGCGCATGGTTTAATTGATCAATGTGTTTTTTTTGGCATACGCCATTTTCAGCTTTTAGCAGCACGCAAACTTATGTAATGTTTCATAAATGAGTCGCCAGAACTGGCTCGGTTCAAAGGGGACATGTCTTGCAAAATCAATTTGAATACATCGTGTTGTGTATTTGGAGTCTCTAGGAGTGGCGAAAATTTGAATGTATTCTGTCCGGGAGCCTCGTACATATCCTTATGTTCTTTTCAAGTAATATTTATAAAGGGGTTCAGTTTTCTCTGTTTTTTTATTACGTATTTTGAAGAACCACATCACAGTATTTGCTGTGTAAATGCAAAACAAGGTCATTGAGGTCCAACTTAATGATTTTGCGAATCTGCCATTGTTATTTTTTGGAGCTATTTTGTAGTCCAAGCTGAATGATGCTAAAATTACAAGTGGATAAGTCATCTGTTGTTCATTACACGTCCCCCAGCATACTACAAAAATGGCTGAATAGGCTGGAGTGGAATGCCCTGTGACCTGGAGGGGGGTGGGGTGAAGTGCCTCCTTTAGATTTAAAGAGACCAAAACGAGTTGCTCTTACACGCACCTCAGATGCTGTCACACTTAAAGATGGCTCAGATATTTCTCAGAAACTACTTAAACACTTAATATTTCAGTCAGGTTTGATTTTTCATTTTAAAGGTTAATGCCAGTTTTTAATGTGTGTGAAAATAGGCTAGCATTCAAGAATGTGTACAGTGACCTTATGCCTGGTTCACACAGCAAGATCATTAAATTATAATGGTTGATTTTCAGAACTTGAGAGACCCCACACACGACGATAAAAAAATCGTAGATATAACAGGTCTGGTCCTACAGTGTGTGGTGTACAGCCAGGGGCGCAACTACCCAGTATAAGAGGGGTATGCAGCATCAGTTTTGGCGCCCCCCCCCCCCCCCACCCTGGATAAAAATAAATAAATAAGTGCCAGACATCATCATGTATGGTCTTTAAATAATAAAGGTTTATTAAGTATATCAGCCACTGTAGGCCTACCATAATAATAATTAGATGGTATATTATTAACAATGTTAACACATAATAAACAGTTGCAAATTGACAAACGTTAACATTATCATTATAACCAATGCAACTTAATGCAGCCTTTCTAAATCAGCCTAGTGATGGCATCAGATAAGACAACTATTATGCAGTAAGGTTTTGCTGCTGTTGAAATTACATTCACATTTTGGATTTTAAAAAGTAGAAATATGGATAGCCTTAGCACAGACCTTTAGAGAGAGAGATGTGACCCTGTAATTACAGCTTCCATGTCACCCAACAAATGTAAAGCAGCCTACATGTCTGACAGCACAGCTAACATGAACAGCTAATGGTAAAACAACATCTTTATTGCATATTATTTATGCATGAGTTACTGCATAAGTTATGTTTTCTGGATTCTGGTCATTTATTGTACATGCTACCTTATATTTTCCACTATGTCAGCGCAGCAACATTGGTTTTGCATTAAGCTAGAAGCTAGCTGTAAACCCCCATTTGGCTGCTACATTCCCACTGTTAGCAAACAGTGGGAATGTAGCAGCCATTCTACATTCCCCTCCCCCCCAGTCGATCCGCGCAAAACCTGTCGCCCCGCCAATTCACCGCCTCGCTTAAGCAAATTCCTGCCTTATATTTTCCAGTTTTCAACTCAGCAACCTCGGTTTTGCACATTCTAAGCAAGCTGTGAACCCCCATTTGGCTGCTACGTTGAGAAGGGTATAACTGCAGAGCGTAAGAACGCCCCCACTGTCGGAACGCCCCCACTGTCGGAACGCCCACACGCCAACGCAAACGCTGATTGGTTCGTTGATTTGCCCACTTCAATACATATATTTTTTCCCTCCATCTCCTTCATTCAGCAGGACGGACGAAAAATGTCCGTCCCGCTGAAAAAATCCGTCCCGACGAAAAAAATCCCTATCGCAGGGTATTAGTTTTACCTAGTTTTACCTGTGATTTGTAATAATAACGGCGTTGTATGCAGACAGATATTAACCGGCTCGCGGTGTCAGGAGAAAGCAACAGCGCGAGGACTATTATGACTATTATATGTAGTAGCCTACGATAGAATCCTGTCCTGTCAGGATAAGGGCTTCTACTGGAGAAACACCCCAAATATGCGACTGCACGTTCAAAAATAAAGCTAAAAAAAAAAAAAAAAAAAAAAAAAACAACTCACGAAATTTACCAGCGACTGTAGAAAAAAAAAGAAAGCATATAGAGGCGGAGTTGACAGCGCTGATTCTGTCACACAGCTGCAGCGCAGCGTATTGATTACATGTAATCCCAGGTAAAAACCAGATCCGAGCGAGTAGGCGATTGGGCATTTTGCTGCATGGAGCCAGGCAAAGTTGGAAAAAAAAAATCCGCTTCCTAGCATAAAGCCTGAAAAAGAAGGACAAATATGCGTGTGGGGCATTCAAAATCCGGACTGTCACCTGCCTTACAACGGACGAAAGTTTCGGATGCTTTTGTGTAACTCTGCAATATTTTTCAATGTATGGTTTGTTTAATAAAAAACAAGTGTCCTTTTATTTGCGCACCCATAAGCGGAGCAAAAATCGGGCATCCTCGGACGGAGCTCTGGAAGTTTGCTTACTTTCAATACAAATTCGAAATAATTTATTAAGTTAGACAATCATTTATTTCAATCAATTGGTCCTATGTAGCCCCTAAAGGGGTGACGTTTTCAGTCAGTTGATTTATCTGGAAAACGGGTGAGAATTGACCGGATTCAGTGTCTGAAAACATAAAGTACATTTTCCTGAATTGACTTGTATTGTGTCTGACTGCACCTTGGTCTGACCTAAGATGGCCGCTCTGTCGGAACGCCCCCACAGTCGGAACGCCCCCACAGTCGGAACGCCCCCACAGTCGGAACGCCCCCACAGCTCTGCAGTTACTCCTTACTGGCTACGTTAGTAATCGCTAGCTAGTTTAACGTGAATAACGTTATTTGCAAGCCTCCAAGCACAGCCGTCAAACTTTAATTCCTACCTGTTGCCTTTCACCATCCACTTGTTTAATTGCTGTTGCATCCCTTGACATGCCATCTCCCTTTCCCTCTTCCTTTTTTTATTTTTCGCCCCCCACAGCTTTCTTGATTTATCCATTTTCCATAGACAACTAAACTCACTACTCGTAGGCTATTCTATCTCCCGCTGCAGCCTTCCCGCAGGCTGCAGCGGGATGCTTCTCCCCGCTCCCTCTTGTGTCAAAATTCTACGGTGGAATCTTATGACATAGGGCGTCTACTCTAACATGTTTTGTTCTAAAATGTTATTTAAAACATTGAGGAAATTCAAAAATGTTAAAGAAAAGCACAATAGCAGCTACATATAGAAAATACCAAAACTTTTTTTTTTACCATCACTTTGGCGCCCCCATGGTGCTGCGCCCCTATGCACTGCATATAGTGCATACCCACTTTTTGCGCCACTGTGTACAGCCACATGGCAAGCAAAACACACCACACACGCACACATTTGACTTTTTACACATTTAGATGTCAGACAGGAAATCTCACAAAACCTCACAAGATCAAGTTCAGAGTAAACAAACATGGCAGATGAGAAATTTCAGTCCAGCTCCTCTCCTTGTCATTTCGATCATGATATGCTTGACACAAAACGTTGAACAAACATTTGGATTGTTGCCACAGCTCTGATGACTTTCTGGAGCGCCTTGTCAGTTGTTTTGTCTTCTGTATTTTTAATTCCTCTTTGTGTTTCCATCATCTAATTTTCTGATTGGCTACACGTCACATTCAACAGGCTGCGTGCTTGTTTGTCTTCTGGGAATATCCCACACGCTAGGATATCAGGCCAAGCAATATGTTGAATATTTGAGGTCTGTGCGGTCCGACATCCTTCCAAGCAGACTAGATCACCCTTAACACAGCACACACAGCACGAATGTCTCATAAGATTATTTTAAGATTGTATCCTTATAGAATAACTCATCCCTGTACCAGGGCCTTTGTGACAACCCAGAATCAGGAGACCCGATAATTCAGTCAACACAGAGTAACGTTTAAAAGGTTTATTGAGTAAATTGGTGTAGAAGGAACAGGAACTAACTGGAGCGCACTCAGAATCAACTTTGGCAAGGAGAACAAGGTAGGTGGCCGGCAACAAATCAGTGTGAAGATTTGAGCACTGAATAAAAGCTTTTTTAGAAGCCGGGAGGTTGCACTGGTTCTGATCCATGGATCCAAGGGCTCCGTCTGGGTCACTGACTGACTGATCCACTTCTTGTAGTACGAGACCGGGACAGAGGCAGAAGGGGAATTACTACCGCAGGTGTAACTGCTCTGATCATGATTACCTGAGCAGAGCGGGAGCAGGAGCAGGAGCAGGCAGAGAGTGACGTAATGAGACTGCAGGCAGGAATCTCTTAGACAGGAACAGATAGAAACATTACAGCCTTACTCTGCCCAATCTCATACTTGAGCCTGGTGGACCAGCAGATGTGAGTGGGGAGGGCTGAGTGTGGTCTGGGCTACTAGTAAAAGCTAAATAAATTGTAAATAAATTAACTGTATGCTAAGCTAATAAATCGCTAACCTGAAAAATCGATGCAAGGAACGCAAAACTCACTATTCAAACCACTACTCACTTCGGAGGCGTACAAGACAGAGCTGTTTTTATACCCCACAGCAGCAGAGCTACTGACACGTCAGTTTCTCCTGGTGAGGTCACAAAAACCAACAGCAATACTGATTCAAAATTCAATGCAAGACACCCGTTGAACCTTAGGAGGGCGCCACACTGACCGTTTTAAACACAAAAGCAGGATTTCAACAAATATTGAGTAATTTGTGAAAAATAATGACCAGGATATGTAGAGAGCACTATTAGACAACCAAGTTGACAGTTTATTAAATTTTTTTTGATTTGGGGCGTAACTTACCCTTTAATCAGCATAATTATCATGCAATGTAAACCAGGCGTTAATCTGCACACATTTGCTGGGATTGCCAACATTTAGAGTTTAGGTTAAAAATCTACTTTGATTTCAGTGACAGAAACCTGTGAGTTCATTGCAACACTGAAAAAAAAGCAGCAAAAGAGTAAAAAAGAGGAAGAGAGAGCTTTTTTGAGACCTGCATTGCAAACAATTATTTGTGAACAAGAAAAAGGAGGGAAAGTGCAAACATAGAGCAGATGACTGATGGAGTCAGACAAAAGAAAACATCCAGTCCTGCTGCTGTCTCCGGAGGTTGCAGCTGAAATCTGATCTCAGGCAGGAAGTGGCCATCAATCTACCTCCCTGTCTGCCTAACACTGGAAAACACACACACCGTGATATAATAGTGCACCTGATGTTGTCCTCTTATTAACTGAAGGACACACACGACTGGCCTATTAATTAACTGCTGTTTTAATCTCCTTTACACGCAGTTCAGTCTCAGTCCAGTCATGGTGGAAGCCACAGCTTTTTTATTTCTCCTGTTTAATTGGATTTTTACAACTATTTAAAATAATCATCATTACTTTTAGGTGATAAGTAGTCCCTGCTTTCTTTTGTGGTAAAGGAATCATAGATATAGCTCAGGGTTTTTTGAATTTAACAGCTAGGGATTCTATGTTTGCAAAACAGCTGAAAAAGACAGAAATGTGAGAATAAATGTCGCTTTCTTATATAAAGCCAGAAGAGATAACATAAAGTGGCTTAATCATGAGAATAGATTTATGTGTTTCTAAAAACATATATCTAAGCTTGAATTCAATATCCAAGTTTGAATCCTGGTGTTTTCATGAACACTCTAAGTCTGTGTGCGAGTTGTACGGACTTGCTGTAGTGACCTCTGGATAAGGGAGCAGCCAATGGAACTCACAATATCTTACCCAATAACTCTTGGTGTCTTTATTTTGTGTGAATCTAAACGAGTTGGTCCCGGAGCCCCAAGCTAACGGCTAATATCACAGGGGCTGATATCAAAGTCCATTTCAATCATCTTAAAACAACTCCAATCTCAAAACCTCACAGCCGCTAATTGAAAAGTTATTTCATGTGGGCGCGCTGGTCCTGTACGCCTGCTGTGTTAAAAAGCGAGCCACTAGAGTCATGAAAACGTATACTTTGACATTGTATAGTTATTTACAAAGAAGCAAATGATACATGTAAAATGGGGGTAGGAGATGGTGTGACTTTGAAGAGGCACGGTGTAAAATACAACAGTAATGTGGTGTAAAAAGCAAAAATACCGACATTTTCCGGAAATGTAGGTAAGAAACGCCTAGCTGGATACGTAAACACTAGAAGTGAGCACCAGCAGCCAGCAAGAGGAAACTAGCTAGGAACGTGCACGCACACTGGCGTTATTTGGGCGCATTACAATGACTGGCATGTGGGACAACCAATAGATAAGGTGATACTCCCAGAACTCAAAGCCAAAAAAAGATTGTCCTCTATACCTTCAATTGAACCCTATTTTATTGATTTCTATATAACCATATTTTTGATACATTTTTCTTACTGTAAATGCAAATGTACATCCTATACATGACAACATATCAATCCAGCCCACTGACTATCAGCAACAAGTGGGGGTGGGGGCATGACTTTATGCTCCATTCAGCAGAGAAAGCTCCAGATGCCCTGGCACTTTCTGTGCTATCCCGTTAAACCCTTCACGGACTGCAATCTGTAAAAGCGGCATGATGAAAAATGTAAGCAATTTTGAAATGATGACCTTTTTAAAACCTTGGTATGCTGGTTACTAGCCCATGCCTACTTTGCATTTCTATTACTGGAAGGGAATTCATATTATCTTACAAGATTTCTTTTTTTTTTATTGCATTTTCCAATTCTTTTCATCAGGAGGGAATGTGTTAGAAGAGGCAGGATGGTGGTTGCTGAAGGTGTTCAGCATTTGACTCCCACTCAGAGGTTTGGGGTTTGAGTCCCACTGGGGACATTCTATTCTAGGTTTTACCTGCCTGAGGTTTTTATGTGCGAGGAGCGTCGAGAGCAGCAGGATGGAGACATTTATCCTCAAAGCTCTTGTTTTTGTCTTTACCAGTTTTCTGCCTCAGCATCGACATGCACTCAACTAAATTATCGAAAATGAATTTAAATATGAACAACGCTGTTGTTTTGCCATGAACTAGGGAAGTTTTTTATTACACTTCCCATTCAGTGAAACAGAATTCAGAGCTGCTATGTTCTACCTCCAACAGCCCCCGCATTCACATAATCATCGTAAAGGACAACTGCGTAAAGTACATGGATGAAAAGGCCATTGTTTTTTCTATGTTGAAGCATCTTAGTGAGATCAGTTTTTAGTGCATACAAGATCCCCCATCATCTGAGAATCACACAGGCATGGATGCACACACGGTTACGCAAGTAGAAGGAGAAAGACAAGGGGGTCACAATGTTACTGGGACAGTTTAATGGGTACAGGATGTGGGTGTGGAGTGAGAAGAGAAATCAGCTAGCTTATTGTGAGGAGTTAACCACAGTCATATTTGGTAGGCTGGAGTTTTCTAATCTACAAATATATATATTTTTTTACTAGTTATCTGTAATCTGATTGAGTCGTGTCTGTTATAAGCTTAACATAAATTAGATAAAAGGGGAAACTAGGTTGTGGCTAAAGTAAATGTCACAAAAAGTTACTGGGGACAACAAGTCAGTGCTCAGCTGTGGTAATCATTTCCACTTCATTTTAGAACCGAGCCAACTGTACAGGAACTTTAGGTGTAGTGGGGGAAAAAAGAGATAAGAAAAACTAAAAATGCAACGATTAGATGTTTGTTTTTCTGATTGTCTTTTGTAAAACCTTGACCAGCAAAAGCATTTCTTCAGATTTCTCTGTAAGAACAATAAAAGAAAATATAAGAACAGGAATCAAAGCAAATGTTTGCTAGCTTTTCTGCCACGAGTGATCATGAATTATTCGTATTAGGTTTTATCATTGATTTATATCAGGATCAGAGGTGACATCGCACTGTGTGTGTTTGTGAGAGAGAAAGCAAAGCAATCACTGCCAAACAGGATTTTGCTATTATTTTAAAACATAGACATACTGATTGCATTTTACAGTTCATGTTTTAAACTGAAACACTATTTTCTGTGAATCATGTGTCAGTGGTAACAGGACGGCTTGCTTGGATTGCTTTGGTGAGGCTTGTGGATGGTGAGTCGCATCTACTTGTTGCATAAATGGGAGTTCAAAGTGGCGAGGTAAAAACTGCTGCAAAGGTTTTCACTTCTTATCCAATAGCTACTGAAAATCATTTGAGTTCTTTTAGCAGGTTGTTGCTGTTAAATATGGTAAAAGGACTCAACTGTCCCACTGAGCACTCAAAGCACTTTTACTCTAGAGCGCTTTTATTCTGTAATACAGGAGCAAACAGGAATCTAACCTACAACTTTATGATTGTAAAACATCTACAAGCCATGAAAACTGTGAATATAGTTTGAAAGGAAGGCAAACACAAGTTTACAAAGAGTGCTTATAAACTGTTGTGTTGGCTGGTACTAACACTGGCTGATATAACCTTGAGTAAAAATGTCTCAGTTTTCCTTTGAAGACAACAATTTTAAACGTAAGTATATTAATTGATCTAATTACTTTTATTTAAAACTGTAGAACTGCAAATGTTCACAACATTGTTGGGGAAACATCAATATGAGAGGTGGATGGGATTCGTTTCCACAGCATTTTTATTTTTATTTATTTTTTGGTGGAAATACTGTATTTTCCAACAACGCAAATTGGTCTTTTCTGAAGCCTTGTTTCGATCAGTTGACCAGCTAGGTGCAGCAACAGGTTGGGGAGGGAGTAACACTGCATTACTCTCTGATTGTTCTGACACATTCTCTGATGAAGCTGAGAAAATCCAAAAATCACTTATCAAGTTATATCAAATAATTCACGTTATCGAGGGGAAAAAATCAGGAATTATTTGTGATTAACTCCACTTTTGGAGAGCAGTCAACAGATTTTTACCTGACCCAAAGAATCATGAAATCATCTAAATCGATTTTTCTGACAACATGAAGTTGGCCAGAAGAAATCTGCGCTGCTATCCTTGACCAGATGGCATCAATAAAATATTACAAATTTACAATTCTGAGTGGGGAGGGGGTTGAAAGAAATTTACTTTAATAATTTACTGACAATCGCAGCTCTTTCTAGCATCTCGTCTCTGCTACTAATGGTTTAAATGTCACTGTTTGTGTACTGACTCGTTGTATACAGTCATTTACCAGTAATTTCTACTTCACTAAAATCAAACCCTGATTAAAGAAAAAAACAATCTCTACAGTAAATAATCAAATATAGTCAACTGTGGTTCTGTTTGTCGCTCACACTTTCTTTTCATACACTTTTTTTCCGCCTCAGTATAAGCCCTCCAGTCCCAGTGGATGTGAAGGTGAGAGGAAGGTTCGGTCGCTCATAGATTACATGGGAATTGGGACGGTACAAAAGTACATGCTGTTCTTTTTCAAATGATTTTCCAGTTTCTCTCTTTGCATCTACTACAAATCAGCTTTACCTTCATTAACTCTGGTAGGAGGAAATTAAAGTATCAGTACCTTGAAAAGGTATTTAAACAAAAAAATAGAACGCTGTTGGTAACAAATGAAACTGGATTTGATATTCCCAGTCGGAGGATTGAAAAGAACGGACCTGGATGTGTCTGACGGATGATAGGTTTAACTAACGCAGGAAATCGGCGGTTCTTTGTGGCGATCTTGCTGCATGGCGTCGGCCTTCTGTTTGAACAGTGTTCTATATAAATATAACTCTGGTGTCCTCTCTATGTGCACAGGCAGAACAAACCTATATCAAGCTGCAGCCATGGATGAGATGGACCTGCCCCAGATGAAGAAGGAAGTGGAGAGCCTCAAATACCAGCTGGCCTTCAAACGGGAGAAATCCTCCAAAACAGTCACAGAGTGAGTAGCTCCGCCGCGGCTGCAAAACCTTGCAGAGGATTGTCTCCTGATCAGATGTTTCAGTGGCGGTAGTATCATTGTGTGGGGATGCTTTATATCAGTGGAGACAGTAAAGCTGATCAGAGTTGATGGGGACAATGGCTAGAGTTAAATACAGGGCACTCCTGAAAGAGAGCCTCTTAGAAGCTCCTCTGAACATACAGCCAGAGCTGTAATGAGATGGTGTTCTGCAACTTTTAGATGTGTCTTCACTTCAACATAACTGTGTCACATAATCAGGTCATTAGCAGGACTCTAAAGAAATCAACTGCATTCTGAGAAGGCCGTTCAGCCATTTGATCCAGGTGTGTCGGACCAGGGACACAACTAAGGTGCAGGACAGCAGCCCTTGGGGACTGGAGTTAGACACCCCTGGTTTAGATCAGTGTTTTTTTTTTTTTTTTCATTTTTTATAATGGCTCAGTCAAAGACTAGATCTAAACCTAGTTGGGAACTTGTAACACATCTTCAAAATTGGTGTTCACAGATGGACCTAATCCAATCTGACTGAGCCGAAGCTAATCTGTAAAGAAGAATGGGCAAAAGTTTAACTGTCTGGATGTGCACAGTTGTGTTGTTGGTGTACCCTCATACAAGCCGAATAAAAAAAAGAAGTTTGTGTCATAATGTGAAAAGAAATAAAGAAAAACCTTAAATTGTTTAAATCTTTTTAGCAATCTTTCACCTTTGTGCTGAGGTGTCCTTGAACATGACATTGATCTCCAGTGCAGCTTTTGGACATTACTGTCTTTACTGCACTTCAGGCCTAGGAAATCTGCTTCATTTTCCCCCCAAATCCTATTTTCCATTCTATTTCTTTGAATTTTATTTCTTAATTTCCCATGTTAAAAGGTGTCTAATCTTATGTTGGATGAACAGAATTCTGTTTTAATAAGGGCCCAGGTTTAATGATCAGATATAAACTCTCCTTCAATGCCCAGTTTTTCTGGTAAAAAACCTGTAGTTATCAGTCCTCTGAGCTATGTGCGTCACTGCAGTATGTACAGATTCCAAGCATTTTGATTTTAACACACAACAAATATTTTGAATCATAATTTGATAAAGGAATATTTACGACAATACAATTTATTCATATCACACCGTTCTTCTTAAATCCTGTGTGGGAATACCTCCTTTAATTGGAGACGTTATAGAAGTGGTTGAGGACGCTTTTCAGACTGTTTGGGAAAACCCAAATTAAATGAATTAATTACATTTTTAGAACTTAATCTATGGAATTTCTTTTTTTAAAAGCGGATTTCACTTCTTAAATTCTGCAACTCTGAGCTTTCAGCATCACTGAGATCATACGACCTACTGAGCCAAGCAATTGTTCTTGTTATTTTCAAATCATTCATTTGCAAAAGGCAAAATATAAGATAAATGCCCACGTTAAGGGACAGGTTGAGATTTTTTGTCAAACGTCAGGTAAAATGTTCCTCATTGAGTCTAAATAGTGTTACTCTTACAAATACCTAAAAAACAAGATTTATTTGGATAAACATATTTTTGGGGATTAAAGTAAGACTTTCTGTTTCTCTATTTCCACAAAGTTTGGTCAAGTGGATTGAGGACGGTGTTCCCGAAGATCCCTTTCTAAACCCAGAGCTGATGAAGAACAATCCGTGGGTGGAGAAAGGCAAATGCATCCTCCTCTAAGAAGAAGAAATACCCATCCTCCCAGGGCCACCAATGTCAACATTAACCCTACAGATGACCCCTGAATCCGAGCCGGACTGAGAGGGCAGAGGCAGGGCAACACCCATGAGCCCTCACCATGAATGTACTACTGCTGATTTCCCCCACCTTGCCACAGACACACACACACACACACACACACACACATACCCACGGCAACAAGGGCACAGAAACACAGCCTCACACTCGCACACTTAATGGTTCCAAACCTTTTCTGACTCTTTCTCTGCAAGTTTATTCGTGCCACGGCAACCTAGCATTACTATGCCATGAGAGCAACAATTCTTACTCGTACTATACTGGTTTGTATGAATATACTGTATCATTATTTACGTATTCTACTGCAAGTCGGAAGCATTTTCTTACCAGGTTCTTTTTAAATGGCCACTTTAATAAGTCAATGATGTTTAATGCGATGTAGAATCACATTCTCACTGCCAGACTGACTTTAGGGGTGCTGGAAGAAATTCAAGACCATCAACATCATTAACAACACAAGCACACTTATTTACTTTTAACTCAAATGAGAAATTTCACAAGTATGACACTAACAAACAAACACACACATATATATATATATATATATATATATATATATATATATATATATATATATATATATATATATATATATATATATATAAAGAGTTTTATGTATACTAAAATAAACTACCAAGAAAAGAATGAGTGAGTTACTCTAGGTGAATTAAAGCTGAATATCATGGCTCGTTCAATGCAAACATAGGAATTTAATGTCTCATTGACATAATATTCAAAAGATTTTTGAATCGATTTCTTTAATAGCCGTTTTTCAAGCAAAATGGGTTTTTCAAGATTTGTCTCACTTTGTTCTGACTCTGGCACATCAATTTCAAACACAAGCTGAAAAAACAACAACGAAGAAGAGTAAATGGTAAAGACTTTTAATCAAAACATGAGCTATGAATGTTTTGGGAGAAAGCCTACTTCTAGCACCACATTATACATGCTAATAGTAGCATGTCTAATAGTAGTCCTTTGAATTTATTTATGGAGTTGGTAGTTTAGCTTTTCACTGGAATTTTAGACTTTGTTTGGGTCATTTTTTAGACTTTTTTCTTTGATTAGTTTTAGTTGGGACGTGTTGCTTTCAATTTATTATGATATAATCTTGGATTAGGAGAGAAAAGCTAATTTAATGAGTTATCATTAGCTGTACTGTCCTTACAAAATGCAACACTTATGCGCATTGACTTACCCCAAAATGTCGCCAAAGAGGGTTGACTCTGTTAGTGTGTTAGTAAAGTTAGCACAGCATAAACATGTTAAAGTCATTATCAGATTTTTAATACATACATATGTTAACAGAAAAAAGAGCTTTGAGGCGACAAAATAATTTCTACTGATTTCTTCATAGAAACACCCCATAAATTGTAAGAAGTTTTGTCTTAGCATTAGGCTATACTCAAACTGCACACAATATAATACAAACCCCTTTGCTGCAGTGCAGATACATAGATTTTTTTATGGTTACCAAATTATTAACCTGTCACATCCTGAAATAACACAGTTGTGATTGAAAAACACACAGAGAGCAAAAAGCGTCAAAAATAATTGGATTTACAGTAGCTGTCATGACGGGGGCTGAAGGTCAACAGTCTATTGTTTTATACAGGGATCTCACAACACTTTTAAAATGGGTTAGGCCCATGGGCCGCTCACAACTAACTCACAGGGGACAAAAGAAATCTCATGAACATAAGGACGCTGTCTGCATGGTCCAAGTAGAGTGTATCCGGTGTTGATCCGGGGAGCAAGAATCTGACTAGCGCCCTTGGAAACCGTTTGCCAAGAAATTTCTTAAATGACAGGTTTAGTTGTTTTTGATCGGTCAACATCCTCTGACTCAATTTCAGACTGACTTATAGACCTCTTAGCAGAACCATGGCTCCACTGCTCAAATTATTTGAAGAATACCTCTCTAAGTTTTCTTTAGCACTATCTGTGCAGACCATGCTAGCACCCAAAGGGGCTTCCAAAACTAGCTTACTTTAATGCACGACTGCTGCCCTTTTCCGATTTGGAACTTCACTTAAAGGACAATCATACTGAGATTTAGCTTCAGTGTCACGATGTCGAAAGTTTGTATAGTTATAGCAAAATGAAACACTCGGTCTCTGGGGTGGGTTTAGGGTTTCTGCTGCCCCTCCTCTTGAACTACAGCCCCTAAAGACCAGGCACAAACATTGGAAACCGACACAAGGAAACTTTCACACACATCTCTCTTCACATGTATAGACGTACCCCTTTAATTTATTAACTTATTTATTTATTTATTGAATATAACTGTCCTTAACCTTAAGCTATTTTATATAGTCGCACCCCTTCCTCTTTATGTCAGAAAACAGAAAAAAAGAAAATAATAAAAAGTTCAAAAAAAGCTACACCTTGCCAGATCACCATCTTATACTGCCTTGTACACAGTTTCCTTAAAACGAGAATGTAAATATGTGGCATGAGGTTCCAACATCACCGCTGACCTCAGCGCTTGCCTGTGAGTGCATGTGACTGCAATCTTATGTTTATGTGTGCATATTTCAGAAAAGAATTTGGACAAGAGGCCCCCATGTGGGCTGCGGAGCGCACGTGCAGCTGCATCGCACACGCACGCACACAGGAGGCTGAACAGATCAACACACGCACATGCACACTACTCAGTGAGAATGTGTATGAAGGGAGGAGTGGCAAGGACACCGGAGTCTGGAAACGACTTGGGACAGCAGAGCTTCACATCTTCTCTGTGCTGTATTAAATCAGATTTGCCCCGTTTCAGTCGTCACTCCTGGAAGTTTGAACATCTGACTTCCAAATGAGGTTGAAATACATTTCAATGTCTTTTACACTAAGAGGTCCTAAATAAGTTGCCTATCCATGTTTTGTGTTGCTAAACATGCGCAGACATGTTTTACATTCCAAAAAAATATGTTAACGGTAGCAATGAAACGAAAGCATACAGTTGTGTTCAAAACAATAGAACTGCACAAGGCATTCTATATAAAAACATGAAGAGAAAAATATGAACTTTGTTATATAAAGTGGCAAAAAATGACTGTTTAAAAAAATAGCACAGTCTGCAGTTTTCTTTAAAAACTCAAACAAGTTCTGTAGACACTGAAAACTGCCTGGATGTTTAGTTTTCCCTTGAATTACAGAAGTAATATTATAGGAACCACTGTTTCTGAGAACTGGTTGACTGCTGAATGACTGCTTTACATTTCTTGGTTTTGCCTCTGAAACAGCATGTTTGATCCCTCGTTACAAGTTAACAGCCTAATCCCTGCCCAATCCCCCGGACTCAGTCCCCACGTCAGGGGGATTGTTCATAGTGTACTGTGGCCTGAACTCCATGATTGGGTATTGTCAGACACCTAGACCCAAAGAGGCCAGCCTTGCTTTCATTGTTCCACAATATGTTGTTGAATTTTTTTCTAGGCAAGTCAGTGGGTTCTTTGGCATATTTTGATTTCTTCAACTCATAATTTTATTCAACAATAGGATGTTGCAGGGGATTCTTGCAGATACCTCGGTTTCACGTAGGTGTCCCCTGACTGTTACAGTAATCACAGACATCTTCAGGCCTTCGATCCCCCTAGATCTGCTTATTGTTAGTTTGGCTATTTCTTCCTCCATTAGATCTATAGTTTTCAGTTACCTTCTTCTGATATTAGATTTAATATAAAAAGAGAGATTAATTTAAGTTGAGCACTTTTTCTGCACTTCTTGATAGGTTTCCTGGTTTTTGAATGGCAATGTCTAGAAAGAGCCCATTTTACTGTGTTGTTCATTGAGCTTACTACAACCACCGTGCACAACATTTGCTTCCTTCATCCCTAAATAAGAAATGCCTCCTTGACACCATTTTTTAAAGGAATAAAGTACCCTAGGGATTGAACAGCACATTGCTATTATTTCAACCGACCTCTTACTGTCAATGATTTTGTTACATTGAACCAGGAGCATGGCTAATAGGTTGGTTCCTATTACTATGCAACACCTACAAGAAACTATTTACACTTGAAAACAATTACTGGTCTGGTTAGTGACGTTGTAGAGGTATTATTTTGAACACAACTGTTTATACAAAAGGACATCTCAAAATGGACAATAGAGATGTAGAACAAAGTTCCTTGATCAGTCTATGGAAGAGTTTGATCATTAACATAATAAATAGGACATAACTTGGCTACCATGGACAGTGGAGCTTCAGGACTGTAGTCTTTGTACCGTCCACCTGAGTCATATCAATTGTTGTCTTGAATTATAAAATTTAAAAGAACTGTAAGATTTAGAGGAATAAAGCATGCTTCATTGGACAATCACCAAAATGTCTCGACTAAAACTAGAGAAAAGGCACATGAGAGGACTCCTGCATCTGCCTGTCCCTTGTCTGTTTCACGTCTTGCTTCAGTAGCTTTACTTGTTTGGTTTGTTTTTCTATGATCTGAACTTGGGTATGTATGTCTCATATTACAAGATTATGACTGTATAAGACCTTGTCTAAATATTTAGCAACATATTCTATGTGAGAGTGCTTTGGAAAAATTATGCATCTGATCAAAAGTCCTAGTATAAGAATGACATTGAGCAATAAATTATAGATCGTTTTTTTATTGAATGTTTTACAAAAACATTTACCTTACTAAATAAAGTAGAAGATTTTTAGACAATCTGGTTGTCTTTGGCTGTTTTTTAATGCATCGGTGCAGTAAATCAATAAATAAAATTCTGTGATGTACTAATTATCTGTTGTGGTCTTGCCTGATGATGCAGAGATCCCCTCCCCCCCATGTGACTACAAGAGCGACAGGACAAGAGAAGTTTAGAATTTTTTTTTAAGACTTATCGTTACCATGCAGCGGTAGACCACCTTGAATATAGAGCCAGGGCTGCAACAGATTGGTTTAGATCAAAGCTTATCCATGTGTTGGGATGGCCCAGTCAAAGTCCAGAACCAATACCAATCAAGAATTTGTAAATTGACGTTGATTTGAAAATTAAGATCCACAGACCTGTATATATATATATATATATATATATATATATATATATATATATATATATATATATATATATATATATATATATATATATATATATGATGCCTTTTTTTAAAGGAGTTGGTGTGGTTCTGCAAAGTGTTGACACATGGGGGCTGAATGCCAGTGCATGCTGTACAAAAGTGAAAACCATGTATCATTTTGCGCTCACTTCACATGCACTGCTTGCACTACGTGTTGATCTGCCACATAGAAGTCCAATAAACACTGAAGCTTGTGGTGGTACAGTGACAAAATGTGAAGAACTTTAAGAGGTGTGAATAACCACTGCACCCACACCTCAGACAGATGATGGTGCCCAAAATGCAGAAAGTCAATGACAGTAGTGGAAGCGTCGTAGCGCCAAAGGGGAAAGAGAGAAGAGTGAGGAAAATCATCTAAAAGATTTCCTTTTCTCATCCAGCTCTACTCTTAGAATGCTGCAAATATTTTTAAATGGAAGCGGTTGGTTATTGTTCATCAAATTTCAACCAACTTTTGCAGAAAAAAAGGCAGTGAGATAATTTAGAGACAGAAAACAGAAGGTGGGGCAGAAGAGCGGGTGTCAGTCAAGTAAAAGAAAGAAACCAGTCTTCCTCCTCTACTCTACAGCTTCTACAGCTCATGAATAATAGAGAGCGGGAAATATAGGAAGCCTTTTTACCTCCAGGCAGTACTTCTTGCTCTCTTGCTTTCTTTTACCATGACTATTTCTGTCCGTCTGTGACTTTTCCTATGTCCTTCCTGTCCTTACCAGCTTTTAACTCAGTATCAGCCCCCAGTGGAATGTGAAATATAAATTGATTTAGGAAAAGGTGATAAAGCAGAAAATGTGTTTTAAGAACAGCTGAGGATAGAAACGTGTAACTCATTCTACATCTAGCGATGATGAAGCTTTCTCTCCAAAATCTTATGTTTAAAGCCATGAAACACTTTTGTTCACGGCTAAAGGTCACTGAAAATACGAGCTTGACTGAAAGAAATTTAGTTGGATTGCGACTTGATTGAATTTGACTTTAAAGAGGCATGTATACCTCATGTTACCAAGCTTTATGGTCTTTGTTTTTCAAGTTAACCTGGTTTCAAATCAGCTCGTAGATCAGTTTGCATAGAAGAAAAATACATTTTTGTCAGTATATTCAGATTTCTCTGCTTAGAATTTCTGAGCACTCTTCACTTGGTCCAACATTAATGACTTGTATTCGGGTGACGTGTTTTACGATAACTTGTAAAAATGTTGGTGTGTGGCATCAAGTTCACATACAGGTACATCCAAAAAAAAAAAATTATATTGTGAAAAGTTGCAATTTTTTGTCAATCATTTCAAAAAGTGAAACTCATTTGGATTCATTACATAGAGTGAAATATTTCCAACGTTTACTCATTGTAATTTTGATGAATATGGCTTACAGATGATAAAAAAAGAAATCCAGTGTCTCATAAAATTTTAATATTGGGAAAAGCTAAATACTGGAAAGTCCCTAATCAGGTAATTAACGTTTTCCTGAGCCTCTATATATGGTCTCTCAGTCTGTGTCAGACTGAGAGACCATCATGGGGAAGACTGCTGACTGGACACATGATGAAAAAATATTGAACTTTTTCAGGATATCCTAAATTTTCTGGTTTACCTGGTTGTAAATAACATAGCATCTGCAATCAGCTTTCTGCCTGGTTTTTCAGATATGCTTCACTATGCCCCTTGAAAAGTGCAGGCAATGTCTGCCACAGTAAAGTGACCATACCAGCTTCTGTGCTGTCTGCAAGCTGAGGCTGGACTACATTTGCTTAAATCTACATATGCAAACCTGTGCAAAACTCCTTGTACCAGCTCAGGTTTAAAGGTTTCGGCATGAGCTCGCCATTGTTTTACTTGTATGTAAATTAAAAGGACGGGCATGAGTTTTATCGATGTTGGACCAACAAAAAGATAGGACTGTAGGGAACAGCTCTACAACACAAAGAACAAGATTGTATCCTTCAGAGGTTTCAGCAATATTTTCTCATTTTAAAGCAGCCAGTCATTCCTCAATAGAACACAATGTAATGCCGCCTGAATGCGCAGGGCTCAGTTCAAGACCTCAACAATGTTCCTGTAAATATTGATGTTAGTCATAATGATGCATAATTGAACACATTTATCAAAAACCCTGTTTATGGCTATATAGCCCCCAGTTACTACAGCATATTCATTGTGGGCTTTCATTTGTTTTAATCCACCTTTGTGAATGTCTTGTCTTATTAAATGTATTAAAAGACATTAAAATGTACCCAATGAAACCCATAATAATCTGTTCACATTTTATTTTGGGAGATTGGAATCAATATAACATTTACAGTGAAAAGCCACTTCAACGCTGAAAAGACACTTCAATAAAAACATTCATTTCAAATGTTAATTAATGTCCTTAGATTACTTCAAATAATTAAATATTTTACTCATCTGATTTGTCCTTCCATGTTAAAAGGAATAAACACATAAAAATTGGCTTGTGATGAAGGCATCAACCATTAGTGAAAGATTAAAAAAGTGTTAAAATCTATTCTTGAAAGGTGGCATTTATAAAATGTTTTTATTTATGAGAACAGCTAAGATGAGCCATTCATTGCCAGCGACTGCCTGAGGGTAAAGAGGCTCAGCTTGCTAGAAAGTTGGATGTGAGCTTTTGCGATGACACTAAACTAGTTAAGTCTTAATACAAATTCCAACACAGACACTTTTCAACAAGTCTTACTCTGTATTTGGCTGATTTTTTTTCCTTTGTACGTTAATACAACCCTCATAAAAATATTGTTTGTTGCTTTTTTTAAAATTTATGTTTCTGTTTCTGTTTCTTTCCTGATTATGATTTCTAGTTGCTGTCGTTTATTTTTGTGTTCCATGTACCTTTTATGTTTTATGAGATTTTGTTTTTTCTCTGTTTGGTTCCAGTTCATTACACTTCTCCGGTTAGCTCCTGTCTTCATTAGGAACAACTGTTTCACATACCTACCAGATTACTCACACCTGGAGCCTTAGTCTTAGGCTACGTACACTGCAGCCTGAAGTGACCCAATTCCGATTTTTTTGCCCACATACGACCTAGATCTGATCTTTTCATGACAGTCTGAACAACACAGATCGGACTTTTTCAAATGCGACCCAGGCCACTTGGATATGTGGTCCTAATTCCGATATGTATCTGATCTTTTCAAATGCGATCACTATTCTGCGTCCTGCTATGCAGAAGCAGGAAGAAAAACGACACCCATGGTGGACAACAATGAGGAGAGCAGTCAATGGAGAGAAAGCTCCGGTTAGAAAAGAAATTAAAGATCGCAAAATGTGCGCCAGTATTATAATCCATGTTTACTTCTGCAAACACTGAGCACGCTTGCTACGTGTGACCGCGTCCTCAACTGCAGGACACTTAAGTTGTATGAATTCAGTTCACACAGGAGATCACATACATGTCTCATATATTTGGAAATGTGAACGACCACGCAAAAAAATCTGATTTCACAAAAAAATCGGAACGTAGCCTTAGTCTTACTGCTTTTCTTAGTTATTTGCTGTTTTGTTCCATTAATTTCATGCTCTCCATTTCACTTCCTGGTATTCTGGTGTTCTGCTCTGGATTCTGTTTACCAGTTGTGACTTCTTTTAGTTTCTTCTTTTATTATCAAAAACGTCATTTTTGTCACTACCACGTTCTGCGCTTGGGTCCTCCTTTTAACCACAGCACAACAATGTAACATTTATCTTCACAGCAAAAATGATTGTTGAAATTTAGATAATTTTCCAGTTACTTTTTAATATAATCCAAAGTTATTGTTTTTAGTGTGTCAAGTGATGTCAATAATAGCATTTTCACTGACTATCAGAGTGGGATAGAGTAGTCAAAAACTTTACTCAAGTAAGAGTAGCACTACTTCAACATATTCTTACTGAAGCAAAAGTAAGAAGTAGCTAGCCACGAAATTACTCAAGTAAGAGTAAAAAAATATTCAGTGGGAAGGCTACTGAAGTACTGAGTAACTGATCATACCTAATTATTTAATATTTATAAGCGATGTAATCGGACCGACAAAAACATAAAGTACAAATTTTGGTGTTTTAAAGACTAATATATAAATTACAGTTGCAAAATAACATTCAGGCAGGAGAAAAAAGCGTTTTCATCATACCAATGAAACAAATATTTACAGCTGTTAATGTATGTACAGTATGTTAGAACAGTGCTACGTACTTCCATATAAATATCTACTGTTTACTGTATGGTCAATTGACCACCAAGCGGCTCAATGATTTCAGCAGATAGAAATAACATCAAGACAACAAAGTTTGTGTGCAAGCAGGAATTCTCACTTTAACATAAACTGTGTGTGTGTCTCTCTCTGGTGCATTATTGGTTAAAACAAGTCTTTATTCAATGAATTTACTCACGGTGGGTAGAGTAGCAAGAAATTTCACTCAAGAGTTGCAATATTTTTAAATAGTATTACTCAAGTAAAAGTAAAACAGGCAGTGCAGTAAAACTACTCCTTAAAGTACATTTTGTTCAAAAAGGTTATTCAAGTAAATGTAACTGATTAGATGTAACTAGTTACTACCCACCTATACTGACAATGTTAAGAAATTGTCAGTAATTTCATATTTTTTTGTTTTTTTAAAACTTACTAATAAATAATATGCAATCTACTATGCGGTGGGAAGGGCACGATCATGCTACAAAAACAGTTTTAGCTCCATGTAGGCCAAATGTATCACACTGTATATGAAACGTCTTGGCATTGGCCTGACATTGCATAAGAGTGCATCGTGACATTTCCAGAAATATTAGAAAAAAATATGTTTTAAGCAATCCATGGGTAAAGTAAAACACATTATGAAATGCATCTTGTGTTGCAGCAGGTTGACCTTCAGTCTGGGAATTAGAAACCTAGAAATAGAACTGAAAAGAGGTCTTTTACATTTGAATTGCGTTTTATCCGATATGAAAAGCTCAAATGTAATATGAGAGAGTGCTATGGCCTACATTATCTGCCAGCTGGTGGTGACCTTCAGTGCCACCTCCAACAGAGACTTCTTAGTTTACATGCTGGTGGTGGGAAAAATGACCAGAGGAGCTTTAGTATAGGTTGTGACAATAGACATTTAGTTGTTGCTGTCAGCCACAGCTGAGCTTAGGTGTTCCTTACTTTCAAAAGTATGATAACTGTTTTGGACCAATATACCATCTATCCTTATAAAGGTAAACATAACTGCATTCAGCTAAAAATGCTCACCTTTTAGAAATAGTTTATTCACAAAGAACAGAAAATAAATGCCTGAGATTTGTTGTTTGTATGTATGCATGCGAATGGATATTTTAGCTGGCTCATACTGTGTGTAACACAACAGTGCAAGCAGATCTCGTTATAGTTCCTGTTTATAGTCTCTTATTTTATAGCCCAAATAAGCGACCTCACGATGAAAATCAAGCCCAAAAAACTGCAACCCGAGACTCACGACATTTATAAGTGACAAAAAAGCAAGCCCAAAGTCGCTTATAATAAGTGGACTTGTTAACACTCTTTGCAACAATCCTTCTGGATGAGCACATAAAGTCAGTGGACAGTTGCTTGCGTTGTGTCGTTGACTTTGCAGCAATCCCTCATATTGAGCATGCATAGCTACAGCAGAAAGCTCCCCTGTAATAGGAAACAACCTCCAGCTCAGTATGAACGGCCATCTGCCACGACTGACTGGGGGGTTGAGAAGACAGAGCAGACACAAAAATCCCAGAAGCACTGTGGCAATCTAGGAAAAACTTTGAGGGTGCCATGGCCTCCGGGGGCACCACAAAATCTTCCTTCAACAGTCATACAGTCATAATCAATAAATTAGAATATGGGTTCCTATGAGGCTCATTTGTCAGATTAAAAGTATCTTTTGAAAATAACAACCTTTAAGCAAGTATTAAACCTACTTTTCATTAAGCCCACATTTCTGTTTTACAAATGTATTTTTTTACCTGTTTAATGTAATAATCTAATCTTAAATGTTGTGTTTCATTATATGTGAATATTATCAGTATTAATAGAAATAAAGGCTTTAAAACATCAGTCTCAATATGTTTACCTTAGATAATTTGCTTACAATACAATCTGGCTACTTTTTGATATATTAATAGATTTATTGAATATGACTGCACTCATATTAAAACTAGCTATTAAGATTAACTCTTAGAATGGAAAAGCAAAGACAGATTCAAATGTAAACTAATGCCCAATTAATATTATTGCAAATGAAAATAACAAATAAATGTAATGGAGGGGGTGTCACGTTTTGCTCAAAATGTGCATAAGCCAACGCACTCTCGGCTCCATACTTTGGACCTTGTGCTGACATATGGCATTGATTGTGAAGAATTAACAATATTCTCTCACAACCCTGTCCTATCTGATCATTTTTTAATAACATTTAAGTTTAATCTAACTGAGTTCTCCACCCCCAAAAGAGGGTTCCATTATAGTAGATCATTATCGGATAATGCTGTATCAAAACTTAAAGAGTCTGTCCCCCTTTTAATATCCTCAGTATTGCAGAAATGCCCTGTAGATGGCAGCAATGCTGTTTCTTCCCATTCACAAATCGATACCTTTGCTAACAGTGTGACTTCGTCATTGCGTTCTGCATTAGACAATGTAGCTCCCTTGAAAAAGAAGGTGATAATTCACAGGAAGCTGGCTCCCTGGTTTAATTCAGAGCTGCGTTCCTTGAAGCACAATGTTAGGAAATTGGAGAGAAAATGGCGCTCTACACACCAAGAGGAATCCTACTTAATCTGGAGGGACAGTCTATTGTTGTATAACAAGACCCTTCGCAGAGTTAGAGCAGCATATTTTTCATCATTAATTGAAGAGAATAAAAATAATCCTAGATTTCTCTTTAGTACAGTTGCCAAACTTACTCAGAGCTGCAGCTCTCTTGATCCATCCATTCCCTTAGCTCTTAGCAGTAATGATTTTATGGGATTCTTCATAAATAAAATTGATGCCATTAAAAATAAAATAATTGGCATTCTCCCAAACATGATTACCTCAACCCCAGTAAGTAAGGCAGCATTGGAGGAATCTTTAGAACCTGCACAGTGTTTGAACTGTTTAGAAGCAGTAGAGCTTTCTGAGCTATCTAAAATCTTAGCTTCATCTAAACCTTCTACCTGTATGTTAGACCCAATCCCAACCAAGTTGTTTAAGGAGGTATTCCCTTTGATCAGTGGTCCTATTTTAGACATGATTAATCTATCCTTAGTAAATGGATATGTACCACAGGTTTTTAAAGTAGCTGTTATTAAACCTTTACTTAAGAAACCTTCTCTTGATCAAGAGGAGCTAGTAAACTACAGACCTATATCTAATCTTCTTTTCTTATCTAAAGTTCTTGAGAAAGTAGTTGCTAATCAACTTTGTGAACATTTACAAAGCAATGACCTACTTGAGGAGTTTCAGTCAGGCTTCAGAGCTCATCATAGCACTGAAACAGCTCTGGTGAAGGTCACTAATGATATTCTCATGGCTTCAGATAATGGACTTGTGTCTGTACTTGTCCTGTTAGATCTCAGTGCTGCATTTGATACAGTTGATCACAATATTCTCCTACAAAGACTTGAACATACTGTAGGGATTAAGGGGAAAGCATTAGGCTGGTTTAAATCTTATCTGTCGGACAGATTCCAGTTTGTTCATGTTAATAATAAATCTTCCTCAAACTCTAGGGTCACCTGTGGAGTACCACAGGGTTCAGTCCTTGGACCAATTCTCTTTACTATATATATATGCTTCCGATCGGAAAAATGATCAGACAGCATGGGATTAATTTCCACTGTTATGCTGATGACACTCAGCTATATTTATCCATAAATCCTGATGAATCCAATCAATTACTTCGACTGCAGTCATGTCTTGATGACTTCAAAAGCTGGATGACTTTAAATTTCCTGCATCTAAATTCTGACAAGACCGAAGTTGTAATCTTTGGGCCAGAGTCCTCAAAAAATAAATTTCTTAACCAATCACTTAATCTGGATGGCATTAACTTGGCCTCTGGTAATAAAGTAAAAAATCTTGGTGTTATTTTCGACCAAGACATGTCATTTAAATCCCATATTAAACAGGTTTCCAGAGTTTCCTTTTTTCACCTCCGGAATATCGCCAAAATTAGAAACATTCTGTCCAGGAGTGATGCTGAAAAACTAGTCCATGCATTTGTTACTTCAAGGCTGGACTATTGTAATTCTTTACTATCAGGAAGTCCACAAAATGCAGTTGAAAGCCTTCAGCTGATCCAAAATGCTGTAGTGAGAGTTCTGATGAAAATCAACAAGAGGGATCATATTTCTCCAATTTTAGCTTCCCTTCATTGGCTTCCTGTTAAATCAAGAATAGATTTTAAAATTCTTGTTCTAACGTATAAAGCCCTTAATAATCAAGCTCCATCATATATCAGAGCTCTGATTACCCCGTATGTTCCTAACAGAGCACTTCGCTCTCAGACTGCAGGTCTGCGGGTGGTTCCTAGAGTCTCTAAAAGTAGAATGGGAGGCAGATCAGGCTCCTCTCCTGTGGAACCAACTCCCAGTTTTGGTCCGTGAAGCAGACACCCTGTCTACTTTTAAGACTAATCTTAAAACCTTCCTTTTTGACAAAGCTTATAACTAGAGTGGCTCATGTTACTCTGAGCTACCTTTATAGTTTTACTGCTATAGGCTTAGGCTACTGGAGGACATCAGGATCTAATTTTCTCAGTCTATAAAGTTCTACTGTTCTTCAATTATGCATTACGTGTTGTCATTTCTGCTTTAACTTTCTGTTCTCTCTCTTTTATCTTCATAGTAGGTACACCTGGTCTGGCGTTCTGTTAAATGTGACATCATCCAAAGAAGACGGCTCACCCGCTATTACCATCTAATGTAGAACAGATTACTGGATCAATGTGTGCTTCTGTGCTTTCTTGTCTCTCTTGTTGTGTCTCTGCTCTGTCTTCTGTAACACCCAGTCGGTCGAGGCAGATGACCGTTCATACTGAGTCCGGTTCTGCCGGAGGTTTTCCTTCCCGTTAATGGGGAGTTTTTCTTCCCACTGTCGCTTCATGCTTGCTCAGTATGAGGGATTGCAGCAAAGCCATGTACAATGTAGACGACTCTCCCTGTAGCTCTACGCTTCTCCAGGAGTGAATGCTGCTTGTCGGGACTTTGATGCAATCAACTGGTTTCCTTATATAGGAAAATTTTTGACCAATCTGTATAATCTGACCCAATCTGTATAATATGATTGAATTTAACTTTGTAAAGTGCCTTGAGATGACATGTTTCATGAATTGGCGCTATATAAATAAAATTGAATTGAATTGAATTGAATATAAATCCTCCCCTAGGTTACCACATAGGGTAGGACTAGTTCTGTACCTGGGTACTTTTTGTGTAAAAGAAAAGTAAAAAGTTAACTGCAGAAGTAGCTCCTTTGGTGGCTTGATCTTGGAGAGAAACGCAGCTAAGCAGATACGCTCAGAGCCAGTTGTCAACTCTAAAGGATGAAAGGGTGCACGTATAGTTAGTCGCGTTGCGAAGCATGGGCTTCTCTGTTTTTGAACTGCATCCTTCAAACACACATCAAAACTGGTTTTGGAATGGTGAAGCAGGCTTGCATTAAGCCTTTTTTCAAAGGGCCCAACCTCAAATTGTGGACCATGCTTTAAAAACTGGGTCTGTGCCAGGAAATCAATGGTTGAAATGAGCTCCACCGATTCTGCCAAGCGGAGTCATCAAACTTCCAAACTGAACCATGCCAGGAACTTACTGGTATGACTACAAAAAGTGTCTGGTCAAGGTGCCTCTCGCATGGTAACATAGGCTCAAATATTAGACGGGTCTATATATGTATTTTAGCATGTGTGTATAATTTTGACCCTGTGCAGATTTTTGAAAATCCAACACAAATTCAAATTTGATCACTCAAGTTATGTTTTTAAAAATCACTGAAGTTGATAGGTGTATGATTGGTCCACCCTGAACATGACAGTTCAGATGTACATTCCCAAAAGGTTTGTGGCTCAGAAAGAGGGTAAGCGCAGATGTTTGTGGTTACATCTAAAATATTAGTGCTAAAATAGTCTCCTTGCAAGAAGACCAAATCATGAGGTTTGTTAATCTGATTAGTTGAAATTTGTTTAAGCAAACTTGAGCAGGTGGTTCATCCAAATTTCAAACAAATGAGGTTTTAAAGTCCCTGCCCATATTTTAAATTGTACCTAGTGATGACAGTGCAGATGTGACTGCTTTAAAAGAGAACGTAGGCAAAGTGAAGTTTGAGAACATTGTCAAGGCTGGAATTTTCCTAAGTGGCCTAAACACACTTGTGTTTAAAAGACAAACTGTGCACCTAACCGTAGAGAGCCTTGGAAAATATTCATTCTCATTCAACCTTTTTACACTTTGTCCCTGTACAGCCACAAACTTCAGTCAAATTTAATCACGAAGTAGATGCACCTTGTTGCTGTCATTGCTGTGGCCTGTGCATGGCTTTCAGGAAAACACTTTTTTTTCCCTCATCAGTGGTTTCTCCCAGACATAAAGATCAGATTTAGGTGCTCAGGCATGTTTTGGTAGGTTTGCATTCGTATCATTCTGTTCCCATTTTGACACGGATAAGCGTCTATAGACGATGTGACCTATCAAGCAACCATGCTGGATGATTGAGGAGGATATAGGCTGCATGAAAATATGGATATGAAATAAGTTTTATAATAAGCTCCACAGAAATCCTCTTTGAAGGTCTGAGAAAAAACATTTTAAGTCGTCTATGGTGGGACAGATACCCTCAATCCCTTCGACAAATACTGGCACACACACACACACACACACACTCACTAATGCACTCAACCCCTCCCAACCTCAGTGCTAAATCCTAACCTTGATTGTCCCTTTTTCCTGAAATCCTCAACCCATGAACCCCCCCCCCCCCCCACACACACACACACACACACACACACACACACACACACAAACACCAGATTCATCCTCAGTCCCTTTCCCCCATTCCGTCTGCAGTCAGCACTAATGCATGGGTTAATGGCCCTCTAACCCCCCTCTCCACTCTCAGATTACACTCTTGCATGCACAGTCACACACTATTGGGAGCACCAGTGGATTTGTGAGAGCACATTCTGGTCCATGAGTACACAAACAAGTAGATTTAGACACATAGATGCACACACACAAAGGAGACACTAATGGCATGCTGGTCCTAAACCCAAACCTTGGAGAGTGGATTAGGATTAACAATCCACCTGCGGTACCCCTTACACACACACACACACACACACACACATACGCACACTGAATAAAGGGAAGCAATCTCTAATGAACATTTCACTGTTTATGATAATCTCTGTGCACACTGAGGCGGGTTTCAGAGTCTGAGGTTCTGCTGCATCTGGAAAGGGGAGAAGTAGAAGTTAGATGGGAAGAGAGTTCATCAAGATGATGAATTAGATGGAGAGGATGAGGAATGGGATAGTTTACGATTATGAGAGTTGAAGGTTAGAGTAGGGGGGGTAATGAGATCCTGGAGGGTTGCGTATGGCGGGAGCACTGCAGGGATTTGAGTTTTATGGAGTGAAGACAGTGATGGTTTGAAATCCAGCAGTAGAAGGAACAGAGTGTTGGAGAGCAGGCAGATAATGACAGGGATGGTTGGCGCTGCTGTGGGCAACCTCTGAGTGAGCAAGTTCTTTGAGAATATAGATGTGGAAAGGGTTGTCTGACTTGAAAACCAGTTGTAACTTTGAGCTAGGAGGCATGGAGAGCATGCAGGGTGAATGGAGCAGAAATAAGACGCTCACAAGACTAATTCTTCTCAGAGAGAAACAGAAACTCATAGAATAGAAGCAAGAAATAACACATGGCGGCATGACTCCACCGACAAGACTGATGACCAGAGTGGTCCTCCTGCAGCTGCTCATGCTGTATCCCCTGCAGACTAATGAGGAGATTGCAGACATGTAGTCTGTAGATGGACGTCACGCCTTCCAGCAAAGATCCTCTGTTCTGAGCGAGGGCTCAAACATACACACTCACAAACATATACACACCAGGAGCATGACAAACGCCAGAGTTCTGTCTTAGTAACCATTGGGTCCCTTGTCACCACTCTGAACCGGATCACTCAGTTTGGCCAGGCAGCCACAGGGAGGGTAATGGTGGTTTCAACTTCCTCCATTTCCAAGTATTGGAGACAGCAGTGCAAAATGCGATGTTCAAAGCTGCCAAACCATTGTTCGTATCCTTCTCCAGATCCGTGCTTTGACACAATCGGGACTTCCAAATCATGTTCACAGGGGGATGCAAATCAAGTTGGAGAAACATCTCAAGAATGTACCAATTAGGTTTCAATGTTTCCTTATAAAAATCCACTGAAATGAATTTTTTACATTACAAACATTACATAATGTTAAAAAACTAGTAAAATGTGAATGAGTGGAAATACTTTCTAATGGCTCTATTTATACTGTCAAATATCAACCTCCTGATCTAAAATAAGCAGCAACAATGTCTAAGTGGCACTTTACCTTTTAAAGGTAAGTTTCTGAGCCAGAGCTCTACAGAACAGAGTTACAGAGGTCTGTTTGTGTTTCCCCTCTCAGGTTGGCTATTTTTGGCTGTCAAAACAGTCTGTCTCCTCTTCGCTCTAGCTGCTTTTACACAAGATATTTTCCATCTTTCTCCGTCTCAGGTCTCTCAAAGGATATGACAGACATGGCTGTCTGGATGCCAGGTCGGAGAGCTTATTGAGCTGATCTGCTGTAATGATGGTTTCCCCCGTCTTCAGGTTACCGTAGCGCATCAAGGGTTAATCCTCCGGAGCTACAGCTCAGTCTTTCACACAACACTCAGCTGTATCCAGATGGAGCAGTCAGGACATCCAAACATTTTTACAAGTCAGTGCCAGCTTGGGCCAGCGTCAGTGGCTAACACTTCATCTGGCAGCAAGGCTCTGCTGAACATTCAGAGAAAGAGGGTTTTATGCTCTTTTGGTTGATTTTAATGGTAAAGGACAAAGGGATGGAAGATCTAAAAGTAAAAACAGTTCTTATAAATAAAATTAAGCTGTGAGAACAATAAAGCAGTGGTGAACCTCTGAAAAATTAGTAAAACTCGTGAATTTCAGCTCACTGTCCAGTTGCTTAGTCCACAGGTCTGCTGTCCTTGTTCCCTCTCACTGCTCTCAAAGTGTAGCGTAATGTTCAGCCACACCAGATGGCCCGCAAACATAGACGGTGGTGGTGGATGATAAGCGGCATTTCACAGCCCCATAATTCTTGTTTTGTGGTGACCATGCGAGAGCTTTCCTAAATTAATACAGCTTGAGACAAATAAATGGAAATCCAGCATTTCCACGCTCTTTTTCACTGAATTGCAAAATGTCCCATAGATTTCTTTGGGCTTTTGTTTTGGTTCACACCTTAATGTTTCAGAGCGTGACGTAAATTTTATTATCATACAAAGATAAGTAAATAAAAAAATATTTTTTTGAAATTATGATTTCATCAACTAAGAGAACAAAGCTCTTAACCGGAATTCATGTAGGAAAAAAAGTAATAACCTCCGAAACCTTAACAACTAGAACAGAATCAAGTGGAACAAATAGCTTTGTTCCTTTTCTCTAATTTTTATGTACGTTATTTAAAAAAATATTGTTTCTGGTAAGTGAACCTGATTCTGACCCCTCAGGTCAGTCTTGTAAATGAGATCTACTTCTCAATCTTGTCATTTGTTAAAATAAAAGTTAAAACAAAATCAGGCCTGGGTGTGACTGAAGAGACTGACCCTCAGAAATTTGGTTTAACCACAGTTAATTCATAATTTTACAAAAGGGGCTATATTTGCACATATTGCCAATGTAGGTGTGGAAAGTCTTTCTACATGATTAATTAAATCATCTCTTGAAAACTCTGTTTGGTATTAAAGCTGCAGTGGGTAACTTTTGTAAAAGTTTATTCTTTTAATGTATTTGTTAAAATTGTCACTATGTCCGGACAGTAAAATACGAGACAAATAATCAGTGGAAAGTATAAAGCCCCTCTAGCTCCTCCTAATGATGTTATTGCCATTTGCAGAAATACATCGCTCCCTGTCAGAAACAACCTATCAGAGCCAGGAGGAGGGTCTTAGATGTGCCAATCACACTTGTGTACGCACTGCTCACAACCCTCCATCGCCTAGCATGTACTGTCGTTCAAGCTCAAGATTGCCGGAGTATTACTGGCAGAGACGTTACAAGAAAACTGCCCATCTGTCAAGTGGCATCTGCTCAGAAAACAAGAGCAGGTAATCAGAAGAGGACCAATGAAAAAAGCAAGCTAAAAAGAAGGAATTGGATTGAGCCCGAAAAACAACCCAAGGGTAAACATCGGAGTGGCTTTCCAGAGGAGGAGGGAGCTACAGCCCATTTCCAATTAGTACCTAACCTCCACCCCCTAACCAATCAATGACCGACAGTCTTCTGATGTCGTGTTTTCAGTGTGGCTCGGAATGGTTGAAACTGCAGGGAAGCAGGTGCTAAAAATAGTAACTGTTATGTGGAACCGTTACTAATGGAAAAAGTAAACCGATCCTTAGCAAACCATTCTGAGTTAGTACTGGTGGAAAAGGGGCAATATGCCCTGAAAGGATTCAAAACCAATGCAATTAGCCAAATTTCTGTTCTCTACTTGATTTGTTTAGTTTATTAAAAACTACACAACTAAGATAGCGACAGTTAAAGTATCAGTGCTGATAGTCCAAATGTCATTTTATTCAGTATCTTGTTGCTGAGTCTAACAGTTAGCCCTGCTTGCTACGTAGTCTTGCATTCACGGCAGGCTGCGCTGTAGGGGAGAAGCTGTGTGGGCAGGGCTGTAATGCAGCAGAGAGCAAGTGGAGGGACCTGTACCGTGTGCTTATTCTAATTTTCAGGCTAAGTCCACAGTTTTCTCAGAACTCCCTACTGCAGCTTTAAACCAGGTTATCTTTGTCTGATATTAACATTTGCTTGGTGATATGCAAGATTTGTGTTCCCTCAGCTCTCGGCAGTAATGACTTTATGGGATTCTTCATAAATAATATTGATTCCATTAAAAATAAATAATGATTACGTCTTCAGGAAGTGAGGCAGCATTGGAGGAATCTTTAGAACCTTATCGGTGTTTGAACTGTTAAGAAGAAGTAGAGCTTTCTGAACTATCTAAAATTTTAGCTTCATTTAAAGCTTCTATCTGTATGTTAGACCCAATCCCAACCAAGTTGTTTAAGGAGGTATTCCCTTTGATCAGTGGTCCTATTTTAGACATGATTAATCTATCCTTAGTAAATGGATATGTACCTCAGGCTTTTAGAGTAGCTGTTATTAAACCTTTACTTAAGAAACCATCTCTTGATCAAGATGAGTTAATAAATTACAGACCTATATCTAATCTTCTTTTCCTATCTAAAATTCTTGAGAAAGTAGTTGCTAATCAACTTTGTGAACATTTACAAAGTAATGACCTACTTGAGGAGTTTCAGTCAGGCTTCAGAGCTCATCATAGCACTGAAACAGCTCTGGTGAAGGCACCAATGATATTCTCATGGCTTCAGATAATGGACTTGTATCTGTACTTGTCCTGTTAGATCTCAGTGCTGCATTCAATACAATTGATCACAATATTCTCCTACAAAGACTTGAACATACTGTAGGGATTAAGGGGAAAGCATTAGGCTGGTTTAATTCTTATCTATTGGACAGATTCCAGTTTGTTCATGTTAATAATAAATCTTCTTCAAACTCTAGGGTCACCTGTGGAGTACCACAGGGTTCAGTCCTTGGACCAATTCTCTTTACTATATATATGCTTCCGATTGGCAAAATTATCAGACAGCACGGGATTAATTTCCACTGTTATGCTGATGACACTCAGCTATATTTATCCATAAATCCTGATGAATCCAATCAATTACTTCGACTGCAGTCATGTCTTGATGACATCAAAAGCTGGATGACTTTAATTTTCCTGCTTTTAAATTCTGACAAGACAGAAGTTGTAATCTTTGGACCAGAGTCCTCAAAAAATAAACTTCTTAATCAATCACTTAATCTGGATGGCATTAAAATGGCCTCTAGTAATAACGTAAATAATCTTGGTGTTATTTTTTAAACAAGACATGTCATTTAAATCCCATATTAAACAGGTTTCCAGAGTTTCCTTTTTTCACCTCAGGAATATTGCCAAAATTAGAAACATTCTGTCCAGGGGTGATGCTGAAAAACTACTCCATACATTTGTTACTTCAAGGCTGGACTATTGTAATTCTTTACTATCAGGAAGTCCACAAAATGCAATTCAAAGTCTTCAGCTGATCCAAAATGCTGCAGCAAGAGTTCTGATGAAAATCAACAAGAGGGATCATATTTCTCCAATTTTAGCTTCCCTTCATTGGCTTCCTGTTAAATCAAGAATAGAATTTAAAATTCTTCTTCTAACGTATAAAGCCCTTAATAATCAAGCTCCATCATATATCAGAGCTCTGATTACCCCATATTTTCCTAACAGAGCACTTCGCCCTCAGACTGCAGGTCTGCTGGTGGTTCCTAGAGTCTCTAAAAGTAGAATGGGAGGCAGATCCTTTAGTTATCAGGCTCCTCTCCTGTGGAACCAACTCCCAGTTTTGGTCCACGAGGCAACCTTGTGAATAGACTTTAAGTAGTCTGTAAATGCCTGAAAACCCTTCTTTGTTTATTTGCTTCTCTACAGGCATTGCTGATTTTTTCACCTTGCCATTGTATTAACACATATCTCTTTTGATAATTCCCCTACTTTTATAGAGCTGGTCAGATTTATGTTCCATTGTTCAAGTTAATTTGATTAGCAAGATAAAACTGCTACTTTCCCTCCTACATCTTACAGAAGCAGCAAAGGTGTACATAGGGTTTTACATAACTTTCGTTTTTCCTGTTTAATAAATGCCAGTGGAAAATGTGTCTCTGTGTCTTTTTTTACACTTGAGTTCAGAGTAAACCTTGCTGAAATGATTGAAGAACCTTAATCCTAGTTAAGGTTCGAAGTGAAAGCTAACGGATTTAGCTGAAATCCATTTTATTATCATGTGTATCTGCTCAATCCTGTTCATGGTTGCAGAGGAGCAGGAGCCTGTTCAAGGAGCTAACAGCTCACCAGTCGATTGCAGGACAGACACAAAGAAGAAAAAAACAATGCAAGCATACAGTAAACATCTAAAGGTCATTCAGATTCATCATTTAGCCCAACATGCGTGGTTTTAGTGGGTGGAAACTGGAGTATTCACAGAAAATCCACGGGGAGAACATTCAGCACACTCGGCACAGAAAGAGGAGATTTGATACATTTAATTCTAGATATGCAGTATCTCACAAAATCCAGTAGACCCCTCACATTTTTAGAAATATTTTATACAGTGACAAATGTCACATTACTTTTAGAAGTTGTTTCTTTTATGTACTATCTGCACCATCATAATCCGTTCATTGCTGCAATACACCCTGCTGCTACATATACTTGCACTATTCATACTTTCTTACACATAACCTTTCTGTACATATGAAATATATTTTCTATTCGCTAAATTTCTGACAAATGACAAGCACTTAAATTTATAATGTTTCTCCTTTGTCTTGTGTTTTCACTCTACTCTCAGGAGTAGAGCGTTTTGTCTTTTGCTGGAAAAGACTATTTAGAAATTTAAAAGTCAAAATCAGAGCAAGGCACTAGTCTACTTATTTAGATCTCATCTGACGAAGGTTAGATTTGTATTATTGAGCCTCACCCATTAACCCAATAATAATTTCATCTGAGCTCTACAGGATCAATAATTTGCCATCAAACAGCTCGTTCGCTTAGGTCAGACAATGCTTGAGGTCAGGTCATTGCTGAGAGGACTAATGGTAATATAATTTATGGGTGGCAGAGGTCGCCATGAGCCAGATTACTGTGGTCATTTTTTATTGTGTTTCTGCTAATCTATGTGAATTCATTACGATTCAGAAAACCAAAATATCTTTTGTCTATAAATTGCACCTGCTGGAGATGCACAAGAAGAGTACCAGAATCTTTGGTGCAATGCACTGCTTTCATGCATCATCTCGCTCAGTGAAAATAGAACATGGTGGGTTGATGTTGTATTGAAGATTTGCCAAAGGACAGACATGTCAGCTTTTATATGTGGGTAATCCATGTAAAAGCGTTGTTGCTCACTGAGGATAATCCTAATAAATTTCACAGCCATCCGTATCTGCCTCTAGTGTGATCGTCTAGGGTAGAAAGCAAATAGTTTGGTTGGTTTTGAACTCGCTGCTATCCTTTGTTGACCCAAATGCTCTGAGAAAAAACTGTAATGCATTTATCTTGAGCACAAATTAGTCTTTCTGCATAGAGATGCTCAGTTGTGTCCTGTCAGATGAAGATACATTATTCCACGTTATGACTGGAAGTCTTTTTTTAAAGAAAAAAAAAAGATGTCATAATTTTATCATCTATGTTCCATCAGACAAGGATAACAAAACCATGAGAACTAAAAAACAAACAAAAACAAAGCATATGGTGCAGTTAATTCACTCATTATTTAACATTCAGACCAGGAAACAAGGGAGTCTAATGCTACTGCAGTTGCAGCCTTGGGTTCTCCCTCTTTATGTCTGCTGTGCACTTTTGCTCATATGTGAGGTTGTTCTAAGAGGGAAGGAGGAAACAAGAGGTTTCATCTCCAATCATCTTATCCCTTCCATGTTTCTGAGTGTAAATGAATGTTTCCTGCTTCTTAGAAGCAGCGAAAAAGGTTGAATAAACAGGTGTGATATACCTAGTTTGTTTCCCAAATAAGCCTAATATCTATCTGCAGAACATTCTTCCAAAATGTTTTATATCTGCTGAATTCACATTTCATTAATTCTAGTTGTAAGGTAATCATGGAGGTCCACAAGGTTTAGCGCTTAAGTCAATCCTCCTTTCTTTATACATGCTTTCATAAAATGTTGACAGCGTGGGATTTCTTTTATTGTTATGCAGACAATACCGAGATACATATATTCATGTATCCTGATAAAACCAGCCACACAGTCACATTACCATTGAGTCGTAAAGTCCTAAAAGCCTGTGCTGCTTTTACATTCAGTCAAGACAGAGGTTATTAGACCTGAGGAACTGTTAACACAACCACTTCTTGATGGTATTCTAGTATTCATGCCTCCAGTTTCAATGTAAAGAACCTTGGAGCTGTCTTCGGCCAGGACATGTTATTGTAATCTCATACGAAACACGTTTGTTATTTTTTTGCATTTGCCCCTCCGAAGCTGCTGAAGGATTCTTCGGCTCAACTGGCTTTATCCCTCCAGTACATCTCCTGCAGAAGCCTCCAGCTGGGGAGTATACCGGTTCTGTAGATGACATCCTGTCTCGTGTCAGGTCCTAAGGTTAGGAGGGTGGCTAACATGAATGACTACTGACTGGTGGCCCTCACCTCCCATCTGAGGAAGACCCTGGAGAGGCTCATTCTTTGTCACCTGAGGCCCCAAGGTGGAGCATGCCCAGGACTCCCTTCAGTTTGCCTCATTGGGGTTGAAGACACAGTGCTCAGTATGCTCCACAGGGCTCACTCTCAGCTGGATGAGCTTGGTAGCTATGTTAGATTAATGTTTTGTGACTTCTCTTTAACACTATTAGACCCAATATTCTGGAAGGTAAACTAGATGGGATGGGTGGGGAGTATTTCCTTACCTCCTGGGTAATTATTACCTCAAGGAACAGCCACAGTTTGTAAAATTAGAACCTGTAACTACAAGCAGACCATTGGGAGTAGAGAACCATTATTGTGAGAGACTGTCAACTCACAGTGTGCATAAATTCAACCCAACATGCATACTAGGATGACAAGTGTATGCTCGACTACAGGACCTTTGAATATCTGGAGGGGAGAGCTGTGGCTGATGTGCTCTGTCCTGAATAGGTTTCTGCTGTTACACCAAAGTCTGTGACCATCAGATGTTCGGATGGTATGGTTCAAGAACCTGGTCTGAAAAATAGACAATCACCTTTTGTGATCGCTGATATTGCACGGCTTTAAAACATTTTCATGCGAGTTTCTTTAAACCTCAGAACATAAAGACAAACTTTGTTTGCCGTCAAGACGAGAAGCGTGTCAAAGTTTAGATGGAAGGCCATGTCTAAATGGGACCGGATCTTAATCTGACAGAACATCTTTGGAATGATGCTATTGTGTGATACTATGGTGTCAAGATGTACCAAAATCTGTGAGGAATCTTCCCAACAACTTTTTCATTCTCAGCCATTTAAGGCATTTTTAAAGATGAAATGGGGTTCCAACCTGGTACCACCCAATAAAGTGGACGGTAAGTACAGTTCTCTCACTGTACTCTCATTGACATGGATCTACAAGTGTATTTTGCAAGGACCCAACATACTCTAGAGGACCCAGAGTAAACTGTAACATGAGACAGGATCACTATCAATTGTTTGCCAGCTGTCCTGGAAGTGTTGCAGCTTTTAGAGATCAAGGACCTGGTTCGTGAAGATCTTCATTAAGGATTGACACAAGCACTGAAGGACAACAACTGACCTCCTCTCTTTCCCTTAGATGGTAAAGTTGAAATCTGACTTGCTCGGTGCACTCATTGCTCGTAATCTCTCTCTCTCTCTCGTCCATGTAATTTCTCTGTCCCTCTCCCTCCCCGGGCCTCCCTTTGTCGCAGTCCCTCATCCTCCTCTGCCCATTTGACGTTTCTCATGTATAAATTAAAAGACATGGCCCTTCCATGTAGTTTCTGCCTCTCCTCCCTCCTGTCTCTTGCCCACTGTGCGTTGGGAGATGTGGGTCACACAGGGGGCAAACTTCATTTCCGTAAATGAGGACAGAAAAAGAAATCCTGACACGCCAGTTAGTTAACAGCACCCTGCCCCTTTCTCACCCCAAACGCGCACACATGCTGCAGAGCAAGATCAGACCTGTTTGCAGAGCTAATTAGCATTGACTCACTCCGTGTGCGGGTATGTGTGCCCGTGAGCCCACGCGCGTGTATGTATGTGCTTCCCTGTGTGGCTAGCTCTGCTGCACTCAGTGGCCCAGTTTTGGCTGAAGAAGGGAGAATACTGTAGGCCGAATGAAGAGGCAGGGGTTACAAAGGGCGTGTATAGATAGAAGTGAGAAAACAAGAGGGTGGGACAGCAGGAGGAGGGAGGCAGCCATGCAGGGGCCGTTAACAAATCAAGCACCCGTCTCTGGTGGGTTTAATGTGTATGTTTGTAGCTATGCTTTTTTTTCCCTCTGAGGGTGTCATTACCGGTTGTCCCACTCCCAAGGGAGTCGTGTTTACACAGCACGGTCTCTGAGCTATCACTGTGGGAGCCACACATCCGTAATCACCATGGCAACGAATGGATGCCCTGTTTGCACGCACCTTAAAGGCAGTCTGTTTCGATGGATGCTCAGAAGTTGTTTTTGGGCTCCACTAGTTTGAATTTTGGGGATTTTTGTCGGTAAAATATCCAGTTTAAGGTGTTGCTTTACAAAGCTTCAGTTGATGCTTAAGATGTTGAACTTCTTACTAGTTCCTGTGTTACACCCCCAAGGTCTAGGGGTTCAGGGGAGGTAACATAAAACTGTGTCCAGAGAAATGAGTGTAGTAAAAAAGGTGATTTATTACAAAAAGAATGGGTTTTAACAAACACAAAACAACACAACCCCGTTTAAAACAAAGGTCTGATAATCCTAACAGTGCTTAGTGTAAATTAAATTACTAAACACGTCAGTTTAAAAGTAACTCCACCCAACCCAAACGAGAAAAGAAACACATGAAAAGGAAACACCAAGCTTCTCAAACACAAACTTCTAGCTGGTTCAAAGTTAACCTAAACATGGTTTCCAAAGTACTTAACCAAACCACCAAGCACAACTAATTAGAATGGCCCAAAACAATTGAAAACACCAAAGGTGGGTGGGAACTGCTTAACTAAACTGCTTCCTACTAGCTGTCCCCCCCCCCCCCCTCTTGAAGGAATGAGTTCTGGAGTCTTTTATACTGGTGCAGGTGGGTCTCATTAGCGGTCTGATTGGCGTGGCTGTTCTCTGCTGGTCCAATGAGGTCGCAGCTCCTCTGCAGCCTCCCGGCAGCCAATCAGGAAGGTGTTCTGTCACGGCTGACTCTGCATAATAAACAAGCCTGCACACCCTCCAGAGGCCAGGGGCTGTGACACCCCCCCCCCTTTAAATTACAAAATCCAATTTTGTAAATACATAGTCACACACAAAACAGAAAACGAGTAACACAACCAGCAATTGGCAGGTTTAAACCGAGTGTCATAGCAAGACAGCAAACTAGTGACACATCCTGCAATTGTCAGGTTAAGCGAGTGTTACAGTAAAACAGAAAACGAGTAACACAACAAGCAATGGTCAGGTTTAAACCGAGTGTCACGGCAAAACACCAAACGAGTGACACAACCTGATATGGTAACATCCTGGTATATAAATTAAAGTTGCCTGTAAAAGTGTGGAGGTGTGTGTTGCTTTCTGATGGCAGGTTGGACATTTCAGCCGAAAGTCAAAACAATAGATTAGCGACGTTCTCCCTTTTACTTGCCTGTTGCTTTGCACTGCTGGTCAGCTGGCTTGGAGAAAAAGGCTGTGTCTGTGTTGAGTTGTCAAAAGGATCCTTCCAATGACACCCACACTCAAAATGGTTAAATAAGCCTACTATCAGAAAACAAGCCATAAAGACTGATGTTTAGAAAACAGTGGTTTTTGACTTTCATGCCATTCGGTTTCAATTGTTCCTGTTGAGCAAAACTTCACTGAAATTGAAAGAGAGAATTTTTTTAAATAGCCAATAGAATATAAATCAGGTATATACCAAGCGGCACCCTAACCAGAATCCTTTGTGTCTTACCTTTATGTATAATCACTGAATACCCTGCAGAGGGACAAATAATTATGTACTAACCTAAACACGGAGCCACTGAATGAAACATTTAGTATAAGAATATGGTGGCTTTTCAAATCATGATTGAGTTTAAAAACCAAAAATATCTCCCCAGGCAACGGTCCCAGTTTTGCAAAAGAGTAAATTTGGCAATAATGACATACGTTTTTCCAATTTCATAAGAAAATCAGGTAAAGGTTTAGTGGAGACAGCCGATCATGACTTCCGTGGAGATGACGGCTTCGATTTTTCAAAGTTCAGTTAACCTTGATTTTTTGTGAAGGGCAATTTGCTGTGCAGTCAGCAGTTAAACAGAAAAAAAATACAGCAACCACATTAACAACAGCCCTCACATGCTGAAATTCATCAGTCTGACAGCAGTGGCAATGAAGGATTCGAAACAACAGAGAAGTTGTTGTTTCTAACTCATTTTCCAGGCCTTGGGGGAAAAAACAATGTAGTGATAATATTTAGGATAAATATTGGTATTGGATTCTCACATTCAACAACCAAGACATTCAATTGCACATTAAACATACTTAAGCCCAAACTGATTAAATCGTTAAAACTATTTTCACTCAAAGGGAAAGTTTGTTTCGATAGAAAGGAATCTCTCAAAGGGAAAGTAAAACAATGTCAAAGGACCTTATTTACATTTTATTAAAGATAGCGTGTCAAACTGTTTATAACCTTAAAATTCAACATTTTATTGGCATTACAGCAATCAAACCCTTCTTATAAAAGCTGACCAGCTTTTTGTATGTACAATTTATCTTTGGTAAAAGAGCTTCAGGTCTTAGGAATTGGAAGGCCTTCTTGCCATCACCCTAATTTTTAGCTCCCTCCACATATTCTCTATCACAGACTATGACCCCAAAAGGTAATATAATTTCCGCTCCAAAGAAACATGTCAGTAAAATTAAAAGACTCCCTGAACCCTAAATCTCCCAGTGGTTTGAATAATTCTTGGCTCCAACAAGATGGACAGATCATAATTAGTTACCCGTTGTGAGTGTGTGCTTGTGCATAAGAGACAAAGGCTTTGATGGTCTCAAAGTCTCACATTAAGAACCAGAATCCCTATGGGCAGCACACATGATTCACTCATTGTACCAGTGACAGCATCAACTTGCTTGGATGCGCACACCGAGCGGTGTGACATATCATGGTTTTGCAGATGATAGCATGCTGTGTGGGTGTACCTGCAGAAGAATAGAAGGATTTCTCTCAGAGGAAACACAAAGGAAAAGAGGAGGAGGAGTGACACAGTCGGTGGCTCTTCTGCCAGTTACTCCCCAATTAAAAATTATTTTAAACACAGGCTTTCTTTGACTCTTCTTCAGAACATGTTTGTGTGTCTATTTTTCCCCCCAAAATTTAAATCAATATATCAATGCTTTGATTTCATTTTCATAACAGTTCATCTTCTATCGCTAACATTGAACAAAGTCATAATGCCTATTTATTGATTAGAATCCCCATGCACCTTCCTCTTTTCAGCTTCTTCTTCCAGCTTATGCAAGAGAAGATCAAGGATTTTCAACCCACCCACCAGATACAATGTCTCCTCCACAGCCTGGTCTTTCCTGGGCCTTACTCCCATGTGGGTACCCTAAGTAAAAGAAGTATCAAGCATGAAACTCACACCAGATCTTGATAACAATCCAGGTAATCCACTTATACAACAACATCAAAATAAATCAGTATGTAATTTAAGTTATGTATAATGATAAAAAATGTGAAGAAAATAATGTGGTAAAAATGAATTGAAAGCCAATAAACAATTGTTCCAACCATTTCTATTTCCAGCCCAACAGCAGAGACAAGAGCTGTGTTGGAAATGTTCTAATTATAGCTCCTAGCTCCTGTTCCTTTACCTTTTGTGAGGTCAACAGCAAGAACACTATCATGGGGATGAAAGGAGCTTTGGACTGCTGTGCCGATTTCGGACAGCCTTTAACTCCGACATCATTAGGTGACGGAAACGCGCATGGATAATTCTAGTCAAATCCGGGCCTACAGCCATCCGAAAAATGTGTGCGCTCTCTTCTCTCTGAACATTTCAGTTAAATTACTTGAGGTGGGCGTTGCTTATACAGCATGTCACACAAAGGATTGTGGGATTCCTAATGGCTCCTTGGCGCCAGTGCAGGATATTACAAGCTCCCTATGCAAAAGGAGCTATGATAGGAAGCAGACCCTTTTCCTACCTCCTTCCTTACTGACTGCACTATTCGGACAGCACTTATCACGGTGAACACTGATGCAGTTCCACTTTGGCTAAAGAGTCCTTACCAATTAGACCTTTTCAGACACCGCCAAGGACTAATCACCTGGTTAAGTCAACAGGTTGAAGGAATTCTATAAACTTGCCTGCAAGCCGAAGTCTCGCGGGATTTGTGGGTCCACAAACACACAAGAATCCATCTTGTCTTGCTCCCACCTCAATCGTTTGGGACCAACCCAAATATGGTCCGGGCCAATCCCGTGGTAGTATTATGGGTAAAGGCAGGGCATACGGTCGTGATGAAAGCAAGAGCTGCTGAGCCCACACCCGAACCAACACAAACATGGCAGCACAGTAGGATGCACACGTCGCTGCTGCTATCACATCTGTTTTGTCAGAATCCACAATTTCATCTTTGAAAGAACAGCAAGAACTGCCTTGACCAGCGTAACTTGTTGTGGTTCCTCATGATGCCTGCTGCTTTCATTTTCATTTCATACCGTGATTGCCTAAAACAAGCCTTTCGTAGGCGGGCACTTGGTGTAGCTTAGTCCAATCAGCTCAGAAGGTTTGGCTGAATGCCCCTCTTTTCCTTGAATGGATTTGATGGGAGCAGTCCCAGATTGATCATGTGCAGAACGTAGAATGCTACACATCATCAATCTGGCTTACCTGGTTAGGAAATCTATGCTGTGTTTTAACTTCTGAACCTGGATTTGTCCCCTTCTGTTAGAAGTATCAGAATAAAGGGATGAGAAACATACATCGAACTTTTCAGATTTTCATTTGTAAAGCTTGTCAGCGAATCAAGGATGAAGATCAAGAAGAATCAAGAATCTTTACTGGCACCATGTATTACCATAGGGATTTCCTTTTGTTGAGACAGACAAATAACAGCTCAGGATGCATATCGAGGTTAGGGTTAGGGTACAAATAACGCAGACACAAAAAGGCATAATATTTGTCTTGTGTCTGGCATTTCTCTGGACTCGTGCAGCATGAACTGAGTCCAGATCTTGCAGACGGCATCCCACAGTTCCCTGCACTGTCCTCACCACCCGTGCTAAGCCCTTCCCCTCCTGCACTGTGCAGCTCCCATACCATAAACAGACATAAGACATAAAATATTTTCTATTGTAGCTCTGTAAAAGTTTTTTGGCAGCTTAGTGGAAAGTCCAGTCCGTTTCAATTTCCCGAGGAAGAAGAGCCGTTGCTGGGCCTTCTTCACCAGGTAGGAGGTGTCTACAGTTCAGGAGAGGTTTGAGGAGATGTGAATGCCCAGGAACATTGTGCTGTCTACACGCTCCACCACCTCCCCCTGTATGCAGAGAGGAGCGTGTCTAGTCTCCCTGGACCTCCTGCAATCCACTATGACCTCCTTGGCCTTGCTGATGTTCAGGATGACGGTATTCCTGGAGCACCACTGTGTCAGACTGCAGATCTCCTCTCTGTAGTGGGTCTCATCATTGTTTGTAATGAAACCCACCACAGTGCTGTCATCCACAAACTTCACAACCGTGTTTGCAGAGCTATTGTGGGTGAAGTGAGTGAAGAGAGCAGGGCTGAGGATGCAACCCTTGCTGTGTTCATGTTGAGGATCGGTGGGGAGATGTGCATTTCCCTATCCTAACTCCCTGAGGTCTGTTGGTGTGGAGGTCACTTATCTAGAAGCATAGAGGCGTGGATAATCCCAGGTTATGGAGCTTCAGAGCCAGTATGTTTGGGAGCACAGTGTTGAATGCTGAGCTGAAGTCCACAAATAGCATCGTAATATAGGTGCTGGGATGTTGGAGGTGAGTCAGAGCTGCAAACGAGACAGCATCCTCTGTAGAGCGATTCTCCCTGTAGGCGAACTGGAGGCTGTCCTGGCCAGCAGGGATGATGTCTTTGATGTATTTCAGGAGGATTCTCTCGAAGTGCTTCATGATGTCAGAGGTCAGAGCAATAGGATGACAGTCACTGAGGCAGGTGATGGTTGTTTTCTTGGGATCAGGCACAATAATGGGGGATTTCAGGCAGGCAGAGACCATGGAGAGCTGCAGAGAGAGCTTGAAGATGTCCAGAAAAGACCCCTGCTAGTTGGTCAGCACATGATTTTAGCGTCCGACCTGACACCATGTCTGGACCTGCATCCTTGTTGATGAGGACCTTCTCCTTAAAGAAGGGGCTGATGGTGCACCTCTTGCCGAGGAAGATGTTCAGACCTTCTGCTGCTGGGAGAGTCAAAGTGTGCGAAGAAGCTGCTTAAGGTGTCAGGGAGAGCTGGGGTGTGGCTGAGCTGCTGGTCGCTGTGCTTGTGGTCCGTGACGGTCCTGATGCCTGTCCACATGTCGCATGCGTTGGTGCTGCTGAAGTAACCCTCGTTGCACTGCTTGTACCTGTGCTTTGCCTTCTGGATGCCTTAGCATTATCCTTTTCCTTCCACTTGATAACTATGCAATACGTTGTGTTAGTCTCATAAAAGCCTATATATTATTTTATATGTACCATCTGTTGAGTTTATGAGAGCTTAAATTTCGCCTTTGACCAGATCTGGCAACATACTTTGTCACAAGTGTACCACTAATAACTAAATACAGTCTTTACAATGTTTTGGAAAAGGCTAACTTTTGAATCTTAGCAACACATAAAGCATATTGAATAGCCCCAGGAGCCTCCTTATTATCAGAACCAGAATCCAAAGTATCCACTGTGTATCAATACCACACACTAAAACACCCCCAGGGGCCCTGTGTGTCCACGCATACATATATGTTTTTTTTGGCAGCATGAGTAGGTTGCATACAACATTAAGCATTTAGTTTTCATTTGGCTTGTAACTGTTTGGACCGTTGACAGTTCTGTAGCTCCTAATTGTGTCAGCTTCTGGGCAGCGAGTTTGTATCGAGACATGCCCCGGTACCTTTTTGTTTTCTATGCACTGACCCCAAGACAATAGACTAACGGTGTAAAATGCCAGTGGAAGGAAATGTCTTGAAACAGACCTTTTTTTTTTTTTTAGCAAATATTGGTTTCAGAATTGCAACACAACAGCCAGAAAGCCAATTTCACAGTCAAGATGTTGTTTCTGAAAGAAAAGGGGTTCTTTTTGCCAGGCAGAACTAAATCCTGCACACAAGAGCCCATATTTAAGTAGGTCTGTGTTTTGAGCCATATGCCTGTGAATGTGGCTTGTCTCAATAAAACATGGTATTAATCTTTAATAGTTCTGTCCTTTAGAATTAACCCAGATGAACACACATTTAGGGCACCATCCTCACTCTTGCTCATATTCTGCAGTCTCCCAGAAAAACAAGTTAATCAACTGGAGCTCAATGGAAAACAACAATTTGCCCCTTACACATTTCCTGCTTTTGGTTTTCATCACATTTAAATGTCTCAGATCAAAAAAATAATAATAACTACAGAAAAAAGATAACCGCTCTAAAAAAAATATTTTCAAATTATGTTTTAATTTATAAAGGTAAAAAAGATTTCCAAACCAACCTGGCCTTGTGTGAAACTATAATCGCCCCCTCTTGTTAAATCAGCAATTCAATGTGATTAACCAAATTTTTTATTTCAGTTTCCCAATCCACACACAGGCTCGATTACTGCCTGGTCGGTAGAATTCGAAACATAAAACTGGTCTAGCAAAATGAAGTAGGTTAAATGATCTCAAAAAGCAACATATGATGCCCTGATCCCAGTAGTGGCAAGCCTGCCAAAATGACTCCAAGAGTGCATCAACATCAACGACTAAACCAGGAGGTCACAAAAGGACCCATGACAACGTCTTAAGCTCTGCAGGCCTCACTCGCCTCATTTAAGGTGAAAAATAAACTGGGAAAATGAGATCATCAAGGCAAATAACACTGCTGACCAAAAAGAGCACAAAGCCGCGTGTCATTTGTGAAACAACATTTTGAGAATTTTGGGTAAAATATTTAGTGGAATGACAAGACGAAAGTGGAACATTTTAGAGGGTGTGGACATCAAAGTGATCCAGTAACATCATACTGACAGTCCCATGTGGTGTGGGTAGTGTGATGGGACCGGGCTGCTTTGCTGCTTCAGGACTTGGGTGACTGGACATAATTGATAAAAACCATGAATTCTGCTATCCGGCCATCAGTTCGTGACTTATAGCTGAAGCGCAATTGGATTATGGAGATGGATCCAAAGCACACCAAAATGTCCACCTATGAATGGCTAGCCAAAGCCCAGACCTGATTTCCACTGAAAACTTGGTTCATGACCTTAAAGATGCCATTTAAGCAGGAAATCCTTCCAGTTCCGCTGAATAAAACAATTCTGCACAACGGAGTCGGCCAAAAATGTCTTCAAGGTGATGTAAAAGGCACATGGCCAAACACTTGTTGCTGCCAAGGGTGGTACAACCAGTTTCTTTTTCACATGCTGTTTTGGATAGCTTTTTCCCTTAAAAAATGAAATCATCATATACAATTATCAGTTTGTATTTAATCAGATTATATTTTTTTGGTGATGTAAAACATTTTAGTATGCCAAAAAAAATAAAAAAAAGAGAAAAAAATCGGTACCACTTTACAATAAGGCTCCCCTTGTAAATGGCTAATAAACTGTAGATAATATGTTATCAATAAATCTGTAAACACTTTATGACTTGGTCATAAGTGTTTATTATGCATTAATTAAGGGGGAGCAAGCGACAACTGACCGGTTTGTACTTATAAGGTCGTAACTTAGTCTGAAATGTTTAATATAAGCAACTCTAGATGGAAGATTCACTATATGACAAGGAACCAGTCAGTTTTGTCTCTTGTTCGCCCTTAATTAATGCATATTAAACACTTATGAATGAGTTATGAAGTGTTTACAGATTAATAACATATCTGTAAACCATTGATTAACCATGTATAAGGGGAGCCTTATTGTAAAGTATTTCCCCCCATAAATCTGTATGGGGGGAAATACTTTTTCAAAAAGACTGTACCAATAGGGCAAGCTAAACTTGGAGGTGTAACACCTGTGACCAAGTAGAAATATGAAAGCAGTTGTGTCAAAAATACTAATTAGGATACGACATAAAATAACAGAATCAAAATGAGTGGCTTGAAGAAAAGGGCCAATATGGAGGGAGGTTGCAAACCTGGCAACGTGTGATGGATCAGGGGGTTATTCAATGAAAAATTTATGGCTGGGAGATTTGATTGGTGTTAACAGAAGGTGCAGTGCATCTGTTAGGCACAGTGGGAGTGGGTGCGTGAATATGTAATTTACTAAATGGCTTTTAACGAGAAGAGGCCGAACAAAATCATGATTATATCAGATTACCATTGCATTCCCAGAATCATTCTGTGAAGCTTTAAAATCAGACTTCAAGCATATATGTGACTAACAAGATCTATTTTCCACCCCGACAAAGTTGCATAAATGTCAATAAGTCCATCGACTCGCCTGTCCATCCACCTCTCTTTGGCAGAATATCCACAGTAACAATGTTCTCTACTTCTCAAAAGATCCAAAGAAACAAGTAAAGTGCTGACACAGAAAAACACATTAACAGACATGCTGGCTTTCATGACTGGAGAAAATATATATCTTCATTTTCCACTGTACCTTCCACCCTGTCACATTCTCTGTGCATAGTGGAACTCTGCCCCCTGCTGACAATATTACGAAGCTGCACTAATTCGGTGAACGGTTATCATTTATCAATTAGGTATTTAAAATTTTCAAATAAAATGGCAACAACAGCTGGGGGTAAATTGTTAGCTCGTATTATATAGACTGGTGTGGTGAATTTATAATACACAGTATAGTGCCTTGCAAATGTTCAACTATTGCAACCACTGACTTCAGTGAATCTAATTGGGATTTCATGTTACCGACCAACACAGAGTAGAACATAACCACGAAGTAGAAAGATTCAATACCTTATAGAAACACATTTGGCTGTAATTGTGTCTTAAGTTTTTTGGGGGTTGTTTGTGAGGTTTTTTTTCTACCATCTTTGCGCATCTTGAGCAGTGTGAAAATGTTGGGAAGGCACCATACTTGCACAGAGCCAGCGTTTTCAATCCTTTTGGGTAATTTGTAATAGTCTGCTGATAGCTCAGTTCTCCCAATATTTGTAAGGGCACACTGCACACCAAGCAGATATGACAAGTCCTTAGATGATTATGGTTAGACACGAGACTGGTTCATCCCTTGAACTAAAAGAGCTTTTGTTATGCCTGAATGATTGAAATGCTAAAGTAATATGGCAGAAAACAGTTTTCACATGTCAAACAACGGTGGGGATTTTGGGTTTGGACCTTTTTGGGATGTTCACAGCCCAAAAATGAGACGCTCTAAGGGGCTCTTGAGATCCATGTCTTATGTCCAATTATAATTGAACTGAATGAAAATTATTTTAAATCTAACTTTACTAAGGGTGAAAAATTCTTTTATGCTGAACTCGAGAAGTTTAAAGAAAATGATCACAGATTTGTCTCCACAAACGAGGCGATGTAAACTGAGAAAGCTCAATTATACACAGTAAGGTCTCCAGGGACTTGACTTCAAGTTGTAGTTGGTTAGTCAACCTGGATGAGAGGAATATTCCAGGTATAGTTCAATAATTTCTCCAATGGTTTCTGACAGATTCAGGAAAGATCATAGATAGATAGATAGATAGATAGATAGATAGATAGATAGATAGATAGATAGATAGATAGATAGATAGATAGATAGATAGATAGATAGATAGATAGATAGATAGATAGATAGATAGATAGATAGATAGATAGATAGATAGATAGATAGATAGATAGATAGATAGATAGATAGATAGATAGATAGATAGATAGATAGATAGATAGATAGATAGATAGATGTTCTATCTATATAAGATGATTTAAGTTACTTATCTGGGTTACTCCTGCAACAGTCGGTTTGATTTGCTTATGAATAACTATTAATAAATGTTAATATCAATTATTAACAAAGGTAGTAATTTTGATTAAAATGACCAAATCAGAGCATCACATGATTACCAGGAAATAATAGCCAAACGTTCTCAGTAACTGTCACTTATTGTGTTATGAATACCTACCTGTTGAGGTGTGGTATAATGGGTTGATCACCTGCAAACTGCCGATGATTCAGGAAGACGCTGTAGAGGCGGAATCTGTTGAACAAAGAAGGATTTTATTTCAACAAAGGCCCACATCACAACTTACAGACTGGTGTACCGATCCGGAGGCATCTCGTTCTGAACATTGAGGAAAAAGAAGAAATCAAGGAGTGAATTTGTGCACTGGTGTTCTCAAACACAGGGGGAGATGACTAACCTGACTCTCGCCAGATGTGCCACATGTGTGGAGCTCTGTGGAACGACATCCATCTGGCACAATAATTATAATTATTATAGTGGATTCTGACAAAACAGATGTGATAGCAGATGCTACGCTACGCTATTTTGGTTCAGCTGTAGGCTTGGGCACTTCTTACCTTTGTCACAGCTGTATGTCCCATCTTAAACCATAATACCGCAAGGTGATTGGCCGACCCATGCTATATTACTTGACCTCACTTATTAGAAAAGTTTTTGAGTCAAACAAACCCTAATGGAGAAGGTCAAGGGTCACCTCAACCCAATACAATTTGCTCACAGGGTAGAAGAGGGGTAGATGATGCTACAATTAAATTTCTTAACTGCCAACAAGTGCAAGGCTTTTACTTGTAGACTTCTCTTCACCTTTTAATACATGTTCTACTTTTAAACTATTGTCAGATTTTAATCTTGATGCTTAAATGGTGAAATGGGTGCTGGATGTTTTGTTTCACCTTGTTTCCCACAGGTGGTCAAGGCAAATGGTGTTCTGTCTCAGAAGAAGTGGCCCTTCCAAAGGTCCTCCACATGGGTGCATTCTGGCTCCCATATTGTACGTTCCTTATACAAATGACTGTAGGAGCAACAGAGATAGGCGTCTACTTACATCTGCAGATGACAGTTTTAATCAGTCTGCTCCAAGAAGGAGAGGTTTTGTCTTCTGCTTTGCAGAACTCCTACTGACAAAAAGTTTTTTCCCCCCTTTATTTTTAAATAATAATTAATACTGTCTTTAATACAAGAAAAAGTTAAATAGCAGAGGGCCAGCAGGGATGGCCTAAAATGGTTCTGGGCCTGGAGAGATTGAGTGACAAATTTCATCTTCATCTTTCTTTTACAGCAGCTCCCTAACTACCATTAGTACACAGAATTTACTCATTTAAATGGGGCAATCTTTGTAGATCAGACTTATTGCTCACACTGTTGTTTTCTGTACATGCAATTTAGCACTCCTTATTTGACTTTGACGACCATGCCCTCACTGTGACATCTGTGATTGTTGAATCACATGCGATTTTGGCCGAACCTGATCGTCCCCTCTGATTCAGGCTCCCCAGGGCCAAAGGTAACAGGTATAAACGTTCATTTATAAACACAGCAATTAGAATTAGATGGATAAATCTGCACTAGGTGCACTGATAACAGTTTTCCTGCACCAACTGAAGATTTTTATTTTATTTTATATTGCTATTGTTATGAGTGTTGTATATGTATGTTGTCTGTCACCCTATACTGCAAAACTAATTTTCCTACTGAGGGACAGTAAAAATGACTCCAACTCTGACAACCATGCACTGTACTCTGATTCAGATGAACCGGGGAGGGTGTCCAGTGGTCAGTGAGTCGTGTAGCGGGTCCGATGAACAAAGCAAATGTGGCTGGTCTTATTCTTGGCCAGGCAACAGTCACCAGGTACACAAACAGCAGACCGGATGTATTTTGGATCCAAGGTTACTTTGAACTTACAGTCTTTTTACTCAGGTATTCTGGGGCAGTTCGGTCCTTATTTCCTCTCACGGCTGGGCCCAACACTTCAAACATCATCATCAGCTGTATTGATTATAAACAGGATGTGTCTCTAAAAACAGATCTGTTAACCTAAATCCATCGCCTAACATGCCTGTTCCTGTCATGAATCGTGAGCTTTTAGCAGGACCCAAATGCAAAAAGGACCTTGTAAGCTACATGATCAAGGTAAGAATTAAAGAGAAAAACACAAAAACAAATTTACAGCCGGCTAAATGGCGAAAGCAAGTGGAACAGAGCCACAGAGAGTAATGTGGAGTATAACAATGGAAGAAACCACCAATGACGACCAGGCAACTTATATACGGGGGGAAAGGAGCGGAGACAAACATGGCAACACAGCTAGGCATAATCAGGTGAGAAATAAGGAACAGCTAAGATCAATAAAGGCAGAGAACAGAGGGTAGGGAGGGAAACACAGAGAAGAAAAACAGGAATAGTACAAAATATACAAGGAAGGGACCAAGAACTTAATTCACAAAAGTATAAAGTAAAATAACAACAGCAAGAAAATATAGATGAGAAACCCAAAAACACAAAAACCTAATGATTTTGGTTCAGGTGTGCTGGAGCAGAGACATATCTAAAACATGTAGGAAAGTGGGTCCTGAGGAACAGGATCGTAACCAACTGGTCCAGGTAACTTAACAGTAAAGAAATCTAAACACAAAAGTAAATCAAAAAATCCAAACATCCAGAGATCTTGGCAGGTTTCGCTTAAAGATCGAATTTATGTCAGTCAGTGGAATACCATCGAGAAAATCAGTTGCCTGTCTAAGTTTTCTATTCCATCATTTATGTGTCTCATATATCCATGAGGTATCAATTATAAATCAACTTTCCATCAGCTGGCTAACAAATGTAATAAAGGCTCACTGTATAAAACAAATCAGTCAGCTGTACATCTCACAGAAACGTTGACAATAACTCCTTCATGCCAATAACCTACGTGAAGCCCTACAAATGTCCAACATGGGGACAGTGATTATCATCGGTATCTGGGACGGTTAGTGAACTCAGATATTCAAGAGATGCATTGATCGGCTAGAGATCAGAGCTGGCCATCTTTCAGCCGATTGATTCTTCTCAGCAGATGAAATTTGGAGAAATCCATTTTCTTCCCACTAAAATTCAATAAGCCTATGAGCACACACATTCTTTGTGTCAAGAATCAGAGACAGATGGACCCAGTATTCAGCCAGACAAGCAGTGTGAGTGAAAAAGCAGGTTTAATGGAGGCGATCTTGACAATACAGGGGCAGGCAGGCTCAGTGGTCAGAATGACAGTCCAAAAACGGTACACAAAATGGCTCTCTTCGAGGTCGGTCGGTTTTTCTTCAGCTCTCCAGAGCTCCTTATCTGCTATTACCCTGCCCCCCTCTCTCCTGCTATTTGCTTCGTTTTGTGTCTTTTGTGCCATTTCTTCATAGCAACCGAAAGCTCTAAGGAAATTATGGATCTCGTCAGCTGGTCTCTCAACGTTATTGATCAAATTTTTTCAACTGGAAAGCAAAGGACCGGGGAGCGTGCCTGTCCCGACGGAACTTTTTTTGCGGGATACATCTTGGACCCGTGGGAGAAATGGTCCACGGTGTGCCTCTCAATTCTTTCTGTTGAGGATGTCGAAGATGTCTACTTATTCGGATTTACGATACTTGTATTACTTTTTTTTGGATATCTAATGTATCAACACCTTCAGAAGCTGCTGGCGGTCAACATGGCCCTGATTAGACTGCCGGCGGCAGTCGACGTGATCACTAAGGCGTTGAATGAACAGAACGGTAGGCTTGATAAGCTGACTGCGGTGGTGGTGCACAGAGGTGAGATGGGATAAAACCTGGAAGTGTGAACGTTAACTAGCCCATCCATTGGAATATTGAAATTGGATCCAGGAGACAGCGACGAAAAGACTCTAAAGCTGAAGGAAAAGTTGGTTTCAGCTTGTTCTCATAACAAATTCAGTTTTTTTCAAATCAGACTTCCCACTATCAAATTCTCCCTGAGTTGTTATGGCGACATCGCACAAATCCCCTGCCCCCCCCCCCCCCCCTTCCCTGCTGACATCTGTGGATGTTTCTCTGAACTGTTGGCTGCCGGATAGACCAAGGACAAATGTATGGAGCCAGAAGGGTCTCGATATTCACAAATGCACATATGTGATTAATACATGCACAGGACAAGATCCATGCATGCACAGCCCGATTCATGCAAGCACAAAAAAATCCACAAATGCACAAAAAATCCACGCACACACAGGACAAGATCCATGCATGCACAGCCCGATTCATGCAAGCACAAAAAAATCCACAAATGCACAAAAAATCCACGCACACACAGGACAAGATCCACGCATGCACAGCCCGATTCATGCAAGCACAAAAAAATCCACAAATGCACAAAAAATGCACAAAAAATCCACGCACACACAGGACAAGATCCACACATGCACAGCTCTGGTCTTTAAACTTCACTGCATTTGTGTGTGCATTTTTGAGACTCCTCTGCCGTGCGCTGATTCACGCGTACATTTTTTTAAACAGAGAATGGTTTGCAACCAATCAGAAGCCTCCCTTGTATAAGCCAATCACTGGAAAGTACTCCACGTGGGGTGACTTACTCATAAGCCAATCACATTCAACCTGTTCAGGATGCGCGTAGTATGAGCACAATGCGCTCTCAGACCACTGACAACGTCAGTGGAGCGGTAGGTAAAACATATAACTTGATATGCTTAGCTTGTTGTCTGCTTGGTATGATACTTTGTTTTATTATTACTTTTAATTGGTTTATTAGTACAACTGCAGCATAGTTCCTAAGGGATACAGAGAAAGAGATAGTTTCATGTCAGGTTTTAGCGGGCAGCAGCCGTTTTTCTCCCTCTCTCTCTGCAGGTGGTTCCTCATGAGCGGAGGCGCCGAGCAGCAGGTGTCCGCCTCCGGCCTCGCATTATGTGGAAACATAAAATGTTGTTGCGTTTTCCTTAATGTTGTTGCGCTTTGCTTAATGTTGTTGCGCTTTGCTTAATGTTGTTGTGTTTTCCTTAATGTTGTTGCGTTTTCCTTAATGTTGTTGCGCTTTGCTTAATGTTGTTGTGTTTTCCTTAATGTAGTAGTGCTTTTAGATTTGTAGTTGTGGTTTGCACTTCAGGGCCACCGTAGGAAAAGGCAAATACAACTAAACATGTGACCCACCATTAATTTGAAATAAAAGACTTTGCTGTGCTGATTACCTCCACTGTATCTTCCTTCTTTTTAGTCAAGCTATATCATTTTTCTGTGTTTAAAATGTACCATCCAAAGCACTTCCAGCCTTACTTCTTAGCCAGCCAAGAGATTTCTTTAAAGTAACTACAGCAGGATGTGGAAAGCACAGCAATCCACTTGGAGTGCAGCCACCCCAACATGAAAAAAACTCAGAGCTGGCACGTTCAAAACAAAACCTCATCTCAAAATTCAAGGGGGCACATCAAGATTTGCACGTGACCGGGTCACTCAAGGACACCCACAGCTGCTCCTGAAGCCGCTCCATTGATGTCTTGGCCTTGGTGCTGAAACGTACAGGTAAATGCCATGGCTGACAGATAGCGGGTAGCATCTCTGTGAGCCTCAGAGCATCAAGCTGCATCATTTCTCTGCTTCTGTTCTCCCTGCTGCACATCTGGTCACCTGTCTGTCAAACTGCTGAAGTTCGCACTCGACTCCACGCACCCTCTTTGGCGTCAGAGTCGGCCTGCAGTAGTGAGATGGACCATGTGATGTCCTGATGCAGCTGCAACGACCTGGAGCTCAACACTCTCAAGACAGTGGAGATGATAGTGGACTTGAGGAAGGACCCATTCCCCCCCCCATACCCCCCCCCCCTCCCCGTCATCCTCTGTGACACTCCAGTGAACTTTGTGGAGTCCTGCTTCCTGGGCACCTCCAGTAGCAGAACATCAACTCCCTCCCAGAGAAGGCTCAACAGAGGACTTACTTTCTACGGCAGGTGAAGGAGGTTCACCTTCTAGGGAAGAAGATGGTGAACTTCTACACTCCCAATGATGAGTGAATTCTTACATCATCTGTCACAGTCTGGTTTGCTAGAGCCACGGCATGGAACAAGGCCAAGTAGCAGCGGACCGTCCACTCAGAAGAGAAGCCGATTGACTGCAACTTCCCATCTCTCCAGGAAATGTGCATCTCCAGGACAGTAATTTCCTAGTCCGACAAATAATATATATATTTTTACTATTTTAAAAGGTTTTTGTTTTGTTTGACAGCATATCTTCACCTCAACCTGAAAGAGTTTTGGAGCAGCTGCAGAATTGTGATGAAGCTGTTTCCAGTCCAAGTTCACATCATAACAACGCCGCATTGGCGCCACCAACTGCTAGCATTGTCATGGCTAGCTAGCTCCACACAACAAAACACCTTTGAAGGCGAGTAACATTATGTTGTTACTGCTTGGCCAGTCTCTCTATCTGCTTAAAATGTTGTTCTTTATTAGTTTAGTCATTGGGACAACATTTCCCCCTGTCGTTGTCCCTGTAAAACTCTCCAACCATAGATGTTTCGTGGGTTCATGGCGGACGAGCAATGTACTCTTATATCACTGCCTACTTTGTTTGTGCATTGTGTGAAGGGCAAGCAGTTTTGATGTTTAAAGGGGATTCGTGGGTACTTCCATTTTAAATTCTATCTAATCCGATTTAAGCTTGCTGTGTCTTTTTCTTCCTTACATTCCCCCTCTTTTAAGTTAAAGTCACAAGACTGTTTGGCCCTTACAGAGGAAGGCTTTCCCCAAACGCCTCTGACCCCTCCATCTTCCAAGAAAGCATGCCGTTCCATTTACACACACACCTTCTTTTGCTTAAATGATCACATGGCAGACAGGGTGCCAGGCAAAGCAATGAAATTTGAGCCAGCAGCAGCTGGACTTGGGAGAGAAACGGATCTCATTCCAAGGTGACGCTACATGTCATAAAATAGAGGTGGGTAGAAAAATCTTTCCCAAATGATGACCCAGAAATCGTGAGGCCGAGGATACCTACCCTCGGCTTAAAGGCACAGGTGGATTGGAACTGCTGAGAATCTCAGGTGCCAAAGGAAACCATAACGTGTGCACGACCCCAGGCCCAGACGCTGGATGTACAGAATGATATCTCTGCAGGTCATTGGGTGGACTTGGACAAGCATTAATCTGTATAAGGCCACGGCAAAACAGCATTACTTTGGAAGAAGTAAGTAATGGCTTGAGTCATGATGTGTTAGTTTATGCGACATTATTTACCACTTTACCGGCACTATTTTCATGGCAAAATTTCCATCTGCAGTCGACGGATGTTTTTGAGACAGACACCAACAAGTAATTGCACACTCGTGGTTGCTATTGGAGACAGAAACAACTGAAATTATTGGTCAGATTACTTTGATTGTCAAGCGGTTGGAAACGTGACTGCAAACATGTGACTATGCTCCTGAATAAGCAAATAAGTGGATGTTAGATAAGAACTTTGAATACTGTATCATATCAATAACTTGCTTCTTTTAGCCCTAGGTTGACAAATTATTGTGACACCAGATATGTATATATATTTTTTTTCTGTCCATGTTTTTAGATCCTGATTAGAATAAAAATACCTTTAAGGATCCCAGAGGGAAACTCATCTATCTGCCATAGCTCATCTGTCAGCACACTTGGCACCCTAGATGCACCTTGGCAGGTGCATGATTGAAATATGCAAGAAATATATTTTTTCTGTTCCATATTTTCTGTAGGGACAAACAACTGTGATGCTAACATTCCTTTAAATAAAATAAAAAATATATTTCATCAAGTGTGCAAGGTTGGAATCCTTTCAGCTTTTACAATGTAGAGTATTTTTGTGAACAACCGTGTATGTCATCCACACACGATTGGAAGCTGGACTCTCTGCATCTCACAAACCACTGAGTGGTGCTGAACCTCAGTGAATAACTGAAGGTAATTAACCCCTAGTCACAGAACAGGAATAAAGTTAGCAACGTAAAAGGAAAAAAAAAAGTAAATACATGCTGTTTTAAGGATGACATTTTCTGCCTGTTGATTTACCGGCTCCTTGCAAATGGGTATTTTTCAGAGTGGAAATATGAACAGGAGTCAACCAAGGCAGCCTGCCTCTACAAGGCTTTCACAGGATGAGTCCAGAAAGGCAGAGGTCTTGCAAACAGTCCGGCAGGAATCCAAAGATCAGGAGAGATCACGTATCTTCTTTTGTTATGATCTCTAGTAACCTGGCCACCCAGATTGATGATGTGCAGCACCCTACGTTCCACACATTCTCGTGTGTTTGTGAACGCACAAATACCACAAGAATTCCTCTTGCAGGCAAGGTTATATCTCCAGGTGTTTGGGCTTTGATTTTCTTTTGTGTATGTAGGCATTTTGACTATGTCCTTGCTGTCATGTTCTCATATTCATGTTATTTCCTTAGGCCTATTATTGTTAGGTGTTTTTCCTGTTAGTTTATTCTTGTGTCCTTTGTACGTTTAGATTTGTATATAGATTTGCTATGCTTAAAAAACATTGCAAAACTTAATAATCAAACATTTCAGAATGTTTCCTATAAGGGTTTTCCTAAATAATCACCTGAAGTTTGTTTTTAGCTGTTTGTTAGACGAAGTGCATTTTTTGTGTTTGATCTTAGGAAGAATGATGGGCCATTCACTCATTTATTCTTGACGGACCCTGCATTGTCTGGCACAAGTCTCGCAATCGTCCATGTTCTTATTGGTGGCTCACCTGAAACGACTACAATTCAGATTGAGGATTGCTCCAATATTGAGATCTGCAGGACCATTCCGCTTCATCCTTTGGTACCAATAATTGTCAGTAGGCCACCGTTTCACTCAAGTACAGATGTATGGCACTCAGTTGAAAGACTGAGAGAACATTGAAAGAATGTTTAAAAGTCATCACAACAACTTTTTTTCCCCGTGTCGCAGCTCGGTCGCAATTCTGAACTAACCGAACAGGAACAAATATTCTCAGGCTGGCGTTGTCTCTGGAACTGCCAGGTGTCACACCATCCAATCCAAAGTGTCTCCGTGGACGTCTTCCGTTCCATGCCGTGAGCACTGAGTTGACTTTACTGAACATCATAGTGGAAAATGTAGCAAAACGTCTGATGTGAATTAGATTAGGTTTCAAATAAACAAATCTTTTTCTACTGGTGAGACCATCTGAAATGCTTTTTCTACCACAGCGGATATCCTTTTAAAGCTTGTCACTTAAGCTGCCCAGCTTTATATGTTTTATTGGATCTCATCATGATAGGTCATAACACGAACAAGCCGAGGAGTTAAACAGTTGAGGAAAGGGCTCGAGGAGACCATGGCGTGGCTGCTTCAGACTCAATACGCTCATCAGTCCTCTGTTCGTGCCAAGGGAATCAGGAAGTCCTCCCAGTTGTGACGTAAAGCTACATATTCTCACATCTGTACACACAATACTATAGGTTGGTGTTCTTGCAAACAGAAAATTAAGGTTATGAAAATGATTAAATGTAAAAAAGTTCAGAATATTGTGTGTACCAGAGGAAAAAAGTTTATCCAAACTGCACTGTGGATGCAGTCCATTCTAGAAAGGATAGCGTGGCCAGCCGTAGAGGATGATGCGGGGGGATGAAAGTGCTGTCGAGGACCAACGTGGAGGGGTAGGGTGCCTCCGGCCCTTCATTGAAAATGCTGTGTCCTGCAGTAATTGTTTTATCAATTTTCCCTGTTTATACTGCGGTGCACTAAATGCAACACATTGATCTGGAATCATTAACAAATTGTACTTTAGTGTGATATAGCTTTATTTGCTTCATGCTGCCTTGTCAACAAATTATCCTACAAATACACCAGAAATGGTAGCATTTTCAAATTCACATATTCTGACTTCCTGTACATTTGTTGCCATAAAATTGTCTGTCGCAACTCCGCATTAGGCTCTCTCAATTCATAGTTCTGTGCACATGCCATAGATGCAATTATAAGACAACTGTTGCATTTATATTATGTTAGTATTATTTTGTTATAGCAAATGATAATGATAAGTATAAAAAATAGGGGTATAATTTTAGCATTTAGTAAAGTGGAAGTAAACAAAGCAAAAATGACGGGCTGGCTGGGAGGGAAACAAGCTTTTAGGCTAATCAAGTACAGTACTGGGCATTTAAGGGGAGCAACACCAGTATTTCTTAGACTTGATAATGATTGCAACTTTTGTTCAAAGTGTTTCTGTTGCAGCACCTTGCGCACAATGTAATGCCCTCCTCAACGTTTGGACTGGATTGGAAGTCCTGCCAAGAGAAATAACTGTGGAGGTAAACAGTAATCTCCCAAAGTCTTCCACCCATTTTGAAGTGCTGCACCTTCTAGGAGTGCTGCAACAACCAGGAGCCGTTTCTGGTGGATTTACAAGGGTGTCTCAACTCTGACTCAGGTGTTGCTCTCTATTATTCCAAGACTGGATTTGATTTAATACCACAGAGTGAAATTACACAACGGTTTTGTTAAAGCACAGTAGGGTTTTGTTTTGCTTTGTTTTTCTAGTTCTAGTTCTAATCACCTTCCTCCTGTCTTCTTTTTAGAAATCTTTAGACACATCCAGATTTATCAAGGTTGTTAAGGTTGCATTGCAGAGAGAAAAGTTGGATTTAGTTTGATTAAGATAAAAAGGATTCAATATAATAATATAATATAATATAAGGGTTATATATATATATAATATAAGGGTTACTGCTTTTATGAGATTTTCTTCTTTTAGGTTAGCAACTTTTTAAATGTTAATTTTAACAGGAGATTTCGATGTAATGTACTTTGTTGTGTGCCACAAGAGGTAACAAAGTTAGGTGCTATTTCAATACTTTCAAGGCATCAAATTTATGATAAGAAATACTTTTACTGTCCCACAATGGGGAAATTCTTATTGCACAAATTCATTGCGGCAAATTCAGATAAAGATGTAATAGTTCAACAAGAAATACAGCAGCTGATTTACACAATGTGAGAAAAAAGGGCAATAAGCATTATTGTACAAGCAACACCCCAGAGTAGCTAAGCATGTGCAAATGCACATTAGCATCTGAGAGCCAGTGTAAATGATGATCAGATCAGGACCTGTGCAACATTTAGCATGTTGTAAACAAGCTACTGTGAGCTTTTGAGCAACTAGGATGCAGCATTCTCTCACTGTAAGAGCTCTCCAGCTCCATGCATGGGGTGGGAGACATTGTCCATTAGTGATATTATTTTCTTAGTCCTTCTGTCTCCCACCACCTGCACTGGGTCCAGAGGGCATCCCAGGACAGAGCCGGCCCTCCTAATGAGTTTATCCAGTCACTTCCTCTCAGCCACAGATAAGCTGCTGCTCCAACAAACCACACCATAGAAGATGGCTGATGCCACCAGAGTTAAAGAAGGTCTTCAGGATCGCTCCCTGCACTCTAAAAGTCCCCAGTCTCCTCATCAGGTAGAATCTGCTCTGATCCTTCCTGTAAAGAGCACCAGTGTTATGAGTCCAGTCCAGTTTATTGTTCCGGTGAACACCCAGGTACTTAGTCCACTGTACTGCATACCAGTTAACCTGCTGTCTAATCGAACCCTAGAAAGTGCTGATTCAGCTTATTCACCCAGCTCATGTCGCCTACATCCTGGGCATTCTGTTTGTGACCTGAAATTGTTTTCACACTTTTCCAAACATCACTGATGTTGTTGTTTTGCAGCTGAGCCTCTAAAAAACACAGATTTTAAAATTGGGCTAGGCTATTCTACATCAAATTCTTGTCAGTATAGCTGGAGATGATTAAAAGCATTATTTTAGAGCTACTATTGGAGCACTGCCAGTACTTTCCTCTCATGTAGATAGTAATCCTGAATCAGTGTTTATGTGTATTTTTGCACATAAACTTACTCAATTTACTGCTCTTACTCAAATCCCCAGTCAGTCGTTGCAGATGGCCTTTCCCACTGAACCTGGTTCTACTGGAAGTTTATTCCTGTTAAAGGAGAGTTTTCCTCTCCACTGTTGCAGTATGCATGTTCGGGATGAGGGATTGTTGTACAGGTAAAAGCCAGTAAATTAGAATATTTAGAAAAACTTGATTTATTTCAGTAATTGCATTCAAAAGGTGTAACTTGTACATTATATTTATTCATTGCACACAGACTGATGCATTCAAATGTTTATTTCATTTAATTTTGATGATTTGAAGTGGCAACAAATGAAAATCCAAAATTCCGTGTGTCACAAAATTAGAATATTGTGTAAGGGTTAAATTTTGAAGACACCTGGTGCCACAAACTAATCAGCTGATTAACTGAAAACACCTGCAAAGGGCTTTAAATGGTCTCTCAGTCCAGTTCTGAAGCCTACACAAACATGGGGAAGACTTCAGATTTGACAGCTGTCCAAAAGGCGACCATCGACACATTGCACAACGAGGGAAAGACACAAAAGGTTATTGCTGAAGAGGCTGGCTGTTCTCAGAGCTCTGTGTCCAAACACATTAATAGAGAGGCAAAGGGAAGGAAAAACTGTGGTCAGAAAAAGTGTACAAGCGATAGGGATCACCGCGCCCTAGTCAAGATTGTGAAAAAAAACCCATTAAAAAATGTGGGGGAGATTCACAAGGAGTGGACAGCTGCTGGAGTCAGTGCTTCAAGATCCACCACCAAGAGACGCTTGAAAGACATGGGTTTCAACTGCCGCATACCTCGTGTCAAGCCACTGTTGACCAAGAAACAGCGCGAAAAGCGTCTCACCTGGGCTAAGGAAAAAAAGAGCTGGACTGCTGCTGAGTGGTCCAAAGTCATGTTTTCTGACGAAAGCAAATTTTGCATTTCCTTTGGAAATCGAGGTCCCAGAGTCTGGAGGAAGACAGGAGAGGCACAGGATCCACGTTGCCTGAAGTCTAGTGTAAAGTTTCCACCATCAGTGATGGTTTGGGGTGCCATGTCATCTGCTGGTGTCGGTCCACTCTGTTTCCTGAGATCCAGGGTCAACGCAGCCGTCTACCAGCAAGTTTTAGAGCACTTCATGCTTCCTGCTGCTGACCTGCTCTATGGAGATGGAGATTTCAGGTTCCAACAGGACTTGGCGCCTGCACACAGCGCAAAATCTACCCGTGCCTGGTTTACGGACCATGGTATTTCTGTTCTAAATTGGCCAGCCAACTCCCCTGACCTTAGCCCCATAGAAAATCTGTGGGGTATTGTGAAAAGAAAGATGCAGAATGCCAGACCCAACAACGCAGAAGAGTTGAAGGCCACTATCAGAGCAACCTGGGCTCTCATAACACCTGAGCAGTGCCAGAAACTCATCGACTCCATGCCACGCCGCATTAATGCAGTAATTGAGGCAAAAGGAGCTCCAACCAAGTATTGAGTATTGTACATGCTCATTTTTTTCATTTTCATACTTTTCAGTTGGCCAACATTTCTAAAAAATCCCTTTTTTGTATTAGCCTTAAGTAATATTCTAATTTTGTGACACACGGAATTTTGGATTTTCATTTGTTGCCACTTCAAATCATCAAAATTAAATGAAATAAACATTTGAATGCATCAGTCTGTGTGCAATGAATAAATATAATGTACAAGTTACACCTTTTGAATGCAATTACTGAAATAAATCAAGTTTTTCTAAATATTCTAATTTACTGGCTTTTACCTGTATAGTCAATGGCTCCACTCAAATACCTCTATTGCTTAAGGACTGTTTAGCCAAAGCGGAAGTGTGTCAGCCGTCCCTATTATAAGTGTTTGAAAAATGCTGTCAGTAAGGAAGGAGATAGGAAAAGGAGCCCGCATGCTTCCTCTCGCAGATAATTTAGCATGGGAACCTCTGTTCCTTAATGGCGCTAAGGAGCTATAAGGAATCCCACAATCCTTTGCGTAAACATGACGTACAAGCACAGTGGAAACGAAAATGGCCGGAGAGAAGGGAGCGTGCACTTTGTCATTAATTTTCAGAAGGCTGTAGGTCCGGATTTGACTCACATCATCGTTTCCGTCACATAATGAGGTCGGAGTTAAAGGATGTCCGAAATCGGCACAGCAGTCCAAAGCTCCTTTCATACCCATGATAGTGTTCTTTGACCACATGAATGGTTAAGGAACAGGTGCTAGGAGCTATAATTAGACATATTCGGATGGAGCCAATGACTCAATGCAACCTGCCTGGTTTCCTCATTCAGAAAACTTTTTAACCAATCTGTATGATTTGATAGAACTGACTTTGTAAATTACCTTGAGATGACATGTTTTGTGAATTAGTGCTATACAGGTAAACTGAATTGAACTGAATTATTTGTGGGGGGAAATTAGCATTTTGATGTTTTTTCTTTGGAATCCGGACAACTTTAAACCGAGGCAAGCATAAAAACTGCCATACAGTTCAAACAAAGACTTAATTATTCTAATTTACAATACAGATTGTATAAAACTCAGTGTCTATTTCAGAAATCTATAATAAATAGTTATTAACAACAACAACAAAAAAATTAAATCTTAACAAAATATCCAATTTTTTGTGGATTCAGTGTTACGTATTGGATTGGTGCTAATGCCAATACCACTGTTTACATATGTGAATATTTCACTATCAACCTGTATAAAATCTAATTAATAAATGACTGGTATCGGTCAACATTTCGTCCAACGCGTGTTGACATGTCCTTCCAACACTGAAGCGTCGCCGTCTCGGTCCCGTTCAGTGGCGTCGTTCCGCGCGAGATCTCGTTGCTTCCAGCAGCGCTGCCTCTCTCGCCGCTCCACCAACTTGTCACCAAAGATGGCGATTTGCTGAGTGCTCATGGATACACACATTTGTCGGCTAGCTGTTATCCTACCCGAAACACCAACTTTAAAAACAAACTAAGTGCTGAGCGAAGCAACCCGTTTCTCCGTCGGAAGGAAATCTGACAGGACGTCGTCCGCCGCTACCATGCAGATCACGCTGAAAACGCTGCAGCAGCAGACCATTCAGATTGAGATAGACCCCGAGCAAACGGTGAGCGGCTATTTGCTAACTAGCATTGCTAGGTGCGGGACTTTTGTTGTAGCCCGTGGCGTGAAGCCTACAGTTTTGCGTGATGCACATAGTCGCGTAGTGTCGGTGGGGTGGGGAGAAAACGGGACGCATTTACCGCACACTGGCACCCCTCCTTAAATTCCCGAAACAACGCGACACCTTAAAAGCGGTACGGGCTAACTTTAGCATGCTAATGCTGCTACCGTTAGCTTGTCGGCTCAGCAACAAAGTCCCACCGACGCCACCGTAAAACTTGTCATTTGTCGTTCTAACTTTGTCACCCGGGTATGGGGGGCTGCTGCTCCTTTTGTACCACCACGCGGTAGAGTTTGTTGGCCTGAAAAGCCAAGACTTCCAACGAGGGTGAAGGGGGGAGGGGGCTAATGCTCATGCTTATGACTCTGCGATTAGCTGTGCTGCTAGCACAGTGGGAAGCTGGCTCGGCTTGCTAACATGCTCTCATATGTGGGGTGTATCATGTCGCTAAATGAGCAGCCAGGCTTCGCTGCTGTTGTATTACCCATCGGGTCAAGCCGGATATAACGAGAGGCGCGGAAATGCACATGCACGGTTAGCGCGCAAAGTGAAGTTTTAATTTAATAAAAGGCCAGTCACTGTGGAAATGCAGCTGAGCTGTCTTTTAATGAGGCTGCAACTGACTCGCTCGACTTGGATCTCTTGTTTGTTGGCAGTCTGAGGAAAGGGCCATCAGGCTTTGAACCCCACAAATGTGCTCTCTCGGTCTGGAAGGGTGTACATGTATGCAGAGGGGCCACAGCAACCACAGATGAGGTTATGGTGGTCAGATGAGGCTACAGAGCGTTTTTGGCCTTCACGAGAGAACGTGTGGCGGAGAACTAACGATGCTCACCACTTGGGTTTGAGAGCCGTGTTGAAACTCTGGTCTTTAGGGGCCCGGTTCCTGCAACTTTTGGATAAGCCACTGACTTACATGGCTGGAGTCCCCTTTTCAGCATGCAGTCAAACTCAGAGTCCTATTGAGGAGCAGATTATTAGATCAAGGTGCGTTTGGAGCACAGGCGCATCAGAAAACGGCAGGACCGGAGAACTGGAGTTTGAGACCACTGCGCCGAACAACCGGCTGGTGACGCACGGGGGTGGCAGGGTCATGCTGCGGGCGCGGAAGCTGGTCGGTGTTGGTGGGGTTGATGCGTGGAGCCAAGGCAGTCTGTCGGAGGTTGACGTACGTGGGAGGACGGCGGGGGTTCACCTTCCAGCGTGACGCCATATTTCTGTGTTCTAATGGCTCAGTCAAAGTTCAGGCCTAAATTGTAACTGAGGAAGTGTTGTTTGAAGGGGCTGAACACAAATCGCACGCCACGATTCTTCTGTAGTTGCAAAAAACTGGCTATCGTTTTCCTCCCACTACGAAGTCCCCGCACTACTTTCTGTTGGTCTAGCACGTGCGATCCCAAATAAAAGACATTAAAAATGTGAAAAAAAATAAAGACTTTTGTTGAACACTGTAAAATAATGAAATAGCTGCGATGTTCTGACAAACGGAACAAAAGCGTTAGAGCATTTAGAGTTTCTGTATGTCGCCCTAAATAACCTCCTCTCTCTCTCCTTCTTTTTATCGCCAGGTGAAGGCCTTGAAGGAGAAGATTGAGGCTGAGCGGGGAAAGGACAACTTCCCCGTGTCGGGCCAGAAGCTGATCTATGCTGGAAAAATCCTGCAAGATGACACGCCCATTAAAGACTACAAAATTGACGAGAAGAATTTTGTTGTAGTGATGGTGTCTAAGGTCAGATTAGGTCTTACTTTACACCCTGCTTGCTGTGATGATTAGATGTCAACATGGTGCTTTCTGCAATGATATTTTAAAGGCGGTCTGTTTTTATGCGCTGAGCTATTTTAAAGCCTGGTGATAAACGGCTGTTCCAACACAGGGCTCCTAAACAACCTCGAAAAGTAAGGAATCAGCTTTAATAATTTTCCAGGTCTGGGTATGCAGGGGAACAGGAAAGTTGCCCTCCCTCCCGTTCTGTGTCGCATCACACCTTGATTTTAATATTCTACCCATTAGTGCAAAGCTTGAAACCTTTCAAAGGGAGTCCCTTCAAGTCCCTTACAGTTAAAATAAACACTCAAAAAAGCATAAGGATCATAAAAACAACTCATTTAAAAGACCAAGTTTCAATTTAAAAGCTCTCGCGGATGTTAGCTGTCCACATTTCTAGTCATTCTGCAACATAGTCCATGAAAAGAGGTGCCGGATAGGGAAGAGGCGTTTTGCCCGTTTGGCACGGTCAAATGGAGGTGAAAGCAACAGGAAGACGCAGGAGGAGCTGTTTTCTGCACAATCAGCTTTCATACGTACGAAGGCAGTAGTCCAAGTACTGCCATAAATATATATGTAAAAACAAAAAAAGAAATGGGTGACTGACTGGTCCCTGTAGTGAGCAGAGCTGGCCATCCCACCCTAGAGTATAGCTCTCAGCGACGAACCAGAGAGCAGCGGGATGAGCGGTGTCCACCATGTTGAGACGGCGAGCAGAAGCAATCGGAGAGGAAAGATCTGTCTCCTCATGTGTGCTTATTCAAAAACCCCATTTGGGCAAATATCATTACAGGATTTATTGTCAGCGTAACGGGGGGGGGGGGGGGGGGGCTCCGGCCAAGGCCTGGGTTTGGTGGTGGTGGTTGTTTCGCCGCATCGGTATTCACGCAGAGGAGCGTTGTGCGGTGCTGCTGGAAGGGGAAGCCCAGACGGAAACCCCGTCACTGAGCTGGTCCTCAACGTAGTGACAGCTAGCGCTAGCTTACGCTGTTCGGGAGGTTTACAACCTCGCTGATGCACATTCAAGAGCTTTACTGACCGCTCCATGTTGCTGTCAAGCATCCATGTCGTATCGTTAGCCTAGCACCTAGCGCCGTCGCGCTCATAACGCTCTAATTTCAGCATTATGAAACAAAATGCCCCGCCTTTTGGTATGTAGGCTACTTTACATTTATACTATATGAACCAGTCAAACGACCCTTTATCACTCTGGAAATTGAAAGCTAATAGTAGCAATCTGTGCTTTGATTATTTGGGCAGCCTATAGGTAAGATTTATTGATTCAAGGTAGTCCTTTATAAACAAATGTACAGAATGATGTTAAAAGTAACCATAAAAAAATCTTGAAAAGGATAGATTTTTGTGCTCTTAAGTTTTGTAGGAGCCCTGTTAACAGAGCACTATTGGCCTAGTGTATTTTTTTTTTATTGTTTTGTTTCCGTTTCGTTAAAAATGTTTTGCCTATTTTTGACTTCATAAAAGGCTAAGCCTGCAGCTCCAGCCTCACCGCCCGTCTCAGAAGCCCCCAAGCCCCCCGTACAAGACTCTGGCTCCACTTCAACACCCGCCCCAGCCACAATCCCGGCTCCAGCCCCGGCCCCTGCAGCTGTCCCCATTTCTTCAGAGGAGGCCCAGCCGGAGCCAAATACCGCAGCCACAGAACCACAGCAGCCAGCCAGGTATGACCTTGTTCCAGCATGGACCATGTGGAGCTGTAATGACCCCTAAGAGAGAGTTTTATTCATTTAAAGAACTGATTCAATTTTGATACGGTGATGAAAGTGTCTAAATCCAGGAGGCAAGCTGTGACATTCGATGGCTCTACTCTAAAATGTCATTTTAGGAGAGTAATAATCCGCTAACTTGCTTTTTGACCTCATTTAACCCGTTCTTTGCTATCCAGAGCAGCAGATTCAGATGCATTTCTTAACTTGAGTTTTGTCTGTAGTCAAAGATTCGGTCAAATTAAATTTTTTTTTGTTGTCTAAGCTTTAACAATTTACTGATTAAATGCAGGACTGCTGGGTTTATTACGTTTATTCAACAAGTTTAGTGTCAGTTTCAGCGGTGAGAAGGTGTAGGTCGATCTGAGACACAGTACAAGTTGTTTTTTACCCACAAAGTGAAACAAAAATGCATTTGCGTTTAAAACATTAGAGTAACAATTATTTTACTGCTGCTAAAATAATACAATGTTGCTGTTCTAATTATTTTATCTATAACATATTTAGTAGACACAAGTCTACCAGGCTGATATTAGCTGTGTATCTGCTCGGTTAGCCACCCTGCAGTCAGCTGCTTTACAGACGTGCTGCTCATAGCGTGCCAGCAGCAGATATTAAGCAGCATCGCTCTAAGAACGATGCCGACTGGTTCTTTGGTTTCAGCACCACACCTGTCCGTGTTTTTCACCACCGGAAATTCTTACAGACGACTGGAAGCAAGGTAAAGGTGTGTCCGCCACGCTCTTTCAGCCAGATGACAGGCGGTGCAGCAGCGGTGACTGTGTTACTGTTGGCTGCACAAACCATAGATAATTCACTCCTAGAATGGGTAGCAGATCAGATCTTTGCTATTTCTGTTTGAAATCAAGAGTGAGTCAGCAACTCCCAAGGTTTCTTCAGGTTTTGATCTCTTTCTTGACATATTCTCTGAGGTTCTCAAAGACAAATGCTAGTTGGTGTTTAACATGCGACTTTTCTGCTACTCTAAAAATAGCCTGCTGTCTCATGCTGGAGTTTTCCAGTTGTAGCCTAAATACAGGTGCTGGTCATATAATGAGAATATCATGAAAAAGTTGATGTTTTTCCTGCAATTCCTTTCGAAAAGGGAAACTTGTATATTATATTCATTCATTACACACTGATATATTTCTCGTCTTTATTTCTTTTAATTTATATAATTATAACTGACAACTAATGAAAACCCCAAATTCAGTATCACAGAAAATTTGAATATTCTGCCGCACTCTAATCTGCTCATTAACTCAAAACACCTGCAAAGGCCTTTAAATGGTCTCTCAGTCCAGTTCTGTAGGCGACACAATCATGGGGAAGTCTGCTGACTGGACAGTTGTTGAAGGCGACCATTGACACTTCGCACAAGGAGGGTAAGACACAGAAGTCATTGCTAAAGAGGCTGGCTGTTCACTGAGCTCTGTGTCCAAGCACATTAATAGAGAAGGGAAGGAAGAGATGGGGTAGAAAAAAGTGTACAAGCAACAGGGATGACTGCACCCTGGAGAGGATTGTGAAACAGAACCCGTTCAGAAATGTGGGGGGAGTCACAAAGAGTGACTGCAGCTGGAGTCAGAGCTTCAGAACCACCATCAGACGTATAAGACATGGTTTCAGCTGCTGCATTCCTGGTGAGAAGCCACTCTGGAACCAGAGACAGCGTCAGAAACGTCTCTCCTGGGCTAAAGACAAAAAGGACTGGAAGCTGCTGAGTGGTCCACGGTTCTGTTCTCTGATTTGGACATCAAGGTCCCAGAGTCTGGAGGAAGAGAGGAGAGGCACAGAATCCACGCTGCTTGAGGTCCAGGGGAAAGTTTCCAGTCAGTGATGGTTTGGGGAGCCATGTCATCTGCTGGTGTTGGTCCACTGTGTTTTCTGAGGTCAAAGGTCAACGCAGCCGTCTACCAGGAAGTTTTAGAACTCTTCATGCTCCCTGCTGCTGACAAACTTGATGGAGATGCAGATTTCATTTCCCAGCAGGACTTGGTACCTGCACACAGAGCCAAAGCTACCAGTACCAGGTTTAAGGACCATGGTGTCCCTGTTCTTAGTTGGCCAGCAAACTCGCCTTAACCACATAGAAAATATCTATGGGTCATTGTGAAGAGGAAGATGTGATACATCAGACCTAACAATGCAGAAGAGCTGAAGGCCACTATCAGAACAACCTGAGCAGCGCCACAGACTGATGGACTCCATGCCACGCCGCATTGCTGCAGTAATCCAGGGAAATGCAGGGAAAAGGAGCCCCCAGTGCTGAACATGTTCATACTTTTCAGCTGGCCAACATTCCCGGAAATTTGTTTTTTGTATTGATCTTAAGTAATATTCAAATTTCCTGAGATACTGAATTTGAGGTTTTCATTAATTGTCAGTCATAATCATCAAAATGAAAAGAAATAAAGACTTGAAATATATCAGTATGTGTGTAATGAATGAGTATACTATACAAGTTTCACTTTTTGAATGGAATTACTGAAAAAATAAACTTTTTCATGATATTCTAATTATATGACCAGCACCTGTATTCTGGAATTGGTAAAACTAAAAAGTAGAGAGAGGATGGTAGCATTTGCCAAAAAGATTAAATTTTGTTTTCTACTCACTTTCGACTTTTTGGATTAATTTTACTGATTAACTATATGGAAGCTATCATTAAATATATTTATTGGAGAAATTCAGTTGAGAATGATTTTTTTTGTCTTCATAAAGTTATTTGAAAAATTTTAAGCCTTTTTAAAAAAAAAAAAAATACAAGTTTCACAACAAATTAGGATGATCTAATTCCTTTTAAGAACGGGAAAATTAAATCCTACCTTCTTTTTAAAAAAACAAACAAAAAGCAGGAGGAATATTCAAAAAAACACTGTCCTTTAAGTAAGGCAAGCCAGCTGACTGGCAGTGTGCAGCAACAGGTGAGAAAGGCAGTGTTGTAAAGGCGTCCTTCAGGGCTGGGCCAGAAATCGATTTTATCCATTCATTCGAATTTGCTACTCCTGAAAATTTTACTTTGGAAAATCGAGATTGTTCTTTGCCAAGGCACTTTCCCGGGCTTCCATGAAACTTTGCACTATATCAGTTTATATAAAAAGATACCTTTTTACCCTAAGACGAGGCTTGGGATTACTTATCTTTTTAAGTTGAAGCCTGTTCTTAGACGTAATACAACTAGCAGCAAACATCTTGTTATAGTTTCATTAGTTAAGACAGCGGGGTCCGCCATCTTGTTTTATAAGCATGTTTTAAAGCTCATAAAAAGTTGCGCTTTGAATTCAGGTCAACTCCCAGATTTGATAATTGAGATAAAAGTAAGTTTGTTAAAAATAAATAATCATTTTAGCAATTTGTTTGTATGAAACACAAGGGAAGAAAATCTATTAATTGGATTTGTTGTAAAAATAAATAAATAAATAAAAATCCTATTTTATTTTTAAGCCAAATCGCCCAGCCCTAGTGTCCTCAGTACAGCCAGTAAGGAAGTCGGCTCACATCCTCTGTCGTCTCATTAAAAGCAATTTAAACTTTAAAACTTGGATAACAAAACATTGTTCCCGTTTTGAAACGGTAACTTTCCAAAGCGGTGAGGGTAACCTCTCCCCTCACTGATGCATTACCAGCGTTCCGTGTTTCGAACATTAGTTCAATCCAAACGTGAATATTTCCCTTATTGTGGTTTGATTTGAGTCAAGTCTACAGCTTGTCCTTGAAAGTGGGCCCTGTGATCCAGTGTCTGGCCTTCATGTTTTGCAGCTCCAGTGGTGGGAGTCAGGGCCTGGATGCCTCCTCAACGCTCGGTAGGTAGCACTCCAGCTAACATCCCACGCTGCACAGCGACGCGTTCAGTTTTTCCAGTTTTCCGACCGTGTTGTTGGCGGTATCGGCGCAGTGGAAGGTTTTATTTTCACGTTGTTGGCCTGCAGCTGTTTCTGCTGTCAGCCGGGGGACTTTACTGGCTGCGGTGCATTGCATACCACTTCTATGTTTAGAGGCTGACAAAAGCGAGCCCTTCCTTGTTGCGGTGTCGCAGAGAGTGATGAGGGGGATTCCCATTTCCTCCTCCGATAGCATGTGCTCGGCTAGAGTAAGAAAACGGTAACTGGCACGCCGCGCTTCAAGCGTCTAACGGAGCGGTGTGTCTGGGTGCTTACATGGAACTTCTGTCACTTTTAGAACCGGTGTCCCTGTAGATCTGTTCATATAAACCCTAAAACACGCACAGCGAACAGAGTTCTTATCTACCCTTTTTGCTGAAATGCGTTGAACTAAAATCAGAATTTCCAGTTATGTACATTATCCTTGATAGAGACTTGAACAATTTGAAGCCTATTGATTCTTTGCTAAAGTATTTATCTTGTCTTGTGGTTAGCTGGAACCACGGCGCCTTGCAAGAGTATTCATTCCCCGTTGCGTTTTGACATGATGTTGCCTCAGAAACTGGAATTAAAAAGGGATTGTTCAATAGTTTAAACTTCAGTGTTCATAAGTGTTTAACCCTCCCAACACACACACACACACACACACACACACACACACAGAGCATGATGCTGCCACCAGCATGTTTCACAGGGAGGAAGGTGTTCTTGGGAAGAAAGGATGTTTTGGTTTGCACCAGACAGCATTTTCTTTTGTGACCAAAAAGCTGAATTTTAGTTTCATCGGACCAGTGCACTTTCCTCCGTACTGTGGAGGAGAAAACTCAAAACATGTCTTCATCTTTTTTAACACTTAAGTTAATTGATGGTTTTCTTTCTGGCCACTTTTCCATAAAGCTCTATGGAGTGTACGGCTTATTGTGGTCCTATGGACAGATCTCTGCTGCGGAGCTCTGCAGCTCCTTCAGGGTGACCTTTGGTCTCTGTTCTGCCTCTCGGATTAATGCCCTTCTGGCCCCGTCTGTGGGTTCTGGGGGGGGGGGGGTCCTCTCTTGGCTGTGGTACCATGTGCTTTCCATTTGAAGGTAGTTGGTCGCTCCAGGGACTTTTAGGGGATTCATAGAAAAATGGGATCGATACATATGCACATGACAATTATACATTTTTGATTTTCTTTTCTCATTTCACTTCCTCACTTAGACTATTTTATGCAGATTCGTCACAAAATAAGGCTAAAAATACACTTAAATTACAGGTTTAAATGTAGCAAAACAGGTAAAAAGCCAAGTAGGGTGACTACTTTTGCAAGACACTACACATGAAAGACCAACACAAGGTAGAGTTGTGTTCTAAACCCATAACGTACTTCCACCTTTTGCTACCGGTTTTGCACACAGAGACTGAAATGTTCGCCTGTACTTATTTGTAGAGTCGCTCAGTCTCAGACAAATTGGAGGAAGATCGTTTGTGAGTGTCGGTTTTTAAGCCTCGCCACAAATGTTCAATAGGATTCAGGCCTGGACTTGACTGGACCATTCTTCCACATGTAATCACACAAAGAAAGTCTCTTGCAGCCTGTAACAGATTTTCTTCCAGGAATGAGCTATATTTAGCTCCATCCATCTCCCCATCATGATGCTGCCACCACTATGTTTCACAATGGGAGTGGTGTGTGCAACCATAAATCTTTCCTTCAACCTTAATTTCTGTTTATAAATCACCACCTCACAGCAAACGTTACCCCACGGCACTTTACAAGACAAGCCGATCCAGTTAATATATAAAGATGTTTAATCAAATCACAGATTCCCAAGTATTCACCAGCTTGTGTCGTTCTGCCAAAGAAAACTCCTATGATTACGTTCCGGGTTTGTGGTTAAATTGTGAAAAGCAAATTCCAGCTTTAGAGGAATGAATATTTTTCTAGTCGCTGTATTTATAGTCATGTTAGTCAGCAGCTCATCTGTGACATTTCAACAGTTTTTGCTAGCATAAGCTTGAAGATGGAGTTAGAAACAATATAACCGTGGAGCTATTTCCATCTGCCCTCGTGTTTACAGTGACTGGAGCCGAGTACGAGGCCATGCTGACAGAGATCATGTCTATGGGCTACGAGAGGGAGCGAGTTGTAGCGGCGCTACGGGCCAGTTTCAACAACCCTCACAGAGCTGTGGAGTACCTCCTCACCGTACGTCTCCCCCCCCCCCCCTCCCCACACACACACACACACACACACACACACACTAAACTACTCTTACCATTTTAGGGAAAACTCCAGATCGGTCTCAATGGGAACATTTTTCTGACCCTGCATGTAGTTGAGAGGCCCGAACTGATCCAGCTGGGATCTTGTTTGTCTCTGTTCTCGATTAGGAGAGTTAGACCACGGAACAACATAAACACAGAAATCCAGCTCAAATCTTTCAGATTTGCCTTTTAAGACGTATTCTCACGGCTGTAAAACTTTGGCTTTCAGTTCTTACCAGAATGCAGGAAGTAAGTGTGTAGCTGCGTGTGTGATTGACTGCAGTCTTTGGTCACCAGGGTATCCCCAGCAGCCCAGTCCAGGAGAGCAACCCACCGGCCCAGGCCCCCACATCTGGTTCCACAGAGCGTCCATCTCTAGCAGAAGGTAGGACGCAGCCTTTTTTGTCTCCTGACTGTGGAGTAAGACACATTTCTGCTGGATTATATTTATGGTTGGCCCTCAGATGAGTCTTGGAAAGAAACAAAAATTTGCCAGTGTTAAAAACCTATTAGGGTGGGGGGGGGGGGGGGGAAGGCGACCAGAGTTAATTTTAAACGGACTAAACCCTTAATATGTGAAAACACCCTTAGTCTGCTCTTATTCACAGTTCTTCTTCAATTCAGAAACGTGTGCAAATGTGCTTAAAAAGTTTGTGTAAGAAGTGGAAAGTTTTCCACAAGGTCTCCAAACTGTCATCACATGCTCCGCTGCTAAATGCAGGAAACACAAAAGAGCTCTGAGGAGGAAAGCTTTGGCTGTTGGAAAATGTTTTAAGTGCTTGGGTGTTCCTGTGTTATGTCCCGGTCTTTTATCCAGTAAATGATCCAATTTCCCCTGTAAACGTTAACACTTTCGTCATCCTTTCTACTTTTGGGTGTCTAAAAGAGGTTAGCACACTGATCACTGGTTCATCAGAGACGGGTGGTTCACGACGATCATTAAGCCGAGCAGCATCCATCTGAGCTCTTGTTCCGGTCATGTCATTCAGATGGGGCGTGCGTGCCCCATGCCTGTCATCCTGTAATGCAGGCAGACCAACGGCTTGTGTTGCTAAGCCTGGAGCTTCGTTAGGGAGCGCAGTAACGTCACAACCGTTCTTCCAACCTGGTGCGGCTCCGTTCTACGCAGCTGGAAGACACACAACGAACACACTTCCATGTTTGTTTGTATATCATCAATAAAGTTTAATAGAATAAACAGAAGCTTCAGATTTATCTTCGGCACAGAAAGAAGTTCAACTTCAGTGTTTTTTAGGGAGATTTGAGGACTCTGTGTCACAGTGCTTGTGTTCTGAATAAGTCTGGTTCATATAAACGTACGTTATGATGGGATTCATTGATTTTTGTGCCTGTATAAATTATTTATTCTGATTTATTTTTTTCGGTTTCGATCCAAACATGTTTCAATCTGGTCAAGGATTTCTTTACGCATAAACACAGCGCCTGCCTTCCTGCTGTTTTTGGTCATCTGCTGTATTCCTGTTTGAAATTTTCAGAATAAGTTTTGTTTTTGCACCCCACTAGGAGAGAACCCCCTTGCATTCCTGAGAACCCAGTCCCAGTTCCTCCACATGAGGCAGGCGATCCAGCAGAGCCCTTCTCTGCTCCCCACCCTGCTCCAGCAACTAGGTCGAGAGAATCCCCGACTTTTACAGGTAACTGCTGTGTAGTTTTAAGGTTTTAACGTGCCTCCTAAAAGTTTGCACACCCCTTGAGGTTATGACCTTAAACTTTTTATTTTATTGAGATTTTATGTGACCAGTCATCACAAAGTAGGGTGTACCTGTCGCGTGGAAGGATAACAATGCAAGGTTTTCAGCTTAGTGTGACATGGATTTGTATTTAGCTCCTTTCACGTTGATACCCCCAGGATGAAATCCATTCCAGTCATCTTCAAAAGCCCCCTAAATTTCAGTCCACCTCAGTTTAAAAAGCGACTCTGGATATATCCCTGAACAGACCATCCTAACGGTGAAACCTGGTAATGACAGCATCATCACCCGTAGCGTCTTGTTTAATGTTCACTGTTCTTACCTGCCTTAGGACAGTGGATGCAAATTAGCTGTTGTTCTAATTCTGGCATATTTACATTGATGCTTTAAAGCTGACATGTTGATGAATGTACATTGTCCTAATTAAAATAAATAAATAAATGAAATGAAATGTTGTGTGGTGCCTGGTCACAGATGACGGGAGGATGGATGCAGCTATAAACTGTCGCACTGGATTGGTAAAATGGATTAATTCACTAAAATTGTATTTATATAGCACCAATTCATGAAACATGTCATCTCAAGGCACTTTCCAAAGTTAAATTCAATCAGATTACACAGATTGGTCAAAAAAATTTCCTATCTAAGGAAACCCAGTAGATTGCATCAAGTGTTGACAAGCAGCATTCACTCCTAGAGAACCGTAGAGCCACAGGGAGAGTCGTCTGTATTGTCCATGGCTTTGCTGCAATCCCTCATACTGAGCAAGCATGAAGCGACAGTGGGAAGAAAAACTCCCCATTAACGGGAAGGAAAACCTCCAGCAGAACCGGGCTCAGTATGAACGGTCATCTGCCTCGACCGACTGGGGGTTAGAGAAGACAGAGAAGAGACACAACAAGAGAGACAAACAAGCACAGAAGCACACATTGATCCAGTAATCTGTTCTACATTAGATGGTAATAGCGGGTGATCTGTCTTCCCTGGATGATGTCACAGTTAACAGAACGTCAGACCAGGTGTACCTACTATGAAGAAAAAAGAGAGAGAGCAAAAAGTTAAAAGCTGAAATGACAAGCAATGCAAAAGTGGAGAACAGTAGAACTCAGTAGTTAGAAAAATAGGCCCTGATGTCCTCCAGTAGCCTAAGCCTATAGCAGCATAACTATAGAGGTAGCTCAGGGTAACATGAGCCACTCTAGTTATAAGCTTTGTCAAAAAGGAAAGTTTTAAGCCTAATCTGGGAGTTGGTTCCACAGGAGATGTGCCTGATAACAAGGATCTGCCTCCCATTCTACTTTTAGAGACCTTAGGAACCACCATCAGACCTGCGGTCTGATAGCGAAGTGCTCTGTTAGGACCTAACAGGCTTAGAAAACCATTTATCATTTTCCGCCCGTGTTCTAGTTTTATGTGTATTTTGTGCTGGTCTATCACATAAAAGCCGTTCGGTCGCTGTGATGGAGGCCGGATGCAAGCGAATGACTCCCTCTTCGTGTTGTGTTTGCAGCAAATCAGCCAACACCAGGAGCTGTTCATCCAGATGCTGAACGAGCCAGTGGGAGAAGGGGAAGAAGTGCCAGAGGTTGGTGAGATGGGGGCGGCAGGCGAGGAGGCGGCACCCGTCAACTATATCCAGGTTACACCACAGGAGAAGGAAGCCATAGAAAGGGTGAGCGTGAAGCCAAAAACAACAGCTCACAGCCCGGGTTTCTGCTCGCTGTTTTTAACAACACCTTTCCTGTCTCCCATCTGTGCGTCGGCGCCCCGCTCCACCCGAGCAGTTAAAAGCGCTGGGCTTCCCCGAGGCGCTGGTGATCCAGGCCTACTTCGCCTGCGAGAAGAACGAGAATCTGGCAGCCAACTTTCTCCTCAACCAGGGACTGGAAGATGACTGAACCGGGAGCAGTGCACTGCGCCCGCCCCCCACCCCCACCCCCCTCCTGCCCCACCCATCCCACCGCTCCCCCCTTTCTCAGCTCAGCATAAAGACTGCACCCCCGAATCTTACTGTACAACCTCAGCTCAAGCAGACAGGAGGGGTGGAGAGGCTCCGGGGAGGGGGGGAACGTGGGGGGTGCATTGGGATGGGGTGGAAGGTCAGATTATTGGGGGGGGGGTGAAAAAAGTGTGGGAGAATGATGAAATCCACGTCAATTCCAATGGAATGAGTGGGGTCAGTTTAGGGGAGATCTATAATCTGGTTTTAGACGCGCTTCGTGAACATTAGGGAGGGGGTGGGGTGGGAGGGGCGGTGTGCGTGCTCGTGTCTGCGTGTGAGAGTACGTGTCTGTGTATGCCTGTGCAAGATGGATACGATACAGTTAGGCTGGGGGGGGGGGGGGGGTAAAAAGTAATCAATCTCGCATTCTCTAAGTTTGTTAATGCTGTAGCGCAGTCGTACGGAAGCACGTTCTCCTCACTGCGCTTCGACAACATCATCAGCGTGTGTAAACTGCTTTGTGTGTACCTCTGTAAGCCTCACATGCGTATGTCCAAGAATGAAATTAGAAGTGATGGACTGGACTGTGCTGCCCTTTTTCTCTGTCTCTGACACCATGTTACCGGGGGTCTTCAAGTCAAACTAGGAACCAAACATCCAGAGCAGGATCTTAGTCATCAGTGTAACGTTCTGCTCCCGTCATCTGAGCTGGCTGCAGGGTCCACACAAACTGTGCCCGCCTCTCAGGTCAACTAATAGAAAAATAGATTATCTATGTTCCAAATGACACTACATATGAAATACTGACAAGTGGAAGTTCCTGTGCTGCTTTCCTATGGCAACGACGCTTTAATAATGAGCAACAAAGATTAGGAGGGTAAAAAAAGGCAGCCGTCCACCTTAAATCTGCACACTGACCTTTAGTCCCAGAATTCTCTGTAAACATTCGGTGTGTCGACTGAGCATGGGCCGGGATCAGATTCTCCTCCTTTTAGAAATGTGCTGATCCGCACATTTATACCGAAAAGGCTCGAAAGCAAAACGGATCTCATTTATATATTAAAAACCGGAAAACCAGTAAGTATTTATGTTGCTCCTAAGAAACTAAACCATGATGATTATTACAGGTGAAATATTGTTCGAAACATTTTATGTTGATTTTAAAACCTAAACCAAAGTACAGATTGTACCCTTGTTGCGTTTCGCTGTCGTTTTTAAACATTTCTTGGACAGAAAGTTATTGCTGTTCGGAGATGGAGACGCCCCGATTGTTTTTGTTTTGTTTTTTTTCCTGGCCGATTTAAGGTCGGACTTACCGATTCCGACTTTCGTATTTTCCCCTTCAGAGTACCGCACATAAAGCAGAAGAGAATGGGCTCCAGGGTCTATGATGTGTTACGGGGTTTTCAATCCACCAATAAATGAAGGATCTAAAAAAGAAATCATCCATGTTTATGCCTCCGTCTGGTTTTTATTCTACAAAACGAAGCCTGAAAGTGACTGGAGATCTTGGCTTTAATCAGCAGTAAAGAGGGAATCAGATTTTTCAGCGTTTGACCTTCCGACCGAGGGAAAACCGCGATCTTTAGCCCATTTATTCAGGAGAATGACCTCAACGAGAGGGATGGGTGGCCCAGACTGTTCCATGCCACGACTGTCCATGTTTTTCACAGTTAGACATCTTTCTATGCAGCAAGCAGGGAGGGGTGTCAGGACTTTGAGCCTAGGTGAAGGGTATAACGGAGAACTTTGAAACGTTAGCCTGACCATGCCCAGTCTGAACACCGTTCTAAACAACGAACCAGGCGGCTCCTAAAAGAGACGCTGTCTTGTGGCTCTTAATGTTTCCTATGCACAGTTTGATTGGTTGGGAGAGATGTTACAAATTGATTAACCAACCAGGCCAGTTAAACCCATCTCGGCAGCAATCAATCGAAGATGGTCCTTCAGTACAGGGACTCCAACGTTTCAAACATCCCTCCTGGCCCTGATTGGTTGTTTCCTCACCATTGTTTACCTGTTGGGGTTTAACGTTTGACCCAGTCCACTTACAAAGACTGGTGCTGTTACACCGAACTGGGATAAATGCAGGAGCACAGCTCCAACTGGATTCAATGCTGACACCGAGGAAGACCTGTGAGAAGCCCATTTAATCCGCCATCTCCGTCATACCTGATCCTCGTGTACACGACTTAATCATCATCTTCCACAGTTTGTTCCATGAAGGTTCGGGAACCTACAAGGTGACCTGGGCCCAACTCTTCCATTAAGTGTTAAAGACTTGATTGTATCTGAGAAATATTGGAATTTGCTTCTGAAAACTACCCCTACCAATGGGATTTCCACTCATCCGGTCTCACTTCAGTGATCTTGGACTTGGAGAAATTGCTTTTTCATTTTCAAAACCTGAGATATAAACGCTAAGATAAACGTATTATTGTAGCTATCTAAGCATGAAGGACGAGGCCCTGGTTTACCTATGAGGCTACAGTTCTCTTGGGTTGATGAAAAGATGCTGTTAAAGGTAACAAGTGCTTTCTCTCTCTCTCTCTCCGTGTGTGTGTGTGTGCGTGTGTGTGTGTGTGTGAAGGCAGTCTTTACCGATTGTTGTCCTACAGCATCAACATGATCTTAGACTATGCTGTGCTACATTAAATATCGGCGACCTTTCAGCTCCCTGACTCTGTGTGCCTTCACATCGTTGTCGTACACATCTCCCTCTGAACACACAGGTGCATCTCAATAAATTAGAATATCATCCAACTTCGCTTCTCTCAGTAATTCAGTTCTGAAACTTATTTTAAATTCACAACACTGGAATATTTCAATTGTGTTCATTTTGACGATTCTTACAGCCAATAAAACCCCAAATTTCAGTCACTCAGAATTAGAATTTCTAATAAAACCAATAAAAGAAAGATGTGTTACAGAGACGTGGGCCTACTGTGCAGTGTGTCCACTCTGGGCTCCTTTTGCATGAAATCCTGCATCAGTGCGGCGTGGCACGGAGGCGACCAGCCTGGGCTTCTGCTGAGGTGTTCAGGAAGCCCAGGTTGCTTTGATAGCTGCCTCCAGGTCGTCTGCATTGTTGGTTCTGGTGCCTTGTTCCTCAGGGCAGTACCCCATAGGTTCTCCACGGAGTTTAGGTTTTGTTTTTTGGTCCAGGTTGATGTTTCAGATCATCAAACAATTTTTAAAACTGGATGAAGATAACCTGAGTAAATACAATAAGCATTTTTTTTTGTTTTATTAAATCCAAATAACTGTTAGAAAGCTGAGCTGAATTTCCCAGTCAGCTCCAGACTTTGTTCCCTGACCTGCAGATTAGAATGAATAACTTAAACTGAGCCTCTCTGACGGCTGAAAGATCTCAAAAAGCAACACATCATCTGAAGAATTCAAAGCACTTGGACCCAACCAGGAGGACTCAGAACATCTAAAGCTCTGCAGGCCTCTGGTCTGGGTTAGGGTCAGAGTTCATGATCCAACAAAGAGAAAGAGAGACGGGACAACATGGCGTCCAAGGCCGAAACCACCGCTGACCCAAGAGAACCTAAAGGCCGTCTCACATATTATCCTAATGATCCCTGAGAATTTGGGGGAAATCTTCAGTGGACCAACGAGACAGTTCCTACCCAGACCACAAGCCCAGTCACGCTTGCTTTATGCAGCAGGGCGACGATCCAAAGCACAGCAGCAACGTCACATCGGAATGATCCAAAAAATAAATCTAAATAATGACGTGTTGGAGAGGCGTAGACTGGATTTAAAACAATTTCAGATTCTGTAGTGTGTGCTTAAACCGCTCATACTGGAAATCCCTCTAACGCGGCTGAACTAAAACATTTCTGCAGGGCAGGGTAAGCCAGGTTCCCTCAGTGCTGACGTTAAAGCTTGTTTTCAGTTATAGCAGACGCTTGATGTCAGTTGTTGCTGCTAGTGGTGGCATAACTAGTTATTAGGTTTATGGTGCAATGACTTTTTCCTATTATAAAAAGCGTAGTTGGGATTTCATTCCCCCTTATTGAATGAAATCATTTGAAAATGTCTTTCTGTATTTACTAAGTTTATCTTTATCCATGATTGAAATTAGTTTCATTTGAAACATCCTTCCATCCATTTTCTGACCCGCTTAATCCCTCATGGGGGTTCCTGGTGCCTATCTCCAGCGTTCACTGGGCGAGAGGTGGGGTACACCCTGGACAGGTCGCCAGTCTGTTGCATTCACACTCACACACACACACACACACACACCTAAGGACAATTTAGAGAGGCCAATTAACCTAACAGTCATGTTTTTGGACCGGAGTACCCAGAGAGAACCCACGCATGCTCAGGGACGAACCTTCTTGCTGCAATGGCAACAGCGCTACCCACTGCACTACTGTGCAGCTCATTTGAAACAAAGTGTCACAAAAGAAGAGAAGCAAAGGCTGAAGGGATCTGTTGGGGGTAAACACTCATCACACTACTGTACTGGCACTTGTGGGCAGTGGGGGATGATGCCAAGTCCTGTAAAGCAGCTTGATTCTGTGTCCGCCACTTGATTTCTGACTGAATCGCTAAATGTCCCTTCAACTGAAAACAGGATATGGAGCACTGAGCAGCTGTCCCGTCCTTTTCCTCAGCCTAGGTAAGCTGCTTCTGAAATTTGCCTTTTACACAAAATGTCTCCCATCATGATGCCGTCCAGATGAGGTAAAGCTGCTGGTGCGGGAAGACGTCAACAGTGCACATAAGATGTCGCGAGGGGTGTCCCCATACCTTTCAAAGCAATAATGCTGGACAACCTCAGTGTGGCGGTCCTGTTGTTGGCCGAGCAAATTCCCCTGCAGCTGGATGAGCTGCCGTCATCCTATCAGCCCATGTGGGGCTGTGACCATGTAGGTTTGGGGGTCGGATGTAGGAGAGACGGGCTGACTTCAACCCCCCTCACAGTGCTGACCCTTTCACAAAACACGCTGAGTCAGGAGCAAGTCCTGGATTCATCTTGAAGCTCTGACTCCAGTTTGGGAATCTCCCACAAACTCTTCAGTCTTCTTCTCTACATAATCCTCTCAAGGCTGTTGTGATCTTGCTGCTTGTGCCCTTTGTTCCACCCGGTTTTCCTTCCTCTCAACTTTCCGTGAACCAGCTTCTTTTGCAATGACCTTTTGTGGTTAACCCTTCTTGTAGAGGGTGTCGAATCAGCAGTCTACCCCAGGGTTGTGTCCCCCATAACAGATTTATATTAAAAATAAATAAAACAATTGCTTTTATCTAACGTACAATTTTCTGAGAAACCGAACTACGTGCTTATAAGCCACAATCGCCTAATTAACAGAAATAAATGCTTGAGATACATCATTGTGTGCATAAAGCAATGAACAAGTATTTTTGAATTGAATCAGAGCTGTTTGATCGGGAGGACCTCTAGTGGGGAGATCTGGCACTTCTTTACAACTTGGACTGGATTCTAAAAAAAACACAAGAAGCAGCACCCATCTATTTTAGGGGTAAAACCTGTTTCTTTAAGGAGCTTTCCTCTGAATAAAAAACGCCATCAAAGACAAACGGGTGAAGCGCAACAGATTCAATCAAATTCAAAACACACAACATGGAGTACGTACTGACATATTTTAAATGAACAAAAATAAACCCGTGAGATCTCGGCCAATATTACATTCATTTGATAACAAACAATGGAACTTTAATATGATCTAAAAAAAAAAATCTTATTTTTCTAAAAACAAAACATTCCATCCTGACTATAGAAAGAGTATTTCATTGCATGATAGTGTTGCACTGCTCTGCACATCTCCAGGTCCGGCAGATGGTTTTGGGTATTTCACTATCTGAACAAAGCTGATCATTTACTTAATTCGTTTGGTTTCTGACATTACTCTGATTTTCGTTATCAGTGGCCAGTTTATCGTCTGATGGACATTTCTCCACAATCCCTAAATAAACCGGATGCCCATAAATTCGGAATACCATGGGACATGTAGACGGAGAAAAATTTACAAATGAGGTTCTTCTTATAGCTCAAAAATACATTATTAAGAAGCTTTTAGAAGCTCTCTGAAATGAGTTTCTTTAGCTTGCAAACTCAATAAAGAGCAGCCGGTGGATTGTGTTTTTACTGGCGGTACGTTTGTTGGCCCAACTCTGCCGTGTCCCAGGAAGGTAGGAACTTGACATGGCTGTGTGCAAAGCTTGTGAAATGAAAATCACACACGCCCTGTCGCATCTTAAATAACCAAAAGCAGCTGGACCCCACATTACAAACATCTTTTCATCCCAATGAGGTCTTTATAAATAAACTTGCCTTCAAACCTCCACCACCATGCTGGACACCCGACACTGTTGTTTCATCTTGTAGCAAATCTAGTGGTCTGCATTATCGCAAACATCTCCATCTTGCAAACCTATGTTATGCTGTTGTGCACTTTTTAACAAAAGTCTTTTTTTTTTTTTTTTTACCTGACTCTTATGTTTCTTTTGAAGAAGTTGCCTGAAACTCTGGGAGTTTGCTGACAACACCACTGTGATCAGCCGCTCCACCGGTCCAGTGAGAACATTCTCGTCTGGTTTGGTTCAACCTTTGCTTTTCATTCTCCAAAGTTCTATATTTATATTGACGTGTCTGAGAGGTTACGATACTGAAGTCAAACCCTTGCTGGTGTAGAAACATGGCCAATAAAGCTGATCTTTAAAAACTTTAAAAGGCTGAGTCTGAGATTTGCATTTTATGAATTGTCCACTTCTGAGAAGATTGGTGGCTTTACACCTGTTAATATTCTTCCTTTCTAAGACGAGTCCTTAAATTGGTTGAATACCCAACAACTACGATTGCTGACCCTGTCCACCTGAATGCTGTCATCCAGGAAAGTTGAACTAAACCGAGCTTTTCCTTTCCACCCCCTGTCCAGTAATAATCAGAGACAGCAGACCAGGGGTACAGTCAAGAACATCCTTTTATTCAATCAGGTAAAGGCATTGCTCTTTTCAAACTGCGTTTTATTATTATTATGGAAAAGAAACTGTAATTAACACATGCATTTCACCACGGGCTCTGGGAGGGGACCAGTGAGGGATGCTGCGGCTCTGTAGAGATGCTGGGGGAAGGGAGGGTCGCCCTGGCATGGAACTGGGTAAGAAGTGAAAGGATAACCAGGCAGGTTTACATTTGCTGGGGGGGGGGGGGGCTCAGTCACTAAATAGCTAGTCATGGAGTCCTCCAAAAAGTGTTGGAAACAAGATGTGTAAAATAATAAAGACAGAAACAGCGGACGGTTAGGGCTGGTGCCGATGCTCCAGACACACCTTTAAAAGAAACTCACACAGCACTCTCTGCCACCAGTGTGTCTATGAAATGGCTTCTTATCGATCGTCCAGTTGATTAGCCTGATTGCAAAAATCAAAAAGCTATTGAGATATTGCATAAATATGTCTACTTTTTTTTGTGCGCGTGCGATCGCTCCGCGGGCAGAACTGACCAACGGCCGCCTCCGCATCCATCCCAGCAGCCCGAGCGACAGCTTTTGGAACCAGGACACTTCAGGCTGACAAGTCAGAATATTGCACAGCGAGGTGTGACAACTGTGCTAATTGGGCTAAATCTGAGCCTGTCGGGCCCTGACCACACCGAGCTGCTAAGCGTCCCTTTTCTGTCAATATATCAGGTGTCATCCCTCCATTTGCCCAAGATATGCAGTAAGAGAGACATAAAGACATTTTGAATAACGGATTGGTGACATCTATCTATACTAGCGGGCCTCCTGGCTATCACAAAGGTGTCTTCTTATCCCTGCACCCTGATTGATTTGCCGCCCAAATGACCCCCTCCCGCCATGCCCTCCGCCCCGCCCAGAGCCTCGCGGTGCAACTTGTTCACTTACATTAGCTGTTGAATGGAGAAGCTGGAGAAGATGGGTATGGTAATACAATGTGAAGCGTACAGACAAGGATAACATGTGAGCTAATTGCATTCTGCTCAGACAAAAACAAAAATCTTTGCGTATTCTTTTTTTTTTTTTTTTTTTTTAAAACATTTTTTTCCTTTTTTTTTTTTAAACCCCGCTGTAGAGAGAATAGGGAGGAAAGCAAGGGGAGGAGGGAGGAGAGAGAGAGAGAAGGATACGCAGCTACAGACTACTCCAGTGTCCAAGATAAACAGACGACAAGATACAGAGGAAGAGAAGCAAGACGGAGAAGATCTTTTTTTTTTTTGTCCTTTTCAAACTTTTTTTTTTACCCCATATTTTCTAAAGTATTGAACAATAAAAAGAGCAACTAAATCACACCAATTTCCTTTAGTACTATGTATACAGCTTGAAAAAGCTTCAAGAAGAAGAAGAGAAAGATATAGAAATATGAGGGAGGGGACTTATTTTCTTTTGAGATGGGCACTCAGGAATACAAGATGGAATCTGTGAACAAAAGGCACTTTTTAGGGACAACCTTTAAAGATGCTCTGAGTCTAGAACACTACGTCACCAAACAAATATTTATCATCATTTACAGCTGGTGGGTGTTCAGGGGATTCGGGCTTTCATGGGTGGGAGGGGGGAGACAGGGTTCGCGTTGTCGCGACCCTCGAACCGAGCCACAAAGGAAAACATCCTGTCAGACATCATCATTTACAGCATGTTTGTCTTTTTTTTTTTTTTTTTTTTTTTTTTGTCGCTGTTGTCGTTCAGGAACAGGAATCCAGACTTGTGCATCTCCCAGAATCTGGGAAGATCTTGTCTTTGTCCCACGTTAGGATCACTGGTAGGTAGGATAGAGTTCGCAGGAAACAAAGGACAATTTTTACAAGGTTTTTACAAGAAGATGTGTGTGTGTGTGTTTTTTCTCTTTCTGCCGTGTTGCAAGGGTTTGGGAGAGGAAAAATGCCTTTTGTTACAACCCCCTTTTCGTACAACGAACACCCCCTTCCCTCTCCCCGGTAAATACAAACAAAGAAATAGAGTAATGCATGTTTTCCTAAAAATTAGTTTTTATGATAACACTTAATTTTGTTTATTATTTATGTATAATAGAGACTGAATGTACTTTATTCTTTACGAAAGCACCAGTTTTCATAATGATATATATTTCATGAGCTGCGAAATGGTTCCTTTAACTCCCGCATTTTCGAAAACAAGTCAATAAAAACGAATTTCTTTTCTTGAAAAAGTGATAAAAGGAAACAAAAAAAATATTCAAATAGTCCCCCAAACTTTTTTTTTTAACTTTTTTTTTTTTTTTATCTCACCGCCCGTGTATTTAGAGTCCCAGAGCACGCGGACTTGAAAAACAAACAGAACAAACAGAAAAAAAAAAAATCTTAAGAGGGTTTCCCTCCTTTTTTTTTTTTTTTTTTGCATGACACCCTCAAACAATCTCTAACAAACACAACTCCTCTACCAAGGCATTGCACATGGCTCAATCAACATACATCATTTAGTTTCAAGAACAATACTTCCCATCGAAACAATAAAGAAAACAAATCTGTTCTTTTAATTTGGAATCCTTATCTACTGTAACCGATACTTTTGTCTACGTCTCTACTGATGGGTTTGCGCTGGATTTCCTTTTCCTTTCGAACGGCCGTGGTACTCGAGCTCCGGTTCGCCACTTCCAGATGCATCCTATGACTGTGCGATGTATGCCATGCTTCAAAAAATAACTAGACTGCCACAGAGAGCTTATCTTGCAAACTAAAAAAAAAAGTATATATCTATAAATATATATAAAAGTGTATTATATATATAAAGATGCTTGAGATTATCTAGTGAGCTGTCATTGTTTTTTTCTCCATTCCCCTCCTGACACATTTTTTTTTTTTTTTTACCATTCACTATAGCTTATATGTGAGAAAAAACAACCTGAATTCATGTTTGACAAATTGCATAATGGGAATACAGAGGCACTTCCTTTGATTCGAAAAGAAATCAGCCTAACGCCTTGTTCAGCCGAGTTAGTCCTCTCTACGAAGCGGATGAGATGGTCGCCGGTCAGTTGGCCGACTACGGCTGGTTTCCCTGCAGCGAAGGAACACGGCCAGGCAGTCCAGTTATTTTGTGAGGTTGGATGGGTGTTTGGACTTGACTTCTAACTATGGGAGAATGTGCGCGGGCTTATCTGTATAAAACATGACTGAAAGCGTAAAGGCCTCCACAGATTGTCTGGATTTAAGACTTCCCTTTGAAATCTGTCTTGTACAGGGAGGGAGGGGGTGGTTTTAATACTGAGCGGTTGTCATGAATCTGATCTAAAATGGGTAAAAATTAGTGTGTCGGCTGATCTGCAACACTAAGTAGTGATCAATCAACTGTCATGTTTACAAAAAAAAGAGACTTATAAGATTGGCTGGCATGATTGTATCAGTGCAGTTATTTGATCTATGAGGGCTCTTCCATTTACAATGGCTGGGGGGGGGGGGGATGCTGGTGTGTGCTGGGGTGCAACCGTGACAACTATGAAATTCAACTCTTGTCACGGGCGTTGACAGACAAACTGGCACGCACGTTCGACTTTTGACCTCGTAGGCCTTCGTTAAAAACACAGCCAGAAATGTGACATATTCATTTTGCTCCGCAGTGTGGGCCCCTCAGCTCTTGGAGCAGCAGCCTGTCTGGGAGTGTAAACAACGGGATAAACTTACAGGGAGCGGAGAAAAAAAAATAAAAGGGTCTACCTTTCCTTCTCAGTTTTTTATTCTTTTAGATATACCCAACGAGACCTAGATCTTGAAATAGGTGCATTTTTTTTTGTTAATTTAGTTGGTTGAGCTTGTCTGTCTGCAGAACAAAAAAATCCTGTGATTGTCAAAACCCCACTTGGTTATTATTATTTTTTCTACAGTAAAGGGCCTTCTGGTAGTAGAACAATTAAATCATGTCAATAAAACATGTACACTTGGGACAATATGCTTCTTTGATTGCTGGAGGAGAAAGTGATAACATTAACAGGAAGCTACAGTTGGCAGCTATTAGATCACGTTAGGTTTAGAATCCAGTAGACACCTGACCCCAACCTGGCTCTATTGGAGCCCAATTGTTTTAACCATTCACAAGCCGTAGAATTTGAGTGTCTTCCTTTCACCTTAAAAGTCGCATCGCAAATGAACTCAAGTCCAACTTAAAACTATATTTAGAGATTTTTAAAGTGGGACCCTGTCATGCCATGTTTAGTTAGTAGAAATTCAGATCAGTTGTCCCAGAGGCTGAAGCTAATAACTAGTACGAGCTTCCACCGCTTTAAAACAGCTCCAATCTCAGAGATGTCTTAGTGGTTTATGCAGAAAGGCGTTCTATGAACCTTTGAAGTATCTGCATGTTTCCATCGGGTGGTCTTTCCACAGAATCTGGTGTTTATTTGCCTGCCGCCAATGATCATCCTGTGTTTAGCGCTGAGAACCGTATTTCTAGTCAGGTCTACCTGACAGAAAGGACAGGCACCCTAACCCCTCTACCTCCCTTTCCTGTAAAACTCCATCAGCTTTCTGTAAAAACCCGTCCGATGCAAACGTGGCAACGGTTTAAAGGATCAACAAAAAGAGCACACACAAACATTTGTGAAATTTTTGAGATTGGGCCTGTTTTAGGGAGGTAGACGTGGGCTCTAGGCCATTTTTTAATTATGAAACGAATGATAAATGTTTTCAATTATAAAGTCATTAGCAAAGAGTTAAGCAGTTCTCTCGAATGTTTTTGAGGAGTATCTGGATCACAGTAATGGTACAAGGTCATTTTCCTTGCCTTAGCACTTTAAGATGGTCACTAAAATTTCTTAATTTTCCATACATATAGAAGTCATTTAACTGGCCTCATTCTGCAAGAGTGTCCCCCCATTGCTAAAGCTTAAATTTAGTTGTTAAAAAATCCAAATAACATTCATTTTGAATGAACTGAATAAACAGTTTTTTGATATGTAGCAAACTATTTTTATTTCAGTGACCAAGTAGAAATTATTTTGTAGAAGCGAGGGCAAAAATTTCTTTTAGGATTGAAAAGGCTGCTAACCCCTGGACTAGCGGCTAGCTTCAGTTTTAGGCTAGCTAGAGGCGAGTTTATGCTACATGGAGGTTCCAGGAATGTTACCATCTATTAACTATCAATTAAGATATTAACTGCTCTTGAACCATCAATGGTGTTATAAATGTTAGGTATCGTGCTCCACTGTGAGGCTAACTGCAATGTTTTTTTGTTTTTTTTTTATCTCTTTGAATGTTCAGACACTAGCATAATTTCCATTAACAGGTGATACAAATCATTGGAAGTGCAGATTATCACTGCAACAATCACATTTAATATGCATGTCAGCCATGTTGGAGTTCTAGATTGGGGTTTGGGAGGACCCGGTTATTTTTCCCCACCTGGAACCCTCCAATTCTGACCTCCACGTGGAAATGGACCGTACAAATCAGTCTTCATCTTAAAAAATGTCAAGAAAATGCTGAGTGAATTAAAGTGCAATAACACCTGTAGACTCTAGGTGCTTGTTCCAAGCGATCTCTAATGAGTCAAGTTCTCACAAATAGCTCCAACATATTTACAGTTGGATTCCCTTTTTTCTCTAGCGAGTGATTGTCATCATTTTCCAGATATAAAACCTCTGGCTGCAAAAACTCCAAGTTGGAAACAGCTAAATGCTCATGAATTTAAAGTGACAGTGGAGGAGTTTAACGCGTCTCTTACATATAGTTTGTGCGCCCGATCGTTCCAGAAAGCGATGAAAACCTGTAAATTCGTCTCATGCTAAAAGTGTTTTCCGCCTTTAGTTAGGTCTTTTGCGAGATGCTAATGTTTGCATGGAAAACATTTGAAGAATAACTAGGATCGGTTTTGATTATTTAACGCTTGTCTAACCAGCTGCTCACCGTAGCTTCCCATGGGTTTGATATCAATCTCCACATCTAAAACAGCAGGAGGGCATATTTCCCAAGATGTTACAAGCACTATTTCCTCCGGGGTTAGCCAGCCGCTCCGGGTTCTTTGCCCCAACACGTCATTTCTTCTTCTTTAACTCTAAGGTGCTGCCATTCAGATACAAAAAAAAAAAACAATTAGAAAATAGTACAAATCCGAAAAAAGAGTCAATTCAAATAAGAAAACACGCGAGGGAAAATTAGTGAGCGTTCATCTACGTTACAAAAAGGGGCAGATGGGGAACTCATAGCTGCTGCCAATAGCGGTGAAAAATTTCTAAGTGTCTGCGACACTGATTGCATCATTTGTGGAGGGAGTTTTCTGAGCTTATCGCGTTTTAAAAATGGAAAGCTTTTACATACACATATAGAAATATTATGAGTTAAACGTTGAGAAATCCTGCAGTCATGGCACACAGACTGAGAACTTTGTGAGCAAGGGCAGACCGCTGATTGGCCGAACCGATCCATGACAGGCCGAGGACATGTGAAGGCTTCCTGTACCTTGTGGTTTGTTTCCTTTCGTAGAACATAATCATCATGTAGGCGAGTGTGGTTTACCCCCCATGCCTTGTAGGTAAATAGTGCACATCGTTAGGGTTAGTGTTAACTGATTCAGCTTGTAGTGCAACTTCAAATCAAGATATGGTTTGGCATGGTCGCTTGCTGATTGGTGGCAGGGTGAAAGGAGCCAATCGGGTTTTGTTATGGCCGATGATGGCGTCACAGGCGCATGGGCTGCTGTCCGCATTGGACACTCATCGTCTGATTGGGTTTTGGGTTCATTGTGGGTTAGGTTTTCGTAGCTTGAATGCGTAATTGCTGGGCAGTTAAATTATTATTTATTTGTTGCCATTTGCTCACAATGCGTCCTTACGAAGCAGGAGAAGCTAACCGCCCCCACGTCCTTTTGTTGCTCTTGCATCGCTGCTGTGCTTCGGTGGCGTGAGGGAGGCCTGTGTACTGCTGTCCTAGCCTCCAGCTTCCTTCTAGCATCCTGCGAGTCCATCCATTCGTCTTTCCCTCCTCACCCAAATCAGGTCCTCCCTCAGACTGCGTGAATGTGTCCAGGGTTCCTCTAGAAGCATCATGCGACTGTAATTTCCTGCGTTGCTTGATTATATTTCATATCAGATGAGACATACTGTCAGGGCTGGTCGGCGGGTTGGCGAGAGGTTGGTAAGACAATTATTGTCATCCTGCTGGTTGTATCTCTGTTCCTTTTTTTCTTATTTTGAATAGTAAAGAAAGATTTCTATTTGCTGGTCTGTGCACAGATTTTGTCAGAGGAACCAAGACTGGAAGAGAAAAAAACAAGGGGAAAAAGGAGATGGGGTTATTTTTGTCTCTGAACATGTGCAAAACTCAAACAAGTCCAAACAGCACTTTAACCACAGAATTTACCTAAAATTATACAAAAATGGAATTTGTGTTTTTGCCATCAAGCAGATTGCAAATTAAGAAGACTATTAATTCTGATGTAGGACAACTAAAACATTAATTTCGCTATTTACTTTGCAAATCAGCAAACATAAATGGGCACAGCTCTGCCCACTAGATGGCAGCAGAAGGATTACAGTATGATCCTTGGTATGAGTAGAGAATGCATCAACAGACTTTAGTGGCAAACATTGGTGATATTGGTTGTGTAGCGGTTTGAGGTTAATGATTGACATTAGTCTACAAGGGGGGACGCACCATGAAACCGGCTGGTGATGTTAATCTAGCAGTTTTTTTTCCAGTCAGAAACACCAAAATTGTTTTTGATCAGTAAACACATCGTTCCAAAGGTTGCTAGGTTACGGTTAAAGCAACACTCTTTAGTGTTGATGCACAGTAAAGAAGGCTTAAAGTTTATGATTTTCAGTATCGGCAAGATGTTTAAATGTCAAGTCAAGTCATTCAGGCTGCGACAGAGAACGAGAGTTTAAGCACATAACAGGTTAAACAGAGTACAGCAAAGTGGCTGTACTTTGCCATTTTGACCCTGCCACCCCAGCCTGTCTCTTAACATACTGGAATTGAAAAATGTTGCTATCTTTTTGAAAATCTCAGAGTATAGGTAAAGATACATATTCTCTATAAAATTTATACAGACACTAATGCTGATGCTAGACTGCTCCTGTACGATCCTTAAGCCAGTTTAGAATATCAACATAATTTTATCTTTGGTTAAAATAACAATAAGACTGTTTACCAACACTCCTCTTACACACTGAACTTTGAAGATTTTAAATGTAATGTCCCGTAAAGATTTTAAATGTAATGTCCTGTAAAGATTTTAAATGTAATGTCCTGTAAAGATTTTAAATGTAATGTCCTGTAAAGATTTTAAATGTAATGTCCCATAAAGTTTAAGCAAAACTCTGATGACTTTAGAAGTCATGAACCCTTAGAACAAAATCTGTAAAAAAGTTGATAGTAGTATAAAACATTTTTCCATGTAGTTTAAACAGGTAATACAGGTAGTTCCTCACCTGTAGTAGAAGGGGCTCCTATAATGTTCACCCTTTGACAATTTGCAACCTGCTCCATGACAGAAACACTTTCGTTTCACCCATTTCTTCTCCAAATTCATACCCATGAGCAAGCCGTGTCATACTCGTGTACCATTCCATATCAGTTGATTTTTCTTTGTATCTCAGGAATTTTCATGACTTATGGAGGTACATCGTCCAAAAAAACAACAACAACAAACAAAACACATAACTTAATCAGATGCAGTCTTGCGTCTTTGACAGCCTGTGGCAAAACCCAAAAGTTCACTAAAGTCTTGGCAGTGTTACAGAGCCGCCTGATGAGCTGCAACTCATCAGGCGGCCTGATGCAGCCCACAGCCTACACAAATGGGATTTTGTGTGGATGTCGTTTGGCAAAGGAAAGTTATTACAGCCATTTGCAAAAGTTGACATTTATTAGCCCCTAATTTACCAACAGGTCTGAATATTTGAGGTGAGTTTGAGCCTGACAAGCTATTGCACAGAATTCCATGATTAGCCAAAGTCAAGAAAGAAAAATAAGGCCTCTTGTTAGCAGCAACAATGAATAATAAGTTAAAGTTGGTTTTGTTCACTGTAGAATTGACTAAAGATCCAGGTACTGATTTATTGTACTGGTTTCAGTTCAATTCAGTAAAAGCCACTTCTCCTTAGACCATAAACAGAACAAGCAACTCCTAGTGATAATACAGTCTAAAAGGAGGAAGTGGCAACAAGGCAACACTTCAGCTCCTGTAATCTTATCCAGCACTACATGTTGGTTTTCAGACTCTTCCACTCACTAAATACAGTGCCTTGCACAACGATGTCACTTTTGACATTTGTCTCTTTAAAAGCCACAGTCTCCAATGTATTTAATTACGATTTAGTGTGACCGATCAACACAAAGTTGCACTGAAATTGTGAAGGGCCAGTGACTGATATAAAAAATAAGCCTTCCCACAGCATAATGCTGCCACCAAGTTTGACAGTCGTAATGGTGCGTCTAAGATGTCCGGTGGTAGTTTTCTGCCAACCACTGCGTTTTGCACATGGGTGAAAAAGTTGATTTTTATCTCATCTCCCCAAAGCGCCTTCTTTTACATGTTTGCTGTGTTCCCTGCTTGTGGCTGACTTTAGAAAGGACTTCTTATGTCCCTTCTTCAATGTCGTTCTTCCTGCTATTCCATACAGGTCAGCTTTATGAGGGCCACAATGGACAGCTGTTGCGTTAACACATCCTCCCACCTGAGCTGTGGATCTCTGCAGCGCCTCAATAACATTGATAATTAGGATCAATTTGGAATGTATGTAATTGACTTTGACTCTGTCTGGCTTTTGTTGGTAAAGCGCCTTTAATTTACATTTTGCTGTGAATTGGTGGTATATGAATAAACTGAATTATTTTGAATAATTTAGGGGTTTTACTGGATTGTATTTAGTGTCATCAGAGTAAAGATGGCAGAATATGTGTGTCGCACACTCCTTTAGATTTAAAGAAAATGTTGAAAACCGTGTGTCGTTTTGTTCTACTTCACATTAATGTGCGTTTTTGTGTTGGCTTATTGCTTAAAATCCCAATAAAACACATTGAAGGGTGTGGCTGTAATGTGACTGTATGCAAACAGGTTCAAGGGTTTTGGGTTCTTTTGCAGGGCGGTGTACTTGTTCTGGCAGAACACTGAATTCCAGGATCGACGTACAGCTCGTGCTATCACGGCCGGGCAGCAAGTGGCTTACTATGAGCGCGCAGCAGCAGGGCCGCAGCACTCTGGCCCCCTGTGTCACTTGCACCATCTTCACGTCGGGTGTCCCCCACTCAGCATGAGCAGGGAGCAGAACTGGGTCACTGCTGCTGAAGTTGGCTGCCCTGCTTGGCCTGCAGGATCTGGCACTGAGGGCTCGAGTGCCAGCATTCTAAAAGTCAAGCCTTGGAAACTACTCCATTCCTCTGGGAAAGCAGCCTTTTGTTTTGTTTGACTCTAACAGGTCACATGAATACCAGCCCTCCCCCTCCCCTCCCCATCCTGCCTCCTGCCCTTCTCCGCTACCACACTCCCGTGGGCACCATCCCAGCAGGCCCGGGGCATTGTAACTTCTCCCTTCTTAGTTACTCTGCCCTCCACCCCTCTATCTCTTGTAAGCATTCCCACTAAATCCTTGGCAGCAGACAGTGAACACCCTCTTTTCTTTCCTGGACCCCTCTCGAGCAAGCCCGTCTCAAATTCAAGATCAACTGGCTATGACATCATGTCTGGTCGCCCGGGGTAACGAGACGGCCGAGACGTGACTTCGATATGGGCTGAAACTCCGGTTCTCTTGTTCTCTCCGTTCCCTCACATTTGCCTGCACTGTTGGGATCTCCTTTCTTCTCGTCTCTGCTGGTTGTTAAGCAGCACATTTGCCACTAGAGGGCACAAGAAGGCCGCCGCTGGCAGCTGAAGAAGCTTTCGCAGCTTGACTTCTGGTCACCACGTCGACACTTTGGCCCAAACCTTGCTGCTGATTTATGGAGACATGCCAGTTGTAATTCAGCTTTTAAAAAAAAAAGCATAGCTAACCACTCCCGGGTCCTAAATATCCCAGCTTTCTGTCTAAAACATTCCTCCTTCAAATGCAGAACATTTGCAACGTTTGGGTGTCTGTGTCTTAGGCTGTGAAGGGAATTTAGATAACAACAGGATTAAAAACAAAAAAACCTGACCTGCAAATGAATCAAAACGGGAGAAAGAAGCAAGAAACAGAAACTAGGGAAGCTGAGCGGGGCAGAAATGGAAAGCAAGACAAAGCGAGAGAATGAAGGGCAGAGAAATGAGGGAGGGGATCCTGAGATGGTTTCCATGTGTCGAGGTGCGGGGCTGAGCTGGCTCCGGGCGGGTGTGGTTAAACGCTAATTAGAAAAGTACCGGTGGTAATGGCGGAGGCACATGGATGAGACGCAGAGCGGTGATGTGAAGGAGTGAGCAGGGCGAAAGAGGGGAAAAGTAAAAGAGGAGAATTAAATATGAGCGAGGGAGGCGAGCAAAGTTTGAAAAATGATGTAGGGTGAAGTGGAAAAGCAGGGGATTGGGTGGAGTGGGGAAGGGAAAGGAAGCAGAAAAAAGAAAAGACAGCGAGGGGAAAAGGGCCGTCTGCCTTGAGGGTAGGCTGCATACATGCCAAATAAACAGTTGAGCACATATGGTAAACCACACACGTACAGTAAAATACAGATGTGCAAATGCACACTCTGATGGGGCGCTGTGGGCTGGTGTAACCGGAGAGGTGGAGGGAACCTTGCAGCAGGTTTCATAGAGTGGGGGAGTAAAGAACTTTGGCTCCCATCCACACAGTTAATAAGTTTCCTGAGTTTCACCAGTAATTACAGTCAAGGCAGATGAGATTCCTCCATTTTTTTTCCTACATGGAGACACAGGCTGGGAGTATTTATCCCTGACCTCTTACCTGTGTCTGCTGCGGGATGTTCAGAAAGTTGTTGTCCCGTGATCCGATGCCGACAAACCTGTTGGGAGCTGTGGCGCCTGGCGTGGAGTATGCTACGGAAAGAGAGCACACACCAGGCGGGGCATCAGTGACCGTTCAAGCAACCGGCTCTGCAACGTCAAGTTCAATCCAGTGCCGTTTGGTTTATTTCTATGGAGCCGAGTTACAACAGATGCTATCTCCAGGCACTTTACAGGCGCGTCAGAATCACAGTATGCAGTTTAAATAGGATCCAAGTCAAATTCAGTTCAGCTCCAGACTATATGGTCCAATCACACGGTCCCGTTCAGATCCAACCGCACAGCACGATTCAGCAGTGATTTTAATGCAGTATAATAAGAGTCAGTTGATCACGTAATGCCAAATAACAGTCGATTGCTTTAAGTCCTTGATTAAAGCAACGTTTTACACCTTATTAGCTAAATGAGTTCACTAACCTTTACGTTTTCACTCAATCTTATACGCATAATATCGTTTTCCTTTAATTTAAAAGAGAACAGGACAAGCCAAAACAAGATGTAACTTTATTTTTTATTTAGATCAATATGATCTCTTGTGTCTTCTATAGTATCTATTTTTGATTGGCCGTCACTCCTCCTCAAAGGATACCAGGATCACATATATTTACATGACAAACTAGGAGATTAACATGACTTTAACTTCTTACATTTAAAATCACTCACGTTGGGTGTATAGCTAGCTGAAAACATGTTCATGTCCTTTTCTTTCTTATGTTTTTAAATCTGACCTAATTTTCAGGTTCCACCACAATCTACTCGAATAAAACTGCAGAAATGATGTGTTGTGGGTTTTGGTTTCCCCATGCAGCCCTTAAAAGATTTTCTAAACTCAAGTTTCAAAATATTTACAGCTGATTTTTCTGTCCATTCTTAACATATAAATGATAAAGTTTATTTAAAATTTAAAGCAGATATTTTGGCTGCACACCAGAGGTGGGTAGTAAATAGTAATATTTACTTAACTAACTTTTTAAAAAAGAAATGTAATGCTAGGAAAAGATTGCTTCACCATTCTATTTACTACTACTTTAGTAATATTATTTTTGAAGCAACACTGATCTTACTTGAATGCAGTCTCTGGCTGCTCTACCCACCTTGAGTTACTTTACTGAATGACCTAAAATGTTTCTGACTCCTGCTTTGTGAAAATAAGCTTAATTGTTTTAATATTATTTTCTATTTGCTGGGCCTGCCTTTTAGAAGTCAGGTAAACACTCAGTAAATAGTAGATATTGTTACTGGAAGTACTTTACCATGTTCTAACATGCAGACATTACTCCCCAAAAAAACATAGTTTCAAAGGTTTTATTTTGTGAAAGACTGAGATTTGGAAATGCATGTTTCTGCTGCTTCTGCCCAAACGTAATTTTTTAACACTGTGATTTAATTTTTACAAACATTCTCATCTATTTATTTAACTTTTTAGTACCAGACCCTGCACGTGAGTTTTAGTTTTTTTGTATATATATATATATATATATATATATATATATATATATATATATATATATATATATATATATATATATATATATGACTCCCCAGATTCATATTTGTGCTCGAGCATATAAAGGTTGGATGTCATTTTAAGACATTTCTACCATTTTGCCAATTTATTGACTTTGGTAAATTAACGCTTGTGAAAAAGATGGTGACTGACCAGCAGCTTATAATATGATGGGAAGGTATGTTTACACTCGGTTTACCCCTTGGTGAAGTTCGTAAGCCATTTCCGGTTCAGTTAATAATGGCTACGCCCATGGATTGCTTATTGTCTTCTATAGCAAACGTTTTTAGGGGGCGTCAGGAGCTTGTTATGTAGCATGTGTCAATTATGAATTCACCAATGTGTTATACTAAGAATATGACACATTTCACATGAAAATGGTACTAGGGTTTTGTTTGACTTTAGTGCTCAGTGCTGTGATGGTCAGGATGAGGGAAAGTGACCTGTTGACACATGGAGTGACCAGGGCATCATCTGGTGTTTTTTCCACGGAGCTGTCTTTTGAGGTGGAGGATTTTTCACCCTCCAGACTCCTGGCTATGGTGATGAAAGCGTGTACCATTTGAACCAATAGGAAACGTCAACTGCAATAGCCACCGTTCAACCCTGAGAGGGCAGTACTAAGACAGTTTTGAGACAAATATTGCAGAACTAAACAAGTTAAAATTTCATTATTTTAGATAGAAAGAACTAAAAGATAGGTATATGAAGAACTGAAGGTAATGTAATGCATGTACGTCCATGTGAACCGCCGCCATTCAGGGCTCAGCCCCTCTCTGCCCTAAAATGCCACCATCAGAGAAACGCAGCAACATGGCAGAGAGCACCCCCAGCAGATCAAAATGCTCTCTTGCTAACACCATTATAAAGTTATCAGTGACTTACATCTTCACTTGAAATGTACCTTTAAAAGGTGATGCTGCTTTGCAGTGTTTTTATCCTTTACAAATATGTGCATAGGAGGCGACGCGTGAGAAGGGAAAGGAGGGGCTGGGTCGGAGCTGGGGTGACGGTAGAGAGGCATGGCTTATCACACATCTTGTTTTGGTCTACAGACAGTGCTCAAGCGCCATCTAGTGGTGAAATATCGCTCATTGCTCCTTTAAGCAGTGCAATTCTTACTGTAGTACAATTTTTGGTCGCTCCACCCACTTCCGGTCGGCCCCAAAACAAAAAACTCGTGGATGGACAAGATTTTGTCTAAAAACCTGTCTGGTTGTCTGAGGTATTTATAGAAATTCACATTTTAATTTCCCTAAATATGCTGGGATATTTAAAAATGCAAAAAAAGAACAAGGTTTATATTAGTAGTATTACTGTAGTATTTTTCTATAGCTATCCAGAACCAAACAACACTAAATGATAATTTCACATTTTTCCAGATGGGTGTGCACTGATATTAAAATGTGGGCTAATATTGACATCTGATATTAATAGTGCCACTATGGCCAATACCGAATATTTACCAGTATTATTTATGTAATAAACACTTCCCTACGCTTATCACACTGTGAAAAAACAATCACACTGCTGATATTTCTTCTTTGCTTCAGTTAAACACCCCACAATCGTGCACAGCATCACTATCACTTGTCCAAACAAAGGCCACATGGCTAACCACCTCTCCTTCCACACTGGAAACATATACAAAAATGCCAATAACATGTAAATATACATCCATTATTAATATCAGCCCAGTTTTACTTATTGGACCCATACGATAGGGTAGAAAATGACCAACATCAGCCAATGCCGCTTTTATTGAAGATGTATTGTGAATCCCTAATTTTGGAGAATGCGTAGGAGCCCTGCTTCTTTGATCGTTTAAGAGGACATCTGTACATGATAATGCTAACGCTCTTATAATTTGAGTTTAGCTTAATGACTACAAAAAATCCAAAGTTCAATCATAAAAAAAAATCAAACAAAAGCAAAGCCCTTAAATTTGATCTTATTTTTTTATCTGAGCATAAACACTTATTCAGCCTAATACTTGCATCCTAAATGCAGCCTAACAATAGGATATTTGCATACATTTTCTACTCTAATGAGAATCTTATGGATAACTGTAAATTATTTTTTTTATTTGAAGTTGTCTTGTCTCTTGTCTTACCTGTTTTTTTTCAATTTACTCTAGTAATTTCAGGACACAGCTGCTTTTGTGCCTTTACTAATTTGCTTAGCTTAACAAATACTTGTTGGACATCTTTGGCACCTAACAAAACAACTTCCTGCTATGTTTTTCTCAGGCAAGAGTACGTATCATGTGTTTGGAGAACTGACAGAGTTTCAAATGGACTGTTGAACTGTGAATTGTCTAAAACTGTCAATATCGGTGGTAATATGGTAACAGTACCGGTTTTATATAAAGGCCTACAGTGTGCTTCTGCCTGTACGGATGCTGCTTTCTTGATAAAAGTCTTCAAACAAGACCATTCTCGCGTCTGTGTGCTATAATGCTAATCTTAGGACCTTGTAAACCTAGCTTAACTACAAAAAATACAGAATTAGTCCAAAGCTTAAAAAATATACATCTACTAGCAGTACAACTCCTAGATTTGAGGTTATTTTGAGCTTTGACGCTATTTGGTTCTTTTGTTTCTGACTTAGAATGCACCTAGGAGGATGGGCCTCCGTGTCCTTAAAAACAGCAGTGCACCAACTGCAGGTTGTTCAAGTGCGAGCCGCCAGAAGACTTTCAGAAAAACTGAGCAAAAGTCCAGTTGCCTCCGATTTAAGCCTGTTTGCTTCTATTTGGTTTGATTTCAGCATAAAAGTCTTTCCTACGTGCTGCACGCTGCTATCATCTTCGATATGGAAGCTAGGGACTGCCCAAATGTACATTTTCTGATCATTCTGAAAGGGTTGTGAGACAAGTGTACATCTCTTGTTGCCCTTACGTTGAGCTTCACAGCCCGGCTTAAACTCAACCTTGTGAGCTAGCTTCTCGGCCTTTAGTATTTGTCGTAGCTTAAAAGGCCTCATTGAGACCTTGGTACATGGCTGTTTGTACTTTTTAACATTGGTTATAGGCTGTAAGGACATGTATATTAGTCTGTGGGAATAGAGACCTGAGTGATACAGTTAGTCTTCATTTTTATTAACTCAAATGGTAATCTTTCATTTATCTTTCTATTTATCCTCTCTCTTGCTCTGATGACTTTGGCACCATAAAATGTAGAACTGCCATATTATACAGTGTGTGATACAGCCCACCAGCTGATCCTTTGTAGAAAAATCTGGTGTCTATTTTGGATTCCAGTCATAAAATGTCATCTCTATTTTTGTTTCTTTATACTGTGATAAACCACGGCAAACTTTACAGCACTGTGGACACAACGTTAGCGGCCATTAGCTAACATCTGGAAGTCATCAGCAAACTGCACAGTTCTCCACTTATTCTTTTCACACCACAGATTTATTTCACTCTCACAAACAATATCTCTTCGAAGTTGTGGTCCTTTTTTTTTTCTCTGACACTTAAAAAAGAAAAACGATAAAGCTGTGGTCTTCTGTGTGCTCATGTCTTTACCTTACTGATCTCTGTAGCAAAAACATCACATGAGGAGACGAAATTGCCCCAGCTTTTTCAAGGGCTCAATCAAACTATAACATTTCCAGCTGGTATGAAATTCCCAGAGTATAATAACTATAGATAAAAAAAATACCACAGTTTGACGGTATCCCAGTATTCAGACTTTAATTTCAAACTGATTGGACTGTTAATTTCAAACAGTTATGGAGCAATTATTTCTCCCTACTGCTAAAATAATATCACAATATTTGACCTATAAAATGGTAACAACATTTCTTTTTCATCATTTTTATTTTGATACAAATTGATGAGCAAAAATATAAACAAGGAAAATTTTGTTGAATTTTTCTTGCTCTTATTTTACAGAATATTATTATTTTTAAATGTTCTGCACATTAACTTGGCATAACTCAAACTGATAAATCGTAAGTACTTGCATGTGATTCTTGGTATGTGTAGAACACACCTTCGCAGATTTGTATTCGCTGTTTCCGCCAACTAACAGTAAGTGGGCAGCTATAAGTGGGAGAGTGGCAGCATATGATACTCTATACTCCACAAAGCTAAAGAAAACCCAAATCACGCCAGCACGTTCACTTGCTAAAATAAAAACTTTAAATGTGATCAGTTTTCAAACCACAACTTTTTAAAAACCTTGATTTAACTTGATACCGCTAACCAGCCCATTCCTAACTCTAACAGTTCATTTTTCTCATAGCTTTTAGCACAGATCTTGCACCATTCTGAGAGAAGCCTTCCAAATATTCAACTAATGCAACAGACTTGAAGATGATCAAAAAAGACTTCACAGCACCTAATCTTTGGGTTCAAAGGTTATATAAATGGTATGTAGATCGGAGTTATTTAAAAACTAGTGGTTGTAGCTTCATATATTTCTCAGAGCAAATGTATGAGCTTCTATGTCTGACATTAAAACTAAAGAAATTGTATTTTTTCTTTACAAAACATCATGTATTAAGCTGCTGAACTGCCAAACAATAAATACCCCGTAAATAAAAAGCCAAATAAACCAATAATACCAGTGAACTGTTTTTTAAGAAACTACTGCTATGCATATCATCGAGGTCAGTAAAACCCAATGGAAATGTTTGCCATAATCTGATATGCAAACTCAGATCTCCCATGGATTAAACCCAGTTGACAAAGTCTGCTCTAAGAAATTTGGAACACAGCTGAATCCTGACGCTGAGGATCAGTCGGGGATATTTAAAACCCACTGGCATCGATGTCTCTGACAAATTTAGGGCAGTTTGAGGTTCCCCCATGGACTCCAGAGACTTAAAACACTTGCTGAAGGACTCAGGGAAGCAGTGTGCAGACTTGTGTGGTCTGTTTGTGTGCAGGAAAGGGAGGAAGGACAGTAATGAGAGACACAGGAAGGAAGGTACAGTATACATCCATGTGTTGCTAAGAATTAGATAACATACAAAAGACATTAAAGACTTGGAGACACTGACTGGGGGGAAAAGGAAAACACTAACTCTGAAGAAGAGCTAAAAGTTAACGGAAAATAAAAAAGGTGCTCCATCCAGTGCCCCTCTACCATAAGGCAAACAGATATATTGCTGTCATCACTCCCTTACCTTAAATACTTGACTCGTTCATCCTGTTTAACATTCGCCAAGCTACATGATCCAACCAGAAAGTTATGGGGGAAGAAATCCACTAATGTCCCAGTTTCTGCTTTTGAGTCCATATACTGTAAAATAACTGCCCTAAATTTGTGCCCCTTCTGGAGACAGTCAATCCACCCTTACAATCTGACAGTTGGTCGATAAGTCCTTTTTGGGAGGAAAAGAGGAAACAGAGGCGTAGCGAAGCTTTCGCAGTGCAACACGTGGCGCGGTTTCAACTTGCGGCGCCACCAAAACTCAGGGGGATCTGATCAAAAGCCACGTGGAGTGCCACACACGCCTGCAATAACACATCACCAAAACTCTGAGGGCCTCAATCTGCACCTCATTTTCTGTGCTGCTTTCCAACGTCTTCTGGAGGGAAGGGAATGTGAGATGCTGGATACACAATCATGGCACGAGGTTGGAGGAGGAACAACATGGCATTGGTCTTTGTCACTAAAGGGAGTTTGGTGTTTTTTTCTGCGTTACTTTGAAAACGGTCTCTGTGGGGTCACTTACACGGTGATGCGGGCGAGGAGAGTCCGCCGTCAGGGGGCGTGCTGTTGGGTTTAGAGTCGGGCATAGGGAGGGGCACTGGGCGGGCCACTGGGGGAGGTGGAGGCAGCAAGAAGGAGCCTGGCATTTTGCTCTGGCCGCTCCCGTTTGGCTGCGGACAACACAAATAGGGTCAAGAGGGCGGCATGCGACAACCCGCAGACACGGAATGGAAAAGGGGAGCGGCTCAAGAAAGCCAGGCCCAAAATAAACAAATTCATGACGGAAGGAGGGGGGGGGGGGACAACTAAAGGAATGAGGTATGCGGACGCCATCTTTGATGAAAGTGCGAAAAATAATAGTCACCACAAGAAGTGATTTGGAGTGGGACCAGGTTCCACTGAAGTGGTCCATGTTGGGTGAAGGAGGTTGTGAAGGCAGTGGGAAGTGAGAGAACTATTTGACTGGGCTCATCCAGCAGATGGCAAGAAATTAAAACCATGGGAGAACACTCGTCTACACAGTCACAACACCACCACCAACGATACCAAATCCCAAACAACCAAACGGCAACTAAAATCAGAACAGCCAGAGATGAGAACAGAAACACGATGACACAACACAGGACTGGTGGGCTTGACTGAAGCGTGCCGTGACTGATTCGCTCTTGTGCTGATGGTAGTAACTTCTGAAGGGTTGGGTGGAGCAAAAGAAAGAAATTAACAAGAGGAAGAGCAGGAAACGTTGGGGGTCTGGAACAGGAAACAGCAAAATGACACTGACAAGACAATACAAAGATTTCTAGACCAGCTGACTGAACAAATGTGCGGTGTGTTGCATTGGTGGGTGTGTCTGGGGGTGTAAGCCCTCGTAATGTAAGTGGTCACATGGCAAGAAAGAAGCAGTCTGCGGTCAAAATAATCATTAGGAGTGTTGCTAAATATTTATATCACTTGAACGTTTTGAGGTTTTGTCATGTCACAACCACAAACTTTTACGCACTTTTCATGTTACAGATGGACACAAAGTAGTGCTCAGTTGTCAAATGTTTCATCAGAAAAGTGTGGCATAAATCCGTATTCAGCCCCCTTTACTCTGACACCCTTAAATATAACCCAGCGCAACCAACTTTGAAGTTGATCCCATCTGTCTCTTTTTTAAACTCTTTTTCTGTTGTTGTTTTTTTTGTAGCACCAGTGGCTCGTTTTTTTTCCAATGTCGGCTGACAGGAAAGGGGGTTTGAGAGAGGGGAGAAGACATGCGGTAAAGGACCTCAGGCTGGAATCGAACCCGGGTCAGCCGCGTCGAGGACTAAGGCCTCCATACATGGGTCGTGCTCACTACCCCTGCGACATCGGAGCATGCCAGATCCCATCTGTCTTTAGTTTAATCTCAGTATAAACCCAGCTGTTCTGTGAAGGCCTCAGAGGTTTGTTAGAGAACATTAGTGAACAATCAGGAGTTGTGGAGAAGTTTAAAGCGGGGTTGGTTTATAAAATAATCTCCCATAGAACACTCTTCAACCAATCATGTGAAAATAGAAGGGTGTCTCACTTCTGCAAACCCACCAAGACATGGACGTCCAGCTGAAGTCATTGGCTGGACAAAGAGAGCGTTATACAGAGAAGCATTAAATGATCCTATGGTAACTCTGGATGAACTGCCGAAACCTGCAGCTTGGTAGGAGAATCTGTTGACAAAGCAACTTTTAGGGATGCAATCCTCAAACTTGGCAAGAAGAAAGCTATTGTCGAAAGAAAGCCATAAGAAGTTCCGTTTGCCACAAGCCGCAGAGGTAAGACAGCAAGCGTGTGCAAGAAGGCGCTCTTGTTGGATTAGGCCAACGTTTAACTTTTGGGCCCACTGGAAGATTGCGAGGTCCAGCAGGAAACAAATGGTGCACATTACCCTGCACACACCGTCCACTGTGAAACATGGTGGGGCTTTTCTTCGGTAGAGACAGGAAGGCGGGTCAGAGTTTATGTGAGCATAGAGGGTCTGACAAATGTTACGCTGAAAAAGACTTGAGACTGGGCCTAGCTTCATCTTTCAGCCAGAGAACAACCCTAAACTTACAAACTAGCTAAACTGTAATGGAAAGGTTTTGATTGAATCATATACATGTATTAAAACGACCCAATCAAAGGCCAGACCTAAATCTAGCTGAGGATCTGCTCCAAGATTTGTGTGAGCTTAAGCTATTTTCAGTTCAGTCTCTGGACGTGCAAAGCTGGTTTAGACACCTCTGAAAAATCGACAAGGTATAAACCCAATAGGCTGAACACGTGTTACACTTTTGTTTGTGTTGGTCCACCAGATAAAATCCCCACAAAACACATTGAAGTTTGTGGTTTTAACGTGACAAAAAGCAGAAAAGGTCAACTTGCATAAATACGACACTATATGTCATATGACTAATATAAACTGCTTTATTTTTCCATTTTAGTCATCCAATTTCCGTACTATACGTTTGCAGGTATGTCAATTTTAACGACACAATAGTCGGTAAATGTTTAAGATGAACAGTTGCTTGGTAAAATAAAACTTCTAAGGAGCCCAGTTTTCTTCCGCACTCAGTCTTTCCAGTGATATTCTTTCCAGATTCCATCTTCTGTAATGTTTTTTTTTTTTTTTTAAATCAACCTGCATGCATGCTTTTCTGTGTTTCAGGCAGCTGCGTTATGTAGCAGTCTCCCTCCCCACTCATGGCGAGCCTTACCTGTCCGGCGGCCTGCCCTGAGCCATCGGCGCAGACGAACTGCACAAATTCCTTCAGGGGGTCCTGTCCAGGGTGGTGGTGGTAGCGTATGGTGGGGTGGGTGAAGTAGGGGCTAGACTGCTGGATGATGGAGGGGGACGGGAAGTGCAGGGCCGAGGCTGAAGCACGGGGACTCCCTGCGAACACAGACGCTGGTGTTAGACGGACACAGGCTGGAAAGGATGAAAAAGGGCGAGAGAAAGATGCATTCTTCAAAATGAAACAGACAGGAGTGGCAGCCAGAATTACACAAGCGATCAACGGATGCTTTTTCCCCCCCCCACAGAAATATAATAAAGTATTTTTCTACATTTGCTTGTCAGACCATTAAATGGATACAAGACAACATGTAGAGATAATTATGGTATGCTTAAGTCCACACGTTTCTGACTCCACTCAACACTTTCTCAGGACCAACTTCAGCACATACAATTACTCCATTAAAATCTGCTTTAAAAGCCTGGGTATTGAAAAAAAAAGAGACATTCATAAAACCTGTCGATATTGATGCTATTCAACAAACACATGGTCACCCAATTCTGTCTGTACATTTTAAAGCTGAACAGATATCGGTTCGAATATCTTTAATATTTGCAAATCTGTGTGTCTCTGTGGGTCAGTGTTGGACAAACGCAAAGATCAAAATACTGTAGCTGCTAATATGTTTAAAAGAAAAATATTTCTTTTGTTGTCCATTTCTTTGCAACGAACGTCATCTTTTGAATTTATGTGTGACCTGTAACGTGGAGGGAGTTGGTTTATCCCTGAGCCCGTCTATATCAGGTATGTGTCCATTAGTAAACACGATTTGTATTAGACCCATCCAATCCAAGACCCCTCCCCCCCTCCCCCAATATACACACACACGCACACTTTAAATAAATTTGTGACAAATGGCAAAGAATAGAAAAGTAAATAGATCAGCATAAGAAAAAGCATATTTAAAAAAAAGAAATAAAATAATGTTTGTGTTATTGCAAGTATGTCCTGAATATTCTTTTAAGGATATAATAATCCACTGGGATAAAGTTTTTACCTCAGCCAAGAACGAGAATGAGGAATTTAAAGCACAAAACCAGACTTTTGATGGCAGTGAAATCATTTTTATAGGTGGGATAGTTGATATTCACGCTGCGCTGATTTTGGCGGAGTGTTCTTTGAGTTAGCTCCATTGCAAGCAGTGTGCAGTGGTTTGACCCACTCCATTCATGGTGGCCCCTAATGTTAATGTTTCACTATCCAGTTTAACTTTCCCTGCTGTTCCGTGGAGAAAACCTTCCCGTTTCTACTTGCCCATGGCCAAGCAGTGATCACACGACATTTTGGCCCAACTCAGCTCCGGTGGTACAACCTCCTGAGGAGGGACGAAAAAAGCCAGCCCGGTAGGAAAAAAAACTGTAATCAAAGCGAGTCGAGTAAAGTTGAGTAGAGCCAGGCCAAGTAGAGCCTGTGGAAAAGGGGCATAAATCGGTTCGGAATAAATGTGGTTGAAAAATGATTGGAGTTGATCAAAATGGCCAGCTTTAACCTGTAAGCTAAAAAAAAAGAAGTCAAAAATGGAAAATTATTTATAGAGAATGAAAGGCAAATCTTAAAAATGAATGAAAATATGACAATGACTCTCCAGTGTTTAGTGGAATATTTATGCATTCATACCAGTTTCATCAGTAAATTTACTAGCTTATTTCCTGAGGTTTTGCTAAATATTTCCACCTGCATACCAGTCCTACTTCTTTCTTAGTAACATCTAAAGAAATCTGTTCTCTATATTTCTCCACAGCTGCAAAAACCAAATAACATTCATTTCTTTAAAAAAAAAACAGTTTGGGAGTTGTTGCTACTTGCATTTGATGGATATTATGGGTGGAACCTTCTTCTTGCGTGGTCTCCAAAATATATGGGTAAAAGAACGCATTTCTTTGTTCTTGCTGAGAGCTTTAAGCTAGCTAAAGACATATCACTTTAAGCTGTCCATCGCTTTTTACAGTGGCACTGGAAAGTGCCCACAGCCCTTTTAAAATGCCAGTGGCATGCGATGTGAAAAAATTAAACTTTGACAAATCATTCCAAACCCTTTTCACATATAATGCGGCATCCATGTTTTATAATTTAAGCTAAACGCAAACAAATGTATCAGAAGAAAAACTATAGAAAATTAAAAGCAGCAACAACCCAGTACCCGGTCACATAAATCTGGTCAAAAGGACTTGTAAAAAGACAAGGGTACAAGAAATTACACACAAATATTGACACACACACACACACACACACACACACACACACACACAAGCATATAGTAAATCACTCTAAACACTCTTTAATCAGAGTATAATATCAAGTCACTTCTGGAATATTGATCTGGTCGGTTCAGTAGAAGAGGGGGCAGTTAATTGGTGTCGGCTGTTCTGGTGTTAATGAAACGAACAACGGGTGCACTAAAAGGTCTACAACGAGCCCAAAAACAGGAAGGGTCCTGCAGGCGGAGACCACAGGCATTTTTTCCCTCCTTATGTTCTTGTTAATTGCTTCTGAGTAGTTTTGCATCTGACCAGGGTCGCTATCACTGCTGGTCGCGTGAGTTGATACCTGGACCTCACAGAGGTTACACAGGCAGTCCAGCTCCACCGGGATGACACATGAAAACGTGCCATTACCAGAAGGTTGGCTGCGTCTCTCAGCACAGTCTGAAGAGCACGGAGGAGATTCCAGGAGACAGGCAATTGGTCCGGGTAGAGCTGGACAGGGCCGTCTGAGGTCCTTATCTGCTGCTTTGTGTAAGGAGGAAGAGGAGGAGTACTACCAGAGCCCTACAAAGTGACCTCTTGTGGACCATAGCCATGAATGTCTTTGACCAAACCATTAGAAGCAGACTTCATGAGGGTGGCCTGAGGGCCGACGTCCTCCAGTGGGCCCTGTGTTCACTCCCCGGCACCATGGAGCTCGAATGGCATTTGCCAGTGAACACCGGAATTAGAAGGTGGTGCTGCCTGTAGCATTGTTCAGTATGATCGGTTTGGTAGTGGGTCAGTGTTGGTCCGGGGAGGCATATCCACGGAGAGACCCACAGACCTGTACAGCATGATGGCACCCTGACTGCCATTAGGTCTCGGGATGGACTCCTTAGACCCACTGTTAGACCCTTTGCTGGTGCAGTGGGCCTCGTTATTTAAAAAAAAAAAAACCTCACAAAATAAAACGTCAGTGGCAAAAAGTGGGGTGAAAAAGGTAAAAGAGTCCGACAACGGTAAAGAACTGCTACTTTAAATGATGCATGGTGGCGACACCATGACTGCAACATGTTCTTCACTGCAGCATTTGGCACCATCCCGTTGCTCCTGCCACTGAATTCCTGCGGACCTTGTCTGACACACAGAACAACAACAAAGCTTCTGATGTGGTGAAGCACTTTCACACTAGCGAGGCCCCGAACCCGACGCTGAAGTTAGCCTGGAAAGAAATCAGAACTGCATAACGAATACACAACGGCTCACCACAGCACCAACGGGGCATTGTGTATGCTGCTGTTGAACGTGCGCGGTCCGCACGCAAGTGGCGAGATCAGATTTGCTGTACTTACATATCAGGAGGGATGGGGTATGCCAACAACCGCAGAGGAGGGTATAATGACACAGTGGTCAACCTCATTCCTTCACATCTGCTCGATGACTTAAAAATGCTTTGAAGCTCGGCTGCAGAACTAAAGCACATGTGTAATTACCTACAATGAGCTCCTTCATTGGGTGGGTTCACAAAAGAAAAGCAGAGAAAGTCTCGTAGTTGGTCTGTGCTGTGGTTGTAGTAAATTAATAAAAATAGGAGAGCAATGATTTATGTCCATAACCTCCTTGCTATGATATATATCTTGGTAGTTTCAACTTGCACTGCTTCAGAACATTAACTGAGTCCTGCTTTTGGCCCTATGAGTAAAGAGGCCAACTCATGTAAATGATAGACAACGGAAAAGAGAGTGTGCACACTTGGATGAGGCCAAGTTGTTCCCTTCACTGTGTAATATTTAGCAGGGATCCCTTTCTGGGGTATTTTCATGTTGCTGTTTAAATCTGGAGTTGTTATCTCATCAGCATCAGCTGCAAAACCTCAAGACCAATTGTAGATGTTTTGAAGCCATGCACCTTTGCTTTTTGCCAAAGTAGAAAACACGGGGATTAGACAAACAAAACTGCAAACCACCACGTCACCAGTTGCATTGCTGATAATGAACTTGTAGAACTGTGGTCCTGGACGAGCCATTCGTTTGTATATTTTTGCCAGGATATTGGGATCAGTGAAGGGGCAGCCCTAGAGATTGTGTGAAAATAAATAGGCAGGATTCACAAAGGACTTATTAAAAGGGCATAGTTTAAATAAAAGCAGCAAAAGATGAAACGTTCTGACTTTTAATTCTTTATGGTAAGCAAAGCCTTCTAAAGGCTGGTTATCTTTGATTTCACTTTAATCAAAATGTTTCTTTCTTAAATATCTATCCCAGAAAAAAAAACATCCCTCAATTTAGTCATGCAAACTTTCTGCTAGCAATTTTGGATGTCAAGCTTCGGCTGACAGAATGACGGCATTATTATGACATCATCTTGGGCTATTTTGATTAAATTGCGGAAAGCTCTCTTTAAAAGCCTTACATATATTGCACATCTGTTTTTACAGAAAAGCTGTTCGCTGGTATGGGAAAATACACAGAGAGCTCTTCAATAACTCGACCCCTATTAACTAGGTGTGAATTTACAATTTTTTTTCTATCAGGGGTGAAGTAACAAAATAAAAATGTGCAAACTCTAGTTCCATTAGAAGTTATTAAACTTCAGATTTCCCCATAACCAAGCAAATACAGTGCCGTGCAAATGTCGTGAACCTTCCCACATTTCACACCACAACTACAAGCCTATCTGGGTTTCACAGCTTTTTCCACAAAAACAATCTGAAAACGAGTGGCACGCATTCTTAGGATATCCCTAAGAAGTCCTCAAAATTGTAAACGGAAAGCCAGTTAGTTAGTCTGCATCAACTAAAACACACCATCTCCCCAGTGGAACACGGTGGTGGCAGCGCCATGCTGTTGGAACAAAAAAAAAAGAAGAAAACCTACAGATGTGTGTTAGAATGGCCCAGTCAAAGTTCAGACCAAAATCCAACAGAGAATCTGTGGCAGGACCTGAAATTCCCTGGAAGCTCAGTTTTGACCCCGGAGGCTTAATACAATCACGTGGCACACTCTTTATTTAGATTTATTTGTAAGAACTGTTGAAAAACCATATCTTTTTCCTACTACTTTGCAATTATAGTTTACTAATTATAACTGTGCAGCAATATATATTGCAGCAACAAGCCCTTTTGGTTTAAGTCTCTAATTGCGTTGCACAGAGAGGGGGAACATATCTAATGGGTTTTCTACCAAGAGTGCTCTGTATTTAGCTCCATCCATCTACCCATAAATTCTGACCAGCGTGTCTGTCTGTGCTGAAGAAAAGCGTCCCCACAGCCTGCTGCTGCCACCACCACGCTCCACGGTCGAGATGTTGTGTTGAAACGTGTTAAAAACGCAGCATTTGCCTTCCACTTCACAGCCACGCACCACATTGTGCTGGTCTGCTACACGCCACTCTGATAGCACATCCGGAAACTTGTGGTTGTAAAGAATTCATAGAAGCGGAGGAGGAATGAAAACTTTTGCGAGGCGCTGTAATTGAATCTGAAGCGCGTTTAAAGTGAAAGTTTCAAAAGAGGGGGAGAATGGATGGAAAATGCATCAAGAACCGCTTCAGTGCTCTCGAGAGACGTACACGGAGCAGCGCAGATGCTCCACCACCAGGAGCAAGGCCCGAAACAGTCCAAACAAACCACACCAAGAGACCCTTGCACGCCACCGGCGCAGCAGAGGAGACAAATAAATAGGCAGAAACCTACAGAGCGACTGGCCAGATCAAACTTCTGACCGCTCTCACCTCCCGTAGACAGCCCCACCTCTAAACCACAGCAGGGGAGGGATGGGTGAGGGTGTCCTGGGAAAAGTGTGGGGTGGGTAGGAGGAGATGGTGGAGAGGAAGGGGTTGGAGGGTAGGTGGGGTGGGCAATCAGCGGGATCGGGAGCTGGGTTTGTTGGTTGGTTGGATTGGTCTCACCTGGTCTCACTCCCGCCAGCATTGGCAGTGGGTGGTGGGTGAACGCCATGCGGGGGGACCTCGTCTGGGAGGACAGGGCGCTGAAATCGAATTTCCCCAGCTTCTTATGAGAACCAGGCGACGAGAGTCCTGGCAAAAAGGGGATCAACAGAATGGCAGAACAGAGACGAGGTTTTAATCAAACATGGCTGCTTTTCTTACTTCGACTCTACTCAATAAAATCTAATCAAGTAAAAATGGAATAATTATATATTAGATCAGATTGCTTCCATTTGATTAAATGAATCAAAATGACTACGACTGCAATTGATTGGCTGATTGGTTTGAACGCGTATCTTAACGTACATGTAGGGGTTCCTTAAGATATATTTTTTTTCCAGTCATGTACAGTCAGTGGACGGTACCAGACTGAGGAGGGATTGAGGGTCCAGCGACAGGGCATGTTTTCAAGCAGCAGTGGCTCAGCGTGAAAGAGGGTGACGGGAGAGAGGGGATGAAGGTGTGGATTGGGGTGGGGGGTGTCAAGAGGCCAGGGGCTTCGCTTCAGTGCTGGAAAATGCCATGGCAATCCAAGTACGCCCACGGATGGAGGTATTTCTAACCCTGTATTCACGTGGCTAACTCAAACTAGCATCCCAATACAGCGCCTTGCATAAGTATTCACACCTCCTGGAGTCCTTTCACATTTCTTCATGTTACACCAAGGATTTCAGTGTTTTCTCTTGGGTTTTGAAGTGATAGACCAACACAAAGTAGTCCGTAATTGTTGAGTGAAGGGAAAATCCTACTTGTTTTTCAAAGAAGAATACAGCAATCAAAAGAAAGCTTGATAATGTTTGCATTTGTGTTCAGACCCAATGACGCAATGCTCTGTCCAACCTGCTTTTGTTGTAATTACAGCTGGAAGTCTTATGGGATAGATCTCTACCAGCTTATCCCATTGGGAAACTGTGGCTTTTGCCCATCCTTGTAGCTCAAGATCATTCAGGCTGGGTGCAGACTACCTGTGAACATCAGCTTTTAACTCTTGACATATATTCCCAATTGGATTTTTGTCTGAACTTTGACTAGACCATTCTAATGCATGAATATTCATTGATCCATATCATTCCATTGTAGCTCTGGCTGTATCTTTTAGGGTGGTTTTCCTGATAGACGATGAAGCTCTGCCACAGTCTCAATTCTTTTGAAGACTGCTTTCATCCATGATTGCACTGAATTTATCTCCATCCAAACATTAACTCCAACCATGTTCTGTGAAGAAAAGCATCCCCACAGTATGATGCTGCCACCACCATATGTAAATTACAGACAGATGGGCTTTATTTTCTGACTAGATGACTTTTGAAGGCAATTTTATTTAAGGGAATCAGAGTAAAGGGGGAGAGCATAAATGCTCACAATAGTTTTCTGTTTTTTCACTGTAAAAAGCAATGAAAACCATGTATCACCTCCTCAAAAGGATTACCTACTTTGTGTTGATCTATCATAAAAAAATCTTATGAAATACTTTAAGGTTTGCGGTTATAAGGTGAGAAAAAGGGGGAAAGTTGGAGAGATGTGAATCCTTCTGAAAGGCACTGAAAAACCCCAGTATTCCCAGCGTTGCCACAGAGAGCCTCAGGAATGCAGTCAACAAACACGCCAACCAGCCAACTCACTACTCTTTAGGAATGAATGGAATCAAGAACGGTCTCCTATCTGGGGCAGACTACGTTTTCTGTCTAATGCCAGAACAACCTGTGCAGCTACATATAGCTGCAGAGGAGCCTGCCAAAACAAACACCAACTGGTCCTCCCATTCAGCTCCGACTGTCAGGCATTCTATGCGGGCGCCTTAAGACATGTAGTATTTCATTAAAAGTGCTTCAGCTCCCCCCTCCCCCCCCCATGTTGCACACCTACACACTTAGTCACACAAACACACACACACACACACACACACACACACACGCTGCTCAGGTGGAGAGGCGAGCACCGGGCAGGCTGCCAGTGAACGCTTCATGGGGGAGCTGGAGAAAAATGGAAGAAGTTAAGCGGGAGACAAGCAGTGACGGCATGGTCGGCACACATAGATAAACACATGAAAGTGTCCTTCTGTGTCCATAAATGTCAGAAAGGCTAAACGGCTGTGTAAAAAAAATCTGTCTGTCTGTCTATCTATCTATCTATCTATCTATCTATCTATCTATCTATCTATCTATCTATCTATCTATCTATCTATCTATCTATCTATCTATCTATCTATCTATCTATCTATCTATCTATCTATCTATCTATCTATCTATCTATCTATCTATCTATCTATCTATCTATCTATCTATCTATCTATCTATCTATCTATCTATCTATCTATCTATCTGTTTAAAAAAATGGACATACTCGGCTCACCGGCAGACACATAGCCATAAGTGTGTGCGCCACGGATAAAAGAAGTTCTTTTCTGTGATGGACGGTTTGTGTGGTGCGTCGTAAGGGAATTCATTTTGATGTATGGCAAACCAAGGGCACAATTTAGACTTTCTGGGTTTAAGAAAGCACTCCAAATGGTGTTTTGAACCACAACGTTTAATACATGCCGCAATACAAGTACAAAACGAGAGAGAACATTTGGGAGAATGCAGAGAAGTGCATCAGCTCAGGCAAGGAGCTGATGCACGTTGGCCTTTGAACGTTTCTCCCTGGTTTTGGTGCTGGCTCCAGATTCAGTCGAAAGAACACAGCGATAAGCAACAATGGTGAGAGGATGGAGGCCCATAAAAGTTGAAACGGCACAATATTCACACATATAAAACAAACAAGAGTCAAATAAAGACGTGGGCAACTCCGACACAGCCCAAAGAGATGTGGAAATAGATTTTACGAGCAGCGCATATAAAAGTCTAACAGCAGATTTCTGAAAAGCCGGAGCTCTTTTAATGCCACGCTGGGAAATGTTTATCACTGTTTACCCAGAGTGTTCGTATGCAGCGCGGCTGCAGCTGTTCTTGTGTGGGCACCGACAAGTATAGAAAAAGGTGGGCGCCAGCACTTATGTTTGGCCACGCGGTTATCTCCACATGTAGGAGGGAGGTGCAGACGCAGCTTTATCCATCTCGTTCACTGGTGGCATGATCAGGAAAAAAGGTGTGATCAGACCTAAATACAATATGACAAAAAAGAATAGGGGGACATCCATCTGGTTCGAATATTTTATTTTGGTCCGTGTTATATTACCTCGTTATACAACAAATTGTGTGATGATGGTGTGATGATAAGTTTTAAAATGCAAAGTGTAAAGGGAAATGTGGGAATCCAAGTTTGCAAAAGTAAGAAAAACAATTTCACCACATTGTTACAATTGATACTGAACTTCTGTCAAGTCCACAGTTCTGGTCAATGCATTTAAGCTATCCATGTGTCACTAATCTTAGGACTTTTAGCGATGCATCTGAGCTGTTCTTTCTCTAGGATGGATTGGTAAAATGCTTAAGTGATTTTTAAAAACAAGAAGTGGTGCTCAACTGAAATTTGCCGCTGCCCACATGGACAAGGTACATGCTTCCTCAGCTTTTATGGTCATATGACACATTGAGCTATCGGGCCTCTAAGACAAGCAGTGTGTTTACACTCTAAAAACCGACGACCCCCTCAAGTTCAAAGTACTTATTTTGTCTTTGAAACTCAACTTATTATAGTTTTTGACACATAACTTAAGTTTGTGTGTTTTCCCATGTTTAACTTACGGTTGTAAATTGTCCTGACTTTTGTTAAGGTGGGGAATATGCAAATCTGAAAGTTGACTTTAAATGCAGTTTTCAGGCAGCTTTTGAACTTTCGTTTCAACGTTGACGAGACTCATTACAGTGTAGAGGAGTCGAGTTAAGTCTGTCAACCCTAAAAACTTTGTACCAACTTCCAGGCACGGTGGTGGCAGCATTATGATGTGGGGATGTTTTGCTGCCAGTGGTAGGGTCCAACACGACAATGGTCCTAAAAGGAGGCTAACATTAAGCTTCTAGAATGTGCCTCAGCTAAAGGAAACTTAATGATCTTTGTCTAAGAGCTGTGCAAAGAAGCAAGAGCGTTGAAAAGAGCTATTCAAACATCCCGCCAGAACTATGCTAAGACTTTGTTATTGGCTAGAAAACGTGTGGTTTCTCAACACCTTTATATGTAATGTTTACTCATATATAGGTGTGTGGGGTGGTGTGTATTTAAGCCTGTATGTGTTAAATCAAAGTAAAACAAAATTTGGAGATAGGCGCTCTAAAGATCCAAAACCCTCTATATCTAATCAGTATACGACACACGCCCGCGTCCCATTGAATTTTATGTGGACCTTTAGCACTAATCAGTGTTTATCTGTTTCTTTTAAACAGCATGGCTATCTGCATTACAGTTCATTGCGAAAGCCCTCCTCTGCTCCATAATGCATTCTGTGGCCCAAGGGGGACATCTGCAAAAGTATGCAAACTGGTGATGTAAACGTGACGCCATCAGGGTTGGCTGGCATAGGATTTGAAACACGGGGGGGGTTCAAAAGCATTCTTCTCCTACCCGGAGCAGTCGAGGATTATAACGTTGCATCATGGGAAATGTAAGTTACGGTGTTTTATGCAGCTCACGCCAAACTAGAGGTCCTAAATACTGAATGAACATGCTATAATTTTAACCGTCTTTCAAGCAACCATCATCACACAGAATCATGCAAAAGTGAAAAGTTTTCAGATGCATGTCGTGTCTTTGATCAAACAAAGAGAAACACTAAATCCCTCGCACCCGACAGAACTGCTCGCTAGTTCTCAGTTCCTCTGTGACTGAGGCTTTTCACATGCCAGTGCCAATTACAAGCCGCCTATTATTCATAAATAACTTTAAATCATACATACTGTTTTTAGGCCGTGCGATATTTCCTAATTAGTCACTGCGTTGGCGAAATATCTGGTGGTTGATCAGCGAGGAACAGCAAATGAGGCCCAGATGCCCAGTGAAAGCTTTGTCTAATAAAGCTAACAGAAGTTACTCTGATCTCTCCCTCTTACAGAGTGTGCGTTAGTGTGTCTGCGCACGCACACAAAACAGTTGTTTGTTCTTCATTATTTCTGTGTCCTGCTCCTGGCACACTGCACAGGCAGCCTGGCAGCCAATTGCTCCCATGACCCCGCAGTCTTGCCACGCTAACAAGCTAGCGACCACACAAACAGCCGCCCAAGCGGTCGGCTAGCACGCGCGCACAGACGCAGATTCATAAAACAGCGAAACAAATAGCTTGCGTAGTCTTTCAGGTGAATGAAAACAACAGCGGATGTTGGCTAGCTGCCAGTCCCCGTGGCTTCGCTGAGGGCACACATTGTTAGCGGGCATGCACACTCCAGAATATTAGGATAACAGTACAGTCACAGATAAAAACATCACATTCTCTGCAACAACAACAAAAACATGTTTTCTCCAATTCTGTCAATATCACAAACGCATGGGGGGAACCTGACCCACTCCCTCTTTACCCAAACGCTCATTTTCCCACCACAGAGCAGCAAGAGCGAGCAGGCAGAAGGAGAAGCAGAGCAGAGCTGAGCGGGACACAACAGACTTAATGATGAATCACATGATCACCTGCTAAGCCTCAGAGCTTTTCATTCAGGTAAAGATTCACCTCTGGAGCAGGCCGACGTAAAAAAAAGGAGGCCCTCCCCTTCCCTCCTCCCGCCCACCTCCCCCCCGTCTCCTTTTTTTCCACATCTCTCGCTCCCAACACCACCACCACCACCATCTCCAGAACAGATGTCTGCTGTAACCCAGTAGCTCCCTTTGCTGTAGACACATGGAGGTGCCATCTGGACCGGAACGCTGTTCCTCTCCAGACTGGGGCGGTTGGGGGTGGGGACTGGGGGTGTGTTTATATGTGTGTGAGAATGTAAATCAGTTCAAAAGCTCTGATGTGGTCTTTCGGTGTGCACATTTGTGCGTGCCCGTGTGACTCTTGCGACCGCCTGCGCCGGTGAGTGAGCATGGCTCGTGGACAGAAGGCTCCTCGTGCACTGATGACACACCTGAGCACCGTCGGTTTGGGTTGTTTAGCTCTTATGCTGTTGTTCCTGTTTTTTTTTTTTTCTCCTGTGCTGCCTTTCATAGACAGCTGAGCCAGGCCTACGGCAGGTGGCTGCAGCCCTCGACAGCTCTGTCTAAACAACCAGCTGGACGAGGGGCTGCAGGAGCTTCATTCACATCCTCGCTGCCTCTCTGATGCCTCTTACCGAGCGCTCCGGCTTTTGCACGTTTCCTAACGTCACGACCACAAAAACTTCAATGTAGTTTTATGTTTCCTTTGCTGTGCATTTTTGCGCAGCCCCCGTTACTCTGATACCTCTGAATAAAATCCAAACCGCCTTCAGAAGTCTTAGTGGAGTCCACCTGTGTGTGATTTGACCTCAGTACAAGCTCAGCTGTTCTCTAAAGGCCTGAGGCGTTTGCTAGAGAAGATTAATGAACAATCAGCCACATGGAGACCGTCGATTACAGCAAACAGGTCAGGAAGAAAGTTGTGTAGAAGTTTAATCAGGGTTAGGTTTTCTAATAATATCCCATGCTTTTAAAATCTCACAGAGATTTGATCAATCCATCTTCTGAAATTGATACGTTGTCCAAAGTGTAAATCTGAAAAAGGCATGTTGCCTAAACCGACGGGCCAGACAAGGAGAGCATTAATCAGAGAAGCAGCCTGGAGGAGCTGCAGAGATCCACACCTCGGGTGGGTTGATTTGTCGACAGGAACAATATTAGTCAGCACTCCACAAACCTGGCCTTCATGGGAGAGTAGAAAGAAAACAAAATATTGTCGAAAGTTCGCCACCGTGTGGGGCACTCAGTACGTGCAAGAAGGTGCTCTGGTCATATGGGGCCAAAATAAATCATCATTCATCTAAATAAGCCATCGTCACAATGAAACAATGAGGTGGCTGCATCATGCTGTGGGACGGCTCTTCTTCAGCAGCGACAAGAGAGTCGATCAGAGATGATGGAGCTAAATCCAGAGCAATACTGGGAAAAGAAACAGTTAGAGGCCGCAGAAGGCTTGAGACGGGGACAGGCAACGACCGTAAACATCCAGCCAGGGCCGAGGAAGTCAAAGCCAAGTCAAGAATCCATATCTGTGGCAAGATTTGGATTTTCAGAGATGCTCTCCATCCAATCTGACTGCGCTTGAGCTGTTTTGTCAAGAAGAACTAGCAAACTCATTTTATAAATGAGTAAGTTTGTAAAGACAACCCCCCGAAGGACTTGAAGCTGTAAATGCAGCAAAAGCTTTTTCTTCCACCTCACAAAAACATTTCACTCCTTTGTCTTGGGCTGTCATGTAAAATCCCAACCAAACACACTGAAGCTGTGGTGGTAACGTGACAAAAAAACACGAAGAAGCTGTAGGCTGCAGAAGACCGCATTTACATGTTGTCTAATTTTATAAAAGGTATGCCAATAAATAAACCACCTAGCCAGACGGTCTAGGGAACCTTACATCATAAAAACGTGGTGCCCTAACAATTAGGTATTTGCTACATGATCAAATACCAAAAAAATACAGTTTGCAGGCGCATCAGAGCATTGACATATGTTCCAAACGGGCTGCAGACGCGTACGTCCCGCTACACGTTTGAGTTCTTTCTCAGAATCACAGCGTCGTCTTTGAGGCAGACAGGTGATGGATGTTATGGAGCTACTGGGCTACCAAAAGACTTTGGTGGACCCACATCGGACAGCAGCAGACATCTGGTAGAAAAACAACCCCACCCAGCAGCAACAGAGCCATAGAGCAGGACACATAACAGAAGGGAGAGGAGAGAAAGAGGAAGAGGAGCGCAAAACAGAAGGGAAAGGAAAAAGGACGGATGGGAGGAAGAGCTCACAGAGAAGGCAAACAGACAGAGATGCACACACAAGCTGAGGTTGGTGTGAGCGGAAGGAGAGCAACTTATACATGTAGACAGAAGAATGTTTAATGTTGTTCTAACCATGGTAAGGAAACTGCACTCCATCGCTCTCATGCTTAATCTTCCTCTCCTGCACACTGGCCAAATGGTGCTGCACTGAAAGGCCAAACGGGAGAAGGGAAGAGTTAACAATGGAGGAGGGGAGGAGAGACAATGACAGAGAGAGGTGGAAAGAAAGAGAGAGAGAAACAGGGGGGGTTAAATAATTAGCAATATGGGATTTCAACGCTATAGAGTGCAGCAAACTTTAAAAAAAATAGTTACATCATGACTGCTGGCAGTGTCAAAAAGCAAGCATATAAGAGGGAGTTTCCTTAAGCAAATCCCTTAAGTCAAATACTACACCAATGAAGTCACATTGCAAATACATTTGACGAGATAGCCATCATGATGGTTAAAATGCTGTAAGCAAAACAGAGCGAGAGGTTAGAGTTTCGCATGAAAATGGAGAGTTAAGCTGGGTTTGCTTTGCTGGGATGCTGGAGAAAGGAGACGGATGTGGATGGTGAGATTCAGAGGGGCGTCTAGAGTAGTGACAGGGAGTTACGGGATAGGGGTGATAACTGACTCATGTGGAAATATGAATAAAGAAATGAAGGTGGCTGGGATTAAATGAACAATTTTTTAAAGTTTTTTTGGAGGTCATCATTAAACATACTTAACAGATTTCAGGATGGAATATTTAAAACAGGAAAATCCCTTATAGTACAAGGCAAAATGTGGCTGATTGGAAATATTTCTGTTTGTACAAAAACACAGACAGGCTTGATGTGGACAGTAAAGCAGCCAGCCAACACTCGATTAAGGTAACACTGTTTTAAATCTATGACTGACATGCTGCTGGGCAGCCAACAGCAAGCTGGCTATCAGCACAAAAACCAGGACCCCTCTATAAGGAGGAGAACAGCAAAGAGTTAAACTATGTACTAGGCAGACCACTAATAGCAAAAACAGCAGGAGCTTATGCTATGGTTTTCAAAATATTAAATGCTACAGATAACTTAAAGTGTAACTCATCACTAATGCAACTTTTTTTTTTGCAGATAAACTGTATAAACTGGGGCTAGGGGTGTTACTTTAATGGGACTGTGCAATTTTTTACATTTTCATCTGAACTTGTTTAGTTCTCAATCTGCAATATTTGTCTCAAAGCATCCTCAGTGCTGCCCTCTTTGGGTTGAGCTGTGGTTATTGCAGTTTAATTTTCCTATTGGTTCCAAAGGTACATGCTCTCCGTAGCCATTGCATAGTTTGTATGAAAGCATCTCAGTCTCCCTGCCCTGCTGCCAGTCAGACTCTGGAGCTGGAATCGTAATTTGGGCATTAATCGATAGTGCCTAGTGTTTGTTACCACTTTATATTTATATATATATATATATATATATATATATAGTTACATATGTATATATTTATATTTTTTGTGTGGAACTTTGTATATATATATATATATATATATATATATTTGTATATTTGTATATCTGGAGCGTGTAACGAAAATAATTTCCCTCTGGGATTATTAAAGTATTTCTGATTCTAATTCTGATTTGAATGTTAGTCCATGTTAGCAATGCCGCTGCTAACATTACTTTACCACACAGAGGCTGCACCATTTTGTCCTCGACAGCGTCGCCGTTGGGCATCACTGGGTCAGCGCTTTGAGCCGGCGGCTTGGACTGATAACACTCAGGCCTACTAGGCTCCAAAAAGCCTGCCTCAACCTCCAGTGGAAAATTCTCCATCTCAAAAGACCAATCCGTGGAGAAACCACCAGTGTTGCCCTGGTCACTCTTCATGTTTCAGCATGTCAGACATACTTTAATAATCCCAGAGGGAAAGTGCTGAAATGTCACTTTCCCTCCTGATCAGTGCCCCGCAAACCCCAACTGCTCCCCCCACACTTAGCCCCGCCCATCAGGGCAAAATTTGTCAGGGGGCAGTGTTATACTTTAACATTGAATTGAGTTACACTTTAAATATGACTTAAATTATGAATATATTGTTTTAAAGCAATAGGAATAATTGCTGCTTTTCTATAATAATAATAATAATAACAATAACAACAATAATAATAATAAATGGAAGCTAATCAATCATGTTGATTTTTATATTAATTAACTTTTTTAGTCAGTGTCATCATACAATGGAAATCTCCAATCAGTCCAATGCCTAATCTTGACAATGACACATCCAACACTAATTTTGTGGAATAAACATTTTAGAGAGAGTAGAATGAGTTTTAAACTAAGGAAAATGGGTATTAACAGCCCTGTTTGTTTTAATAATTTAATCTTTTTAGCATATGTAACTCTCCCTGCCTCATTTGTTTTGGGGGCAAGTACTTTTTAGACTGTATATTTTTTACCCATCAAAACAGAGTGGCACATTGAACAGGAGTACATATTTTAAACTGTCAGTCTACCCAGTGTAAAAATCACTCAGGTTTCTTTATGAAGTTTTTAGATAACACCCTGCGGGATTAATTTTTCCTTATATGTCATAAAAGAGTTCCCTTTTAAAATTACACACTGGACAAATTTCTATAAATTTCAAAGACATCTGAGTAGCATGTTTAGAATGACTTACATTTCTTTAAAATAGTGGCCAAAATCCGTTCCTTAGTAAAAATCTTCAAAAAATCACTGAATATCTGCGCGCTTTTAAGTAAATGTAGGTGCCTGTACGTTTCTTAACTGAACGTGTCTGTGAGGAAAACTGGCCAGAGTGCTCCTCTGAATCCTTTCTGTGGAGGGTCTCTGATAAAAGCTTTTAGTGCAGCAGAGTTGAGAATGGGGATGTAAAGGGAAGAAGGGGGGGGGGGGTGCAATGCAACATGAATGCAAAAACAAATTTTTGATGGCAGGAGGTGAACTGTGGCTTCTGCTTCAATTAAAATTTTAGGATAAAAGAAAAGAAAAATTTCCCCTCAGATTTAAGGAAACATTTGACATTTCTGGAAGATTCTTTGTTTTGTGATGAACATGTAAGAGGATAAACACTAACTGAATTAAGAAGAAGCAAGCAGGTGTGGTCAGAAGTTTACATACACTCCTTAAGGACAACAATATTATTTTATTTTGAGCTGTTGATGATTTATCTGAACCATGATTTACTGAACTTTCTTAGGGCGGGAGAACCATACAAAAGACGGCAAAATACCTTTGGATGAATCTTTTAATAGGTGGTGGTTAAGATTCTTAAACTTGGCAAGGTCAAAGCACAGGAATTTCTTCTTGGTGGTCATGACTGACCGTAGGTGGCAATTTCTCTGAGAGAAATTGAGGTTGTAGATTTACACAAGTCTAAAGCCATCTGTAGACAACTGCAGATGCTAAGCTTGGTAGTGCAAGCACAAGTCACTCAGACGTCACCGCGGTGGCGTGTTCTGAAGGAGTGCCCAAACCGTCACCTCCAGGTGAAACGAAGTTGGTTAGGATCTTCAAGAACAGTTCAGGAATCACGACGGCGGAAGGTTACCGTGAACGGAAAGCAACTTGAAAGCCAGCGTTTCATCGCCATTGACCGAGAGGGCGCTGACAAAGAAAGTGGCCCAAGCTTAAGATCTTCATCTCAAGCCAAATGAAGTTTGAAGCTGCCCATAAGGATATGCCACAATGAAGAAAATGTTTATGCCCAGGCAAGACACAGATTGGACCATCGTCTCACCAAGAGACATTAAAGCATAGTGGTGGCAGCGCGGTACTGTGGGATTGTTTCCAAGCTGGTGCACAACATGGTTGCAATTCTTCAATTTCACCTCAACAGCTCGGTGGCTAACATCTAGGCACAGACCTGTTGAAGTGAAGGCTCCAGCAACACTTGAACTACTGGGAAACAACTTTATTTGCTGACCTACGCCTTTCGGCCCTCATCGCGGTCGCAAGCTGAAACCCGTTGGTCGACAAATAAAGTTGCCCCCCCCGTACGTCATGCGTTGCTGGAGTCTTCGTTTCACCAAATCTTTGACCCTCTCCATGCACCCTGGGAGTCAGTGAAGTTGTGCCAGAGCCTTTTGGATTTATTATATTTAGACAAAAAAGGTGGTCTGACAGGACATGGATTCCAAATTAAATCAAACATTAAATCTGGTTTCGGAATGTAAAAAGGAGGCAAACATTAACGTTGTAGATTAGAATTGTTGGTGGCAGAAAAACCTGAGTGGCTGAAGTACATTTAATATTAGATGGAGTGTATATTTAACTGTGACCCTATGCGTATTGATGAAAATCCACAGCAAATTCTCGATCTTAAAAATCCTCCCGGTTGTGTGCTGCGTAATCTCTCTGCCAGAGAAAAACAAATGGAGATCTTTTCTTTACACTCCTGCAAACCCATGTGTGACTTTTACATAACATTAGTAAATTTATGACTGGTGGCCACACCCACAATTGCTGTTTCCTTTTGTTTAAACATTTGGTGGTGAGAATCTACAGTAAATGGCACTCCAAAATGCAAAAAAAAAATCTCATTTCCAAAAATGTCAAACTTTTCCTCTCAGTCCAAAGAATACACCTTTGAACTTAAAATTGACTGGGGAAGCTAAAGCTAAAACAAGAATTCATGATAATCTAATGGAAAACATCTTCTAAATCTCTCAGAACAGTTCTTAATCTTCTCATTGTTGCGAAGACCTCAGCCCATCTCCTGCTGGGGCCTCCGGGGGCAGTTGGAAAGGCATGTTTCCATCATGAATACCTGCGTCCACATCGTTCGGCCAACCGCTGGACTGAGAGCTGCTGCCAGCCGCAGGGGAGCGGCCCGAGTAAAACACATCGTCCACAGGGCTCTCCATCTCGCTGTCATCGATGGACTTGCGCTTGTTGGAGCTGAAAGAGAGAGAAAGCGAAGGAGAGAAACATGAGAATGCCTGTTTTCAAAGTGTTGGAGGAAAGAGGAAGGAATTAGAGGGAAGCTGCACTTGTTTATGATTCAGATTGTTGACCTGGCTTTGTGACATACTCCCTGCAAAATGCTTCCTACTGTGCCTTGCAAAAATATTCATAAACGAACTTGAGCACATTGAATTGATCTGTATATCATTGGGATTTCATATGATACACCCAACTCAAAGAAGGGCTGGATTGTGAAGTGTGAGGAGAATGAAACATGCTTTTTCCTTAAAAAAAAAATCTGAAACGTGTGGCATGCATTTGTATTCAGCTTCCCTGAGTCAACACTGTATAGCACCACCAAGTTTTGTTGGATAACTCTGGACAGATTTCCACCTAAGTCATGGATCTATGCAGCTCCTCTAAGGTCACCTTTTGGCTGCTTCTCTGATCAACACTCTTCTATGAGTTTAAAAAGTTTTCCCTGTTTTGGTAGGTTTGCAGCTGTATCCGACTCGGGGTATCGTTTTATATCCTTGCCCTGCAACTTTCTCCCTAACCTGTCTGCTGCGTTCCTTTGTCTTCATGATGTTCTCAACTGATATCGTTTTCCTTTCTCTACAGAGTTATGCACCAGTACATCTTGAGCTGGTGAATAAAACCTAGCTAAAATATATTCCAGTTGGTGACTATAATGTAATAAAATGTGAGACAAGCTCAAGGCATGCCAGTGCTTGAGCAAGGCGCAGTATTTGAGATTCTAATAAATGTACATGCATAATTCCCGGGACCATTGAGAGCTGACGTGGCTGCTTAATTCCCATGGAGTTAGAACAGGGGTCGACATAAAAATCAAGAATAATAAAAATTCCCAATGTCAAGATTTGTGTTTAGTGTGTTGTTTTAATATTATGTTACAGCCAGGGGGGACAAAGAAAGCCAGCTGGAGACAGTGTGACAAGAACAGGGCTGGAATATTAACAATATGCAGGCCCAGAGCGACCCCACATTAGAAACATAGAACCCCGTTGATCCTGAAACGCATTGTTGTGCGAGTTGGCCGATTCTTATACATCTGTGACCAATAAAATAACAGGGGGCTGCGAATGTACAGCATGCACATATATGAGCGAGAGCGTGCCTGCGTGGCTTTTGTTCCGAGTGTGATGGAGGGATCTGTGTTACATTAGTATCGAGGGAGATATTTTGCAAAGAGTGTAACTACCTCCGTGGGAGACTTGCATAAAGCTCCATTTCAGTCCTGCAGCGTAAGACGGACGGGAGGAGAAAGCAGAAAGAGCGAGAAGTAAAAACAGACACAAACATAGACGGAGCAGCAGACAGATCGGCGGGAAAATGAGAGGCAATCAGTTGGAATTAGTGGGGAGGAAGGAGAAGGGAAAAGAAAGACCACAATCTGAAGCAAAGCAGGAAAAGTATTAAGAACATTCTAAAGAACTTAATGATATTAGTGCTGGGGATGCACTGAGAAACCAGCTAAAAACAGGACAGGCTGGCTGGAGAGTTCAGTCTTTTCTCTTTCCAAGCCGTCCTTTCCAGTTGTGATGTTACACGCATTGATATTGTGATTTGATACAGTCTATTCTGCAGCTCTAGTGAGGAGTAAAGTAAATTAGTACAAAGATGTAAGAAGCTTTTAAAGAGGAAACTGAGGGAGGGAGAGAGAGAGAGAAGGCCAGAGTACAAAGGTGCTCTGTTTTGTACAACTTCTGATTCTACCTCTTTCTGTCATTAAACAGCCTGGATCTGGGAATCCTGCTGGGATTTTGTGTATCTTGCAGTCAAGTTAAAGAGCTACATCACTGTTAGTTACACTAGCATTTAATACAAGTTACTATATACCATGTAAAATATCCCATCAGTAAACATTTTGTCTTTACCAGAAAAGCTGAATAACAAAATACTGCGAATGCTGTTCTTACAGTCCTTAAAGAGAGAGACTGGAATTACCCCAAATCAGTTTTTGACAGGTCAAAACTTTCAAAAGAAAATATCTGGTCAAAGCATCTCTAATTTGAAAATAAGAATATGAGCAGGAAATGCTTGTATAGGCACGCACCTGGTGGAGGGTGTGGAGGTGATGGAGCGGCGTCCCAGGGTGACCTGGTTGATGTTGTAATACCCTGGGCTGTCCAGGTCTGCCAGAGAGAAGTTTGGGCCTGTTGCTGTGGCCACGGGAGCTGGGACATGCAAACATGGAGATCCATCACACAGAAGAATACCACACAGATACTTTATTTACAAACTAGATTAAGGCAGGACTTTTTATGCATAAGCCAGTGAGCGGATCGTTACCGCTCCTGCCCATAGATGAGCATTAAGGCCTTCTAAATATCTAAATGTTAAAGCACGTTTGCACTGTGATTTCTGGAGGGGTTAAAAACCACACATGTCCCGTTGTAACTAATCTATGTAGTGCAATCTGTGGTAGCTGGGCCTGCAAGTCTCTGCCACTGATACTTTGTGGCTGGGAAGCTTAAGAAACTTGGTAACCACTGCTGACAGGAAGGCTCATAAGGCCTCTGTGAAGTGGCCATCTCTGCCCTCTCAGCCAGCAGTCTTTACTGTTCAGACACACCAAGCTCCTTCTTCACTAACGTTGTAAATCTGCCTTGGTAGCAGAGTGCATAAATATCACAAAGAAAGCTTGAAGTTGGATTCTTTTGAAGGTGTTGGGGAGGTTAAGTGCAGTCAATATCTTTCTTGCCAGCAAACTATCAGAAATTATTCATTTTGGATAGACACACATTTTTTATTTTGCTTTTTGTCCCCCAACAAGTGTTCTGCAACCTCTAACAGGTTTTCTTCTAAGGTTGGCCTGCACCTGGCTCCATGCAGCTTCCTATTAACTAAACCTGTCCATGATGAAGAAAATTATCCCCGTAGCATGATACTGCCACCGTGGGGATGGTGCGTCCAGGTGATACGCAGAGTTTTGCATCTTCTCTTGTTGCCTTTAAAGGAACACTAAGTAATAATGACACCTAGTGGTTAAAATCAGAACCACACATACACAATGCCTTTCACGGAGATCCCCCATTTACTCAAGAGTCCATTGCTGCACTGACTTTTTACTTCCACAGGGCAGGTGTATAGGATGTTGCATTTTGTTCTATTTCTGGTCCGCGTCTCTTACTAGCTTCTATGATTGCAGGCTGCTGCTCTTTTTCCAAGATAAAATACCAAATGCTGCGCTCTTTGTTGGGAACCCTGAGAACTCTCATAAGATTGGCTGAGGAACCAGGAAGTAAACACGGGCTACACTCTGAACCAAAGTACTTCTGGATCGTACCTCTAGGTTTGAAAGGAGAAAAACGTGACTAAGACATTGTTGATGGAGAGGACCGATTGTTTATAGGGAATGTTACTTCCATCCCAGGTGAGAAATGAGAACGAGTTAGGTTGATTTTACAGCCAATATCTTACTTATAGCTCCTTTAACAATGTGAAATTTGCATTTCGCCAAAATCAAAGTTTGGTGATATTTATCTACGGCAGGTAAGATATTAACAGGTCGTAGTGTCTCCACAGAAGTCCACTGTGAAAAAGTCTGATTTAACCCTTTAAAAACTTCACCAGCTGCAGCCAAACACAGGGTCTGACTCTTCAAGACAGGTTAGCTTTACACAGCAAACATTTATTTCTAAGACAGAGGAAGCAAATACATTCTGTGTATCATAGAGACACTCACACAACAGCAAATACTTTTCTTGAATCTTTCTTTCTAAAATCGAAACAAGATAATTTATTAGACTGGGTTTCCCCAACCGCTCCTCGCTACCCTACCTAGGTTTTTGCATGAAAATCCTCAGCTATTCTGAGCAGCTTTTGATCAGAAACAGAGATGAGGGCTGATATTAGAAAATCCCAGCAATGACTCACTCTGCGACACGCGGACCAGCTCAGCCACGTTCCACACCCCTGAAGTCACAAAGCAGTCCTGGAAACTCAAGTGGCCTGGATAAAAGAGGGAGAAGGACGTGTGCATCATTGCGGATTGTCTGGTAAATGCAAAGCACCGAACATGGATGAGATTTCAGGAACATATGAGGCGACACCCTTGGTATGAAAGGAAAAGCTATACAGGCTGTTGCAGTAATCCAGCGGGGGAACATGTGTTTTCTGTAAGATAAAACATTCCTTTGGTTCAGTTGGTTCAAAGTTGACATTCTAACACATGTATCTAATCAGGTACAATAGGTGGGTATAATCGCCAAACACACATCTATATCCTGCATGACGTATTGTATATTAGGATCTGTATGTAAAATGCCTTACACAAGTACATTTTGTCTCCATTAAAACCACAAACCTTAGTAGATTTGATCGGAATCGTATTGTAGGCGCAGCTCCTCTGATTTCACTGATCTGTCAAGATTCCCGTTTTAACTGCAGTTCGTTGGGTATTGAAATTTGAAAATGTATTTGTTTTGAAAGAAATATTAACTTTGGCCCGGGTTCAACCTTGAACAACTTCCCCATCCCAGGTCTGCCGAAGAAAGACATTGCCACAGCATGATGCTGCCACCCCCATGTTCCACACTGGGGTTGTGAATTCAGGGTCATGTGCAACCTTAGTATTCTGCCACACATAACATTGTGCATGTAGGCCAAACACCTTGTTCCCCTCTTGCTCCGTCCCCTACATGTCCTTTGGCAAACTGAAAACTGGACTCCTTATTGCTTTCCTTCAAACAGTTTCTTCAACCCCCTCTTCCATAAAGGTCCTCCCACCTGAGGTGTGGATCTTTGCAGCTCTTCCTGGGTTATGATGGACATCTTGGCTGTTTAATGTTGTCCTTTGAAAGTTTGTAGTTTTTCCCCACTCGGGCAGAATGATGACGGATTTTCAGTGAATGAAATATCCAAATTTTATTATATGAATTATATCTAGGGGGAGCTGTGACCTCGTGCCTAAATTAGAGCAGGGTGCTTGCATCTTGGCAAGGCTGCAGGTTCCCCAGCTTAAGTCCCACAGACTGTCATTCTGGGTCCCTGATCAAGATCCCTCTTTAATCTAACCCTCACTGGTCTTCATGATTTTGTTTGTTTACTAATGTTCTGTAGCAACCCGCTGAGATTGTCACAGATCAGTTGGATTTATACTGAGATAAAACTACCGGGGGTCCAAACACAAATCCACGTGCAGTACAGTAAAGGAAAGGCTACCTTAATTCCCATTTTTATATATCAATAAGAAGCTATCTATGACTAGCCAAATTCTGCTAAAACAATTCCCTTACTCTAACAAAACTACTTTCATCTTCCACAAAGATTTGTCTTTTGTCACATCTTTATGAACTGCTTTGGTTCTTCTTTTAATTGTAAACGAATCAAGCTTGCTTGATTGTTTTGCAAATCAGCAGACCTGCTTCTTACTTTGCCTCCCTGGTGTGTAGCTTGAAGATGTGCAACACAGTGAAATGCTGATCTGCATGACATTTGCACTTTAGCAAGTGATACATTACATAAAATAGGAACATATTGTAACCTTCAAGCTTTTTTCTTATTTCATCCCTCACTTCCACCGTCCATCACACGCTCCCCTCTCTCGTTTCCAGCCCTCTCACATCTCATTTTCTTTTTCAGTCCCTCCATCCTCCCCGCCTCGCTCCCTCTCTTACTACCTTGTCCGGGGGTTAACCGCAGCGGGGACAACGCATGAGGTCAGCGCTCGGCTCGGCAGCGACCATGTGGTTCCCATCTTCCAATAACGTCAGTGTGATTTATGAGCGGCCCACCACAAACCGAGCTCGGCCCCTCCACGGTACAGGACCATCAACTCTCTTTACCATAATAAACGCAGCCCCAAATCTGCGCGAACACACTGAGAGCACTGCATGTTGGGGAGGCGTGTGAACATGTGCTTGCCTTTTTAGCATCTCAACCGTTTGACAGGGCTTTACGCATGCATGTGAAGGTATGCACGGGTGTCATTAACTATGGTACGCTTACCATTTGCCGGGGGTTTGACGTCTGTGTCTCCTTGCTGGTTTGAACTGTCTGATTGTCCTGATTGTTCTGAAAAAGATAAAGAGAGACGGGCGGTTAGTTCGTCGCTCGCAGCCTAGATTAAGGGTGCCGGTTCTCTTCATAGACTTGACAGGAAATAACATCATCAGACCTGACATTAAAAAATAAAGAGACGGGCAGACTTCCACCTGAGCTGAGTCTCAGTTGAAAGTCAATAGATGTCCAAACCATGTCAGCTCTTGCTTCTGGAATCCGTCTTAGCAAGAACAGAACTTAGACTTTTTATAGAAGCGTTTATCGCACTTTTCTCACATTTTAGGGGAGAAAAAAAACACCTATGAAAATATAGACACTATCTCATTTGAGACTTTGTGTAGGAGGGACAAGATGCGAAACATTTAGTTGTTTTCTTTTTTTCGTGGGTCCTTCCTTGGAAGGACGTGTTTTGATCGAAGCCTCTCAGGTAGACAGGCCTATTACATTCAGGGTATTTCTAAGACCAGGACTCCGCAAGCTTCACTATCCCACCAGCCATTTTTCTACTTCCTGTAACTAAAAGGAATCTGTCTAGAGTCGCCAAATTTACACAACCTCTTGGCTTATCATATTTCAAAATGTTTCATAAACACCTGCTATATAAAATTTGCGTATTCCATGGTTACCGAAGCAGGACTTTTTTCTCCACATAAAGGTTTTAAAAACTATGATATCAAACTTTAACTGAGAGAGGATGAATGTATATCTTTTTAACTTTTATTATTTATGGAAAAGGGAGAAAAAAAGTATGTAATTTGATGCCTAATCACCTTCATACCATTACTGTCATTTTGTTGTTGAACCTTTATGCAGATTTTAAAATGTTTAATAGCTTTATTGTGTTTTTATTTAATCCTTGTTGATGTGTTTGATTATTATTAAGTGTGGAGATTGTGTTGAGATGTGTGGATTATGCTTTAACGGTCTTTGACTGCTGCCGTGCACCAGGTTTTTTTTCCCCTTGCAGGAACTGAACTGAGCAGAAAATACACAGAAAATCTGCTGTCACTCGTATGCTTAAAAACACTGCTCAGTTCTATCACTCCAAACAGTGGCTGTCCATGGCCATCTTCCGTAGGGCTTGAGTTTGACTCGTCCTTGTCTTAACAAATGTTTAATGGACTGAGTTTAGGCGCCTTTCTAACCACACTGACCACTCAAAGCCCTTTACACCAGAGCCACATTCAACAAATAACACTCACTACACAATCATTCATTGATACGCAGATCGGTAGGCAACTTTAGGTTAAGCGCCTTTATCCTGGGCGCACCGACATGTGACAGGAGGAAGCTGGAATCAAACCCACAATCTTCCCATTGCGAGACGACTACTCTGTCCTCAGTGAACAGTGTCGTCTTTTCTCTCTCCATTCAGTGACAATTTGCTTGGGAGAAGATCATTCTGAGCCAAAGTGAAGCATATTTGTTCTTCTAAAGATTTCGAAAGACTGATCCATTTCTTCAACTCTACTGGCCTGGATTGTTGTAATTCCCTGTATGTCCGTTTAGATCAGTCATCCCTTCACCGCTTGCAGCTTGTACCAAATGCGGCCATTCGGCTGTTCACAGGAACTACAAAACAGGAGCATATAACTCCGGTTCTGGCTTCACTACGCCGGCTTCATTCCAGGGCTGATTAGAAAATTTCGCTACTGGTTTTTAAGGATCCTAATTGGTTGGCCCCACCACATTTAAAAGCTCTAATAAAACAGCATTCATCCACAATAAGGTCAAACAGCCAGTTGGCCTTAGATGTTCTGAGGTCCAATCAGAAAAGTAGAGGCCTTCTCTGTTGAAGCCCCAAGTCTGTGGAATAATCTAGCGATCCATGTAAGAGCCGCTCGTCATCTACAGACTTTTGAGACTTTTAAAGAGCCACCTCTACTCCTTGACTTTTGAATTAAATAGAGCTTTATATTTTAACTACCCCCAATTTATGTGACTTGTATTTCTTTTGACACTAACGATTTATTTTATTCAAGTCTTCTGTTTTCTTAATACTCTTATCAACGGTTTGTTTTTGCTGTCCAGAACTTTGATACAGCTTTGTTGTAAAGTGTTGTAGTTGACAATAACATTTTGGAGTCAAGACCTCTTTGTTGTGTTTTTCTGACGGTTTTCCTTTTTTGCTCACTTTACCTTTCTAATGTAAAAGCGGCTAAGACTGACCGGCGTAACGTTCTGTGGCTCTGACACGCACTTATTTCAGTAAAGGCCATCAACAGACATCTGCTGGCGACTTGCTAAGCATGCTGTTTTATGATTAGGCTCTAATTTCAATTCAATCTCCAGTGTGAGTCCAACTCAACATCTATAGGGGCAGGCGGGAGTACATGAACTGCCTGCTTCAGCGGGTTTTCCTTGGCCTGAAGGTTGCCATTCTACCTCAGATGTGAAATGCAGCCCTGTTGAGTTTTATGGTTGAATCATATATACCATTTAGGCCAATTACCCCATGGTGCTTAGCTTTTAAGAGCGCCTAGAGCCAACACTTCAGAGCGTGACCCCCTTCCAGCCAGCATCAGGCCCCTCAGTCTCAACATCTCCTAAGCCTAAATCAGAGCCCTGATCTTGGGTGGCAGCAGCACATGCCAGCAAACTGCTGCACCATTCAGCCCGTCTGCTCGTTGCCAAAACCAAGAAAACAAAAGGAGACACGAAATCACCTCATCGTTCGCCGGCCAAACAGGGAGAAGAGAGAATGGCCCGGGTTTCTCACTTTTTCCCCCTCCCAAAACACTCCTGGCTCATTCTATGGGTGTAAGACTCAAACTTCAGGTCTTTCTCCCACAATGTCTCTCACACTTGTCGTGTCTCTGATCCTGTGTCTCTCCTGCGCCGTCGCTCTGTGGAATCCTGGCAGCCATCTTAGCGCTTGGCAGCCATTTTAGGTTTGGCGGTACCCGTGCATTCCTGCTAGCTGACAGCACAGCCACACGTACACACAAAACACACTCACACGCTTAGCTCACTCACTCTCGCACACAGCCCCAATGGTCTTAAAGATAAAAAGACCTACAGAGGATATGCATTGCTAATGGGGTGAGGATGAAAACCGCTGGGATGTTTCTCTGCAGTCCTCTGAGCGTCCTCTGCACTTATAGCCTATTATAGAAGGCAGGCAAGTTGATCAGAGCAACCAGGTCTACTTGAACAGTAGGAAAAAGTACGGGGGGGGGGGGGGGGGGAACAGTGGGACTCGGGAGGCAATAATTTGTCTCCATAAAGTACATCTTGCAGGATAATCAAAGAAATTCCAAGCCTAACTTGAACTGAAAACCCTAACCCCAACAAATCTGATGGAGTATCACCCCACAACACAATCTGTCAAAACCGTTGAAACCCTCAGGCTTTTAAACTATCTCCCTTACACTTTGTGACAGCTCCCAAGCCAAAATTCAGTGCCCAGTTGTCATGACAACTCGGATGACACTGTACACTTAAAGTCCCTAATGATGAGTGGTTGCTGAAGCTTGTGTATGCATATGTGGCGCTATTTGGCCTTGCAATTAGTTGAAATGGAGATAATAATATAGCGTACTGGCACAAGCTCAACGTGTTGTTTTGTTTAAGATCTCTTGGCACCGAGCAGACCGGGAGCTTTGTGCGCTACACTATCACAAGGCTGACTTCATTACTGTATGAGCTGTTTTACATTGGAGGCTCTTAAAAACGGCTCCTGTTATAAATCAGACATCCTAACTCGGCTCGCCGGACTTTTCTGCCTCCCTTGGCAACGTGTTAGAAGACTAACAAGACCTGAGCTTGAGTGAGGGATCGTAAGACGAACGTACCCAGAAGCTGTTGGAGAAGTGTTGAATCGAAGTTTGAGACATTTTCTTGGTTTGATCGACGATGCAGATCGTTTACTATTTAAGTGGTCCAAACTTTAAATTAGTCGTCACGTTTTAACGGTGTCCTGGATCTTAAAATACAGTAATACAATCACTTCTTGTTTTTATTTTAAGACAAAAAAAAAAAAGCCGTTGACTATTGACTATTCATTCACTTGAGGGGGTTTTACAACATTAATGAGATCCTGATATACAACCTAAGCTGCTCCTTTTCAGAATAAAACATTGAGTCCAAATTCTCTGGTACCTGGCATAGACTCGAGAGCAGGTGCTGAATCTAATCAAATGAAATATAAGAGAACAAACTGGTTTCAAAAATTTTTATAGATAAATTACAGCAACTCAGAAAAGGAAAAAAAAACTGCTTCTGTTCAGGTTCATATTTCCCTCTTAGGGCGTGCTAATCTTATATCTGTCAGATGCTTTGATCAGAACACTGCAGGGTTTCAGCACCAAAGCGTTTTGGTCACACCTGTCTATTACAGCTCTTTTCTTTACAGTTCATTTTATTTGGGTTAGGGTTATTCATTTGACTCCACTGGTCTTCAGCAGGTTAGGTGGGAATTTCAAAGAGTTTTATTATTCTGAGGTTAACGATGTCTTAGATGGGAGGTGATGTACTTGTAAGATGTTGGATGGACGCACAGTTCTAGACGGTTTTACAAGCTGAGGGGGACGACACAAAGTACCAGGTTGTGTTTTCTCTGAGCTTCTGTGTTAGTAGTGACATTGGGAACCCAAATATATCCTCTTGCGGACAAAAGAAGTCAGGGCGTGGCCCGCCTCTCATCCATTGATCCCTTTACTTTCAGCGACTTTTCTTACATTTATAGAAGTCAGTTTTAAGCGGCACAGCTTTTACAGCTTTCTGGAACAGCTGTTGTTTGACAGCTGCTGTACAACAACAATGCTCTGCTCCTTCTCTGCGCACCCTTTATCATTTATTCCTTCGTTCATCCTTACGTCTCACATGGTCGGACACAGATCCTGAAACATTATCTAAGCAAAGTCTAGCGCAGTCATACACGAACGGAGAAAGACCAGAGAGAAAGTTCAGGGACTGTGTGGATATCTATGCAGCGAAGTGACAAGAGTGTGACGCTAGTGATCGGGTGAGATGGAAGCAGATGATTAGTTGTGCAGAGAACCCGAAAGGGAGCAGCCGAAAGACTAAAAACAAGACCAACTAATATGTGAACAGGAAGCACGGAAAATAAAAGCTCCAGAAATCTGGCTCAGCGCAAAACACCAAGAGGTGGATTTCTTTCTGAAATAAAACACTTTACTAACTGAAGGACTGTGTTGTTGAAGTATTGGTTTTGTATTTATGGACATCATTTATAAATCTCTTTAGAAAGAAGTTTATTTTCTTCTGCCATGAGATTGCACCAATAAAATAATAAGATATTGATTTCTCGCAAATCAATATCGACAGAATGTGACTTTATCAGGGGAGACAAGTAAAAGCTACCGTTATGGGCCTGGAACAGCTAAGGAGCTTGACACTTGGTAGCTGTTGTGAGATCTTTATTAGTGGAAAAATAAATCGCCATTTTTAGTTTTCTAAAAAGAATACTACAAAATGTCCTGTTATGAACCTAATGTTTCATTGTTTAGCTTTTATAAAGTAATCTTAATTTATATAAAGGTAGAAAATGTAAAAGGATTTTTAAAAACACTATTGTCTGCTCGCAAGAAGAGTTAAAAGAGATATAAACTTCTTTGTACACATGTAAAACGAATATTTAAATAAAATTAAAGGAGCAATAACTAACAATGGCCACTTCTCTTACTGGCTTCCATGTTTGCAGACTGTTGTTCTTTTGCCAACATAAAATGCCAAATGCTGCGCTCTGTTTTGGGAACCCTGGGAACTCTCATATGATTGGCTGAGGGGCCAGGAAGGAAACATGGGCTACACACTGCACCTGAGTAGCTCTGTACCGTACCCCTAATTTTGAAAGGAGAAAAACGTGACTAAGACGTTGTTTATGGAGAGGAACAATTGTTTATAGGGAATGTTACTTCCATTCCAGGTGACAAGTGAGTATGATTTAGGTTGATTTTACAATAAATGTCTTACTTATTGCTCCTTTAAAAACCAGATGTTCACATTCACTCCTTTAACGTAGGAGGTTTACATCCAATTTCCTAATATTTGGTAGCATTATCCTTAGACTGTATGAATTGGTTCAACCGTTTTCGGGTATACTTGTAGCTTCTCCAGTACTTTGCTGGAATTCCTCCGGACAGAACCTAAATAACTGAGTTGGGTTCATAGGTCGTCTTGCTCACACACCTCTGCAGTTCTACCTTCACATTTTCTATGAGACTCAGATCAGGGCTTAGTGACGACCAATCATAAGGCTTGACTTTGTTGTCCTTAAACCACTTTACAACTAATGAGTTGATTTGCTGAGGGACATTATCCATTTGGAAGGCCAACTTCGCCCAAGCATTAATGTCCTGGCTGACATATTTGAGATGTTGCTTCAGTACTTTAACACAATGTTCTTTCTTTGTAATGCCATCTATTTTGTGGAGTGCACCAAAACTCCCTCCAAAATATTCTGCCACAGATGAGAGTGGACCCTTCAAGCTATTAAAAATTTTACCCAAGGAACAACTAGACTTGTGGATGTCTTCCTTAGATTTTTAGGTTTTCCTTAGATTTTTCTCCGTAACGTCACATAGGGAAGCGGTGTCTTGGCAGTGTTGCCCTAAACGACATCCACAGCTGTGCCTCCAATTAATTCAACTGTTCTGAATTAACCTATCAGAAGCTTACAAATCCGTGACCTCATCATTGGGGCTTTTTCAAATTGTTTAAAGGCATAATCTACATGTATGTAAAGTTCTGACTACTTGAGTTTAATGGGTTTTTTTCTGCTACCTAATGATATTCATTTCTACTTGCACATATGTATGAAACATTTCCTGTGTGCGTAATCCTTGGCACGGTTACAATTATATAAATATATATTGTGGATGAGCTCAAAAGGTGCCTGTACCGCAGTAATTGTGAGCATGGAGCATGACGGTTCCAATAAACGGAGATGCTTCACTCTCATGGCAAACAATAGAGAAGCTGTGTATTATTATAATATTATATATGCTCTATAGACCACCTGCTGGGAGAAATCACTGCCAGCAGGCCTCAATCCCCGCAAAAACCCTTTGTGCACGCCCACGGCGATAACGCACGCAAGACACCGGCCGAGGCACGTGTAACCACATTTATTTAAAGCGCACGTTCAAGTGCTCGGCCGGGCACACGCTAAACCTGCGTACACATGCCTGCAAAGCCGAAACGTGCTCACTGACACACACATGCACCCACAAAATGTTCAAATACAGATGAATCACCCTTATCTCCTGCACACAGTCGCCCCAAGGCCCCCTGCACATGCCTCACCAGAGATAATGCAACACACACACACACACACACACACACACACACACACACACACACACACACACACACACACACACACACACACACACACACACACACACACACACACACAATGTGAGTTCATTTTGGTGCCTGGTCAATGTACTATATAGTAACTGCTGGTATACTCCAGGACTGTGAACACAGACGTCACCAGCGAGCACACATTTCTCACACCGAGGATGCAGACAGTGGCTTATAACTCACACCCGGGTTAATGTACACACACTTGAAAGTCAAAGTTATGCAATCGCTCCGCTCGCCTAAACACATGTGAACGACACAACCCCTCAAAATGAATACGCATTTACGCCGGCGTCAATCACCAATAGACACTTCGAACGTAAAAATCACAAACACACGCTCGCTTAGAGCACCGGCAGCCACTGGCAGGGAGTTAATGGACTCATTTACTGCCGCGCGCGTTCACAAGCGGGAGCACAAAGTACACGTTTTGCTAATTTACCGAGCAGTCTGGAGTGTTTGTTTGGGCATCACAGGCGCACACAAGCAAACAGGCCTCGTGTAATTTAATGTGCACAAAGAGCGAGGGCTTCTGCAGACAGTTGACAGCCCCTAAAAATCACCATCACCATTGTAGGGCTGAAGATTAGCCATAACAGCTTTTGATATGAGACTTGATGGCAGTTGGAAGGACAGAAATGACTGAGGCAACGTTTTTGTTTTATTTTATTTGTAATGCTGGCGTCTATTATAATCATTCAGTTCAATCAGAACCGGCTTCATATTGACATAATTTGTCTGTGCTTGCATTAAAATACAACATATGACACCCCCACCCCCTCAGAATAAAAAAAAAAACAACTGAGACACGCTATATTTAGCAAGGACAGAAGGTGCATAAAATACATTGAGCAGCTGCCCAGATGGAGCTAAAGCATATATGACTTATGCATGTGATTACATCAGTGTGTGTGTGATGGCAGATGAATGACAGAGGGGGACTGGTCTGTTTAATAGATTGCTTCAGTTTGATAAAGTAGATGACTTATGTATTTAACTGTTGTTTAGGCAGAGAGGAGCTAAGCATGCGGAGATCAACAAACAATAATTAGCTTGAGAACTACAACAAGGTTTAGCGGTCTTCTCGAGCCTCCCGGTGAACTGCAGCACAGCGAATGGACCAAAAACCAGAGATGGATAATGATTTGTTGTGTGTTTTGTGTCCTTTAAAGAGCTGCCTTTGCGTCTTTTTTACAAGAAATCCCCCCTTTAATCTACAATAACAACTTGGAAACAACCCGTAGCATTTGGTATGATGCGTTCACTGATCATGTCAGGGATAATAAAACAGATATCAGTCAGATTTCAGTCACCAGCCAATTTCTTGGCTTGAGAAAGTACAATTTCTGACTAAACCAAAATGCAGCATTTCTAAATGACCTTGAAAGCGGCATCTACGCCTTGAGACACCACTTTGTGACAACCACATGGTAACAACCACTTTCCACACAGAAAATGTGCAATTTTTAGTACGGCCTTATGGAAACGGATAATGCGCTGGTTTATATAAGAAGGAAAGAATCAAAATGAAAGTTTTTTGTAAAGCCGATTTTGAATGCTTGTGGTTCCTGAAAGATATATAAGCAAAAAAGGGGAAATAGAGGACCTCTTTAGACAGTATTTCTTAAAATAAAAGTGTCTTTTTTCTGCTGATGATCTGACCCACTTTTTGTCATTGGGTGCTCTTTGTTCGGGAGCCACCCTTTGAATGGGGGTCACATAATCCCTGCCGGCATTCATTGTCTGAACAGTCACAAACATCTGGGCTGCACCCAGAACCTAGTGAGCAGGAGCAGGAAAATTTACATCACATCTGTCGAGGACAGCAGAAAGAACTTGTTATAATATATACAATATATTTCTTAAAGAAATTCATCCTAGATGGACAAAATGGCCCCACTTTTCCTTCTGAATAACCTGACATGAGCACGACCTCTGAGCTAAATAACATCTATGAGCCATGCTTCTTGCTAGACAAGTCCACTCTAATGCATTATTTTCAATATTTAAAAGCAGAGGCAATATGTGATCTCTATTAACTAACAGATCATTTGCAACAAGCTAATCAGGAACAAAATTACAAATGCATTGAATGTCGTTCCTGCATTTCTCACCACTTTATAGATGGAATATAAGAGGTTGGTGATTTATTACAGCTTCCTGACTTGAAATAAGTCTCGTGAGGGCAGCCCTTTTGAAATATAAACCAACATCAGTCGAAACAGGACGAACACATGCAAACGGGTTTCAAAATTAGAGTTTTAGGGTTTCAAAATTCTTTCATCTTTCTGTTTTATGTAGGATGCCAACAACCCAAAGGTTTTGTATAAAAAAGAATGCATACATCTGCCCAGATTTGACGGGTAATAAACTCGCAGCCTTCTGCTGGTGACCCTTTGGACCCACGCTCGGTCTCCACCCTCCATCTGTGGTGTCATTTAAGGATAGCTCCTCCAGACATGGTTCGGTTCACGGTCAAATGACAGGGGCCTCTTCAAGCGACTGCTCTAGAAGTCAGCATACAGATCTGCCACTGTTCTCTCTCTCCTTCATCTCCACCTCGCTTCGTACCGACTCTCTAACGTCGTAACCCTCTGCATTGTTCCCTCTGCTTTTGCCTTTTTCTCATACTCCACCTCTTCGGTTTCTTGGATGAAAAGCAGCATTCAGGCCTGCGGGTCCAAACCCTTCTGCCTTATGTGGGATCCAATGACCTCAGGCTCAGGGTTGAAGTGGAAATGCGGCCGAGGTGTTACAGTCATTCATCTCCACCCAAGTGAGCAGCCATCAGTAGACAGTGGTAGAGATCACCAAAAAAACAGGCGAGGGCTGTTGTGAGATTCTCACAGCATGATAACCTTTAGTAAAACTACCAAATATTTGTTTTGCCAACACCATTACGTTTAACCAGAAATAATTTTTAACAGCTAAAATGTATCTTTGTTGTAAGTGAGATGAAATTCTTCTAGCCTTTCCAAAAAAGTAAAAAAAAAACAAAACAACTGGACATTTTTTCGAAGTTTGAAGACGTTCCGCTTCCTATCCAGAAAGCTTTCTTCACCAGCATATTCTTCTAGCCTTCTTTCAGTCAGCTGACTGGCAGTGTGCAGCAGCAAGTGTGTGGGGGCGTTTTGGCTCTGTTCTTCGCTCAGCTGGTGAAAACTGATCATTTTCTCACTGAACTTAAAGTAGAAGGAACAATATGGTGGAAATTTGTAGGGATTATAAAAGTAATCTTCATAAAACCTCGATATGCCTTCCTACCAACCCACGCCATACTACACAAAGTGTATAAAGCCAGACTTCTTTTTTGATCTCAGACAGGTATGTTGCAGACAGTAACAATCATGAGTTTCAGTATACATAAGGAAGTCTGCCTCCTCTTTCCACCCGCTCCTCCACCCCATCCAGTTGCCTCTGGATAAAGAAACCGAACAGCCTCCCCAATTGGGTTTCGCTTAAGAGGTTTATCGGTATGTTGCTAAACATTCTGACCTTTTTTTTCATCTTTAATGCGCTTAAAATGTTCCAAACCCTCCTAATCCTCACGGCTATCCCACACAGATGTTCACCCGGCTCTTTTATTGGACTTCATTTCAACCTCTTTTTTTTCTTCCTATCACACACACACGCACGCACGCACACACACACACACACGCACGCACGCACACACACACACACACACACACACACACACACACACACACACACACACACCTTAGCAACTCTTTTTTTGAACACTACACTTCACCGTCTGATTACTCCATGTCAAGCCCCTCCCCTTTGTTGCATTTCAATCTTCTAAAAGTAAATCTTGATGAGACGCCGGCCTTTTATGTCGCAGGGGGGTTCTCACTGGACACTGTAGCTCTGGGGTGTGTATGCGTATGTGTGTGTGTGTGTGTATGTGTGTGTGTAGTGATGGCGTGTGACCACTTCTATGCTAGTGGCCCTGGATGTTTCATGGGAATTTGTGTCATTAGATAATGCCCAGTTAAGTGTAACAAGATAATAACAGGGATGGGAAGACCATTGTGGTTATTCCTGCTGAGCTAGTTGGACATCTGGAACAGCCACTTAAGCCTCTACACACTGAGTCATCCACTGTGGCAGTTTATAAAGCTGTACAACTGTGCCTGGGATTATGTTTTGGAACTTTCAATGAGATGATTCAGCCCCCTATTTTTAAATAATTTTCCACATGGGGTAGGGTCATGTCCAAAAACATGCATGTTAGGTTATTTGGAGATTCTAATTTGTCCCCTTGAGTGATCTTGTCAGCAATTGCTTGTCTCTGTGTAAACCCTGTGATGGACTGGTGACCTGCAGGGTCTACTCTGGTTTCTTGACCTTAGATCCCTGAAAACAGGCACCAATATTCCTACAAACCAGAACAAGATTAGACAGGTTAGACAAGATAACATTTTGGCCATATTTGTGAGGCTAACAATCCCTAAGAACCAATATTTATACTTTCTTCCTCTAGAAGTAGAGGTTGCACATATCCCACAAAACTGTGTTTGAAACAATCTGTAATCAGTAGGGGTTAACAAGAAATGAAATCACAGTTCAATAGGTACTTTGGTTTCAAAGTCATGGTCTGGTATGGACTGTATAGAACTGATTTTGTTTTTTAAATTATGAAACGGCAAGCAGGTATAGCCTGTGACAGAATGATGGATAGGTGGATGGACAACATTCCCAACGAGCAGAGTTTAGTTATAGCTGGGATTCTTGCTGTTTTGTTTTGGTGCCATTCTTTAAAGATGCGCTGCAGAATGTCGTATTGGACGTAAAGGTTCTGCATGCATTGAGGCATAACACAACGGTGGCATTGTTTGGTACAGGTGTGTGACAAACCGGCAGGGCAGACTGGATATTTTTTGTACCAAGAAATCTGTGTAGTTGAGTTTAGTTTAGTTCTAGTCACTGTTTGACTCCATTTACAGCCTTTTTTGCTTGTCTACTTGTCAAATTTTTTTCTGGTCCTAATGGCAATAAAAGCAATAAAATTGTTTCTATTTTTATGTTTTCACAAAAAACATGAAGCTTTTATAAATGTGTCACGTGTCAAATCCAGGTCAGTCTTGATATTCTACATTTCAAACTACAGAAGATGTGATGTCATAGTAAAAATAGTTAAATAGGCCTCAAAATGTTCAGCTGAACAATTTTGCTGTTTTTCTACTCTAAAATTCTGTTGTCAGCTGCCTTAGAGTCACAACCGATAAGGCGGACCCATAATGCCAGCAGTGTTGCCAAATAACATTAGCATTGCAACATGGAGGTTGTTAGGTTGAGAAAACAGTAATAAACGTATTGGTAGTCTCTTACGAAAGCATAGACTTTTAAAATCCACTAATATAACATTGTATCCCATGGATATGAATGTTTCCAGTGTACTTCTTTCAAATAGGTGGGGCTGACTTTGCTTTGCATCACACTGAGGATTTCTCTACTCTTCTTCATATTCGTTATGAAGTACAGTGAAGTGAAGACTCCAGCAGCGCTTGAAGTACTGGGGAAAAAAACAGGTTGGTCAGCAAATAAAGTTGTTTTCTAATATTTCAAGCGTTGCTGAAGTCTTCACTTCACCAGATCTTTGAGCCTCTCCATAAACCCAGGGAGTCGGTGAAATTGTGCGAGAAACGTGCTGATAATAACTTCATAAAACATCGGCTCAAAGTTTTTGAACTTTGCCTTCTAATCACCCACCTTTGTGTCCAGGAAATACTGCAATAGCATACGGTACCCTGGATTCACCAACGTTCCATCATTGAGAGACATATTTCTCTCTAAGAAGGCGTTTTAGTATTATAAGTAAAGTGCCATGAGATTTCTTAAGGACTAACTTAAATTTACAGATTAAACAGAGAAGCACTGTTCAATCAAGCTTTCTAACAGAATATAGGAAAAACAGAGAAAAAAGGGCAAAGAGAAACTGAGAAGACCCAAAGAAGGCAGAAATTACAAAATGGAGGTCTGATGAAAATAAAAGATGCAGAACATGTTTGATCGCTTATGTTGTTCAAGTTTCTGACAAAAAGCTCCCAGAGTTCTACTAAAACGACCCTGTGTTCATGACTGCAGCAATGGTCCATTTCCCCTGACTGCAAGCGCCTCATTTCTTTCTCCCAAACTGAGGCTGAGCTCGCACAAATGGAAGGAATAACATTGGGGGGGGTTTCTGTTTTAAAATGGATTTTCCTTTCAGCTATTTTTGGCGCCTGCCTGGGAAGTTTATTTGGCTTCCCCATCCACACCCTACCTATTAAAACCGGCAGCTCCGGAACAACCTGGTATTTTCTCCGGTACGGTGGCGGCGGTCCACAACCGCGAAGCAGTTTGCGGGCCAGCGGGCCTTGCGGTTTCTCGTCTTTTTCACTCCCTTTTTTTTATCGGATGCGCTCAAACGCCTTTCCGAGTACGCGCTAATCAATCTTTGTGCCCACATTCGGCGGTAAACGTGACAATGGCCCATCTCGGCGCCGCTCCGTGAATGTCTGGCATGTAACTCCATGTGACAGCCCAGCACGGGGCGATGTGATTAATTGTGAAATGTGTTTCTGTGCTAGTAGTCCCGAAGTGTGAATGTGTGGGTGCCTGACTATAAATACATCGTTCGGTGGCCATGGATTTGAGATTGTGTGTTATATATGTTTATGATCGTCTGTGTGTGAAAAAGATTTTCTGGAGAGCACATGTTGAGCCACAGTTGGAGATAAGCGTGTAAACATCTGTGACTGACAGGCTGAGCAGCACAGTGTGGGAGGGAGATGGTGTTCTTTTATTAAAACACATAAGCATGCATGTGCAGCATCTATAGTAGTCTGTGGGAGTATTTGCATGTGTAGCACCCCCCCCCCCTTCTCCCCCTCGTCTCCTCAATTCTGTCTATATGTGGGAAAGTTCAATAAATTGAGAGAGATAAATCTGCGTCTGATCCACATCTGTGTTTGTGTGTGTGTGTGTGTGTGTGTGTGTGTGTGTACTGCGTGGCAGCCTGGCCCAAGCCCCGTGCCAGCAAGGAGCAGGTGTGGGGAGGCAGCCCTGCATTGCCCGTTGCCCATCTGCGTGGCCGTCTGTGTGCCGCCTGCGCCCTATCCGTGCCAATGCTGCACAGAGCCGGGGAGCCAGGGGGTGAGATGGGGGTGAGAAGGGGTGAGAGGGGGGCCTAAAGGGAATAAACCATGGGAGAGACTGGAGGGCAGGGGGTAGAAGGATGGAGGAGCTGGCTGGCTGCCCATGCGCACCCACCAACCCCTCCTCTCTCCCTCTGCCCTGTTTCTTTTATCTCTAGCTATGCTGATGAGCTGTGATGTTCAGGGAGAAGATAGGAACGGGGGGTGGGGGTGAGGGTTCTCAGGGTAGAACCAAGGGCTTATCCGAGGAACGCTTTCAAGGCTTCGGATGCTTATTTATTAGAAAACATTGCCTGGATTTGAAATTCCCTCTTTGCATCTTTGATTTCTAGAGTCGAGTTAAAAAAACAAAACAAAAAAAAAAAACGTTTTAGGGGCGGTGTCGTTCCTCCATTTGGCCTGCAGATGTCACTTGGTGGCAGAAGGGTGGGGGGGGGGGATGAGGGGAGGGGGGAGTGGGGGGGGGGGACTATCACAGCAGCAACACATGCTTAAGAAATCTGCCTCTCCTTGCGAGGAAAGATTTCAGCCGGCTTTGACCAGAAGGGACGGGGAAGGCTTTCTGCCTTCAGCAAAAAAATTCCAACTGACAAATGGAATATCCGGGAAGACTGATCTCCAAATTCCAACGAAAATCCAGCAGCAGCACATTCACACCAAAAAAAAACAAACAAAAAAAAAACTTCCCTGCCTGTACCTCATATTAAGTTTCAGGCCAACCTATAGCGCTGAGCTAAACAGCTATGAATGAAAGACGCGAGCTCCCCAGCTGCACTCCCATGTTGTTATATGCATGCATGAATGTGTGTTTCTGTGTGTGTCTCGGCAGCAGGGCCTGGGCACAAGTGGGAATTTAGTGGATCATGTGATGCCAATCCCTGCCAGGGAATTGAAGGGGTGGGGGGACAGACAAGTACGAGGAGGAGGTGGGGAGATGGATGCATAGGCCGAAATAAAGGGAAGGGAGGAGAGAAGTTAAGACAAGACAAGGAAAAACGACCTGAATGAAAGAGAGGAAGAAAGGGGTGAGCAGAAAAAGAGGGGGGGTGAGAAATAAAGTGGAGATGACTGTTTGGGGATGCCTGGGGGTTGAGGGGTGGGATTGTGAGAGCTGTGGGAACGTTTTGCCTCGCCGAGAAAGACGTGAGCGGCGATAATAAAAGGATGAATGCGAGAGAGAGAAAGAGGGAGTTGTTGGCAGAGCAGAAGAGGGCACAAAAGGAGGCACCAGGCAGGGAGCGGACATGATCAAACCTCTGCGCTGCAAGGGGGGGAGAAGCAAACACACGGCACGCCACGGCCACTGCCAGGCAGTGCCATTGCTCTGCCAAAAGGTCAATAGTGCAAAAACTATCCTCACTGTATACCCAAATAATACGCCTCACACACACACGTCCTCAGAGCGAGTGAAGGTGCCTCTACTCGGATGACGCCTCCCGCTTACCTGCCACTCATGTCTCAACTCCTGGATGCGTGAGAGGCAGCAGCTAAACTGGAAGGCAGAAAGCGTGACCTTGTGAACTTCTGACTTGGCACTTTATGCTCCTTCCTCATTGTGCCAGATTCCCGTAGAAAGGACTCGGTGAATCCACTCTGGAAACGGTTCAGACAGCTTAAGGAAAGAGGCATGCCAAACAAACCCAGATGACCTGGGTGCCAACAAAAAGCCCCGCATGAATTGCTGCAAAGTGATTTAAAGCTGTGCACAATGTTAATGACAGGCCCAAAGTATTGCAACCACGGTTGTAGCAAGGAGATTACAGTGCCTCACTAGTTTATGGACGTTTCACCTTTTTGCATTTTAATGGAGTTTTATGGGACAACGCATGGTAGCGCTCGTTTGGGAATTGAAAGGAAAATGACACCGCGTCTCTTTAGATCTTTTCTTGCATCCATCTTTGCATCAGCTTTGAGCAGTTTGCCTGACTCTGCCGTAAAAAAAAAGCTTACTGCTGCCACCATCAGACATGAGAATCTGCTTCCATATGTTTGCTTTGTTCCCTACATGGTCTGTGGCAAGCATCTTATAATATGAAGAGCATCCATGTGGAATTACTATCCTGTAGTACACGACTAGTCTTCCAGTCGTGTACTTCAGCATAGTAATTCCACTTCTCCCACCTGAGCTGTGGATTTCTGCAACTCATCCAGAGTAGCTTTGGGACTCTAGGTTGGTTCTCTGATAGCTGCTCTCCTTCCTGGTAGCTCAGTTTAAACCCTTCCCATCTTCAGATGATGAACTGAAAAAGGTTCTGTGAGACATTCCGAGCTGGGTTATTGTTTCTATGACCTAACCCTGCTTTAAACTGTGTCTCTTGGTTTTCATGATGCACTCTGTTCACTACCGTTCTTCAACAAGGACAGCTGGATTTATACAGAGATTAAAAAACTCAGATGTGGACTTTACTTTCCAACTGGATGGCTTCTAAAGCCACATGGCTGAACTGGGTTTTATTTGGGGACGCTTTTCAGATTTTCACCTGTTAAAATTTGAAAAAATTCCACCTCACAATTATGTGATACTTTGTGCTGATTGATCACATAAAATACCTATAAAATCTAATGATGTTTGTGGTTTTAGTGTGACAAAATGTAATTTACCATAGTAAAGTAGCTAGGGTTTTAGCTTGGAGAGGGTTCTCACAGCTTGTTTCAATAGTTTGCACTTTAGCGCTTTGCTTAGATATTTTTTCACAGTCGGAGATACAGATGTTTTTGAAGTGGTGATCTGTTAAGACTTAAGGACCAGTCAGTATCTTTGGCCACAGTAGACAACTCTCTCATTGTCCTAACTTTGATGAAACAGACTCTTTTCAGAACTAACGGCTAATCAAAACCAAAGCCGGTTCCAAACTTTTTAAGCCAAGTTCAATCCCAGAAATGTCATGCAAATGACACTCAACTAAACAAACTGTCATTGTCTGTGCTGTACCGCATTTAAATTTATCAAGTCTTCGCTCTTTAAACCTTACATAAAGGAATTCCACTTTAATACAATGAGAGGAGAATATCATAGGAATTACCAGATGATTTATACAAACAGTCTGATGTAGCACAGGCCAGAAAACATCGAAGCTTTTTTGGGTTTGTGAACTATGCAAATAAATGCTCCCAAAACTATCCGGGGCTTGGAGAACGTGTTTTATGAGGGCTGTAAAAGTCCACACAAACACATAAAAGCGTGCCTGTAAAAATAATGTGTGCTCTGCATAACTGCTCATTTGGGCTAATGAATTAGGGGCAAGCGATGAATGGCTGCGTAAAACTCCACATCCTCCCTGGATGAGGCCGGTGCCGGCCTACTCTATGCGGTGTATGATTTGTGAATTGGCTGAATCTGTGTTTATTTTGTACTCGGCTGTTTTGCAGTATATTCTGCTTATGTCTGTGGTCATTTTAGCAGCACCGCATGAGGCTGTTTATCTTTAACCTTTAGACCTCCACATGCATATGCACAAACACACACTCTCTCTCTCTCTCTCTCTCTCTCTTACACACAGAACCACCAGGGGCCAGGTGAGCAAAACTGTGCACTTTTATGTACATATATAGGTAAAAATGTGCATATGTGTTCTTTTCTATAAATTTAAAAAGCTCTGCATAAGTAAAGCTCTGGTTTTGTAATCAAATAAAAAAATTTAACTGCTTGCACCACAAAAGGTTTACAAAAAAATAACCAGAGGAGCCACAGAGAGGTAAAAAGCTTTTGAAAGGAAACTATTTTATAAAACGAGTCAAGACACTTATGCGATTCACTCAGACTGCAAGACAGAGCAGAAAACAGGAAGGTTACAGTAAAACATTATGTAGAACAACAACGTTGCTTGGTTTTATCATTTTAAGCTTTTAACTCGCATGATACGGAACATACTTCATGTTGGCATCTTTTTAGAAAACTCAGTGCTATGGTAAAGGTTGTTGCTGGCTGTTTAAGTAACGCTTGCAAATTTTATTGTGCAAATATAAATAGAAGATCACAAACACACAAACCCAAAAACCAAGTACAACATGAAAAAGATTGCAAACAAAAATGCTGCAATCCCAGAAAATAGACAAAATAAATGCATGAATGCCATGCAGCAAATACCAAAACAACAGCAAGTAAAAAACAAAAGAACAGCTACAAACTCGCTGTAACAAAAGGAAAACCACCAGACCACTAGGGGGAGGTGAACACCAAGTCAGGTGGCACTAGACCCTCAGTAAGGATAAGCTCGCTAATATTACCCGCGTAAGTATGCTGATGTTCTATAATATTACAGTGGCATGTTTAAAAAGGACATGAACATAAACATACCTTTTTGTTTCTTCTCCCCTACTTTCTTCTGGGCATCACCTTATTGTCTGTAGTGTGGGTCCAGTCCTGCCTGACTTGGTGGTCGACGCCCCCTAGTGGTACGGCGCACTTCCATTTTTTTTAGAGTTGTTATTTTTGGTACTTGCAGCATTTGCATTTGGCTTCTGTCTGTTTTCTATGATTGCATCATTTTTCTTTTACAGCCTTTTTCTGTTCCATGTGCTTTTTTTTTTGTTTGTTTTGGAGTTCTGTTTTTCGTGATTGCAGTTTTTTTTCTTTTGCATTTGTTTTTGTGTTTGCCATTGTGTCTGCAGCGCGCCTGGCCATTTGCGGCACATTTGCACCTGTCGGCCACCATTGTAAACAATGAAAACTGCTGTCTCTAGAAAATGAATTGGCAATCAAGGCTGGTTAACACGGCAGGATTTTTAGCCCGATTTGTTTCAAACATATTTTAGCTAAGACGTGTGAGCCAGCCTATAGCTTGACTTCCCCATGAAATTCTCTTTCTGATTCTCCTAGGTGAAACTGCTCTGACAGCTGTCTTAGGCAGCTTAGACACTGACCATTCTTCCACCAACCATAGTCAAGGAAACCTGAGCTGTTCAAATACCTGTTGATGTTGGAAACAGTTTTTACGTGTGCAAATTGTTGAACAGAGCTGCTTGCACACATCCTCCAAAGATTGTGTTTTTCTTTTTTTAGCCAAATTGACCAGAAATGCCAAAAAAAGGAACTCTGTGTTTCTTGAGAAGGATCAGCAAGATACCTATAGCATGAAATTAGGATTTATTCTCTCAGCCAGTAGCGAGAGAGAGAGAAGACGAGGAAGAAGAGATGGGCAGACGGAAAGAAGCACATGAAGCCTGAGAAAAAACAATCAGCTCAATGAGGGCACAGATAGCAAGGAAACCTTTGACCACCAGCTGTCCGGGAGTCAGCGCCCAGCCGCATTTGTCAGTCTGTGTCCCCGTATGAACCGACCCGTAGGTCAGTGGCTCTGAGCGGGAACGTGCACGTGCAAACTTTGCTCCCGTGCACGCACCCAGACAGCTGCAGTCTTGCACACAGTTGAGCTAATGAGTCTTACAGTGTTTGTGCGCTTGACCAAGCATTCGAGCTGCCGTCTGTGTCAAAGCTGGCTTTATCTGTCGGCCCGATAAGGTGAGTAAACAGCTGTTCTGGTCTTCCTGTCTTTGACATGCCGGCTGATAAACACACCAGCCTCCTACCTTCACCAGAATCACGGGGTACTAGGGTAATGGATTCACCTCATACATCAGTACAAAAGCAAAAACATTGAGGCTTGTACAATATGTTTATAATTATTCTGTAAACATCAGAAGAAGGCAGATGCTTAAGGAGACTTGTGTACAACATTAATATACAGTCTGCATGCATTACCCCAGTCAGATCAGCATCCAAAGGCAAGCCCATACATTTCAGACACAGAGGATTAGCCCAATTTAGACCGCTTACTGCTCCACTCAGGCCCTCCATCGCTAAAGCTGATAATTGGAGATTTATTCGTAACATCTATCAATCCATCTATTAACTTATTAACCCAGATAACAGCTATAAAACCCTCCTTCCATCCTCTGAATAGAATCAACGTGATAAAGTGAGATTAAACTGGGCAAAAATCCACTTAGCCAAAAGCATACTCATCAATAAGCATCAGTGACTTCTGCCTCATTATCTGCAAGTGAAACACATTCACATTGAATCACATGACAGCTACAAACGTCAATGTATTTCATGCGACAGATATAACGCAGTGGCTAAACTCTTTTATATAAAAAGTGTAGCATGTGTTTGTATTCAGCAACACCTATGATGACCCAAAAAATAAAATCCATTGCAGTCAACTGCCTTCAGAAGCATACATCGAGAGTCTTTAATCTAAATATAGATATAGAGATGCTTTTGTGCAGCAGGGCTAAGGAAGCCAGTCAAAGTTATTGGGATGATCGATGGAGCTAAATACAAGAGGATCCTGGAAGAAAACCCTGTTTGATGCTGCAAAAAACTGAGATCGGGATGGACGTTCAACTTCCTGTAGGACAACGATCCAAAAACATACACCCAGAGCTAAAATGGAATGATTTAGATCAATGCAATGGGACTAAATCACAGGGGTGAAGGAACAACCGAGATATTTTTGTTATGTCAGTGATGATGTTCAGCTAAACGAGAGCTCCTGTCAAATCTCTCTGCCAAAGTTGTGAAACACCGGTGGCTGCCCTGCTGCTCCGTGGCATTAAGTGGAGAAGATGTTCACGTTGAGGGGAAGGCCAGATGAGCCTGCATCTGTCTGGCCGTGGCTCAGAAATGTCTAGCATTTCACCCATACGCCTGTGGGATCGCTGGCTCCAGCCCAGCCGGGGGTTTATGAAAAACAGAGAGAACGGGGGGAAAGCAGGACAGAGGAAAAAAAGCACACACACACACACAAAAAAAAAAAAAACTGGAGGCGGGCTTCAGGGAAAGAAAGATGAGCTGGATGACATGAGAAGACAGAGAGAGATATAGCAGACAGGGGGAGGTTGGACAGCTGAAATGAAAAAGCGAGCCGTTTTAGATGATGATGTGATGTTTTCCACTCCGACAGCAGCGCTTGTGTGTACGCGACTGCGTGCAAGGGTTCTCCTGACGCCCCCGAGGAGCCTCAAGGCCCCCTGTCGGATCTGCAAGCAGATTCAGGTGAATAACAGGTGCAGAAACAAGTTTTAACACATTCAAACTGCCCCTTCTGGCCAAAGGCTAATGCTGGATATAAATGGATAAGTTGAAACTATGAGCGTGAAGCTGCATGACTCTGCATGTATGGTTAATGCAAACTTGTTGGATTACCAAGTTTAGTTGGTAGTTTAGTTTCTATACATGTAGACCCAAAAAAAAAAAAAAAAAAAAAAAAAAAGAATTGCTCTGGGCATTTTTATCTGTCCCTAGCAGGTTGACCAGAGACATGGCTTTTGAGAATTCATTGTACATCTAAAAGGCAATTACTCTGAAAGGTTAGAAGTGTAGTAAGAGTACATAAAAGGTGACTTCAAAGGCTTTTAAAGTATAATTAGAGTTATATCAAAATACTCGTGTGAGGACAGATATGGTACTATTCCACACTTGAGATCAGTTATGTTTTATATGCCGCTTCGAATGAGTCAGACTCTTTCTGATCTTTAAAAGAGGTGGTGATCAATAGCTTCCCAGGTTTTCCAAAGGTCCTTTGAAGTTGTTCTTAGGATGTTGGCAGCTAGCTCCTTCCTCACTTTTAATCCCATCTTTACAAAAACATTTTTTAGTTTGTTAGGCTACTTCACAAAATTTGAACAAATTAGTATTTTTTATTCATGGTTATTTAGCTTTGTCTATGAAGAAGATGAAAAGGTTTGACAGGCATAAAATGTAATTTTAGCTTCAACAAGGTGAACCTAGCGAGCTGTTAGCTAGAATCTTTGTTTAAGAGAGTTTTTGTTAAAAAAAAAAAATTAATCTAAATTAATAGTTCAGAGTTTCTGTTTGGGTTCCGCTGAGAAAGTATAGCAGACAACAACTTAATTACAGTATTTACCATTTTTAGCATCTTTATTTCTTTTAATTTCTTTTTCCTTGAGGCTAATGCTAATGGCTAATTATAGGTGGGTGAAACCTGAGCAGTAATTTTAGAATAAAAAACACCTCAAAGGGTGAACCACTGATCTGATGACATATTACAGACAAAAAAATAATTAAACTATGTTCTATTTCTAACAGCTTGTTAAAGAATCCAATTTGTGTTCACATTTGTTTAGTTGTTTCCATTGCACTAGCAAAGCCAGTTTGACAACTTTATTTCATCTCTGCTAAGGTGAAACCAAAATAAGATATTAGCTAGCTACTTAGCATAAAATGTGTGCCGTTATTTGGAACTTTAATGGAAACCTTTATTATTTTTAAGTGAGGTTCTGTTAAGATGTTAGAAACAGTTCATAATTCCTGTAAAGTAGTTGGCTGGCTTTCATAATTTTGTATAAATATAAATGATTTATTTTTATGAAGGCTAAAGCTAATAGCATACCCAATTTGGGCTAAGACTGAATTATATTTTTAACATCTTTAAACAACTTCAATCTATCCGAAGCAGAGAGTGATGGATTAATTAGCGACAGCGATGGGAGTTCCGTGGATTTATCATCATCATCTGATAGCGATATGGATTTTTTAGAAGAGTTTCTTGACAGCAACTGGACTTTTGACGGAATCCAGCCGTACCAGTTTGAGCCAAGGAGACCAAAAAGGGACGATGTGAGTTGAATCTGTCTGCTGCGGCACCACAGCCGTCTCCTTATTTTTGTGTTGTTCTTCTCAGTTTGTTCTTCTTGCCGATGAAATATCTCAGTGTCAATATCAATTAAAATTAGTACTGTCAGTTTTAACGCGTTAACTTTGTTTGACCATAACGGCGGCTTTTTTACGCCGTTCTGGTTAATGCTGTTAACGCGCGTTAACAGCATTATTGTTTTTTCCCCCACCACGCCCTCTGGACTGTTAGTTTTTTTTTTTTTTTTCTCGGCTTACGTTGTTCCAAAATTGCTAAAGACTTGCATAACAGACCCGTGCTCACTGTTGCGAAGCCCACTTATTTTATGCAACTTTGGTCTTCTTTTTTCTAAAGTCGCTTTTCTTAATTTCACGAGTTGCGGGTTGCAGTTTGGGCTTGTTTGAGAAAGTGAAGTGGATTGTTTCGGCTCTAAACTAAGTGACGCTGCTGCACTTCAGACACCAGCAGAAATATCCCTCCGCCTCATAACGCACTGAAGCTCATCCTGCCAAAGAGCAGAGTTGAAATAAGTAATGTTTTTTCCACTTTTACTCGATGTATTGGGACATCCAACTGCCATGCACGTGAGCATTGTTGCTTTAACAATAGCTCTCGTGAATTTCAATGGTGAATTCCTCTGGAAATCCGAAATAATTGTTGTTGATCGCAGCTGTGAACAACAGCTCCTATTGAGTTTGCTTGTAAAGCGCGGAGAACTGCCCTCGGCTCACCGCGATGTTACGTCACAGGATGTGGTGTCAGGCGACCGTTTTTGCCCATATTTGGGCAATAATGGCCGCCCCCATACACAGTGATTGAGACGACAATTTATGTATTTATTTCTTTACTGATTAACGCTAAATTTATTAAATATCCACAAACGTATTAGTTTTAGTTATAGCTAATGATCCCCTGATTTTTCCTTGTTGATCGGAATTCCCCTTTAAACACGCAAAACATCCAAATCCAAAGGCTAAATTAATTTTACATGTAAACATTATGAACAACCTCTGTGATGAAAATTCCATTTTATACCTGTTAAAATTCTATCCAATTTAAATCAGGTCAATATTAAAAGGAACCCACAGCGATTATTGTCTGAAGGCACAGTGAAATCAGCTGGTGACTAAAATTGTCCAGTCCTGACTGGTGACTGCCTACTCAGACACTGAACAATCAGATTTTTTTTTCTAATCAGCAATGTATGATATGACATAAATAATCAACACTTTGCTGCGGGCTAACAGCACACAGCTTCCTCACTTTGTCCAGCATGTAACTCAGCAATATAATTTATGTGTGTCAGGTCAGATACAATGCGCTGCTAACATACATCAGACAACTGTTTGATATATATATATATATATATATATATATATATATATATATATATATATATATATATATATATATATATATATATATACATTTTGTCAGATGATTGCTTCATGAAAGAACAAGTTGGCCTAAGATTCCACTCCTTATTTCTACAACCACAAAAAAAAAAAAAAAAAACAGACGCAAGCCCATTTGACAAAACTGGTGGCTTTGGAGACAAATGAGTTTTAGAACCTTTCGAGCTTAAACTGCAATACCAGAACGATTAGACAACCACTGGAAAGAATTTCACATGCAATTTGTTTTGCTTTCCTGTGAACCTTCTTGACCCAAAGCGGATGCAGTAATCGCCATCCATCTGGTATCCGAAGCAGGTCAAAGCATCTTTATGCCTGTATACGACCTTGTTCCAGTTGTTTTACATCCACAGAATATTCCACCCGGCTTGAACTAACATCACGTGAGTCTGCCGTCTTTCCGCGTGTGTTCTGCCGGCCCACGCTTATCCAATAACAACAGTCGGGGGAACATATTTGGGAAGGCTGCAAGAGCCTGGTAGGTTTAGAGCTGCAACTAGACCCTCCACAGCGAGGCTGTGCGCGAATTTGGGCCTGCAGGAGGGAGGTGGCAACGTGTTTATTTAACTGTGGGCTGTATCTGGCCATCATTATCTCACACTGCAGAAGGAGCACTGTAAACAGATGCCTGCGGCCCACTCAGCTGCAGCGTGTCTGGCTGAGGCGGCAGCAGCGGCGGGGAAGAGAGGGAGGATTCTGAAGTGATGCTGAGGTCAGAGGCGGAAGAGTGGGAACAGACTGTGGCAAAAATCTGCAGGAAGCACATGATCCGGAGTTGTTCAGTTGCACTATAAAAAATTAATTTAGCAGTGCTGCAAATTTTACATATCAAAATGATTATTTTTTTATATTAATGTAACGTTGAACATTGCTTAAAGTCCAACATTACCTACTTCATTTTGGGAACAAAGAGAACAAGAATAGGCGTTTGCATCCAGCTTCAACTAGTTTAGCAACAAAGCTAACCTTTAACTGTGATTTCCAGGGAAAAGGTTAACAGGACACATTGTTACAATATATTTAAAACATTTTTTTAACAGAGGAAAAAACAGGCAAACAAACTGATTGGAATTATTTAGAATTTGTTTTGAGTAAAATACTTTAAAAACATATTATTTTACTCATTTATTTAAGTTAAACTTGCATAAATTCAACTCTCTTAACTAATGTTTAAAATTATCCATTGTCATCCACTTCTCTGTGATTAAAATCAGATGTATGAACATCATCCTCATTTTAACAGTTTGTTTTCTCAGTGGCATTCTGCCGCAGGCATTCGTCCCTGCGCCATTTAGCATGGCACCGCTGGATTCAGACAGGGGTTTACCCTTCAGCCAGCTTTCACACGAAAAGAAAGATTGCCTTTGTAGCGGTCAGAAACCAGGAGGAGAGCAGCATGAGTTCAAGATGCTCCTGCCGGAAAGCTCAACAAACAGTTGAAGGGGAGCTTTTCCAGAGCCGCGTGGCCTAAACAAACGGCTGCAGAAAGCAGGATGAAAAAAAAGGGGCAGAGGGAGGAGAGAGAAAAATGAAATGGCGTCTCAGTTAGTTACAGTGGAGAGCGGGCGAGAGCCAGGTCTGCTGCTTTTTCAAACTTTAATCAAAAGCAGAGGCGCCCGGCGGTGGAAAGAGCGTGATGAAAAACAACGTTTATGTGAGCTAAAAGTTTGGGGGGGGGGGGGGGGGGCACTGAGGGAGAGGAGGCGGTGGGCAGAGACAAACAAACAGACAACTACTGATGAACAGCTGCAAAGTGCACTTCAGCGACACAAAGGAGGATAGGAGGAGAGAGAGGACCCAAAAATGGAAGGACCACAGTATGGAAATATGGTCCTCATTTCATGATTCAATTCCCACTCCTTCCCTTCTTCCCGCCCTCTCTAAATACCCCTTTCCCAGCGTTACTCTCTTTTGCAGCTGTGACTGGTTTATAAAAGCCTGTTAAAGCACAGGGAGAGCAGTAATAAAAGGACTGAAAAAAAATAGCAGCAGCTACCAAAAGTGAGACGCAGAAAACGAATCAGAACTCTACGACTTGCTTCCATTGCTTGTTTGTCCTTACTTAAGAACATTTAAGCCAAACTTCATCAGCTCTCACATCCATCCTACACTTTAATCTCCAACTTATCTCTCTTTCATCCCCCTCTTCATCCCCGACTTGCCGCAAAGTCTCTTCTGGACCGCCTAAAAAAAGCGTCAAGCTACCCGGTCAGTGGTTGTCTGTCCAAGCCTCATCTCCTGTGTCATCCCCTCAGACGAGCCCTAATCTCAGCAGCTTTACATTTTAAAACTCTCCCCCCCCCCCCCCCCCACCCCACCCCACCCCATGTAACTCCTGCTAAGGATCTGTGCCAGGGACAAATTAAAACCTTGTCTTAAGAAGCTAAAGAAGCAAGCTTTTCTAAGTAAACAAATGTACACATCATATAACGCGGAGGACTTTATGCTCCTTCGCTGTCCTGAGATGACATCCTCAAATGCTTTTGTGTTTGCTCCGTTTATCCGTCAAGTCTGTTTTCTCTCCCGACGTCAGGCCATACCCGGCTCGTCCCCACAATTCACCTCCCTCTCCGCTCGACCCGCCAAGTCCAGCCAAGGCAGTTCATTATTTTAAATTTACGGCCTGTCCGCTTGGCCTGCCTTGAGGAGGAGTAAAAAAGAATAAAAAATCAGGCTTCGGGTTGGCGTGGAACGAATCCAAACCTCCCCTTATACTCTTTTTACAGTTTAATATAAAGTCGTATCAAATTGAACTCCATTTTATAAAAATGTCTTCAGTGGCAAAAGAAAAGAATCGTACAAAAAAAACAAAAGGAACTGAAATACACACACCTCTAGTTGGTGTATAAACATCGACAGGCCTGCAACATTTAACGTCCCTCAGCCCTCTTTTAGGGGAAAAACCTGAGTTTGGCAAGGATTTGTTTATGCACACTGCACAAAAAGACTTGCAGGGTACATTGGAAAACTAGGCACAAAGATTAACATTCAGAAACATACATGCAGGGCCTTGCAAAAGGGTTCATCCCGGTTGAACCTTTTCAGTCTTTTCATGTTACAACCAAGAAATCCAGTGTATTTATTGGATAGACCAACATAAACAAGCACAAATTTTATACAAAAAAAACTTTAAAAATATGAAAAATGTGGGTCCCTTTGTATTCAGCCCCCATTCACTCTGATGTGTCAAAATTAAATTGCAACAAATTCTGTTAAGAAGTCAGCTGATTAGTAATCGTGAGTAACCAACTAAACGCACAGGCTGGGTTAGGAAGAGCGTTTAGAGAAGGAGCCGATAGTAACTCTGGAGGAGCAGCAGAGATCCACTGCTCGGGTAGGAGGAGGTATCGGTTGCCGTAAACAGACAGAATCTGCGGCAAGATCTGATAACTGGTGTTCACAAACATTCTCCATCCAGTATTGGTAAATATGTCACCAATTAGACATTGGAAACTTGTGGCGACGTAGCCCAAAAGACGTAGTGAAAGGCTGTTCAATAAAATATTGACTCAAGAAGGCTGAATGCAAAAGCACGGCACCTTTTTCAGATTTTCATTAGTAAAACATTTTCGAGCTAGATGTTATTCTTTTTCAGCTTAACAATTATGACCTTCTTTGTGCTTGGATATTACATAAAATATGAATAAAATGCCTTTAAGTTTGTGATTGTAACTAATAAAAGTTTTGAAACGCATTTTTAAAAACCTTTGCTATGTAGACAATAAAAAGGTTTATGTGTGTGCTGGTGTGTGTATAAGTGCATTTTGACCTACTTGTATTTACACACCCTTACCAAACAGAGCATTGAGGCCGTATTTTTTTTAATGGATCAGCGCTCCATGTTAATGCAAAATAATGATGCGTGTGCTTTATCAAGGCCCTCAAAGCCTTCCTATCCCTACATGCTCATTGGCCCTTTGGGGATTTCAGCTATTTGAAAATATTTTAAAGAGGCCCGATTGCCCCCAGCTCAGCGGCTCAGAGAAGCCTTAAAACCCTGCAGCTAAATCCTAGGGTTATGTAAGGTAAAGCCCTAAAGCTCACCACGCCTGATGTTACATATTACTGTAATTGCAAATGAAAAGGGGAAAGAAAAGAGAGAGAGAGAAAAAGAAAACAGGGTAGGGTGGGATGAAGAGATGTAGAGAAAAAGGGGACTTTAGGGGCTTGTGGAGGGGTCGGAAAGAAGGGGAAGAGAAAGGAAATGAGGGAAGTGTGACAGGATGGATGGAGTTATTAAAGAGGGGGGATGGAATCAGATTATGATCTAGGAAATATTTATTTGATACATCAGGTGTCTTCGATATCTTTGAGATCTTTGCTGTTTTGTGTCACTTCTCTTTTAGCAGACAACTGGAAATAATGAGCAATGTCCACAATTCCTCACCGTAAAGGGAATCCAATGAAAGATAATCTGCATACATCATTTGTCCATCCTATATTTTACATCAGAGTGGCTGATAGAACCAGAAACACACACATTAAAGAAACACCACAGGTACGCATTTTTGTTTGCAAAAACAGTAATTTTGTGTAGAAGTGGGCTTAGCGAGAGATCACCGCTAAATTCATGTATTTCAAGTACAGTGTATTGGAGGTGGTTAGGACGGTTAGCATCTTGATGATGCTCTGTGATGCAATTCATCATCTGAGAATGTAAGAGAGAGAGAGAGAGATCCTGATATACATATTTAAAAGCTACACGCTAAACCACATGCCTGATAAACATGCTAACGATGATCATTATATGATCAAGGTTGATGCAAAAGTTGTTGCAAGTAGTTTTGCGGACAATCTCTCTACGGTTCACAGAATAAATTCAAGTCAGTCCAGGAAGAGAAGACAAACCTTTCTGCCAATCCCCCCAGTTTTTCTGAATATTTGGCCTGTACATACACATTTTACTGATCGTGATTTCTCTTTAAGAACAAAAATTTGCAGCATAAAAAATATTCTTTTCCTTCCTGCTATTAGCTGTCATTAATTACATAGTGAGCAGAGGGGATGTCATGCCAAGTACATGGTAGAACAGGTGCTGCAAAACAAAACGTACTTTTATTTTAAAGCAAAATCAAGATTGTAATGAAGTTTGGATTTCAAACTGGCTTTAGCATTTTTATGACTTAAGTTAGCATGACTGAAACAGCATTTTCAAGCGAGCGTGGACCCTGACCTTCACTCAAATATTTCTGAACGGCTGCCATTATGCCCTAAATCCTACATTTTCCATGACAGATGACAGTGGAGGCTAAAAAAAGAATAAAAAAGAGCAACTTTCATGTTATCTGCTTTAAGTCTTGCGCTCTCTTGCTCTCTCTCAGCCTGACTGAACCACAGACACGTCTCAACATATAAAATCCAGTTTCCTTGTCCTATAAAATGTCCTATAAATCCAACCTCCCTTTCAAGCACCTCAATGATGTTGATCATAGGTAACTCTAATGTTTCTTCACTTAGTAACACCATCCACCAAAGAGCGCTGCTGTCAGTAAAGCCTTGGTAACACGCGTTGTGCATTCTCGGATTAGAAATAGATCTGATTCCAGTGAAATGTGGATTTATCTACGCATCTTCAGCCTTTAACAATGAAAAAAAAAAACAATAAAGTTCAAGACATTTTTCCTTGATATAAATCAAAGCTAATAAACTGAGCACATGGGGCAAAAGTGAAGGCCACAGCTGGAACAACAGGTCCTAACAAAAAGGGGTAAATAATTGTTTAAGGCTGTGAGAACCCTCTGGGAACCTCCCTGAAAGCAGGACCCACACAGCTTCACAGCCATGTAACCCAGTCTGCTGCTATGCCCATTAAACACCATAATGAAATTAAGCCCGCATTATCACTGGCACCAGGGACTGGATTATACCTCGCTGTGGATTAGAGTCCCGTTGGGGGTGCTAACTCAAGGAAGGGTAAAAGTGAGCGAGTGAGGAATAAGGTTAAAGGAGGGGAAACAAAATGCCGCTCACGTAGATCACTTGCGCTGTCTGTGTCGTTGGCTGCCGTCCAAGAGGAGGGCAACAAAGAGGCTCTGAAAAGAGGGGAGATTGCAATGCGCCCTGGCTGGGGCTGTCAGGTAGAATGAGCTGCAGGGTTGTGTTTCAGCAGTGCAGAAGTTGGAAGATCAATGGAGGTTTCCGTTAGATGCCGCAGTTACAGCTGAGGACAAGCTGACAACAGACAGACTGCTGTAAAATATCTGAGGGATAAGTAATGACAGGCTGATTACTATGTTGAATTCCCTCAGTTAGCTGAGAAAATGACAAGCGAATGAGAAATTTCCCCATAAAGGTTGAACGTACATGCAATATATGGAGGCAAATATTAGCGCAGAACGCAGGGGGGATTCCTTCCTTACCTCGTGGTGGTTGGAAAAACCAAGTTGGACACAAACGGTGTACTTCAAAGTAAGTAGATGGAATGGCAAAAAAGACTGCAGTTTCAAAACGACAAAGATTTTCCACCATCCCGTTGCTACAGAGTTATGTCTTTTTAAAGAGATGCCAGCAGGCCAGACTTCTCTCCAGCTTCCCATCAGTCGCTGTGCACTTCCTACCAACTGGCTGAAATAAAAGCAATTACATTTTTCCTTTGCTTAGGAGAAAGAAAAACGCTAGTCATGAAAAGCATAGACAGTCATGGTGTGAAAACTAAAGGAGTCTCTATACATCACTTTTATGAATGCAATTCTGTTTTCACACAGATGCCAAGCAATGAGCAGATAGCTCTAATTACCTAATAACTAATAATTCACTAATTAGGGAGCTATTATTACCTGACCCTCCAAAACAGATAACATGCTGATGTGTACAGTATGTATGTATGTATGTATGTATCTTTCATGTATATTTTTGCTCATAAACATTGCTAAAAACAAAACAGCAATCCCTCCTAATGTACAAGCTAACGTTAGCAGCCTAGTTAGCCGCTTCAAGAAGATGAGGTGTGTTCCATTTGTAGTTGGAAGTAAGAAAAAAAAGACTCTTCAAATCTGCAATTACAGCTTCAAAATGTGCAGTGATGTGCTTTTTGGGCACATCAACAGGGGGACTGTTACGGATTATGAGATTACAGAGGCTGGACTGAGAAAGGCAGTTACCATGGAAACTGCAGATAAACAACAGTCACTAGAGGCACAGAGCCTGACATACTTAGATCGGACAGAATGACTGATTAGGGGAAGATGTGTCAGCTAGGACACGTCAACATTATAGTATGATCTTCTCCACCAATGTGATGAAAGGAACACTGATATCATAATGGGCACGCCCCTGAATGGGTGTACACAATTGATCCCACTTAATGTCTATGTGAGGAATGAACGGGGCTCTCTTGCTTCCGTAAATCTGCCCGTCGCGTTGTTGTGTATGAGACCCCGGTACTGAAGCTGTAAACATCCCTCTGCCTTTTATATTAAATATGATAAAATATAGTTTCGGTTTCAAGAAACTTTTTATCACGACAGAAGTCTACAACAGAAACACCACATTATTCAGGAAAAGAACCTGGGGTGACCGCAGCCAGGTCAATTCTTTAACAGTAGGAAAAATAAACAAGCAACGTGGATTCAAAATCCAATCTGGCTGCCGTGTGTACAGAGCATCGTTAAAGTAGCTGTGATGAACTGTTTACTTGAACTTCCGATGATGTGTATCCCATTAAATAAGTCACTTATATACTATGTTGTCTGTTAGTGAATGTCTACTGTCAATGTTTAAATGAATAAAAATTGTGAACACCTTGTTAAAGACTTGTATTGCTAACAGTTGGTGAGCTGTATTACTAGGAGTGTAACATCTGGTTTGCGTAAGATCTTGGTATAGAAAAAAAAGCACAATGTCTCTTGTTAAAGAGACACTCCACTTTTTTTCTGCAGCTGCATGTTTTCTGAGGCGCTTATGCAGCTGCTGGATCTGGAGCTCCAGATATGAAGATGTGTGCTTTACGCTTGACACGCTGTATCCACGCAGGTTTAAAACTCTTAGTATAAAGTAAGAAAGGAAGCAGTTCTGTTGTGTTGACAGAGTCGAAGAATAAAGACTGCTTATTGAGATGCCTGACAGCACTTGGTCAATACCAGCACCAAAGAAGGCTTCACCATTTTTAAGTCACTTGAGTGAAAGCATTTCTGGTACATAAAACAAAGAAACAGTGTCAAGACGTGAACCATGTAAATAGCCCTGAACAACGCTCTGCATCTCTTTCATAAAGCAAAAGGATGTTTTTTTGATGACTTTTGTCTGCGCTTGATCAGCTTGAGCTCAAAATCTAAAACACTTTCAAATGATTCAATCTGAATTTCATAATAACCGCTTTAAAAAGGGTTGCTGAAAAGAGAGTTTGAGATTCCTAAAGTCCCATTTGGCAACAACAAAAATTCTTTTGCTAATGACAATCCAGACTAACATTGCAGTGTTGTGAAAATCCTTCCTATAAAACCTGTTTCACTCTAGAGCAAATCTGTGAGCACACTAGCACACGAACATGAAAAAAAGTTATGAAGAACTGTCTACATTTACCTGTAGCTAGCCATGGAAAGGTTGTGCTCCCATTTGCCTGGACTACTGCCTCTTATTATTGCCTTTTGGCAAAATAAGTAACTGATACATATTAGCACAAAAGATTTGGGGAACCAGCATTTTGACCACTCAAAAAACATAATCATTTACTACCTTGGTATGAGTGCCAGCTTTTATTTTGTACACGTTTTCTCTGCTCTGTTTTATTCTGCCTGAAACTTTCTTTGCTCTTCCATTGCTCCTCCTCTGCTGTATATTTTCTCCTGCAATGGGCGCCAACATGTGATTTCACTTATCTTTGAGAAAAATTAGAGCGCAGAAGAACAGACTAATGGTCATCTCCCCGTCTCTACCCTCTTTTCCTCCTCTCCTTCCTCACTCTGACAGGGCTTGATGAAAGAACCTGTATATTTTAATATAGTTTCAAATTCCGCTACCCAAAAAGAAAAGAGGAAAAATCCAGATGTGGGCTGCTAACCACACCTACACGAAAATGTTTGGGCCCGACAAAGAAAAAGCAGTAAGTTGGCAATGCAGGAAAAAAAAGAAACTCCCCTTTCTCCAATTTTCCTTTAAAATGAAGAGGAGCCTTTGTCAATTTAATGGTCTTATTTTTTATGGCTCTTAAAGACAGGACTGTGTCTGCTGGAGTCATCAACTGGACCGGTACTGAGCAGATCCCAAACAGGAGACGGGTTTTCCCTCATCCCACTGACTCCCGGGTTTGCTCATGTAATACGCCTTTAAAGCCTGCGTGGCTGCAGTAAAACTGGTCGTATGTTACTACACCCCCGCCAAGTGACAAATTAAGTCATCAGAGCTAATCAGCACCTATGCGGCCACTGCAGATGTAGTGTTCCCAGATGTGCGCGCAAACATGCTGCGCCAGCAAAGTCAGTTTGGCACTTGAGAGCTAACACTGACATGTCCGTCATCTTGGTCCGAACAACACCCTCCGCTGTTTTCTCACAGTCGCAAAGTGGGTCCATTGTGACGGTCACGGTAATAGGAAAATCTTTGGCCTCTCTTCAGTCTTCACTGACACGTTGGCTCTTTTCTAAGATTTCAAGACTTTAGACATCATCTGACGGAACTATATCTGTGTTTGACTTCCACTCAGTGGTGAAAGCCAGCGGGAGTTTGAAAATGGTGTCCTGGGTATCAGGCTTCCTCCGAGGGCATAGCGAGCCTGCCACACCTGGTCAGCTGACAGCTGGAGAGGCAAGTCGACTCTAAGCCCAGCGGGAACGGACATCTCCGAAAAGGTTGGAGCACTTTTGCAATGAAGTTACGTCTTCCAAAACCGAGAAGAGAACTGAGTTTTACACAGCTACTTTTCTCGGCTAAAAACATCGGAAATGATTTTTGTGTGCTGCTGTCTTCTGCCATTGCTATTCCATTTTAATAGTCCGCTCTGTCCTTGCCCATCTGAAAATCTGAAAGTCTTACCCATAGACTAGGACATCTAGAAAAGCCTGGAGCCAGGAAATTGAAATAATTCGGGTAACATGGTATCAACATGGTATCAAAATGAAATCCTGGGTAATGGCTGAAAGTCCCTGCAATGGAAAAGGAAGCTTGGGTCTGCTAAAGAAGTTGTGCACACAGGGAAACAGTAGAGTGCAGTTGGATGATGTTTTTAATATCCAAATGACGTTTTTAATACAAGGAAAGCTATAGATTCTCAGAACATTGAATTCGCAAAAGCAGGAGCAACCATGAGTCTGATTTAACTCCAGGCTAAGAGTAATGTTCCATCAAGGGTAGGTTGTTGCTGAATATGAAATATTCCCTGGCCTCTAGAAACCTTTTCCATTCCATTCTTCCAAGTCTTTTAAATGGGCCCTTGAGAAGATGGTTTTGATTGATATTTTTAAACACACAGTTCCTTAATGCAACCTGTCTTCTCAGCATTTGAGGGAATCTCAAATCCATAAAATTTCCACCAGAGGGGACAAGTTACAGTACCTAAAACGTCTCACCCGGATTTGTTGCTGTCACTCTACTTGATACCATGAAAATGAAGGAGCAACTTGTTGCAGATGGAACAACCTTCAAACGTGGACGGCCTTCTATTTAAGATTTAAACAAAATGTTTCTTATCTTTCCACATTCACTGGCAAATCTAAAATTTAGGTTGATCTGAATATGGGAAAAGGAAGCGCATTTCCTGGAATCAGGTTCTGTCAAATCTTTAAAGTAACTGTGTCTCTTTTGATTCATCCCTGAGATGTATAGTGTGTGTATATGGGGATGAAAGGTAAATATGTCACATTTTTCAAATAATCATTAGCCGAATAAAACAGAAAACAGGTGGAACTGTCATCTGTTGGAGCCGCTCAAAGCTCACGGTGTGTGCCTAGCATAGCACGAGATAGGGTAATGTTATTATTAAGACATTGCTGCACCATCTCTTTAGAACCCGCATCAGTTCCGTACCAATGGTGCGTATGTGTGTTATACATGTCTTTAGATTGCATGGATCCTTCCAAAGAATCTTTTGACATGTTCAACATGTTTGCAGTAGCCTGGCTAAAATAGAGAGACAACTATGTGTCTCTACTACAGCGTCAGAGGAGCAGGAACACCATGCTGGTGATGGGGGTGAAACATTTAGCTACAAACATGCAGCCTTTATGTCAATATGTTAGGTGTCCGTTACGCTGAAAAAAAAATGTTGAAATAATTAAAAATAATTTAAGGTCTGTTTGCTGAAATAAATCCTCGAATTCTTCAGTTCCCCATCACAGCTTTGTGTGAGAGAAGGCCGAACCACTGAAGGAAACCTTACTACAGGAAGTACCTCAGCAGAAGTAACCCCTCTGGTATCATAACGTAAAATGGAAAAGAGAAAAACAAGAAGGATAGAAAGCAAAAGGATAAAGTGGGCCAGAAAAAAAAGAGTGGAAGAGGACTGTGGAATGATCCTTAATGTCTTCACCAGAACCTGGCTCCCGAATGTTCCTGTAATTGGTGCAGCCTAAGAAGCTGGATCTTTCCACTTCACCGCTCCATTCCCTTTCCTTCTACTCTGTCTCATCCTTCAACCAACAGGGAGCTTGCAGCCTGTTTTTTCTGTCTTCAAATGCTTCTATCGCCTTCATTCAGCACAGGCGAGTCAAAGTGGAATATCGCAATAGTCGTAGTAGCACTGAATGAGACCTGAAAAGAACTTCAGTGTTGAGGGAAGGCTCTGATTATTCCAGTCAAAACATAAAGTCAGCAGAGTTCTAAATGAACGCAGCCGAGCCAAGATCAATGTCAGTGAAGAAATGCAGGTGGTAATTTCATGACCACTGCCTGCCAGACTTTCCACATCAAATCTTCCTTTGTACTTAATGTGCTGCTTACTTAGCTGAAAGCCAATGAGGCGAGCCTGCTGCGGTAGCCATTGTCATATTCATGCGCATCCAACCACAGTTTTTTTTTAAGGTGGAGTGACTTACCTGCTCTAACTGCCTTCTCAAATATATATATATATATATATATATGTATATATATATATATGTAATTTCACCAGTTTAATACACTACCCAGATTGCTGTAATACAGCAGCTTGAAAACTCCTGCCTCAGAGGCTCTAATGGCCTCTGAGGCATGAGCACCTTTAAGCCCTGTACATTTCCAGCTGAAAGAGAAGAGATAAGCTTGATTAGCAGCACATAAAGACTACCTACAGTAGGAGAGGACACAGCGACTTAGTCGGATTATTCGCCAGCTATACGATCCATTCATGGCCGTCTGTGTACCACCGAGGCCCATTCATCTTCTTACACTGTGAGGGTTGCACAGAGGGGTGGGCCTTTGTTGTTGGAGGTATTTGAACACCAGAGCTAATTTAGTGCATGGGTCTGTGTAAGGAAGGAGACATAAAGGCGTGCGCCTCTATGAGGCATATTCGCAATAAACATTTTAAAAGAAATATGCAAACAATGAACTAAATGTTTTCTTTTGAAATCAGAAAAGCAACATGCTAAAATGATACGGCAAATTGCCAGGGTTATGACCTGTCTGTTGTGAAGACATTCCAGGGTTTTCCACAATAAGAATGACTGATTTCTCCCTACTTTTTGATTAATATGAAAATGAAAATTCTTTATGCACTTAATGCAGATATTTCTACAATGGGAGGCTTTAAAAATATTTAACAACCACACACTAGAAGGAAGCAAGCAAGGAAGGAAGGTAGAAATGAAGGAAGGAACAAAGGAATCAAGGAGGTAAGTGAAGAAGGAGGCGAGGAATGACTGGACGATAGGCACAGCAGCAGACCTTACAACATTGTTGGGGGAGTCGTTATCTTTCATTAAGACAGAGAATGTGTGAGATAAAAGTGCTGGACCCTTTTGGATTTAAAGTAGATCCGATCTAGCAAGTAGGAAACTATAAAATCCTTTCTTTCTGACGGATGACATGTCTAAGGTCTCTTGAACTGCAGTGGTAGCTTTCATCCAGGGAGAAGAAAATCTCAAAACAAGAAAGTCAGCTTTTTACCAGGCAAGAGAATGTCATCCACAACATTTGCGGAGGTACATGCCTCATAGCTGTGTTGGAGGGAGGCACGGGAGAGTTCGTTTATCAGAGAAAGTGCTCGAGTGAGTTTTCTCAGGCTCTATGGAGCATTGAGTACAGGGCTAAACACTTTCAGCTTGTTTACAACACAGACAATTTTCATAGTTTAGAAATACTTCCAGTCATGAAAAACCTGGACTCTCATTTATAAAGCGTGCGTACGCCCAAAATGGGGCCTGAAACTTGCCTACGTCACTTTCCATGCAAAAATTGGGATTTATAAAAAAAAAAAACTTGGCAGGAAAATCTGCGGAAACCCCAACTCACACTGCCCCTCTTAAAGTTGCTGCTAGATCGGTTTATTTAATTAATAAAGGTTGGGCTTCGATCAAACCGAGCTGCCGCTTTATTGCGAGTCATCGCATTATTTACAATGGATTTATAAATTAAGCAAACCGGCATTATGACACTGCCGCTAGATGTTGCCACGTCCGTTTATATTTGTTAAGAGCTAACTTTCTTTCGGCTCAAAAAGGACACGCTGCCAAAACGCTATCAAGATTGAGGCTTGGTCTATATAACCTTATTTCATCATGATCAAATGTTTTTTGGTCTGTTTTATAAGCATAGTATGTGGCTATATACCTTTAAAATGGTTATGGTTGCTCCTACATTAAGATCCATTAATAAGTCGCAAAAACAATCTTAAAAAAAAGTGTCAGTATTTAATACCAGGGCTTCCTTTAGATTGTGTGTAAAAGCAGCTGCAATGTTTTAGGTTGCATGCCTGCATGTCTAAGTGGATTTCATAAAGCATCATCAAATGCCAACAAGCCTGCCTGACCTCTGGCTCTGGTTCTGTCCCCAATCAAAAAAGCACAACCTCGTCTTTTTAATCCAACCCCATAATCACAATTCTGCATCAACCCGCCCTCGCTGGCCTTCGGAGCCCTGTGCAGCATTCCGAGAGAAGAGCATTACAGCAAATAAATATCTCTGCTGATTAAATCATTAAGAAGCTTTTATTGACAAGCCCGACTAAAACCCTCTCCACTAAATTTGCCACATTTCCTCTTACTCTGGAATTAGCAAAGGGGATGCGGTGGGACACGGGAGGTTAGTGATGGTGGGGGCGGGGATTAAGTCGTTTGGGCTGTCCGCAGGCTCAAACACTAAGCACTCAATCAGTCAATCACCGGGATCCACACACTCACTGGGACTTAGCCTCACAGATCCCTCTGACATTGACCGGGGCTGGACCGATAAATCTATCTGCTCTCAAGCTGACCCACGCAGCTGCTGATGATCCTGTATCTCTGACTGTATTGACCAATTCTTTCATCACCAAAAGCAGCTTGAGGTGGATGATGATACCAAACACAAAGGGGGGGGGGGGGGGGGGGGGGGCAGAGTGCAGGTACAGAATCGGAGACTGGCTTTGCTTTTTCATATTTGTCTACTATTTAGGGCACATTTTCTACACAAACAACTGAGGAAACACAAAGACTTTTCAAGCTAAGGAGGCCTTGGAATGAACAAAAAGCGAGACATTCTGCACTGACACCTGTATGGGCTGTACGTGCAGGGTGCAAGTTTCAATGTTGGTATTTCTAAAGAATGCTGACACCAAAACTCTTACAGAATTCCAGTTGTCTGCCAGAATGGATTCATATGTGTTGCTACAGGCGCCTTGTTTTTGATGAATATCCCTCCATATAATGCTCCAGCACCTACTGTTAAAGGAGGGCAGATCCCAATCAGGCATTGCTGCTGTGGGTCACTGCACACGCACACACGGGCTATGAGAACCATACGGCAACAATTAAGCTAATGTAGCTGTCTTACAAGCAGTGAAATACTGAAAGCATTTCAACAGTATGACGGGAGTTTTTACTGTCCAGAGCGTAAGGAAAAATTGCCCTGATGCGAACTAACTGTTGATTCAGGGCTGAAGCCAGCTACGCAGGAAAGTCGCGCCAAGTTAGACACATCCGCGTTCATTTATTTGTCTATTAGGACCAAGGTTATTCGTTTTTTTGATCAACACAGTCCCACTGCTTTGCAATATTGTTAATACACATGCAATTCTATTTGTAATTATATAAACGTGCTATCCCTATTAGTCCATAAAGCGTGTAAACTGGTCCCACTTCTGCTGCTGTGGGGAGGTTTTAAAAAATTACTCACAAATCAAAATGTTTTTCAGCGACTTTCATTAATCTTAAACTGAATAAACGACTGAATGTCTGATCCCAGGGCGACGCTCTTGTCAGCCAGTTTTAATTCTTAAATGTAAAGAAAAAGTAATAAGTGAGAAAAGGAGATGAATAAAGCGAATCATGTGCAAAAGAGAAACAAATCTCGTCAAGGCTGAGGTGAGAAAAGATCACGTGGAGGCCGAAGGTTTTCGGAGGAGAAGGAGTGAGCTGGAGTGTAAACGGAGCGATGCTGGTGTCTGTTTTCCCTCTGGCTGGTGATGGGCGGCTGCAGCCAGCATAAACACATGCCTTCATGGCTCACACATTTCCTGCTTCATTCTGCATCCCAGCACTGGGCCACACAGGCTCAGGACACCACAGAGAGCTGTGCACGTGTGTCCGGGTATGTGTGTATCCCTCTGCATACATGCATGTTTGGCCTGCGTGCTCACTCACTTTGTGGCAAACTCGAGTATCTTTCTGTTTATATCAAAACACAAAGCCTAAAAAATATATATGCAAAGAAAGATATATTTGGACATTGAGGACGGGAACGATCAGCCCGATTGTAGTGTGGAAGCATTTAGCTATCCACTTCCTTGCATGTTAGCATACGTCCCTTCCTACAGGCAAGATCTCCTAATGCAACATATTCTTTTTAAGCCATACATGTGTATGTTAGAGAGTCATATTTGCATCATTCTGCTACTTTAAAGGAAGCGAAGCAGCCACATTGACTAATGTCTTGATCCTACACAGCCTCCTTCATCTATAGAGAGCCTCTTTTCATCCATAAGGCAAATCTCTCAAGAAAAATCTGGCAGAAAAAGAGATTTAAGACACAATGTGGCAGATGCTGGTGATGGAGAAAAGAGGGAGAAGGACATAGATTACGGAAAAGGATTTAAAGAAATGAAGACAATGGACTTGGTGATGTGCTGTATTCTTTCTAGTCACAGTTTTGTCTTAAACATGTTAACTCTATCTGCGCTGTCTAGACTTAGGCATCAATGTGAGTGATGATCAACCTATTTCAGAGAAAACATTTTCCCTCTCGGCCTGATATGTGCAATGTGACAAAGATGCAGCTGAAAATCATCCAAAGCTAGTGTTGCAGATAGTTGGGCACTAATTATCTTTTAAGGATCATTTCAGGCTCTAAAAACAAAAGAAAACTGAGTGAGAGTTCTTATGGCTACAAGCCTTAATCTGGGCATCATCCACTCCAAATGAATAACGGAACTCATGGTTTCTAAATTAAGCTAGGGAAGAATAAAGAGGAGGGCATGCTGAAGGCTTGCTTTGAAAATATTACAGAAAATCATCTCTAAATGTATTTTTTCCCTGTCATGGAATATTTTTAATACTGTGCGGATTAAATTCTGAGAGTTTTCAATAAAAATACCACATATTTTACTAGTAGAAAAAGCCAATAACATCTGGTATATCTGACACTACTACTGCTACTATTTCTACTACTACTACTACTACTACTACTACTACTACTACTACTACTGCTACTATTACTACTACTACTACTACTACTACTACTACTACCACTACCGCTACTACCACTACTACCGCTACTACTACTAATACTAATACTACTACTACTACTATTACTACTACTACTAATAATAATAATTATTATTATTATTATGGGTTTCTTCATTTGTTTCCCATGTCATTTGGTTTCTGAGCCCACCACTCAGCTGAGAGAATCTTGTGTCTTTAATTTAAAAAGTCAAAGGTATGTTAGACAGAAATGGCTGTGTTGGAGGCTTGTATTTAGATCTCATACTAGCTTTCAATATTGTAAATCATTTTGTCCTTCTATCCAAGCCACCTCATTTCAAGCTTTCTACTCATGCTCTTATCTGGTGTCCCTCAAGGGAATGTGCTTGGGTCATGTCTTTTTTCAATATTCATCAGCAACCTACTAAAGTCATGTCAGAATCTACATTCGCTTCATGCTATGCAGATGATGGTGTGACCTTTACACTAGCTAAAAACACTTATATAGCTTTTTGGACTTTCTCATCCTATGTATCTGATCACCATATATGTAGGATGAGAGATGTTAGTGTCTTTCTCACTAAATCTTGCCTCCTGTTGAATACTAAAATACAGTTTGCATGATGTTCCCAAAACATACTCAAAACCTTACTGCGCGTACATTTTCCTGAATAGTGAAGAGCTGAATCACTATCTGAGATTATGTTCTTTTTGTTATTTACTGTTGCTTACATATATGTTGTAATTATGTGCTGTGTGTGTATGTGAGTTTTGGGTTTTTTCCCCAGAATTTCTTTCTGCCTGTGAGGGGTATTCTTCTCCCTCTCTTAATTTGGACATCCAAGCTCTCCTGCTTTTGCCCCTCCAACACCAACATCACCTGAGACTCAGCCAATGTTCTGCACAATGTATCAATGTTCGCCTTATCAATTGTTTTATTTTAATGACATAAAAATGCATATTCTATGAATTATTTGTTCCCTGTTGTCGGAAAGAGGCTGTTTGATTTTGCTCATTGTACATAGTTTGTATTTACCAGATGTCACTGATAAAAACAATGATTACCTACAGTATGTGCTACATCATGGTTTTCTATTTTAACTGAGCATACCGATTATGTTTGGAGTCAATAAAACAACCCAAGCACCTGTCCCTTACATTTATGTTCAATGGCTCATTTTCAAGAAAACGTCACGTAGCAGAGATGGAAGGCTCGGTTAAAGACCCAGACGGTCTACAGTGATAAACTTGCAACAGGACAGCCATCTGTAAAACCCACAGCACACATATAGCAATAACTAATCTTCAACCATTAAATTGTTGTACAATGCGCTTACTGTGTGATTGTCCACTATAGTAATCTAGCATTTGTTACCATTAGCTTACCCTCACACGTCATCTTATTTATACCCTTCGGTTTGATAGCGATGTATGGATTCCCACACACTCCTGTACTTATCCAGAGTGTTTTGTCTTGCCACAGCCTTTTGCTGGCTCTCTTCTTTAAGTTTGAGTTACATACAAATCACGTCATGTTACTTTTCAGACTGTGGAGCCGCACTGCTATGACAACCACGCCCTCATTGAGATTGTTCTGAATGGTAAGAGGAAATTAATAAAATGGTGTAAAGTCGAGCAGAAATTAATTGAGTCAAATCGAGTAAGTACAAATGGAAAAGGGCCAGAAGTTCTCTTTTATGTTCATTAAAAGGTGTCTTATTGTTTTACTTGTTCTATAGGATATCCAGCTACGATCTGGCAAAAAAGTTATTTTTAAAATGAAGTTTCAACCTAATTATATGACAGGTTTTCTGATTCACAAGAGTAAAAATTCAAAACAGGGTTCAATTAAACAAAATTTAATTGAAATTACGGCTGAACCAATAGTTTTATTTTCAGGTTTAAAAACAATTGTGACTAGCTTGTTAACATTAGCCAAGTAGACTTCATAGTCTTCTCCAAACAAAAATAAAAATCTTAACTCTCTGGGGGAATAGCTAAGGAAATATATATATATATATATATATATATATATATATATATATATATATATATATATATATATATATATATATATATATAGAGAGAGAGAGAGAGAGAGAGAGAGAGAGAGAGAGAGAGAGAGAGAGAGTGAGAGTGACAAGAGGCAGATTTAAATTACAAATTAAATTTTTTACAGATTTCCTCTCTTTTTTAAGGCTAAGCCAACTCACACATCTATCAAAACTAATCCTTAACCCAAAGGTTATCTAAAAAAAGAAGTGCTTTCCAGTAACTACATGAGACATGGGCTGGCCGAAAAGATCTTGTTCAGACTTTTAGCCTTTGGTAAAAACAAATGCAGACAAAAACAGAGCCCCCACCCAATGCAATCATGTGTAACAACATGTGGTAAGTACGTTTACTAAGGTCATTATTGTACACAAGATGAAAGCTGATCATCAGCGATCCTATCAGCTTACATGGAAATTAATATGCGTGACAAACTCTCATGTGACATTTTGCTTTTCTCCTCCCATCATCCCTCTCTCTGCCTGTCTGCTTTTCATTCAGCCTGCAGTCTCCAAATGGCTCGAGTGAGGTCATACTTTTTGGAGAATTCACAGAGTAGCCCTTCCCAGTGTGTATGCTTCTGCATATGTATCTGTGCACATATATCTTTATATATGGTATATGCCTGAACCTGCATGGCAGTGAATAAATATTTTTCTTGCTCAAAGCCCAGACCAGTTCTGTGCCGCTCTGTGCTTAGCAGTGGGCTGTTTCAAGCTGCGGTCTAAGTTCAATAAGCCAGCTTTGACATATGCTAGCATTCTGTACAAACTGTCCAGTGGTTGGCCCTGCACTCTCACCCGTCTATTATTACTGCATGTGTGTGTTCCTGTTGGAGAAAGATGAAGAGTAGCAGAAACTAGGGTAAAACAAAAATACAGGAGGGACAGCGTGTCGCCTAAACCGAATGAAGTTTCTGAATCTACAAGTCTGAAATACCTTAGGAAGAAAAATAAATAAATTAACCAAATACTTTTAAACCAGCAACTTTGAGATGCACCGAGAAATATGCTGGTGAGTGGAGTTGGCCAAATTTAAGCTTGACCAGTCCTGACAAATAGATTAAAAAAAATTATTTTCTAGAACAATATCTTGGCCATCCATTCAGGCTCTTACAAAAAAAAGGAAGAAATTTTAGTGGGTTCTAGTAATTTAACCCCTTTGCCAGGTCCCACTTTATTGGTTTTGGTCATTTCATACCGAACGTTTTTGCATTATAAAAAGTAACTATTCACAAGATGGTGTCAATTCATACCTTCCTTGGAGACATTTCATTGAAATGGTGAAACAGTGAATTGACCCATATCTTATGTCAAGAAAATAAAAGGAAGGGGCAACCTATTACAGTAAAGTTACTTGGTTTTATTCTTTAAGCTTTCACACTTTGTCATGGAGCATGCTGCATTTGGAAATGGCTTTCCATTTTAGCTGAGGGTCTGCATTCACAAAAGAATAAACATTGGGTTTATACCTGATATATATATATATATATATATATATATATATATATATATATATATATATATATATATATATATATATTTGCCTAAAATTACTATCTCCGGGTCAGCCCTTTAACCCGGCGATGTGAAATCTGTGAGAGGCTACATAATCTAGACAATCAGTAAAACAATGTTACTGTCATGGATGCTTTCACTAACGCTTAATGTGTTGACAATTGGCCATGGTGAAGCCTGGATAGCGTGTAATGAATTTCACCAGACGGAAAAAGTTAACCGGTTTAGTGGTCCGGGAAACCAGCAATGATGTCAATCTCAAGAATGAACTGAACTTTCCTGGACGACGCACAAATCTGATTGACCAGTGAGAATCTCTGTGCCTTCTGTATCCTGCACGTCTTGCAACGGCCTTGCCTCCTACGGTCCTGCATCAGCACCAGCTAGTGCCAACGTAATGCTTGTTCTGCTGGCTCATTTAGCTGCCTGACGACCTGTCTGCAAATAAAAGCCTTCCTCTATGCCACTACACTTGTCTCGGGCTGCACCCTGTCTTACTGGTGGTTCTCTCATAAAGAGCTGCCAGCTTGCAGCTTCCATAAAATGGCAGGAATGAGGGACCAATCTCATTAGGGGAAGATTAGGCCAACATCTGTTTTCTGTCCCGATGCTGCTGTTGTTGCCTCTGCTGCGGAGCTATGACGAGTGGCAACGCCGCAGCCAGAATACTGTACCAGTTAAACATGCACACAAACACACCCTCTTTCCACAAAGTCTGACAAGTGTTTTGAGATACTAAGCACTGCTGTCATTGGCATGGAGTTGAGGAGTTACTCGCAGCCTGACCAAGTTTGTGTGTGTCTTCGTTGTTCTAGTGTACAGTCCAAGCCCACAAACAAGTCCCAAATCACCCAAGGGATATGAGCAACAGACTGAAGACAGAACCCAAACAGATACGAGGGAGAGAGCAAGCAACAAGTGAGTAACAGACAGAACTGGGGAGGGCTGGGAAGAGGGACTGAGGGAGAAAGGGGAACACGTGAGGAGGTTCACTGTAACAGAGGGTTTATTGTGTGCGGTTCTTCAGGGAGGGAACTAACCGAGCGAAGGAGGGAAAGCAAACAGGACGAGGGGGGAGAAGAGGAGGAGGCAGACGGTGGGAAATGTGCACAGGCAGAGGCCAGAGCGTCAGCCTGCAGAAAGGAGCCTCCCTGACAAACAAGCAGGGAGATAATCAGACTAATGCTGCTCAGGAGACAGCCAACACACCGCGAATCAAACAGCAATGGCGCATGATTAAATACTCTGTAATAAGGAGGTCAAATCTGCACGCTCAGGTCTTTTACAGACTAAACTCTACGTTCCCGAGTAGTTTTATCTCTCAGAAGAACATCCACCTTTCAGTCTCTGGCAGATAAATGAAGTAAACGAAAACCCTTCCAAATCAAGTCAAAAGTCAAAATCAACACGTGAAGCACACTATCCTAGGAGAGCTTATTTAGCATTGTTTGAAACAGATGAATCAGACAACCAATAGGTTGTTTTTTTAAGTATTGAATGAATGTTTTGGGTATGCAACACTGCCATGAGCAGCAGACGTTCATAGCACCAGGCTTCCCTTTGCAACTACCATTGGCAAATTCTATAGGTGCGTTGACAACCAGAGGCTTAAAATAATATCCTACATTGTCCTTGTAGACTGTAAGGAAATTTAGACATAATCAGAATAGATCCATATATTGATTTGATAAGGATCATAATTTGTTATATTTCATGGTAGTCATTTGGCACAAATAGTGATCAGAACAAAACAATTGAAATAGAATCCAAAAGAAATGTTTTGGATAATTATTCACAAATGAATTAAATATGTTAGAATCCAGCAGTTTCGTCACCACTTTTTCCTATAATTCGTGAAAAGGCTTAAAAGTAACATGAAAAGGCCACATAACATTTTTTAAAAGCATCCAGGTCACTGATGTTTGAGAGGCTAACATAAGGAGGGATAGCAGAAGGTCAGAATAATTATAAACAACAATGACTGTCAAGTCACAGCCCACTAAACTGTCCTTTTGATTGGATGGAAATTAGGTAACCAGGTGATAGCTTGGAGAGTGATGGTTGGTTAAAAGTTGGGCACAATAAGCAAATCGGGTACTGGCACACCTCTGTAAGGAAAACAGTAAATATGGGGACGGTATCATTTAAATCTTGGTAGTACAATGCATGGATGCTTAATACTGTACTTTTAAGAGTGTCTGTTCTGTCATTACTGAGTTCAGGTTGGTCTATCTCGACTAGTGAAGAACAAAAGAAGACTTGTTAAGAAAAAAAATTACTTTTTTTTAGTACCAACAAGAAGTTCAGCGTCACTAGCAAGTAATGATTAGCCATTGGCTGGATTCTCACAGTGCTTACAATTCACTTGTATCCACAGTGCTGCAGTTGGTAACACTGTTGCCTTGCCACAATAAGATCCTGGGTTCGAACCCTGGCCTGGGGTCTTTCTGCATGGAGTTTGCATGCATGGGTTCTGTCCGGGGACTCTGACTTCCTCCCACTGCCTCAAACTTGTGCACAATCCTCTGGAGGAAACAAGGCATTATGGAGGGACTTTTCTTCTTTTTCTTTGACATAAATGTCTACATCTCGGGTAAATGATATTTTCTTATATGAATGGTCAACACTTACATGCATGCCGTGCTGTTCTGTTTACATATCCTGCTGTGCATGGGCTGGAGGAGCTTCTGCTTAGCAACGGCTCTGCAACTCGTTGTGCCACTGGCAGAGAAGAGTCACCCTGGGTTGTCCCCAGTTCGCTGCTTATTCGTACAAAAAAAGCCTGGCCTCGCTCGCAGTCAATTAGCCAGTTGTTTTTATCAAATCTTTTAACTCATAATACTTGCCAGAAAAAGCATTTGTATTGACCAGACAAAAATTTGTTATTGTATACTTCCTTTAAACTGAACAAACTACTTCCTTTCTTACTTCAAAATAAGAGTCTCAAACACAGAGACAAGACGATGTCACCTTCACTTCTAGGTTTCATGATAATAAATTACGCTCTCCAGACGAAGTCACATACGCTCTCATCTCTCTTTCTTTTCACTTTTTTTAAGCTCTTACTCATTTGCTGTCTCCGTCTTTGACAGATTTTAGTAAATACCAGCAAAACAAGCAATTATTTCTGGCAGGCCGAACCCCTACTCCCTTCCAAAAGACATGGAGCAGAGGGAGAGGGGGATGAAATCACCCAAACAGATGTGATTTAAATCAATATTACATTATACGGGCCTATATTAAAGAAACAAAAACGATGCAGGGAACCAAACCAGAAAGGGCCCAATGACGACTGCTGCCCCTCACTTGACAGATTAATTGCTTTTAATACATCAGGGTTTTTCATATTTTAATTTCCTTTATGCACGCTGCTTGTCCTTCATCTGTGTTCTCCCAGGTCTGAGCAATTCCCTGACATTAAAATAATATCAGGGGGGGGAACTAAAAAAAAAATCCAAGCTGTCAAACGTTGAGTTTTAACACAAACCATCTGGTCGAACGATCGAGGTAAACAGGCCCAAACAGAACTGGCCTGGGAGAAAGAGGGGGGGGGGGGGGGGGGGCTGTAAAGGGAGGGAGCTGAGGAAGGAGAAAAGAAGCAGAGAACTTGAGTGCAGAGACGGGGTCGGATTAAGCAAATGTTACAGAGGAGGAGTCATGGAAGACAGAGCTGGGATGTAAAAAAAAAAAAGGTATGAGGAGGAGGTGGAGAGAGAGGTAACTGGGAGGAGAGGGAGGTGATAAAAATATGAAGTGATAGTAAATTAGGGGGCTGTTGTCAAGACTTGGCAGCAGGAGAGGGGGAGAGAGCTTGGACCGTAGCGTACAGGACAACGGCAGCTTAGGTTGTTTTTTCTAAATGCATTATTACATCTCTAAACGATGAGGCTCAGCCTGCTACAAGTTACCCAACTTGTTACATGATTAAAAATATTGTATTTAAAGACAAAAAAGTCAAATGAAGGTCAAGCACTCATCAGGTGATCTGCAGGATGTTGAGGTTTTATTGATCCTACAAGGAATATTTAGTCCCTTTTGTTCCCTAGCTCTGATGTAGTGCGACTTATGTACATCAGTTGGAAATGAAAAAAAAAAACTCAGTGAACGCCTGATATTTATATGCTACTAGGTAGCCAAAACACTTGGACGCGCTTCAGGGTAGAAGTTGTTACTGCGGGAGGAGGAATCAAATTGTCAGCGAGATGTCTAACTGGAAGTCAGAGGAAGCAACACAGGTGTAAACAGGGCCGGATTATCCATAAGGGCCAGTGGGCCAGTGCCCAGGGGCACCAACCATGGGGGGGGGGCACCACATGACACATGCTTTAAAAATATATTTTTCATAAATTGTTATATTATTTACTTGAAATTGTTGAAAGACCATGCATTATTCGTTTTGTTAGTAAATAGTAAATTACATTACAGAAATCCCCTTGATTATGTCTGATGTTTTTGACCGGTGGACAGCACGGGTAAGGGGGGGGGGGGGCTTTGAGGTATAGTGCCCAGGGGCACCACATTGTCTTAATACGGGCCTGGGTGTAAAAGGTTATTTACGAGAGAATTGTATGTTTTCTGACAGACAGGCAGGCAGGCTGTGACTACAGGAAGTAAGAGTTTAGTGGGTGTTGGCCATTTTGTCTCCTTGCCATTTTCTACTTTTGCAACTCATTTTGTACCTGACGTATTACGACCTCAAGGACAATTCCTTAAATTTCATTAGATATCAGGAAAATGAACAGATTACAGCAAGAAAAGCTCCAGAACCTCGACCTGAAGAAGAAGAGCAATGGAGAGGAGTTAACTGAATGGAAACCCAGACAGAAACTCCAACAGTACTTTTGGAGTAAGACTTTACCAGGGAAGCACTCCTGGTGGGTGGGACTGAAAATAAAGTCCTGCAAGAGGAACTATTGCACTCCAGCCACGATAGAGAGATGGCAAACAGAGCTAGGAGCATTCAGCTTCTCTGCCACTTCTAATAAACCAGTCAGTAAAAACTGAGAAAACATATATAAATATATAGTCTAAAATAGATGTATTTATAGTATATTAAGTTATTATTTGTATTAAGTTAATCCTGACCAATTGAAGGCAGTAAGGTGGAAAATACTTAGCTGTAGTATGAAACAAAATCCCCCAAATCACAAACCAACACAGCCATAAACGACATAATATTTCAACTATGTTATCAAGTTAGTTATAACTTAATTCTAAAAATCAAATCATAAAGATTTCCCAATAAAATAAAGTATTTATATCCCAACTACACAAACATGAAATAACATATTTCCAGTGCAACAATTAAAACGGTAATTCAAATTTTCTTTAGAGCGAGCACGCGACACAAAAAAACACACTAAATACACACTATTTGTTTTACAACATTAAAAAGTTGAATCACTCGCTAACATCAAATATTTTTTGGGAGAAAACCAAAAGTATTGAAAAAAACACAAGTAGATTCATGCAACCAGAAAACTCTTACCTATTGTTGAGACAGCAGTGAGTCAGCAGCAGAGACATGAAAGAAAAGGCAAAGGACAACCATTACAACCATGGTGTAAACACGGCATTTAGGGTTAAACTGTAAAGTTAGCAAGTGTCCCATTATTGCTGTAGACATCTTGCCCTAAAATATAACAGCAACTGACAAAAACACCAGACATCATTAAGGAATGGACAGAATTTGTTACAAATGTGTAACAAGGTTGTAAATATATACCCAGCACACAAGAAGACAGAATGAGACAAGACTTTAGCTATTTGTTTTTGGGAAACTCAGAAATCCTAATTTTTCTGTTTTCACAAATAGAGTAAAGATTTCATAGAAATATGAAACCTGTAATCAGTGAAGAATAATCCAGTCCAGGTATAGATTTTCGGATTTTCTAATTGTAACATGATCCTAATATCAAAATGAAAGCATTGAAGAAAGTGTATGTGTCTTCACAAACAGTTCAAAAATTCACAAATAATTAACACTAAACTAAAAAACAAAACATTTCAGTTCCACCTAAATTCAGATTTTTAACTAAAGACAATGAGGTCTGGCTCTATTAAAAATGCTGAACTAGTCCATTAGTTTAGTTTAGCAACTATGGGAAGCTAAAAAGCAAGTTTGCAACTACAGTTGACCAGTCCCGACGTTCCCACCATGCTTACAAATTATGTGTCTCGTCTGTCACTCGACAACTCAACACAATTTCCTTTTTAACTTCAAAATAAGAGTTTCCACCATTGCAACAATAAGTTGTCAAGCTTACACACCTAACAAACTAAGGATACATCTTCATATCTGAGGCTCAATGTAATATCTTAATTCACCAGATGAGTTCACATACTGACAGCAACTGGATGGATCTTAAAGCCTGGTTTATGCTCGACGCATCCGAGAGGTTCGTAAATATAGACATCTTTGTGATTCGGCTCCATTCCTGGAGAGAAATAGCCGTCCCTCTTGGAAGAAAGGAGAAGGCTTTAAAATGTTGGAAACTGTGTTTTCTACTTTTACGTGTAGTGGGGGTAGTACGCTTGGCGTAAGAGCACAATGCTGCCCTCTAGAGTCTAGGAGAATTGTGCTATTTCAGTGGAAAAGCCGCGCAGAGCATAAACGCTGCAGACGTTGTGTCTGCTCGTCTCATTTTCAAGCGGAAATGAGACACTGAAGAATGTGGGTCATCTTTGACGCACAAGCATGTGCATACACCAGCCTTTATGAGACAGATTTCACATTGAAGATAAATAGTGTGGCGTTTTAACATTGGAGGATCTCGGGACTCACGTTCTTGTCACACCTCTGATGGGTATCTAAATGCTGGCAACACCTGGAAACGGCAATAATGTCTCAAAGAAGATTAGATAGAAGACTAGGAAGTGTTGGCAATGATTGAGAAATATGTATCAGGGGTGTGGGTTTTTGTACAGGCTGGTTGCAACATTGTGACAGTGCGACACCTTACCCTCCTCCAGTCATTACACCCAATTGCTTGTGGCACCAATATGACTACCTGCCGAAGTAAGGTGCATCCAAATGGCACTATTCCATCTGGGATCATAATTGAGTGTTTAACCGGTTATATCAGTAAATTTAATTTGACAAAAAACTAATTTACTAATCGGAGCAAAAAGAAGAAATCATTGCTGCTTGTGCATATCAGTTCATGATTGCTTGTCTATTCAAAGGCTCAACACAAAAGCCTGTATCCACATCCAGAATATTCTTAAAATTTGAAAGAAATTTTTCCTCGTACGTTTCCTGCTGACTAACAAGCAAAATAATACAGCTGGACGTGCAACACACTACGTCAATTCCTAGCCACATTGTCAGAATAAGAATAAATGGTTTAAATGTTCTGCGATTGTAACTCCTCTGAGAGTTCAGTGATTACCATAACGCTGTATTGAAATGGTTGACGATAGTTAAATAATAAATATAAATGTGGCTAAGTTTACAACAAGCTGTTTGTTAGAGTAAGACCGCAAGGGGCACACCACAATTGCTTCCAGTCACTCAGGTTTCACATTTTGGTCCAAGCTGTTGCTCGGAGATCTAACACGTTTTGCAAGCATTCTTTCGAGAGCTGTCAGGAAGTAAAAGTTTTTAACCTTCCTGCTAAATGACATTTTGACAGTGTTGACTTTAGTGGTTTAGGTATGTAAACCTGATAGTATCGGTTCACAATCCCTCTTGCTCATCAAAAGATTAGAATCTTAGTTTCAGTTTTTATGTTTTGGTTAGTTCCTGGTTTTTGTTGTTGTTTTGTTTTGTTTTAGTTTTAGTTTTGTTTTTTTGGTTACATGAGGTTGAATGCTCTGCATAAATTGAGAGGAAAGGAGCAAGGTTAAAAAAACCTGAGTAACCATTCTAGCCACAGGTAGCATGTTGTCATTGTTATTCTGCATATTGTTCCGTGTGGACCTTTAGCTCCTTAAAATTGAAGGAAATTGCAAGCAGGTATTAGATTCCTCTAAAAAGTGATGGGATAATTAGTTCTGATAAGAGAAGCTAAATATTAGATTTCCTTGAATAGGTTTGCCTAAGAAAGCGTCCACCAGGAACACCACTTGTAGAAAGAAGAAGGATAATGGCAGGGTACCTACACACTCAGTATGCCAAAATTACATTCTCTTCCACAGTCAAATATCCTGAGATTGCAGTTCTTTTTAGTCTATTTGTAAAGTAAAACGAAAGTTTGTTGTGGCTTTGTTCTAGATATTTATACAGTGGTCAGGGTTTAAAAATGGGCCCTGTATGTCTTGTAAACAATATATGTATGGATGGATGTGTGTATGGATGGATATCTAAGTGCACCTTCCTGCCCTACCTAACTACTTCTTGCCCCTGTCTGTATATTTCCTCTTGTCAGGGCATGGCCCCTGTCAGGTGACACGGGAGCTTATGAGGCCTGACGGTGGGTCAGCGACCCCACTTCCTGCTCTAATTGGTCCTGGGTGATAAACCAGTCCCCTGGGACGTGGAGAGCTGTGGGGCTGGTGGAGCAGGAAGACGCAAGGAGGGGCTCAGTGAGGCGGACTGGGGGTTGTGGGGAAGGGGGCAAACAGGCCTCCTCTAACTCAAGCATTTGGTAATGCGCTAATTAATTTTAAGAGTTCGACATTCCCTTTTTTGGCCCTCACTCGAAACAGATGTTAAACTTGGAGAGGGAAGGGATGGAGGGTGATGTGGCAAACGCTGCGCAGCCAAACCCAGATACAGATCTGTGGAGTAGCAAAGAAACGAGCAGAAAGTGTGCGGCAGATAATCGGATTCAGCGAGAGTTTCAGAGGATCCGAGTCATTTGGCCGGGCCTATGCTAGGTGAAGTGGATGGCAGTCTAATTTCACACCTCACTGAGCGAATGACAGATCCTCGTGTGTTAGTGGGGAGTAGAACAAAAACCTCCTCCTGAAAAAAACACAATGCCACAGGAAACACAATGGCCTGTTCAAGATCTACGGGAATACAATGGCACAGCGGTGATGATGATGATGACGACGACGATGACGATGATGATGCTTTAGCGTTTATAAGTTAAGATGTTAGCCGGGAACGATGGAGCTACCAGGGGAAAGTGTCTGTTTGGGCCTGCTGTGTCAGGGGGATCTGGAAGTGATCTGTAGCCCCGCAAGAAAACAGGAGTGAGTGCACGGGTTAGCAGGATTTAAGGAGGTGAGGGTGGGGGGTCCTGGGAGGCCCAGTTGTTGTAACCCCTGACCCCGCAGCACGCTTTGGGGCCTCCCAGAAGCCACTTGAAATGCACCCTGCAGGGAAACCCCTTGTGCCACACAGAAATATAAAGGATCTGAGTAGCAATGGGAGGGTTGGATGGGGAGGACAAGTCACCGCTGTCATCACTGACACAAAGCCACATGCACACTACAGCCTACAAACTCTACAGGAGCACTCTGTTCCTGCATCTGTTCCCGTGTGTAATGACCACCATGAATACAGAGCAACGTATTGCTTTTTCTGTCTGACAATAAGCAGTTGCTCTGTGTTTAACGCGGGGGTCAACATTTAGGGTCAGTTTCAAGAGGAAATTCATTTATTTTTAAACTGTGCAACAGTTGTAGAGTTTGTTAAAAGTCCCAATACTGGATGGGGCGGTGGCCGCAGGAGTAGAGCATGCAACCTATGTTGAGAAGGTTCAGTCCTTGACTCAGCCGTCCTGGGTTTGAGTCCCAGCCGCACGTCTTCCCCCTCTATCTCAACCTCGTTTCCTGTCAGTGAACTGTCAAACAAATGCCACTAGTGGCACAAAATAAAAATAATTATTTATTCAAGCCAATAAACTTCTGTGAACTTTATTAATGATTGTCTTAGATCAACACAAAGTAGTGCATAATTGTCAGGTAAAGGGAAAGTGATGCATGCTTTTGAAAAATTGTTACACATAAACATCAAAAGTGTGCTATGCACTTTTATTCAGCCCACCTGAGTCAACGCTTCGTAGAGCCGCCTTTCACTGTAATGACAGCTGCCGGATGCACATCTGGGGGATGGAGAGTTTTAAGTGTACTAGTTTGCAAACCAACTGAGGCTTGGTCAGATTGGACGGGGAGGATGTGCGAATTTTAGAACATGTAAATAAATCCAGTATATGTTAGAGGTTTTTCTTTGGTAATGCATAGTTTTTCTAGTGGCAAGATCTGGCTTTGGAGAATTTTTTTGATCAAATTCTGCTGGTCAGAGGAGCTTAAAAGGGTATTTTTTATTGAACGTCTCCTGCTGAGCTTTTTCCCTTCAATTCATAGTCCTAATTGGCCCCATTGGTCTTGTCATGTCGCTCTCTTCCTCCAGCTCTATTTTTATTTCTCCTCCTGGACCTCAAAGATTTCCGTCCATTCGCTAAGCGCTCTCACCCGAGACCTCAGCTCAGCTCCCCTGTCCTCCTTGCTGCCCTACAGTATTACACTCCTGTATTAACCGCCTTCCTCCTCTCCGTTTGTGTGTGGTCCGATTATTCAGGCTCCTGCGGTTTAGTTTTGACCCAGGGAGTATTCACCCAGGCAGGCCTGCATGGGTGGGTGGAAGTCTGAGGTGGTGGGTTGGGCTGCAGTTTGATGAGCGTGATGTGCCAAGTAAGGAAATGTAATATCATCTGGAGGTTGTCAGCCTCCAGTCAGTAAGCAGACCTGTGGCGCTTATTTATACCAGCCTTATTCCACCCCACTTTGATTCCTTAGTTCTTCTCATAAACCGGTGTCCAGTTCTGACCCTTGTGCAACCGGCAGCAGAGTTGACAAGAATCTGTCATCAGCTATGTTTGACGCATCACGTATACACATATGCAACTTGTGCAACCGTATACCCACAGCTAAAGCAGGAGCGGGGCACGTGACATCAGCCCGGCAAAAACAAAGGAATTCCCATTCAACTTTGGCCCTCGGCTGCATCAGATAACCATTCCAACCGAGTGGGCTGGAATTGCTCATTGACTTTGGCTAGAATCGCAGGGAGCAGCCATCTTGGCCAGACTTGCTCTTCCCGGGACTCTGCTCGTCCCAAGAGTTGCAACTTCAACAAAAGACAAGGAGGTGAGGAAAAGGGGAAAGCAACCACCCGGAATTCTTTAATATAGCTCATGTATCACATTTCTGGTGGAGAACGTGAGATAAACGATGCTGCGGTTCAAGAGGCGTGACACTAGAAACAACGGGCAACACTGAAGATGACTCAGTAAAACACGATTCAACCTAAGCAATCAGTAAATCCCAGCATGTGTGCAATCTTGTGCTTTTTCCTGCGTGAATCTATGTTGTGCAAACCAGATGAGGATTAGGTTGCAAAAGTGGCCCCTTGCCTAATCACTTATGTTTACATATTTGCAACTACTAAGAGTACATTGTTGTGCATTTAACAAGGAGTAGAACAGGGGTTCTAAGTCTTCTTGGTGAAAAGTTCAAATCCTATTGATATTTAAAAGGATTAAACAAACTCATGTTGGACTGTCCAGGATCTGCATGACCCATGACAAGATATGTTATGGCTCCAAACTTAGCTGGATCCCTCTCTGATTATACTCGTCCACCCGTGGTTCAAAGCAAATGTTCCTAATTGACCCTTAGGTATGAGTGTGCATTGAGATTCCTGATGGAGATGTTTTTCTACCAGGACATAAAGGGGGAATTTTCTCACAAAAGGTTGAACATTGTTCTTTTGACAATATTGCACAAAGTGACAAAAATGTTCCAATCTTCCAGGTACAGTGCTTCTGTCCAACTATTTGTACCATGTGAGTATAAGGCAGGATTTCAATAGTTAGAGGTTTGTCTGAAATGACAGAGATAAAGTCCTTATGACAAATAAAAAGACAAACTTATTCATGTGCAAAACACGGAGTACATATCGGAAAACCAACAAAGCACTTCTCCCTGAATATGTTTTCATGTGATAGAAGGGCCAAGTCAAAGTCTGGATCTGAAGCTAATTAAGAACTTGAAATTTGCTCTCCATCAGATCAGACTGACATTGAACGAAGACGGCCAATCAAAACTTGGTTCCACAAAGTATTATCTCGGCGGGGCCGACATGCTTTCAGACTTTTATTTTCCAAACCATTTTGAAAACTAAAGTTTTTGGGGACCACTTCCATATCTTGTTTGCATGGAACTGAAATCTGTGACCTTCTGTCGTTCTGACACTGACGTTAAAGTCTGAATGTGCAAACAAAGGGTATACATAAAAACACGCAGAGCTTCACTGATACAGACAGGAAAGAAGGAAGATTTAGGGTGATATAGTTTAAATCTGTCCAGCTGAGGCAGACAGACGAGCAGAGACAGATAGACGCAAAGAAGAAAGGGGGTTTCATCACTTAATCTTTTATTTCTTGCAAAGGCACACTTATAAATTCAGCAATGTGCTGCAAAGGCTTCACAAACAACTGTCGGCCATATTGGTAATCGCAACTGGTAAGTGCCATTCCGGTCCCCCCTTCCTCCAACTGGGTTGATGTGGGCTCTCGACACTTAGCAGATTGAGCTGTGTGAGTCTCTGTGTGCTCATCATCGCACATGTTCGAACTGTCATATCAGTCATCTGCTCGGAGCTCTCTGCGTACACCGGGCACGCACAACCACCGAGTGAAATATTGACACAAGCTGCTGGAAACGGGCCTGTTTTGTGCAGCGAGCTGCCGGAAAGGCCTCATCTTTCCATCACTTTATTCTTTCCCTCCATGGTTATGTCATGGTTGATACGTGTCTCTGGGGGGAGGGGGGGGGAGCCTAAATGTAGCCCCCGTGAGATTTAGAGGAATCGGGTCTTCTGCTCGACCTCCAGATTATCAGTTTCTCGGCAAATGCAGGCCCTGGAGAATATCCCAGCAACCTATCATGACAGACACCATGAATTCTGGAGTCAATGAGCCTAACAAATGTTAACAATGCAGCCCCCTCTTGCCGTCAGCCCCCTTTTCAGCCCCCAACCACTGGGACTATTGTAGCAATTAGTATAATGAATGTGGTTTTGCTGGTAGGTAATCACATACTGTATGGGGCTGCCCTCTCTCCCCCTCTCTACAGGCGCTCTGCTTTGAAAGCTTTGGTTTCAGCACAGTCCTACCCAAATAAAAAAAAAGGGAAGCTCCCTCACTCCCACTCTTTCTCCTCCTCCAAAGCTCGCCTCCTGACTCCTACACCCTTCCTTTCCGCTTAGTTCAAATCTAAACAAAAGACACATCTGGTCTGTCTCTCACCCCTCCACCAGCACCCTATTCTGCTCTCTGGTTTTCTTTCTCCTTAACTCCCTACTTGTTTTGACCCCAGCTTTCTATAGACAAAGGAACATTGCGCTGTGGACGAGCAGACCAGTGTAAAGGAGCCTTGTTAGCCACTTGACTCAAAAAGTTAATCCAGTCTGCTGTGAAGGACCGCTGCACTGTCCTTTATGTGTCAGGAACCTCTAGCTCTCTGTTAGAACTTTGGACATTTTGTCACGTTACACTGCAGAGTTTAATGCTACTTATTGGAGATACAAAGTTGTCCATAGCTGTGAAGTGGAAAGAACATTTTAGAAGAATTTGAAAATAAAATAGCTCCCACCTGAGCTGTGGATCCTTGCAGTTCCTCCAGAGTTACCATAGGTCTTATGACTGCATCTCTGCGTAATGCTCTCCTTGCTTGTCTTGTCAGTTTAGGTGGAGGGCCATATCTCGGTAGTTTTGCGGTTGTACCATACAGTTTTAGATTTTTCCAGACGATCGTGGCAGCGCTTTATGAAATGTTCACAGTTTGGAAAATCGCTTTGAGATCTTTATTGATTAACTTTACTGTTATGCACTACTGGGATTTTGTCAAAATAAAATACAATAAGATGCTCAAAAGTACAAGGGACTATTTTATAAATTTTACACTTTGACAAGAAGGAATAAACTGGACACTTTTTAACTTATTTTCTTTTTTAAAGGATCACATTTTGCTATAGCTGTTAAATCCGTGCCCCAGGCAGTGAAAGGGCTGAGTCACTGCTCAAATTTAGTGCTATTGATTATTTTCTCAAAAGATAACCCCCACCCTTTCTCATCCGTTGTGCGTAGACGGCCCGCTTTGGGAGTCTCGGGTCTCCACCAAGCCCACTTACACCATTACACACACCCAAGTGGTGCGCCGAGTATGCAGAGCATGTTATGAAATCCCCTGACAAATACATGCAGGTGAATGCTGTTCCGCCACATATGTGTGCAGATGCACGTGCTAAGGCTTTTTTTTTCACTTTAGAAATGTCTGACCCTGAACCACCCTGATTACACTCAAACCACACTTCCAGCTCAGGAACCGGCTGTCAAACTGTCTGTCTGTCCCTCTCAAAAAGGTCATGCGGTCACCATGACTCACGATCCGCTTCACTTTTGGCCCATGAGCTGTCAAACTACAGCCGCTTTACATCTGGTGCCAATGTGCTGTTGTCAGCCAGCCCACACAGCTTTCTGGATATTTCTGTTTTTCTGCTTTGTCGAACTTTTTGAACCCAACTTATTAAACATATTGAGACCTTTTCTCTCTCTCTCTCTCTCTGTTCCTGCACCCCCCCCCCCCAAAAGTTTTACAAAGAAAAACATTCCTGGTGTTCTGCTCAGCTCCAGTGAAACCTTGTGCTTATTTTCAGTGCCCTAAATTGATAGCAAATGTGAGGACAGATCCCTCCCCTCCCTCCTCTCCGCCCCAACCACCTCCCCTTTTTGGCATTGAAAGCGAAGAATACGTGGAACATTTTCGTGACCATACTGAACCCTTGGGTTTTTATGTTTTTTAAGGTGTTCTCCTTCATATTCGTGTGCTTTTTTTTTTCTTCCAATCTCTGAGGCGAGAGCGAGTCGACTGGCTGAGTCTCCTTGAGAGCGGGGCTGAGTCATAGATTTGCTGTTTTCCAATAAGCCCCCCACTGCACCGTGGAAACCAAACCTGGTTAGCCTCAGCTGTCTCTACCCATAATTCTACAAGCCCTGCGAGTTTGTTTTCTCCCTGCAACTGTCTCTCCCTCCTTTGCTCACTTTCTCTGACTCTGAAAGTGAAACTCTATCTGCTCCCTTTATTTTGAGCTCAGTTGGACCAAAATGCCCTCTATTGTTATGAATGAGCGCCCGGGAGAGAAACTGAGCCTCCTAGAGAGACACCGCTGAAGGTGAAGTTCATAGGGGGAAAAGAAAACCAAGGCAGCTCCTTCAGATTTTCTTGCAAAATTCCATTGTCTTGTTTTAACAAAAGGAAATGTTGCAGTCTGTAACCTAAACCTACCAAAATAACAATGGGACTGTCGTAAAAACCACCCCCACTCATTCCTTCCCAAAACGTACATCGCGTCTATCTGAGGTGTGACTCGAGTGTAGAATTATGCAGTTCAGGTTTCATCGGCCTAAATATTTGACATTTTAAACCAAACCTGAAACCTGAAAATCTAAACGATCCCTTTGACTGGACGCTCCGAAGCAGATGTTGACTTTACTGTCGTCAGCAGCAAACGGTTTTGCTGTTAACATCATGATCCGAGTGCTTACAAATTCGTGCGTGCTCGTCAAAACAACAGGTCAAGTCAAGACCTACTTCCTGTTTTACTTAAAATGTAAAAAGGTCAAGGTGTTAGACTTATAAGCTGCACACTCATACTAATAATAATAATAAAACTTTACAGGCCAGTCATATGCCGTGCGCAACTGGCTTCAGCCTTTTGAGACACAGCTTTTTCCTCTGACAATACATCTTGCAGCCTTTTAATATCGTTAGATATGCCACAAACCAATCTATACACATGTACTTTTATGGAGACTATGTCCAATTATAGAGATAAATGGACATAAAAATGTCATTTTGTGCAAAACTGAATTCAATTGTGTATTATTATCCAAAAACCTCACTTAACTATATTTCTGTTTATTTTGGTTCTGATCACTCAGAGTAACATACAGCAGGTGAATATTTTTTTACTGCGACTATATAATCACTTTTTTTTTTACAGTGGAGTTTGGAAACTACTAAAAGTTGTTGATTGTCAAGGGGATGCGTAGCCGGCGGTGGGTATGAACATGATAAGAGATGTCCAGTGGCAGAAGGCTTCATTTCAAACCTTAAAAAGTTGGTTATAACACAACAACAAAACTATGGGACATGGCAAAAGTGACCAGCATCGAGGCTGTGACATCCAGTGAGATTTATTGTAAAATAAAATTTAACTTTCCAGGATGTGATTACAAGTTGGCTATGGTGTAGGCCAAGTTTCCAAATTCAGTAAATTTTTATCAGGAAAGTGAAAAGGTGGAAGGAAATTCTGTCGAACAAAAAATAATGAAGCAAGAAATACACTCACTGGCAAAATCAACAGAGATAAAACACAGAAATCAAGGTTCTTGCTCTCATTAGGTGTTTTTTCATGGTAAATTGCATTAATGTCTTACTTCCATCAGTTGTTACAGGTTCATGGAGCATTTAGATAAGTTTAGCAACCAGTCCACAAATATCCAGATTATGCTAGGGACTTTGGCTGAGTAAGCCTTTTGACAAATACCCTAGACTTAAAGCAAAGCTATCTGAAGCCATTTAGGTCCTCAAATACTCCAGTGATCACATCTAGTAGGGCTACACGATATTAGATAAAGTTGCCATATGTGATAATATTAAAAATGGTAAAATATTATGAATGAGCGGCCAGAAGATAATATTAGTAATTGTTGCGATAATGATATGGCTTGATAAGTATTAATGTCTTTCTGCTTTAGGATAATAGAAAACCCCGGTTGGCAAAGAAACAACTTAGCTGTAGTTTCTTATCAACTTTGCCACCTCTTTGTCTTCTCATGTTTTTGTTGCACTAAACAACAAATGTCACCAAACATACTAGGGGCCCTAAGAGCCTGAATGCAAGGTGGTTAAACTTATTGTGCTTTAGGCGATTTTTTGAGATATGCTTAGTGTGATCTGTGATACTGGGATGACGATGAATTTGTGATATATTGTTCATCCCTAACATCTAGAAAGGTCACCTTAGGGCCTAAGTGGAGGCATGTGTTGTGTTGTAGGCAGTTTCTGGAGCATCCAACAGTCAGTCAACAGTCAGATAGTGAAGGCCATTAGGACATAGACGAAGCCTTGTACTCACCTTATGTTGATTTGTGTGAGGCAAGGCATTTGTATTGAGCAACTCACCAGCCTATTGGTCCTTCCCTTTGTACTACTGTGCTGAGTGCAGCGATTTAAATGCGTATCAATGGTGTGCATGTGTACCAAACCACGCCCAAATCAGATGAATACTTAAGGGTTATGTGTCAGTCAGCGTACCATAATGGACATTTCTTGATTTGGCGTTGTTAAAGTCATTCAAAGGATTTTCTGACCTAAAACTACTGACGGGTGCTTAATATTATAGTAACCTTTTATCATGGACCCCTAGTGTTATGTATTTTTTGTGCAAATACATGCTAACTTTGTTTTTCTGTTGTTCTTTTAGTAAAGAGGTGACAGTAAATTAACAAAGATATATACTGATATTTGTATTTCATGGTCAAATGTCGGATTCTGCAGCTTTTTGCTGCTTTCTGGCCTTGTAAAAAGACAGTGGTAGGCTAGTTTGGTGGTTATTGAGCTCTGTATGGATGGAAAGCCAGGCCTGCTTGTTTGCATTGGCCAACTCTCAGCATTCCACACGTCTTTGTGATTTTCAGCTTCCTGACCTCAGGAGACCCTCCACGCTACTGTAAGTTATATGCACACCAGGAGCACAGATGGATCAAGAAGGAATGCCTGAGTCCTGTTGGTTCTTAGCAGCGTTATAAATACACTTGTAATGAGAAATACTGGGAAAAACACCAGCTCCCACAGCCGCACAGACATATGTGGCGAATATTCCTGTAAATGTTCTGATCACTGACATCTGCCTTTTTGGAAAGGTCTGCTGTAGTCTGAAAGCAGAAGACATTTTAGCAGCTTTTCTTAGCAGTCAAGATGTTTCTTAGTAATGCTCAACTGTTTCAGAAGTGAGAATAAATCCAGGTGATATTAAGGCCCACAGTTCCTTTAAGTCCATGCTGACCAGTTCAGTGTAGAGGATGGAGACACTCCATCAGGGTTCATCATTGAATCTCTGAAAAGAGCAATGGGTCCAAGGCACCACGGTTTTGGTTTACTGGTTTATGTGTATTTTTTGCTATAATGTATCGTTAGTAAGGCTAGTCATGGGTTACCAATGAAAATCAAATTAGGAGCACTAATAAAATTAAAGGTGCTAATTGCAGACTCATGCTGGCTGTTTGGTCACTGAAGGAGAAAGACTTAATTTCATTTCACCCCCGCCCATTCATAATTTGTTTGTTTTTATCAGAAACCACTTCAGCTACCGCAGTACCTTGCCAAAGTATTGATACCTCTTCCAATTTTCCCTTTTTTCTCATATAACACTGAAAAAAAAAATCTATGTATTTTATGTTAATGGCCAGCTTAACAGTAAAGGAAAATTTCATGAAAAAGGATGCAAGGTATTCACATGTCTGCACAAAAACCAGAAAACCGTGGTGTTAATTTGGAGGACCAACACTCTCAGGAAACCCAAAGAACACAGCAGACAGGTCAAGGAGAATGTTTAAGGCAGGACGAAGTAATAAAAATATCCCAAGCTTTGGGCACCTCACAGCGCACTGTCCACAAATCTGGCCTCTATGGAAGAGAGGCAAAGAAAGCCATTGGTTGAAAAAAGTCATATGAAGTCCTGTTTGAGGCCATAAACTAATTAGGGGACCCAGGAAACAAGTGGTCAGAAGAGGACGCAATTTAACTTTTTGGCCAACATGCAAAACATTATGTGCCAAGGAAAACCAAACGGTCATTTCATCCTGAACACACTATCCCCAGTGTGAAATATGTTGCTGCATGTTCATTTATGTTAACTGAAGAACCCCAGAAGCTGTGGCGGAACAGCTGTGTTTATACTTTAAATACAGCTAAATCACAAACACCAAAAAGGTGACTTTCAAATGCAACCCTAAATATACAGTTATAATCATAATGGATTAGATCAAAGCACGTTCGTGAGTTAGAATGGTCCAGTCCAGGCCCAGATCTAAATCCAATTGGGAAAGTACTTGAAAAGGTGCATATTCTGTTGACTTTGTATTTTGAGATAAAGACAGGCTGCATCACGTTCATAAAAGTCTCCTGAAAACGGGGAGCTTGTGCTCACACAGATTACAGTGAGGTCCTGGGGTGATTGAGGTGACAGGAGGGAGGAAAGAGTGTGTTAGGAGCCAAATGAAGGAACAAGTGGCACCTTGGGGCTGATCTAAACAGGATTTACTTGTTGCTGTCCCGAGGTGACTCGCTTCACTCATTTACCTCACACCGCTGCAGGGCCTAAACCCCTAAAGACCTCGTTAATTAAGGTGCAGACAGGCAAGACACTCTGAGTGTGTGACTGCGTATGTGTGTGTCTGTGTGTGTGCTCCGTGTGCATGCGTGCCAAACTGGATACATACATACACAAGATCTTGATGTCAGAGTGGAAACTCTTCATTTCTAGACAATTATGAGATGCTGTCACTTCAAATAAGTTGCTCGTATAAACATGAAGTTGATTTCCTAAACATTTGTTTCAACTGCACTGTGACAGAGATCTCTCCGCTAATAACGGAACCTCCTGCCTGACAAGACATGCTTGAGATTTAATCAGTTTAGTTTATTCAACCGGAGTCGGTAGAATAATAAATTACTGTCCCACCTCCATCCAACAAATCAAAGATCGTCAATTATCAAAGTAGAACAGGAAAGTGGCGGATGAGGTGGGGGTGGGGGCGGGGGGCACAAATACAAACATGTTAGCCAATGTCAGATGGGCTAATCTTTTTTCAATTTGTGAATAACATACACAAAGCCTAAACGACAGCATTGACAAACACTGTAAAATAAAATAAAACTAGGAAAAACAATGTTCAGCCACAATAAACAATGCTGGGAAAGCTGCCTGGTTTGCCTCCATCAACAGATTCAAAGCAGCGAAACTCTAAACTTTGCAATAAGGGGGCCAAAGTGTCTGTTGTCCTGCTGCCTCGAAAGAAAATATTCCTATCCCTGCCTTTTGCCCCCAGTGGACATGTGCCAGAATGGTTTACACTCTTAAAACAAACAGGCATCCCGCTGCAACAGCCAGAGAAATAGATGTGGGTTTGGGGCGAGTAGATGGAAAAAGGAGGGATAGAGGCGGGTCTATGCGAGACGAAGTGGAGAAAGGGGAAAGCAATGGGGGAGAGTGAAAGTTGTCATAAAACAACAATAATAGGAGGCCTCAGTGCCACCCAGGGACCACATCAAGGCATCTCTGATGACAGGCTGTGCACAGTGCATGTGTTCCTGGGGGAGTGTGTGTGTGTCCTTTTCTTGGTTAACCAAGTAATACCCACCACAGCGTGAGCACTTGCTTGGTACATCATGTATCCCACAAAGCAAGTGGATAAATGCGTCATGAATTACTTCACCTAACTGAATAGTACTTCCTAAAATATGGAGGAGCTACTAGCAGTTCAGCCAATGCCTGAGTAGCTTTTCACATAGGTCAGTAAGAAACGGATATAGCTACCAATAGAAGTGCTTGTCACTCTGTGGCTCTTGGTTTTATTTTTCCCAAAGGTCGAAAACACTGTTTTGTTTCCTACATGGTAGCCACTTTCAAGTTTTCTGTCGAACGGCATGAACTAGCATCTAGTTGCCATTTCTCTTTTTTTTCTTTCTTCATTACTAGAGACAACTTGACTGTTTTACTGTAATTTAAAACCTTTCATTTATGTCATGATTTTAAGGTGTTTGGTTATGGTTTTCATTTGGATTCATATTTTTCAGTTATTTTCTAGCCATTTAGTATGTTCAACAGATCTTACAATATTCTGCTGTTTGGGTTTTGCCATATCAGTTCACATGTTCTTATTTGTGGTTTTTCCCATGTTAATGTATTTCTTTACTTTTAACTTTCTAGTTTATTCTTGTGTTAATTTTTAGTTGGAGCCTTGCGCTTGTATTCTCAGTTTCCTTGCGTCTCTGTTAAGTTCTATTTATGTCCTGGTTCCTTTTCTCTGTCACTACATCTTTAATCAGCTTCATTCAGGCCACCTGCACCATGCCGGTTAGGTTCCCGGTTCACCGTGACATGCCATATATCTACAGGTCAGTTTGATTCACTCCTTATGGGTGAATACTGCTATCATGCCAAGCCTGACAATGTCCATGTTTGCTTGTTTTAACCTCACTTCTGGATATAAGTTTTAAAGCAGCACAGTGTAGGTTTTGAGAAACAAAACTGTTATCCAGTGAAGAATGACTTTCTGTGAGAATTTGATACCATGACAATTGCATAAATCAAAACTTTGGTGGTTGATATTTAACATACAATATCAGTGTTTTCAGACTATTGAGTTCTCTACTTTAACAGGGTGTTAGCTGAAAAGTCATTTAGCTTAATTATTGCTAAAAATACATTTGAGAGCTGTTATTATTCATTATAGTTCTATTAACAGCTAGTTTTAGCATAGGCACTGTCCCTATTTTCCCCTTGAAGTTAGTAACAGCTTAATCTTCCAAATGTTTCTTAATAATGCTAACATATAAGCAAAAACAAGGCTAAATTAAACTAATAGGGCAGCAATGAAAGACTCAAGCAATGTTTTTTGTTGTTTTCTGGAATTCTACTTGACTCATGAATGAAATGTGTGAGCAGTGACATAGGGTTATCACCTCCTAATTAACCCCACTCCCAATGAGTACTTAGGTAGGAGCGCCTGTGAATGGTAACTCAGTCTCAAGTGCAATTCTGCCATTGACTACAGTTTTTAAATTTTTGTTGACATTTTCAAAAAAAAGGGCTTCAAATCTATATTTTATTTTTGCTTAGGTAGTGGGCTGTGTAACTGCATTAGTTTTTCTATAACCATTTTTTTTTACTATAAACTAAAGTAAGTGTTATAAAATAAGTTTCTTAATAAGAGTCATGGTAAAAAATTCTGTGCATCCTATGATTCAATAGTTTTTCTATGTATTTTCTGGATGACTTTGTCAGTGGAGGAACTTTAGTTTTTAATTCCTTTGGGCCCTGCACCGCATTGCGATTATGGTGAGTTCTGGACTTTCACTAGGCCTCTGCAAACTCCTGGATATTTTCCATCCGTTCTACATGCATTGCCTTATCAATCATTCCCAGATTGATGACCAAATCTCATGTGATTTTGATTCAATACTTATATATGTAGAGAGGTTCATTGTTGACACAGTGGCTACAAGGCGCACAACTTTTGTGTCTGTAAAACAAGGCCAAATGATCACCGATCCTCCACTGTGCTTCACAGTATGAGATGCTTTTGCTAAAATGTTAAGTTCTGTTTTAACCAAACATGGTCACCACCATCATAGCCAAACATTTCTACTTTGGTCTCAGCTGTCCAAACCACGTCATTCCAGGACTCATTCAGATGCAAGTTTGCAAACCTAAGGTGTGCTGCCATACTTTTTAGTGTGAGACCTTCTACTGGCAACCCTTCCAAATAACTCATACTATCGAGAGTGTTGCACTATTCTGCATGTCGGTGTGGTATGCAGAACAGCAGATAAAATGGCCTTGCAGAAGGTCATAAACACAGCATCAGATGCCCTCTACCCTCCCTGGAGGAGGCCGTCAATTCCAGATGCATCAGAAGAGCCACAAACATCTTCAAAGACTCCTCCTACCCAGCTCCTCATCTGTTCAGACGGATGCCTTCGGCCAAGCGTTACAGGTCGATGAAAGCCCGTACCTCCCAAATGAACAATAGTTTTTATCCATGGGCCATCAGTGCTGTCAACTGTGCCATGTTAAATCACACTGACTGCTGTGTTAACTCCTATTGTGACCTGTTTTCTGACCAGTGCAATATTTGCCTGCTGCTCCTATGTTCATTCCAAGCTACTACTATTGGATTGCACAATATCAATATCAATTTTGTTGTTTTATTTTTTAAATGATATTTAACTTAATTGTTCATAACAAAAGATGCATCTTTGATTTCATCATACATCAAATAATGACAATGAAGCTATTCTAAATTATGTTCTTTTGTCAGTCTTCTTGCATTTTTCTGTCACGGACGTCAAAATTTAACATGGTAAGATATAGCCCCTGTTTTTTTTGCAATTTTTCCAGACAGTGACCTCAGAGTGAATTTGCAGGAAGGTCCACTCCAGGGATGACTGGCACATGCGATAACCCTCGTCTTTGAATAATGATGGATTTGAAATTGTTAGGAAGTGATATTGTAACCCTTAGCAATATTTTCTTCTCTAAAGTTATTGATGTCTTTCCTTCTTGATATTGTGTTTACACACGTGTGTAACTGTATGCCCCGGACCAGCAAACTGCCAAAACGCTTACATTTTGTCCAATCTCATGTCCACAGCGCTCCTCCGGTGACTCCAAAGAGTTTCTGGGAGATTTAATTCTGGAATCTGATTAGGTCAATCCGGAACTTTAACTTTCTTCAGACAAACTGATTCATATGTTTGAACTCTGTGTTGTTGAAAAACAAAACCCCTTCTTCAGGTTTCTAGCTGACACCTGAAGGTGTTTGGGTCAAAACTGTTTGGAACTCCATAAGACTGGCTGCTTAAACTGAATTAAAGGTGTTTTTTAAAGGTTTTTGTGGTACTTGTGGCATGTATTTATTAGTACCTGGAAAGGAAGTGGGGCAGAGAGAGAAAACGAAGACATGAGCCAGCCAACCCAGAGGAGCTGCGCCTCGGACTGTAAGCACTGAGCCTTGTGATGCCCCAAAAGCTATGTTAAGAATTTGTGTAACGTTACATTTGTACATGCAGGTTATTTCAGCTTTTTCTTTTGTAAATATTTTGTCCATTACAGGTTTGAATGTAAGTTAAATAAGACAGGACATATGTCACTTTTAAAGGGGAAAAGGTTTTACAACGATTTATCTTGGTCTTGTTTTCAACATCACTAAACCTGGCATTTTTTGAAAGGGTGTGCAGACTTTTTATGCCCGCTGCAAAATCTCCCTCTTTGAGTGTTATACAGTGTAAGGAGTGTTTACCAGGACAAACCTGGACTGAGAGAGTGACACCATGCTAAGCCCGGAGCCTGGGAGAGAAAGTTTGGTTCTTTTTCACAAACACCTTTGAGAGGAAAAAAAAAAACTGACCACAAAATGAGTTCTGTGCTTGGAGCTATTTCGTTTTGGAGTTCTACCCAGGGAAGTCCACCGAGAGAGCATGTAGATGGAAAGAGAGAAAAAAACTAAGCTGAATCAGTAATCAGGGAGACTGTGTGTAATTTGGCTCTGTTTGGTTTCCATTAGGATACAGAATATGTTGGAATTTCCTCATCACACATCTAAAGACCGACGAAACAGAGATGGGATGGAGACTAGAAGCTGGGGGAACCACAATGTTGTCTTGTGTAACGTTTCAAATGTGTCTCTTGGGGAATGAGGGTGTCGACACGGCGTGGCACGGCAAGGCGAAAATAAATACATCAGCATGCTGTTGCAGCTCCAAAAGGACAACCTCAATCAACATCAGCTCTCAGTTACAGTAAACTATTTGACAAGAACATAATGATGTACAGCAGTGGTATTTAAGCTTTTTACGCACAAACTCAAAAACATCTCAATCAACACCACCATCTATTTTCGACTTTTAGACAATACTTTTTATCTATTTCAACTGCTTAGTCATTACTTGGAGAAGCCTACAATTAGTCTATTTCAACTATTTGTCAGACTGCAGTGGTGGACCCTATTTTTAGGAAGGGGGGAGGGAGAGGGTGATCGAGGAATCGCAGTTCTCAGCCCTCCTGGGAAGGCTTACTATGGGGTGTTGGAAAGCAGGCTCCAAACGATCGTTGGACCTTGGATTCAGGAAGAGCAGCGTGGCTTTCACTCAGGCCCTGGAACATGGACTCTTGTAGAATAGATGAGGAAGACACAGGAGTTTGTTTGTCCAGTATTGTTTGTATGTTTTGTAGATTAGTGGAACGTTTACAAAAGCGTGCCTCTTGGTATTTTGTGGTGAGTGCTGCAGGAGTGGCTTTTAAGGGAAGCAAGAGCTGTGTTCACACTTTTGCCACAAAATCGAGACAGTTCTTCTGCATCCTGTCACTGATCCTGTTTGTGGCAATCATGGATGGCATTTCATGGTGTAGTCATGAGGACGAGGCACCGGTTCAGGAATTCAGGTCTCATCTATATTTTTTTGCAGATGATATGGTTCTGCTGAGGTTCACAGCTGAGTGTGAAGTGGCAGGGATGAAAGGTGTCAGTTCCTGTAAGTCTGAGGTCATTGCTCTGAATCAGAGAAGGGTAGACTGCTCCCTCCACATAGGGGGTCAATCTCTGCCTCAAGTGAAGGAGTTCAAATATCTTGGTGTCTTGTTCATGAATGATGAAGGATAGAGCAGGAGACAGATGGACTGATTGGACCTATGTGAAGAAAGAGCTGTGAAGCTCTTGTCTTACTAGTCTCTCTATGTTCCGACCCTCTCCTATGGTCATTAGATATATACTATGACTGAAAGAGCCCGATATAAGTGGCTGAAATTAGCTTCCTCACCCTATCTCAAGAGATAGGGTGAGGAACTCACAGGCTCCGGGATGAGCTCGAAGTATAAGATTGGCCTTAATTCTTCATTAAGGCCAACCTCATAGAGTGCACGGCTAGCTGTTATTGTGCCACTACAGTCTTCCACCTGAGCTTTGGATCTCTGCAGCTCCTCCACAGTTAAATATGAAAAAGTTCAAGGTGTATGGCAACAAAGGCAATTCTAAACAGGAAAAGTAAGCTATGGGCGACATGTCTAGTTTAACGATTTAAACATAATCTTCTCCTCAAACGGTGAAGCTTTAGAGGATGTGTCATTTGTGTCTATGGAGGAAAAAATAAAGTGACAGAGCAAAGCCTGCACAGACCTTACAGTAATCACGCTTGTGTTAAGGTTTCCCTCAGTGGTGTGAACAGAAACCCTTGCGATGCCATTCGGTGTGAGCCGTATCTTGTTAAGGTCTGTTTTACAGCCCGGCCTGAGGGGAATGTAAACCCAAATGAAAAGAGCAAAAACAACAATAAAAGAGCAGACAGGGAGGGAAAAATGGAGCAGAGATGCTCCCAGGGCCAAAACCGCAGATAGAAATCTAACCACAGAATGAAGGCCAGATTGCTCTTATTCACTGTTGTCTGAAGACTGAGACGCAGAATCCCTCCGCAACCATCCACTCCTCTCCTCTTTTCATATTTACTGCTATTAAATTGTTTGCCCTCTGCTTCAAATGGCCATCTCTAGATCATCAGCTCTTGAAATTAAACAGAATCCATTTTTCTATCACCGACCGAGCCTTTTGCTCTGCCTTTACGTTCGCTCTGTCTGCGTGCTCTCCTGGATGTTTGGGCTGCTGGAGGAGAGCCCGGCGCTATAGCCAAGCAGCAGAAGAATGGAAACTCAAGTGGGGGCTCAGAAGCCGGGTGGTCTCAGCCTAATAATACACCAATCAAATGTAACCGCACAAAGGGGACAATAACAGAGCGGATCAGCCCCATGATATAAGAGACGTTCAAATCCTGAATAATAAGCAGAATTTTTAATACTCTGCACCTTGGAGTCATTTGCAGATTGCTTCCCTCTGGATGAATTGTCAGGAGATTGTGTGGCTTTAAAACTTTCCAGCACTTCGGTGACAGATTGCACCCAGTCAAAGACCAGCGAGCACGGGGCCAGTGGGGTCTGGTTTGTTTCCAATCCCTCCCCGTCCATCTCAAGCTCAGGCTCCAGCTGGGTCGTATTGTTGCATACGCAATTCTGCGGATCCTTTCTCTCCACCCCCTCTCCCTTTTTCATGAGTTCATCCGAGTCGCACAGGCCTCAGGTGTGAAAGGGGGCTCAGGTGCTCGGCCAGTCCAGTGAGGACTCTCTTGTGCTCCTATTTGTTGTCCCTCACCCTGTTTTTGCTTGCGCACATGAGGATCCGCGCACACTCTGTTTGAAGGCAAATGCAAACACTTGAAAGGGTTCTTCACCCACTTCACCTCTATGGGCTATGGAGCCTCCGGGGATCTGAGTTTAATGTTTTAAACGTGACAATCAGGTTACGCAAAAATGCGCTCCCCACTAATGGCGTTGATACTGTGAAAATACAGTGGAAGCAATAGAAAAGTACATTATCCATACCCACTGAACCTTTCCTAAAAAGTTTTTTCATTCTTCATTGCAAAATAGCTTGAGCTCAGCCAGATTGAATGGGGTTGTTTGTAAACAGCAGTGTTGCAACAGGTTCTCAATTGGATTGGACTTTGACTGGGCCATTCTCACAGTCCATTATACCTAAAGTTAAATGATTTAGTTGCAGCTCTGGCTAACGTCCCAGACATTGTATGTTTAGGGTCGTTATCCTTTTGGAACACGAACCTCCGCTCTAAGGCGGGTTTCAACAATGACAGTCTTTTTTCCAAGAGCTTTCGTTTTGCACTGGCTGGTTTTCTGCAAGCATTTCCACTGTGGAGCCCAAACAAAAGGCCAGGCGCTGAGTGGTAACTCCTCCCACTGCAGTGATGTTGACCAAGGTCTGAGGAGCTGAGTGTGGGAGCTACATTTTTCAGCATTAAAACTTGTGATTCAGTCACAGTACACTTATATTACACTTAAGATAAGATAAGATAAGATAGGCTTTATTGATCTCACATTGGAGAAATTCACATGTCACAACGGCTCAGTAATCATAATTTAAGTGGCCACTTAAAGCTTACAGAGTCGCTCCAACTCATGAAACGGCGTAACTAACACATTTTTAATCCATTTTGCAAGCACATAAAAAATGGCCCTATTATTTCTATGATACAATGCAAACCGATAGCAACTAGTCGCCGGCCAACGCTCCAAGGCAGCAATCCTTTTCGAACCACTGCTATCTAAGTGGCATCGCTACTGAATGTTCCCTAAATTCAAATATCCCTGCTAGGGCTGGGTGATACGGCTTAAAATTATAATTTTTTTACTGAATTTAGTTTTAGATTTTCTTCTCTTTTGTTTCATAAAAACAAATTGCTGATATTGTTTTTTTTTTATTTACTTTTATTTCAATTATCTCATAATTAATGGAACTAAAATGCTTGCTGCTAGTGATATTACACGTCTAAGAACAGGCTTCACTTCATTTGTGTAACTTGACGGCAACTTATAAAATAAGTAAAAGTCCCTCATAAAAAGGTTTCCTCTTTGGAGTATATTTTCCTAAACATATTCAACATTGCATGCTATTACCAAAACAATTTCCCCTTTCAAGACAGATATAATGCAACGTTTTATGGAAGCCTAAGGAAACACATTGGGGGAAAAAAAATCTCGATTTTCCAAAATTAAATCTTCAGGATTTGCAAATGCGAATTAATCGATAAAATCGATTTATTGCCCAGCCCTACTCCCTGCTCCTGCATCTGCTCTATTTGTGCACTGCTGTGGTAGTTCTTCTGCTATTGTTGAATTTTAGTGCAGTTTGTGGTGAAAAAAATCATTCAAATGGACAAGGAAAGATGCATTTTTGAGGCTGAAATATATGTAAACATCACCATCATCCACAATGATCCACAATCTTGTCACTAAAATCACATCCCCACAAGGAAAATGGCATAACATATATCACACCAACATATATATATATATATATATATATAAATGTGTGTGTGTGTAGCTTTAGTTGTCTTTAAATTACCCTCAGGCGGAGGTCAAACATGCATGTTTTCCTGTAAAAATTTACTACCACATAAGAAGAAGTAGATATTTCCCAAATTGGTATAAAATCCTGATTTACGCATTTTGAGAGCATCCAAACACTCTCATTTAAATGTAAAGCACTTTAGGTTTATGAGTAACGAAACGGGATGTCGAAGCCAAACTGAAATTGGCCCCGTGTTTTTGCGAAAAGGAAACGTTTGGACTTCAGTATTTTATGACATCGTAACGTTTTTGCGAACTTGAATAAACAAAAGGTTAAGATCGTAGATATTTTTCCGACATATACCAGTTGACATCCCAACAAGGGGGGTTAAGCCAATGTCAACACAACTTGTAGGTTAAAGCAGGTCTGTTTGGCTGCATGCGTTTTCTTCGTACCGCAGGGAAACTGCATCTGAGTTGCAAAGTCAGACGGCACTTATTGCTTCTTAGAGGAATAAAAAGCCTTCAGGGCCATTACAGTGACATTTTTACGTCTCACTTGATCCCCATCCAACGACAAGGGCTTAACTTGTTCAGAAGTAGTATATTATCACAGGAAGAATTGGAAAAAGCATCTTCCTTTACTGCCCGTGATGATTGTTGTTTTTACAGGCCACCCCGTCACCCCGTTGCCTCTCTCTAGCTGAACTGTATAGGCAGCACGTTATCCATCTGCATGCATGCGGGGGATGCCCTCTATACAGTGAAAGTGATCTGAGTGGATTCCTCTGGCAGAGCTCCGGGCTCTGGTTGCCCACACAGTGGCCACGGAAACAGCCCAGCACTGCAAGGCCACTAACTGTGCCAAGCAGGCCAGTCGCTGACACTCCTTGGATGAAACCCAGGAAAGGTGCACTGAGGGGAGGGGAAAAAAAAGCAAAGAGGCTACGGAAAGGCCATTCAGATGTCTTTCTGAACTTACATATAGGTCTTTCATTTCTTTTAACGCATCTAGTCTAAATATTAATGTCTTATCCTGGAACTTTGTTCATTTCAATAAATGATAAAATCCCAAACCGTATAATTTCAAAAACAACCCCCCCCCCCCAATCTCCTCCACGCTTATTGCTCATCAGGAAGGGGTTGAGAAAAACAGCCTTTTCCTACCTTTTATGCTTGGAAGCTGCCAAAGAGAATTCAAATGAGACTGAAATGGCAGACAGCAGAGTTTTGCACAGTCAGCTGAAGAGACTATTACCATCCAAAATGAACCCTGCGAAATAGGGCTGGCCCACCGGCCCATCTAAAGGAAACCCAGAAAAGCTGGGAAACTCAGTCGATTTGGTGAGGGCTTGTTGTCTTTTTCCCCCAGACGTGGATACTAATCTATCCTTAGCAGTCTTCACTGGAAGGAAAAGGAAGAGGGAGTCAAGTGAAAAAGGTAGATTAGCAGAAAAAGCAACGTGAGGTTCAGATACGGTCCCTTACAAAAGTCTTTATACCCATTGGACTTTTTAACATTTTGTCACTTTATCACAAAATCATAATGTTTTTGTCTGTATTTTATGCGACAGACCAAGTCAAAATAGTGCATAATTGTGAAGGGTAAAGACAAAAATTCACGGCTTTCAAAATATCTTCAAGCAAAGAGGGTGAGCATTTATATTAAGCCTCCCAGTCAGTACTGTGAAGACCCGTCCTATCCTGGAACTACAGCTAAACGTCTATGCTTCATGCCTCTCACAGCTTTGTGCGGGATTGTTTTTCCTAAAGTGCACAATGCATTTGAATTCAGCCCTCTTTACATGGATTCCCCGCAATGAAATCTCAGTGCAACCCAGCATTGTCAAATGTCACCTTATTAGAGCATTTCCATTAAACGCAGCATGAATCCAGCTGTTTTGTTTGTGGCCTCAAAGGTTTGTTAGAGAACATTAGAGAACAAACAGCATCATGAAGACCAAGGAACACAGCAGACAGGTCGGGGACACAGTTGAGGAGAAGTTTAAAGCAGAGGCAGGTTAGAAAACAACCCAAAATGTGAACACCTCACAGATCTCTGTTCAACCCATCATCTGAACACAGAAAGAGGATGGGACAACTACCAACCTACTAAGAAATTGCCGTAAGTGAGAGCGTGCGAAGAAAGACTTTAAAACAAGTAGTGAATTTCTGGATTTACATACAAAAAAAAAAAAAAAAAAGGGTAAAGATTGCTATTGTGTAGTAGTATTAGGTAGTATTAGTGCAAAAGGGGGTCAGTGCTTGGACGGGATGTGAGGGAGGAGAAAAGAAAGGACGAAAAGAGGAACACATCCCCCTTTATTCCCTCGACCAGCCTGCGGAGCGTAAATCCCTCTTCATTTGTCTGAGCTCCGCACTTGTCGTTCAGTTGCTCAGAGACAACTTTATTTATTTATCCGTATGCCTCTAATTAGAGCGTTTGCACCGACGAGCACGGAACGCCGCCGCCACATTAGCACCCAGTTTGCACCCGCCGTCCCCCGACTCTCCGGATGCGGAAAGAAAGGGAGCGTCGTGCTTTAAGTGACGATAATTGAGGAAGAAAAGAAGAGAAAAAAGACGGACGGTCGGCCAGGTGCACTTGCAGGAACACTTTAAAACGCGCTGCCAGCGTTTCTGAACTCGGCGACGGCATCTCATGTAAATACATTAAACGGTTAATTAGGCGAGTTAGAGTGAATGAAAACGGAGAAAAGCCAGCTTGTTTGTAGGTTAAATAAATAGGAAGTCGTGCTCTTGTGAAGTACAGTCAGGAGCAATATTCCATACTGTGCTCATCAAAGGGAGCAGGACCCCCACCTCGGCAGCCCCATATATTCATTCTGTTATTTCAGGGAACAAAAAGGAGGGCTCTTGAGGCCATGGGTGGATCCATGAAAGGAAGAAAGGAGCCCTGCTCCAGGTCTTGGCTGAATAGAGTCCGTTCACACTTAGAGAGGCCTGTTTACTTTCCCCTAATAGTGGCTCTAATTTTCTGATCATTATTGGGTAATTCCATCCACCCCCACACCCAGAGCTTGTCGCCTGCTCCCATCACTCACTGCACTGCATCCTCGTCTTGAAGGGGCCCCCGGGCCGCTGTCCACTTCACATTCCCTGAATTAACCAGCTGAGCCGTCTCCTGAAAATATTTGGCCAAAGTCAAAATGAGGCTCAACCGCTTAGCTGCACTCAAGGTTTCTTATCTACGCGTAGAACCGTTCTGATTCCAGAGGAGCTGCGCTTTATCCTCCATTTTGTTTTTTGGACCTGAATCCACCATCACAGCGAGTAATAATATTCGCTCTGCTAAAATTCACTGGAAAAAGGACTTTAGAAGGAAAGGAAAAAAAGAGGAGCACGTCTGGTAACATGATAGGCACATTATTCAATCTCAGGGAATAAAAAAAAAAAAAATCATATATAAATATTCTGTATATAAGGCACGCTGAAGGGGGTCCGCAGCACCCGTAGGGGCGCGAGGGGACACACACAGGGGGAAGGAGCGTTAAGCGAAAACAAGGATGTAGGGGGGAGAAAATGTTCAAGTGAGTGAGGGAGAAAAGGAGCAGAAGAGGAGAAGTTGGCAGGGACTGTGTGTCGGTTTGAAAAGCTGGCACCTTCTAAACAGAGCTGCAGCTCCGGGTGCCAAATGATGCGAAGCAGCCCCACTTGCCTGAATGTGTGCCCTCCCTCTGTCTTTGTTTCCTGCGTGGCATTTTGCATTATCTTTATTCTACGCTTTTCTTTTTACTTTATATCAGCGCCCGGCATCATCCGAACAGAAATGAGTGGCATTAAATACCCCCGAATGAGAACACGAATAAAGCTCAGGGAAAATTAAAGCAGCATATTCCTCCATCGGAGATTTTATTTCGGTTCCTTTGTATGAAGAGGGTTTTTTTTTTTTTCGTGTGAAATCACCAGTTTTAAATACAGGTTTTGACCCCCACGGCATCGCCTTGTTCCAGCTTTCCAAAGGAGCTGCCCCCGGTTACAGGGCAGCCTCCTCGTGCTCCGCTCCGCCGGACCGTGGGAATGAGGCACGAGGGGGACTGGCCGGGATCTTGCTGAAAATCACCCAGAAAAGAAGAAAAAAAAAAAGAACAAATAAAAAAAAATCTCCACTGTCCTGCCTTCCTTTCCTTCCCCGTCTTTGCGGCTCGTCGGCTCACCTCTCCTGCTGCTGCTCTCTGCCCCTCGGCTCGGCTCAGGCAGCTCGGCGAGCCAAGCCGCCCCTCCTGCACTGGGGGATACGTATGTTTTTAGTGGACAGACAGATTTCAGGCCTGGCGCCTGTACAGAGGAAGGAGCGGAGCGGTTGCAGAGTGATTTAACAGCGTTAAGACAGTAAAGATATCACGCTGAAGAGAGCACTGGGGGAAAAACAAACCTGCTATTTTAAGAGGGCAGGGGAAAAAAATACGACTGCAATTTATTTCATTTGTTTGTTGCAGTTTTTAAGCTGCTAAATGTTTGGGTAAATAAATACATTTCTTTACTTCAAGATTACTTTTTAGAAAAGTGAAATTAGTTAAGCTGCTAAGGAGACAAAAATTTAATTATTACTCTTAATTGCACAATTAATTAAAAATCACTGTACAGTGAAATTAGGAGCTAAATCTGCTCCGTGTTGCCCCCATGAAACACTTTCTGCTACAAGGAATTTTTCCATTTCCTAAACTGAGACTTTTGTTTGAAAATTCAACGTAATTCAATCATTCGCTTGGTCTTTTGTGTTTCCTTCCCAGCATTATTCACTAAACTGGATAATTACGGTGAACATGTAGCAGGCTGGCCTGATCCCAAGCTCGGGTTCAACCGCTGGATCCAGAGAGCAACGCAAGGCTGTGGCAGAACGGTCGGCGCGGGCCGGAGGAACGGATGGAGCGCCGTTCGAGTCCTTTCACAGACACGCACAGGAGGAATCTGCTTCTCCTACACGTCGCTTTTCTACTTCCCTCCGCAGCGCACACACTCACGCAGAAACAGGAGGCTAGGGGCTTCAGGAGAGGGCCAAGTGGAGGCTGTCAGAGGCCTCTCCATGCCTGGGCGTGCGTGTTAAAACCCCGCCGTGTGACTGACGCTGTCCCACCGTGAGAGGACCCCTTGATGACGCTCAAGTTTTATTGCCCACATGATGTGGAGTGACAGCAAAGTGACAGAAAGTTTCATTAGAAAGCGTGTGTTTTTCCACAGCAGATGTTTGGGTCCCCCGCTGCATGAAAGGACGCAAGGACCGGTGCCAGAACACCGGGGAACGCCATACAGAGACCCCGGCTCTTCACAGCACAATGGCTCGAAAGAGAACCTTTTTCAAAATCCTATCCTAGCTCCTTCCACGGAGCCTTTTTTTTCTGTTTTCTCCTTCTGCGGCTTTTGAGGCTACATTCTGCAACAGGAACACAACAACCTAGAGCTTCGTGTGAAAAAAAACCCCAACAACCCCAAATCTCACTTTGTTCTTTTCGGTCTCTTCTTCATTATGTAACCACAGGCCTGATAATGGTATCTCCGTTCGGAGCTCAGGATATTGGGCAACGCAGATAAGATGCGTTTGATGGATTAGCGTGACGTGAGACGGCGCTAAGTCCATCAGTCTCGCTGTCCGTTTCCAAGTCCCTCCCTTTGTTTGTCTCTCTTAAAAGAGATTCTCTTGGTCATTTGTAATGTCGGCACCACGCACAAAGACACCCTGATGGGGAAATGAGCGTCTGCAGCGCGGCGGTGTGGAAATAAAGTGCACACGGTTGGCTTTCAGACCTGGCCCGGGCACCTCTGCGGTCCGTCTGTCTCCAGCGCCAAGAGCAAATATTGAGGCTGCGCTCTCAGAAGCAGCTTTTCATCCTAACAGCCCAAAGTAATGAAAGCCGTATGAGGCGGCAGGCGCTCCAAACATGACTAATGCTGGAACCGTGCAGCTTTATCGGTAACGACAAATACACGGCGCTTTGAATAGCCCAAACTGAGCCGGGGTCTCCGAGCGAAGGGGGAGCTCAAGACGACACGACGGCAGGCTCGGTCCCCCTCTTTTCTCTTTTACGTCTCTGACTTTCTCCACAAACCTCAACTATCAGAAGATTCAATGAAAAGAAAGCAGACCGTGTTTCAGGCCACCTCTCGCTTTCCCAGGGAAAAGCCATTCGACAAAAGGATTTGAAAAGAGAAACCTTGTTTTGCAGTTGCACACTGCTGGCCAGCTGGCTGAAAAAAAGACTTCCCCGCTTCTCCCTCGCACACATTAGCCCCACCTTCCTTGGCTAATGGAGAATATTTTGGGTTGTGAAAATGCAACCATCATGGTGTGGACCAAAAAAAAAACCCCAGCTCATATTAGTCTGCAACCCCTGTGTTACTTTATGAAGGACTAAACAAAAAGGGGATAATATTCTGCCCATTAAGCGAAACTTGAATTTAGAGGACGTCTAGTCCACAATAAACACGATGCATGTAAGATTATTATAACTGTAATATGCTCTATTATTTTGGAAAGAGGAGAAATATTTAGTGCTTTCCTGCTTCAGGATAAATGCCATATCATGTTATAGATTTTTGTGAGAAATCTTCGTTTGAATCCCGTGACAATGTAGCATTTTTATTCAAGGGTATCATGTGTACATCTCACACAAGCCCAAGCCTTCCTGGGAGAGGCTTAAATCTAAAACTGTACAAAAACAGAGACGCGTACTGTCTGTCTCCCGATCTGGGAGTTACATCCTGACCTCCGATCGGTGGCAACAGTGACATCAGCGGGGTGGGGGGGGGTGGGGGAAGAAAACGAGGGCAGGAGAAACGCGGCAGGTGAGGCTGCTGCGGTCCAATCATCGGGCCATGGTAACTGACAGCTTCCGCCAAACACAGTCAGACACCCTGGAATGGCGAGCTAAGAATAAAACTGTAACACTGCCACCCGAAAGGTCAGAGTGGAGCCACTGTCTGCCTGTCCTCTTTAAACTCTGTTTAACCCCCGACGTGTCTCGGGGAATGAAAGCGAGCAGCTAGCAAACACTGATGTATACGCTGGAATCCTGTTGGGCTCTGGTTGTACAGGTGGAAAGGCTGAGCACGCTCACGCCCGGAAGCCCTCCCGCTCCTGACAAAACACACTTAATGATCGAAGTTTAAAAACTGACAAAGACATTTACAAGGCGCTTTTGTTTTAGGTGCTGGAGAAGTAACAATGTAAATAGACCTGGTGTGTTTTGGAGAGAGCGGATGCTGGCACAGAGTAGAGGGGCAAAAAAAAAAAAGGCTTTCCTCGAAGGAGGCACCAGGCTGTGCTTGGTACTGATCTGAGCGCCGCTTCGCCACGGTGCATCGTGGAACAGGAAGAGGCGCTGTAGAAAGGCATCGCAAACTCAAACAGATTTGGAAGGGGCGGGGGGTTATAACTCGTTGGGAGCTCCCCGCCTTCCTGCCAAGGGAAAGAATTAAAGCCCTGTGTCTATAAAAGCAAAGCGCCGACGTTGAGGATTCACACCTGACCCTCTGCTCAACAGCCGGAGCGACCAATGACGACAGTGGAGCAGCTACTCCCATATTTACCAATTCATATAGTAAGTTAAAGGACAGCTGGTACAGAACACCTGAAATGCACCAGAGTTCAAGAAAGACATTTAATAGGACGCATTTCATCAGAAGGTATTTTGAGTATTTGTTCAGAGAAACCTGTTTGAGACTGCCGTTATTTGCAAAAATAAAACGGTTCTGTTCAGAAATGACAGTAACTTTAATAACTACATCGTCCTGTAAATTCCTGTCTGATTTTTAGTTTCATGTTTTTTGAATATAATCTCGAGTGTTCACGGTGTGTTTAGCTTTTAAAAATGTTGCTTTTCAATCTGTCTAAAAAAATTATTTTAAAGTGAAAAATACATATGAAAATATGAAATATGACTTATGATATTGTATTATTGAACAGCACCCCTCTAGAATTTCAGCGATGGTTTGTACATTTTACCAAGACCCAAAGTCGCACCAGGAAAAATAAAATGTGGAAACAACGAGAACTCCTTGATCTGTACAATCCGGCAAAGAGCGAGCGAAGCATCCGGGTGTTACAAGGTACAGCGCCGGGGCGCAAGTGTGTGTGTGTGTGTGTGTGTGTGTGTGTGTGTGTGTGTGTGTGTGTGTGTGTGTGTGTGTGTGTGTGTGTGTGTGTGTGTGTGTGTGTGTGTGTGTGTGTGTGTGTGCAGAGCGTGCCGATAGGTTGAGGCGACCGGGGGGCTGCAGACTGGCTGCCTCCTAAACTACCTGGGACTGGGCCAGCTGTCACTGCACTCACCAGACCACCCCCCAACACACACACACACACACACACACCAATCTCCCATTTGCAGGGATTACAGACACATGACAAACTAACTCTAGCGTGCACACGGTCTCATGCGCGTGCACGCGAGGGATAAACCCGCCTGCAGATGCTTTTGTTTACCGACGACGCCGCGAAACATGCACATTTGGATTTAGTTAAATTTGCACACAAATGCTTCTACAAATGTACCAATGCAAACATATCTCTTAGTAAACACAGATTTTAAGCCCGGTCTTTCAAACTGTCAGAATCTCTTCAAAGCAAAAAGAAACAGCTATCAGCAAAGAAGCAATTTCTCTTTTTTCAGCGGGGGACTGTAACACACATACTGTCTCTTTAAATATTAAAATGTGACATTTGTCTTGGCATCAGGACTATTTGGCACACAGAGCAGCGGGCTAAATCCCAAAACCTATACTGACCTCTGTGGCTGTTAGGGTGCGCTAAATAAAAATAAAACCTCACTCTCCAATATATAGCAAACACATACCTGGTGAGTGGACAAAGTAAGCAAGGTAGAGATCCAGCTCCTTTACTGTCACCCCAATGTGGTGTGGCTGGACGCACAGGCCGTGGTTGGAGCACTGGGGCGACTTGACCAGCCGCTCTCCGTCCGTGCTCTCCAGGGGGCTGCCCTTGAACAGGATGACCATCACCAGGTCCAGCCGCCACACCTTGTCGGCCTGGCGGAGGCAGTCGATGCGGCGGATCTTCCCCTTCTGGTCGGGGTTGGACAGCACGCAGCAGGGGGGCTTCTTCCCCGTGATAGTAAGCACGAAGTCCTCGCGGAACTCTGGCCTGATATCCTTGCGGAGCTTGGCCAGCAGGCGCGAGGCCCACTTCTGCTTGATCTCCGGCTTCTCGCCCAGCAGCTCGTCCTTCACGGCGCGCTCCTCGTCCTTGCTCATCCTCTTCTCGTGCTTCTTGAAGTACTTGCGCTTGCGGGCCTGCAGGTTGAACCAGGTGTAGGAGAAGGCACGGACATGGGGGAGGAGGGCCTCGATGAAGGGGTGAAATTCATCCTGAGGACAGAAGAAAGATGGGTTAAGCGGCTTTAACAGATGTTTCATTTGAAAGAAAACGGGAGATATTAAAAAGCAGAGCTAAATGCAGTCTACTATGAAATTACACACAGAAAAATTGTTTAAACTTTAACCATGCATATTTTGTAAATGTAACGTTCGGTGATGGCTAAAATCTAACAACAATAACCTATTTAATTTAGGTAACACCTAATTGTTTTGATTCTAATTTAACTAGAGATGTTTGTTTCAACCATTAGCTATTCTCATTTCCTGTCTGCGGCGTTCAGCAGAAAAGCGGTAAGGCTGGAATGTTTATTTGGGTTATGACACCCAACTCAGTCAAATATTCCAAGATTTGAGAAAATTTCTAGCAGTAATTAAAGCTCATATCAAACTCTAACTAGTTTAGCAACAGAGCTAATGCTAAAGTCAAGCTTCACAGCTAACACCGAGGCTAACACTCATGGCTGTTAGAGAAAGGTATACTTGTTTTGATAAATTTAACAAGTTTGCTACTAAATTAGTAAGTATTCATGCCTTGATGACAAGACAATACTAATTTTTTTGTTTCATTTTGATATGGGGGGGAACCTTTGTGCCAGCACGTTTGACCATAGCATTGGCGCTGCAGCTAAACGAGCAAAAAGGGCATACATTTAAATTCTCATTGCAACACAGACACTTTCTCAGCCACAAGACTTCCAACAGTTTTTAACATTTACTGAGCCAATGTAGTAATTCACAATAAAGCACATATAACATCAGCTCGACCATTCTCCGCAGGACACCACACTCAGTGAATGAAAATAGCTAACAGATTACTGAACCATCATCTTCAATTCAATCTTAATCCCATTAAATTGTTTAGACTGGATTTGTAAGCAAGGAAAGGGACTTGTTAGCACAATTAAGCAGCTAACGATGTCAAAAATGTATCATTAATGAACAGCTAATTTACAAACTATTTTATAGACAAATATTGAATGAGCTCCAAAATTCCCTTTTGTTCAGCGCAAGCTTCTGAATGAATCCTTCGGCAGCCGCTGCCAGTGATCTCAACTGGGGCTGTCAGAGGGAAGGTTTACCTGCCACCTTATGCTAGAATGAGTGAAAAAAATTATTTTGACTTTTTCAATTAATGTTTTATGCCTTAATTACAGGCAACATGTTAGTTTTTAACAGGAAAAGAGAAAAAAATGAAAAAATGAATCATCTAGTCAAAATGTATTTAATTAGTAAATTAGGTAAATTTCAGAGCTTGATTGGAATTGAGAGATCCATTTACATGTCAATTAGCAGAAAATGGAAATAAAACCTATCCAAAATAGAAGGTGCAAAAATTACAACACAGATTTTAATGTACAGATATTATATATATATATATATATATATATATATATATATATATATATATATATATATATATATATATATATATATATATAAAAGCATGCACACGTGCAAATACAGGAAGATGGGTCTTAATAAGAAAAAAATATGCAATAACGAAAACAACAAACGTTCACTGGTGCAACAATTAAAACGCATAAATCCAAAAGCAGAGGAAAAGCGGAGCCAAGCTGCGCTGCCAGGTCTCTGCTGTTTGGGGGGGTGAAAAAAAAGGTGGCCCAAGGTATTCTAATACCTTCACTACATATCTCTGGGCAACAAAGCCCAGATCTCGCCACAGCGCTCCCGTGCCAGGGTTGCCACACACCGGCCGCTCGCCTCCGCCAAGCTTAGACGCCACAAGCCCGCTGCTGAAATGCGCCGCTAAAAGCTCGGCCATAGCATTCCCTATCTGCGCTATTCACACACACCATGCAGGGGAGGGAGAAAAAGCAAATAAAAAAACACCAAGGGGAGCTCCAACCAGAGTCACATTTCCACAACAAACTGAAAGCAGACACAAATCACCACAGATAACCACACTGCAAGAGGAAGACAGACGGCCTGGTAGTTACCATTTTGCACTCTCATCATAAATTTGGCACGGCGTATAAAGTGAAAAAAAAAATCTCCTGCACCAGTTATTTTTTTTCTTTTGCGCTCCCCAATGTAAAGCAGGGCTGGTTTGGCACGGAGACGAGAAAGAGATGGGGGGGGGGACCTTGGGAGGGAGAGTAAACTAAAACAATAATTAGCGGCTGAAAAAGTTTCAAAGAATAAAAAGAAAAATGAAATAAAAAATGGGGAGATTCAATAATCAGCAGTTCATAAGAACCGAATATTTAGAAATCTGAAAAAAAAATACTAACAATTTTGCACTGAAAATTAATTTTAAAAATGCGACTTTTTTGCTTTGTGAAAAAAGGGGGAAAAAATAAAAACCTGGGGGGAAAAATCCTTGGCAAAGTGCACCCTAATTGGTAGCGGTGTCTGTTCTGATCCCTTGGCCCGCCTCATACACGCGCGCGCACACACACACACACACACGCACACACACTCTTTCACACACACACGCACACACACGCGCACGCTAATGGGGGGCCGGGGAGAGCGGAGCGCAGAGTCGAGGAGAAAAAAAAAAAAAAAAAACGAGAACCGAATCAATGTTGGACGAGCGCATAGGACCGCTGGCAAAGCCGAGTGCTGCCTCTTCTTTTTTCTCCTTTTCTCTCCCTCTCCCTCTTTCTCTCTTTCTGTGTCTCGCTGGCCGTCTCTCGTCCTCTCCGCGTTCTCTCCCTAACCATCGCTTGAGCCTCTGCCAGCGCGACGAGAAGGCCCACCTATTTGGCAACGAGATGCCCGCAGCCCAGCCAATGCGTTCGCTTCGAGAGCCGAGAGGGAGGGGAGGAGAGAAAGAGGAGAGAGAGAGAGAGGATGGCAGAGAGGGGGAGGTGGTGGTGGTGGTGGTGGGGGGTCGGTTAGGTTAGACTGGTAGAGGGGAGCAGGTGGGGGTGTGGGAGAGCCAACAACGACAAGTCCCAACCCTGACATGGAGGGAAAGTTCAGGGGAAGGAGCCTAAAAGTCCTCTTTTGCATCGATCTCCATCTCCTCCATCTTTGCTATGATGGCCCCACCACCAATCTCTCTCTGCTTGCATAATGCCACCTTGGCAGAGGATGGCAAAGAAAGGACCGCAGATCCAAAAGTCCCTCCAGACCCCACCACCACCACCACCACCGCCGCCACAGCCGGCAGCTGCTCTGGGTTTCAGCGCAACAAACAAAGACGAGGAGGTAACAAGCCACACTCTCGTCTGTTTGTGCAAACAGGAGCAAAGGATGGAGAGGATTCAGAAGCACCAATGGTTAAAGGAATGAAAGGTGCCTGGTTTAGAAACAGCAAGGCTTCTAGTAGGATCCTAGTATTTGCCTCCTCTAGGAAGGGAGGGTGCAGTGATGAGGCCACTCGGAAGGCTGCACCTGCTCCTGCACACGAGAATGATCAGCCAGAGCGGTTCCAAGGCTGCATGGGGCCCCTGACAGAATTGGATTTTGGAGGGAGTTCCAACTAGCCTCAAACACCACACCTCAACAAACACTGTCTTTAGGCTCCAGATCGGTCTGCCCCTTCATTAACCACCGCTCCTGTTTCGTACGGGTGTACTAAACCACGTGCTGGTCATTTCGCTGCTATCACCGTTTTGTACTTTTGTCATTTTGCTCGTGTTGGAGTGCGATTCACAGCCATTTGTCTGCAGGTTGCCTGTGAAAACCAGTGACGTATATTGATTTTTCTTTATCCTACTCAGAGTACAGTCAAAAATATGACGATATGAATCCAATAAATAACATCCACCAGCCAGAGGTCACTCAGAAAAGCAGCTTGTTGTGTGTGATAGTTTTTCCATAAGGCTCACCACCCAGGACGCCCTTCTGTTAGGGGCGTTTATTTATTTTTTTAAGAAACCTAGATTGAACTTGATTGTCTGGTTTCATAAATTGTTACCGTTAAATCATTTTATCCATTTTTGAGAAAAACAAAACAAAAACAAATGTAGCATTTTAAACGGTTGCTAGGCGCAGAAGGACGGGGAGCATTCATGCACAAAACCACGTCTGATAATTCAGATATCGTCTTTGTCATGAATGTACATAGAAATTATCGTCTACCCTCCAACAGGACAAACTGCTCTTATAAAACTGGGAAAAAGTCGAAGTTACAACTTCCATTTATCTGTTTGTATTTTATTTTTGCAAACACGCTAACTTTATTCAAGCTTGGCTGATCCCACCTTAAAGCTAGCCACAAGAAAATATCGCCATGTAGTATTGGTCAATATTTTATTTGAAAGGCCGTTATTGGCTAGTGTGACACTCCAGTAAAACCTGCCTCTCTATGAAAACAAGTCTGGCAGGAAGGCATGCATATATAAAAATAATTAATTATTATTTATCAGTTATGTGTTATTTATCAGTTATCAATTTCCACCTAAATATCATGTATACATGCTGCACTGTAAACATCTGCCGTTGTAAAACCCCTGTATGCACAGCGATCCTGGATGACGACATACCAATGAACTGTTTTCAGCCGAACCGCCATATTCTCGGCAGACGTGATTGGTTCTCGTCACATTACTGTAGATTTACAACGCAGCCTGGGTAAATTCGAATCCACGGTCATTTCCTTTACAGTAAAATTAAATTATGAGTGAACAAAACGTGCCGGTGTCCATCTCGAATTACTCTTCTGGGTTTAAGTGGAACATTTTTGATCTGGGTGTTCCTTGTTTTATAGCGCATAACAGGAAGCGTGCCTGTCACACAAGGGGTCTTAAAGGTTTCTGCAATTGCGTGGGGCCTCTGTCATCTTCAAGCACTGACTTGGTAACACGATGGATCTTTGTATTTTTATGCATCCAAAGCTTGTGTGACATGAAGGCTATTCTCTGCATGAGCTTCCATTGACCAACGTTCTTTCAATTCAATGCAGATTCCACACCAGCATAGACTTGTTATTCCGGTAGCTGGGAAGTAGGCTGGAAGCTGAGAACATTAACAGCACTGTATTAGATCCATATATGCACACCTAGTGTATATATAATGATTAAAATAAACAGCATGTGGATGGTTGAGCTGGAAACCCTATTTTAGGAAAGTATTTCACCAGATTCTATCATTTCATATGTATTCAACCTATCAAGGGCATGCTATAGCTAAAATTAGTCACAACCGTAATGAGCTGAACCTTATCTAGCAGTTATATGGATCAATATTTCATTGAAAAGGTCATTATTGTTCAGCGTGGTATTTTGTGCCTGGATGAGAGGCTCATTTATGAGCTAAACAGTTGAGCTGTTGATTTTATTTCCGCCTCCGTTTATTGAATTGGCTGTAAGAAAACAAGAGTTTTCCAACCGGTTGACAGGCGATAGACAACGGAAACATTTTCAGCGATTTCGCACGGACTCGGCAAATGTGGGTCCAAATGCGACAACAAGAGCAGTGTTTTTATACATGCTGAAGAAAATCTTTAACAGCACACTTTTGCACTAGAAAAACGTATTGTTTCATCCCGCAACATCATTCCCCATTAATGGTCAGACTCACAATCTGATAAAAAAAAATTGACAGAAAATAAATACATTTAAATTTTGATGAGGTTAAATGAGGAAAATAAGTTTTATTTCATATGATCCTTTTGATTCATATTTGTTTGTGGGGTGAAATGACAGAGCCACCTTTGAACAGGTAAAAGTCCCACCTGAATGGCTGTTCTCATTGGTCGTTTGCATTTTAAAACGTGGGGAAAATCTCAGTTATAGATGCACCACAATAATAAAAAAAGAGCACAATGACAGACAAGAATCAGCTTCAACAAGTCTGAGCTTTCAGTTGGGGATCCTTCCAGTTTTTTTTCCCCTCCTCAACTGATAAACATCACAGCCTTCATCAAAGAGCCATGAACACACAGCAGCTCAGCGAAACGCTCAGGACTACACACCTTCAGCCTGTCTGACCACCGCCAAAGTCGGAGCCAGTAGGGCTGGGTATCATCTGGGATGAGCCAATTCGATACGATTCTCGATACATAGCTCACGATACGATACGATTCTCGATACAGCTCAGCATAATTTGATTTGACTCCAATATTGATATTATATTCATTCAATCAACAAAACCAGCCAAATATTCTATTAATGTTCAATTTATTGAACACTGTGCAATAAAGTGCATTTTGTTCAATGCATTTAATATATTACAGAAATCAAAATTTTGCCCAGTTTTCTAGGACAATGTAGTTAGCTTATAACAACTTTTTGTGCAAAAGAAACCTAGAAAATGTTAATCTTCAGTTTTTTAAACATAAAGAAAAAGTGCCACTATATTCCTTTTAACATACTGAAAACCAGGAGTGACACCCACTCTCACTAGCCTATCAAAAACTGCTGGCTGAAAGATCAGTACTGAAGAAAAACAGAACAGAATGTCAATTTGACATTGTCAATGAACTCTTCCTCAAAAAAATGTGTAAAAAGTTACTACAAATGCAACTCTACTCCGTAATATTTTTGTTTAGAAACAGAAGTTGGTCAACATGTTCTGGGTTAAGCGCACTTCTCTGTGCAGTGACTATATCCCCTGCAGTAGAAAATACACGTTCTGAAGAGACACTTGTTGCTGGAATACACAGGTAGGTTTTTGCAAGACGTGACAAAAGTGGATATTCTGTCTGGTGCTCTTTCCACCAGTTGAGTGGACTGTCACCTGCAAGAGACATGGGAGCAGTTTCTTTGTACCGTGTCAGCTCCTGTTCAGCCCGGTCCTGTGTGGTTCTGTGTCTCGCTGCAGTACCTGTACTGTATGTTTGACCTAGAAGGTCAGCTAGACTGCATGACTGCCTTGCTTTCTTTGTGGGCAGACTAGTAGCAATGTCTTGCTTGTCGATATTCACGCAAGTGTTGTCCTTCACTGGCACCTCATTAGGCTCAGTTTTGGTTTCAGCCCCTTCCTATAGAAGTAAATAAGAAAAAGAAAAATCAGGTTTAATATAACATGCATCTGAAATTAAATTTTCCATAAGTTAACAATGTACCATGTTTCTACCCCCCTCCAAACATTATGGAAGTACCCATTATAAGCATTTTTTAAACCTAAACATACGACTATACATTTTAACAGGGTTAGAATAAAAAATTTTTTTTATAAATTAGTAACTTAGTGAAAATTTTATCAAATACATCACCTGAAATGTTTGTTGGCTTTCTCCTGCCTCTGCAACTACCCTCATGTAGATGTCCTGACGTTCATCTTCGGAGAGGAAGGGGAGGGCCTTGAATCTTGGATCCATAGCTGCACACACATATAAAGTCTCTCTCTGCTGATCCTTGTATCTCTTGTTCAGGTCCTCACAAATAGCTGATTTTATTTCTTTCACTAATGCAGAATCAGATCGGTTTTCTTGAAAGTCATGAAGGAGCTGAGCATGAAGTGGTGCCACAACTGATAAGGTTGGGGAGTTTTCCTGAGACATTACAAGTGTAGCTGTCTTCATGGGCTTCATGGCATCCACAATCTCCTCAGCAGAGGTTATGTCTGACTCACTGAGGGTGCAGACTTCTTTCTCCGTCTTCCTTACTTCACCAGATAGTAGAGCGGCAGATATAGCGGGTTGCTGCTCCAGGAAACGTTGGAGCATGTCATGAGCGCTGTTCCACCTCGTTATGACATCAGTTAGGAGTTTATGTTCAGGCAGCTGAAGTAGCTTTTGTTTTTGTCGCAGGACATTGCTCGCTGTAGCGCTCCGCCTGAAAAAGCTGGTTATGCGCCTCACTCGTCCTAACAAACGGGCCACATTGGGAAGCTTCAGTGCGCGTTGTGATGCCAAGTTAAGAGTGTGTGCAAAGCACTTGAAATGCAACATGCCAGTTAGCTCAGCTGCGATGGTCATGTTAGCTGCATTGTCTGTGACGATGGCCGGGTCTTTGACTGCTATGCCCCACTCATCCAGCGCCGTTTTCAGTAACTCCGCTATGTTGGTCCCCGTATGGCTCTCATGCATGGCTCGTGTTTGTAAAACGAACGCCTTCAGCTCCCAGTCCTCGGTAATGAAATGACACGTGATCGTCACATATGATTCTGTGGCTCGAGACGTCCACCCATCACACGTCAGGGCCACTCTTGCAGCTGAACTTAACGAAGTTTTGACACGTTCTTTGACTTCTTCGTACTTCTTGGGCACAGCTATTTCAGTAATATAGCGACGTGTTGGGATGACGTAACGTGGCTCCAGCGTATTTACCATGTACCGAAATCCTCTATTTTCAACCACGCAGTAAGGACGCAAATCCAGGCAGATAAAACGCACCAGTGAGTCGGTAATCCTGATGGCACGGGGTGAGGTAGATGGAAACTTATACGTGGCGTTGTCCAAAGTCATTTGCTTCGGGTCTACAGGTTTCTGTTGCGTCTTTGGTGCTTCTAGCTTGTCAGCGTGGTGCCTCTGTAGGTGAGCCCGCAAGTTGGTCGTGTTTCCAGTATAGCGTACTGCACCATTACAATACTTGCATATTGCATTTGTTTTGTCAAGTCCTTGGCTTTTTTCATTGATTTTAAAACCAAAATGTGCCCAAACGTCGGACTTTAAAGACGAGGGCGCATCAACTATTCTTTCAGCCATTATGCAAATTCTTCCTCGCTGTGAACAGTAACGGGGCGCTGTAACGACGCCCCCTAGGGGTAGGGAGGTATATCGATATTGAAAACCAGAATACCGATATTAAATCGTTTTTTAAAAAATCGATATTAATCTTTATATCGATTTTTATGCACAGCCCTAGGAGCCAGCCATCAGATAAGAGCAACAAAAGTGTGTGCTTCACAGTCCAGCATATCTGCACTCGGCTGCACCTGCAGCGGCTTAGGGCTCGCGCCGCAGCGGGAGAACATAACTGGCACTTGAATGTGACTCGCCGTGTCTCTGCTTTTCACGACGAATTACAGCTCGCTGGGTTGGCCCCTTTGCTGCCAAAATGCAAATCAACCACCATTCAGATGTCAGCAGAATTTGACTACGAGGAGGTTCGAGTCATTTTTCGAAGTCTGTATGCCTCCCACAAACAGAGACAGTCATGTTTTATTTCTCATAAACAACTGGGGGTTCTTAATCTGACAAACCTGGGGAAATACTCACTAGAAAAAGCTATGTATTTGGAGAGTATGAAATATTAGCCAATAAAATGATGTAAATTCTAATATTTGTTTGTTTCAGTAGCAGTTATATTCTAGTAATGGCAAAGGTTATTCCGATAACAAATTAATCCCAAAACATTTGCTTGCAATTTAACTGAAGATGTAGATTTATTTTTCCTATTAGCTGATGGAGTTTGGGGTGCTAATAATAATAATAATAATAATAATAATAATAATAATAATAATAATAATATACGAAACTAAGCTGTTAGACTTTCATCAAAATATTTTTTGTAAGAAATATGCATACAATATATTTTGGGTAGGATTCAATGTTTCTGAGAAGAAATTGTGGAAGTTTAGCAGCTAAAATGTGCTTAAAATTGTTAAATATTATACAACAGCATCTAAAAAAACAGCACGGTTGACCAAAGCGTTGTACAATAAAGCGAAACAAAGAAAGGCAGGGCCAAAGAATATGAAGTTCAAGAAAGAGGACCAAAAGAAAAAAAGAAGAATTACTAGAACAAAGAGTAAAATAACCATTACTCAGCCAACATCTGATCTGTTCTGGGTTGAAGGGCAGAGAGTAAAAGTTGGGGTTTTACTGGGATTTCAGCTAAACAGGTAAAAGTGCAGGCCTGACATGTAGCAGCAGAGCACTGAAGCATTCTGCAGCAGCAGCTAAGTTTCCCAACCAGCTTTTGAAATGTGCTTACTCAGCAAAATCTGTTTAATTCTAACAAATTACTAGGATAACTTTGCACATCTGGTTTGTCCTTGCATGTTAAAAAAACAAACAAAATGATTTAGGCATAAATCTCAGCGAAATTGTATAAAAAAATATGTTTTTTTTTAAATGTATTCCAATGAGGTGGCGCATAAACCTTCTCCCTATAAAATCCGCTGCAAGTGACTGCCTCCACATTAACTAGCTCAGCTAGTTAACAAGTTTGACTGAGCATTAGTGCTGTCACTAAACTGGTTAAGGAAGATTTATCAACCACGAGACTTATGACAGACCTAGACCTTTACTGTCGATTTATTCATTCATAACACAACACGTGTGACCATTTCAGTCTTACCATTGGACACCTGGAGACCGTGCAAAATAGGTGTGAACGGTTGACTGAACATCTTAAATTTAAAGTACACCATATTCAAAATGTTTATGGAGGATTTGTTACCAAAATAAACCAAGGCTAGTTAAAATTGAAGCCTTTTTGAATGGGTAATATTTAATACAATCCTAAATTCCTTTTTAATAGTGCATGGGTTGCATTATGAAGAAACACATCAACCAAGATGAAGTTGAGAACTGCCATAAGGCTGGTGGAGGAGATTTTTTTTCTGGTGTTTGAGCAAGAGTTTAAACTTGAACTAATTTAACCAACTCCAACCTGCTAGAAAGCTGCACCTGAACCCACCTGACACAGTACATATCTCTGCTCTGATTGGTTGTCTTAACTGTAGTTGTGACAAAAGCGGTTGAGCTACAGGCTATGTGGACAATTTTCAAAAGCTTATTATTATTATTATTATTATTATTATTATCTGAGTGACCTCTATTATGCCTTAATCAGAAACCAGTTCCTATTTTATTTATTTTTGCTTGGTTGTTAATAAAGCAGATGAGTATCATGATGGCAATAATCAGAGTTTGACCATTTTATTCTTGAGTGCACAAAGAAAAGGCTGCATTAAAGGGTGTTCCTCTGTAAACTCACGCAATAAATATTAATATTAATATTAATAATATATGAAATGTACCTAAATAAAAATGCTCGCAAAGTTATTCGGTTAAATTATAACAGTTCATTTTATGAGTGTAAAGATATATAGCTGTATAGTCGTTGTGGTATCTGGTGCGCCATGCGCTGCCTGCTGCGCAAACGGGCCTGTCTGAGCCGCGTGTGGAGGCGCAGCCTGTGCGCTCATTTATTCCTCCTCACCTAGAGTTTCAATTGAAGCCTCACGCTTAATAATGGACCCGTTATTTATTAGATATCAGATCTGTCACGACAGTTGCTGATCCATTTCGTTCCTAAAATAACAACACGACACTCCCTGTCCCGACAGGGAGAGGCCCTGTGACGCACCGAGGGTCACCAAACAGACAAACAGCCCCGAAGCGGCTTTTACTAATAGACCGATATGCTAGCAATTAAAGCTATTGATTATTTTCCAAACAGTATTTTTCATTGGCTGCTTCTCTTAAGAAAAAAAAACACCCGGGCGCCCGTTAAGAAAAACTATCAGCCAAGACAATTAGAGATGCGCCGTCGCGTCTCCTTTTCTCTTCTCCGAGGGCACTTTAAATATGGATGGTATTGGGGGGGGGGGGGGGGGGGGGGATGGACCCTGCCAGGAATCACATGGACGGGAAGTAGCACGTTAAGAAGTCTAAAAGTTGACATCAATGAATACAGAGAGGAGCGGAGAGACAGCGGGCAGACGGAGAAAATGTTGGGACTGAAATGGGATCAAGGCCCCGAGTGCCCCGGGATCATTCCAGCGCAACATCTGGAATTCCCTGCGCATTTTCTCCTCACTTTAAAGCCTTCTGCTCGCCGGGATTTATTTTAACTAAGAGGGAAAACACATTCTAATGTGCATAAGGCCACGTATTCCAGGTTACAGATGCATAAAAATATCAGAAAGAGAAGCTGCAGATCGCCTCCTTTTATTTAAATATATCACCCCCTTCCCCAACTTAAATCGATCCAACCATTAGAGGACAAAGGAAATGATTTTAAAGTCCCTTATTTTGCGATTCTCCGCACGTCCGACCAGACTGCAGGAGTTGGCTGCCAACTTCAGATTAACTCTTTCAGCGAGGAGAGAAAAGGCTCTTCACTGCGAAAAACACGCCATTCATCATGCATTCCCAGCTCAATTTAGATGATCTATGGTAGGCCTGTTTATCCCCCTCCTCTGATTAATTAATATCAGCATTTTTATTAATTTAGAGGAATGCAATATTACATTTTGACATTTATTACATCAGTAATTTATGTAAAATGCAGGTTTTATTTACATGTAAGGTTTGGCGGGAATATGCAGAAAACTGCGAAGAGAAATAACTAAAAAAAAAAAGAAGGCAAATACATAATCCACTAAGGCTTTGATTTACAACAGGAGAAAAACATTTTTTCCTGTGGCTAAAATAATACATATACATTACGGCACTTGTAATTTTTATCATACACGTTTTTGTATTTTTAGGAATTGACCTAAAATACATAACAAACAGCCATTCAAGTAAGTAATAAATTTAAAGTACTCATTGACAGATTATTTGACCTTTTCACTTTTGGGTTTTACACATATGTCCCAAATAGCTTTCTAAATGTAGCTTTAAAAAATGTTATGTTAATAAGACTGATCACTGGCACTCCTGTTGTTTCAACATTATGACTGGAAAGACTATCAAACAGCCGAATCTGTCTTCCTTCAATAAAAGGAATAAGTAAATTAGCTTTCTCTCACTCAGATGACTGACAGTGGGCAGCAACAAGTGGGGGTGGGGGGGGGGGTGACATTCCTGTACTAGCATCTCTTTACAAAAGTTTTAAAACCAAATGATTTTGTAACTTTTTTTAGCCTTGATACACTCTGATGCCGCTAAGCAGCCCTGCCGGGTCTGGCACGCTCCTTGGTCTTCACGATGTCTCCTTTTTAACCAGGGGGTTGCACTGGATTTCATTTGAGGGCATCAGTAAAGTGAGGCTGCTACAAACGCAGGCAGATCTTTATTGAACTCGCCTCTGCCTAACTCCATATTAATCAAAGATAGCCGATTTCTAGTCGGATGTCAAGGGAACTCGTATCTCTTTCCGAAGAAATTAGTGGGATAAAGTGAATTTAAAACTTTCACTTTATTTCGGGATCGATCACGCCTTTTGATCTATTCTACCCAAAAGAAAACCCACCCTACTGTTTAATCTAAATAATTTCAACCCATCTAAATGGTCCAAAAAATCACGATTTGCTTAGAAAAACCAAACGGACTTCTAGAAATTCCAAACTTTGTGCCCCTCTCTGACCCGGCGGCAGCCATCTCCGTCCTGCGGCGCCTGACCTCGCCGTGAACGCGCTGCATCTCATCAGGCCAATTAAGAGTGTTGGTCTGCATAACCTGAGGGCCTCCCAGCTGCCGGTCCCTTCATTAGCGCAGCCCCTGCGTCCTCTCCTGCCCAGCTGAGTGTCCCTGACCCCGGCTACCCGAACCCGCCCCTCACCACGGCGCAGGCTGCTGACACGGAGCCAGGCCACGGAGCGCGAAGCTGAGACCATCAGATGAGGGCGAGCTTTACCAGGCTGCATCTGGATTCTGCTGCTTCAAGATCTTTCATTGGTTTTAGTTTTCTTTTTCTCTAAGTAGGAGTCTAAAAGTACAGTGTCAAAACCTTATGGAAGTGCATTCATCTCTTTCAGCTTAGTTGAAAAGAAACTGATCCCTGGTGGCTTCAGCTTTACTCTGAACAAGATATTTTCTTTGCTGTGGGATCGTCCACATATTGCTCCTGGTAATAATCGGAAACAGGCATTACATCTTGAATAATAAGGGAGAGGGAGAAAGTGACTAAGAATGCCCCTACCCCCTGACCCACCCTTTCTGTTGCTCTACAGAGCAAAGATCCACGGAGTTCGGCGTCCTGTGCTGGTTGCACTTATCCGAGTTTATAAACCGGCACGTTACTATGTGTGAAAAGCCTGAAAGCAATTTGCGGTGACTGCGTGCTAAAGTGCCCAGAGTGGGTGGCTGTGCGGGGTGGGCCGAGGAAGAGGCACGCACCGTGCATTCCAATCTGGCCCGGGCCTTTTCCAACCTCTGTAGCTCTTGTCTCATCTTAAAACCATCAAATTTGCAGAATGGACAAGCTCAAGCAGCTCTTTATCTTAAAAACAGCGCCATATAGAGATCCAGTCACCAGAGACACACTTGAGGGAAAAACAGTGAAAAAATATACCAGAACGGTGCATCTATGGGAACAATGTAAAGGAACAAAGTATTTGAATCGAAGACCTAAAAATCTTCTTTAATTCTTATCCTACAGAGCCAGCATTAGCAAAAATAAACAGCTGCTCAGGGTCTCCAAACCTACAGGGGGCCTGAAGAACAGTAAAACTGTCACAAAATGGTTCTGAAAAGCTAAATGTCTGCACTCGTGACACATCAGTGGTAATTACACAAAACAAAACTAAAGATGCTCGACATCTGAAATAACATGCAAATAAAGAACATTTTTAAATGGATGCTATTGTTTTAGGAGCGGCCGAGCTCATTTTAGATTCTAGCTTTTATTGCAGAGGGAAGTACAAGCTGTCTATTCCCCAAAATGATCCGGATTAATGGTTTGAAATGAAGACTAATGCGGATTCTGTTCTCCTGTTCTCAGCTCAGCGCTGAGAAAACAGACTTGCCAATTCAAACATGGTCTGATTCTGTTAAAGGATGTGTAGCCTTGAACTCTCCATCTAAGATCAGACGTGAAAAACCTTTTTTGTGTAAGAGGTAAAAAAACAAAAATTCAAGACACGAGAAAAGTCCAGTTGTCTTCTGTTTGAGCTCTTTGCATTAGCATGTCCTGGAAGGCTCAGACTCAACACCCACGTGAGACAAAAGTGGAGGGCTTGAGGCCTATTTGTTTTACAGACGTTGGGGTGGAATGCCACATGCAGAGGCTTGCAGATGCAGCTTGATGACAACGGTATTGATGGGTATACTGCGATGAGTTAACAAACAGGCTGATATATCATCGGGGAGTGGTGACATGGCCTGTCAAAGGGGTGCTAGTGATGTCCATCTCATCTGGGAAACGGGCTTGTCTCGTCGCAGCATTTCAGGTACGTCACCACACCTTTACGTACCAGGTCAGTTTTGCTTTACAAAAAAAAAAAAAAAAAAGTTATCTCGAGACGGAATCCTAAGTGTGTGATTTACTTTTTTAAATCAAGACTGGATCCAGTATCAAAGCAGGCAGGTTCGCGTTGATCCAATAGTAACCAGTGTTTTTATGACCATCATGTCTTTGGATTAGTTGCGTGTTTTTAGAGTCTTCTGCAGCCCCTAACAGGTTTTCCTGCTGGATTGCCCTGGATTTGCAACAGTCTGACCAGTTTCTCTGTCCCTGCTGAAGAAAAGCAATCCAGGGTTTCCCCCAGCGTTTTATAAGCCTGTATAATAAGACGCTAAGCGTTGTCTGTTTATTTTAAATTCGTCGTTGTTTGAGAGCTACATAGCACGCTAGCTGTTATTAGCTCGACGCAGCGTACGTCCACGCGCCCGTCCTTCGAGGAGCATGTCACAACGAAAAGCCTCCCCCACCACAACATTTCAATTTCGGGATGGTTTGTTGAGGCTCGTGTGCAGAGCTGGCTGTAGTTGTTCTGAGATGTTGTTTGAGTGACTTCTGAAGACAACTGATTTCACAGGATTTAATTTTGGAGTATCAGAGTAAAGGAGACTGAACATAGTTTTCTATTTTTTTTTATTATTATTATTTGAGAGCAATGTATAGAAACACTTTCCTTCCACTTCAAAACTATCCACTGCCATGTGTTGCAATACCACATAGGTGTACAATCCACAGAATTATGTGGTTGCGATGTGCTATGAATGATTTTTTTCCCAACACACTTTATCAGGGACACACTTCAAGACTTAAGGCATCTTCTATCTAAATTAAACAGCTCATACCCAAGGACAAAAAATCAGCTCTTTTCCAGCAACTTCGTTGGACATCCGTCAAAGAAGCAGGTAGGGGAGACAAACTAAGCACAGCTGCCGCCCTAGTAGCACTTGGCTGCGGGTGGATGGTCATTTTCTCCTCTGGTTTGAAAACCTGCCCTGTCATCTGTAAACACTCCTGGCCCACAGCAAAGAAAAGTTTAGCGAGTCCATTCTCTTTGGTTCTGCATTCATATTTTCATCTTTCTTTCAAACAGAGACAGAAAAAAAAAACATCCTTTTCTGGTGAACCGGTCGGATGTGTTCCATGCAGCCTAGAACATGATACCCTCTGATACCCCAGTCAGTGAACGGCAGGCCGTCCAACGAACATACATCACGGAGATTCCCCGATTTATCAGCATGGTCAAAATAACCAGCTGGTACTCCGTGAGCGCTTTGCGTGAAAAGATCCCTTTTTCCGAATTTCACCATGACCCAGAGTGAAAAGGATCTTCAGGTTCATGTGTTAACTTGCTGCTCAGCAAAGCTGTGGGGCTTTACTCCTCTTTTCAAAGAGATGAGAGCGAAATGCCAGAGTCATCACACACCGCCGGCAGAAAAGACGTGAGCTGAAACAACACGGGTGTGTTTGAGACGCCGGTGTCTGTCGCCTGTTTGAGGGTAAAACCCGACAGCAAATAACAGCCTGGTGACACCCGAAGCGTCGCTGCGCAGTAAGTTTGGTCTGTGAGTAATGCAGCTGCGCCTCCACCCTCCCGTCTCTACATGCACGTCGTTTAGGTTCACGGGGATTTACGATCGAGCGCAAGTGCACCTCAAAGCCTCTGGCTGGTGTGGGATTATATTCTAATCTACTTGATCCTAAAGAAAAACAGCTTTCCAACCTAAACACCATTCCACTGTTTTCCTCCTAATTTTTAATCACTGCTGAAAAAAAAGAAAATACTGATTTATTGTTTACGTCTCCCCCGATAAATTCACTCTTTACCTAGTTTCACTCTGAACATCTTCAAAGGATGAGCTGCCATTTCTAAACTCTGCATTAAAAGAGATAATTATTTCAATCTGGAACACATTTTTAGGTTAGGCTTTAAACAAAGGCACAGTAATTTGGGTCAGCAGTTAAAAATCGACTTAATCAGAAGAGCACGGGTTTGAGGAAAAAAACGTGGAAATGTTACATCAAACCCATGGAAATAATGTAGCTAAACTTAACCAAAGCCCAAAATGCAAATACGGAAACAGCTTTTGTGATATTTTAAATGTGATTCAAATAACTGATTGGCCTTTCCATAAAATACACAACTTCAATGACTAATAAACAGAAGAAGAGGATGCACAAGGAATAAATTGCTGGGGATTTTCTCTAATCTGCACGGGGTCAACGAACATACAGGTTTAACTTCTCCTTTGTTAAAATCATGACTGACTGCAGGTGCACAGACAAGGATTTTGTTTGAGAGCGCTCTTTGGACTTATCGACTCTCAAAAGAACTGGGAGGCCTGGGGAACTGAGACAAAATCAAACATGTACGTTTTTACAAGTTGGAAAAGTCTTTCGGATCCACTAAGCATTCTCAGGCTGCACCAACGGCAACACTCTTCGGTATGGAAGTTGTTATTGAAGAACGAAAAGTCCAAAGTCAGATATTCGCAGACTCAGTGACCTGTTTAATATGAAGGACGATGGAGAACAAAAGCTTTAAGAACTTCTCAATCTTTCTTAACACTGCTACAAAACACAGCTAGCCTTCTGTGGGTGCTGGTCAGCTCGCTGCTTTGCCATTTTGTAATTGTTTGCAAACTGTGGTCATTTTCGACCCGACCGCTTTGGGTGCACAAAGGAGCCATCTGAAGCAGGACATGAATTCACACAGGGGGACGGTTCATCCAATTGGCAAGGAGCTTACTGACCTGGAAACGACTTTAGTAGATACCATCAGATACCAGATTAAAGCAACATTTTTGAACAGCCACGCAACATGTTGGATTTGGGCATTTGGCAGCCTTTAGGACATATCTGAATTTAGATAAGAATCGTCCGTCCGTCCGTCCGTCTTCTTCTGCTTATCCGGGGTCGGGTCGCGGGGGTAGCAGCTTCAGTAGGGAGGCCCAGACGTCCCTCTCCCTGGCCACTTGGGCCAGCTCCTCCGGGGGAATCCCAAGGCGTTCCCAGGCCAGCCGAGAGAATTAGTCCCTCCAGCGTGTCCTGGGTCTTCCTCTGGGTCTCCTCCCGGTGGGACGTGCCCGGAACACCTCACCAGGGAGGCGTCCAGGAGGCATCCTGACCAGATGCCCGAGCCACCTCAACTGACTCCTCTCGACGTGGAGGAGCAGCAGCTCTACTCTGAGTCCTCCCCAGATGACTGAGCTCCTCACCCTATCTCTAAGGGAGAGCCCAGACACACTACGGAGAAAACTCATTTCAGCCGCTTGTATCCGGGATCTCGTTCTTTCGGTCACGACCCAAAGCTCGTGACCATAGATGAGGGTAGGAACGTAGATCGACCGGTAAATCGAGAGCTTCGCCTTTTGGCTCAGCTCTCTCTTCACCACAACGTATCAGTACAGCGCCCGCTTCACAGCAGACGCTGCACCAATCCGCCTGTCGATCTCCCGCTCCATCCTCCCCTCATTCGTGAACAAGACCCCAAGATACTTGAACTCCTCCACTAGGGGCAGGACATCCTCCCCAACCCGGAGAAGGCACTCTACCCTTTTCCGGTTCAAGACCATGGTCTCGGATTTGGAGGCACTGATTTTCATCCTGGCCGCTTCACACTCGGCTGCGAACCGCTCCAGTGAGAGCTGTAGATCACGCCCTGATGAAGCCAATAGGACCACGTCATCCGCGAATAGCAGAGACGCAATCCTAAGGCCACCAAAACGGATCCCCTCAACACCTTGGCTGCGCCTAGAAATTCTGTCCATAAAAGTTATGAACAGAATCGGTGACAAAGGGCAACCTTGGCGGAGTCCAACTCTCACCGGAAACGAGTCCGACTTACTGCCGGCAATGCGGACCAGACTCTGACACCGGTCGTACAGAGACCTGACAGCCCTTATTAAAGGGTCCGGTACTCCATACTCCCGGAGTACCCCCCACAGGATCCCCCGGGGGACACGGTCGAATGCCGTCTCCAGATCCACAAAGCACATGTAGACTGGTTGGGCAAACTCCCATGCCCCCTCAAGAACCCTGCTGAGGGTATAGAGCTGGTCCAGTTTCCACGGCCAGGACGAAAACCACACTGCTCTTCCTGAATCCGAGATTCGACTATCCGACGGACCCTCCTTTCCAGAACCCCTGAATAGACCTTACCAGGGAGGCTTAAGAGTGTGATTCCCCTGTAGTTGGAACACACCCTCCGGTCCCCCTTTTTAAATAGGGGGACCACCACCCCAGTCTGCCAATCCAGAGGAACTGCCCCCGATGTCCACGCAATGTTGCAGAGCCGCGTTAACCAACACAGCCCCACAACATCCAGAGCCTTAAGGTACTCAGGGCGAATCTCATCCACCCCCGGGGCCTTGCCACCGAGGAGCTTTTTAACAACCTCGGCAACCTCAGCACCAGAGATGGGAGAACCCGACCCAGAGTCCTCAGGCTCTGCTTCCTCAATGGAAGACGTGTTGGTGGGATTAAGGAGGTCTTCGAAGTATTCCGCCCACCGACGCACGACGTCCCGAGTCGAGGTCAGCAGCACACCACCCCCACTGTAAACAGTGTTGGTACTGCACTGCTTCCCCCTCCTGAGACGCCGGATAGTGGACCAGAATCGCTTCGAAGCCGTACGGAAGTCTTTCTCCATGGCCTCTCCGAACTCTTCCCACGCCCGAGTTTTTGCCTCGGCGACCAGCCGAGCCGCCTGCCGCTTCGACTGCCGGTACACATCAGCTGCTTCCGGAGTCCCACAGGCCAAAAAAGCCCGGTAGGACTCCTTCTTCAGCTTGACGGCTTCCCCTCACCGCTGGTGTCCAAGAATCTAAATCTTCTAATGAATAGACTATATTTTACAGCCAGTAATCCTAACCGTGCTAACCACTATTATTAGATACTAGGGTCAGTTTAAAATATCAACTCTCTAATAATTTCTTCTTGGTTTTGAAACAGGAACTGGTCTCTGTAACATTGCCGTAGCTCCTAATTCTGTCACAGCTACAGGGAAAAGTAAAATATTTTAAATATGATTAATTACAGTCCATGAAAAAGAAAGACGGAACAAAAAGCCAGGCCATGAACCTCTGCTTGTTGCAGAGATGGTTTTTAAACATCAACTTTCAAGAAAGTAAAACGATTCTACTCTGACACCACTCTGCAAAAGTCTAAAGACCTAAACTGTCCTCCTTAGCGGATAGGAATTGGTAAGGATGTTTTAGAGCAACCCAGGATGTCTAGGAACCTAATTACTAGAGACCGCTGAAACACCAGGGTCACTGCTCACTGTGAAGACTCCGTTTACATGGACTAAGAAAAAGGCAACCAAGAAAGAATGTCAAGTCTGATCGAAAACACAGAAAGGATCTGACTAATCTGTATAAAAGTAAACAATAACAATAAAATGTATTGCTGCAGGTTATCATTAACAATTTTTAACAGTTTTATTCCTATGTTAAGCTAAAAACAAAAAAATATATCTTTTTTTATTCTTTGGTTTTTTGATCAAATTTAGCAAAACTGGTCAAAAACTGATGTTGGGGTTAAAAATGGGTTTTAGCTTTAATGGAAACATTTTATAGAAAATCATCAGAAACGCTCAACCAGACGGTTGAAACTTTGATGCTTGGACTTTTCCTTGGTTTAGATCACAAAACGTGCGCTTTTGACTCATTTATTGTGTTTATGGTTGAATAATGGAATTGCCCATTGGTAAACAAGAACTGATGAGAGGTATGTGGAGGTTCCAGGTGCTGATGTCTACCAATAAAGTTGCACATTAAAGGCCACAAAAAATGTGACATCATTCCTACAGTCCTCCTAAAGTCCTTTTAATGGAATACAAGATAAAGGGCTGGAGTGACTGGATTTTTCTGTATGATCTCAGATCCCCCCCCCCCACACACACACACACACACACACACACACACACTTGTGGCCACACACTGCCAGTCAGCTGCCTCCTATGAAAGTACTGCTGGTGGATGGAACCGACCACCAGGCTCTATGTAAGCACACAGCTCTATTAAATAACATTTATAGGATGTAAATAACATCAGTACTACTGTAATTATCAACATGGTATATTATTTTACCAGCAACAGTAATAGCTGTTTTTCTTCTGTTTGAATGAAACCAATTTGATCATGTTGGACATTTTGTTTGACAGTTTTATATAAAACCATGTTGAAATATGGTGAAACTTCTGCATTTTTATTTGTGTTCCTATAATAGTCTCATGACAAGCCCACAAAAAAAAATACAATGTCCTGTTGATTATCTTATTCAGGCTTTTTGGCCCTTCTTTATTAGCCTGTAATCTATAATTAAAATGTCCTCTTACTATTTAAAATCCCTTTTCCCTCATGGTCTTATCAGGGAAAACATTTTCTTTTTACATTTTCTTACATTATTTGCAGATCTGTTGAGGAAGAAAAGCTGTCTTTAATTAAAGAGTTTAATAAAAACAACATTACAAGAAAAGACCATATTTTACGATGTCTCCGCTCAGTCAGTGCCCTCACAGCCGTGACTAAAAAGGTTATTGAGGTTTACGGGTTCCGTGTGTTAGGAGGTACCACCCTCCCACTGGTTATAATGGCAGCAGGCACCAAGCGATGTGGAGAGCAAGACTCTATACACATTACTTATGGACTGAAGCACAGAAACATGGCCACATAAATAATAGTCTCTTCCATTCCCTGCTGCTATCACATGGCAGGAAACCCAGGCGGCACGAGGACAACAGCAGCGCGGTGACTCCGAGAGATATAATGTACACGCAGAGTTCAGACGGACAGTGGCTGGCTGCCTCCTAGGCCCTGCATTTATCCCCAAAATGACAAGTTCAAGTTAAAATCAACAGTCTCGGTAGCCGGTAAGCTTGTGGCAATGGGGCACAGGCTACATGCTTGGAAAATGAGACAGGTCAGAAACTTCCCCAGACTGCCTGATGCAATGATTGCATTCAGTCCAAACTCTGGGACATATGTGCGGAGACAATCACGGAATAGGCTAAGAGGGGACGGAAAAAGGAAAAGGAAAAAAAACTCTTGCCTGAATAAATTCTACAGAGAAGTAAAGCCCACTTCTAAAGCAGTGTTGAATGCTTTGCAATCAGACAAATAAAGGGCCAATCTAGCACACAATCAAACTAGAGATTTGGCCTGCTCTCCTGCCAACAGCTAGGGACCTCCTCTTTCTGAACAAGGGATGCACTATTGACTACACCCCCACTTTCTCTCTGTCTCCCTCTCTCTCCAGTCCTGCCTATCTGCCAGTCTGAAAGGCGTGATGCCAACCTTTTTCCACCATTGGGCATGTTGCCCTGCCCTTTATGCAAATCCTTCGCCACCATTTCTAGCTCACAACCCCCACTGTCTCAGCCTGCAGGTCTGTGCACACATCTTTTTTTTGCTGCCTGTATGTTCTCCCCCCCCCCCCCCATTACGTATACATTTTGCTTAAATTAACCATTGCCATAAGACAAGGAGTGCCATGTAAACCAAGGCTAAAAGCTCAAATCAGAGGTAGATTTTTGATACTGGTGTTCTGAGTGTGTGAGGTAAGATATAGAAGGACATCACTTGTCAAAAAAGGTAGAATGAAGACAAAAAACACGAGGGGGTGGCAGGGAAATTATAAAAGAGATGCACATCAAATAGCAATTTCTCAAAATGTATAGCTGTTTTTTGCATTACTTTCATTAAAATGGCTGCGTCATCATGTTCATTATTCATCCAGATCACAAGATGAGACAACATTGGGTTTACAAGAACAAGATGAGATTCTACCAAGATTTTGAGGAAAACTAACGGTCCTTTTGTGTTTCGCAATAACAGTGAAGGGTTCAAAACTCCTAAAATGCGTTTTAAAGCACCCACATTTGCAAAGGTTCAGACAAATTACCGCCAGGTTTGCCATGGAAGTATGGAAAATGGTCAGTTTTAGGCTTTAAAAAATACATTAAGGGTTCCAATGAATTGTTGTTAATTTAGCTTTTGCCATACCTTTTGTTTAGAGTAGAGTTATCCTGTTCAGGTTTTACGATTCTTAATTTTGGTACAAAGATGATCAAATTTAAGATCAAATGTGGTCAAATCAAATTTAAGATGAATGTAGCAACTGAGCTTCAACGTAGATGTTGACTTTGTTAGCGGCTAACGGTTAGCCAGCCGCCTTAAAGGACAGAGATTACAAACTGTACCTTGTCTGTCATTGTCAGTTTGTTTCCTACCAGATTTTCCTACCAGCAGCCAGGTAGACCATTTAAAGGTGTAAAATACCTCTTAAATGCTTTTGTAGTTGAGTGCTGTTGGCCAGCCGAACAAGCATTATTCATGACTCGGCTTTGTCAACAAAAACTGCCGATTCAAGCCCACAAGAATATTCCATCACACTTTTTCGACAGCTTAAAACCTTTAGTGAGATGCCAGAGAAAGCATGGACTGACTGGAGTTTTCTGTCCCTGTGTGTAGAAAAGCTTAACAATGTGGTATTCCCTTCCCTACCTGTTGCTATGTAATGCCATTCACCCGTTTAAGAATGGCTGCTACACTCTAACTCTGGAAATAGCTCAGGTTGCAAAACAGGTAAGTTCTTGACATCAGCTGGAAAACTACATGTGGCATATCTGTAAAGTAACTGACTGCAGGCTAAATGGTAGAAAGTTTATTAACCATTTCTTACCAGCTTAACTTACTTATTTAAAACTGTTAAAATGTGTAACAGTCTGCTCAATAACCATGTTTTCTTGGAAATAGAAGAAAAAAAATTACTCAATGTTACAGATAACCACAAGAACCTGCTTATTTGATTATTCTATCAACTTATCCAAATTATTTTTTTCTTGTTAATTTTTGTATAATAACTATGATATCAGGAACCCGTGGTGTAGGGATTCATACTGTGACCTATCCAGGTCACAGTTTCTTAACCAGTTTCTTCACTCCAATAGAGGCCAAATGTCATCCCATATATCCCAAGACTACCAAGACAAATGGTCTTTTTAACATTTAGTCGGTAGGTGACCTCAACATCACTATACCTCTACACAAAGTAGTAGTGACATTAGTTTTGGCGAGATAATTGTCTTGTTGAACAGGCCTGTGTTGCAGGAAGAAACTTGACCCTTGGAGTGCTAAATAGAATCCTAACCTCAACACTGAAGCAATCTTAAACCCCTACAGTCTGGACCAACACCACAAAAATCTCTAAATCTAAACTTTAAAGTCTTATTTTGAAGTCTTCAACACAATGACTGCCCAATTCAGGTTGGTTGTGAGGAAATTAGCACCTTAACCCCGGCTAGTCTATTCTATGAACAATGCAACACACATAAACACTGCTGTACCCCTCTTTCTGAGTAAATTTCCTGTTCGAAAGTTCCTGTGATAAACTCACTTAGACACGCTCACTTAATGGCGATGAAAGACACAAGCATGATTTTTTTTTACATTTTGCAAGTTTTGGTATTAGGGTGAAGATGTGGTTTGGAAACAGCTCATGTGTTGTGCATCCATTTGTATTATGGAAATTCCCATATCCAGGTTTTGGGACAATGCCGTTCACATACATTTTGTAGGGGCGCCACCACGGGGTGGCCTGGGGTGATGGAAGGAAGCTAGCCCTATAAATTCCCTATTAGTTTTCAAGTAACCATGTTTATTGTTATAATGAACCTTCTTAGGTTTTTGTTCTACAGACTAACACAAGCATAACAAGCTGGTATTAGCTGGTTAATTAATTTGTCAACTATCGGCTTGATTTGCTGGCCTGCAGTCCGCAGGTATGCTGCTCGTAGTTTGAAAGAGAGTGGCTTGGATTACGCACAGTGATTTTCTTGGTTGTTTTTGCAAATTTAAAAGTTATCTTTTTTGAAAGCGTTCTTTTAGCCAGTTGACTGGCAGGGTGCAGAACCAGGTGGGGGAGAGCTGGTGCTGGGCTACTCCATGCTCCATACGGCAAGGGAAAATTCTGGTCTCTGGCATCTCATTAACATGACATGAAACCGAAGGAACAGCATGATGGAAGCCTTTTCTGCTTTGGAAACAGCAGTTGTTTAAAACCCTGATATACCTTGATACTGGAAACTAAGCAATGCCAAACTGTATAACGTTTCAACGCACGCATCAAGAGACATGTCATCCATAAGCTTGCAATTAGCTTCTATCAGGCTGAACCCAAACTGAGAAACAGCATGAGGACCTGTATATGTGTGACTGTGCATGTGCGGTGGATGGAGGGAAAGAAATGAATGAGGCCTTTTCTTACAGCAGGGCCCAGATCAGAGCTCCTAACTATGGGATTTGGTGCTGTTGCCTTTCTCCCCCTGGAGGGAGTAATTAGGTTAGGGAGGACAACTGGTGCATTGTTTTAACAGAGAAGGGATTGTGCGGGCCAAAGTCCCACCAGCAACATGCTTCCCTCTCAACAAAAATGCCAAACGGACTCTCTGAGACGCTCCACGCACATGTAGACAGACGTGCTTCACTTGGGGGCCTCGCTAAGAGAAAAATCTGTATTTTAATGCAGAGCTCTTAGGGCTGTATATCCAATGAAATGTCAAATATAGTCCAGTGGTGTCAAATATCCTCTGCTGTTGTTGCAATTGTGGGATTCTGGCTCTTTCTGGAGACTAGGATCTCTTTAGAGTAAGTGTGTATACCCTCTCCTGTATCCAGAGGCTTGGCAACGCATACTGTTTCTAACTAGTATAATATGGTTATGATGCATTTGCATTCCTTCCAGTCCCCTAGGAAATACAATATGCCTATATCATCTGTTTTAATCACGGTCTGCTTCCAAGGAAAGAAAATGGGAATGCAAACAGTCCCAGCAAGAAAGACACTTTCTCAAATATGCTTCAAGTTGGTTTAAATACATTCACTGCTGACTGATAGAGACTAAATCAAACAAACCATGCTGGGATGAAAAATAAAGAGACACAGAATATTCCGAATTAACCATATTTAAAAAGAGCAGAATATAGTTTCTTTATGTCCCAATTTTCCTCTTTGTTCCTTTATGTTAATTATCTCAGCTGTGTTTTCCTTCTATATTCTTTCAGAAATGAAAGAGGAAAATGTTTTTGCCTTTACTCACTTTTCAAGATCTTAACACTAGGCATGGGTGACGAGGTACGCCAATGCTGTTAAAATGTTATGGTTTTGAAACTGCTAAAGTGTTCCCCTATGGTCAAAAGAGTGCCCTTTGTTCTTGAGGTGCAAGTGGACTGCTGAATCTTGCCCCGACGACAATGATGTCCAGATATTGGACGGAGAGAGAACAGATGGTTTGAAAGAGGGGTGAAAGAAGCCATCTTGGTCAAAAGAGAAAAACCATCACTAAACAGAAGGGGAGGATTGTGTTTCCAACTCCCCAGTGTTTACAGCTCGATCCTTCAACTCATTCCAAAGAGATTACATCAGCATCTCGTCATGACTCAGGGACCAAGTACTCCACTCACACCAAGCAATAGCCTCTAACGACCCAGGACACTTACGGGTGGGTCATTGATTTGCATCTGACTTGGAATAGGCCTCCATGTCCTTTAAAAACAGCAGCGCTCCAACTGCAGGTTGCTCAAGTGCGAGCCACCAGAATTGACAAAGACTCCTGGATAGGTGTCGTAACGTCTTCAGAAAGAACTGAGCAAAATCCGATTGCCGCCGATTTAAGCCTGTTTGCTGTTGCGATGACACGGGCACAGGCTTTTTGTTTGTTTGTTTGTTTTAGAAAGAAAGCATGGGGAGATCTGATATTGTCTCAACTGGATCATTGAGTAAATCGATCTCTCTGGGACTTAAAGTAAACAAAAACTGCACTGACTAGTAAAAAAAAAAATCACCTTTCTCTTTGTTTTCAGTGCTTATGTTCTTCTCCCTGGAGTAGACTGTTTCTAAGCTACCACATTGCCCTGGTGGAGGGGAGGGTGTAACAACTCAAGTTCAGGAGATTCAGCTGACCCGGGTCATTTTAGAGAGTGACTCAGGGTATCTGCACAGTCAGTTCAAGGTCCCCACACACAGCCTAACCTTCACTACTTAATACCTTATATTCAGGCATGCAGATGGAGAGAAAATAAACTGGTACATATTTACATGTACCAGTCTACCGAAAGGTCTATCAGGCTTGCCAGAGTTTCTTTTTGAGAATGTCCTCTTTCCAACCCCATGGGCTGTTCGTGTAGGGAATAGCGATCCCCATACATTTAAATGACCTGCAAGCCTTTCATGATCATTACACTTTTGACTGTGGAATTTAAAAAAAAATAGTATTTTCAAAAGGAGAAGTGTTTCTTTTAAATACATTTTTTTCCATAACCCTAACCAAGTCTCTTTGTCATGAAAAACAATAAAGATTTCCATAAATAAAAAATGTCTCACTAACGGCACATAAAATGCAGGTAATTATTGTAACAGTGATGTAAAATATTTTATTTTAGGCGAGGCCTAAATAAATCCTGTCCTGTCCCGCTGTACGGTCTTGGCCCCCATGATGCAGCTCTATTTCAGGGTGATGGCAATCCTCTTATGGCCTCGGCCATCTTTGTGTAGAGCAGCAATTCTTTTCTTCAGATCCTCAGAGAGGGTCAAACTTAATGCACCTGGTCCACAATAACACGTGTTTCCATTCAATTCTCATTTGAATTTTGAGTGAACTTTTAAAATGTCCCATAAAAGAAAATGCGAATCAGATGTGTTTCCATCTACTGGTTTGTAGTGAATTTAACCAGGCGACGCAAAGCGTAATGTTGTTGTACTTTGACGTTACACTGTAATAAACAGGAAGTAGAGGTTGCAAACGAGCCCACATCACAGAGCAATAATGGAGTGAGGTTTTAATGAATGTGTTGCTATTTTATTACCACAGATGACTTGAAGAAATTCTCAAGTCTCTTCGTCAGTCCACACGTACCTGTTGTTACTTCCATCCCGGGAACATCCGGGAATATCGCCGGCAGCAGAATCTGCTGATCAGTCATGTGAGGTAAATGTTTGCTACGTCAGAACTGATTTGATCCATTTCCTCTTTAGCACATTTACGCTTTTTAAAAAAAAAGCCAAAAACCACCTGAAGCAAGGCTAAAATCTTTTTTGCAAAATTTAGTGACTTAATTCAAATTTTGCCTTTTCATCATCAACCTTTTCTATTTCGAAATACGCGTTAAAACTGGTTGATGGAAACACGGCTACTGAGTCACATAACAATGGGAAGGGAAAATGGCTAATTGTGTACTCACTTTTTTTGCCAGAGGTTCAGACATTAAAAAAGCTATCCCTGATTCTGCACAAATTCGAACCTTGAGTGAGGAGAACAGTTTGATTTGAACTGTAAGCCCCGCCCCCCACAGTTTTTCTCCCAATGAGAAACCCTCCTTCTCTCCCTCCTGGTCTCCTCCTAGTCGATATGCACGAGACTAAACATGTGCCTCTTGCGTGTGCAGAATCCTCTGGAGGAAACTCACGCTTCTTCGAGGGACTTTTCTTTGTTTTCTTTGACATAAATAGCTACGTCTCAGGTAAATGACATTTTCTTATGTGAATGGTCAATGCCCCTAGTTGTGCCGTTGGCAGAGAAAACTCATCCCGGGTTGTCCCCAGTTCACTGCTTCTTCCAGTCAAACATTACAATTTTTAATTAGCACACACTAATCCAAGGGTTCCTACATATTTTTTCCAGTAGATTTTTCTTACTTTTCTACAATCAACTTTCCAGAGGTCTTAGTCCTTTATGTCCCTTTTAAAATATAAGTTAACTAATGTTATGAACTACTTGCTGATTTTTCTATAGTGCGTTGCCTTTGAATAAGGAAGATGCAAAAAAGAAAGAGGGAAGGAAAGGCACAAGGTAGAAAAGGACAAAGGATACAAGGAAGGAAACAGAATAGGACGCAAAGAAGAGCATTAGGGCACAAGAAAGGAGAGAGCAAGGAAGGACACAATAAAGGCAAGGAAGGAAAAAAGGGAAAGAAGAAAGATAAAACAAGCAAGGCATAAAGGAAATAAGAAAACAAGGAGTGAACTGAAGTGTGACACATGGAAGGAGCAATTCAAGAAAGAGAAGTAGGTACAAGGAAGGAAAAAAAAAGAAAGAATGGAGGACAAAAAATGGAAGGGCGCATGATTTAAATAGGATTGGGAATAAAGTCTAGAAAGACAAACTTATATTTTGTTACAATTTTGAAATAGCGTCCATACATTTCCAGACTGCGTAGGAACCATGTAATCCTGACTCTGCAGTTGTAGTTACCACCAGTTTACGAGGCCAAGCAGAAAGCCCCAAGAGTTGCGCTTGCGTCTAACCCTAAACTCTGCTTGGCCTTGATGGCTGCTCCTCTACTCTGCTCTGATCCTTGTCCTTTTTTTTTCCCCCTTTTTGTCAGAGGTCTGTTTGACTCCAGTATGCTCCACTCCATTGTCAAGGGCGGTCTCAAACAGCCCCAGGCCGGCTGCAGTACCACTGTCCAGCAAACACAGGCTACAAGAAGCACAGAGCTCGCACTCATACCAAACACATACACAGACACTTCCACGCAAACACAGTCGGTTAATAACACACAAACTCCCGCCCTCCAGCACTGCTTGCTCGCAGCTGCCAAGCCTCCTCAGAGTTCATGCGAGGTAAAGATATGCTATATTATGCAACTGAGCATAGATTTTCCACCCTTGGTCTAGTGCCAACTTCCTGCTCTGAAGAAAAAGGCTCCAGCACTTTTCCCCCTGGGTGACAACTATTCTTTATTGGGCATGTTGGCTGAAGTAAAAAAAACAGACATAACTGAAAAAGCCCAGGAAGTTACAAATTAATACAACAGAAAGACAAGAAACCAAGAAATAAGGCAAGCAAGAAAGAAAGAAAGGAAAAAAAGAGCGCTTTAACGACAGGTACTAATGTTATCTGCAAAGTATTGTCTGTATGCTCAACTCATTCATCTCACTTCGACTTTGTCTTTTCTCCCAGCTCTTGAAATCAGGTCACAACTGTTTTCATTCCTGTTTGGCTTGCGGGTTCATGAGCCTCCAAGTGTCAACGTTCCTCCACCCACCCCCAAGACAGGAAAAAGATTTTCCCTCCAACATTAACCCAATAACTGCCTATTAAGCCCCGTCACAATCTTTAAGCCGTGCCCATGGAGGGAGAGAGAGAGAGAGAGAGAGAGAGAGAGAGAGAGAGAGAGAGAGAGAGAGAGAGAGAGAGAGAGAGAGAGAGAGAGAGAGAGAGAGAGGGAGGGAGAGGGAGAGAAGAAATGTACAGTTCAAATGTTGACGCTCAACCATGGACCCAATCAACACTGGGCCCAGAACTGCAGTTTCTAAATAGCTGAAGTTAAATTACACTCCTACATGGTCACTGAATTGACATACACAAGGCTTGATTATTTGGTCGCTTCTACAGGATGAGGTAATGCGGCAAGATGATGAAAGAAAGCCTTGGGCTATTGGAGGTTCAATCAACGAGCCAAACAATGCCTCTTTATCCCTCTCTTACTTAGATGAAGCCAAAGCAACAGCTTAAAAACGCAGAATGATATGACCGACTGCTATCAGAGCAAGATGTCATTCAGTCCCGGTCCACCATCACCACTTCCACATAAACGGTGATCTTTTTCCTTTGAGAACAAATGATGGTAATTTCCTTCCTGGCCTTCACTAGGTAAATGGAGACGCATCTCTTTGTGGTAAAAAGTATGGATGGATGGAACACGTGCAAACCAAAGATTACCAGCTGAGTGTTTGTGTTTCTGGCTTCCTATAATAGTGATTATCACCCAGGGGTGCGTTTGCTGTTGCCAAGAGGAACATGGAAAGAATGCAGAGTAGCTGTACTAATTTGAGAAAATAGACATTTGAATAAAATCGTCATATTGAGTCCACGGTAACACCTGACTACTAAGGCCTTGTTCAGAGCTGCAGCCAAGTTCTGCTTTTTTGGCGTTTCCCAAATGAATCCAGGTGGACTTGACAAGGTCTGGATGACGGACTACGACTGGAAATCCAATATTTGCAAATTAGATCCAAACCGCATTTGGAGGGTGCCTCCGAATGCATTTCCAGATGTGTCTCAATTTGGAGACTTGGTCGCTGAAATCTCAATGTTTGATCTCGTAGCTACAGCAACTTATGGAGATAGACGTCTGAGGACAGAAAATTAGTGGAACCTCTTGCAGATAAAGCAGAAAGTCCATTGTGGTGACATGATTAGGAAAATGAACCTGATTTCAATTATTTTCATTTCACAAAATCCAAACATTTAGCGAAAAAGTTTTAAATTAATGGGTTGACTTCCCATTGCCCGACGCTAAAGTTTGGCTAGTCGAAGCTAAGGAGGTTGAAGGAGAGAGAACTGTGTAGGTAAAACAATTTTTTATAAAGAGTTAACGCAATTAGGCCACTCAAGAACTACAACAAAATGAAAGTCTTAAACATAGATACAACACGTTAATGAGAAATGTCGTAGCATTTCAACATTACTGGACGTTATGCTACAAGGTCTTGTTATACGGCGACAAAATAAACAGTAAAATGCATCGGAGGCAGGTAGGGAGGTGGCTGAAACAGATACTATCTTTACAGATCCACTGAGTTTCAAACCTTTTTTTTCATCAACACTGAAAAATAACATTCTTGCATTTCATGATCACCTTCATTTTGACAGAGCTGTCAGAACACATCACATTCAGAACACACACTGTTTTCTGCTCTAAGGCAGACATAATGAGTATGATTTGTTTTCCTGAAAGAATGCACACCTGTGCCTCATGCGATTACACATGTGCAGGTGCGATGTGCAGGAAGGGACACAAACCGTGGCTTGTATACACAGTGAGAACTCAGCTCAAGTGCACCTTCCTGCAAGTGGGGAGACGAATTGTTTCAGAAGAAAAGAATATGCGCCGATATAGATCCAGTCTATTCCCAGTGAGAACAAATGCTTGTTTGCCATATCTATGTATGAATGCCTTTATCTGCCTTTCTTTGCTTTTATTTTCATGAGTGACTGTGCATGCGCGGAAATATATGCAGGCAAGCTGCAGGCTCAAAGAAGCTCAGATTTCATCTAGATTAAGCTGGACGCTTTGTAATGAGAGGTCTACTGTATATATTTAGCAAGTGCAGTGAGATGTGGGTCAGACACCCAGGCAGAACAGGCCAAACGGCATGGCCAGATTGTCCCCACTGAAGTGACCTTGAGTGGGCCGTCGATGATCCGCAACAACAACTCTCTATCTGTTTCGGTGGACCTGTGGCAGTCTGATTTGGTGGCTTTGTGTGGGACATGATAATAAGCTGTGGACTTCGCAGTAAAGTTCAGCATCGTCGCCGTTTGTCCATGACACAAATGATACTTGTTGCTCAAAACGACAGAGCAGAGCATGAGTTACTGTCAACGATCGCTGCAATTGTTGACCCTGGCAATCAATCGGATTTCCTTGTTGCAGGAACAAAGGACGCTCAGAAACATTTCTCTCTGCATCCTCTGTTGGTCTAGACATGAAATCAGACTAAGCATTTTACGAGGTGCAGCATGACTCCCCCCCACCCCCCCCCGAGATCCTTTTCAGCACTGACATTTAAAGTGGCTCGAATCACTAAAGCTAGACTTTACAACATATCACAGCATGGCGTATGAAGTGCCTTGAAAAAGCAGCACAAATTTGTGCGGAGGAAGGGAAGCGAGACGTGATTTTCAAGATTTTTTCAGGAAAAAAATCGGAAAAATGTGCCGTATATTTACATTCACCCCACCCCTGATGCAACACTTTGTCTACCCACCTTTTACTGCAACAGCAGTTTTTCAGATGTCGCTACAAGCTTTGCACACCGACGACGGAGTTTGTCCGGCTTTTTGCCAAAAAAAGATTAAGCTCTGTCACTTTGAATGAAGCCAGCCTGATCATTCCAATTTAGCTCTAGTTGGATGTCGAGGGTCGTCTGGGAAGGTGAAGCTCCACCCCTGCCTCTGGTCTTTAACCACAGGTTTATTTCCAGTATTGCCCTGTGCTTAGCTTCATCCATTCTCCTATCGACCCTGACCAGCTCCCCTGTTGCTGCTGATGACAAGCATCCCACAGCATGATGCTGCCACCACAATATCTTACCATTTCATTGGTGTTTTTAGATTGAGGGGCGTTGACCATTCACATGAAGTTGGCTGTGTTTATAATAGGGTTAATCTAGTTGCTGATTCTGTGACTTCTCACAGTTGAACATAGGGGTACCAATGTCCCCTATTAATTTAGGGAACTTAAATGCAAAACACAATTTTCTGATCACAGTTTTGCATTGCTTTGTGTTGGCCAATCCCACAACATCTCAATAAAATGCATTGAAGTTTGTGTACAGCAGAAGAAAAGCTCATCATCAGCATAATGCTGTCACCACCATGTTTCACGGATATTGTTTTACAGCCTAACCCTGCTTTTAAATTTATCTAAAACTTTATGTCGGACCTGTATGATCCGTTTCTTGGGCTTCATGTTGCAGTTTCACTGATTGATTAAGGATATCGGAGTAAAGAGGCGGAATGCAAATCCACACCACACTTTTCAGATTTTTTGGAAACCATGTTGGAAATGTTTTTTTTTTCACTTCACAACTATGTGCTCATTTGCCTTGGTCCATCAAATGAAATCCCATTAAATATATATATAACTTTGTATTTGTAGTGTAATGTGTTATTGTAGAAAAGCTAAAAGTGCATGAAACCTTTTGCAAGGCATTGTACAGTTATAGATAACTGTAAAGCTCCTGCCAGATGCCTTATTTCCCTTTTTGAAAAGGCTGCAGGACTGAAAACCTGAGCTTACTTAGGTTTTCTGGCTCATCTGTTTCGGTTTTTTTCCAGTCCAAATCAGTGTGTACCACAGATAAGCATGATTATTTGACATTATAGCTAATCTCTGAGCCAGGCAGCTTCAGGTGCAATGTCAAGCGAGGGGCATTAACTGTGTTTTTTGGGAATTTTATGTCCTTGAATAATCCCAGTTGAGGTTTATGTTTCTGCTAACAGGTCATCACTTGTAAATAATATCCTACCTTTAAAAGAATTAATGAGGTGAAACTGTGAGGACCATTCTGAGAATGAACAGGAATGGAAATATAAATTGTCTCATGATGTTCTGTATCTGTGTAAATCCAGGCAGCCGCACCCTTTCCCTATGCACACTTCTGCCTCCTTCTTCGCATGTACTTTGTGTGTGCCCCAGTAACCTTTTCCACAACTAACCCATTAGATTCTTCCTTGCAAAATTAGGAGTAACCACATGTTCTATTCGCTTTATAATTCAAAATCTGGGGACAGAACATGCTGTGCTAAAAACCCAAAAATGACAAAGCTTTCAAATATTCGCCAGTTCATCTGCTTGTGGTTCACTCTGGTGAAGTCAAACTTTGTTATGGTGGTTTCTTCCTTCTTCCCTTCACACGCGCACACACACACACACACACACACACACACACACACACACACACACACACACACACACACACACACACACACACAAACCCTCTTCCTGTTCTCTTGGTTCATTGCACTGAGGGCATTGCAAAGGTATTCATACCTCCTGAACCTTTTTCCCACTTTGTATCTTACAAACCACAAACTACAGTGCATTTTTACCAGGATTTTATCCGACAGATCAATACAAAACAACACAATATCTGTAAAGGAAATGGAAGAGGATAAATAGTTTCTAAAAAAATACCAGTTAAAATTCTGAAAAATATTGCATGCATTTTGCATTGAGCCAACTCTAAATAAAATCCAGCGCCAGCAACTGCCATCCACCTGTGTGTAATTCAATCTCAGTACATCAGCCTTAACACACCTCCCCCATGCTAAGGCAAGGTAGTGGCAGCATCATGCTGCGCAGATGCTTCAGTTCAGCTGGGAGAGGATTTGATAGGAATACTTAGAGGCTGCAAAGCCAATGAGACAGGAGTGGGGGTTCACCTTCCAGCAGGAATGTGCAATCTTTGTACACTTAAGGCTGGGTTATCACAAAACAATTCTTGATGCATTAAATAAACACTGTTTATCCAAGTTACAAAGTGCACCGCTTACAAACAAGATTACCTTTAATATTGTTCAATGTGTTACCCCTTTACTACTGAACAGAGGAGTAATGGGGTTATTAGTAAGTTGCTAACGTTTAAGTGGATAACATTAGCTTTTGCTTTCTGACATATCTAGCATGTCTCTGTAGTGGACCAAGAAGTATTACTGACCTTTTAAATTCCACATAAGCATCAGTGTTAGGCCTTTAAGATACTTTGCAAGTTTGCAGCCTTATTCTGCTTCATGGGTAAAACACTTCCGTTTGTGTTTGTCTTTTTGACTGAAGAGCACCGCAAAGGCTCTTCTCCAGATCCACTTGCTATGTAATGTTTAAACTTCCAGCGCCAGCTCACTGCTATGATCGTCTGCCATCAATGCTTAATGCTCATGTGTGTCTGCAGCGCTGCCTTGCAAAATGGTGCGACAACTTAAGGCGATGACAATGACTCTTTCTTTAAAGATTATTTTTTTTTTTTACTGAACAGTAATTTTACAGGAAAGATGCCTAAAGAGAAAGGTCAAAGGACATTCATGTGGAGGACTATAGCTTCTGCACCTAGTGTGCCTGCTCTACCAACTGAGCCATGCAGTTTTGTTTTTTAGATTTTGATCAAAACGAGCATCTTAAAAAATATATATTTTTAGTATTGACTATATTAAAATATTGCTTCGACAAACCCAATTTGAAAATGACCAGTTAAGGTGTTTTTTCACTGCTAAAATTTGTAGCATTTTTGGATTTGACTCCAATTTTGGACACCTCCGCTTTAGATCAAAGTACAGGCATGTGTTGGAAAACCGACTTAGAATCCAGGGCAGAACCTGAAACTTGCTGGTCACGGACCAGCTCCACCCAAACTGACTGAGCTGCGGCTATTTTACGATTGTAGCAAAAGGTGGCTCCACAAAGTACTCACTTAAGGGCGCTAAATACCAAAAGGTCTGTGTGTGTTGACCGCACAAAAATTCCCCCAAAATACTTTAAAAATAACACGGCAAAATGTTAAGGAGTTCAATGAGTGTGAATACTTTTATGTTATCCAGTATATTCGAGCTCAATTATGTAATTTAGCATCCATGCGCATGTTTTAAGTAACCATGGCAACGGAACAACATATCGGGGAACCGCAGAACCGCAGCAAGGCCGCGGGCGCAGCCACGGTAGTGCCAAAAACTAATCCATGCCAGAGGTGACATGAACGATGGAAGAGCGAAGCAGGCGGAGATGACACGGCGCACACATGTAAAGGAAAAAAAAAAAAAAAACACACACAAGGCAAACCAACATATCCGTCTCCCTTTCTCTCCTCCTGCTCCTCGCCTTCCTTTAAAACCACAAGCGCACACAGTGGATATCCTCCCATTCTTCTTGGCTGGAGCCTCCCATGGCAGTGGCAGCAGGAATCCATTCTCCACGGATGCTGGGACAGCTGTGCTGATACTGAATGGGACACAGTGGGCTCTGCCTCTCTATCTCTCTGCATGCGGCTCCAGATAAAAAACTACATGCTACTTAATTCAAATCTATATTGCCTGCTGCCAACATGCACCCAGCTCATCCCATCTTTGTCTCTGCCACCATGGAGAGCTCCCAATGTCTTTCCAAAAAAAAAAAAAAAAAAACATCTAAAAGCTGTAAACATCCTACTGCTGACACATGGTGGCCTGCAGTCACCAGCTGACAATAAACAGAGAGAATTTATGACTGACAAAGACGCTAATTACAAAAACCTTCATAGGTCTTTCAGTCACATGTTCAATGCAGAGAATTCACAACATGCTACCAATTCAGAAGCTGCTAACACAAAAAAAACACACCCATTTTCGAAGCAGTGGAGCACAAAGGCACAAAAAGTAGCTTTAAATGGGGCCAAATCTAAGAGTTTAGCAGGTTTAACGGCCTTTGTTTTAATGCCTGCTGGGTCGTTTTAGATTGATGTGAGGCATCCTGACCTCTCAGCATCCCCAGAAGAGGGGAAAAGAATACTCCAGAGCCTGGGTTCACATGCATGTGCTCAGCTTAGCTAAAAGAAAGCACAATAGATCAGACCTGCATGTCAACAGAATGTCCGGTAAGTCCATTCCCTTGGAAATGCCAGAAGCAAAAAGCTTTACTGGCCACAGCGTCAGTTTCTCCAGCTCAGATATTCACACGAATTAATGTCGTTTAGAGGTTTGGCAGCTCAAAGTACGACTGCATGTGTCGAGTCATGGCTGGTAATCCAACTACCCCAGAACCTGCAGGGATTTGATCATTTAATATGCCTATCTGGGAGATTTGATATGAGCAATAAGACATTCTGAGCTTACAGTTAAAACCTGAAAGGCAATCACTGCTCACAGCCTCAAATGACATGTCTGCGCATTTAGGCAAATACACGGTTTTTAAAATGCTTAACATGGTGAGTCTGAGGTTATGCATGCTTTTCCTTTAAGCCATGCTGTATGTTTAGGGTCCTTCTCAAAGGTGACCCTCCACCCTGCTAACAAATCTTTTTTTTATCCTATAAATATATTTTTTCTCCACGTTGCACACATTAACTCCGACCACTCCCTGATTTAAAGAAAAGCATCCCCGTACTATGTTGCTGCCACCGCCATGTTTCAGAATAGGGAATTGTGTGCCTACCTTTAATGTTTAGCGTTAGCTGTGTTTATGTTGAGGATTAGGTGACATTTCAAGGCAACTGGCTAAACTATTTTATTTTCTGGTATCAGAGTAAAGGGGGCAGAGTACTAATGCGCGTCACACTTTTCGGATTTCGCCCCTTTCCTGCCCCGGTTGAATAAAAGCATGTCCACCATGTTTTCCTGTGGACGTCATGTGTTTGGGGTGACATGGGATGTGATGCAGTCGTTTCTGCGACTGTTTTGTACGCAGACCAGAGAATTTAGTTTTGGGCTCATCTGGCCAGAGGACCCTCCTCCTTGAAGGGTACCCCTGTTTTGTACCTTGAAACTTGTGCTCTGCATTTAACCCACCCCTTTTTTAGGGTATATTATATATATATATATATATATATATATATATATATATATATATATATATATATATATATATATATATATTGAATCCGATCTCTGCAGAAAAATAAACTAACCCGTGTCTTCCGACTCTACGCACTGCTTTGATGTTTTCATTCAATGCGCTGCACCCTAATGGCACGAGATAACCATGAGCGGGTGAGGTAAGGCGTCTGTATCTAAAACATTCCCTCACAGAATGGTATAGCTGTATAAAGTAAGCCCTAAAACAGCAGAGGTTCCAGCTGAAAGGAGAGGCCAAAAAGTCACTGAGGGGAAGGTTTAAGCGGGGAGACAACCGAAAGGGAAAAAACGGGGCCTCTAAATTTTCCGACTTAAAGGATCAGTCCAAGAATAAGCTCAGCCAATAAAAGACAGAGAAAGGGAAAGTGAGCTGCAAATCATAGTTTAATATGGTTAAAATTTTACAAGGCATGCAGAGCCATATTTGTGTTGTTTCAATGTGTTTTTAGTGCTTTTGTTTCTCTCTGCACATCGGAGCCGTGGCACGGCTGCTTTTGCACTATGTTCCCTGCTCAAGCTGAAATATATATATTGATTCATAAAAACAGAGATTGGCTTTGTGCACATGAAGGAGGAAAAAAAAATCTTGCACCGATACAATCGCATTTCCAGCAGCAATTTTGCAGGAAAACAAGAACTTAAGATGGAATATAAGTACAAAAATATGGATATATGAAAATAAAATGAAGACACAAACACCTGATGTTGAATAAAGAGTGACTCAACAGGACTTACCACTAAGGCATTGTTTAGAAGGTGAGTGGGGTAATACTTTAGTGTTGAGAGGGTGTTAAGAGGCGAGGAGAGCAGGGGTCAGCGTCCAGGCAGGCAGAGAGGTGGGGGGGTGAGGGGTAGGGGCAGAGGGAAGGAATAAGTTAAAATGTCGCAGCAGTGAAAACAGACTCAGATGACAACATTAGCGTTGACCACATGAAGGAATGCGACAACACAGGAAGAGCGGTGGGTATATATACATCTAAAAAAAAGTATGGACCAATAATGCAAAAGTAAAAAAAAAAATAACTTTGAGAACCAAATTGGATAAAAAGGTTAAATAACAGCGGAAGATCGAAGCTGTCTGGCCGAACTTTGCTACACACTCTAAAAACGCCTGTACTGATTTACAGATCGTTTCTCACGTTTATTCAGGAGACCAATTCTTACTGTGGCTGTCTGTTGGTTAGCTGAAACAAATTGACTTTCTCTTCATCTCGACTTTGCTAAAATAGAAATAAAAAAAAAAACAAAAAAAAAAAAAAACAAAGATAGCTATTCAGAATTAATTTCAGTCAGGACAATACGCGGACAGCCATGACTTGGAAAACAGAAGAGAGTCGCCGTCACTCCTTTTCTTAGGTAACACTGTTCAGAAGCTAAAATTAGCAACAACTTATGAGAGTTATAGTGTCTGTCGGTAAAATAAACAGCCTACAGCAGCCTTGTTCCTAAAGTAGACAACCTGGCTGACAAACCAGCTCCTGCTCACTAGAATCTCAGTTTGAAGAGGAATACAGCACGATACTCCCAGAATAAGCCCTTTCGCTTTAGACCATTAGTTGTATTTATTTCACAGTTTGCTCAGGACTTCTACGACACTGACCTTAAATTTCATCTTAATACCTGAGACAGAGTTATGTCAGAACCCAGATCTTCAGAACCTCTCTACATCAAGCACACATCATGTCATGAAATCTCTCTTTCTATAAACAGTCACTGAGAACTTTTTGTCACTATCTCTATGTCTATCAAAATCATAATTTTTACAAGGAATTCTTTAATTGTACAATTGTAGTTTTAGTACCAATAAGCTAGCAACATCTGCTACTATTTAAGCAGCAAAGCTAACAGTGCTGCAGCTTCTGTGTGCATCATATGATATAACAATGCTTGCTTTTCAATTATTTTACATCTTAATACGATGCTACCATGAAACTTCCTGAGATGTAACATACAGTCAGAATCCCTACTGGCTCCTGCCTTCATATGTTTGTTACTGTACATTTTGTAAGTGATGCTTTGTAAATTGCTCGGTCCTGACTACTTCAGTGCTGTACAACAGAGCATTACTGTAAATAAGGGAGCACACAGACCCCTCGTGCCTTCATGACGTGTCGTCAAGAGCCATCTAATATCATTTCCTAATTGCCGAGGCTGCAGTCAGTTTAAACGGTTTTTAAAAGCCTACATTGGAGCTTTTAACTATTTCTGAAATGGACAATAGGGTCATCTGTCATCTGCAGAAATCTGTGATAGGATTTCTATATGATTGTGGGTTTTTTTCTGATTGAAAAGTTACGTACATGATAAAAAACTAAATTCAACTTTCTTTTTTCTAGACAAATTATGAAAGGCTCCCATGTCCGGTCGGTGACATTTGTGAAGGTTCTGTGAAACATGTGTGCTAGATTAGTGCTTATGGGAATCTGCTGCCAATTAATTTTAATTAAGGGGAATTTATGTTGCCTGAAAAGGCTTTTGTTTGGCTGTGGCAAGTTTGAAATCAGATAAAGTCATCTTGATTAAAAGGCCTATTTGGAGCAGACCGAGACGCTTAAGCAAAAGGCATATTTTAACATAAACAACCCCAGAGCAAATCATAATCCACAATAAAAGCTGACACGAAGGGCCCAAGGAAGCTTCTATTTTCCTTTCCACTGCCATCTAAGTTTCACCCCTTTGGACTTCTAGAGTCAGCACATTAAGCGGCCTTTTAACAGCTTCGTCATAAAGAGAGGAATTAAAGTGGAAACAACCAGAAAGAGGACGAACATCATGATCGCTGCGCTGCAAATGTTCCCAAATGAAAACCAGACGGGACTTGACCCCGCATGAGAGGAGCCGAGGAGCAGCATCCGCTCAGCCGAGCCATGGCAGGCGCAGCGACGGGAGGAAAACTCCTTTTTTAATAAAGCCACCGTAAAAGGCAGGAATGAATTACAGCATCAAACGGAGGGCCCTGGCAGACCACTGTCAGGCGAAGCCAACTGGGGATAAACAAGTCCGTGTCGCTGGAAGAAGACCTGCAGCAGCTGCAGAACACGAGAAGGCCACCGTAAAAGCAAACGTATCTTTCAGATCTGGAGGGGAAAGTTTGGGGGTTTGGATTTACACTAAGAAAACGAACTGTAAGAATTTTCACTAAAACAATCCGTACAAGCATTTCCATACGCTATCTTATCTGGGCAGACTGTAATCAAGGATTTAATCAACTTCCTTAAAATACAATTAGTTAGAAAGAGCATTTAACTTATTTGCTAAAAAGAAAGCAAAAATAAGAGTTGGCTTGTGATTAAGGTATAAGACAGTATTGAACTTGTAATCAACTCAAATCTAATAAGGTGTCAGCAGGTATACCGTTTCCCTAACAACCGCAGGTTAGATGTGCAATGGCTTCCTCCAGGTTAAAGCAAGATTGACTTTAACATTAATGCCATTGGAAACGTGTTTAAGCTGGAAAAAAGTCCTCGAACAGAGAAACATTCTCTCAAGTGCAGGGACATGTCTTAACTTTTCTGGAGTTCATTCATTACACAACCGAAACATAAACTGATCTCCCTTTCATGGATAGAAACTGCACACCACCAATGAGAATCGCTCACCGTTTACTAAACCGACCTGCTAAATTAAATCTGAATTAAAATGTCACAACCAATATTTAACGTTACCATACAAAACTAATATGCATTATATATATATATATATATATATATACATACATACATACATACATACATACATACATACATACATACATACATACATACATACATATATATATATATATATATATATATATATATATATATATATATATATATATATATATATATATATATATATATCTATAGCTAATATTTAATACTCTCCAAAATTGCTTCCTTGAGTGTAGTGTTGTGGAAAATTAGGACAACAATGAGAGATTAGGAAGCTAAGACTGAAAGGTTAACTAAAAAATTTTCCACAGTTGCTCTGCCTCCCTCTGACTATTCCTGCTAAACAATTAAGCTAAACAATACTAATAATAAAAAAAGCTTTAGAGATAAATCAGACACTTTTGTTTAAGAAAAAGCCCGCTATAGTGCTATTACCCATGGATATGAGAGGAGATACTAAAGAAAGAAAGGAAAACATGAATATTTTGGCATTTGTTGCAACTTGGAGACATTTTAGTATTAGAAATAACAGAGAAAAAGCCAAAAGCGGAAACATTCACCAAAAATAAAAAATGAAAAAAATGAAACATACTCTTAATTTGACTGTTTCTTTCGGACTGAAAATATTACTGTGGAATAAAAAATGTTACGTATGGAAAATGAGGGCCATTTGAAGCAGGTGAGCAGGAAATATTAGATAAAGATGCTAAAATGTCCCATAAATACATTTACAGTGGAAAATATATATATGTGAAAAAATACCAAATTTAAAAAGTACATTCCAGTCTCTAATATGACGTCAAACGTGCCTCGCTATAGCTGTGGTGTAACTGCAAGTGTGCACGTGTTGCATTCAAGTGCAAGCACTTGGAAAACTGCGCACTGGAATAGAATAATAATAATAATAAATAATAATAATAATAAAACAACCGCAAGGAACCGTTTATTGTTACTCGTTCCTCACTCTCCCGACTAACATCTCAGTCCCAGAAGAGAGTGGCCCGAGCACGGTGCCCGGTGAGCCGGGCCGGGCCGGGCCGGGTCGGGTCGGGCGGTGTGCGCCCTGGCCGCTCCCCCGCACTCACACTCCTCTAGAGTCGCCTCGACAACTGGGAGAATTATGAACTCAACAGTCCGCATTTTATTTACGTTCTTTGCGTTATTTCTTTCCGTATTCGGACTCGTCTCCTTCACCTATTAACGTGTACATAATTTTGAAACATACACACTTTGGACGAAGCGCCATTTTCTTCTTAAAACCAAAAAAAAAAAAAAAAAAAGAAGCTCTGCGGGCGCGCTGCGGGCGCGCACGCAAGTTTCCTGCGGCTCGGAGGCGCGACGGAGCCGGGACGGAGAGCCGAGGCGAAGTTTCGGAGTGAGTCAGACAACAGAAACAAGCTCTGACAAAACTAACAGACGTGTGGAAAATCATAGGCAGCGGCAGCGCATTTAAACACAAACAGACGCGCACACACACACATACACACGCAGGGAGAGAGAGAGGGGCAGAGAGGAGCGCAGAGTAGATCCCCAAACAATGAAATAAGAGAAGTCAGTTTACCTGTGTCAAGCAGTACGGAGAGTACATGGTTATTTTTAGCGGGGAGGATTGGAGAGCTTATTTAGGTTGGATGGAAGCTCGGTATATAGTGCTGCATGGCAGTCTCTCGCCGTCCTGTTTCTCTCTTACTCCATGCTGCTGCTGCTGCTGCAGCTTACAGTAACCCCGCCTAGAAAGTGAAAGCTTGCACAAACTTTTCAGGGAAAAAACTTTGTCTCCCTCCCCTCTGCTCTCCTCTCCGTTTCTGCAGGACTTTAACCGCTCTCCTTTGAATTCTCCCGAAAGGTTTTTACCAAACGCGCACTCGCGGGTTTTGCAGCGTAAAAAAACAAAAAACAAAACAACAACAGTATATGAATCAGAGTGTAGATCAGCTTTGTTATTAAAATCATTTCTGTTATTAAGCTGCGGGCGGGATCCGACCCACCGAGTGTTGCCCTTCACTGCAGCGTCTCTCTTAAAGCTATGCCACGCTTTAGTTGCGTTCACTGACCCGTGCCTACTGTGTTGCCTTCACGAAAATTGCGATCACGGAGTAAACGAGTCGCTCTGCTCTTCTTTAGTTACACTTTGAGGTGGGAACAGAGCCGACCTTAAGTGGTACAGGGCCCAAGGCGGATTTAGCCCCCCCCCCCCCCCGCTGCCCCCTTCGTCCTTCCAGTTAAAGGGATAGTTCTTATCTCACTTGCATTAGAGAGCTGTCATATTCCACTGAGTTTGCAGAGAAACGAAGTAAACCCTGTGTGTGCAGCTAGTGACCTCTTCAATGATCAAACCAAAAATTTCCTTATCCGTCGGAGCCCCAGGTCTGCACACCTCTTCACCGATTCTAAACCATATTTTTTTATGTAGCCTACACATTGCCATTTCATCCCTTTCCCCTCGAAAGCAAGACATTTCATCCCCATTCTCTTAAGCCACTGCATGAACAGTTCATATTTAGTTTTAGTGATATACTGTCACTCATTATGAAGATTAACAGCAAAATGCTCAAATCTCTCTCTGTCCAACTGTATGTTATCATCTAAAACCTTGTTAAAAGTTATTTGGGTTCTGATTCCAACTGACGTACTACAACCTATGATCAAATCAGAATTACTATCTGCTACCTCCTGCTGGTAGGCATTACTATTTGGAATCAGATAACTACACACCCTTACAGTAGAGTATAAGTAGAACATGGAAAGTTAGTTTAATACACCAGATGTGAGAACAACAGCTGACAGATTAAAGTAGAAAATGTCAGATGATCAGTACAAAGCCTCCCGCCATAGGCTGCACCGTTTTATAGTTCAAGAAGTTGGGTCAATGTGAATAATATTTTGTCTTAACAGAAACAGCTCTGAAAATGAGCAAATGAAGTGCAAATTGTTTTATTTAACTGTAAGTTTAGGGTGAAAATGTTGCCACAAGCTTTCATCGTTGGAAACAAATGTCTGTTCTACACACACAACAATTTTACTTACGACCTGAGTCACTTCCGCCTTTGTTTTTGACACCAACCGGCACTGGCACCAGAATAAGAGCAGTGGGTTTGGATTTCCACCCAGATTAATTGGCTTATGCATTGTTGACCTCACGTTTTTCAGTGGGCTAGTCCAGGTGGTCGTAAAATGCCCAAACTAGACGAACATACCAACCAGACCAAGTTTGGAATGGGCCAATTTCCCACTCTGGTCAATTCTGACTAGTGATCGATGAGTCAAATACTAAGAAATTCAAACTATGTATATGTATTTTTGATGCACTTTCTTTTTTTGCGTTTTGAAGAAATCGAGAAAAAAAAAAAAAGGTTCAGGAAATACACTTTGAGAGGGATAGCCTTTCTGTTGGATTTAAAAATACTACTTTTGTACTTTGGTACACGTTTTCTCTTTTCTGTCTTGTGGTCCTTGGAATAAAAAAATGGAAATTGGAATCGGCATTTTAAAACTTGGCAATTGGTATTGAGTGGAAAAAGCCTGATTGGTGCGTCTCTATTTACAGCCAGCGCATTTTTCAACCCGTTACGTTTCAAGTGTTCTTGGGGGCCCCCCCCTGCTCACGTAGATAGGTGCACCATAAAGCACTCCTGCCTTGGGCCTGCTATGGGTGGGTGGGAAAGAGTTTAAAGCTTGCATAATGAGACTGGTACAAACCTCCTGCGCGTGTTGAGGCCTCTAATTAGATCGGCAAAATGACTTTGTTAACGCTTGTTGTGGTCACGGCCAGGTTAGAGTGTCCAGCTTCTAAAATATTCAGCTTCAGATGTGAGGGCTCCTCTCAAGCCCCACGTTTACATTGGATTAGCCACTCGAATTCATTTGCAGGCATCTGAATCAATGCATCTCCTCATCGCGGCTCCAAGGTTAGGCCTATTTGTTTGCTGAACCCTGTTTGACCCAGTCTGGGAGCTCAGAAACCAGTAGGGCAAGTCCAAGCCAAACAGTGACTGCAGCATTCACTGAAGAAGAAAACTAGCGCGCGGCGAGGACAGACATATAATCACAGCCTCTGAGCTGTATCAGAACATTATACGCTGAGATGTGTGAGGGGACTAACACACAGATGTTTGAAACAATTTTTTTTTTTTTTTTTTTTTTTTTTTACGGTTACGTTTCTATTGTGGTGCATTTGGGAATTAAGGCAGAAGCAGAGAACGATAGGGAAAAAAAAAAAATAGCTGAGATTTGCCGGTCTGACATTGGACTCCCGCAGATTTACAAGGGCCTACCGCTTGTGCATTTCCACCGCAAGCCTCCGCAGGCGAAACAAAGAGACGTGGGGCTCTGTGTGGCCAATTACTGCTCAAGGCCGGAGACGCGAGCCAGAAACAGTCGCGGGCGGAGAAGGAGGCAGGAGGGGAACGCATCGCCACGAAAACCCTAACCTCCTGTCCTCACCGGTAAGTTTGTAACGCCGGCATTCCTCCCCATGAACGTGATACGCTGCTGAGATGAAAAGCACATGCACCGACACACCCAGAACCCCTTCTCTTGGTGTGCTTTCATGCAGGTGCGCTGACTAAGTAACAACTCCCAGCAACTTTTCCGGGTTTTTTTCCCATGTTTTTCAGTTAACTTTCGCAGTCGGTCACCCGAAGCGCACAGAGGGGAGAAGGTTCCAGCGTGTCCTCGCAGCCCTCCTCTTCTTGCATGCAACACGCGCAACAACACCCCTCTTCTGCGGCTCCTTAAACGAGCCACACATTTAGTGGTCGGTGTGAGTAAATCTCTCATTAAGTAACACATGGTAGAGCCATATGCTTTGGTTGGTGGGTCTGCCGCGGCTCTGCTTTTTCACACGCTTGGAATATACATATTTACCACTGCTCCAGAGCAGCCAGCTCAGCAACGGCTTCACCCAGCAGCTTGGTGCTGCTGTAGGGGGACGTCACATCTGAAGCTTTTATTTATTCATCTAAAGGATCGGAAGCACACATCCTCTTCATACATTGCCTTCCGAAAGCATCCCTACCCCGGAACGTTTTCAATATTTTCTCCCGTCGCAACCGCAAACTGCGATGTGTTCGCGACGGACCAACCCAAAAGCAACGCTCAACTGTAAACTGCAAGGAAAAGATGTGCTTTTTTATTTTCAAATCAAAATCAGAAAAATGCGGTAAACACTTTTTTTTCCCCCAGCCCCTTTTTAGTCTCATACCCCTAGAAAGACCCTACCCAAAACGACTGTCCTCCGATGTCCCCTTGCCTGTTAGTAGGCTCTACCTGTGTGTAAGTGTAGCTTAGTGTAAATACAGCTAACTCTGCAAAGAGCGAGCCGCGTGGTGAAGCACGGCGGTGGCAGCATAATGCTGAGCGGTCGCTTTTCCTCAGCAGGGCCAGGGGAGTTGGTCTGAGTTATTGAGAGGATGAAGGACTTGGAAGGCAGCCGGTTGCACAGGATTTTATTTAGGGGTATCAAAATAGAAGGGACATAAAATTAATTTCCTGAAGCACCCCCCCTACACACGCACACACGCGTGCCATCCGCTTTCTTGCTTTATCGCATAAAATTCGAATAAAATACACTTCAGTTTTGTGATTCCAACGTGACAAAGTGTGAAAACGTTCAAGAGGTCTGAATCTGAATTTTGGCAAAGCTCTGTATTAAAAAAGAAGCTTTGGTGTGCAAAACAGGTTATTCAAGGTAGCCAAGGCAGCCAACCGCACATTTGCATAAACTGCTCTTCCACAAACAGTATCGCGCCGCTGACACCACACCTGTGTGTCAGGTGTGGAAGGAGACGGGATAACAGCAGCGAGCGGAGATAAGGAAAAGTGCGGTTGGCTTGTTTGCCTGAGCAGATGTGAGCTCCGGCAGCCCATTGTTTACATACGGAGCTCGTGCACGGCTCTGCTTAAAGTGCTGGTTCTCAACTGAAGGGGAATCCCCTGCTAAGAACTTTTAAATTAAGTTTCCCCACACAGCCGGAGCCTTTAAAATCCCTGGGTTTAACTAAAAGAAAGGAAGGGAACTGTAAAGGAGAACATTTCTTTTTTTCATCAATGCAAATCATTTTGTCATTTCCATCAGAGCTTTTCTTCTGTCTTGATGCAAACGCATGTCGAATTTGAATCTTGAAACTAAAGCTTTTATTTGATGGTGTCAAAATCTGCTGGAAATTTAAGTTAGTTGAATGCCTAGGGTTAGTAACAGTTGCACATTTATTTAATTTATAATATCAAGTTGTACGGGTGCAATGGAGATGAACTAATTGATCTTTTTTAAAATCTCTTCGTTTTTGCTTTACCATCATTCTCTTGTGTGTTACATTTATATTTTTACTCCTCTTATTGCTTGTTTTATGGTAAGGCACCTAGTGCTTTTTTTTACTTCACAGGTGCTTAGTTACTTACTTAAATCATAAGAGCAGATTTACATATTGTGTGTGCGTGTGTGGGGGGGGGGGCTTCTATATGTTTTTGTGTTTTCCATTTCTTACGGTTGTAATGATGCATTCAGTTCATGAGGAAAATTTATGATATTAGGTTTAAGATGTTGAAAAACATTTTCAGGAGAATTCGGATTCCCTTTCCTTGGTGTATTTTTAGAATTACGGTACCTGCTTCACACAGGACAATCATTAGTGGCGGAAACTGATGTAATCCTAAAATAATCCTCAGCTTCTTTGTAAACAGGCATCCAGTGAAAACGTGACAACTGTTCAAAGACAGATGAAATAGGGCTGGAATAAACCACTGATGTTTTCGTGGTTTGGAATATGTAAGACCTGTAGGACTCTCCTTTGGTTTTGGTCCTTGTTGGACGAGCTGCTAGCCTCAGACTCCAGAACCAGCTAATCTGGATCTGTACTAAACAAAAACGCCACGAGAGGTATTCTCAATGGGAAAGGCGATAAATGCTTTCAACTTTTTAGCAGAACCTCACTTCAAAAATCCTGAACTATCTCTTTAACAATCGAATGTTACCAATGTATCACCGGTCTCTTCTCAGGTACACTTTCAATACGAAAAATAAACTGGGAGCGAGGCACAAAAGACAGGCAGCGGAGGGGACCGTGCACATGGAAACCACACTATGACAGCACGGGTAGACCCCCTCCTGGGGAGGACACTGACCATGCAGATTGCCCTGAATTTGCGCTGCAACCCAGATTCTCTGTGAGACTTGAGCTTTGGTCTTAATGCAGGGAAACAACGCGAGCTCAGCCTAAGCTACAGTGTCTCTGATCACGACAAATCCACAAGCAGAATTCTGTTTTTTTTTGTTTGTTTTTTTACAGAAACCACTTTCTGTCTTAAAAGTTTTAATTCCTTTCACATAGCATGCCATGCTGCACAACGCTGTAAATTTTGCTCCCATAGGGGCATGGAAGCCTAGGCAAAATTGCAAAGGCCCCTACTTTTTTCCTTTCTCCTACGCGTGTGTGTGGAAATAATAATGGTAATGGTTTGCAGATGAGTGGAGGGAGCTGTGAATGACATTATGATTGTGGTGCAATTACCAAGAGCTCCAAAACAGACGGGCAGAGTTGGGGAGTAATGACTTGAACACGTTCAATACTAGAGGTGTAACGAAACATCCAGCTCACGAGATGAGATGATACGTGACATTAGGTTCACAAGTAACCAAGGTTTTAGCTAAATTGGTAGGGAAAATTGAGGATTCCAGTTTATTTATTTTTTGCTACTCAAATAGAGTGTAGAGGCTTCTCAAACCACATTGGTATTAAGTGCAGAATATTTCAGTCCTGGTTTAACGGTTCCATATATTGTGGTTTTCATGCTTGTCTAATGCTATGATGGTCCTAATGCAAAAAGAGAAAAACACAGGAGATGCTCATCTTTTGTTTTCACAAGTAAAATAAAGGTTCCATTCAAAACTGGGTTTTAAAGATCCTCAGTTGAGCGCCGAAATTTTATCCAACTCGGGTTGGATCAGTCAAAGCATCAAAATTCAAACGAAAGATAATTAAATGCGGTCCGGATTACAAAAAATAAAGACGCAAGCTACACTACTAGATCCATTTTTCCTCCGTTTAAAAAAAAAATATGCATCTACCCTGTCCAACTCATTCATGTCAAAATGGTAAAACACATATATGAGTCAGCAGGTGCTGACAATGTTAGTATAAACGACATCAAAATTCAAAAGAAGAGGATCCTGAGTGTGTCAAGCTGTGCTAGGCTAAACGTTTTCACAAAACTGTTGTAGTTCGCATTTTTCTGATGCCTTTTTAGCATTTCATAGCAGTCTTTACCTTCCTTAGCTCACATTTGAGGTGTAGTAAAAACTGTCATGACAAAGTGAGACCAATTAGGGGAACGACAGTACAAAAATGGCTCCATTATTGCTGCGATTTTGAGAAAAAAAATTGTTGAAAACTTAAGTGTTGTTAGCTGCTAAAGGTTTCATCATTAATTATTCATAACTTGTCTTTCAAGGTTGATTTAGATAAAAGGTTTTCTTTTTTATCTGCTAGCCAAAATGCTACCAAATAAACTCGTCAGAAGTGGTTAGGACGTCTTCGATGATAACTTAAATTGAGAGAGTGACTCTCAAATTATTTTCAGAGATAACTACTTCCTTTTGTAATTCAGAATAAGAGCCTAAACTTAAACACAGCAGTTCCAGCTTCAGTTACCTGAGGCCTATAATAATAGCTTGAAGTATAACAGCAATTAAATAGTACTTTGAGAGACCAACAGGAAATATCCTAAGGTTCTAATATCCTGGGATCTCGTGTCATGAAATCTCGTTACACCCCTAATGAATACCAAAACAAACATCCACACACAAATGCAAAAGTGATAATGGTAATAATACCACAAAGAATGTTAATGGTAATAGTAACAATAGATGCATACCCTGTATGAATCTGACACTACATAGCACTCAGGCATCCCAGGAGCTCTGGAGGGTTCTTCGTTCAACAGAAAGGACTCCGTTGCCTGAAATGTAACACAAAAGTCATTCATTCTTTCATGGTGACAAAGCATTTCAAATTAAGCAACTTAAAAAGACACATTAAAGCTGCTTTCAAAGCTGCAGAATCAGATTTAGTAAAATCCTCCTCATCCTTCTTGACCTATATAAACCCCCCACCCCCAACACCCCTCTCCTTTCTCCAAGTCCCACCAGCAGACACTCCTTTAATCTTTGCATTCCAGACATGTTCACTTGCACACGGAGTGTGCGCTGCCCGGCTGTGCCCACGTGCAGTGCCGGCCCAAGGCCTCGCCCCGTCAGCCGCCGACTCTTATAATGGAGAGAAAAGATTTCAGCGGTGGCACCCTCGCGTAATGCTCAGACACAATAGCATTTCCTGTCCCCAGCTATTTCACCTGCATGGTCACTTTTCTGTCAGCGTGTACTGATTCAGCACAAATCATTCACACACACACACACACAGTCCTACATTACACACATTCAGCAGACAGACATACATAGTCCTTTGCAAAAACGATTCACACCCTTTAACGTTTTTTTTTTTTACATTACAACAATAAATATGAATAGATTTGATTTAGATGTTATGTGCCAGAAACAACACCACACAGCACAACATAGTGAAGGGAAAAGAAAAAAAGATACATGGTTCCCTGAATGTTTTACAATTAGAAATCTGAAATGAGTGGAATTCACTGATATTCAGCTCCCCTTACTCTGATATTCTTAAATATAATCAACCAATTACCTTCCGAGGTCAGCTGGTAAATAGACTCCACCTGTGTGTAATAATCTCAGTGTCCACCTATTCTATGAAGACCTCAGAGAATTATCGCAGAATATCAGTGAACAAATGCCATCATGTGGACCAAGGAACACAGCCGACAGGTAAGGGATGAAGACTGGCCCTGTCAAAGTCCAGACCTAAATCCGGATTGAGAATTTGTGGGACGACTTGAAAACTCGCAAGGAACACGTTGATGTTAATGGTTGTGACGTGACCAAATCTGAGAAACTTTTATGGACAGATTTTTTTTTTGCAGGGCACAGTAGGCAGACCAGACATCTGCCACCATCCCCACACACAGGCCACACTACGGCCTCTGTGTTGCATAGCTAAAGGTTTTTACCCAGTGTTTGTTTCTATTCAGCACAGTTCATTTGTATGCTATGGGATGCACCAGCAGAGGCTCTGAATGAGCAACCAGGGCAGTTCTGAAGTCAACTGAAGCAGCCAGGCCAGGCAACGTGGAAGGGAGGGAACCTAAAACATTGAATCTGGGTCAGGGTGGGAGTTCTGCCTGGCTCATAGGTATTAGTTTTGCATCTAAACTGGTACAAAGTGGGGTGTTTTTTTTTTTTTCTGAGTAAATTTAACAGTCTTGGAATCGAGTAAACCTGTTAAGCTGAGGCTAAAATCTGCAGGGAAACGAAAATAACTTCTTGAGCTGGAGGTGAGAAACTTTACTCGCAAATGTGCTCTGAAACCTACCGGAAAGAGGAGAACAGGGGAAGTAATCCTGTTTTCCAGAACTTTCCGAACATACCTTAAGCTGGAACAAACGTGCACCCAGAACAGGAACAAACTTTGCTCGTAGCCAGCAAGAAAAACGCAAACTTATTGAAACTGGCATGTGTGATAAACAATTCGGAGGGAACTCAAACAGACATTAGCTTGCTTAAGCATTAACATATGCACACAAATGCGCTCTTGCGCGGGGTGACATGAGATTGCCCTTGAACAAATACATGCAGAGACACATGCATAAACACAGCACTATAATAAGTCCCAGACTTAGGCTAACCGAGCTGTGGCTGGAGACACGGGCTATTCATATCCTTCAGAATGAAAGGTTGCAGCTCGAGTCCTTTCCCTTTTACTGTAGCAAAGGAAGGGGCATGCGTGCGCTCAGTGCTTGTGCCCAAAGGTCTCAGGCAGGTTGATTAGCATCAGAATGTCACCGATTTCATTCAGCACAGAGCTTAGCATGTGTCATGTGGAGCGTGCACATGGTCGAAGAAACTCAGAAGTCGAGTCACCCAAAAGTCTGGGAAAACACCCCTCATCGCATTCAGCGCCCAACTTCTGGCACGCCACAGTTAATATGTGAGGAAACACTAAAGGAAAACAATTTGAAACCATTTGTCCCGCTAAATGGTGCCCTTGTCAAGCTCTCCGGGCTTTCTGTTAAGCTCTTAAACTGCCCAGTCCAGCTGAGGGATATATTTTACTCTGCTGATAATAACAGAGCAGCACAAAATGTGGCACAACAGTAGTCCTCGCCGCCTCGTGTTTCTGGCACGTTTTAGTCATTTGAAGATGAAAAATGATCTGCGCCGCACGGCCATTTGAGATTCCAGGTCGGTGTGGCTAAACACACCGGGAAATAAAAGGGTAAAACCCGGATAAATTATGAAATGTATCTCTAGACCACAGTGCTGTTAAATATTTCAAAAAATATTAGAAAAAATGTCCAAATATTTTATTTCCACTCTCTGTTGTTTTGCAATTGTGTAAGTGTATACTGTATATGTATTTTTACTATGCCTGCCTAATTCATAAGCAGTGTCCTGAAAAATTACTGTACTTACCCCCTTACAGATTTCTTATACTTTTGTTTTGTTCTATTTTTTTATGTTTTTTTTTGCAACAGGTAAATGTTTTTAATAATCAAATCTAAATTTTAATTCAAAGTAAATAAAAAAATACAACTTTTCAAATGAGGATATGATTTCTTTGGTGGGAAAAAAAAAACACTACAAAAATATATTGCCCCCTTGGTCAGTCATTAATAAAATTTGATCAACCACATGACCTTTGGTTGAATTTCCTAGGCCACACACAGGCCTGATTACTGGCTGATCTACAGAATCAAGAAATCCCCTGAACAGCACCTGTATCACAACATAAAGTAGGCTAAAATATCTGAAAAAGAAACACATCATCTGTCGATGGGATTAAATTTACAAACAGATGAGAACAAATTCACTGCCACCAATCAGTCTGAATAGGGTTAGAAAGCTCTTTCTTGGATTTCGGCACTCCAGCAACCAGTCTGCAAAACAAGGGAAAAGTCTTCTCCGTTTAAATTCCCATTAAATTCCCCTTGTTGCTAAACAAGCTAGCTGGGCTTCCCTCCGTTGTCCAAATATCAGCATTTCATTGGGTATAAAAAGGGCAGAGAAAGACAAATGCTAAACGACTTGAGATGCACCAAGAAGTTCCCTGGTGAACGGAATCGGCTGATTTTTCAGCTTGACTGATTCTGACAAGTGACCAGTAACTGCACCACACTAGCATCTCACAGTAATAACAGCAACCTTCGGTGTGGAAGTCGGTTGAATGAAGAGGACTAAAGTTATTTATTTTCACTATCAACAAAGTGTTTCAAAAAGAAGTCAGAGGGAGCACAGCAGGTGTAGGAAGCTATTTAAAAGGAGAGTGTCTTTTCTCTAATTTGTCTTTCAGCAGAAATCAGGAAGACTAGACAGACGACTCCAGAGTCACACTGTTTTAGCGTTTTGAGTTTTCAACGTCTATCTGTCAGGGAACATGCTGAATGTCATAATGTGTACCTCCTTTTGGTATTAAATAGGAGTCTACATTCTCTAAGGAACACAAACTGAGAGTGCTGTTTCCGTAATGCTAGCCACACTAACCACTAAAACAAGATGCTAAAGACAGATCAGAATATGAACTGCGGTTTTCTTTTGTCTTTGTTATAAAATAGCAAAACACCATTTCTCAGCAACTGCTAGCTCCCAAACGCCGTCACTTTGCCTCTACTTCTACATGTAATATTTTACTCATTTGGAAGATTTTGTTTTAATGTTGCATTTGTTGCAACTGATTCACAGTGCCACGAGTCACTGGCTTGAAAGCTATCCTTTTAAAGCTGTCTTTGAATGAGCAGTGGAACCATCAATAAAAATATAGTACAAATCCAAATGGTTTGGATTGAAAGCAACCTGAAACTATGCATGTTTCTCCCCTTAAGGGGGAAATAAGCGCAATTTCAGATAGAAAGGACTGAAAAACAGTTTTGTGAAGAACTAAAGGTATCGTTTTAGATTCACTATCTCTGTGTTTTTTTCCCAGTCTCTTGGTTATATAGCCGGGCCAGCTGTGCGTGCATGTATGTGCATGTGGACAGCTGCCGCTCCCTGCCCGTAAAATGCCACCGTCAGAGCAGCATTGCGTAAGCGGAAGCAAAGGAAATTCACATTTAGCTCTTTATTTTAAACTTGGTTCAGAACTAATTTATTTCTTAACACGGAAGTTGCAAAAGATAAACATCGATCTAAGGAAACAGACAGGTACTGCTTACCTACAACACATGTTGAAACATGTAACTATTGGCAAGGACTACAGTGCCTCGCAAAACTATTCATAAGCAATTTACCATACTGTCACATTACAACCACAAACCTTGAATGATTTTGTTGGGATTTACAGACTGAACTTGTTAGTTAATCTTCTTTGCAACAGATTGGATTGTGAGCATTTGTAAACTTTACATTAAAGTCATGCATGCAAAAAGATTCTCAATTGGGCTTAGGTCTGGACTTTGACAAAGCCATTCCAAAACTTTACCATGTGATGATCTAAATTGTACAATTCTAGCTCTGCCTCTGTAATTAAGTCAGGAGGCCCAGATGTTTATTTAGTAAAGCTGGTTCACACGGCAGGATAGTTTGCCCAATTTTTGCCCCGATCTTGCCCTTTCGACATGCCCGACTATCGGCGTGGTTCTTGAGATATTTTTAAGAGATATTCCTGCCATGTGTGGTGTGTTAAGAGGGATCTGGTTCAAGGATCAAGGATATTCATCATGCTGGATTGTCTAGGCCCGATATCCTAGTGTGTGTGGTGTTCCCAGAGGACAAATGAGCAGGGAGCCTGTTGAATGTGACGTGTAGCCAGTCAGAGAAGTGAGGTGAGGGGGATGCCAAGGGAAAAAAAACACCACTCACATTTATATCATAATGCGGAAAATGTAGAGCCCCTGTTTGTGCTGTCTCCACTCCTTTAACTAGTCCTTTTTTATTGTATTTTCTTTCTTAAAATTAGTCCACAAACTTGTTCTTCCTCACCGTCCATGTTTGTTTACTCTGAATTCATGTTTGATCTTGAGAGGTTTTACAAGATCTCCTGTCTGACATCTGAATGTTCCTGAGTGAAATCTGCTCATGTGAGGTTTGTTGTGTTTGCCATCTGACCGGACACCACGAGCAAACCCGTGTTATCTACGATTTTTTTTTTTTATCGTTATGTGTGGGGTCTCTTGGGCTTTGAAAATCGAACGACAATTTTAAAATCTTGCTGTGTGAACCAGCCTTTCGTTTTTTGGGGATCCTGGAGTCTTGCTATGTGTTCTCACTGTATATTATTTATCAGTCTGTGAGATTCGGTTCCTACCTTAGTCAGTTTCTGCCCATTATGACTTTAGTAGTTCTGTTAGATTGTTGTTCTCCTGCCTGCCTGTCCTCAGTTTAGTTTGTTAGTTTATTCCATGATATCGGGTCGTTCATCACGTATTCCTGTAGATTTCTCCACTCTGTCAAATCACTGCCCCCTCTCTCCCTCAGTCTAATTACCTTTACACTTTCCACCTGTATTAACTGCTCCACCTGCTGTCCTTTCTGTTTCCTCCTCTACTTATTCAGTCAGCCTGGCCATTCTCATTGTTGGGTCCTCTGCTATGCTACCCTGGTTCTGGTCTTGTACCTGTAGCCTGTTTTCACCTGTCAGCTTGAAAGCCTTCGTTTTCATTGTTTGATCAATCATTTCTCATTACAACACACGGCTTCCCAGCTCTAGTCTGCGCTTTGGTCCTGATAATTTAGGATAATTTAGTGTCATTGTCCTGATAGAATGAGAACCTTCTGCACCAATCTTGAGTGTTTCGCAGCCTACGATAGGGTTTCTTCAAGGATTGCCCTGTATCTTTCCATCAAATCTGCCCAGCTTCCCTGTCCCTGATAAAGAAAAGCATCCACAAAGCATGAGGCCTGCCACCACCAAATTTCATGGTGGGGATTGTTTGTTCAGAACGTATTAGTTTTCTTGCACACATTGCATTTTGCCGAAATGTTCAATTTTGGTCTCATCTGACCAGAGCTCCTTCTTCCACATGTTTGCTGTGTGCGTTGCGTAGCTTTCTGTGGCTTTCTGTCAACAATAGGTCTGTTCTTGTCATTCTACCATAGAGGCCAGATTTGTTGAGCAGACAACCAGCATTTGTCCTGTCAGCTGTGGGACTCGGCAGGTTCTCCAGAGTTGCCATGGGTTTTGCCATGTTGTTTCCACTTCCTGATTATAGATTGAACAGCTCTCTGTGGGGTGATCAGAGCTTGTGATATTGTGTTATAGTAATATAATCCTGGTTTAATCTTCTCCACAACTTCCTCCCTGACCTGCCAGCTGAGTTCCTTGGTCTTCGTGACCGTGCTGCCTCATTGACATTGTCAAGGAAAAATCCCAAGCCTTCAGAGAACAGCTGGAAAAGTTCAAGGGTTATGACAACTTTTGAAGGGAACTGTATTTAAGTGTGTTGTAACAGGATTTGTTAGGATTCTGCTGGTTGAGGACTCAAATCAAGTCCAGATTAGTCACATCTATGTAGTTTGTACTGGCCTTAGTATTGATTTTGAATTAGAGTCATGACCTGCACAGCACCTTCTTTCTATTATGCCTGCTCAGGTTTCTCCGACAAACAGAAAGACAATAAGTCAGATTTGGAGGAGGGCTTGGTGCCGAGTGTTGGCTCGCTTTCATATGGATTAATTGGAACACATATACATAATTCCCGCCTTTCCATGTCTCGCTCATTGTCTTCTCCGCACTGAAATGCAAGGACAGAAACCACCTGGGTTTCCACATTTCTGATCTACGCAGGAGAGGCGGGTATCCTCACAGCCACTGATTAACAGCCTTCTCATTGCTCCACCGCACCATCCTAACCATTAACGCCGTCGATGCAACCAACAGAGCATCAGGGGCTTCTTCTCCACTGGGGAAGATAACCGACCCAGTCCCGTTCCATCCTTAATTGTATCCTCATTTTTCAACTGGTAAACCTGTGCAGATGTGGCAGACACATCAAAGAATAGGAGGGGTGGGAGGGAGAAGTTGTTTGTAGGAAAAAAAAAGTGTGTAGGAGAATATGAAAGGGGAAATTTACGTTGTGTGAGTCCAAGCCAGCACACCTCGGGGAGAAATGCTGGAAAAATGTGATATTTTACACCTGCATCTCAGGAGGTGCAGAATATGAGACGTGGTGGGGGAGTGGGGGGCAGTAATTAGAAGAGCGTGCGTACATGTGTGTATGCGTGTGTTTCACGCAGATCTTTTTATATGTTTTTGGGGCTTTCCGCTGGTTATTTCTTTTTCCAGGATTCAACTTGGTATACGATCCATTCGCTGCTGTGTTATTATGAATGCTAAACCTGGTTCCGAATGCTCGGAAAAGAGTTGAAAATGGAACAAATATGCTAATGTTTTTCCAGTGATAAATAGCTGGCAAGCTCTGTTTAATGAATAATGCTATCGGCTCTAATTCCTAATTAAAGCTTAAAAAGAGAAGTGCAAAGGGAGGAAATGTGTGTATTGTTGTGATTTTATTTCCACCACAATTTAAGTAAGAAGATATCAACACCTTCACAAATTGAGCTGACTCCATTACACGCATTTGTGTAGTCAAATGTTCCTCAACCAATTCATCTGAGTCTTGATAAAACAAATTAATAGGAAGTAAAATTAGAAAGCTAAGATGGCATGTGATAGGGCCAAGATTGAGCCATATAAAGTCAAACTAAACGTTTGTTTTACTGAAGTTTGGCGGTCTTACACCACCTGTATTCATGCCCAACATTTTCTGCATTGATCTTTCAGTTTGGTGCACTTTAAAGGTCTCAGAAGCTGATTTCCTGCATTATTAAAACACAACACTATTTCTCATCATAGTACCAGTCTGTCTCACAAATTGCTATTGAGTAGCTGTCAGCATGGGACCTTGTCCAGTGAACTATGTGTAAACCAATGATACCCCCCCCACCATGTTTTATCTATGTTTGAAACTCTTATTTTGAAGTAAGATAGGAGGACATTCTCGAGTTGCCCTGCTTTGTTGTCACAGTTGACTGATACAAACTAAGCATTGAAGAAGCACAGTTTTATGTAAATAGCGTGGTAGCACACTGCTACCAAAACTACAGTTCGAAAAACCACAGTATGAGTAAGCGTGAAACCTGGTCTGGGTCATTCTACGCTGATTACAGATTGTCTTGCTTTCCGGCAACAGCGAAAAATAGGGTTTCTGAGTTTGTTTTCAGTTTGGCTCTAGTTGGCTAAAATCAGATTTTTTTGGGGAACCCAACAGTGCGTCGTCTCATGAGCGATGCATGTGTGCCAAATGAACCCGAAGGAACATAGCACTGACAATGTGTGTAACTAAAGTGGACTCCACGTTCTGCCACTTTTAAAAGTTAGCGCATGAATAAACACTGATAAAAAACAGCATTCAGAGCACAGACAGCCTCAAATTTTTAGGATGCCCCCCACCACCACCACCATCTGGGAATTTTATGGTTTCTCAATCCACTACGGTGTGGGTGAATAAAGAAAGATGGATCGAATAAAAGTTTTATGTTGGTTGCCAAGAAGCTAGCTCTGAGTTGAACTTAGTTATTTACTCTAAGAATAACTGCTAAGAAGATGCTAAAGTATAAACCCAGCTGTGTGTAGCGATCAATCTGCCCTTCGCTAACAGTTCAGCCGATGTTCCAAGCCATAATGACATAAACACAAGCTGAAAGTGATGTAACCACCCTATGAAATTTCATCTCTTCCACATTTTAGGTCACAAATTACTCCAGCTTTCTATAACTAAGTAGCTACAGGCTTTTGCTGTTGCCCCCACTAATGCAAAGGCCACTCTGGGATGCAAAAACAGTGTTGATCAGCCGCAGGCCTTGTTCTAAATCTACACCTTAATGGTTGTATGTTTTGATTTCTTGATGCATTTTGAAGTTTTTCATTTCATAAAAGGATTTTATTTAGAAACAAATTATCCAGTTCTTTGCTTTATTCACAGGTATATATAATAAAAAAATACAACTTAATATTTGTGTTTGTCTTCCTTATTGTAACTGTATGAACCAATGACCTGACGGTAGAGGCATGTACCTAAGTGTGACGTTTGTGAAGTGTAACACCCAGAGCAAGGTGTCTGTTTTATTTGTGACGGTCCCTATTCAATGTTATCTCTTTCCATGTATAAAAGATGGCATGCCGAAAGAGGGACCTTGCTTCCTTTTACTTTGTATCGAGTGTTTTCTTAAAGCATCATCATCTCATGATACTCTGACCTAAGCTGGAGACACACTATACAACTTTCACAGTTGTCTTAAATGTAGAAAAGAGTCGGTTGAAGCTAGCAGACAGGTTTTTGTTTTTTTAACGAATGACTGGCTGAACAACTGCACCTGCATAACAATCATAGACTACAGGATTTTTCACACCAACCGTAGCAAAATCAACACCTTCAATTCTCACAAAAACCCTCGGGAGGACGATATTTCGAAGGAACAAACACTTCAAGCCAGTAGATGGTAGTAATAGAAGATAGTCTGGGAAATCAGACAGGCTTTATCGCTGTACCCCTTCCACATTTACTGGAGAAAATGCTATTGAAAATATACTATGTTTAACCCACAATTATGACTTGGACAGAGTTGAAAACGGTCTTTGTTATACCTATGTTAAGAGAATCTCTTAACACATGTATTTGAGGTTGTGAAACATTTTGTGGGTTTTGGAATGCTTTGTGATGTTTTCTAAAAATGACTATCATTTGTATCTTAACAGACAACCATATAGTGTTTGGAGTGGATATATTCTATGTGAAATAGTTTATTCAGAAATGTCAGTCCGATATTTTAAGCCCCATCATGTTTATGTGCAATATGTAAATTGTTTGGATAATTTCAATAAGACCTATCGTTATTTACTGTGCTTTAGTCTTAAATATAAAAGACAAGCAGGGTCTGCGAAATCCACCGTGCAAAATGCTGAAATCTCACAATAAGGGCACAGGAATTAATAAAAAAAAAAGTTCTTCACTCTTCGAGGTCTTGACATGTCTCCCTAAACCAGAGCTTCTCAAATAGTGGAGCGCGGCCCTAGAGGGGCGTGAAGGTATTACAGGAAGGCGCAAGAACAGCCTTGCCTTTTTTGTCCAGAAAATATAGGCCTTCTAAATCACTCTAAATGTGACAACAGCAACCCCTGCTGTTTGAGCCGTACCTGGTGTCAGTAGTATGACGATTATTATTAATAAACTCCTAAAAAAGTACAAAACTTAATGCAACTGAAGTTTGTCTTTAATATTAATGGCTTGATATTATTTTTGCCCTGTGATAGAACGGGAGCCTGTCCAGGGTGTACCCCATCTCTCACCCATTGACAGGTGGAGATAGGCAACAGCACCCCTCGTGACCCCATTAGGGATAAGCGTGTCGGAAAATGGATGGATGCATGATATTATTTTTGTCATATAAGGTTCATAGCTAGTTAAAAGTAACGTACCATCTTTCCAAAGAAAGAACTAGCTGTGTCCGCAGGCAGTGAACATTCTTGTTTCATCCTTTGTTTTGACTGCAGGTACGAGTCAGTAAAATTGTCCTTCTTCAAAGGGGAGCACAATAGAAAACATTTGAGAACCACTGCCCTAATCTATCCCTCCTAGGTCCCCTTACCAGACAAAGGTAAGCATTAGTTTTGCAGCCTGGTAATACAAACACTTGATGTTTTGGTACATTGGCTGCACAGCTATTTACCATTTTGTTAAAATAGAATTCTATTGAAATTAGACTCGTGAAGTGTATTACTGTGGAAAACTTCCATGAACTTCCCAGTACTTTATTGTTTGGTATTGCAATGAACTGACTTGAACTGGGTTGTGTTGGTTTGGAGTGAGTTTGACGGGACAGTGTTGTGTTTCTTATTGTGTTGCACTTATTTTTAAGTGCTGAATTGGACCGATACTTAAATGTCAGGGATCGGTACTGTTTTGAATCGGTACTGCACAGCTAAAGATAATTTGAACTCAACTAACTGATAGAAATTGAATTCAATTGATTAGAACTGAATCAAATTGAAATTAATTTAAATGTATTGGATGAAACTGAATTGAACTGAATATGCTGCAATGAATTAATTTGTATTCAGAAGGATTTTATGGACTTGAACAGAACTGAAGAGAACTGAACCAGTTTGGAGTGAACTGAATGGAATGATTTTGAGCATGAGTAAGCTGCATGGTACTGCTGATGTAGAAGGGCCTGGATTCCAAACCCGGTCTATGTTAGTTCTTTCTGCATGGAGTTTGCATCTTCCCCTGATGTATGCATGGACTTTCCTTAAGTACTCTGGCTCCTGTGTGTCAATGTCTTGCCCCGTGATGGATCCAGGGCCCTGCTAGGACAACAGCTATTGAACTGAATTAAACTCAAGGGAACCTAACTTCTGTGAATTCTGACACCAAGCGAAAACTAGATAAACAAATTGTGACTCATAAAAAACATTTCACACCCCTAAATGCTGTCTAATATCCCAGATGCTAAACTGGACCCCCTACAATCCAACAATTGGAGATCAATTTGCACACTTAATATTAATATTACTATTATAATATAGTATATACGCGTAGGTACGTATGTATGTAGGCGCAGAGATATATGTATTTATATAAGTATATATATATATGTTTATATATATATAGACCACTATGAATGTAAATAAGACATCATATGCCCATTCCTATTTCCTTTTTTGTATTTTTTTGGTATTCTTTTTGATCCATTGTATATATGAAGATTCACTGTATATAACTGAATGCACCTTCCCTACTCTGCACCTTCTTGTATGAGCTGATGTGACGAGTGAATTTCTCCATTGTGAGATCAATAAAGACTATCTTATCTTATCTTAATTTTGACACTATATTAAGCCATAAGCTTCCGTCCCTCTGTTGTGTACAGGGCTAAGTCTATGTCTTTGATTGATTGACCTGGTTTTGAATCCTGCTTGCTTCCAAGTCTGTGTGCAAGTTCTATTGACTTGGTGTGGTAGCCTGTGCACAATGGAGCAGCTGAAAGGACTCGCTCGCATTAACCTGCAAACTTTGTCAAGCCTAATTCTTAATACAACTTCTAAATGATAAAAAGAAAGAAAAAGAGTAAAATGCAACAGCTGATGATGTTGAAACGGCATGTCTTAAAAGCAATCAACCTTATAAGGCCGTCTGAGCTCATCATGTCGAGGTTTGTGCCGTTTGAGCTTATATCAGAGTTTCCATCTTTAGACTACACGGCACATAAGCTATTATAGCCAGCTTTGAGCCTTATTTATTTTTCCAAGGAAACGTCAGGGCCAGGACAAACACAACGGCATAATATTCTGCATATACAGCGAGGGATGACATCACACGCAGCAAACAGCCAAGACAGAGCTCACACATGACTGAAAAACCACCCGCCTGATCATCATATGGAGGACTGTCCGCACACACACACACACACACACACACACACACACACACACACACACACACACACACACACACACACACACACACACACACACACACACACACACACACACACACACACATTGAATATAATTTTTGAAGAAAAGGATGAGCTTTTTTAACCTTTTATGTTGCTAGTATTTATGGCAAACTAAGCTTATCATTTACCTCTATGTTTAAAAGAGGATGAACTTAATCCAAAGTCTAATTTATGTACATTTGGGACCTAAAATATCATGATTACTTATGATGGTTCATATGTACCACTTTTTATTTAACTTTACGCAATTATAAAGATAATATCTAGAACTTGTTACTTTCTCAGATACAGATCTTCTCTGCCAACACGTGCTTTTCATGGGTTTATCTGTGCAACTGGGTTGGGCCATAGTCCTCAGGGGAAACAAATTAATCTTGACGCTGATTGACAGGTGCCTCCAGTGCATTTCTGACTAAACCAACATGCAGCTGAAGTATTTGGCACATGTTCACCATACAGCATGTCTTAAAAAAATAATTAAACAATTATATAAAGAGGTGCTGGAAGTAGGAGAATAACAAGTGGAGATAATCCCATGTGAGGCCTGTCCTGAATTCTGTATCATTTTTACTGATGAGCTTCTTGGGCAGCTGCCACGCCAAGCGAGGATGCTCATAAACAAATAATTATTCATCCTAATAATCTTCCATATTCATGTGCAAATAGGATCCCTCCCTGGTATCTCAGCAGCTTCAAGGTTGTATGTGGGAGGTTCCTCTAACTACTGCCTGACTTGACTCATTGCATGCCAGGAACGAGTCCGTCTAAGGGTCAGGGATATGTTCTGGCCAGATATGAGATTTTTCATGGTTAGAGTTTTGTACGAATAAATGCAAAAGAAGAGGACTTCCTCTGAATATATGTTTTTTTAGGAGCTTGAAGAAAATCTATTCACTGTATGTTGTATAAGGAAGGAAAGCAGGAACAAGTATAGTGCTTTTCAAAACTATTCACACCCCTTTAAACTTTTTACACTTTGTCACATTCCAACCATAAACTTCAATGTATTTCATTGGGATTTTATGAGAGAGACCAACACAAAGTAGTGTATAATAGTGAAGTGGGAGGAAGGAGATACTTCCTTTATTTTTTTTAAATAAACAATGTTAAAAAACAAACGCAAAAACCTGAAAAGTGGGCCAAGCATTTCACTGCATTCCTCTTTTACTCTGATGTCCCACAATACAACCCAGTTAACAAATACGTACAGTATAACTGTGTGTTGTTTAGATCATGTGGGTCTGCGAAGGCCTCAGAGGTTTGTTAGAGAACATCTGTGAACGAACCGCATCATGAAGACCAAGGAGCACAGCCGACAGGTCAGGGAGAACGTTGTGGAGAAGTTTAATGTTATAGCTATAAAAGGGTATCTACTTTGAACATCTTACATAGCCCTGTTCAGTCCATCATCTGAAAAATGCAAAAGAGGAGGAAGCAATGTTCCACAGGACAAAAAGATCACCAACAAAGAACTTATAGGCCTAAGTACGACACGCTGTAGAAGAGGACTAACAATGAACCCATCCTTAACACATCATCACCACTTTGAAGCAGGGTGGTGGCAGCATCCTGCTGTGGGATTAATTACTGAAGCAGGGACAGGGAAACTGCCCAGGGATGATGGGAAGATGGACAACTCTGGTAGAAAACCTATTTGTGTCTGACAAAAACTTGAGACTATAGGGCAGAAGCTCACCTGCCTGTAAGACCACCATCCTAACCTTACAGACAGGACTGCAATGGTTTAGATCACAGCATATCCATGAATTAGAGTCTCAGTCAAAGTCCAGACCTATCCAATGGGGCTGAACTTAAATGATTTTGCACAGAAAAATAGGTAAAACCTTCAGTGTCTAGATGTTCGGAGCTGGCTCGGACATACCCCAAAAACTTGCAGCTGCAACTTATGGAGAAGGTGAGAAGTACTTACACACTACTTTGTGTAAGTCTATTACATGATGTCGCAATAAAATACACTTTTATTGGGTTTTAAACATGACAGAAATGGAAGTCCAAGCTGTATGAATACTTATGCACTTTCCTGTGTATAAATCATAAATACACGTTTGAAAGTTCAAGTAATAAAAAAGAAATCTACAAAGAAAATCCATATGTCCGCTGAATGATGTTAAAAGTGGCCCTCTACTTTCTGACGGCCTCTGGCGGGGACAAGCAGGTCACAAGCGCTGTGCGTAATTACGCGCAAGTTAGATCGGAAAACAAAATAACCCATCCTTAATACAACTTTTCCAAACTGGTCCCTCACGTATCACAGTGTAACCTTAACCCATCTTTCCTCACTCTGCACGACATGCAATAGTGCGCTTCATATGTATGTATGGCTATAAATAGCGCACACTGTCTCGCTTCTAGGAGCACTCTAATGAGAGGAGTCAGGTTCTCAGTGTAGATGAAACAACTCTGGATGGACACTTATTTGGGTAAAAGTTTGAAATAATTATTATTTAAAAATGTAATCACTTTTGCATGATAAAGCTGCTGGAGGGACTTGGCACACAAGAATGATCTGGAAACTGACTTTTCTATCAAAACTTTGTATCGGTACAATAAAGCGCAGAAATGAGCAAATTATTAGTTTACACAGCACGTACCATTGTGGTGTGCGGAAATGTGCCAACACTCTCAAAGAGCCATTTTCCACTTTCCAAAGTTCAGCTTCCAGAAAAAAAAGGTGGGAGATAGAAAAGTGCCCGGTTCTTGTTCTGCTGGGCCTAATGCTCGGCCTGCTGCCCGGTAAACATTCTAGAATGCGGGGGGAGTCAGCGGGTCAACTTTCCTCGTTACTTATCCCAACCGGCTTTCTTCATCCAGGGAGGTGCTGCTCGGTTTTCAGCTCGATGTCTCTAACATTCCAACTCCGTGAGTGCTGAGCGCGAAGACCGATCCCCTCCCCGATCCGTCCCGGCAGCGGAACGCAATGACCGCCGACCCGGCCACCGTCAGAGCCCCGAAGCGGTGGAGACGGGCCGTAAGTAGCCTTCTTCCCTCTCTGCGCTCACTCGATCAGCTGTTGCTCCGGCAGATTTGGACGTCTTTTCCCCCCTTCGTGCATGCGTTCAATCCCCGGCTTTTTGTCGATCTGAAGGCGCGCAGTTCTTCCTCCACCTGTCCCTCTGAGTCCGCGGAGAGAGGGGGCGCCTCAGACCAAACTCACCGTCCCGACCTCAGGGACATCCGAGCGGAACGCAGCCTGCCAGCGACAGAGACGTGACCGTGGCGTGTGAGTGACACCGAGCAGCTGAATTCGAGTAAACAAAGTGCGGAAAGTGGGGGAAACACAACGTGGCCGCACGCACGCAGGCACGCACGCAGCCAACCAAGGGGGAGGAAGATGGTCGCGGTATGTCCAGCGCGGCCGCGGCCGGAGTAGCGGAGCGGCGCTGCGTTGCGCAGCGCAGAGAGGAGAGGAGAGGAGCTGGTGAATTATTAATAACCGCAGCGGTCCGCAGTCTGTCGCGTTCAGCGAGTAAGCAGGGCGGCAGCTGGGGGTTTAGAGGAATTAAATACGGGCTCAGAGTAAACCGTGGACGCAGGGGATTAGAGGCGCTCACCGGCTCCAGTGTAGGGGCAGCTCGGGGCCGACAGCGAGGGCGGGAGGGAGCGACGCGGAGGGGGGAGTTGGAGGTAAGGAGAAAGGCTTTTGGAGGAGACCTTTCGGAAACCCTCGTTGATAACTAACTTCTATCTCTAGAGCAATCCTTTTAAACCGAAACACACACTGATAAAACCAGGTGTTAGAATTTCACCAATAATACGGTTGCAATAAAATAAGATGACATAATTGCCTTCATTTTATTTGGGGTAGAAATTCTGCAAGCAGCCGTAACAACTAAAACGCACAAAATTCCAAACCAATTTCAAGATATATGTAGTCAACCAAATCTGGCAAATTCCTTTTAAAATGGAGCCGTGTTTGCTTTTTTCGTGAAACGTTTAGGAACTACTAAGACATTAAAAAAAAATCTGAAGGTGTCAATTAACCATTCCAATGCAGGGTTGAGGAGCTCACACTATAAAAATGAGTTCTGGAGAATATCAACCACGAAAATCTTTTAAGTATTATTCACGCATATTGTGAAAAATAAAAAAGATGAAATTCAGCTCATTTATTTGGCAACAAATCCTACCTGAACATTTTATCAGACTTTTAACAGGAGATGTTTGTCCAGCCAATCACTAGCCGTTCTCTTTCATCTTGCACAGTGCCCAGCAGAGAACGGTAAGGCTGGAATGTTTCTGTGGGTTAGAATGAGTACATCAGCTTAATAAATCTCATAGGACCTGAAGTTGGGGCGATCTTCTCCCTGAACTCTGATTTGCAAACTAGGTGAGTTTCCGTTGTTGCCAATAAGCGCTAAATCTCAGCTAAGGTTGTCCGGGTAAAGGAATGTCTCCCTGGTAGAATGGGTTTATGAGGGTTATTTCATTTGTTATGGTGAACCAGTTCCTTAATTTTAGCATCTTTTTTTAAAAACATGAACGGCTCCAATAGCTTTCCAGCAAGTTTGACTTTAGCCTCAGCGCTGTCGCTAATTTAAGCGCGACGCAAACGTAAAGTCCTACCGTAATGTTTTACCATAAAGTCTTACCGTAAAGGAGTTAACACATCTAGTCATAACTCAACTCATCTAAACGTATACCTACCCTACTGTTCTCCGTTGGACACCGGCACGCGGCCAGCGACTCTAGCTAACGGTTGGCTTAACCGACATCCCCAGTTAAATTCTGGTGGGATCTGCCACCAAATAAAGTTAGTGTTGTTTGGACTGAACCGCTGCTGAACACTAACCATTCAAACAAACTTGTCTGATTTTTTTTAGAGCAAATTTTAATACCTTCCAAAATTCTTTTTTTTAGTGCATATATGCATTTTGTTGTAGTTTACTGAGTGTTCGTATACTGTTATTTGAGATAACAAGCCTACATTTTGGTACATTTGCTTAAGTTTAACAAATAAATGGGATATACTTTCAGTTGATTTGAGTATATAATATATTTGAATAATATGAGGGGTTATTTAAACCATTATTCTGATTCACTTTTAATTGAAAGGCTTACATTGGCACAGTCAATCCTGCAAAAATCATATTGCGGGGCCTAAGAGTCCATTTGAACCAAGTCCGAACCAAACCCCCCCCCCCCCCCCCCCCCCTCCCGCCGTGTTCCATCCATGTGTTTTTTTTTATTTGGTCACGAATAAAGCGAGCCAGTCTGGGCAGAAGTTAGGAACGCGCAAATATGTCAGTGTATGCGCAGGTGCGCGACTCCTGGCAGCAGAACAGCGCCTCTGGTAAAACACCATATTAATTCATCACAAATAGCCAAAAACATAAAAAACAAATGACAAAAATGAGAAGAAGAAGAAGCTGGGGAAATTAGAAGGAATTTCCGCAGAGATAAAGCTACCGTCCTGCTGCATGCATGAATTAATCACCAAATCGAAGTGGTGATTTCTTTCTTTCTTTACCTTTTATGGACAAGCCAGCATTTTTTTTACGCGTGCGCGCTACTGCCGACGTCACGTAGCAACAATGACGAGCAAAGTGGAGTCCTGCTGCCGCCAGGTTTCGGGTAAACACCAAAATAAAAATGGGAAGATAGATTAACGGGCATGGACTTTTTGCTTTTCATTTCATTGTTTTCTGTAAAATTAATATACATAAATACATTTACTAAGTGAAGGCATACATTTGTATGCAAACAGTTGTATAAACATAAAACTTAAAAAAGTTTGTGTCATCAACATCAACAAAGAACTGTAATAAATTATTTATGGATGATTGATGTTTTTATTTGATCTTGACAGAGACGTCTTCGTTTTGAACCCATTTTTTTTCGCTTTTTCAATATAATTTTGATAACCCTTGTCAAAAGTCAATTAATTTATTTAGAAGCATGTTTTTATTTTGTTGTTTTAAGTCTTTTTCTTTTCTTCATTTATGACGGATCAAAAGGTCCAAAAACACACACGATTACTCTGATACTTCGTTTAGGCCTGTGGCCATTTTGTTCAAGAAAACACATGACCCATAATAAATACATAGATAAAAAAATAATAAAACTCACACTGATCGTTTGTGTGGAAAAAAAATAGAAAATAGTTTAAGATCAAACACTCGAAATCGTTATACTCAGTCATTTTAAAGGAATAATCTGTTCGTCTGAATGTGCTTTTAAGGTAGACTGCAGCCCTGATGGAGTCGGGTTCTCTGATTTGCAGCTGTTTTTATTTGAAGCAGTGAATAATTGAGGTGAGTAAATATTAATGTGTGTGTGTGAGGGTGTTCGCTGTGCGGCCTGCAGCTGCGGGCCTCCGTGGGAGAAACCATAGAAGCTGGCTGCGCCTTTTCGCTCCTAATTAGCTCCGTGTGCGGCCAGTCTGTTACTGTCTGCAATAAGCGACATGTTCTTGTTTTTAAATTACGTGATATGGCATTTTACAATTTATATTATTAATATTCCAAAGCATAAAGTTAACATTTTGAGAGGCTGTAGGAGACTTAGAGAGCGCCCAAAAATTGCTCATCTGAGCCTCAGTAACAATCTGATCGCAGACTGGTCCTTCATCACGTTGTAATCCCATTTTTCTTTTCTTTTTTTTTTTACCTGTTTGTCTCATTTAACTAAACAGACCTGCGTGTTTGTGACGTTCTTCTGCTTGTTGGGAAACACTTTTTTGTCTCTTTATTGTAATTGGCTTTTAACAGGAACACAATGGTAAAAACAAATAGCCTACTGATAAACAAGTTAGAATTGATTCAGTGAAACCGATGAAAGAGTCTGCATGCATTTTATTAGTAGAATGTAAAAAAAAAATCAATATCTGTGTGTAGAAATCATGTAAGATGGCTTGCAAAAGATGTGTTAAATTCCAACCTAATCTTAAAAAAACGACTAATTCAACCAACTAGGTTAAATTGCAAGTCCCTCCCTGGTAAAAACAAGGGAAACAAATAGGAACTGGTTTGTGACTGAGATGTAAAATGTCACTAAACTAGTATTTAAGTGAACAACACATCTTAGCTGCGGTGGTCACATAAAAGGTTATGCCTTGTTAATTACTATTTCATTAATATTTTGTGCCTATTCTTGGTTTTTGTTCCTTTTCAACAGGAGGACAAAGCAGTTTGCCAGCAGGGTCGATTCAAGAGCCGCCGCTAAACTAGTTAGAGCTTGAATTCTGGTTCCAAGTCTGAAACTTTCTCTACCACACGTCTTGTGGCGGTAATTAACTCTCACTAAATTGATATATTCGCTCATAACCAAACCTATAAAAACATATCTGCCTTAGTGTTCTCTGCTGGAGACCTCCAACTCAGAGGGGAACGGCTAACTTAACCAACATCTTCATTTAAATTCCAAGTCAAAAAGTTTTAGGTAGGATTTCTTACCAAAATAAAGCAGCTAATATTCTTAGAATGCAACCAATTCTAAACATTATGTTTACAAACTAATATTTCTGATTAAAATAAAATAAAAAGTGCAATGGCTAGTATTTAATATCTTCCAAAGTTCCTTTTTTTAGTGCACCAGTTGTCTACTGAAACCACAGAAGTACGGTTTCAAAAAGCAAAGGTGGCGCAGGAAATTCTTCTGTATACATCCAAACACTCTCTCCTGGCTGCGGGGTAAATATATAGCTGCGGCCCCGGCCTGCAGGTTTGCACTAAACTGTGAAACAAAAGTTCCGCCAGGCAACAGCTCAGAGAGGAATGCTGACCTCGGCAGGGCCACATGCTCAACACCCATTTTCTCCTCCCTCTCTCTTTGGGGTTTGGATCCGGACACATTTTGACCCGCGACAAATGTCTGAGAGGTGCCGTCGGGGTCCGAGGCAGGCCGGGGCCGTCCTGGGCTCGTCCCTGCTGCTGCTGCTGCAGACTGGGATAGATGCTGCCTTGGTGAAGAATTCCAGTTTGGATACAAACTCTTTGGTGGAAAATATAGGAGGACAGAGAAAAGTGATCAATGATTGTTAAGAGGATTAATGAAACCCTTGTGAAAGTTTGGTCTCTATTATAAACACACTGGACTAGATTAGGGTAAAATAAGGTAATTGTGGGTATGTTTAAGAGGCTAAAATTAAGATAAAGAACAAAAAAAAACATCTGGAATTTGGGTAATAATATTGAAGAGTAGTTAGTTCTATACTGAAACAGTCCAGAACAAGCAAAAATTAATTTTCCATATGAATTGTATTTTCTTTGTATGATTTTTTAGATTAAAAATGCATGTAATGAGGCTAATAATTCCTCACAAGTAACTGCTTTTCATATCTAATAATTTACTGTCCATTTTCTTTTATTCATGCTATCAGTTTATTGAATAATGGCTACGTTTATTGTTGATTTCATCTACATAAATTATTCTAGGCTTCTAGTCAATGTCTCTTCAACACACATGTATAAAGGCTTGAACAAATTTGTTGGCACCCCCAGCAAAGCCTGTGTAAAAAAAGCCCAAAAATAAAACTCATATTTTCTTCCAGCCACATATGCCGACACTGAGAGCGTTGCAGACCTGAAGTCAATCTCCTTGTTTGTTTGCACAAACTTAGAGAATTAAACCCATTTTCTTTCTGATATTCTCACAATAAAAAAATCCATCCTTCAATTTGATCTTTTTGATTCAGTGTGAAAATAATCCCCTGTTGATGAATCATTTATTTGTAGATCTGTACCCCTAATCGCCCCTTTAGAATAAATGTGACTGAAGCTATTTGTTTATTTTTACCCAACTTTTTTTTAAACTGACTTTGTCAGGCACTTCTAATTAGTAATGAATGACTTTCTGTGTTCATGGGGCACAAATATGATGTGACAAACAGGCACATTTCTTATAGCCGCTGGGCACTAGTCGGGATGAGGGCCCGTATTCATCCTTTCACCAGTGGTTGGTAAGGGAGGGAACTAATTCTCCAAAGCTCATTGACAGACTAGCGAAGAGTGGCATCTTGGGTTCACCAAGTCTCTGTTAAACATAGACAAACATAGACATTGGGAGTTTTTACGCAAATTAAGAGACAAGCTGGGATTCTTTGGTTAGATGAGACTAAGTTTGAGCTTTTCAGGTGGGGCAAAGGCATTTCATGCCCGCTGTTGGGTTCGGTGGAGGATCTGTTATCTTATGAACCTGTTTATGTTCCAAAGGCCTCGGGAGCCTGGTTAGTGTGCATGGCAATATGAACTATTTGAAAAACAAAGTGATTTTATTGCGTCTTTCAGCTGGTAGATAATCTCTAAAGCATAGCTAAATGGAAGCAGAACGCATTCACCAGACACTAAAGCAACCTTCTTCTACGCTTTCCTAAATCCTGTGGAAAACCTGTAGGGAGAGCTAAATAGAAGAGGGCACGAGGAAGGACCCAGGGCTCTAAATGATTGGAAACATTGCTTTCTCTGTCTGCTTGGACCCCATGAAACAGTCCAAGCCTAAAGAAACAAATGGTTTCATTACTAACTCTTGACGTATACTCGTGTTGCCAGTGATTTTGTTCATAACGATTCGTCCTTAATTATTCAATGAATATAATGTACAGTATGTCCTCAGTTGGGTTTTTCTAGAATTTGCCTCTCTGTTTTTGAGTGACATGTTTGATTGAAGGACAGGATTTCCAATCATCACAGCTGTATGGACAAAACCAGATCTCAGTGTTTCAGCGCTGTCTGGGACCTCCGGTTTGGTTTCCTGCTGTTTATAAGACTTCCATTCTGCCGCTGCCATTATTCCGTCTTTTGATGTGGAATATCCCTCTACAAGCGCAGCGGCAACTGTGAAAACCAAGATCGTAGGTCGTCCTTAATTACTGAAAGACATCGAGGAAGTATGCTGACTCTGAAAAAGTTCTGTTTAGCAGGATTAGGCTGTAGTCACTTAGAAGTGTTTACTGATAGGAGGAAAGAAAAAAGTGTTTTTAACTGATAGAACAGTTGCTAATTAGCTTCCATGCGCACCTTAAAGGGAAATCTCATTCATGCGTGGTATGTTACGATTCCCAGTTGCTCTAAAGCTGCGCCCTGATCAGTTTTTATCATGCAATCCACTGCATTAGCATCAACCTGCGTTTTTTCTACAGAGGACCATTGCTTGCTGCACACACCCCTGTTCATGCACCTGCAGGCTCAGAGGTGACGTTAATAACACCTGATGGGGACAGATGATTGGTGCATCCTCGGGCCACGGCGAGCGCTCATTGGCTCTGCCGAGGAATGCAGGCTAACTGATGCTGAGCAGAGCGTGTGCGCGGATCTCTCGGGGGTATCCCACACTCCCCTGCCTTATCAGGCCGCTCCACGGCATTGCTAGAGGAGCGCGGCTCTCAGGAGGGCAGGCCTAGCAGCACGGAGCTTATCTCCCATTGCCAAGGAGGGTTTATAGGTCTGATTAACTCACACTGCTTCTATGTGTCATGCGTGTGAGAAACGGAGTGAGAGCGGGGCTGTAGAGCTGTCTATTGTATAGACTAATGGCTGATTGTGTGTGTGTATGTGTGTGTGGCGACGGCTGTGCAAGGGGATGCGAATGAAATAAAGGCGTTTAGCACTTGGTGAGCCGCACAGTGAAGGATGGGACACACATCCAAACCCCTTGTTCTTTCAGTGAGTCGTGGCCCTCCAGAGGCTCCCAGTAAGTATCCCAACAGAGTGCTGTTGAGAGTACAAAGCCACGCAGCACCCTTCAAAAGCCCTCTTGTTGTGATAAATGACCAAGCTCCAAACTTAAAAAAAAAAAAAAAAACTCCTTTTGTCAAATCTATATGAAATGGCACCATTTGATTGGAGCAAACGTTCCTCCTCCAGCCGAATGCTCCTGGGTGATATGATTTGCTCTAGTTTGGGTCCAGCCAGTACCACCAGAGAGTGTCATCTGCAGTGGGGGTGGGGGGGCTGGAGTGAAGAGTGGGCCTCACCCCCCCCATACATAAGGAGAAAAGCACGGCTGCTATAATCTCTTTTCCTGGCTCTCAATGAAAGAGAGAGGAAGGGCCACTAGAGTCTCGGTCTGTTTAGATCTGCTGCCCCTCACCCCAGCTCACTATCTGCTATCTCCTTGTTCCCCTCTTTCTTTCCCCAGGCTGCCTATCTATCCGCCTCTTGGTCCTCATCTCCATCCGTGGCTTTACGTGCTCATTCAGAACCAGGCTGTTGTCACACTTCGCTGCTCATCCACTTTGTTCTGCTCGTTCGGATCATTTCTCACACATTCCGCTATCTCCTATCGGATCTGCAGAGTGTGACTGTACTTGTCTTTTCTGTTTCTGACTCAGATTTCATGTGATAGACCAAAGCAAGGTAGGGCATAATTTTGAAGTTGACGACAAATAAAACATGATTCTCAAATGTTTTTTTTAACAAAATATTTGTACGACGTGAATTTTGAGAGATGGAAATTTCCTATCCCTGGCGAAGAAAGGCATCTCCACAGTATGATCCTGCCACCACCATGTTTCACAGGAGAGTTGTGGTGTGGGCAGGTCAAACTGTTCCCTCCTAGTCTCATATGAGCAGAACATATTCTTTGCCATTCTTCCACATGCTCCAGATTTATGGAGTGCACAAGTTCCCGGTCAACAGATTCTTGTGATTCAGCTGACTTGTAGATCTGTGCAGCTCCTCCAGAGTTAACATGGGCCTCATGGCTGCCTCTCAGATTAACGCTACCCTTGTCCAACCTGCCAATTCAGGTGGCTGGCCAAATCGAATCTTGGTGGGTGAATTCTATTTTATTTATATAGCGCCAATTCACAACACGTCATCTCAAGGCACTTTACAAAGTCAAATTCAATCAGATTATACAGATTGGTCAAAAGTTTCCTCTCTAAGGAAACCCAGCAGATTGCATAAAGTCTTGACAAGCAGCATTCACTACTCATGAAAGAGCGTAGAGCCACAGGGAGAGTCGTCTGCATTGTCCATGGCTTTGCAGCAATCCCTCATACTGAGCATGCATGAAGTGACAGTGGAGAGGAAAACTCCCATTTAACGGGGAGGAAAAACTCCAGCAGAACCAGAACCAGGCTCAGCGTGAACGGTCATCTGCCTCGACTGACGTTCAATTTTCCAATAACAGATTGTCAACTTTCTCCTTGACCTATCTGGTGTGTTCCCTGGTCTTTATGACGGTCTTTGTTCCCTAACGATGTCTAACAAACCTTCAGAGGGCAGCCGTATTTATACTGAAATTAAATTAAACACAGTTGGACTTTATTCACTCATTTGTAGACTTCTGGAGACAACTGGGTGCATTGGATTGTGTTTAGGGGTGTCAGAGTATAGGGGTGTTGAACACAAGTAAGCTCCACACTTTTCAGATTTTTATTTTTAAACAGAACTTTTTAAAAGCTGCCATCTTTTGCTGGTCTGTGTGTTGGTCTGTAACATAAAGTCCCAGTAAAACCCTTCAAACATTGGCCCTGTGATGTGGAAAAAATATGAAGAAGTTTAACGGGATGAGAAAACTTTTTATGCGTCTCTGTAGATAAAAAATTAACTTTTACAATAAATCTTTCAGACTTAAACACTGCTTACCTTAATATATGAAAGAAGGATTAAAATAGTTAGATGGTGATGCAGTGGTTCAAAAGATATCCGCAGGTACAGCCAAGCCTAAAAGATCTGGCTGTTTTTATGTTTTTTTTGACAGTTATGCCAAGACTTTGTATTGACATTGTTGAACATTTTTTTATACCTTCTGTCAACTTTTGTACCCCCATCTTTTTCTCTCCTTATGGCTTTTAGTTATATACAATTTCTTGGCTTCTGTTTGTCCTACTGACAATTAACCACTTCTCCATAGCACAAAGATCTTGGGATGTTCTTTGTCTCCAGTTCAAAATTTCAACATTATGATCTTTGACACCTAGACTTTTGCTTTGTTTACATCCTCCTTCTTTCTCGTAGACACACAGATCACCACTATTATGGTTGTATTGTGATTGTTGGAAGACGTTGCAGAATCTCAGTCCATCTGTGATGTTTTTCTTCGACAAAAATCCCTTGTTTGCTGAGCTGAATTCACCGACAACGCTTCCTGTGGTGTATGCTTCAGTAGAAGACCACCTTGGTGCTCGCTGCACACTCTTGAATGTCAGCATCCTTCTTCACTGCAGCTGAACCTATCATCTTGAAGTGCTTGATGAACTAGAAAAAGGCTCTTTGCAATATTATCAGCAGCTGTTTCCTTACAAGTGAGGTCATTTTGGTGCAAAACAATAACAGCTGCAAGTTTGTCTGGGCAGGTAACAATCCCTAACGCGAGAAGACGATCACTTTAACCACATCTGCTGCTCTTTTATGACAATCGGTCTGCTAATTACGTTGATGATGGGATTTTAGCTGAAATCTTATTACACCATGTATGGACTGACACAGGACAAGATATACATTTTTGTTCCCTTCTAAATCTCATTTGTTGCTGATTTTCCGTTGAATGCAAATGCTGACAACAGGGTTTATATTTGTGGTTGATGAAGATCCACTTTGACCAAGCTTCACCATCAGATCCTCCAGATCTCTGCCAAGTATTAGTTTTAGCACGTCTTTGTTTTTTGATCGGATTACACCTAAATTGCATCATATTCTGCTGATGACTTTGAAGTTACAAGTGAAATACCGTATTTAGTCTCAAAAAGCAAGAAAGAACCAACTCATAGCATAAATCAACATACATCAGGTTTGTTCTTATCTCTGTAAATATCAGAACAAGCAGGACTAAAGTGCAATGCAAATATGAATCAGTGTTTGGATGATGGGATGGGGTTTTCTGAAGGAACGGGGTCTTCCAGAGATAATCAAAGTCAGAGAGGGAAGGCCCTGTGCTGATAGCATTTGATGGTTCATTTCACCAATCGTAGAACCACAAATTAAAACAGCCTGGTTCCTGACAGCCATGTGAGCAGTGATGGCAGCACTGGAGAATTCTCCAGAAGGCAATGTGATGGCTAACAAGGACTAACAAGCCTTACTGTAGCATTTTTCTCGGATAAAAAGGCAAAATTGCTTTAAAAGTTGGCAAATAAAATGAAAGTATTGTCTAATAAAGCCTTAGCCTGAAAAATGTGTATTAATAAAAGAGTATTGAGCTACTTTTCAGAGAAAAAAATAGCATAAAAAGCAGGGAAGCTGTTGAGGTGATTGCTAAAGTTAGAAATCCCCTTTGGTTTTCAGTGGGATCTGAGGAATAACAAACCACTCATATACTGAGTCAAATGACCACACTTTAGTCCCTAGACGTTGATGCTAAGACTTTATGTTCTGAAGGTAACTGATCACATGAAAACAAAACAGGAGCCTCATGTTGATCAGGTTTTTTTCCAGTCAGGATAAAATACTTTTTTGTTTGGACATTAAAGGTCAACTACAGAAAACTAAGCTAAAACAAAAGCGTGTTGTCCAATGCAGACTTAGACACTCATCAATGAATGACCGTTATACTAATTTTATTCTCTGCATAGCCCCAGGTCATTTAAGATTATCCCTACTATTGAAAAGGTCTTCACCCAGGCTTGGTGGGTGGGCTGGGGGGGGTTGAGGTGTTGGTCCTGGTGGGTGGTTGGCTGGCGGGCCCTGCGGCCTCTCCCTGTCCCCCGGGCTACGGTGGCGCCGCTGGCGGGGCCCCCTTCTCTGGGTGGAGCTTTCGGGGAGCGGGGGTGCCTATTGGAGTCAGTAGGGGAGCTGGCTCCCTAGGTTGGCTTCCCAGTCATTTGCTTCCCATCCCCGGACTCCTCCCTCTGCCTGCTCCATCACGCCGCCACACATGTAGGTCATGTGGGAGGGGGCGTTACTGGAGGTTGCCACTTTCTGGTGACGCCCCTCTCCCCAATTTTATCATGCATCTTAGACACTTTCACTTCAAACATTTTTCACATCGCACACTCATATAGGCCATGGTAGGGGGGGGGTGGGGGGAAGACGTCTGGGGGGGGGCTTATGTTGTGTGGGCCTCACCTCGGACGGCTCCCTTCACCTCCTCTCCCACTTAGACATTGAGGGTTCTGGGCAGTCACACGGAGGGGGTGCGCTGGCAACAGCTACCTTCCGGAAGGGGGGTGGGCTGTGCCGTGCATCCCCTTCGGCGCTCCCAGTTTTTAAACGCACTTGAGAACAACATGCAACAACACAACATTTGAGCGGGCGTAGGGAGGGTCGGGGTCTTCTGCACACCCCCGTTCTCCGATGGCGGCAAGGAGTCTGGGGCCTGGAGCGGGCCACTGTGTCCGGGGTCTTGGTGGGGGGCTGCGGTGTGCAGTCAGCGGCTTGCCAGGTCTGGGGCTGATACCTCTGCTCCCCCCAGGGGGCGGGGGGCAGGGATGGCAAGGGTAAGGTGGGGGGAGGGAAGGGGTTTATTAGGTATTTAGGGGGAGGGGGGGGGCTCTGGCCGGGTGGCTCGTGCGGGTCGTGTTGGCCCGCCCTCTTGGGGGGGCCCGGTCCGGGGGGCGTCTGGTCTGGGGCCGGGGCCGGGGGTCGGGCACAAGCAGTCGTATAGTCGATTTGGGGTGACCCCCCCCCCCTTTGGTCAGTGTTGGATGTGAGTGTTATGTGGGAATGTGTGTACAGCGTCTTTTTTTTTTTTTTTTTTTTTTTTTTTTTTTTTTCTCTGTGTGTGTGGTGAGTGGGGCACAAGGGAGGGATGGGGTGAATGATTTTTTTTTTTTTTTTTTTTTTTTCCTTTTTTTCCAGGTATGGGTGTGGTCCGCTAACCTGACAACAGCCAGCTGCATGTCGCTCCGCCTAGCTCCACTCACATACATCTGGGACTCCGCCATAGAAATTGCATTTACAGAAGGCTGGGCCTTATCAAAAATTCTTGCATATGATTGGATAAGCCACTTGTCTGTCATCTTTATTGACGTGCTATTTCAACCACTCACACCGAAGCTAACCCGTGACGCTAATGATAGCGACGCAGGAAAAAAAATAAAAAAATAATAATAATGTGTTTGCGGCTCTAGTGGCACGCGTTTTATTGACAGTGAGCTGACAGCAACAGGGGGGAAGACAGGCGGCAAAGCGCCGCGGGTCGGAGTCGATTCCGGGCCGACCGTGTTGAGGACTAAAGGCCTCCTAACATAGTTAGCGCTAACCGCTCCGGGGCGCGTCCGCGTCTGCACGTCCGCTGGCCCCGGAAAACAAAACTTGCCAAATCCGGTCGGGAGAAGGGCGAAAACATCGTTTCCACCAACAAAAGCCTTCAGAGGCGTTCTCTGATGTTCTTTTAATGAAACAATATTAGGTAGATTGGACAACACGGAAGAAATAGCAGCATTAATGCTAACGCTTGCTTCCTCGACGAGCCGCCATTGCTATCAAAACAGTCTCACGTCATGGTCGCGTCTCCACTACGTCACATATATGAAACTCCAGCCCTGCGTCCTGATTGGCCAGACCATAAAATTGGTTGGAGAAATCATTGTCTATCGGCGGTGTCCCAGATGTATGTGAGTGTAGCTAGGCGGAACGAGACATACATCTGGCTGTTGTCAGGTAAGTGGTCCGCTCCCTCTCCCAAGAACATCTCAAGTCTCCGCTAGGTGCGGAGCCCATCCCCCCACGTCCTGCCCTCCTCCACTTCGTTGGCGGGCGCCTTGGCCCCCTGGCGCGTTGGTTGGCTTCGGGTTTGGGGCGGGTTCCCGGGCGTGCGCCGGCCCACTCCCGGCGGCCTCTTCGCGGGTCCTGGCCCCCCGGGGGGCGGCCGGGGCCCTTGTCGCGGGGGCGGGGCGCCCCTGGGGCCTCTGGCCCTCAGGGCCCATGGCCGGGTCCACTTCAGCGGGGCTAGCTGCCGGCGGAGCCCACGGGCTCGTCTCCGCGGCTCTTGGGGGCGTCGGCATAGCGGTGGCTGGGGGATTTCCTCGGGGTCGTCTCTGCTCCTTCCTTGGGGGGGGGTGTTGTGGATATCCTGTGTCGGCCCCTCCTGGGCGACCTGCTTTAGGGTCCCCTTTGGGAGTCCGGGGTTACGGGTCCCCTGACGCCTGTCTCTGTGCTCGGGGAAGGTGGGTCTTCGGTTCTCCACAATCACTATCAAGCTATTTCTATAATCTTCACCTAAACTAGTGCACTTTCACATCTCCCACAGGTGCTGGGTCCCAGGTATTAAGTGTTCACTTATATACAGTAATCTTATAATGTGTTTATTTATTTATTTATGTTCTTTCACTTTCTTTTTTCAAATATCACATTACACATGTCAGCTTACATAATAATATATATGATTTAGCAATGGCATCTAGGTGTTATTCGAGTGTAGCTGTTGCTTTATGTCTGTTGGTTGTGCTGTTCTTTTTGTGTCTCTTTCCAGGTGATGGAGCAGACAGAGAAGGTTTTATCACTCTCTCCCTTTTATCTCCTCTTTCTTTCACCTCTAATCTTTTTTTTCTTTTCTTTCACTTTTTCTTCTTCCTTTAGTCTCCCATTGTCATGTCCATATAATTTGAAATTCTCCTTGCAGGAATCATAATAAAGTTATTTACAAGCATAAATCAAGTGGAGCACAATGGCGAAAGCTGTTTGCTCCACTTGTAAAAGCAAAATCTGTCGAGCTCTATCTGGCATTGAGACATCAATTCCTATTGCCACATTGCTAGACAGGACACTGGGAAAAAAAAGAAAAAAAAAAAAAAAAAAAAAAAAAAAAAAAAAAAGAAAAGGTCTTCACCCTTTTATACCCTTTTGTTAAACAAACTGAACAGCTAAAATTAAATAAAGGGTATAATTAAGAGTAATAAAGGCTAATGTTTTGCCACATTACAAGTTGTCTAAGAGTTTTAGCTTTATAAAAGTAAATGTCTGACACCTTCATAGGCTTCTTTTATGTATAGAGAATCCTGCTGTGGAAGCTCAGAAACCTGAGTAGGACAGGATCCCCTCGGTTGTTGATATATGGACTACCAAATGCAGTTCTGTAAAAGGGGCCTATAGGGAAACATTGTTCATCTGAATGAATGCTAGCATTAGCACTTTTACCAGAATGCTATTCAATGTGTCAGCCTAAAACAAAAAGACTCCTAAGGCCTATGCATGCTCTGAGAGGTCTGGGTTCTCCCAGAGCAGTCGCATGTCCTCCTGGATATGTCGTCCAGGGAGAACTTTTTTCTCATGTGCAATATATTGTAGAACAGATTACTGGATCAATGTGTGCTTCTGTGCTTTTTGTCTGTCTTGTTGTGTCTCTGCTCTGTCTTCTGTAACCCCCAGTTGGTCGAGGCAGATGACCGTTCATACTGAGCCTGGTTCCGCTAGAGGTTTTTCCTTCCCGCTAACAGGTGTTTTTTCTTTCCACTGTCGCTTCATGCTTGCTCAGTATGAGGGATTGCTGCAAAGCCATGGACAATGCAGACGACTCTCCCTGTGGCTTTACGCTTCTCCAGGAGTGAATGCTGCTTGTCGGGACTTTGATGCAATCAACTGGGTTCCTTATATAGGACATTTTGACCAATCTGTATAATATGATTGAACTTAACTTTGTAAAGTGCCTTGAGATGACATGTTTCATGAATTGGCGCTATATAAATAAAATTGAATTGAATTGAATGTGTTGCGATGTTGTTGGCCAGATATTTGAAGTAGTCGTGTCATAGCCTGACACACGCTATAATGAGAGGGCCCTGTGAGAACCAGGAGGTCTGCACCTGGGTTTTTCCTGAAGAATGAAATGTCCTGGCCAAAACGAGGGTCCTTGTCTCCTCGAGTTTGCACAGGCCTGAGGTACCGACACCTCTTGCTGGAAAACACAAAATGTTCTAATGTTAATACTGATACTCCAAATATCTACTTCCTTTCATGCCCCCCTTTTGCTCTTTACCCTCTTTCACACCTCTGAAGAGGTATCATTTTATAAACCACCACCGTTCAGCTTCAAACCTCTCCTCTCTCATCATCTGCTTTCATATCCTATACTCTTTCCTTGCTTCTCCCCTTATCTTCACATCCGTCCTTCCTGAACCCCCCCCCCTCCCACCCTCTCTCTCTTTTTCTACAGCCATCCTCAAACCCCTCCTGCCCCCAGCAGCCTTTTAAAATGGGTGGAGCCTCTCCTGGGTTGCCATTTTCTGTTTGGTCGTGTATCCAAGAGAACATGAATATTTATGACTAATCCACTCTCACTGCTTCCTCCCCCCCTACACTCAGCCCTGCGGTGGAGGCAACACTTGGTGGTGACACATGGCGAGACAGCTGTTGCAAAGCAAGCCAGGCATCTGTGCACTGGGAGAGTATGAGGAGGGGACAGACTGATGGAGCGAACAAGCAAAGGACACGTGACAGAAACAGATAAAATGGACAAATATAGGGAGTTATTAACAGTGTAGAATTTGTGAAGCAGTAAGTATCGTAAAGAATGGTCCGAGGCTAGTGCTGTTTGGGGTGAAGGAGAGCCAATGAGACAGAAGGAACCGGGTCATCTGGGTGAAAAGGATGGGAGCAGGCCAAATGGAGGGAACGGGTACTGATGGGAGGTTCTGTCTGATGAGGCAGGGGGAAAGTCTCATAACACCACTACTCAGAACTTTTTATTGACCCTTTTTCTATCATCGATATATGGCCATCGATCGATATATATTGTTATTGAATTATCATCCAGCCCTTACTTATATACAAATAAACGGAGAGCTCCTCGTTGTAGTTCTTAAGTGTGTATTAAGATCAAGTGTCAGGGCTGCTTAGCTTAACAGTTAAAACAGTTCAAACTTAAAACAGTTTTTAAGTGTAGAAAGATCAACTGCACGCTAGGGAAGAAACATTTTAAAGGTCTAAGGCTGAATCAGTCAGAAAGTAAGTTCATGCCCTAAGTTTGAGGTTTCAGACATTGTGCATGCTGAGGTGAGGGAAGCATCTATAATAGCTTACTGTGGGATTAACCAGTGCCATTATTGGGTCATTTAATGCACTTGGGTTGATTTTGTATTAGTGGTCCATTTGTGTAATTATGGTTGCAACAATGGCATATGAAGGGTAAGCATCATTGTTGGATGGTATTGTATATCATCCCACACCATGGAAACCTAAACACTGATACACAGTAGTGTGATGGGGGTGTAAATGGGATTTAGATCTAATAAGTAGAACTAGTCCAAACAGATGAGATGCACAAGGAGATAGTTGATTTGCAAATACCCTAATCAAAGGTCAAGTGCAGTGGAGAAAAGCTGGAGAACTTCTTGTACAGCAAATCCGTAGGAACAAGTGTTGGGGGGCTACGTATGTACATGTGAAGTCAGAACTTGTGTCTTGTTTTGGAGTTACATTGAAACATTTAACAGTTCCCTGACTTTGATTCTTTATTAGGGTCTGCAAAGTTGCACAGTTGCTGTTGCCTTGCAGCGCCGTTTCTCTGTTTTTCTGCCACCGCCTTTACCAGGACTCCCTGGAAGAAGAGATCTCAATGGGAACTTCATAAAACTCACATCTAACCTTGCTCTAGGGCTGGGCCTTTATATTGTCGTTTTATCGTAATTGTGAAAAATTTCTTATCATGATATGAATTCAAGTTTATCTTGACAATACATTCCAACTAGTATTGTCTGAAATCCCCCAAAACTGCCAGTATTTTTAGGATTGTTGCTTTTGCTATTTTCTCCACTATTGGTTTCTTGAGAGCATCAGTATTATTACATTTAAAAATACAATTAAATGCAGTTATGTTGGCAGTTTAGTGATAAAAATCAAACTTCTTTATGATGTAATGTATTTAGAATTTTGTTTTAATATGTTATATGTTAAATTATTAAAGTTTTTTTTAAGAACAGAATTTGTGTTTATTGGGCGATAATTTACATGCAGTCACTGCCATACTGTTACCTTAAAAAGACTGCAAGAAGCTGTAAATAGTCTTTTATCATCACTTTTTTTTCCATTATCACGATAGTACTGCAATATATCGCTTTAAGATTTAAAGTCCATATCGCCCACCCCTACCGTGCTTCATCTGCTACCTGTGCGATCTGCTAACTACTGTGTTCAGGGACAAGCTAACTTTCGTCAATACAACCTAACAACCACGCACTTCTAGGAGTTGAGAGATTTTATGAGACACAAACCGTTAGAAGTGCAAATAAACTGTTTATTATTGCATATCACTGCATTTTAAGCTCATATGGCAGCCATATTGAAGTTTGAGCTCAAAGCTGGAGAGAAGATTCATGAATTTCCCTCTAAAGTCTGACTTCAGGGGATTTTCCTGAATATTCTTTAAACCTGGAACATGTAAAGTATGACTTTCAAGATAAAATGGAAAGCACTGGTAAACCCTACCCTTCAACCCAACCAACAGTGCCAGCGGATTACAAGATTAATTTTCATCTTATGTCTTTAAAAAACACTACAAATGGAAAAAGTTCATGATCAATATTGCTATTTTAAAATGTCTGTCAGTGTGTAGAAGTTTATTTCCCTCTTTAGGAAATCCCACAGGATACAGTACCTGGGTTCTTATTGCACGGATCAGTCCACCGGACCATTTTTTCACTCCCCTTACTCCATCTAAAATGAGCTTTGGTTTAGGAAAAGCAAAGAAACAACCTTTTTAGATTCCCCCCCCATTCTTTATTTATTTTAAATGGCAGAGATTGTACTTTTTATTTTTATTAATGTGTCTTTATGAATGATCCTAGGCCTTTTCATTGAATGACACCAAAGGGCTTTTGATTATGACCCCATTTTTTCCAGCCCTCCACATATATAAGTCAGTGATATTTCCTACTGTAGATTATTAAGAAAAGAAATCTGTGTAATTTCCTTTATAAAGACTCAGTCCGTCTGTGATGCTCTTATGATACCCAATTATTTTACTGACCTGTTGCCAATTAACCTAATTAGTTGTGAGATGTTCCAGCAGCAGTTTTGGCATCAAATCCAAATAAACATGTAATATCCTCTGAAACAATGCTGTCGATTGTTTCTTTTTTCTTCATTTCAGCATGGTTGTCAGTTTTTGTTCTGTTTTCTATTAAATACGGAGCGAAACAAAGAAGCCATCAGCAACCCTCTTTCCCCTGCATTATCAAGCAACCGCCATTCAGTGTAAAGGAGATGTAAAAAATCTATTCTTTGTTATAAGATCAGCACTGTGGTTTGGATGGTGGTTTGCATTTTGCTAAATACCCCACATTGATTGTATACAAAATATTTGTATTATTATGGAAGAATTTTACTGTTTAGATCTCTTTTTCTTGAATATATATGAAGAAATATATATTTCTTCATATATATTTACTGAAACTGCATAATCTAATTTCTTAATATGAGTACATTCATCCATGTACCCTATTGGAGAGGGGGGGAGGGAATGTTAGGAAGTGTTTGACATGAAAAAAATAAATAAATAAATGTGTGGAAAAGCACCTCATGCATACTGTTAAGTGTAGTATAGGATCTGTAGTGCTGGGGGCCTGTTTTTCTTCCAGAACCTGATGGAGTTTTGCTGGAGTGCATGTCATCATCTTAGAAATATCAAGAAAACACATAGAAATCTGGAAGCCTTTACCAAAAAAAACGTAAACATGAGCCTTCATTTGGGGTCTTTCAGTGGGATAAAAATGCGAAGCATACAGCCAAATCAACTCAGTAATGGTTCATCAGACATGAAAATCAGCCATGATCCAGGGCCATCTCAGGTCCCCAGACCTAAATACTACAGACCGACAGCACAGATGAAAACAAGCGTGGAACTCGCAATTTTGTTAAATCATATTTTTCTTAACACCCCCCCCCCACACACACACACACACACACACACACACAAAGGGAATGAAAAGCAAAAGGTTTCTACATTTTTCAGTAAGCGATCACGCTGCTTCAATAAAAGATCCCTTCATAATAAAGTCATCTTAATAAATTTGTCCGGCTCTGTAGTAATGGTTACGTTGGCAATCGGCCTGGAGCCTGGGCCCTCTGAAGACGCAAAAGATAAATTGAAGCGGATGTAAAAGGATCAACAGAAAAGGAAATTAAAATCTGAAGTCATTTTATGGCAGTCTCTCACCTTTTTCTTTTTCATTTCAGAATGCCAGATCCTATTGCCTTTTCCAAATTAAAACCCAATATATTGTTGAGTTTGTGGATTCTGAAGGTTCGTTCCCCTGATATACACTGCTTACAGGTCTATCCGCTCCTCTCATGACATGAACCCAGTACTACAGCATTAATCACTTCAAGGTTGGATTATTGAAATGAACCGTACTTGGGTGCCTTCCAGGCCCTGCTGTGTGTCTTCTGCAGCTGCAAGACTCCTGACTGGTACCAGAGGCAGAGACATTACCGACACCAGCATCCATGTAGCTGTGTGCCTGATCCCGTTTCACAACTCGGTTGCACTCTAAAACAAACCTGGTAGATTTCAGATTGTGAAAATGTTTTATTGACCTGCACTTCCTCCTTAAAGTTGATCACAAAAGCAGGTCCATAAAACAGCATCATCAGCGTCAGAAAATTAATGTTTCATGATGACTTATTCAGGGAAGGAAGGGAGATATGATCAGTTTTTGCCTCGTTGCTCATCTCAGGACAGAGCCTGTTAAAGCGGAAGGAAATCTACACCTTTGCTTTCAATAGTGCCTAAGTGTACAGTCATGTGAAAAATCTGTGCCGCCCTTACCGGTTTTGTCCGTGTTCTGCTTGTCTCTGGTGATTAAATGTTTCAGAGCATCAGGTTGATTTTGATATAACCTGAGTAAACAGAAAATACAGTTTTTGAATGATAAAAAAGGCTCTCCAAAGCAGCCTGGCACTATGTCAAACGGTTCCTGCCCTCTCAACCTAATGACTGCTCGTGCCACCCTTGGTACCAAAAGCTGTCATCAAGCATTTGTGGCCGCTCATATACTTTTTTTTTTGGACATTCAGACGTGGACTTCTAGGTAAGATTAGGATAATTATCCCTGTAGATCACGCAAGAGCTCTGGAGTATGAGGACATAAACTGAACTCATTTTCATATAGAGCAAAATTCCTGGCTCCACGAATCACGACAAGTGAGTTGTTCAAGTGTTGAACATCTCACGTAGCAATGTGTTGGGGCAACATTGTGGTGGCAGCATTATGCTGTGGGGATGCTTTTCTTTAGCTGCAACACAGAAGCTGGTCAGAGTAGAGAGCGTTACATACAGGGGGATTCTGGGGGAAAACATGTTGGAGGCTGTGGCAGGCCTCTGCAGCACTTGATGGCATGTGAAGGATATAATGCAGTCATATCAGGTGTGCTAGAGTAGAGAGGATCCAAAACATGGCGGACAGTGGGCCAGAGTTGAGAACCACTGGTTAAGCCAAAGTGTATTCACGTGTTAGAATGGTCCAGTCAAAGTCCAGGCCTAAATCGAGAAAAAATTGAAAAAATGTAAAAATTGAGAATCTGCCCCAGGACCTAAAAATGGACGTTCCCAGAATCTTATTGAGCTTGAGCTATTTTGCAAAGAAGAAAGGGGAAACGTTTCAGTTTGTACCTGAACAAAACTGGTAGAGGCACCCCCTAAAAGAGTTGCAGCTGTCTCTACAAAGAGGGGCTCAGTACAAAGGCAGGCTGCAATTTCCACATTTCCAAAGCCATGTGTAATTTTCCTTTCCTTTTGCATCAATGTGCACTGCTTTGGTTCGGTCTATAACATATAACCCAAATAAAGTGCATAGAAGTTTGAGGTCGCATCATATGAAAAATAATTCCGCAAGACACTTCACGTAGAAAGGTAAATATTATATGTTTTCTGGCCTTTGATTCATATTCCTTGTTTTGGTTGTGTTTTAACAATGCGGTTTGATTTCAGTCTTTCGCCGGTTTTGTCCCTCACGTCTTGAGCAGCATTTGGGTGAACACTCACTTTTCAAAACATGGCTCATGACTGAAATCGATGAAATCTGAGCCTAGGCATTGTGTGTCTTGCATCCGAGAATCTGCAAGCTGGCAGACTGAGGGAATGTCCCTTTTCCAGCCGTGCCCAGCCTGTGCCCATGTCTCTGCCCCCTGTAGCACCCTTTAACCCCCCCTCCTCATTCATCTCTTGCATCCCTGCATGGGGCCCCAGTTACCCTGACCCCGCCCACCTCATCTCCACCCCCACACTCCCACCAAGGCAGAGGGCCCAGCTCTGCCCTACATAGCGGCGAGCGCAGCAGGCTGGCGCTGAGAAGAACCCTCGGGTTTACAAACTGTGTCAGGCCTCGAGACGATTTCTGTGATCGACAGCGGCCGCCGCATGAGAGAACGCCATAGCACAACTGCTACCCAGAGAGCAGTTTGATTGATGCTGTCAATATGCAGAATGTGGAATAAATAAGCTCTCTGTTATGATCCAAGAGTTAAGAAAAATAGCCTGAGGTCAGAAACCCAGAAGAAGGCGACTGCAACAGCAACTTCTTTTCACAGCCGAACTCATATGAGATGTTGAGCCGTTCCATGTTTTAATTATAACTCAAGACAAAGAGGAACTCTTGAACCAAGTCTACAATCCCTACACTGCAGGTATGTGTAATTAGGAGGAGAAAGTAGGGCTGCTCGGGCGTAAATATAACAGTTCTGTGTTGCCTCAAAAGTCTGTTGTGGCCTTAATAAGATTCAGAGCCATTTCCTCTGGTGGAAAAACCGGTTTTAATTAAAACTCTCGTCCTTTGGGGTGAGCCCCAGATATCTTTGAACGAGTCAATCAACCAAATGAACTTGTAATTAGAATTTAAGAAGAAAACCTACAAGTGTTCAGATGAAGAGATGGAGGAGCGGCGGCGTTTCATTCAGGTTAACGCTCACTGACATAATAGGATGCCGAGATAACAGGCGCGATAATGTCAGCGAGGATGCTCGACTTATCTTAACTCTGCATAAAATAGTTCACTCTCTCACCCTGCTTTCGGATTTACAGCACATTCCAGAATCTGTTCATGCATTCTGCGAGCAGAGCCCTAAAAAAAAGAATGAGCATTAGGTCCTGCAGCAGAGGGGACGTTTCGTCCAGCACTAGACGGGTTGTAAGTGAGCGGGAAAGCAAGCAGGAGAACGCAATAACAGAGGGGACAGAAACAGACGGCACACAATGAGGGAGAGAGACGGGAAGCATCCATCCTACCATCCACCATGACCTGGCAGAGAAGTCCCAGCACAGCTGCCACCTGAGCCCGGGGTCACTCTGCCTCTCCCACGCCATTCCGCACTCTGCCACGCTGCCTCCCTCAAGCCAGAATCCTCTTCCCAGGAGTGCTGATAATTAGATAAGTAAATATAAAGAGGAGAGAAACATGGATTGAGTCACCAATCAGGAGGTATGTGCAACCAGGATGCTGTGGTGTGAGCGACAAAGAGGGTGTGTATTTATGGGTTCATACAGTGCATATGCTCTGGTCTGTGTGTGTGTGTGTGTGTGTGTGTGTGTGTGTTGGATGGAGAAGGGACTCAGAAATGCCACGGAGGGCCTCTCCAAGCAGCTGTGCCTCTTGTTTCGCCGGTCCAACTGCTTGTGCTGCCATGAGGAAGCCACCAACTCTGCACCACATACCGCCGAGCACGTTTAGCACGAACATGTAGCGCCTTGCGCGTTTATATCCATACAGCATGCACGTTTCCAAGCCTTCACGAGACGCACTGCCAGTCAGTGACATCTATCTGCCGTGGCCCGATACGTGTGTTCCAGGGGAGCACCGAGGCAGGCTCAGATGTCTGAGCCAGGTTACTGCAGGGGCTTCAGCTGGCGGGTTGAAACTAAATACATGCTTGATATGAGTGGCTTTCTCTCTTTTTGGTGTTGAGTCGGATCTACCGACCGCAACAATGAAACACAGGAAAAAAAAGTCTGAACTTAAATGCAACATGTGGCGTCAAATTCACTAATAGCAGCGTTGTAAATCGGATGGTTTTCAATTTTTTTGCAATAGATGAACTAAAAAGTATGGTGTGCATTTTTATTCAGCCCCGTTTACCTTTATTCCTAAACAAAACAAAAAAAAATGGCAAATGGTTATTTGCCTTTAGGCACCACTTGATTTGTAGTTACACCCCATCTATGTATAAAACGATCTTGGTATAAATTCTGCCCTGAGCCCAGTGGTGGACACAGCAGGCATGTGGAAGAAGGTTTTCTGCTCAGAAGAAATGGAAAGTTTCTGCAAAACGCTGTAAGTGGTGAGGCACTAGCCCAGCCGCATCATCCCGAGGACACCACCCCTATGGCAAAGCATGGTGGTGGCAGCATCATGTTGAGGGGAGGTTTGTCTTTAGCCTGGACAAGGGACTGGTCAGAGTTAATAGAAAGAAAGATGTGGCGCAATTGTGGAAGAAAACCCATAAGAGGCTGCAAAGGACTAATCCTAATCCTAATAAAGAACCCGAACATAAAAAAAACCGCTGTTCACAGAGGTTCTCCATTCAGTCTGACTCAGCTTGCTTTTTTAGATGTGCAAAGCTAAACTGTAATTGGAGTGTATGACGGTTTAGTACAGTTTTGAATCATTGGGTGGTTATACAAATGCTTTTTGATTGTTTAAGTCTAAAAAAAAAATGTTAACTTGTCTTTTTGTCTCTCGTTATCGCATAGCAGGTTACAGATTCCACAGCGGTCTAACCTGTTGCAACCATGGGACAGTTTTCCAGACATTTATAGAAACCCCGGCAGTTCCTTCTCATACTGTCAAACTCAACCACGGTGCCCTCCTTTCTAATCTGTGTAGAGATGTCAAAACACAGCTGCAGCAGAAGGTCATAGGAGGAGTTAGACGAATGGCAGATATTTGGCTCATAAAATGACAGATATGAAGAACCCAAAAATGTCAAACCTTTACAAATTTCAACGTTTCCATACATTCCTTTCTTGTGATCATATATCATCATAAGCCATTATTGAAACTGGACACCAATGTCTAGTTTCTGATTTGAATACAAGGAATCATTTTGACACTTCTAATACTGGACGTATGAGCTTATCATGTCACACTAGTTTAGGATTCGAAAAGAAAACAGTTTCTCTTTTCAGTTACATGTTTTTATTCCTTTGTGTGTATCTGTTGGATTTTTATGTGCCTTTCCCTTTTGCTGCTGTATTACCAAGTGTTACGACCTGTCTAGGGTTGGCCAGACCATAACATATTAAAGAGTTGATCCATCCTCTTCCCATCCCAAGCAGCTCACAAATACAAAGTTGTATATGGTTAGAAAGTAATTTATTTACAAAAAGGAAAATAGTTTTAAAGTAACACAAATGGAGCAAACAACTTCAGAGAGAGCTATGTGCCGAAAATAACAAACAAAAGGCAACTGTCTAAAAGAAAGAAACAAACCAACTTACCTACTGCAACATAAGTAAACAAATGACAGTCACCTTACCTCCCTAACTAAGAAAACAGGAGAAAACTTAAGTAACAGAAACGGCAGCTCACTCCTACAAGCTCCAGAACAGAATGCTAAAAGTGTGGCTGGTTGGGAAGAGTGGAGGACGGACCCAGGAAGTCCACATCAGCAGTCTTTTATTGTTGTCACTTCCAGGAAGGCACCAATGGGAAGTCACGTCGTCACCATCCTGGAACCAATCAGCAACTGGCACCTGCACACTTACATTTACATATAAATTTACGACGCCAGCCGTAATACCAAGGAATTTCCCAACTGAGGGTCAAATAAAGGGTTATTTTACCCTATTATATTTAATAAGGATAAATTAATAAGATGACAATGAAGTGGTGCAAAAACAAAGTGATGTTGATCAATAATAATAAAAAAACACCCAAATAACCAATAGATATATGTACTGTCGACTGTCAGATTAGAATCCTCATCTACGATCTGTGAGAATTTTCCCCTTTCTTTGTTGAAAAGGTTTCTTTTCCCTCATTTCCCCTCCCTCACACGACTCTCCCATTTCAGCCTCTACCTCTTCAGCTTTTAACCAGTTTGAGTCACTTTCTCTCACAGTTCTGAAGAAGCTTATTGATCAGGGGGATCAGTGATCATATTCCCCATTGCCTTTTAAAAGATATTCCCACATGATCTTCTATCCTGGCTACTGTTAATAGCATTATTGCCACATGTGTGATCCCAGGAGCATTAAAGTTTGGCTTTTTTTACAACCTTTCATTTAAAAACTAATTGTGTTCCATAACTTTGGATCAGTTTGGGCAAATTTTCAATTTTGGTATGCCTGGCAAAAGTGATAACAATAAAGATTTAGGCTGAAATATTATTACTGAGGTGTTTCTGTCTGGTTTTAAAAAGCTTCACAGCACTGAATCAGCTTTTTAAGGGTTATCAGCTACATATTTTTAGGTGCTGATGCTAGAAATTATGTTGTCCTTGTGCTTTTAGACCTTACATCAATTTAGGTGCCTTGCCCAGGGGCAGGCCGACATGTGATAGTGGGCAACTGGAATCAAACCCACAACATTCCAACATTCCTTTCTCAGCCTATAGCTTCAAATCCTCCACCTAGAGGAGGTGACTGAGGGTAGCTTCATGTCAACATTGGTATCAATCGAAGGTTCTCATCAACAAGGCTACAGTTCAAGAAATGGTTTCAGGTCGGACGCCAAAATCATGTGCTGATCAACTAGCAGGGTTCTTTCTGGACATCATTAACCTCTCCCTGTAGCTCTCCATGGTCCCTGACTGCCTGAAATCCTTTGTTATGGTGCCTGTTCCCAAGAAAACAACCATCACCTGCCTCAATGACAACTGTCCCGTTGCTCTGACCCCAATCATGATGAAGTGCTTTGAGATAAGCTTCCTGAAACGCATCAAGGAGACCATCCCTGCTGGCCAGGACAGCCTCCAGTTTGCCTGCAGGGAGAATTGCTCCACAGAGGATGCTGTCTCGCTGGCACTTCACACAGCTCTGACTCACCTACAACATCCCAACACCTATATTACGATGCTATTTGTGGACTTCAGCTCAACATACAACATCTTGCTCCCAGACATGCTGGCTCTGAAGCTCCACAACTTGGGATTATCTACACCGCTATGCTCCTAGATGAGTGACCTCCTCACCAACAGACCCCAGGTGGTGTAAATACGGGAACTCACACCTGCCCCACTGATCCTCAACACTGGAACACCACAGGGTTGCATCCTCAGCCCTGCTCTCTTCACCCTCGTATACCCATGACTGTTCTGCTGTCCACCCCACAAACATGGTTGTGAAGTCTGCAGACGACACTACTGTAGTGGATCTCTCTTTCTAATAATAATAATGAGACCCACTAAAGAGAGGAGATCTGCAGTCTGACACAGTGGTGCTCTAGGAATACCGTAATCCTGAACACCAGCAAGGCCAAGGAGGTTATAGTGGACTGCAGGAGGTCCAGGGAGTCTGAAGACGCTCCTCTCTACATACAGGGGTAGGTGGTGGAGCGTGTGGACATCACAATGTTCCTGGGCATTCACATCTCCTCAAACCTCTCCTGGACTGTAAACACCTCCTACCTGGCCCAACAACGGCTCTTCTTCCTCGGGAAACTGAAACGGACTGGACTTCCTACTAAGCTGCTGAAAAACTTTTACAGAGCTACAATAGAAACCATTTTATGTCTGTTTATGGTATGGGAGCTGTAGAGTGCAGGAGAGGAAGGACTTGGCACGGGTGATGAGGACAGTGCAGGGAACTGTGGGATGCTGTCTGCAAGATCTGGACTCTTGCATTCGTGCTGCACGAGTCCAGAAAAGGGCCAGAAGCATTGCCACTGATCCCACCCACCCGGGCAATGCACTGTGCCCACTTCCATCAGGTAAACAATTCAGGAACATTTAATGCAAAACTGACAGACTTCCCAAAAGCTGTGAGGGCTGTCACCCCCTGCTGAGAAGATTATGGTCCGTTAGATGTTACAAACGCACTACTAGTAATGCCTATTTGCACACTCTAGCATCTCAGGTAATACTATGTTTGTTGTGTCTGACTGCATATATTATCTGTGTGCATTCGGAGCCAGTGTCTGTCTCAAAAAACATTTCACCACGGTAACAAGTGGTGACAACAAAGATTATTGATTCTTAATAGCGACTCTATATTATAATGTTGCTGTGTTTCAGATGTCAGGTTTACTGCAAATTCTTCTCTGTGCCCTGCTCATATATTGACTTGTGCCTATAAATCTTTGCATCTATGATCTGTGACAGGAGCTTCCGTGTTATACAGAGGCCTCTTATTCGTCAGTAGTTGGATGGGATAGTCCTATTTTTGAAGTTCTTTAAGATCAGGGTTTTCCAACCTTGCATCAACCACTCTCCGGTCCGGACATTTAGGAGCTGGTGGGTTTCTGTCTGGTGGGGTAGAGCACATCTGTGCTGCCAGGTGTTTATGAACAGCTGTGAATTTCTTTAGCCAACAGGTGTGCTCTGGGAGGTCAATGTGGACAGATTTCATGATATATAAAGGGGAAATGTAGAATGTAGAACTCTATTGATTGAATTGTCTCATCAAGGTAGTATATGCAAAATGTGTTATTGGCAAAAATGAAACAAAATTCAGTTAAAATTTCAACTCTCTCATGTTAGGAGCTAACAAATATGATGCCCCCTCCCCAGATGTCCCTTTATAATTAGGCAAAAAAACAACCTCAGATGATAACACATGATCTGTCATGCAGTGTAAGAAAATTCGATGTGGTTAGCACAGCAAGTGCTCCCTCCATGCCAAAATGGGTTCTCTAGTTATCATCACACAATCACAAAATTTTGTATGCTTTGCTCTAGAAAACTTTAGAAAGGGGTTGATGTTGTTATACCATGACAACAATTAAAAGACATGATCCTTGAGTCTTAAAGTTAGAGAAAAACAACATTGGACAACAAACATCACATGGCAGCACATGGATGTAAAAAAAAACTATTACAAAGTGGTATTGTGGTCTGTACACTAAGAGCTTGGTTGGTCTCAGTTTTCTGTGGGTTTTCTGCAGACACTGCTTCTTGTCTCACAGTTCACTAAGAAACTGTTGATGTGGGTTTGTGATATTTTGTTTTCTGTTCTTGTCTCTTATGATTTCATAGCTTCAAATATAATAAAAACTTCCTTATCAACTTTGCACACAACTGTCCAGATCCTAGGACTGAAAAACAAGCCCAAATCACCACTTCTCCTATGAGGAGATATTTTGTATTGATATGCTTTGTTTATTTATTTATTTATTTTTTTTTGCAGGACAGTACTCAGTCTAATTCTTTTTAAGGATGTTCGTTGCCTTTTTTCCTTTAGTTGAAATGGCTTTGTTACCCTCTCCAGACCTATGACCAACTAAAGTTGGCTCCCAAAGGTAGTTGCTTTAGTATTTTCTTTTTTTTTTTTTTTTCCAGTGTCCTGTCTAGCAATGTGGCAATAAAAATTGATATCTTAATGCCAAATAGAGCTCGACAGATTTTACTTTCACAAGTGGAGCAAACAGCTTTCGCCATAATGCTCCGCTTGATTTGTGCGTGTAAATAGCTTTATTGTGATTCCTGCAGGGAGAATTTCAAATTATATGGACACTACAATGGGAAAGTAGGAGAGTAAAAGAAAAACAAGAAGAGAAAAAAAAGAAAAAGAAAAGGGTGAAAGAAAGAAGAGATAGAAGGAAGAGAATGATAAAACGTCCTCTGTCTGCTCCATCACCTGGAAAGAGACACAAAAACAACAGCACAACCAACAGACATAAAGCAACAGATACAATCGTGTAACACCTTGATACCATTGCTAAATCATACGTATTATTATTTAAGCTGAATTGTGTAATGTGATACCTAAAAAAGAAAGTAAAAGAAAGTAAATAAATTAATTATAGCCTTTCTGTATATAAGTGAACATTTAATACCTGGGACCCAGCACCTGTAGGAGTTTGTGAAAGTGCACTAGTTTAGGTGAAAATTATCCAGAAGGAAATATATTGATAGTGATTGTGGAGAACCGAAGACCCACCTTCCCTGAGCACAGAGGCAGGAGGCAGGGGACCCGTAACCCCGGACTCCCAAAGGGGCCCCCAAAGCAGTGCGCCCGAGAGGGGCCTTCACAGGAAATCTGCAACCCCCCCCCCCCCCCCCCCCGAGGAAAGAGGAGAGACGACCCCGAGGAAATCCCCCAGCCACCGCAATGCCGACGCCCCCAAGAGCCGTATTTTCACCATGACATTGTCGATTCTGGGAGAATAGACACATCCTCCATTTCCGCATAACATTTTTATTACATTTTTTCTATTTTTACTTTGGTACTCCGGGAGTATGGAGTACCGGGCCTTTTAATAAGGGCTGTTAGGTCTCTGTATGACCGGTGTCAGAGTCTGGTCCGCATTGCCGACAGTAAGTCAGACTTGTTTCCGGTGAGAGTTGGACTCCGCCAAGGTTGCCCTTTGTCACCGATTCTGTTCATAACTTTTATGGACAGAATTTCTAGGCGCAGCCAATATGTTTATGGTATCCGTTTTGATAGCCTTAGGATTGCGTCTCTGCTATTTGTGGATGACGTGGTTCTATTGGCTTCATCAGGGCGTGATCTACAGCTCTCACTAGAGCGGTTCGCAGCCGAATGCGAAGCGGCCAGGATGAGAATCAGTGCTTCCAAATCTGAGACCATGGTCTTGAACCGAAAAAGGGTAGAGTGCCTTCTCCGGGTTGGGGAGGATGTGCTGCCCCTAGTGGAGGAGTTCAAGTATCTTGGGGTCTTGTTCACGAATGAGGGGAAGATGGAGCGGGAGATCGACAGGCGGATTGGTGCGGCGTCTGCTGTGAAGCGGGCGCTGTACCGATCCGTTGTGGTGAAGAGAGAGCTGAGCCAAAAGGCGAAGCTCTCGATTTACCGGTCGATCTACGTTCCTACCCTCATCTATGGTCACGAGCTTTGGGTCGTGACCGAAAGAACGAGATCCCGGATACAAGCGGCCGAAATGAGTTTCCTCCGTAGTGTGTCTGGGCTCTCCCTTAGAGATAGGGTGAGGAGCTCAGTCATCCGGGGAGGACTCAGAGTAGAGCCGCTGCTCCTCCACGTCGAGAGGAGCCAGTTGAGGTGGCTCGGGCATCTGGTTAGGATGCCTCCTGGACGCCTCCCTGGTGAGGTGTTCCGGGCAATTTGTTTTCTAAAGTCACTGCTGATGTCTGTCCATTCTGACATTGTGTATAATATATATAAATCTCTGCTTAACTGGCCTGTACTGGCCACATGCTGACTACATTTTGAGTTCTAACTTAGCAATCAGTGTAGTTAACTTAACTATGTGTCACCTAAACAGGGCCAGTACAGTTTCCTCTGAGCAGCTTCTCTGAACTGCAGGGTTTTAACCATATTTTGAGGACACTGAAGACAGCATTTGTCGCTACCATCTTTATTCCCTGTAGTAATTTTCAGTCATTTTTGTATGATTTGTACTGACTATAGTCTGTTTTAACATGTTTTGTAAGCACTTAAAGCAGGTGTCTTTTGAAAAGGAGACCTTCTGTTTTAGTGAGATATACCCGTATGAATAAAGGTGAAATAACAAAATCCCCAGAAGCTTCAAGCCGGCAACCTATGAAACCTTTTACTTTTCTAGAGGCAGTCACACATGCCAACAGTTAAACGTTTCATTATTAAGGTCTACCTCAGAGCAAAGACTTTGCCTTTTTTCAGACTTAACAAAAAAAAAAAAGGCAAGAAAATCCGTACCATATTTTTAACACTAGAACAAGATGACAATATGATTATATTTTATTGATAAAGATATAGATTTCATTAATTGATTAGATTAACTTTTTCCCATTATTTTAGCATTAAACCACATGCAGTGGTAATGAAATGTAAACTGGGTTCTGGATTAAATTTTTTAAACATAACCCATAGATATTAATCTATCACATATATGATGTGGTTTCCAGAAAACATTTTCAGACATTCAGAAAACCTCGATCCTTTAAGAGCACCGTACGAATCCAAAATTTGAGGCTCTTTCTTTGTGTTTGTGGTGCTATTGTGCTCGGTCCGTGCCAAATGGTTCCCTCACTAATTCAGTTCTGGCCGACAGAATAATCATCTTTCACTATATGCCCCTGTAGTGAACATGCAGCTGTTAATAACCCAGATTTCCGAAGAGAAGAAAAAAAGAGAATAACTTGCACCAAATCCTTTTCTACATGGCTTATATCACTACACCCACTGCTTCCCTTCTTCTTGCTGTGTGCACACGGACCAGAGGGAAATCTGTTGCTGATGAACGGAGTAAAAACAAACCAAAGTCGTTTTCTTCTGTGGTATAAACAGTTAGCTGTTTCACATGAGGACAGCATTATTGTGGATCTTATTTAGTTCTGCCTATTATAGAAAACAAAAAGGAACGTCTGAGAGCAAAATTGGGTCTGCCCCTTTGTTTGAGCTCTGGACTCAGTCCAACGGAACGGCAGATTTTTATCTGCCGAATTGGATCTGGCTGATCAGCGCCCCTGTCTCTCTGTTTATAGCCGACATGTGATGCTGTCATTTTTTATCTGTCTCCGCGAATCTGCGCTCGCTGTCTTCCTGTCTGTCTGTTTAGTCTCTGCTGTCTTGTTTGTCTGCAGCTTCATTAAGATAACTTGTCAAGGAGAGAGCCATTAACACCGCCTTTGCCATGATCTTGTTGTAAGTGTTCGGCTCCGGGTTTCAAATTTGGATGAAAGAACAGAGCAGAAAGGGAGGAGATACAAAAGTGCCTCGCAATGGAAATGATGCCCCTTTGAACGATTTTACTTTCTTACATGACAAACAGAAATTTAAATGTATTTTATTCCCGTGTCACGTTTTAGAACCACACTGTGTGGTGCATAATTTTGGAAGGTGCAGGATATGTAGTTTTGGAAAACAAAATTTGCATTATACAATACAAAATCTGGAAGTGGTGCTGCGCATTTGTATACAGCTGCACCTTGTCTGGCTGAGTGTGCATCAACATTGTTTTGCCTTTATCTTTTTTGCAAAATAGCTCAACTTCACATGGAAAGTATCAAAAGTTCCTTCAAAGATCTGCTTTCAAGTCTTGCCCGGTTTTCACTTCGTTTAGACGCTGACCGGGCCATTCTCACTGCAAAAAGGGAACTACAAGTAAGTAAATATTTCTTGAAATTTGTGTATTTTTCTTGATTTGAGCTGGTAGCTAAGACTATTTGCCAATGGAATACAATTGTTGCACTTAAAATAAGAACAATTCATCTCCATCATCTTATTTCAAGTGCAGGATATCTAATTATCTTATTTTAGGGGTAAAATGCTCATCCAACTGGCAAATAGTCTTATTTAGCTGTTCAAATCACAGAGAAATATACTAATTTAGTTCCCTTTTTGCAGTGCTGACACGTTTAGGGCTGTCGTCTTGCTGTAAGGTGACCCTCTGTGCCCTGTCTTATGCAGCTGCTAACAGGATCTTTTTAGCTCCATCCATCTCCCCATCACCTCTGACCAGCTTCCCTGTCCCTATGGAAGAAAAGCATCCCCACAGCATGATGCTGCTACCACCATTGTGCACTGACATATTTTCCAGTGAGAGGTTTTGAAGCTTGGAGTATTTTTTTATAATTTAGCAGATTTCCTAAACCTATATAACAAGTTAATCTCTGACCCGCCTGGGGCATTCGAGTTAAAAAGGTTGAATACTGATGCACGCAAGGCATTTCCCGTTTTGATTTCTAAAAAGATTTGCAGAATATGTATAATATTCCTCACAATTAGTTGTGCACTGCTTTCTGTTGGTCCATAAGATACCAATAGGTTGCTGTTTAGTGTTGTAATGTGCAAGAAAATCAAAAAGTTCAAACTAAGAGAATACTTTTACAAGCGACAGTATTACAAATGACTTTTACTGGACTGGTTCATGGTGTGAGATCCAGGAACGATTGGCCAGAATTTCTAGAATTTAGAAGCACTAGATGGGGGCCTCATAGATTCACCCCACCTCCTCCTCATCTCTCCATCAGCAGCGTCCAGCCATGAGTCACCCCTGATTTTAATATCAGCGAAGCCTAAAGGTGCAGGTAACGGGCACCCTGCCTGGATGAACTGCAGTGATATTGGAATGGATATATCAAACCACGCTCTCAGGCACAGAAATGCACACACAGACCAAACTCTTGGTTTTCGTGGAGGAGCGCTTCACCTGGAGTCTCCCTGCCAACATAGTGACACCCTGGCTCCCCTTAAACCACTTTTGTCCACCTCTAATTTAGCAGACAAAGCCATTTTTTAATGCAGCTGCATCCGATCTTTTTATGCATACTCAGCCCCTCAGCTGAAGAGCTCAGCTACTGACCATTGTTCATGAAGGTCCCCACTCGGAAAAGTTTCTATTCAGTCTGGCTGAACATGTAATAGAGTTGAACTCTAACGCTTCACATCGTAATCATATTTCAAAGTCTCCGTAAAAAACGGTGGAGCAGTAGAGTAACACAGTCACAGTTCGCTGGGAATTTTTGATGTTCCGTCATGACTTTTCCAACTCAAGACCGAGACAGGATACACTAAAATGTTTACTTTCTCCCCCAGGCGCTGCCTTTTTCTCTCTCACACACACACCCCCGTCGTAATTTGTCTGCCCACTGGCTTCACTTATTAGGTTTGAAAAGGTTTCTGGGCAACGTGGTTTGAGAAGGGGGTGGGGGCAAGAGCACTGGCATTTTTTTGGCACGCAGCTCTGCCCGCCTTGCCCAGAACGAGGGGGTTACCATGGCATCACCGGGCACCTCATAAAGCAGACCATTGTTGCAGCTTGGGTGTGTGTGTGTGTGTGTGTGTGTGTCTTCTTGAGTGTGAGCCACATTGAGTTGCATGGCAACAACCTCTGGGCGCCACCAACACGAGCGAGACGCTGAAATCTTCGCGGGGCAGTGCCATCCTGCAGCGACACATAAACGCCAACTTTCCTCCTTCCTTTATTTGTTTTATTTTCCCTCGCTGCACCTTTGTCTTTATCAGTCATGTTTTTTTCCAAAGACCCCAAGTCTGTCAGCACAAGACTCGTAACTGGAGGTCAGATCACGAGGCAGGCCTGTCGTCCCCAAGCACAAAAGAAAGGCTCTGGCGTTGGGTTCGCCAATCAGAAATGATGGTCTGCGTGTGTATTGTTCCTCTCAGTGTAATGCTATGAGTGTATACTTATTAAAGCAAGACCACGATTGATAAAATGTCCAGCAAATCTACAGAAGAAAGGGAAAATAAACTGGAATTAAATCGAGAATTATATTTCAGACTTAGAAACTTCTAATTGTTTCACTTCCAAAATGATCCAAAATCTAGACACAATTTGTGATTCACCATAAAAAACAGAATAGAAAGAGCTTATACCAGTTTTAATGAGGGTTCGGATGAATGGACTACACCTTTGATGGATGTCTTTCCTTTGACGCGTTGCATCCTTTGCGCTGAAGTCAAAGCCTGTGTGCTTGAAGCGCTGAAGAAGTTAAATGAATCCTGGAACGCGTGATGTGGCAGACGCGTGTCCTCTGGCACCCTCTACTGACGCGATAGCGAACTACACTGGGGGAAAAAAAAGCAGAAGCAAAAATTAGACGGCTTTCTCAGCATCAACATAAAAAACTCATCATGAAACGTAAACGAAAGAAAACAGTGTTTTTGAGGTAGAGAAATAATTTGTTCACTTTGCAGAGCAGCAAAGCGCCTCTAGGTTGTTCATTACATGTTCCTCAAGTCACCAGGGTTAGTAAATAGCAGTTGAAATTATTAAATGAGTAGATAATTCTCAATAATAGTTACATTTTATTTGGCTTACCAAATTTTTTTTATTTGTAACAACATGAGGACAAGCCATGTGGGCAAATTGATCTTAATAATTAGTTAGACCTAATAATAATTTAGTTTAGGGAGTTCATTTTAAAAACTGGCAAGAATTTAACTGATTTGTTTAAGTCTTAGCTGTTAATTTTATGCCATTTCAACTTAAAAATATTATTTAAAATAGACCCAGCAAAAATGTTTGCAAATTTTAAAAAAATATGTATTGATTAAACTTGCAGTTTAAGACCGCTAATATATATATATTTATTTTTATATTAAATTGAGTAGATAAATATTAAGATGCTGAAAGGACTGAATTTATAGAGCACATTAGTAGTCATACATACCTACTTTGGGATACTGACTAGTTCTTTACACTAGTCACATTCACCCAATCACACTCACATGTACCGATTCACACAGTGACACACAGGTCAGTAGGCAGGGGCGTGCATACATAGACACTAGGTGGTGCTAAAGCACTAGGAAGTTTGCCCTTTATCAACGAAAATGCCCTTTTGAAACTAGTTTTTTTTTTTTTTTTTTTTTTTTTTTTATTATTATTATTAATATTCAGGGCAGTCAAAAGTAGCCGGTCAACGGCGGCAAATCGCCGTCTATAGCAGCTCTTGCCGCCGCCTACATTTCCCCGATTAAATAATGGAGCGATATTTGTGCCTTCTGGTTGAGCGCGGAGCAGACCCTGGACTGGAAGCGGTCTTCTTTTTTTTTTTTTTTTTTTACCTCGGAGTGGCCATCGACCTTTTAGTACTATCTTTGATGTGTCAATCATACAATTTAACCAATCAAATCAACGACTGAAGGCAACATGCTAGCCAATCACAGCTGGAGAGGGGCGGGACACTGAGTCATAGCCTTCAGTTGCCGCCGCAGTTCGGCTGTGGTCACCGTTGATGTCGGTAGAGCGGGATGGAAATTTGGTCTGATTACCGAACAATTACAAGAACTGACAACAAAGCAGAGAGCGAGCTGGAAGGAGCGCTATTAATTTCTGTTTGAAATGTCAGGACTGAAGTCTAAACTGGAGTAAACATTCACGCTAGGAGGGTTAGCTAGGACAGCTAGCAGGGTTAGCTAGGACAGCTAGCAGGGTGAGCTAGACAGCTAGCAGGGTGAGCTAGACAGCTAGCAGGGTGAGCTAGGACAGCTAGCAGGGTTAGCTAGGACAGCTAGGAGCCCAAGGAGCAGAATCAAGCACTAAAGCTGCCAAACTGAAGAGACTTGAGTTACTTGCAGGTAGAAGGGAACTCTGCTTTGTTCTGCTCCTTGTTCTCATAGCTGCTGTAATTACAGAACCTGTTCTAGTCAGAATTGTTACTTCAGTCAGTGTTCAGCCTGACACCAGCGCTCATGTTTATTAGCATGTGGCTTATGCTGGACTTTTAAGTTAAGACACAGCGCTACAGGTTACCCTCTGTCACTGTTAGTCCAAAGGCCAAATCTCAAACTCTCTCATGTTAAAAGCACAGAACTATTAAACACATAAGAACATGCCATTAGCACACAACTGAGCTGAAGCAAAGAAAAAAAACTGCGCATATGGGCTCCAAACAAAATGTACAATCAGACAACCAAATAACACACAAGATCTCTTTAATAATCAGGATATTTCACCCAGAAAAAATAAATTATAAATAGCTTCCCAACATGAGTTGTAAATCTACCTTAATATAAACTTAATTTCTATAGCTCAATTAAACATTTCTCTTACACGCAGTCATGAAATATTTTTAAGTAGAACTCAACCCCTCTTGGGCGTTTACATTGACCAAACACTTGATTAACCATTATTCTTTTGTTGTTTTATTATAACAATCAATATTATTCATTATAACTATTATTCATTGATGATGTCAGATCGACAGATTCAACTTATTTAAAAAATAATGACTATTTTGATATATTTTGTTAGTAATTCTTTCTAAAAGCCCAACAAATGTTATGAAAAGCTTCGGAAATTTTTTACAATCTGCCCATAAGCTATTTTTTTCCAGCTCAATGTGTTCAAAAGCCTAATTGGTTGGAAACCTGCCTAATTTGGCTACACCGACTACACTATTGCTATTTGTTTGTTCGTTACAGTAGTCACAGAGCCACTGTTTAGTCTGAAGTATATATATCTATATAGATATATAGATATATATCTATATATAAGTGCACCCTCCTACCTGATAGTGTGTAGCCTGCTACTGTAAAAAAGTTTGACTGCCCTGAATATTATTAAGATTTTACTGAGGTCGGTTTTGAAATGATCTTTTGAAAACCTGAGCCATTAAAAACCACTGAAACAGTGCCCCGAAATGAGCCACCTCCTTGCGCACACCCGACCAGCCTATCTCTCTTCCTTTGTCACGTGAACTCGCACGGTCGCCCAGATCTTCTATGGAGAAGATGAGGAGCAGCTTAAGACAGAACTAAAGGTCTTCCACTCCAGCTTTACTTCAAAGAACCTATAATAAATATGTTCAATACTGAGGGAAAACAATGGCCAGCTGATCTTTCCTGCCTTTGTCAAAATGATCCAAATATATACAACATTACCAGTGACGACAGCTTCAGTTGAAAGATCATTTTCCAAGCTGAAAATCATCAAAACTAAACTAAGAAGCCTGTGTGGAGAAGAAAGGCTCTCTGACCTTCTTCTGCTTGCCATTGAAAAAGACATTGAGGTAAACCACAGCGAGGTCATCAACATCTTTAAAGACATGGCACCAAGGAGGATGCTGCTTTAAAGTAGTACGCTTTAGTCTGTTCTGTTGGTGGTGGTGTGACTTTTTTCCATTGAAAACTCACATTTAGAGAATGTTACAAATAAAAGTCAAATTTCATTCAACCTGCGTGTGTATTTTTTTAAAAATTTTTTTATAAAGGGTTCCACGTGCGCTAAAAAGTGCCCTCCCCCCCCTCCTGAGCACCTGCCCCCTAAAATGTCTGTGCACGCCACAGTCAGTAGGTAACTTGGGGTTAAGCCTTGCTCAGGGGCACATCAACATGTGGCAGGGCGAAGCTGGAGTCGAACCTCTATCCACTGAGACCCAGTGACCCTTTGATCCTTTGGCCCATCTGCTTTGTTGTTCCATCTTATAAGGCAGGGATATCCCGACTTTTTGGCAAGTGGTCCGAAACTGTGAAGTGAAAAAGTACTCATGAAAAAGTGAATAAAAGTGAATAAAAAAATCTAAAATTATGTTGTGATTTTTTTTTTTTTACCTGCTCCTCAAAATATGATCAGTTTAATTAAACAAAAGAGTCAGCTTTTCATTCAGACCCAGAAGTAAAACCAAATATATTTTGCTCGTTTGCCGGATTAAAAGATGGTCATCCAGTTTGCAAATTATTCTGGCCTCGAGTGAAGAAACTGAATTCTGTTAAGAACAGGCATTGTGTCGTCAGGGTTTCTTTGTATTCAGCCAATTTTAATCAATGAATTTTAAAAGCAGCGCCAAAGTCTGCATTTGAGTAAAAGTCAATGGATAGATGTGGCCCTATTAAAATGAGATTAAAGAGAATGTAAAAAGTTTAGTTATTAAAAGATTTAATTGCAACATTTGAACTTTTCTGCATAATTTTGCTCTAATTAAAAATAAAATGTTTCCATCTGCATCAACCGCCTATAGTAATAAACCTTTGAGCTCTACTATAAGCAGGTAGCGCTGTAACAACCTGATGGATGTGGCATTCACTGGGAACCAAAGCTTCACAAAGTACAAACTATGAAAAAGCGTTAAATGATTCAAACATTACAACACGATAAAAACTCAAATTAAACTGTTACTGAAGTTGGTGGTTTAGTCATTCTCTCACCCAATTGGGAAAAGTAATATTTTGATGTAATATTATATATGTGGTGGATGAAGTCAAACATCTACAATCTAAATACCTGCACAAAAAAGCCAATTAACAGAGACTCAGCCACATTTTCCTTCTCGTTTTGAGTGGCTGTGAGAACTGACGGTGCAATTCTGACTTTCCCTTTTCAGCCGCAGGAACACCTTTTGGTTTCAGCGCACCCTTTTCCTCCTGTGGTCCGCCCCGTTTCTGTTCCACGGCGCCAGTGGCCAATGTGCCATAAACAAAGGCCGGGGTGCCATGCAGCAATATAGCTCAGGGTCCATTTGGACGAGGAGAGAAATCTTCACGTTGTTGTGTTTAGAGGGACCAACTGAGTGCTTCTACCCTGCTTTATAGACCCATTTGTGGTATTTTAATACGGCACGGCGACTCAATCAATTCTTAATTAGGAGGAATTCTCCGCAAGTAAAATATTTTTTGGTGTTTATATCTGCTTTAGTAGAAGGATAGCAGAAATAAAAACTGGAAAATATACAACACCCAAGCAAAAGGACAGAATATGCAAGAATGGGCTTTTTTAATATCAAAACAAAAAAGAAGTAAGGTTATGTCATTGATAAAAAACATTGAACAATAATTGTTTTGATTAAATCTGCACAAGTGGCTGTCTTTTGTTAATGGATTCCCCATAATCACTGTCGTTTATGAAATTATTAGGCTTTCATGTTGCCGTTGAACAACATACATACTCTAGAAATATCTTAGGATAATTTGACCAGAGTTTAAACAAAAAAAACAATCTCAATATTCTAATTCACGGATAATGTAAAGAAATTTTTTAATGCTGGCGAGGGGGCTGATTTAGTCATTTAGATTTTATGTGGTTCTGACCATTTCTAGCTGATTTCCAACCTTGCGTTTTGGGGACAATGATTTCTGCGTTATCTGCAGTGAGCTGGAGGAAAGTCTGACGCACATGCTCAGGGACTGAAGGAAACTGTGGGTGTGTGGCGGTGCAGAAATATAAAGTTGTTTGTCATTAGTATAGTAAGGGGGGAATGTAATTTTCTATAATATCTGCTAGGAGGAACATGTAAATACTGAAATAAAGTGACCCAGGAACAGAGGCCTGGAAAAACCTTTATGAGCTTTTTTTGAAGAAGAAATTTTTTTTTTTTTTTTTTACCATTGCAATAAAATTTGTCCCCTGTGTTTAACCCATCCCCTAGGGAGCAGCAGCAATCTGGGATTAAGGATCTTAATCAGGGACCCTTAGTGGTAGTCTGCAGGGTTCAAACCAGGTACTTGCAGCCATCGCAGAACATAAGCACTCTGCTCTATCCACTAGGCTAGCACTCCCATCTTTCCTCTCTCAAAATTAAAACGTCCACATGAGACAAAATAGTCCAAGTCTGTTAAGGAAGATTTGAACCACTTTTCTTTTTTTTTTTTTGCAGTTTAGCAATTTTTATCAATCAGCGTGTAATGATCAGCTCTTTTCTGAACAACAATGCCCAGAGACCCCTTTGTGTGGTCAATCCCCCAGTCGGTCGGGGCAGATGGCCACTAAAAACTGAGCCAGGTTCTGCTGGAGCTCTTCTCTCCTCTGTTGCTACATGCATGCTCAGTATGAGGGATTGCTGAAAAAGTTAACCACTTGGTGCAGTCACTTGTCCTCCGTTTTTACATGCTCATTCATGAGTGATTGCTGCAAAGTCAGTGACTAGATGGGTTTCCTCTGGAAACTTTTAACCAATCTGAAACATAAACTGAACTTGATAACTAGGATCTAATTGGAATGGATGCAATTGACCTGAATCTGTCTACATGATTTGATAGAATTGACTATATATTTCTGTATAGAAATGGGATGGATTTTTTTATAAAGTACCTTGAGAAGACATTCATTGTGAAATGGTGTTATAAACAAATTGAGCTGAAATAAACTGACTTTAGAAGGGCTTAGTTAGAGCTCTGAATAAAGCCCACTCTATGCCCTAGTCTGTCAGAGACCTGTTTCAAGGCTTCATTTTAAATGCTTTTATACACTCTTACATTTATGGAAACCACCTTCTGTCTTAAGGCAAATCTGCTGACTCCCCCATGAATCTACAGGAACTGCTCTGTCTGTAATGGGAAGTGCCTGTGATTGGCTGTAAACAGCCTGAGACATGTAAAAACACCAGAAGGGTCCTGTGGAAGAGAGTGACCTAAGAGGGTTCAAACTGATTGCAACTTCTGTATGCAGCCACCTGGAACCAAGTTCGTCTCTTGCCAAACACATGCCATGTTTAGCCCGGGTTGGCCCGGTAGCTCAGTGTGTGTGTGTGTGTGTGTGTGTGTGTGTGTGTGTGTGTGTGTGTGAGGGTGTATGTTTTACGCGGCCAATGTTGTGCACGTTTGGGCCTCTGCCGTTGTCGAGCATGTGGCCCGCAGATTAACGCTTTAAATGAGACTCTCTCCTGTTCTGAATGCGCCCTCTGTTTGCTTACAAGGCCCGGGTGAGACGGCGTGGAAGGATTTGAGAGTGCTTTTTGTATCTCCTCCTGTTCACAGGGGGGCATCCTATTATGGCTGAGAAGCTAAAAGGGAGGGCACAGTCACAAAGGGTTAAAACCAGAGAGTGTCTTTTTCTGGCATGCCATGCAGAATTGGCTTTTTTCTCTCCTTTTAAGACATGTGGAAAACAGCTCCAAACAGATTTCAGAGGAAGACAGGTGCCAGCTCCGCCATCTGCTTTCAGTTTTACCTCCCTCACTACTGTCTGCTCCCATCTTCCGCGCGCCCTCTTCTCTCCCCTCGCCGCGATTCATCCATCTATCTTTTCTCTTTCCACCAATCAGATCGGTTTGACACCCTTCCCATCACGAGCTGGCACCATTTAGGTACCTGGAAGGAATTGAAAGTGAGGAGATATCAAATCAAATTGACATTTATTAGGTTTAGCAGCTAAATCTCTGAGAAATAGGTAGAAAATAGGTAGAAGTAGATGAACTTTGAAAGTAAACTTAGAAACTTTAAGCCTCAAAGCAGCGCACAGATTCTACAGAGCTTAAATTGAATTTAGTATGCTGGGAGAGGTGGGGCATTTATGATTTTTTCCCCCCAGATTTTGCTTCCATCACACAAATAAAAAAAGAAAGAAGGAAAAAAAGTCATGCACAAATAAATAAATAAAACATTAGTCATTTATTGCTTTTTGAACCTTTCGTAGGAAGTGCATTGTTGTATTTTCTGACATAAAATAACTGCACAGAAGTTCAGATGACACTTAAATCTAAATCTAAACAAATATAGATTGATTTACACACTTTCCCTCCCTTTTTTTTCCTGGTTCCTCTGTACGTGACCCAGATTTCTGGTTTGCTCTTTTGGCCACATGGCATCTAGCTGAGTTCTAAATTTCTATTGTGTTTTTAGGACCAAACAACAATGACTTGTTTCTTGTTTGTTGTCCTCCACAAAATGGAGGAACTTCTGGTTTCGTCCACTCGTCGGCGTTGTGGAAATACTTGATCTGTTGCTATAAGGAAATCTGTTCATGTGGACACACGGAAATCTACAAAATTTCTGTCATCAGCATAGTTAGAGATGGTTCTGCAATTCGACCCTGAGATCAAAATTTTTTTTTTGCTTATATTTACAACTGCTGAAAGATACAAAGTGACCCAAATGTGCAAAGATTTCAGCTAACTTAACAGTATGTCTTTCTGTAAAATGAGGAAGTTTTCATTACTAATGGAATAGTTATCAAATCCTACACAAGTAAAACAGAACTAAATGAGTCATGACATGTGATGATTTGTGTGGAAATGAACCCAGAGTCAGCCAAACGCAGTAGTAATCCTTTTGGTGGTGTTTATTGAAGGAATAAAACAGGCAAAACAGACCGGATCCAGGCTGATGGTAATCCATACATCAAACGACTGGACAAACTCAAAAAAACAAAGAACAGGTCAGACTCGACAAAAATGCTGGAAGGCTCTTACCAAGGAATGACGAAATGATTGTGAAGTCCCGGCAACAAACAGAAAACTAAGAGGGGTTTAAATAGGCGGGCAGACACAGTAGCAGGGAGGGACTAATTAACCAAAACCAGGTGGAAATAATTAAGGGAGCAAACAAGACAAGTCTAAGAATACAAATAAACCTAAGCAGAACAAACTAAAGACAGAAATCAAAACAGCGAGATAATCAAAGACAGGAGAAAAACAAAAACATAAACCAGAAATATAATCGTAATATTACATGACAAATCAGATTTTCTGATTAATTCTTGGCTTTTGAATGTTGGCCAAAAGGTACAGTAGTGTATCCACATACAAAAAACCCCAAACAAACAAACAATCATTCAAGTTCAAAATTAAGCTGCATAAAACAGTTCTACTAATATCATTTGATCCAGTCAGTTAATAATCATCTTTTACCCTCCTGATTTAATTGATTAAAAATAAAATAAAATTTGCAGGCCAATGGAGTTTTTCATTTGAAAAGAGTTTATTTTTTCAGAAAATACAAAACTAATTCAAAAGAATCCCTAAACTCTGATTTAGATGAAAAAAATCTTCATATGAATCATCAATGTGCGAATCACCTGAAAATGCAGGTGGTTCTTCCTTCGTTTTACTCCAAGGCTCTCAGTCTGGACTCAAAGTGCCAGATGTGGAAGCATCTGGAACTTTTAAAATGATATACAATGACACAACCCTGCTCCTAGAAAATATTTAGAGTTCTGAAACCCTAAAAGAGTTCACTGAAGAGAACGCTAAACCTGCAGATTGCTCAGATGCTCAGTGACCGCAGAGTTGATCAAAAATGTAAATAGTAAATGTTCTGATATGAGGCTGTTAAAGTTTTAGTAGATTGTTTTTTTTAATTAATAACGGTTGGTCTTCAATCATGCCAAGCTGCCGCTTTACTGCAAGGCATTGCCGAGGATCAGGATTGGTCTGGCATTATTTACAATTGATTTAAAGAATTAAGCAAACCGGCATTATGACAGTTCTGCGATACTGCTGCTAGATGTTTCAGCTCAAAAAGGACCATCAAAACACTATCAAGATGGAGGCTTGGTATATATAACCTTATTTTATCATGATCAAACAGTTTTTTATAAGCATATTGTGTGGCTATATAACCTTAAAAAACTTTTATAATGGCCAACTAAGCGAGTTATAAAGAAAAAAATACATCAAACTGGCTGCAGCACACCACGAGAAGCAGGGGCCAAGCCTCATTTAAAGCTCGGCGCCTGAATCGAGCCTGTATGTGGCCCGATTCAGAAATGTGCAGTGCTAACCTTCAAGAGGAGAGAAAAGTAAACAAGTCAGGTGACAAACTGCAAGTAGCCAAGATGTTGATTCTGGGACTAAATGCAAACTTACTCACAACAAAACCAGTGAGGAGGGTCTTTTGTTTGGTGGGACCCTCATGCAGGTGTTCTTTTCAATAGCATGTCTCTCCACCAGGCCCTTAGTGGCTTCCACTTCCTTTTAGCCTCTTGTGTTTGTTTGGTTTCAGTCCCTGTTTAAAATTCCTAGTAAAAGTAGCTATAATCCATTTTTTTAATATTTTGTAATGTTAAAATCACAAACTTCAATGTATTTTATTGATATTTTATGAGGATGTAATCCATAATTGAGAAGTGACAGTAAATGATCGATGGTTTTCAAAATTTTCTGAAAAAAAAATAAAAATCAGGAAAGTTAACTGTACATGTGTATAAAGCCCCGAACTCTAGCTTTTACTCCTGCTTTATGTCTTCTGGGGAATGTTTCTACCAGCTTTGCACATGATGTAGCAATTCTTCTCTGGTGAATAGCCCAAGCTCAGTCAGACTGTGTAGACATCCGTTTTCAAATATTGCCGCAGATTCCCATTACTATTTGCTTGGATATTAACTAAAGAACTCTTACACATGAACATGCCTTTAGCTGCTTGACTGTATTTTTATGATTGTCCCTCCAGAGGGTGAACCCGCGCCCCAGCATCAAGCCCTTTGCGGCCGTCAACAGGTTTACTTCCAGGATTGCCCCGTACATAACTACGTTCATTTTCCCATCTGACACCGAGACCTTCAGAGAACAGGTGGATATATACTGAGATTTAATCATACTCAGGTGGATTGTATTTAAGGTTATTGGTTGCCCTGGGGTTTGTCAAGGTTTGTTATTTATGGTACCAGAGTAAGGGGTGACTGAGGCAAACCATGCTAGATTTTTATTTGTCAAAAACTATGAATAATTCGCCTTTCGCTTTTCAAATATGCACCCCTTTGTGATGGCCTGTCCCAAAAAAAACTCCTATAAAATCCATTGACGTCTGTGGTTGTAATATGAAAAATGTGAGAGCCTTCAAAGTGTGCCAATACTGTTGCGAGGATTTTTAGATTTGGAGTTGTCCAGCATCAAAGATCTTTGTGCAAGAAGTTCCTCGTTTTCCACCGCGTTGAAACGTGCTCCATGGTTTTGGCCCGCGAGCGTCCATCGTCTGTGTGTGTGAATTCATTAGTGTGTCAGATGGAGCCTGTGGTGCCAGGCAGCCGGGCAGCAGCGGTGCCCCTCTGTTTGCTCAGGGCACACTGTGTCCTCTCAGCTGCTGTTTCGGAGCCACAGCTAACTTAACAGCAGCATCCTCGCTCTTCTCCGTGCAGCAGATGGCGACGAGCTCGCCTGTGTTTGCCCGTTTTCTTTTGGAGGGGCAGTGGTGGGAGGCAAAGCCGTGCCTCTGCGTCCAGATACAAAGATGGGGAAATGACCGGCAGTGCAAACTCTGGAGTCTGAAAGAGAGTCGGAGAACGCACAAAACACAAATAGGATGCTTCCTGTTAAAGCTTGCGGAAAATCTCCTGCATCATCCAGGGAGGCTGCAGCCTGTTTCCTCTGAGGGTAATCCTGCAGATTATGCGCCTGCATGCTGGACAATGAGCATATTGTTGTTATCTTGTTGTTGCAATCCAGCTCAGCACCATATGCAGCAGACAGCAACGCTTTCTGCTGCGAACAAAAGCCAGTCCAGCTTGTCTGTTAGCAGTTTTCTGCATCCAATGTGCAACATCCACACACACACAAAAAACTAAATGCAAATATTCTTCCCAATCTGTATTTGTTCATTTTTATTCAGCGCAAACTACTAATTGGACCAAACCGTCCAAATCTCCTGGAGTCTAAAACAAAGATGATCTCAGTTTTTGGTCATAACCCCAAGAGCAGAGAGAGAGAGAGAGAGAGAGAGAGAGAGAGAGAGAAAGGGTAGAGATTAAAAACAAGCACCGGGTGAGAGCCATCTGTTTTGAGGCAGAATCAGACAGATAGAAGAAGAAAAGGAAGAAACGTGGAGCAGCCAAAGCTCATAAAGAAGCGGCAGATCCGGGCCAAATTGTCAGGCAGTTAGTAGATGAGATGTCATGCTAGCCAGACATGCTAGACAGGCAGGCGGTGTAGCCTAAGGAGGAATCCCGCCATCCACTGCGCTTCGGCAACCCAGCTGATTCACCACTCCACCATCCAGTCTAATAGGTTTTGTTCTGGTGAATCACTCCAGGTTTCCTTAATGGAAAAGCCAAACATCCTGCTCTAACATTGGGCGACAAGGGCACCTTGGGTTTGCAGATGTTCGCCCAGATGACAGATGGTGCGGGCGCAGCGAAGGGAGCAACGGGAATGATGTCTGCGCCAGGCTGGTGCCACAAACACACACCCCCTCCCCCCGATTTAGAATTTCCTCTCTCTCTACTAAGCCTCGCATGATCAAATCTAAATGAGAGGGCTGTTGAATGATTGCCTGTGTACCTGTAGTTGAGTACCTGAACATGCGGTGAGTCAGCACCGAGGTCAGGATTCGGAAGGCCTGCAGGGCATCACTGTGTTCCTCTATAGGACTGAGGTCTCCGAGTTGAATCAGGCGCAGAACGGTCAAAGGGTAGACTGTTTCTGATTCACTGTTGGCTCAAGGAACCAACTGAAGAGTGGCAGAACAAAACAAAAAAAATGGTGGAGCAAACTGCTACACTATGCAGGCAGCAAAGACATTTCACACAGTCAGCAATAACAGGGCTACATTTGTCTTGGCAGCTTCAGTTGGAGTCAAAAATATAAATACATGCTCAAAAACTAACCTACCATCTCCGATATTTACATAAATGCCCCTTTGCAAGTTGCAGAGAAACCACACACTTTCTTGTAGCCATTCATGTGCTTCTGGCATTGTTCTGCCTGAACATTAGTCTAATCTTATCAGAGCTCGTTTAAATTGCTTGATTCCCTAAGTACAACCCATACACGTTCAACGAGTTCGAGGACGAATTCATTCAGCCTTGAACCTTTCCACAACCAGTTTGAATGTTGGTTTCACGTCCCGAGTCGTTCTCTCTTTTTTCGCCTTCCAACCATTGCTCCTTCAGACAATGTCCACCGAAGGGGCGTGGCCGCTCTGGTAGCACCTGTTGCTCATCAAGACTGTCTGCTGCCAATATAAGAGGAGCTGTGTGGTGGCCCTTCAACGTCTGACGGTCGACCATTATTGTGATAACGAAAACCATAACTTACCTCATGATCCTCTTATGCAGCTAGCCAGCCCTCCTGTCTCCTCAGAATGTAAATGGTAAATGGACTGAACTTATATAGCGCTTTTCCAGTCATGCTGACCACCCAAAGTGCTGTACACTATAGCCACATTCACCCAATCGCACTCACTAACGCACACACATTCATACACCGACATCCACCCCCCCACATCACCACTTGGGTCAGCTGTGACATCGAGAACACGCAGATACTACAAGGTTCTGATGAGCGATTAACGATTATCACTCCGTCCAAAAATGTACCTTATATCAAACACAGGTACTGAGAGTCCACCATCTCAACATCAGTTCTGTGGATGTTCAGCTAAGCACATGTGGATTCCTGTTGCGTCGGTTTTATAGATCTCTCAATTTACGTTTAAAATCTTGGAAATAAGAGATGTTTACTGGCTCTGATGGGACAAATACACGGCCTTTCAAAAAAATTCACACCCCTTGAACTGTGGCTTTTTTACTAATTAGAATCTCAACCCTGTGGTGTGCATTTGCTCCTGTAGGTTTAGTGTTGTTGCCCTGCTAGAAGATTAACCTGAGACTTCATTAAGGCCTTTGCCAATGGTTGAGGTGTCTATTTTAATGATTTATGCATTCAAAATGTGACACTGACTCACAATGTATGCAGTTTCTATAGAGCAAACTTACTACAGTAATAGTACTGTATTTCAATGTTATCATACATAAAGAATTTGATAATTCAGTTTATCCAATATTATCCTGTACTACTGAAAAAGCATAGCCATAGCATGAACTTTAGTTTTATCTTTGAACCAACAAGGCACTTTTAATAAAGACTTTTAATGTGATTTTGCATTTTAAAATGGGACTCCTGGTAAATCTGACCAGCTGCCCCGTCCCTTGTGCGTCTCCCTTTGCCTGATGGAACCATCTACATGTTTCACCACAGCATCAGAGGGTTCCAGCTAAGGCTTAGAACCAACTTTGCATTGGTGTGTTTTGAAGTAGGGCTGGACGATAATTGAATAACAATATATGTCAATTGCTAGACATATATCAATGATAGAAAAAAGGGGTCAATAAAAAGTTCAATAGAACATTTTTCTTTCCTTTTGCATTCTAGCCTATCATGTAGGGTAATACTACAGTAATGACATCCTCCCAACCAATCACAAATGCAGACACAGAAAGGCTCCGTCACCAAGCTCCACCCCCTTCAAAGAGTTCAGAGAGCACGGTTATTTTTCATTTTTTAAGTACTTGCAGTTTTGGTAAAAAGTTGGTTGAACAAAGGTGTAGTGACTACTTGTCTATGGAAAAACTTAAAAGTAAACGAACAAAAATTAAATGTAAATCAAATAGTTACTTGATGAATAGTGGGTTTCCGGGTTTACGCAGTGCAAAAAATTCTCAAAATACGTCAAAAAATGCAGTTCTGAGAGTTTATTCCAGGCCTCTTCAGGGAAAAAATAAACATGATACAAACTGAAAAACTACTTGCTGCCTTGGCTGCCCTGGTTTCAGCCTTTGTGTTCGCTTCACCTGCTACTCACTGACTAACCAGGCTGAGTGACTTGCTTCCTGAAAGGACTGGTAGACTGCCAGACTGCAGCACTGGAAGACTGGTAAAAAACCATAAGCCCACCCACTTTCCATCCTGAGCTACCTGGAGTCCATTTATTTATACACCTATCACACACAAAACCCAAACAAAATCAATTAACTAATTAAACAATTTACTAAGAAATAATTGTATTCTAAACAACTGTATTCTAAATGCAACAAATAACCAAATAAATACAAATGAACTAAATAATCTGAGTTCTAAAACAAAAATAGAGAAATGGCTCCTACAAAAGGGTTGAGTTTGAATTCAGTGTTTGTGTGTTCTTTATCAAAAAATAGGTTGCTAAGCAACAGCATAAAATGGTTAGGGCTGCACTTTGATAATTATCAATATCGATCAATATGATTTCTATTTTATCAATATGCTTTTTTTCTATATCGTCCAGCCCTATTTTGATGTAATTTTTAATAGGGGAGGGAATTATACATTCTGGCCTCCTTTCTGGTAAAAACAACAACAACAAAAAAACAAGTCTTGCCTGATGGATCTAGTTCTTCCAGGCCTCTTGTGAAGCAGCTCTGTTTTTCCCCCAAAGTGTGGGACACTAAAAGGTGGTTCTGAAAAAGGAGTAAAACTGTCACACTATCTCTAACTGCTCTACCAGGGCTCAGTATTCTGCTAATTTGGCAGCACATGCGGCGCCTCTGAGAAGAGATTTCATGGAAATGGCAGACATTTACAGCATTGCCAACTGGATGTGCAAACAGTAATAGCCTTGTTAATAGCAGTAGTGCTTACAGTGTGACTATATCAAGGCTTGGTGATTAGATCATTTGGTGCCAGTTTGCCAAAAGAGGCATTCATTGGGGCACTTTTGTGTCACATGATTGCGACAATACGGCTGCATTAGTATAATGCGGGATAATCACCCTTCAGACTCAGCTGAGATCGAACAGTAAAAAGATCGAAATTGATGCAAACATCCTCTATTCATGCAGACACGTTACAAGTCCCGGAGCTCTGGGAGGCCAGAGTCGGGGATGCGGACAGGTAGAGCTGATAATTACCTCCATTCATCTTCACTGGACCCCAGCTCTGTTTTATGAGGGTGCATCTGAGTGCCGGCCCACGTTTGATGGATCTCCCCTTAAATGGGCAGTCACCAGTGGATAGAGAGCCTCCATCAGTCTATAGGCTCCCATTCATCATCTCATTAGGATCCAGGGCTGGGCAGTAAAAGGCCGAAAGACTCCCAACGAGCAGAAGAAACCAGGACCATCTTTTTACAGCTAAACAATTTTTTGGGGGGGGATGTTTGATCTTCTTAAATCTTTTCATTTCCCACAGCTATTTTATCACCAGCTAACAAGTAAGAAAAAAACTGCGTCCTGGATAGAGAAAAGCAGAGCGGTTTGCCACCAGGGAAATCCAAATGCCATGAAAGACCAGGAACAAATGCCAAAACCCTTATGAAAACTCAGCATGTAAATATTTGTGACGCAAGATAAAATCTGTTAAAATGTCCCAGGAAATGGCACAAGAGAGTAGGGAGTCCCAGTTTGCCAATTGTGCTGCACTCTTTAATGCAAAGTGAGCAGAAATAAAAGCTCTCCTGCGATTACAGCAGCTCCCTATCCTCTCTATAACCTCTACATCCAGGTTACTAAATCTCCTGGAAAGCGAGCTCTTAAGAAAGAAAGCAACTGGACAATGGAACGTCCCACTCCCCCCCCCCCCTTTAATGGTCCAAACTCATCTGTGAAATGATCGGTTTTAAATCGATCACTTGTTAAGCAATAATGGGCACTAACTGAAAGATCTCCCTCTTACTTTGCGCTCCCTGCTCCTTTCAGGGACAGTTTGCCAGTGAGGTTCTGTTAAAGGGATATAAGTAGATAATATCTTCCCTGCTGAACACATCTCTCTTGGCATCTTCATCTAGTATAAATCCAGATTAGTTAGTCCCAGAGGCTAAAGATAAGGCTAGTCGAAGACAAAACCAAGACAAAAGTGGACTTTTACAATGCAGATGCTGTTTTATGAACATTTAAACGGCGTAATGTTTGCATTGGACCGTTGTTGTGCTAAGAATCAAGGGATTATTTTCAATTTAAATGGAGAATGGAGGCAGTGTGAAGTGCTTCCTGCCAGAGTAGCTGTCAGATAAAAAGCAATGCGCGTGTGATAGCCTTCTTCCATGTATGCAAGTTTACGTGGGTCTAAATGTGTTTGTTTCTAAGTGTGCACAGAAGTGGGGTCAGTACCACTTTACAATAAGGCTCCCCTTATAGATGGCTGATGGGTATGTTATTAATTAATCTGTAAACACTTTATAACTCATTCATCAGTGTTTAACATACTCTAATTAAGGTCAAGAAAGAGACAAAACTGACCGGTTTCTTCCCAAATAGTGAGCCTAGTCTACTCAACTATGTTTCATGTAGAGCTGCTTTTACTAAGCATGTCAGACAAAGTTACTACCTTGTAGGCACAAACCCGTCAGTTTTGTCTCTTGCTTGGCCTTAATGAATGCTTAGCGAATACTTATGAATAAATTATAATGTGTTTACAGATTCATTAATAACATATCTGTAAACTATTTATTAGCAATCTATATGGGGAGCCTTGTTGTAAAGTGGGTACCGTGGAGGCATAGGTTGTTTAGAATCGCCGGTTTCCGTGTAAACGACGCCACACTGCTAATGTGGTGACGGTTCAATGATTCACAAAATAGAGGTTACAGAAATCGCACTGAAATTTGGAGACTAGAGGTGTTTGTAGAAGTCCAGTTTGGTCTTGAGCCATTTTAGACAAACTGTTAAGATCAGAATTTATACTAGAAGTGAAGACGCCAGGAGAATTACAAGACATTAACCGCTAAGAATTATTTTTAAGAAAACCTCTTTCGAATAAATGTAATGATCCGTTTAGTGAATACTCCACCTCTCTAGACTGCTGTAAAACTGCTTACACTGACACTTCATAGTTGGGAGCAACCCAAAAAAAAACAGATCCACAAAGATGATCACTCATCACTTTTTGAGAAAAACCTCCATGAACGTGTCTTGATTGATTGATTCCAAATGCAAAAATCTGCAATGTGGGGATTTTTAAATGTTTTAGAGCAAAGATCAAGCTGTCTTTGGGCGCTTAATACCCCTGCTGCCAAGGACAACAGTAGTTACCTCTGGATTATTAATTTGAGTGTGATGGTCCTGCAGAATGCTGTAATTCATCACCAGCATGTGGGGACTTGTCTTAGCAGGGCAACCCCAACCCCTTCCTTTGCAATATAGACACTGAGGACTCTGTTTAACAGGAAATTAAAATCTATATTAAGGCACTATTCACTTTTCTAGGGATTTGGATTTCCTCTTGTAGTGGAGAAATGCTTCCAGATCCAAATTCTGGGCAAAACCCCTGCTATTGTTTAAGGCCAACAAAGAAAGGCTCATTAAGCCCAGCTAGGGATCTATTATGAGTTCTTTGTGTCAACAAATAGTAACGCTGGATTGGCAAATTGCTTTTAATGAAAGAGTGAGACCAAACCTTGGCTCTGTCTGAATGTGTGCATGTGCATTCATGTAAAAAAATAACTGCCCTGGTAGAAACGGTTTGATTCTTGGACAAAACAGGGACACGCACACATTGGATGCTCTCTGAAACCGTGAATACAGATCATTTTAGCATATAAAATACAAAGTAATTATTTTTTGTTGCGTTCACTTCTAAATAGTGGAGAAAACTTTAAATTAGGCTGCATAGAAATAATACAAGGGATGATTTGGCATGTTGTTTATTTTGCCACCACAAATATGTTCATAAAAACATCCATGCCTCCATTGTCAATACCCACTTATCCGTGCAGGGTCACGATTATTGTGCAAAAGGCAGGGTACATACACGCTGGACAAGTCGCCAGTCCATCACAGACACACAACCGTGAACACACTCACACCTAAGGGTAACTTCAGAGAAACCAACTAACCTAAAAGTTATGTTTTTGGGCTCTGGAAAGCAGCCAGAGCACCCAGAGAGAACATGCAAGTTCCACAAGGCAAGATCCCAGGCCAGGATTTGAACCGAGGACCTTCTCACTGCAAAACAACGGTGCTACCGACGGCACCAGCGCACTCATAGTCACACGAAAGCAAATGTGAAATCCCGAACAGATCTAACAGTTTTCTCATACACCTGGCACGGCTCAAAGAGATACAAACCAACCACTCAGGTTTCAGGCTGAATGGCTCAGAGACGACAGCTGAAGGAAAAAGCTCAAATGAAACAGAGGTAAGAAAACTGTATAGATAACCAAAAAAATAATAAGCAATTGTAAAACATAAAGAAAAAGGTGGGGGTGCGGTGGGGGAGCACGCGCGACCCTTTGATGGAGGCCTCAGCTCTAAATGCAGCCGTTCCGGGTTGGATTCCTGGCCTGTGAACCTTGGCCGCATGTCTTCCCCCTCTATCGCAGCCCTATTGCCTGTCAGCCTGTTGTCAAATTAAGGTTACTGGTGCCACAAAATAAAAGAGAAAAAAAAGAAAATGTTACAGACAATGGAACAATAAAAATATCAAAAGTAACCCATTAGGAAATGACAAACTAATGCAAAATAAATAAAAATGCAACTAAGCATATGTATTATTTAATGGACTGACTTATTTGCTTTTGCTTTCTTGTTATGGCACCGTTATCATTCCACACTATCTCAATATAAAACACGGAGGTGCTACTGTCATATTTTAGGCCTGATTGGTTTCCTAATGACGGATGGATGGATTGGGGCCTCTTTAGAAATGCTCTTGTCTATCAGAGTGAAGAAATTGATTTATATATATATATATATATATATATATCTATATATATATATATATATATATATATATATATATATATATATATATCTATATATATATCTATATATATATATATATATATATATATATATATATATATATTTATATTTTATTTATTTATTTATTTATTTTTTACCAAAGTGATTCCCCTTGTACAGTGTTGTGGTGCCCATGCTGTTTAACCTGTATAAAAATCTCCCTGGGGAATAATTAGCGAGTAAATGATCCTGAAAAAGATTAAATTGTTAGTTTCCAACAGCCCAATCGCCAATCAGGACAAGTCAAGTGGAGGATTTTTTAGTATTTATAGGTTATATATAGGTTATTTTTTTGAAGTATTCTGGTCCTAAATGACAGTTTTCTGCTGCAACATCACGTTCATCAAGTTTTGAACTTTTGCCTTTTGTTCCCCCAAACTATATGTTTAAAGATAACACAGCCTCACAATAAATACGTATATTGATAATTTACCAGCAAAACTAATTTAAACAATTCAGCACTGCAAGATTGTCCACATACCCAGAGCCTTTCTATCACTTTTTGCCACCATTAACATCTGGCAAAAAATAAAAAACCCAAATGAAAAAACTAGCCTCCAAGGAAACTTTTACGATTTTTAAATTTTGAATTAAACATGTGCTGTGGCTGGCTGACACCCGAAGCTTAATAAGTGTACCAAACCCTGTCAGCAGGATTCCTGCACCACAGTAACTCTTACACTGGAAATAAATCGGGTGCTCTTAACAGGCTGCATGCACCTGCAAACGTATTCTCTGCAGTGCAAGAGGCAATCGAGTCACACTTCAGGTGTTTTATATAACTTCCTTTAAACATGTCTCAACACCTCATCCCTCCCACTCACGTACTCAGAAATAGACCTGTCAACTTGCCACCATCCCTTATCGCCTAACTGTTAACAAGCCTATTTGCCTGTGACTGACGTTGACGCGATCCCTAAAGCCCCGGCTTGGCACCGGATTGCTCCTAAGCTAAATTAAGCCTCTGTCATGCCCACCCCCACCTTCAGTCTCGAGCTCCCCCGTGCCATGGGAACCCTAAATCTTTAATGACGATGGAGAGCGCTGCGCGCTCCCACGATACAAAAGCAGTGACATCTGTCTCTGTAAGTGCTGCACTCCAGAGCAACTCCATTTGTTCTAGTCCAGCGTCCTCCAAAGAAATCAAATAGAAGCCGAGGGCTGGTGGAGAAATTTGGGAGGGCTAAAATGTTTTCCGTCAAACGTTTTCATTCTGTGCCCAGTGTCCCCAAATGCTCCAGTGTGTTGAAAGCTTGTCAGGATTGCCTCTCCTTGTTCCGACGCTCTGACCACAGCCCACCTGCTCGCAGCTACTTCCAACTCAGCTCGGCCACTTACAATTAAATTTAACTGCGCCACTAAAGTCTAATGAAGCCCTTGTGCTTTGGGTTGAAAGAGTAATGTTCATAGTTAGTGGTGAGAGTAAAAATCTACCTTTATGAGATCAGTTTTGCCTAGCGCAAACCACGGTACACCAAAACATACATGGCTTTGACAAGCATTCGGCCCCTATAATAATTTCTCCTGCTTTTGCTTTTCATCCTGACCAAAATGTTTACGAACATCATTTAACTTTCAGAATACGACAGAAATGACTGCAGTAAATACGATTAACTTAATAAGTGTATTGATTTAACTTATTAAAGGGGAAAAAAGCTCTCTAAAGCATACTGTAAACCAGCCTTGCCCCAGGTGAACGTTATTTCCCCCTAAACCTAATAACTAGCGGTGTCACCCTCGATGGTGACAACTGCCATCAAGCGTTCCTGATGACTTTGAAAGACTCTTTTGCATCGTGTGGAGAAATTTTGGCACACTCTTTTTCGCAGAATTGCTTGCATCGTAGTGGGACTTTGGTCCGGACTTTTGCCAGGAAACCCTCATTTTGTTTTGGTTCTGTGGGCCATTCATGGGTAGCCTGGCTGCTGTGCATCAGATCGTTGTCCTGCTGTCCAGATCGTTGTCTGGAGCATGTAACAAAAGTAATTTCCCTCTGGGATTATTAGAGTAGGTCTGATTCTGATTCTGACCCAACTGAGCCTGAGCCAAAGTTCACGAGGTGATGGTCGGCAATTCTCCTTCGGGATTTTCTGTCAGAGATCAGAAATCATGCTTCCATCAAGTCGTTCAGGCCCTGAAGCAGAAACGCACTGAGACCATCACACTACCACCACCATATTTGACTGCTGTTACGATGTCCTTTTCCTGCTATATCTAGGCCAAACGTAATGAGATGCACACATCCTAAGAAGTTCCACTTTGTTTGGTCAGTCAATAGATTTTTTCCCCTAAAAGTTTTGTGAATCATCAAGACATTTGTTGGCAGGTGTTTTTGATCAGTTGCTTTGCATCAGAATACAATTTCTGACTCGACTTTTCCTGCTTCTTGAATCGTGAACACTGACCTGGAGCGAGTGACACCTCCTGGATGAGCCGTTGATGGGCCCTTGGAGTAATTTTGGTGTGCCGGTCACTCCTGGAAACGGTCCCCACTGTGCAATGTGTTCTGTTGGTAATGGTTCTCACTGTGGTTCTTTGGAGTCCCGAAGCCTTAGGAACGCATTTGCAACTCCTACCAGTCTGACAGATGAGAATAACTTTGTTTTCCATCAGTTCTCAAATTTCTTCAAAATGGGTCAACATTCAGAGATCTTTTAGCCTGCACCATGTGGTCAGGCGCATTGTGTTCGAGGAATGTAATGGTTCAATCAGTCAGGTAGTAATCAGGCCTGGATTAGGAAAATAAACCAAAAAATGTGATTAATCGTGGTCAACCTAACCTTAATGACCAAGGGACATACGCCGGGATCGTGTTTGTGGACTTCAACTCGGCCTTCATCACCATCAACCCAGTCATCCTCCTCCAGAAGCTCACCCAGCTCACAGTGCCAGACTCCACCTGTCAGTGGATCACCAGCTTCCTGAGTAACCGGCAGCAACAGGTGAGGATGGGGAACATCTTCTCTCGCACAAGAACCATCAGCACCGGTGTCCCCCAAGGATCTGTTCTCTCCCCATTCCCCTTCTCCATTTACACTAATGACTACAGTTCAGCTGTCTGACCCAGGATAGTGACGTGACAGCATATAGACAGGAGGTGAATCGGCTGGTCCACTGTTGGGAGCTTAACCCACTCAAAATTGGGGAGATCATGGACAACTTCAGGAGTATATTCCCCCTACTCCCTCCCCTCACTATCCTCAACAACACTGTGACTGCAGTGGATCACTTCCCAAGAACCACCCTTTCTCAGGATCAGAGATGGTCCTAACACTAAGATACAGTTCAGGAGAAAGCCTAGCAGACTGTACTTGCTGCAGCAACATATGCAATCCAACCTTCCAAAGGAGCTGCAGCATTTGATAAAGGTTTCCACCCTACAAATGGGGTTTTAACTGACAGGAGAGGGAAATAAAGAGAAAAAGGCGATTTACTTGTGAGGTAAGGGAGGAGCGGAGGATCTTTTTCCTGTAATGAACATTTTATTTCTTAGTCAAGCATCCGCAAAACATGGAATTCCTGGCCAAAGGTTTCAGTTTGTGAGGATTGAAAGATAGCTGGGTCAAAATCATTTTGATTCAACAAACACATAACTTGAACAAAGAGTTTCAGATCTCTACACAAATGGGATACGGATGTGGATTTTCTGGCTCAAACTGAATCCCCAGATGACATAGGTTTTAAGTACCGATTAAATACAAAATACTCTGTTAAGAAGCGGTCAGTTGTTCATTTTAAGCCTCCATCTTATTATATGGGACTTAAATGCTGTACAGTTACCATCAATGAACTGGCATAGTGAATTATATATATATATATATATATATATATATATATATATATATATATATATATATATATAGTTGATAGTATGAATAATAGTGATGGCAATTTACTGTCAAAAATTAGGAAGAAATTAGAAAGGTGAGGGTTGCAAAGAACCAGAGGAGCCTGTGTTGTGAAGGTACTTAAAATGATGTATAATCAGAGTTATTTTTATATTCCTAATTCACATTTTATTTGGACATAACTAGAAATAAAAAGTAACTCAGAAACTTGTTTTATAAGTAATATATATATATATATATATATATATATATATATATATATATGTGTGTGTGTGTGTGTGTGTGTGTGTGTGTGTGTGTGTTTTTTTAATGTATATTCTAATGGGATAAAATATGAATTCGTTTTTCCCTGCTGGAAGTCGTTTGCGCTCCTTGCTCCGGACCAGCAGGCGGCGGCAGAACCCTATAAACTGACTGTGATCCGCCAGGACAACGAAGAAGAAGTGCATAAACAGAAAAATGGCGGCGTCCATGCTGGTGCAGAGGACGGCAACCTTATGTTGTGCTTTTAAGGGAATTTCACGGGCCAAAGCTGTTCTTCCTGTGAACTGTCGGTGTTGGTTTGTGTTGCAGACTGCAGGTTATAACCCCAAACCTCTGAAGCTGGACCTCCGGCAGCCCTACATCCCCGACAAAGAGAGCAACAAAACCCCGGAGTGGCAGAAGACCGGTCGGTATGACAGGAAGCTGTTCGGCCGCCACGGCTCGGGTTCGGGCGTCGACCCCGCGTCTCTGTGGCCGTCTCATGAGGAGCTGGAGAAACTTATAGCGGAGGAAAGGGAGTGGCACCCCCCTTTAGAGGTGCTGCTGAAGAACATCGAGGCCAAGCAGAAGGAGGAAACCGAGAAGCGGCTCGCAAAGTAAGTCTGTCTGCTCAGCTGCCCTGGGTAGCCAGCTTCTGTATCCTTCTGTTCATCTCACAGCACACAAGGGGATAGGATGCAGCACTTCTTTGAAAGTTTTCATACCCCGTGATACACAAACCTGAATGGATTTTATATGACAGGCCGTTTTTAATCCATGTTGAAGGAAGGCAACCCCACAGCATGATCCTGCCGTCCCCATGCTTCACTGTAGGGGGGCTGGTGTAGGATGAGGACATTTACTTCACAAACCTGTGTCCGTATTCACCAAGATCAGAGAGCTCCTACCTTAGCCTAGAAATCCCCCCTAGGAGTTTTAGCTTCAGAGTGATTCAGGAAGCTGCTGAGAGCGACTCTGAGTGAGACACAGACGTTCTTAGCGAGGTGTGGTTGACCCCGTTGCTAGGTAATGTGTGACGCTGTCTTTCAAGAGCTGTGATTGGCTGATAGTAAAAGAAAAACACACACAAATGTGCTCCCAGTGATCAAAGGAGAGAAATGAGTGTCTCATGGTGATAAAAACTAGATAATGTATTATATTATTATTTATTATGGCTGTCCGCATCAAAATGTTTTGAATCACCTTCTTGAGATCCTCATCTTGATTTGCTTTTTCTTATGTTTATACTCGCCAGTCAATTTACTACCTTTGATATTAATGCACACTCACCTGTCAGCATTTGCTGGGATTGCCTGCTGCAGCCGTATTTGGTAAAATGACCGATGTTAAATTAAAGAAAAAATTACAAAAAAAAAAAAAAAAAAACACCAGCGCATCAGTCCGGTCATCTCTGGGAGGAGGAGGACTGTTGAAAGTTAAATTGGTCGCTGGATCACGCCACAAATAGGCGGACTTTGAATCGTGTTGCTTGGTGGTGGCAGCATCGTGGCTTTTCTTCCGCAGGAACCGGGAAGCTGGTCGGAGTAGATGGAAATGAATTTGGTAAAACCCTTGGAGGAAAGCTGTTCGCGCCAATGGTGGCTTAAGACTGGCCGTATGTTAACTTTAAGCATGCAGAATGCTAAGAGTGAGTCCAGAATTAAGTCCAATTCAGGGAATTGTCGTCAGTTTTTTTTATTATTATTTGTAAAAAATAAATAAAACAATCCTTCCATTGCAGTTTGCGGTTGTGACGGTATTATTATTTCTTCTGATGACACTATTATATGCCTGCTTATAGGGCTGGTGATAAATTGATTTAATCGAATTTACAATTTATTAAGATTGATTTTTTTTTTTTGGAAAATCGGGATTTTAATGCAGTCTTTTGGGTTTCCATGAAGAGAACAGCATGCGATGCTGAATATGTGTTTAGGAAAATATATTGTCGGAACATTGTAAAGAGGAAACAGTTTAGCGGAATACGAGGTACTTTAATTTATTCATTTACTTATTCTAAGTTAGTTTGATGTTACACAAGTGAAGTGAAGCCTGTTCTTAGCTCATTGTGTAATACTAGCAAACATTTAGGTATATTTTGTTTACAACGGCTTGTTTTACAAGCAGCTTTCACAGCTTGTGTTTAGTTGCACTTTAAATTCAGGTCAACTCCCAGACGAAACGCTTGACATAAAAGCAAGTTTTTCAAATAATTTCTTTATTTTTGTGAAACAAAAAGGGGAAAAAAAAATTGGTCGGATTTGGTGTAATAAAATAGATTTTATTTTTAAGCCATATTGCCCAGCCCTACTAACTTAGCGATGCATAAGGTTGATCTAACGGGAATTAATTAAAACAAATGATCAACAAAGAAAGATGCAATGATGAATAAGCATTAAATGGCCTCTGTGTGTTTCTGGTTGACTGTGTGGGAGTTCAGATTCTGTATCAAAACCAGAATGACTTTTAAGTTGTTAGAAATAGATGTCACTGCACCAAAACTTGGGTTTTCGCTTTAGTTATTTAGATAAACTAAATAAACTAACCCAGCATCATTGCAATGTAATGTCTTGTACCGCTGATGGTTTCGTGTGATTTGAAGATTTAATAAAAAAAAACCTGTTCTGACTCTTGTGTTAACCTCAACCGTGTTGTTGGGCACCGCTGACTGTTTTCTTTCATCTTTCCTCCACAGAGAAAAACTCATCGCAGCAAACATGGCCAAGATGCCCAAGATGATCGAGGACTGGCGCCGGGAGAAGCGCGAGGGCAAACAGAAGCTGAAGGAGGAAAAGGCCCGAAAAGCGAAGATGCTGGCCGAGGCACGCGAGCGCTTCGGTTACAACGTGGACCCCCGCAGCCCTAAGTTCCTGGAAATGGTGGCAGAGATAGAGAAGGAGGAGAAGAAGAAGAAGAAGCTGCTGAAGCGGAGGCTGAAGGAGGAGCAGGCAGCAGCACCACCTGCTGCCCATTCGTAGTCCTGGGCTCAGTTTTGAGCAACACGTACTTTCTGGTTTAATAAGTCAAGACAGGAAGGGTTTTCTTACAAGTTTATGTAATAAACTGGCGACATGTCTTGTAGTTAATTGTATTTATTGTGCTGGGAAGTGGACTTTATAACCCTGTACATTGAACCTGTATGAGTGTCTGACAAGCAGTTCAGTCCTCGGTTTGTGATCCGACAAGAAATCTGGATTAAAAGAAAATCCACCGTTTTCTTTCACTCTGGAAAAGATCTTTTCTTTACGTTTCACCGTCTTCTTCTCACAGCCTTTTGAATAAAATAAACTAGTTCCAAACCACCGTTTTGTGTGAAACCCTTTTAAAGGTAGAAAAAAAACACGAGGTAATTTATAGCATGCTAATCATTCTTAAATTAAATTTAAAACTTTTATTGCTTAACACATTCACTTCTTGTCTATACTAAGACAGTCTTTGCTAAAGTATTCAAACTCCTAGAACTTTATCACATTTTGAACTTTATCTAGCCTTTTAGGTTCACAACAACTTTCTCCCTCAGCGGTCTGCTGTGATCCTTGGACTTTGTGGTGCTGTTTGTTCACCAATTTTGTCTAAGAAACCTTTGACACCCTCAGAGAACAGCCACGGTTTTACTGAGGTTAAACTACACACTGACAAGCTGCGTTTGCCAGTTAGCTGGCTTTAGAATAATAGCTGCTGGATTTTATTAAGAGGTGCAGAGAGGGCTGGCGACGGAACAAAATCTGGAAAAAGTTCATAGGGTATGAATATGTTTGCAAGGCGTTGTACCCTTCTGAGCAAAAACAAACGCAAAGGCGGTTACCCACAATACATGCATCAGAGTCTTGGTGCATAAAACTCAGGCTGCAGGATCACGATTTTCACACCAGCCAGCTATTATAAAAGTCACTTTAAAATTTACAGCACATGATGTTCCCCATTTCCCTTGGCAAGAAGAATATAGTACAACCATACACTTGAACAAAAGCTTAAAATATGAGATTTTTCCTATTTAGGATCAATTAGTGAAGATTCATTATCAGCGTAAACCATAAAACATCCTCTACCCTTCACAAGTGTGTTCACTTGTGAAGGGTAGTGAAAAGTCTCTCTGCTCTGTCGATTTCCAAGGAGCATTCATCTCTGTAAGACAAGGTAATCACGGTGATGGCACCAAAATACCTTCATGAATTGAACCTGAGTAGTAGTTCAGTGTCAAGTTTGTTGGAAATACACATGGGTTCAAATTGTCCACGGTGAGGAGCCTGGTCAGTTGTGCAGAAATGTTCTGTTACAGCTGGCTGTCTTCTTCCCCAGGGTCCGCCTTCAGTTTGGCCAGAGCAGCATGCACCCTGAACAGCGTACGGGACTCCATCGAATAGTCCTTGTAGTTGTGCCTGCGGGTCACGAGAGGAGCTGTGGTCAGCCAGCACAGAAGCTCTCTCAGCTTTGTTTTCAATTTGGGTTTCTGAAAAATCTGCCTCCTAGCTTGCATTTAACAAGTAGGAACACTGATGACCACAAAATAGTTATCACACCTAATTTGCCTATTTCATTGGACCCCTGTCCGAGTTTAAAGAGGTATATTATGATCCAGTATTTCTTCAGAGAGTTTTGTATTTTCTAATGAAATACAGGAATTCTTAAAAAAATGTGTTTTACATCAAACTAAGTTGTAACATTTTAAAGTGGTTCTCAAACTTCTCACTTCCTTATTTCCAAGTTTTCCCAGTTCTACCACATTGTCAGAGCATTTTAAAGCAGTGCTGCAACAGGACTTGGGATTTTTCCATTTGTTGTTTTTTGAGCCAACAAAAAGCTATAATATTTCTGAATTCTATTTTTAGTCAGAAGGAAAAAAGTTAGAAAAACAGGCATGAAGATCCCCTGGGGTCTGGGATTTCAAACTGGAAAGATGGGGATGTTTCACCAGCCCAAACCTCACAATCCAACATGGCAGCCATGGGTTTAAACTCAATAACATCTGCAGTAAACTGACAGACAAAGCCAACTTTTCCCACCTTGTATCGCATCGAATCTCACCTACAAGTAAATATCATCTGTTGCTTTAAGCTTGTTGCTAATAATGGTTAGTCTGGTCAGGCTACAACAATTAGAAAATGCTATTGGTTTTCCTCCTTGTAATTAGACCATTGTTAAAGGGTAACTCACCCCCAGATCAACTTTTTTGGCAATAAACTGTTAACATGGTTGTCTGATAGTACTGTCTACATATCCTGGTCATTATTTTAGACAAATTTGTTGAAATCCTGTGTGGCACCCTCTTAGGGTTAAACAGTGATATTGCATATAATTTAGAATCCGTATTGCTGTTGGTTACAAAAGTTTTTGTGAAATAATTTGGAGAAACTGACGTCAGTAGCTCTGCCGCTGTTGTTTATAGCAAGCCAATTTAACATTTAAGCAGTAAGTTTAACTATCTGGAATTACCATAGATATCTATAATGTCATTTTGACTAGTCATAATGTCACTGTGACTAGTATGGATTTTGATTTAAGATATAGCTAATGCCATTCTGACAAATGACATGTGAATGGCAAAATAGTTTCAATCTCACTAGTCTGAATCACAGATATCTGTAATTCAGTTTTGACTATTATGTGCTCATTTTCTCCACTGTTTAGGTGGTGGATCAGCCAGACAGTTCTCTGTTTCCACCATCTTCTCTGCTTAAGACGCTTTTAGGCTCGCCAACCATCCTCCTCGCTACTCCTAACATTTTCCCATTTTATGAGCTCTCTGAAGACCTAAGATGCTTTGTGACTAACTTTTATCTTACCGAGGTAAAATTCTAAGAAAAATCTGAGAATTCGGGAAATTCTCAGATTTTTCCTAAAATGATGTCACTAAGCGCTGCTTTTAGTCTTTAATCTTTGTGAATACGGGCACTGGTTTTTGTCATGCAGCAAGGATAAGCTGCTTGGGTGTGTTTGAGATCAGAACACTTTACTCTCACCGTGATCTTGGCCCGTCCCAACCTATCCATTAGCTTCAGCTTCCATGACCGACTAATCTGGATTTAGAGTTATTTCCTGCACTGAAGGGGTGCCTGAGCTTTAGGTTAATCTTCATTTGAAGGAAAAGTTGTTTCGAAAAGTTAATTTCACAACAGCTAACATTTTTCTTTGTGTTGTTCCTACAGTTTAAAGCAGGGGTCACCAACACTTGGTGACCCCTGAAACTGAGAGCTACTTCATTGGTGTTGTGTCATACAAACAGCTACCAGTATTGACCTTTGAACTAGAAGAGTCAGAGTTCATCTTAACTGTATGTAAAATAAATACATTTTTCATGCTTTGTTATAGATATTGTCATTTTCAAATCTATGTGAATGCACATGTGATTAAACAAGAAGAGTAACGGAATAAAATAAAATTTTAGATACAGCTCACTGGTGGATTGAGCTTTTTTAGAACAGGCTCGTGGGCGCCACATGTGGTGCTGGGGGGCTACTTGGTGCCCACGAGCATCATGTTGGTGACCCTTGGTTTAAAGCTTTAGGCAAACTAGTGTAACACAAAAGGACTCCTCAAGCACCTGTTGCTGCACACTGCTGATCAGCTGGCTGAAAGACGCTAATGTATTCTTTTTTTCTCACCTACAACAAAGACACATTTGACTGCATGGAAAGTTTTCTGGGCACAAAAAAACAGACAGTAAATAAACACAGGCCAGTTTTACAACCATAATATTCTACAGTACGTGTTATAATTATTTGAAAGTAGTAGGAGTGATCGGTGCTTTTCTGTTTAAAATAAAAGCAATAAGACCCTGTCATAATGTTTTTTGTTAAATACTTGCAGTAATGCTATAAACTGTTTTTATTTTTCACTCAGGATTATCATACTATGAATATCTCTCTTACTTGGCTTTATGGAGTACTTTAATAGCTGCGTCTCTCCTGCCTTGGTCGATGTAAAGCAGACTCAGCTCCACTAGTGCATTCGGCACCAGGTAGTGGTCAAACTTGATCTTCTTTTCACTAAACAAACAAAAAGAGAGCAGTACATTCAGTCTGTTGCAAACAGCTGTTTTAAACTGTGACTCTAGACTGCAGTGGCTAAGATGTTATCAGTTATGAAGGCAGTCGTGTTGGTTAACAATGCAGGTATGCGTTGCCTTGCAAAACGATTCAGACCTGTCGAACTTCTTTGCATTTGATCACATTACAACCACAAAATTGAGGTTTTTGTGTGATAGACCAACATAAAGCAGCCCAATTATGTGCTGCTTTATGATCAGAGTTGACAGGAAGATAATGAAGCTAGATCCTGGAGGAAAGCATGTTTAGAGGCTATAAAAGACTTAGGACTGTGGCGGAGGCTCGCCTCTCAGCAGGACAATGACCCTAAACGTACAGCAGGAGCTGTCAAAGCCCTGACCGAAATCTGTAGCCGACACTCTGGGGTATTCGACGTTTATAGACTCTCTCTATCCAACCCCATTCAGTGTGAAAAGATGGTAGAGCTATACCCTAAGAGATTTCCAGCTGGAACAGCAAGGAGGGTGGCGGGGTTAAATCCCAACAAAACACATTAAAGTTTGTGACTTGCAGACTGTGAAACAGTTAATGGGGTAGGAATACTTTTGCAAGGCGCTGTTGATTTTAAAGTATGAGCATCCATGTCGAAAAGTAACGTCATTCTTATATTTGCCATGCAAATATTTACAGTGTGGAAATTGAGGATGTTTTGTGGTTGCTAAGAAAGTGATGCGGAGCAAAGCAGGGGAGGGCTGATTACATTTCTCAGGAGTTCCTTTTTATTATCAAAGATGCTGCAGAGATTTCAAAGAAAGATGGTTCTTAGCGTAAGCATCTGAAACTGTCCAACCTTAAGCACACTTTGTTGAAGCATTCCTCGGCCGCCAGCAGGACCCCTTGGTTCTTGAAACACAAACCCTTCAGCATGTGGATCAAGCAGCGGTCATCCATCATGTATTCGTTCTCTGCAAAACAAAGAGCAGACGCCGTCAACACGTCCTACAGCTAAACACGCGTCCCTTCTGCCTGTGCTGTTCATGAAGTGGGACAGGATGCAATACCGTGAGATTCCAGCAGAGTGCGCTCTGCATCCACCAAGGTCTGCATCATGCCTTCAGTCAGCTCTGGTTGCTTGCTGATCATACTGAAGCCGTTCCACATGTACATCATCTCCTGTAATTGTCCAGTTGTTATGTGAGCTAAAAAAAACAGCCTCCATGTGTTTCTGTGATCTTTTCTATGCTTCATGACTTACCAGCACTGGCACGGGAAGCCTGACTGGGTTGGAGACCTTGTAGCGTCTGGCTTTACGAATGGCAAACTTCTCTGTTGGAGGAGACTTTCCTGCTATCTTCTGCTTGAGGGTTGGTACTTTTCTAAAGAAAAAGGGAGGAAGATGAAACCAGTTAAGAGTTTAAGCTTTGCTTTAACTAAGTCCCAAGTTACCGCTCCACTTTAAACTGACACATTTCCTTTCAGACTTGAATTAGCTGACTTTTTTGAATTTATGGAAAGAACAACTAGATATAAACACAAATGTTGGACAGTGTCAACTTGGGGCTCTTCAGGTCCTCAACAACCTTGGTCAAAAACAAATCGCTTTAATTTATTATTATTATTATTATTATTATTATTTTAGGGTGGAGCCATTGTTTTTTCATGGGGGCACAGAACAACATAATGAAATAATATTTTCAAGGGAAATATTGTTTTTTAAGATATTAAGTGAGTTACGGAGCCAATGAGCCACTATCAGTTCTAGAACAGCAGACCCATGATCTAGCAGATGAAAACTGTGATTTTAAGTCAATATGGCTGAAGCTAAAGGTGAAACATCTTCATTTTTAAATCATTGTTAAAGTAAAACTGTAAAGGTAAAATATGAAGTGGGACATGCTAATGTCGTATTAAACTTTATGCATTTAAACCAAAGGGAGGAGAAGAGCGGCTGGAGTGTGTATTTATAACTTGTGGCAAGAGGGATTTTTTTCTCCCTCCCTCATTGTTCTTATACTTATCTATCCATCCATCCATCCATTATGTATACCTGCTTATCCGTGCAGGTTTGCAGGGATCTCCAGCAATCGAAGCACAGTTATTTTGTATGAAAGTATTTTAGGCCTTCCTTGGTTTGCAATATTTTGGCTCAAGCAGCTGTTGTGAAGTGTTGATGGAGGTAAATCCAGCCGTTTAGAGATTAATCTGATGAAGAGCCGGACATAGAACATAGAACATGAACCTAGGGACCAGAATGCACATTTACCTAAAGAGCTCCACCTCATCCTCTCCAAAAGGTCGGGCCTCTTCCTTTGGCAGCATGCTCAGGTAAGCAGCTTTCATGTACACATACATGGCCTAAAGGAGAAGCACAGAAGAATTAAAATAAACATACATCTACTGTACTTCTCAAAACGTTAAGCAAAACCTGGGAGTGTAAACCACTCCTGTGCAGAGTTGTGCACCTTGGACCAGCGGCTCTCCTGGCTCAGAAGGTCTGCATAGAAGTACGCCATCTTCCACGCACGCTTGAAGGTGAAGCACCACATCAGCTCCCAGTAGCACATGTGGTGAAACTGCTTCCACGTCTGCTGGGCCTTGCAGCCGTCTTCAAAGAGCGCCACGGCCTAGCAGGACAGTAAAATGGTACAACACAGAAGAGCAATGATGATGCAGCAGTGACTCCATTCCATATGCATGAAACACTGGCTTGTAAGATTTCACTGCATCAAACAGAGCAGTTATATTGCAATATTAAGCATTTGAATCATGTGTTCAGGTAATAAAATATTAAACCTCCACAGGTCATTTGCAGATTTTTTGAAAAAAAAAAAAAAAAAAAAAAAAAATCAAACCTCATCGATGTTTCCTTTAATCTCCTCGGTTCTGCCAGCAAAAAAGAGGAATATTGCACCCTGCATATAAAAGAAGGAGAAACAAGAACTGTTACAACTTCAGCCACCAGTTGGTTTAATAGTTAAATTCTCATAAATCTTCAAGTATGTAACAATCACTCCTGGCTGTGTTTGACCAAGACATTTTCGTTCCGCTACAGTACACACTACGTCACAGCGCTCAGTTTGCTCTGTGGGAAGGGCTGGTCGTGTGGGGAAAAGGTGGAGTGGGAAACAGGGCTTGCAAATTTACAAGAAAGTGAGTCATTTGGAGTCACAGCACGCAGAGAGAGAGAGAGAGAGAGAGAGAGAGAGAGAGAGAGAGAGAGAGAGAGAGAGAGAGAGAGAGAGAGAGAGAGAGAGAGAGAGAGAGAGAGAGAGAGAGAGAGAGAGAGAGAGAGAGAGAGAGAGAGAGAGAGAGAGAGAGAAAACAGAGTTGTAATGAGCTCTTTCTGCACATGAGACTGTTTGTACAGCTCTGTTCGGGAGTTTACATACAGTCATCATTGGCATGATATTCATGCCAATGATGAATATGTCATTCAGGGTATTTTATTTTATATGGTTTATTTGGACCAGAGTGGAATTATTATGCAGATCCAAAGAGTATAAAGACAAGAATGCAAAAAGTGTCACTTTGCAAGTTCTTCTTGCACCTCAGCCACAAATATTTCCTCTTCCCATGAAGAATGTTCTGTCATAGTTCTTACAGGATATTGGAGCATACTTCCTGGCAGAATAGGTGGAGTTCATTTAAACTTCCTGATTTCCTCCCCCAGACCCAGCTTTGGGTATGGCTGAAGTCAGGGTAACGTGTGTTCAGAATCACTGTCCTGCTGGAGCACCCAGCTGAGTTCGAGTTTAACTGTTTAACCAAACCCATCGCCCTCGGATGAAAGGAAATTTGTCAGGAAGTTCAGAAACAACCCAGGAAGCATCCAAGTACTAGTCGTTCATAAACTGGAAGGTACTGGAACAACCGTCGTACAGTCAACAGTAAACTGAGTTTAACACTAACATGACACAAAGATTGGGCCATTAGGACGAGAACTATGCTTGGAGGAGTCAGGGCAAGGCTTTCAACACCAGGGACACTGTACTAATGGTCCAGCCTCTGCAGGTAGCTTCACGCTTAGGGTCTGTTCTGCTGCTACTGGTGCATTAGGTTTTGGCATAATTCTGGTTAAAGACTTTAAAAATCTTCTTATCAGAATTTGAAAAGCTGTATTAAGTTGGTTGGTTTCTAGCTTTTAAGCATAGTTCTGCAATTTTCAATATGCCGGAAGTGGGTTGCTTTCCAATAGTTAAATGTTAGCCGGCTTAATGTATTCCTACACCATTTTAAATGTGAGTTTGGTATCAATATACGGCTGAAACACTCTTGAGGACGGTGGTGGTGGTAGCATTGTGCTAATGGTGTGTCTCACTGCTACCGGTGCAGGTGGTGGAATATTAACAATGATGAAATATTCACTTCATTTCAAACAACTGACAGATGACTGAAACGTTGACAGAACAGATGTTTCCAATATGGCAGTGGTTTTCAATAGGTGAGGCGCGCCTCCCTTCGGGGGGAACGTCTGTTAAATTCAGGTTTTCTTTTTTATTATTATTTCAGGTGACGTCTCCTATTGACGTGAGTTCAGTTTGTCATTTTATGAATTTGCTCTAATGACAGTTCAACTTTAAAAATAGGCCCTCTGTCCGTGATGTAAAAGTAGCATGTAAAATGGAAATATTTGGATGGATGGATTTTATGAATAGGCCTTTTTTCATGGATGTACTTTGTTAAAATAAATACAATAAAAAACATGTATTGGGCTATCAGATGTTTTTGAAACACAGGATTCCAGGAACACAAAAGAAAGATGCATTTGCTGCAGGGAATTGATAAAGCAGCTAAAAATTAAGCTTCTGGAAAGTCAGACCTCAATTCAACTAAAACTCAGGAAGTCTTTTGGCTGCGAGGTTTAAAGTGTTCAAGAAAGAAAAGAAAAGATCCAGGAGCCTTCTATCTAGGAAGCATCATGAAAATCATTTGACTAAGCTTTAAAGTTAGATTCAGGCTAGGAAACCAACCAATAAATGAGCACCATGAACTCTGTTGAACAAATTGATAAAATATTCTGAAAAAAATGGCTTTCAATTCCTTTTAGCTTCTCTGTATTGACTCCCTCTTAAATGTGGTATATAGTTTAAAATTATCCTCTGCCCATAAAAAAACCTTAATAATCAAACCCCCTCAGATATCAGAGATCTAATTGCTCCATATGTTCCTAACAGAGCACTTCGCTCTCAGACTGCAGGTCTACTGTTGGTTCCTTGGTTCTAAAAGTAGAATGGGAGGCTGGTATTTTAGCTCCTCTCCTGTGGAACCAACTTCCATTTTTAGTCCATGAGGCAGGCACCCTGTCTAACTTTACGACTAGACTTAAATCATGTATTTTTGATGAAAAAAATTATAGTTAGGGTGGCTTAGGTTAGCCTGAGCTGTCTATGAAGTTATGCTAATAAAGGTTTAGGCAACTGAAGACATAATGACCAGATTTCTTCACTATGCTACTTTCTCGTACTACTCCCCAGTTATGCACAATTCAAAATTACTGCTCCCTTTAAGTTTTCGTTTGCTCTTGTTTTTCCTATTTATAGAGGCTACATCTTGCCTGGCATTTCTATTAAGCTGTGACACTTTCCTTAACGGGGTCATCAGCTGAGCTGTTGCTCCCAAATACTTCTTGTTCTCTTTCCACTGATGAGACAACTGACAAATGACAGCGGGCCGGTCGCACTGAGCCTGGTTCTGATGGAGGTGTCTCCCTTTTAAACAGGAGTTCTCCTCTTCTTCACTGTCACTACATGCATGCTCAGTACGAGGAATTGCTGCAAAGTCAGTGATTTCCATACAGTTGACTGTCCACTATTGCTACATGGTCGTTCTTGCGGAGTGATTGCTACAAAGTCATTGCAATTGGCTGGGGTTTCCTTTGTTAAAAAAATTATTTATTTTACCAATTTGAATAATACACTGAACTTGACTGTACTGTTTAATAACTAGGATCTAATTAGAATTTATACATAATGGACCTTGAACGTGTTAGTATCTATAATTGTTGTATACAAGTAGTTTTTTTGCCATATGCCATATGACAACATTTGTTGTTAATCCAGAAACTGAATTGAAGTGAAATTAAATTATCCCAGAACCTTTCTTATAAATGCATGTGGTTTTCCTACCATTTACTAAGAGCAACTTATCCAAACATTAATGAGGCTGTAGGTCTATATTTCTGCTTTTATATGTCATTTTCAGTCTGAGTTGATCAGAGAAAATACAGAAAAGCCTCAAAATTGTGCACTCAATTATAATTTTGAAAGAGATTTCTGACCTGATCATTACCAAACTTCATGCATACATTTACGTATAATGTGCACTCTGGAGTATCTCCGAGCCTTGGTCAACAGTTCGAACAGTTCTGATAAATTAGAGTCACTCACCTCAACACAATCAGATTATTGAGCAGTGTGTATCCACTTTTGCAGATAATTTGATTAAATCAACAACAACAAGCGCACCGAGTCAAAGTGCGCAATCACCTCTTCTTCCACCACTTTTGTTTGACCAGGGTTCAGCAGCTATAAAGGTTCAACACTCAACAGCCCGTCAATAAAATCCAATATGGCTGCCGCATGTACAAAAGGTAGCTGTAGCTGCAGTACAAACCTGTCTATTTGTATTTCTGATGCTTTGCATCTCATTAAATCAGCCACACACAAATGAAATAATCCATACCACATTGACCAGCAAACAGGTTGCTGCAGTAAATATGCAAGCAGCTTGTATTACTAATTGTAGTTAGCCTGCTCACTTTGCACAGCGATTAGCCAATCTCGCTAGTTTTCCAAATCCCAATAGAAACAAAACCAGGTTAGGGGTAATATAACTTCAAAACTTAAAATTAAAGTTTTCAATGTAAATGGGTCACAGCCTTTTTGTTTAATTCTCCAAGGTCAGCTTTTTAGGAGATAATAAAAAGTGCTCATCCTTCAGCAACCATTCTTACCCGCGGGTACCGGAGCCGGAAAGGTTTCAGCAATCTCTCGGCCTCAGAGACGTCTCCCTCCCCCGTTCCTGTGAGGATAGCAAAGTCATATGAAAGCATACTGAAATCTTAAGAGGAGGGGGATATTGAATTAAGTCATTAAAACTACCAAGGACAAATGTGAGGAAGGTGTGGTAGCAGAGCAGCAGCAGAGCGCACAGCATGGAGCGCAGGTTCATTCCTGTCGCACCTTCACAGAGAAGAGATAGACCATATTCCTACAACAGAGCACATGTGGAAAACATCTACCAGGCTGTAAGAAGCTGCTGAGTAAATGGAAGATGGAAGAAGTTATAAACATCACACCTTATCACCGGAAAAGCCTGCAAACTCCAACATTTTGAGTATCCGAGGAGGAAATAGAGACAGGGTCTGAAAATAAAGACGATACGATCAGCTCTAAGGTACAAAAACATGATTTGACAAAATGTGTAGACATTAGGAGGGGTTAAGTGTATATAAAGTCATTGTAAAAATAACTCCAAGAATAGCCAGTTCTAACACTTTATATAGAGATCATCTGGTCCTCAGATTCCTAAAATGAGATGAATACGACCTCAGAAAATCAGTGGCAACTACTGACCACTGAGCCCCTAAAACTGTCAAAATCTTTTTTAAAAGCAACTGTTCTTCCCATACTAATACAGAATTTTAGATACATTATTTCACTAGTTCTTAGAAGTATAATTCATCTATATTTGCAGGAATGTGTTCATGCAAAGGTATCGTAAGCAGTTCAATCAGGCTGAAATGCCCTCAATGGCCTGGCCCCACCTTCTTTGGCTGAATTACTAAGCTTCCATGTGCCTTGGCAGATCTTTGAGATCTTCAAATCAGTTTTTATTGAATATACCAAGTACCAGATGCAAATACTGGGGAGATAGGGCTTTCTCGGTGTCAGCACCTAGACTCTGGAACCAGCTCCCCCTGGATCGATACTCCACCGCTGATGTCAGGCTCTTTAAATCAGATCTCAGAACTAATTTGTCCCGGTTGGCTTTTAACAGCAAGTAGCACCCTGAGATGTTATTCCTGATTTTTTATTTTTATCGCCTGTTCTGATGGTTCTCTGCTTTGTTTTGTTTATCTGACCATATTGTCAGTATTCTTAACTGTAAAGCACGTTGGGTGGCTTTATTGTATGTGTAAAGGGTTGTAGATTAATTGGAATCTAGGCTTTTTTTGGGTGGATGGTGGGGTCAGCAATTATAAAATATTGTTTGCGTGTGCAAAGACAACAGGAAAAATTGATGCAAGCCAAAGGCATAGTCCATATGCTAAATGATGAATGACATAATATTCAAACTTCATTTCAGTCAAAATATGATAAATGAACAAAAAAAAAGTTGATGTTAAACCTGCAAACTTACTTCAGAATGTTTAGGTGGTGAATTATGACCATGAAGTCACTCATTTTAACCTGTCTGAACTGAATTTAGAACTAGTTCTTGTTAAGGGTGAACTGGCTACCAGACCAGCTGACAGCCTTGCTTGGGGCCCGGGACCTTCTCACTACTGCAAATCAAATTAGGAGGAAAGAAACAGAAATTTATGGAACTTAAATATTAGATGCATATTTTCTTCAGAAACGGGACTTTAAAAAAAAAAAAAAAAATTCTTGGCTATAATTTGATGGATGGTGGGCCCGGTTCTTGCACAATTACAACAATCAGAAAACAGCAAATAGGATCAAACTGTAATTAAAAAAAATAAAGCACTGAGACTCCTAAGAGCTATCTGGTGTCCCATACAGGGAAGACGAGGGAAAAATAACCAGATTCTACGCTCTGAGCAGCGTTGACATGTAGAAGAAAGGTATTCCACAGTCTTAGGGCGGCCATAGCGAATCCTCGAACCCCTCTACGTCTTAACTTTGATCATGGATCATCTGGGCGAGTCTATATCGGCGCAGCTATTATTACCAGGTGGAGTGGAGACAATTCATGAGGGAGCGGGGATTAAAATAGATGCAGAGGTTGCAGACTTTCTGCTGGACAGGTACGTTAATTGAATTAACTTAATTCAATATAACTTTTATTTAGGCATTATGTTAGAAATAGGGCAGTGTGGTCAAGCAGCTACTCTGTCCTCCCGGCAGAGACGGCTAGTTTGTTCATCTTGTTGTCTCCCTCTCAGGGAGTATGTGTGTATGTGGATATTTGAGCTGGCCGGTTCACGGTGTCCGTAGTGCAGCAGCATCTTTTTACTGGTGTTTATATAGACGCTCATTTTAGACCCCAAATAAGTGACTGTCTGTTAAGAAACGAGCCCATAAAAACGGGACTTATGAAATGTACAAGCGAATTTAGAAAAAACAAAGGGACTTGCCGACAGTTCCAATAACTGTTTTGCACAATGACCGTAGCTACTAACAGTAGCTAATATATGGAGGACATGTTGACATTGTCACATTTATGATACTCCGCGACTCCTGTAGTAGTTACTACACTCTTGACGGCGAGGTTGTTTGTAATAGGGCTGGACGGTATAGAAAAAAAGCATCTCGATAAAACTGAAATCATATTGATCGATATCGATAATTATCAACAAATTCAAAACATATATTTTAAGTGCAGCCCTGGCCATTTTATGCTCTTGCTTAGCGACCTATTTGTAGATAAAGAACACACACACACTGAATTAAAACAACCCTTTATTCAACCAACTTTTTACCAAAACTGCAAGTTTTTACAAAAGAACGCATGCTCTCTGAACTCTTTGAAGGGGGCGGAGCTATTTTATAGTTATTTTAAACATACAACCTATAGAGAACACATTCTGTGTATAGTTTGTTACATACCAGGTTAAATGCCCCCACTCCGAAAGATATCCCTCCCTCTAGGTGGATATGGCTGGGTCCTTTGACACAGTTGTGGGATTTTATGAAGTTATGCAGTTCTCTGGATCATGAAAGAAAGATGAGGCAAGTGTTTAACCTTAAAGGTCTGTAAAGTACTGACATATCTATGTAAAAAATAAATCTTAATATTAAATTCAGCATATAGCAACTTTAGGGGAGAACACAATAAACACATTAAAATGCTTGGGCTAACGGCTAACAGAGCTGAATAGTAGAGCTGAACAGTTTTTTGGCATTATTGTTTTTTTCTCAGTCACTATAGTCTTTCTGAAATCCTCCGTCTACACTGCAGAGAAAGAGGTGTTAAAGTGATTAAAAACTGACCTCTCACCTACTTCTATAACACTAACCAACCCATCTCAGCAGAAAATGAGCCAAATGTGCAACAAACAGTTCATTGCAGCCCTTCTAATTCTCAATTATCTCAGGCTACAACCACAAACTTCTATGTAATGTTTGGGAAGGTTTTATGTAATGAAACAACACAAATGAATTCAGAACTGTGAAATGGAAATGACACTGTTTGCAAAACATATAAATATAAATCTCCTGGCTCTCATTAGGTCCATTAGGTCTGGACTTTGACTGGGCCATTCTTACATGTACATACAGTATGTTTTGTAAAAGAACTATAAATCTATGTATATATTTTTTTCACTTTCACAATAATAATCTGGTTTCTTTCACATAAAATCCCAATACAATCTATTTAATATTTTGCTTGCAAAGTGATAAACTGAAAACAATCGAGAGATGGCCAGTAGCTGTGTCGAACTAACAAATAGCTTTTTTAGTAATTCTGTCCTTAAGTAAGAACATGTCTGTGGTTTATCAAAACTTGCAGAAGCTGCAGTGGACTGATGGGATGCTACAGATAAGGCCCTACATTGGCCTTCATCAACCTAGCAGTCTTCTTACAAACTGAGAAAAAACGAATTAAAAGTTGTCATTTTACAACTAGACTGCGTTTTAGCCAACATTCACTCAGTATAGGCTGACTCTTTTAATAAGCACTTACTTGTAAATCATGTAACTGTTTCGTACTTTGATCCCACCTTTGATAAAACTCACCATGCTCTCATCCTGCAGGAACAAAACAATAAAAAAAGTAAATAAACAAATGCGCACCTTTACGTTGAAGAGCATTGATTTGATTTGGTTACAAAGAGCGGAAGCACCAACCTTGCAGAAAAGTGGAAAATAACTTTACACTATAATGTGCAGGAGATTCTAGCAGTGTTGTCGCTCACTTTACATGGGGGTATAGAGTTGTCTGTCTATTTGAATGAGTGAAGCAGCATTAGTTTACCTGGAGGAAGGTGAGAGCAGCTCTTTGGAGTTGGCACTCTGCGTAACAAACCTCTGCATGGAGCTGCACTGCAAGAACACACCAACACAAACGCCCAGAGAACTGTGAAACTGCTTCTCTCTCACCAGCCTCAGCCATATGAGGTTGTTTTCACGAAATCTGACCCATCATTCTCTCATTTAAAGTCTTGGAATATAAAAACCATGTAACAGCTTTTATAATGCAGGACGCGTGTTTATGGGTAGCTAAAACATTTCTGAGTAAGAGATCATGTAGCTATAGAGATGAATTGTTTTTATTAATGTATAATGGTCGGGAATTCCCGCCTTCTTTACCTTCAGAAAGCGAGTCCCCGACTGACTTGCTTGCCAAACCCTGGGCTTTCCGTCGAAACCTGCAGCATTGTAAAACAGTAGATTCATACCTTCAAATTGCATTGAGCAATGTTAGAAATGACTGTAATGAAGACATCAAACTCAAAATAAATGCAAATGGAAAGATCTTATAGGTTCTCCCTGATTTATTAAAAGGAGTGGTCATGGTTGGGAACAAAATGTTTTTATCCTCCTAGAAAGAACGGCATCACTGTTTTGATTGTCGCCTTTATAATCAATTTACAACAGGGTTTTTGCACATTCTCCATACATAGGCTTTTAGATACCCGAAAAAAGGCTGGGAAAAATTAATTCCTCTTCAAACATATATCTTTGATCAGTTGTAAACCTCATTTTCAGATCTGTCAGGAGAAACAAAAAATATATGTTTGAAGAGAAACGGATCATTTTTAGGTATCAAAAAGCTTATGTTTAGATTACAATTCTTGGGTTTTAAGAGGTTAAATTAAACTATGATTTTCCTTTCTGTGACCTCTTAAATAAATATATGCCGTTAGGAGAGGTTCAAAATAAACTACTTTGCACTCTTTAAAAATTTTAAAAGGAAAAATCTCTATGCTGGTTGAGCTAAATGTTTCCCTGATTTGCCTTGAGAAGCCTTAACGTCACGTGTCACATTTTAAAGACAGAAAATGTGAAAGCGAAGTATAAAACATATTAATCACAACTGGACTTTCTGCTCTTTTCCAAAGCAGATTGGTACATTTAAAAGGACCTTGTCTGATACAGAAATAGCCATGCAAGTGATACCTCTAAAATAAGAAGAAAGGTCGTATCATATGCAGATGATGCCATTCTTTGTCTTTTTTGTGTGCTTGTGGGTGTTATTTGTGATTACACAGTTTCTGAGGTAAGAAAGGGTGTTTTATGTCTGTTTTAATGCTTCCCTTGTCAGTACAAAAATCAATAATCAGAGTTTATATAGTGTGACAGACTGTGTCCTCAGTTGTTTGAAGAAATGGGAGTGCCAACACCATTGTGCATCAAGGTATCAATGTTGGTCTGAATTGGAGCAGAAATTATATTGTAAAGCTGAATGCTCCCTGATTTGTGAAAGTTTATAATAACAGATGGAGTGGCCTCACCACAGAGAGCTTTTAAATAAGGTGCTGTGCTATCAGTTTTCTAGACAGGTGCTCTAAAGGTGCGTTCACACCGAACGTGATCCAGGCGAAATCTTCGCCTACCGTTGGTCAACTGACATTTCGCCTCTCTCTCGCAAACAATCCACATGGACAAAGCAGCCATTTCCCCCCAGGATCGTTTCACCGCGTCATCAAATAGTTCCTGTTGGCTGTTTAACTTTGCGTGGCGGAGATGGATTTTACAGAGCGTGTCACGGTTCTGTATTTAATGTGGAAAGCCGAACAACGGCGTCTGCGCCCCTGGGTTCTGCAGTTACTCCAGAGACACACCCGGTCCGGCAAGTACCACCACCTGTAGCTGTTTGTGGATGAGGATCGCTTCCAGCGGGATTTCCGTCTTTCCAGGACCCGGCATGAGGACCTGCTGCCCCACGTCGGGCCCGGGGAAAGGATCTCCCTCAGGGACACACAAGTCTAATAGTCTAAACTGTACTGTCTAAATATGAAACACATAAAAAACCTTTTTGTGCTTAAATAAATAGATGAGTAGAACCCTTATTACAATGGGAACTGACAGAAAAGTTCAGCTTTTTGAACTCACAGTTTTGCTTTGCTCTATGCGTGCATCTACTGCGCCGTTCACAGTTTTGCTTCACTCTGTTCGGCCATTTAGTGCCTTTTGCATCGCTTGAAACACGTTGTTTGCATCGCAGACCATTGATTAGCTCCTGAACGCACCTTTACATAAGGATAACATTCGGTGTGAACGCGCCTTAAAGCAAAATTTCTCTTGACTTCCTCCTCCTCACTGGACAAATTACTGATGATATCTGCCCTTCAAGTCAAAATACAGTACTATGACTAGATGCAACAATTACCACTGTTCCTCTGTATTTTTTTGTCTTCCTTATTTTGTTGGTGACTTCTTGCGTTTCATTACAGACTGATTATCCAACAATTTACGGTATCTTAACAGGGCGATTGTGGCTCCTTGCATGCAAATACAGTCAAAGTAGTATTCTGGTCACAGGAAAGCAATAAATGTAATTACGTCACTATTTTAGAGGTTAGCATCAAAGAAAAAAGAAGTATTTTGAGGATGCACGCATTTATTGAGTGACATAAGGGAATGACCTGACCTCTGACAGACCTCCTGGGCACTCTTCATGGTGTTCCCTGCATTGGTGATGTCGTCATGCTGAAAAGTCATCATGGCCTGCATCTCCAGTACCGTGGCATAGATAAGAGCATGGTACATACTCTCATGGACTCTAAATAGGCAACACAGGATTGCAGGATCAACATCCTCCACCTCTAACTGTAAGCAAACACGGTTTAGCTACTGTGTGACCAGCACATTTTCCTGCAGAGGGAAGATAAGAGCAAATATCGTTCTCTCATTATTCTTTCTATCTCCTCTTCCATGCCTGCTCGCTCTGTCTCGTGCCACGTGTTTGCGATGCACGTCTGACGCTCTGCTGAATCGCCTGTTGAATCAGTCAGACCTTTGGGCGTCAGCTTCAGCAAACACTTCATATCCTGGAGACCTAGAGCCTGCCGGCCCTACATTTCGCAGCTCATACCACAAAGGTCCTCTACAGATCACAACAGAAGCTGAATACTGCTGACATCATGCTGTGAAACACACCACTATGAATGTGCTGAAACATCTCACACCATGGGCTTTACATACAAGCTTTTATGGTGGGAGCCAGCAGAAGCCCCCGCCGTCCGGGGGACCTGACTGGGGATTAGCGTTACCTTGGCCGCAGCCTCTCCAGGCTCTCATTGAAGTGGTTGTTAAGGAAGAGATCCAAGGCCTCCATGCACTCATCCAGACATGCTTTCAGGGTCATCTCGGAGGAGCTGCAGCGTAAATGGGTGCAAAGATGAACACAAGAGATATACTGATGTGAGTCGGGGAGGGCGAGGGGGAGTTGGGTTGCTGTGATGCAATACATGCACTCATTGTAAACATCCAGGATCAAAGATTTATTTAGCATTCAGGGTTTGAACCGCGTGTGAGATCAATTCCATCAAAGTTTTTGATTCCCATTAACAGACTGGCCCGGCAGATGCTGACCGTTTTGGAAAGTATGGAAGGCCCGGGGGGGGGGCAAATACATTTTAAATGTCTTTGACACATCTCAGAGGTGTTGTTTGCTTTTAAATAATGCATGTGCTGAGCCTTTGATTGTTATGTGGGAACATAACATCAACAATGCATATATATTAAGTCAATACTGCATAGACATGTGAAAAGTCCCGTGCATTTGCACCCCCCTAGCCTTTTATAAACCAGTACCTCAATTCTTACCCACCCTGGAGGGGGGCTCATACCCATTTTGACAACTAGTAAGTTGAATTCAGTTTTACAGTCTCCTGTAAGGACACATGGTTAGATTACTCCAATAAATAAAGACTACCAGCAGAAAAGTACGCTGAGTTATTTAAGTCTAACCAGGGGTCATGCTCTTCACTCAGTTTGCCTATTTGCCAGTTATTACTCCCAATTTTATACCCAGAAGTGTCTGTTTCATCCCTTTCTGCTTCCATTTAATACCCAACTAGTTTAGAAGTTTATTTCTCTTTACTGCTAAAGATTTCCATGAATAAACAAGATACCTAGCCATAAAAGTGTTCAAACATCAAATATAATTAAAAACTAAAATCATAATCAAACCTAAGTGAGCTCCAGCTGGTATTTAGTATTTATTGGAGTCATGTAAGCACATTCCATTGCAGTAGTAGAGAACATTTATTTAAATCATCTCCTGTCAACGCAGGTGTGACAGGAGATGACACACTGCCTGGTTAAAATAGTGAGGCATGCATGGTCAGCACAAAACCTCTGGTGACAGGTCCATTGTGTACCCATTAGGTAAGAAATGCCAGAGGGGCGAAATGAGAATGGGCTTTAAAAACTATTAAAGGTTTAGTCAACGTATATGTTTACAAATATAATGCTTAACTATGGCTGATTCTAACAACTGTTTATTTTTAATAATAAGCTTTACTGAAACAGGGTTTGAAGAGTCAAACAGTACCTATTAACATTAGGTGTCCAGAAGAAAACAGTGTGCTGCGTTATTAGGGCTGAAACAATTTATTGGATTAATCATGATTAATCGATTATTGAAATAACCAAATAGCTAATTTAGTAATCAAATAATTGTTAACTGGAGCATGCGGACTCTAAAAAATGCATATGCTAAAATAACAATGCACTCAAAGCAGTAATTAGGCCAAAACTACAAGAAATATATACATGTTATATTTAAGATGGAAAATCTTCTTTGTCTGCAAATATGTCCTATCCAGAACTCTTCAAGTGGAATAGGTTTAGGTTCACATGGCTCAGATTCTGTTAAAAGAAAGTCCTATTAAGCACCTTTTGCTAGCTGATTGTTAAATGGTTAATCAAAAAAATAGTCAACAGCTTAGTCAACTAGCAAAATAATTGGTAGTTGCAGCCCTACTTTACACACACACACATATATATATATATATATATATATATATATATATATATACATATACACAATAAATATATATTTTACATTTGTTGCATTTGCCATTTACAATGCATTTAAATTTTTGAAGAAATTTTTGTTTTATTAAGCTCGAAATGCTTGTTTATTGAGGTACATTATTTTACTAAGAGTATCTCTTTTTAGCTTAACCGATTAATCAAAAGAATTATCGATAGAATAATGGATTACTAAAATAATCAATTGCTGCTGCTCCATGCATCATGACTGGATATATCAAGTCAGTAAAAGCTACGTACTGTCATAAGACTTGTGGTTGAGAAAGCAAGGGTTTAAGTTTGTATCCAGCTTCAGCTAATTCAGCAGCAGAGCTAATGCCAAAATCCTATCTAGCTTAGCTACTGAGCACTGAGGCAGAGGTTGCAAAGGAATGTAACATCTTGGCTTTGGTTGTCCGGGAAATGGTTCACAAACCATCTTGTTAGGATAGATCCAAAATGTGTGTCACTATTTCACTAATGTTTTATGATCTAGTTACAAATCAATGCTTATTTTCTTTTTGGAACATGGGGGCACAAGCAAAGGACGTAAAAAAAAAACTTAACAGTTAGAACTATACTAGTTTAGTAGAGTAAGTAGCTACATTTTAAATACTTGTGGCGCTTAAACAAATTTAAGTGTTTTTTTAATTGCCATGTTGAGTTCAATTGACCCAAATAAAAAGCATGCAGCACATCCCATTCATTTTACTGGTTAAAGCTTATCTGTTTTTTTCTGTGTAAAGTAATAAGCAATGCTGATTCTCTCTGTATGGTTAGGTCATTTGTCTGGGTTTTAAAATCCTATGCACATAAAGATATTGCATTGCATCAATTTCTGAAGTTAAACATGCTGTTGGTTTATCAAAAAAAGTACAAATGTTTAACTTTTAGATGTATATTCTTTGTGAAAGTCTCCACTCTTTAGACTCTCCTCTTGGCCTGGGAGCCTGAAGCAGCATTTTTCGGTGATCCCTTGGGCCGGCTATGCTTTGATAGACTGTCTGCACAAACGACAAACGTGCAGGATCACTTATATTTTCAATTTAGCATCCCTGGCTTATGTGTGCGAACAGTTCTGTCAAACTTGTCGCCCTTTCCAAACACTTGGCTCGCTCGCCAGGCTTTTTTGGAAACACTGTCTACTCCTGTAAAAGTACGCAACTCGTTCTTCCTTCCTGGTACAACTCTGCTCGCTCACTGTTTTGAGAAGCTTTAGTGAATCGGTATGCGGGAGCATTTTGACAGGAGCGGTTTCCTGCTGCTTCCTGGCATAGATGCCAATCATGTTTGTTCTTTTGTTTTGTTTTTTCTTTTTCCCCCAAAGCTGGTTGACCAAAAAGGTGTCAGCGCACTAAAGAGCGCAGTAAACTTTCTTGCATCAGCTTTAATTTTCTCATCTTCAAACGCTGTCTTTTCTTTGCCAGTAAAGTCTGTACTCACTTCGCCGCAGCATTTGGGTCTTTCCCATTGGACATGTTTCCTCTCCGGGCAGCGCGCCCCGAACACCTGTTAGGAACTCAGCGGCGGCGGCGACGGCAGTTCTCCTCCGAAAAGCAGCATTCAGGAGAGCTACGCAAAAACTGATCCAACTGGAGTCGTGGCCGGGAGGTTGACATCGAAACCGCAAACAGTTTCCTCTTGTTCAAGTTCTGGCAAAGCGTTCAGAGGTGACGGCGCGCGCCCATCTGTGCGGACCGGACTGTTCGGAGCGTGCGCATTAGAGGCGCGCGCTGACTCCTCCTCGCTGGCTCCACTGCCACGCGCACACACAGCAGCATCCAGATCAACGAGAGTACTTTAACAGAAATACGAATGGCAGTCCTGGTTTATTCAGACACGAACTGATTAATAAAAAGCACATTTTCTACTATTTGAAGCGGTCTTTCATGTTGTGTAGGTTTGCAGCTTTAAATGCACGTCGATATAATTCAGTCGGCTGAATTGAAGTCGTAAATCACTTTATTCGCTATCCTTTAGCACTTTTAATGACGCAGGTTCTGACGCAAAAATAAACAAGAAGCTGCGTGCGTGCTCGCCAGTTCTCGTGTAGTTCCACAGTACAGCCACGCGAGGGCGCCATTGCCATATTTATTTTCTTAACCAGGCGGGCGTGCTAGGATGCTTCCACTATGTTTACTGCTATGCGCTCAATATTTGGAAGCCGGGGTTGGGGTGGTGTGGGGCGTTATAAAAAGGTAAGAACACAAAGGTGAAACAGAACAAGGTGGAACCTAAAACGGGGAATGTCAGACACCCGAAAACTGTTCGTTTGAAGCTTGTTAGCAGAAGGAAGCGTTCTAAAACCGGGGTCACCAACATGTTGCCCGGCGCAGGCACCAAGTAGCCCCCGAGGACGACATTTGGTGCCCACGAGCCTGTTCCAAAAAAAAAAAAAAATCTCCAAAACTTTATTTTATTCTGTTACACTTCTTGTTTAATCACCCTTGTATTTGTGTAGATTTAAAAATGACAATATCTATAACAATGTATGAAAAATGTATTTATTTTACATAAAGTTAAGATGAAGTTTGATTCTTCTAGTTCAAAGGTCAGTACTGGTAGCCTTTCATACAGACACACCAATGAAGCAGCTCTCAGTTTCAAAAAGCTTGGTGACCCCTGCTCTAAAATCTTCTGGAAAATGGCAGAGTTCAAGCAACATGATTTTCTGGACCTTGACTTTCAAGTTTAAATGTCAAGCTCACTTTTATCTGAAAAGAGGACTTTTAGCCATGTTGAGTATTCTTGATAATATAAGTAGCAAAGCCATGTGATATAGCGTACGCAGTGACGTCATATTAGAGTGCGTGTATCTGCGTGTACTGTAATGTTGTTGTGAGCATGCGCAGAATAAACGGTCCGGCGAGTTCCCAGACCAAAAAGAGACGATGGCTGTTCGTCATTTTTCTTCCTGAATATAAGCATTACAAGGAGGTGCTAGTTAACCATTTTGGTGACTGTTGAAACGATAGACTGCTGCAAAAATGTCTAACGTTACAGGTCATGGGCCCAGTCATGCAGGCCAAAGATGGTTCAGACTTTTATTCGACGGTGACAAGAAAAATTATGAACTCTGGGAAACAAGGTTTCTCGCGCACATGGAGTTGCGCGGCCTCAATGAAGTTATCTTGGAGGACCCGCAGATACCTGAAGAAGACATAGAAGCTCTCGCGGAATATGAGGCAAAGAACGGTGAGGCATATGCAGAGTTAGTGCAATGTCTAGACAACAAGAGTTTGTCATTGACAATGAGAGACACAAGACGTGACGGAAGAAGAGCACTGGAGATTCTCCGCGAACACTATGCGGGAAAGGACAAACCCCGAGTTGTGAGTTTGTATTGTGAACTTTCCTCACTCCAAAAGGCTAGCAATGAAACTGTCACTGACTATATTATTCGACCAGAGACTATATTCACGTCATTCAGAAGAGCAGACGAGCATATAAGTGATGGGCTTCAGATAGCCATGGTAGTAAAAGGGCTACCTGATTCATACAAGCCATTCGTCGTGCACATCACCCAGACAAATGACACTGTAACGTTCGGAGAGTTTAAAACAAAATTACGGAGTTATGAGAGTACTGAAAAATATGGGAAGAGTGACGTGAATGTAGAAGACGATAACGTGAAGAAGGCTAGCGGGGCAACGAGGTCACGAGGACGAGGGAGAGGACAAGAGTGTTATGCATGTGGTAAAAAGGGACACATGGCCAGGACATGTCCTGACGAATACCAGAAGAGAAGAGAGGAACGAAAATGGGACACTCCACAGCGAGGGAGGGGGGCGCAGTCGAGGACGAGGCTGAGACCATGTCAAGAAAGCTGATGGAGAAATGGAGGTAGAACCTACATCTTTCTGTTTCTTTAAGCTGAGTGACTGTCCTTCACAAAGAGGAAACAAGAAGGGTCTCATGGTTGACTGCGGCACCACGACACACATGATCAACGACGCCACAAAGTTTAAAACAGTGGACAAGAGCTTCAGACCCGAGGACCACAACATCGAGCTTGCCGACGCGACCAAGGTGAGAGGGATGGCAAAGATGAGGGGAGACGCCGAAGTCTACTTGCTGGACAGCGAGGGACGACGAGTGAAAACGAGGCTCAAGCAAGCACTCTACATCCCATCGTTTCCACAGAACATCTTTTCAGTCAAATCAGCGACAGCTAATGGAGCTGAGATCCACTTCAAGGACGGTGATAACTGGCTGGTCCACAAGAACGGTACCAAGTTCAAAATGGATGTGTATGGTAAGCTGTATTACCTTAGTACAGTAGAAGATGAAAATGTCGAGGTAATGTATGGTTGTCATGACATTCAAACGTGGCATAGGATACTTGGGCATTGTAATTTTAATGATGTCACAAAATTAGAAAAGGTAGTTGAAGGAATGGAGATAAAAGGGAAACATGACAAGTCAGATGATTGCAGTGGGATGATTTTTCCATACTTTATCAAAGCAAAGAGTGACACAACAAAGGCTACAGAAAAATTCATAGCAGATGTAGCTCCATATGGAAAGATAAAGTGCATAAGGTCTGATAATGGAACAGAGTTCACCGGCCAGGAGTTCCAGTCTTTACTTAGGAGTAACGGGATAAGGCACGAGACAAGTGCACCATACTCACCTCATCAAAACGGAACTGCCAAAAGAGGTTGGAGAACCTTATTTGAGATGTCACAATGCATGCTATTGGAGAGTAACCTCCCAAGGCAGTTATGGACATATGCTGTACAGACAGCAGCTCAAATCCGTAACAGGTGCTACAGTAAGCGGTTAGAGCAGACACCTTACTGTGTTTTCACAGGAAAAACACCAAACCTATCTAACATGAGGATATTTGGCTCTGAATGCTACGTATATAAGCAGGATAAGAAGAAGCTGGATTCTAGGTGTGAAAAGGGGATTTTCATAGGCTATGATAAATATAGTCCAGCATATAACGTGTATTATTCTGAGACAGGAAAAGTCCTAAAACATAGGCTGGTAAAATTCATTACCAAAGGCAGCGCAGATAGCCAGACTCAGACAGGTTGTGACATGGGAGATGCTATTGAGAGTTATGGGGATACACCACCGAAGATAGAAAACCAGGGTCAGGAACAGCCTAAGGAGAGTAAAGAGTCCAGCGTTGAGGAGACTGCTGAGGCAGGTCCAACCCAGACAGATAGTAATCAGAGAGAACAGGGAGAAAGACGGTATCCTACGAGACAGAGAGTGGCTCCAGAGTACTTAAAGGAGTACCAGTGCAAAGCTGAGTGTAATGATGACGAAAGTGAAAATGTTGATTATTTCTACAGAGTGGCTTATGATGTACCTAAAACATTTAGAGAGGCTATGGACTCTAAGAAATCAAGAATGTGGGCTGACGCGATGAAAGAGGAGATGAACTCTTTGACAGAGAATGAGACTTTCACTCTGACTCCACTGCCAGGAGGAAAACGAGCAGTGGGAGGTCGCTGGGTATTTGCAGTGAAAGAGAGCCCAGATGGATCTGAGACTTGCAAAGCAAGATATGTCGCAAAGGGATATGGTCAAGTTGAAGGGATTGACTATAAAGAGACTTTTTCACCGACAGCTAACATGACCTCTGTCCGAGCATTAATACAGGTGGCTGTACAGGAGGGTCTCACCCTACACCAAATGGATGTGAAGACGGCATACCTCCATGCTCCTATGGACTGTGAGGTATATATGGAGCAACCAGAAGGTTTTGAGATTAAGTCAAAAACAGGAGAACACTTGGTGTGTAAACTCAATAAGTCACTGTATGGATTAAAACAGTCTGGGCGTAACTGGAACATGTTACTGCATGATCACCTTACAGAGAATGGTTTTGTACAAAATGATGCTGATCATTGTGTCTACAGCAGAGAATTAGAGAATGAGAAAGTGATTCTGTTAGTTTGGGTAGATGACTTAATCATAGCTGCGAATAACAACACCTTACTCATTGATGTAAAAGAAATGTTGAAGAGAAGGTTTAAGATGAAGGATATGGGTCCACTTAAACACTTCCTAGGTATTGATTTTGAACAGAGTGAGGGAGAGGTCAAAATGACTCAAAAGAGACACATAGAGAAGAAGTTAGAGAGATTTGGAATGTCCGAATGCAAACCAAGATCCACCCTATGTGAGCAAAAGTTAAACCTTGACAGCGAGGGTGAAGTTATCGACCCAACAGGATATAGAGAGATAGTAGGTAGCCTGATATACATAATGACATGTACGAGACCTGATCTGAGCTGGATAGTTAGTAAATTATCACAGCATCTAGCAGAGCCAAAACAACAGCATTGGACCACAGCAAAACACCTATTGAGGTACTTAAAGGGTAATATTGACCAAGAATTACATTACCAAAAATGTAAGGGAAGTCTACAGCTTGAAGGATATAGTGATGCTGATTGGGCAGCCGATAAAAACGACAGGAGAAGCACAACTGGATACTGTTTCAGCTTAACTGAGAATGGTCCAGTTATATCATGGAAGAGTAAGAAACAGCAGACAGTGGCACTATCTACCTGTGAAGCGAAGTACATGGCACTAGGAGCCACTACTCAGGAGGGCATGTACCTTGTACAACTACTTAAAGGAATAGATAGTAGTAACCAGCATGTTCCTGTCAAGATATATGAGGACAACCAGGGGGCGATAGCTCTATCTAAGAACCCAGTTTGCAGACAAAGAAGCAAACTCGTTGATATAAAGTATCACTTCGTACGGTCTGCACACGCAGAAGGAAAGATATCTATAGGATACTGCCCTACTGCACACATGGTGGCTGATGTTCTGACCAAGCCAGTGACAAAGGCTAAGTTTGAGATGTTTAAGGGATATTTGTTTGGAGAATAATATGACTTGGCAGATATAAATACTTATGAAGTTTTTTTTAGAGCACAGTCAGTATGCCAAAATGTTTATTCTGAGGTTATGTTTTTTTGTTTTGTTTACCACTATAGAGAGCTATAAACATGTCTTTGAGTGGGAGTGTTGAGTAGTGACGTCATATTAGAGTGTGTGTATCTGCGTGTACTGTAATGTTGTTGTGAGCATGCGCAGAATAAACGGTCCGGCGAGTTCCCAGACCAAAAAGAGACGATGGCCGTTCGTAATTTTTTTCCGTGAATATAAGCATTACAAGGAGGTGCTAGTTAACCATTTTGGTGACTGTTGAAACGATGGTGACTTGTAACGTTAAAAATGTCTAACGTTACAAGCCACGTTCTACTTTTCCCTCCTCAGACCCTTCTGACGCTGGCTCTGAAGAGCTTCAAACGACGAATGCAACATTTGTGTATGCTTCATCTGTGGAAGGTGCCGATGACTGTCTTCTAGACAGAGACAGGAGAACAAAAAGTTAAAAGCTGAAATGACGACAAACCATTCAAATTGGAGAACAGTAGAAGAACTCAGTAGAGAGAGAACTATAGCCCCTGATGTCCTCCAGTAGCCTAAGCCTATAGCAGCATAACTATAGAGGTAGCTCAGGGTAACATGAGCCACTCTAACTGTCAGGATGCAGCTTGTAGGCTGCAGTCTGAGCCTCGCTGCCTCTCTCCCTTCCCTGCTCAGAATAATTGGTTCCACCTGTCAGGCTGCAATCAACCCTCACTGCTCTCACCTGGTTCCACCCTTATTTAAGACTCACCTCATTCTGCTCTCGTCGCCGGTCTGTAGTGTTCACTCCTGCTCAGTCTCAGCCAGTATTCATTGTCAGCTCTGTTTTGTTACAGTCAGCCTGAAGAACGTTGCTTCTAGTTGGTTTTGGTTCAAGTCACTTCTCTCAGACTCTGCTCAGCTCTGCTCCATCGGATGCTCTCAAGTTCTGCCACTCAGTTCCACGCTCTCAAGTCCTGCTGCTCGGTTCCATGCTCTCAAGTCCTGCTGCTCGGTTCCACGCTCTCAAGTTCTGCAACTCAGTTCCACGCTCTCAAGTTCTCCAGCAGTTCCTTGTGCTCAAGTTAAGTTCCTCGGTCTCAAGTTCTCCAGCAGTTCCACGGTCTCAAGTTCAGTTCCACGGTCTCAAGTTCTCCAGCAGTTCCACGGTCTCAAGTTTTCCAGCAGTTCCACGGTCTCAAGTTCTCCAGCAGTTCCTCGATCTCAAGTTAAGTTCCACGGTCTCACGTTCACCACCTGCTCCACGGTCACAAGTTCACTTCCACGGTCTCAAGTTCTGTTCCTCGGTTCCAGCAGCTGTTTCACGGTCTCAAGCTCCCGGCTCTGATGTTCCGTCCTGGTCTCAATTTCTCGGTTCCTGTGTTTCGTCCTGGTCTCAAGTGCTCCGCCCTGGTCTCAAGTCTTCGGCTCCAGAGTTCCTCCTGGTCAGTCTCTCCGCACTCCTCCTGCCGGCCAGCTTCTGCACCCTTCATCTCCGTCCATAAAGACTCTGGTTCCTCTCATCATCATCATCCACAATGTTCAATAAACTCACTTTAAAGAACTTGCTCTGTGTGTGCGTGCTGTGTCCGGGTTCATCCTAAGACAAATCATGACACTAACTATAAGCTTTGTCAAAAAGGAAAGTTTTAAGATTAGTCTTAAAAGTAGACAGGGCCAAAACTGGGAGTTGGTTCCACAGGAGAGGAGCCTGATAGCTAAAGGATCTGCCTCCCATTCTACTTTTAGAGACTCTAGGAACCACCAGCAGACCTGCAGTCTGAGAGCGAAGTGCTCTGTTAGGAACATACGGGGTAATCAGAGCTCTGATATATGATGGAGCTTGATTATTAAGGGCTTTATACGTTAGAAGAAGAATTTTAAATTCTATTCTTGATTTAACAGGAAACCAATGTAGGGAAGCTAAAATTGGAGAAATATGATCCCTCTTGTTGATTTTCATCAGAACTCTTGCTGCAGCATTTTGAATCAGCTGAAGACTTTAAACTGCATTTTGTGGACTTCCTGATAATAAAGAATTACAATAGTCCAGCCTTGAAGTAACAAATGCATGGACTAGTTTTTCAGCATCACCCCTGGACAGAATGTTTCTAATTTTGGCGATATTCCTGAGGTGAAAAAATGAAACTCTGAAAATCTGTTTAATATGGGATTTAAATGACGTGTCAAAAACATCAACAATCTCATAATTTAGTTTTTTTGTTTTGCTTTGGACTTTACTGGACTTTTCTGGATCAGCCTGTCACCTCTCAGCCACTATCCAATCAGCTCAGTCACCAGTCAATTAGCCCACATCAACTCCACCTGCTGCCAGTAATTACTGTCAACTCTAGTCACCTGTACACCTACCGACATTTACCTGCCTCAGTCATCCACTCATTGCCAGAACATCTCATCTCATCTTATGTGATGTGCTCTGCCTCCACCAGTTACTGTGTGCTCAGCCAGCTGGACTCTTCTGATAAAAGTTGCCTGTGTCTATGTGCTGCAAAAGTCTGCATGTTTCCCCGTGACCTCCAGCTGCTTGTTCTACCCATTCTGGTGGTTCCCTGGTCCACATCTCCTGTTCTGCTCTGTCACTACTTGCATCCTCTGGTCTGCTGCTCAGCCCTGCCTGCCTGCACCATCAGCCATTATTCATCTGTTAATTCTTGCTCTGCTTGCCTGCCTCAGCTGCCACTACTCATCGTCACAATAAAAAACGTAACTGTGTCCAGCTGAATATTGGGTTCACCAGCATCATTGATTACAAGGAAGGTTTTATACTTTATTACCAGAGGTCGATTTAATGCCATCCAGATTAAGTGATTGATCAAGAAGTGTCTTTTTTTTGAGGACTCTGGTCCAAATATTACAACTTCTATCTTGTCAGAATTTAAAACCAGAACATTTAAAGTCATCCAGCCTTTGATGTCATCAAGACATGACTGCAGTCGAAGTAATTGATTGGATTCATCAGGATTTATGGATAAATATAGCTGAGTGTCATCAGCATAACAGTGGAAATTAATCCAATATCTCTTGTCCTTCGCTGTACTCTTAGATTACAAGGTGGGAGTGAATTCAGGGGTGGAGTCTGTTCTGCTGCCCTGCATAACCACAGTTGACCTCCCTGGAGATGCTAGAGTCGAGTGGAGGGGTCACGACAACTGGATGATCCATGTGTATGACAACGGCTCTGATTATCGTGAAGAGCAACATAAGATCTACAGGAAGAGAGCGAAGATGTATGGAAACCCGTTGAACACTGGAGACCTCAGTCTGACTCTGAAGTACCCGACATATAAAGACAGAAGGATTTCTACCTGCATTGTCTCCAGAGAGGGAGACATTCTGACGAAGAAAAGAGTTCATCTCTGGGTCAAAGGTCAGTGTTTTAAATATCTGTCAAAGACTTAGTCCATTAATCTTGGAAATGTTCTTCAGGTGATAGAAGGTCCACTTTGTAATTGTCTTTAGATGGAGGTTCTGGTCTGAGTCCATCACTACTCCCAGATTTCGGGCCTGATCAGTGGTTCCTAGCTGAAGCAGCTGAAGCTGTGTGCTAACTTTTGATCTCTCCTCTATTGGTCCAAAAATAATAGGAACACTGACCAACATATTGATGTTTTCACCTGATAAAATTTTATGTTTGTTACTGGTCTCACAACCAGCGACTGTTTCCATGTGTTTATGATGTTTTCATGATGTAAAGCACTTTAAACCGCCACACTGCTGAAATCTGGTACAAATAAACTAGACTTGACTATCTCATACTGGAACCAGGAAGTTGAACATGGTAGCTCATGGCGAAGACATTTCTGTGGATCTGACAAAAACAACTGCTGCTCCACATGGAGATAACGATGCTGAGACCATAGAGCAGTTTAACAGGACAGGTTCCTCTCAGAATGGACCTGATCATGGTCGACCAAACAATTTGATAGTACTGTTCTAAATAGAGACAGTGCTACTAGGTGCAGAAGGGCTAGGCCTGTCAGTGCTCAGACCAACACCGCATGCTGTGTCACCTTGGTCTGCATAGTCATCTTCCCATTAGATGAAGCACCATTAAAGGCATACTATGCAACATTTTTCAGTTAATTAATGTGTTCCATACCGTTTTGGATGATTAAATGAGTCATTTCGGGTTGAACAAAGATTTTCTTGGCCGCCCTGGTGGTCTGTGGGGGAAATACCGCACTTGCAATTGCAGGAGCCCTCGGCCCGCGCCCACAGGCTCAGAATCTCGTGCAAGATCGCGAGAGTCGGTCTTGCTTTACGGCGAGAACTGCTACACACCCCCAGTGAAAGGCTTGCTCGGTGCTAGCGCAGTGGCGATATCTGTGCAGTTATCATGGCGGAACCGGCGATAAAACAGCGAAAGCCCATGTCGGAGCAGGCAAGAAAGAGGAAAAGCGCTGTGGACAGAAAGAGGAGTCGTACACGGGTGAAGATCGGGCAAGCTTTTTCCCGAATGGCGAGAGCTAAAAGAAAGAGAAGGCTGCCCTGCATAACCACATCTATCAGCCAGATCTATCAGTCAGCTTTGAACAAGACTTCTGGGCTCAGATATGTCTAAGAACTTTCAAATTGACTAGAAACACCAACTTACAACTAATACAATACAAAATCCTTCACAGAGTACACTACACAGGACAAAGATTATTCAAGATGGGTCTGGCACAATCTAACATCTGTCCACACTGCATAGGCAATCATCCTGATAATTATATTCATGCGTTATGGTTATGCACACCAGTCCAGAGGTTCTGGACACAGATATGTAAGGACTTATCAAAGTGCTTGAGCTGTAAAATTACACCTTCCCCATCAGTTTGTTTGCTTGGTAATTTTGAGGAAAGCCCGCTGGGGAATAAAATAGTTTACATGGTTTTTACTGCACTATGTATCGCAAAGAAAACTATCCTCATGAATTGGAAAAGTAAGGAGAATCTCAGTATTAATCAGTATAGAGATCTTTTGTTGGATCATATTAATCTTGAGACAGCATCTGCATCCACATCTGTTCGATCTCTTTGGGCTCCTTTGATTAGCACTATCACTTAGTGGAATGGGGGGCGGTGGGTTGCTTCCTGAAGGGCGCAGTGGGTGGGTGGAGGGGTTCCTGGGACTCTGGGGGCACTTGGAGTGGGGCGCTTGGTGGGTCTGACTCCAGGGTCTGTTGCCCCCATCTGGGAGGAGCTTGGGAGGCCTACGGGTGGCCCACAGCGCCGCTTGCGGCGCCCTTGGGGAGCTACGCGGTGACGGACGTGGGTTACTGACCTGGTAGCTGTGCTGTCGCTGGGTGGGTCCTGGGTGGGTCTGGGGGCCTGGGGTCCCTGGGGCGCGCCGCCCTCGGGCGGGGGCCCCGGCGGGGCCTCGGGGGTTCCGGTTCCGGGGGTGTGCCGCTTGGGGTCTGGGCCGGCGTGCGCCCGGGTGTCCTCCCCTGCACGGGGCCTCTGGCGCGCTGGGGGGCCTCGGGGCCTGTTGAGCTGGTAGGGGGGCATGGTCATTAACACCTCAGGGCAGATGCTCTTCCCCTTCTTTGGGTTGGCATTCTGCTAGTGGGGGGAGGGGAGGGAGAGGGAGTAGTGACTTACCCAGCTTGGATGTCTAGTGTCGAATGTATGGTGAGATGTTTGAATGTTAGTGTTGGGGAGGGGTTAAATCTACGGGTGGTGTGGGGGGGGGGGGGGGTTTGTGGACGTTCTGGTGGGCTTGTGTCCGGCCCCATGTCCCGGTCCTGGTCCGTGTAGTCTCGCGGTGCGGGTTTCACCTGGGGGGTGGGGTTCGGGATGGCTCGTGCGGGCTGGCTGGCCAGGGTCCCCCATCTTATTAACTTATTTTTTAATTTATTTATTTATATATAGATTATTATTATTATTATTATTATTATTAATTCTTTTTTGGGGGCGGGGGGGGGGGTTAAATACAGTAGGCATGGGGGGTGGGCTGGGGGAGGTAGAGGTGTTGGTCCTGGTGGGTGGTTGGCTGGCGGGCCCTGCGGCCTCTCCCCGGCCCCCGGGCTATGGTGGTGCCGCTGGAGGGGCCCCTTTCTCCGGGTGGGGCTTTCGGGGAGCGGGGGTGCCTATTGGAGTCAGTAGGGGAGCTGGCTCCCTGGGTTGGCTCCCCAGTCCTTTGCTCCCCATCCCCGGACTCCTCCCTCTGCCTGCTCCATCACGCCGCCACACATGTAGGTCCTTGGGGAGAGGGCGTTACTGGAGGTTGCCACCTTTTGGTGACGTCCCTCTCCCCAATTTTATCATGCATCTTAGACACTTTCACTCCAAACATTTTCACAACACACATTCATGTAGGCCATGATATGGGGGGGTGGGGGGAAGACGTCTGGGGGGGGGCTTATGTTGTGTGAGCCTCGCCCCGGGCGGCTCCCTTCACCCCCTCTCGCATTTAGACATTGAGGATTCTGGGTAGTTGCTTGGAGGGGGGGCGCTGGCACCAGCTTTCTTCCGGAGGGGGGGTGGGCTGTGCCGTGCACCCCCTTCGGTGCTCCCAGTTTTAAACACACCTGAGATCAACATGCAACAACACAACATCAGAGCGGGCGTAGGGAGGATCGGGGGTCTTTTGCACACCCCCGATCTCCGATCGCGGCACGGAGTCTGGGGCCTGGAGGAGGTGCGGGCCACTGTGTCCGGGGTCTTGGCGGGGGGCTGCTGCGGCTAGCCAGCGGATTACCGGATCTGGGGCTGACGCCTCTGCTCTCCCCAGGAAGGGATGGGGGGCAGGGGTGGCTAGGGTAAGGTCGGGGTGGGAGGGGGTTTATTAGGTATATAGTGGGTGAGGGGGGGCTCTGGTCGGATGGCCCGTACGGGTCATGTCGGCCCCCCCTCTTTGGGGGGCCTGCTCCGGGGGGCGTCTGGTCCGGGGGCGGGGCCGGGGGTCGGGCACAGGCAGTGGTATTGTTGAATTGTGGTGACCCCCCCCCCCCACTTGGGATTTTTGGATGTGAATGTGTGTACAGCGTCCTTTTTTTTTGCCCCTCTCGGGCGCACTGCTTTGGTGGCCCCTTTGGGAGTCCGGGGTTACGGGTCCCCTGACTCCTGCCTCTGTGCTTAGGGAAGGTGGGTCTTCGGTTCTCCACAATCACTATCAATATATTTCCTTCTGTATAATTTTCACTTAAACTAGTGCACTTTCACAAACTCCTACAGGTGCTGGGTCCCAGGTATTAAATGTTCACTTATATACAGAAAGGCTATAATTTATTTATTTACTATCTTTTACTTTCTTTTTTAGGTATCACATTACACATGTCAGCTTAAATAATAATACATATGATTTAGCAATGGTATCAAGGTGTTACACGATTGTATCTGTTGCTTTATGTCTGTTGGTTGTGCTGTTCTTTTTGCGTCTCTTTCCAGGTGATGGAGCAGACAGAGGACGTTTTATCATTCTCTTCCTTCTATCTCTTCTTTCTTTCACCCTTTTCTTTCTCTTTTTTTTTCTCTTCTTGTTCTTCCTTTACTCTCCTACTTTCCCATTGTAGTGTCCATATAATTTGAAATTCTCCCTGCAGGAATCACAATAAAGCTATTTACACGCACAAATCAAGCGGAGCATTATGGCGAAAGCTGTTTGCTCCACTTGTGAAAGTAAAATCTGTCGAGCTCTATTTGGCATTAAGATATCAATTTTTATTGCCACATTGCTAGACAGGACACTGGAAAAAAAAAAAAAAAAAAAAAAAAAAAATAGAAAGAGAAGGCTGCAAGGCTGACCCGGACCTCGCGTTTCTGCTGATGCGATTGTAAGTAACATTGTAGGGTTTCCCTCACGCTACCGCCTCCCAACATTCCAAAAAAAAGCTTGTCTCTCCCCCCCACCCCCCGCTCCGCCGGTCGTCCGGTAAGCAAATTCCTAGGGGGAACACTGAATTGGAATGGTTTCTCTCTCTCTCTGTGTGCATGTTCATCCTTTCACTGTGTTAGTCATTGTTTGTACTGTCGTTTTTTCGACTTTTGTATTCGTTGCGTTCGCCTGTCTGCTAAGCTCAAAACAACCGCGCCTGGCTTGACGGAGAAACCAGTAGAACAGCTGAGCATATTTACGACAGTGCACTTTTACTTTCGCCCTCTGGGGGGAGCCTCACTGGAAAATCAACCCCGGTTGCATAGTATACCTTTAAGCCTGCAGTTTGCTGAAGACAAGCAGGCTGAGGCCCTTTTTACACAGCAGTGATTCATTGCAAACGTTTCTTTCAGTTTCTTGTATCATGTTTCTAAGGGGTCCTTCTAACAGCCTTCAAGTCTGGTGACAAGGAGGCCCTGAGGACAGCGAGAGCCAACTTGAACCGTGCCATCAGGTTAGCGAAGCGGAACCACAGTCAGAAAATCCAGGAGCTTTTCCACGACGCAAGCAACACCAGAAGCATGTGGAAAGGAATATGGGCGATCACCGAATACAACACGCCCTCCCCCCCGGTGGGTGAAGCAGATGCGGACTTCCTAAATGGACTCAACAACTTCTTTGGGAGGTTTGAGGCATTAAAGAACACGCCAGCAGTGAAAGCTGTTCCCCACCAGGAAGAGGAGGTGCTCTGCCTTGACACAGCCAACGTGTGGAAGACTCTAAGCAGAGTCAACCCGCGGAAGGCCCCAGGTCCCGACAACATACCTGGGCGGGTGCTCAAGGAGTGTGCAGGTCAGCTGGCTGGTGTCCTCACAGACATTTTTAACACCTCGCTGGACCAAGCCACAGTGCCTGCATGCTTCAAGTCTGCCTCCATCATTCCGGTGCCAAAGAAACCTCAAGTCACCTGTTTCAACGACTACCGGCCTGTTGCACTGACTCCCATCATGATGAAGTGCTTTGAAAGGCTGGAAAAGGAACACATCGTCTCCAGTCTCCCCCCAACACTCGACCCGTTCCAGTTCGCTTACCGGCAGAACCGTTCCACTGAGGACGCCATCTCCTCCGCTCTTCACCTGAGCCTGGCACACCTGGAGGAGAAGAACACGCACGTGCGGATGCTGTTCCTGGACTTCAGTTCAGCGTTCAACACCATCATCCCACAGCATCTGGTGGGAAAACTGGAGCATCTGGGCTTCAACACACCCCTTCGCAACTGGCTGCTAGACTTTCTAACCAACAGACCTCAGTCGGTCCGGGTCGGACAGAACACCTCTGATGTCATCACCCTCAGCACGGGCTCCCCTCAGGGCTGTGTCCTGAGCCCCCTGCTGTTCACCCTGATGACTCATGACTGCGTCCCCAGGTTCACCACCAATCACATCGTGAAGTTTGCAGACGACACAACAGTGGTGGGCCTGATCAGAGACGACAACGACCAGGACTCTCTGTCTCTCTCCGAGGTCAGTCGTGTCTTTTCTCTCTCTGCAGCTTTTACCCCCCCCTATCCTGCTTTGCTTTGCTATGTCTTGTCTTTCTGAGCACTTTCTTCATATCAACCGAACTCTGAAAAACATGGATCTGGTAAGCTGGTCTCTCAATACTATTGATACATTTTTTTCGACGGGTAGGCAACAAAAGGGGGACCCGTCCGGTCCTGATTTGACTTATTTTGTGAGATACACCCTAAATTCCTGGAGGAAAACGGTGTGTCTTTCGACCTTGTCATTCCTGGACGTTTGAAATTTTCACATTGGATTAAGGATACTGGGATCTCTACTTATTGGTTTTTGTGGATTTTTGAAGTATCGGCAAATACAGCGGATGTCGGAGCCATTTGTCCTTGATCAGGCTGCCGGCTGCATGACGCGCTCACTCTGGCTGTGAACGGACAAACCTGGCAGGTGAATGGAGCAAAGCCGGAAAGCTGCCTGTGTTGGAACGCAGACTGACTTTGGTGGTTGAACTCAAGGGGAGATGGGATAAAATTTGGGAGTGAAGCGCGAAAAAGCCCAATAATTTGGAAAATTGGATTTATGTGGAGCCAGCAAAAGACTTAAAAGCTGACAGGAAAGGCAGTGCCGCTTGTCTCATAACAAATAACATATTTGGATTCCCTCCCTATCTACTCCTGGATTGTTATGGCGGAGTGCTCAGAAAAGCCCCCCCGGCTACCCCCCTCCCCCGCTGACACCTGAGGATGCTTCTCTGAACTGTGGGCCGGCTGATAACATCAAGGACAATGGCCTCTGGAGAGTGTTCACGGAGAAAAACTCTTTCGCCCATACACACACGCATAACTGATGCTCATAAAACTGATGAATCTTACGTACACGCGACAGGTCTCAAATGTTTACCTTCTGCATACATGTTGTCTTGTGTTTATTTGTGCTTTTCGTGCTACGAGGGTTTTTTTGTGTCGGTTGTTTGTCTCTTTATAGGTGAGAGCATAAATAGGCAAACATCTGTCTCTTTTTTTCTCCCCCCCTCATGTTGTTGCTCTTCCTTCGAGAGTTCCCAGGCAGCGCCTGTAAACTCCGTTTAGGCGGGGTCCGGGCAGTTTGGAGGAATGTGGCCTTGACGGCTGCGCTTTTTAGCAGCGGCTGGCTGGCTGCGTTCCTTGGCAACGCAAGGCCTCAGTCAATCGTTCCCCCCTAAATGTTTGTTTGTTAAATGTATGTGATGGACGGTTGTACTGGAACCAGGGCTTTGAACCGGTTCAAGGAACGAAAACGAAAACCGGGAACTTTTTGTATTTTACAGGGAACAGAAACGAAACTGGAAACGTTACTATTTTTTATGTTCTGGAACTGGAACACTACAATGGTAACCGGTTAATACCGGTTTTATTTCGTTCCTCAAAGTTTTCGTTGCCTAATTAACTAAAAAAAAAAGTAATTATTTTCCTGCGCACGTTACCATGACGGCTGAGGTTCACTTCCTGTGTGACATCACATCACACATTCGCTGACTGAATGGAGCGAGAGCGGTGTCTCCACTAGAGCTACACATCTTAAATAAGAGGTAAATTACGATTAGTGACGGACTGGACGGTCTGGCATTCGGCATGATGGTCGGGTGTGCGCGGCCCCTTTCACCCTGTTCATTGTAGGCCTACATTATCTCTCGGCCCACTAATAAGCCAAATGCAGGGTTTCCCGCAGCGCTGTCTTGTCAAACTCACGCTACCACCTCGCCAACATTCCAAAAAAACAAACAAACAAACAAACAAACTCGATATGCTTGCATGCTTATTTGACGTTAACACGCGTTTTTTTGTTGCTGCTTTCGCGCGTGCATATACTGAATGGCAGGGAAAAAACACATGGATACGCCCCCCCCCCCCCCCCCAACGCACTGCCTCGCCTCAGCAAATTCCTGCGGGAAACACTAAAATGCCTCTTGGTTCAGTTTTCATGCATATTAAAGTTAGAGTTCAACACCAATGGGACTACAAACTTGCGTGTTATTTCCGTGCATGTGAAGTTATATCTGTGTGTTGCGGGCACGTGCGCGTCGCCATGTGGGCCGCTGGTTGGTGAAAATGCCAGGGCCGTTTTTTAATCCCAGTCCGTAACTGATTACGATTCATCATTAAGTAAAACGCTCATTCTAAACAGCTGACAGGAACGAAATTAACCGTTCCGGGAACAATATTTTTTTGTTCTAACCGGTTCGGGAACGTCAATTTATTGGTGGAACTCATAACCGGAAACGTTATAATTCCGTTTCTGTTCGGAACGAACCGATTGGGGAAAAAAAATCGGTTCAAAGCCCTGACTGGAACTGACTTTTCGATTGCAATGCAAATTGTAATTGACAAATAAAATTTGATTGATTGATTGACTACAGAGAGGAGGTGGAGCAGCTGGTGGGCTGGTGCAGAGACAACAGTCTGATCCTGAACGTGGAGAAGACGAAGGAGATCATCGTCGACTTCAGGAAGAACCAGCCTCACCACGCTCTACTGCTCATCAACAGCTCAGCTGTGGAGGTGGTCAGCAGCACCAAGTTCCTGGGGGTGCACATCACGGACAACCTCACCTGGACTGTAAACACCACGTCACTGGCGAAGAGGGCACAGAAGCGTCTGTACTTTCTGCGGAGGATGAGGAGAGCCCGCCTGCCCCCGCCCATCCTCATGACCTTCTACAGAAGCACCATAGAAAGCATTCTGACCAGCTGTCTCTCTGTGTGGTGTGGAGGCTGTAGTGCCTCCGACTGGAAGAACGTGAGGAGAGTGGTGAGGACAGCAGAATGGATCATCGGAGCTCCTCTTCCCTCCATTAAAGACATTTCATCGCAGCGCTGTGTGTCTTGAGCCCGAAACATCATCAGGGACCCCTCACACCCCCACCATGGACTGTTCTCCCTGCTGCCCTCTGGGAAGAGGTTCCACAGCATCCGCTGCAGGACCACCAGGTTCTGCAAAAGCTTTTTCCCTGCTGCCATCAGATTGTTGAACTGCTGAAGTATAAAATGGACTGTTTACCAGTGGTAAACAGGTTTCCACCAACAAAAGCCTTCAGAGCCGTTCTCTGATGTTCTTTTAATGAAACAATATTAGGTAGATTGGACAACACGGAAGAAATAGCAGCATCAATGTTAACGCTTGCTTCCTCGACGAGCCGCCATTGCTATCAAAACAGTCTCACGTCATGGTCGCGTCTCCACTACGTCACATCTATGAAATTCCAGCCCTGCGTCCTGATTGGCCAGAACATAAAATTGGTTGGAGAAATCACTTTCTATCTGCGGTGTCCCACATGTATGTGAGTGGAGCTAGGCGGAGCGAGACATGCATCTGGCTGTTGTCAGGTTAGGGGAAGAGAGCTGCTGCCAGATATTGCCTTCATTCAGAACCAGTCATGGCTGCACTCTGGATCATAAAACAGTTCTGCTCACCAGATGCAGTTTAAAACGCTACGTCTGTTTATAAGTTGTTTTTATTAATTCTGCATTTTTTAACTACATGCACCGTATTTCTGTGCCTCAGCGCTTGCTCCTCTCCCCCCTCCTTTCCCTCGAACCCAGGGGCTTTTATCACCGTTCACCATTCAAAACGTGAATCACTGCGTTTAATGTCCTCACACCCGTAGCAAAGTGTGCCAATTAAAGTCACTAGGAGAGTTAAGGCTGTGTTTCATGATCTTTTGTTTTAAACAAAACAGAACCGTGGCGCTTCGGTGCGCTGCTGCCTTGCGCTTTAATTCAGGTGCGCAAAATTACGTTACTTGTAATTTGGGTGCGCACTTCTAAGAGTCATTTTAAAGAACTTGTAACATCAGGAGGTTGATCTCAAACCGGTCAGCTCCTATGATCACTGTATAGGAGCCCTTTACAGTTTTTATTTATGTATTTCCCCCCTGTTTATCCCTCGCACGCAACGCACCATCGGGTAAAATCCTCCCACCTCACCGCCCAGAGTGCACTGAGGAGAGCAATAGAGATTTGTGTGGTCGACTGAGATGAGAAACCTGTTGCTGTGAAAGGTGATATAGGTTATAAACTGTTACTGTAATTGCATTGAGCTGAAAAGAGAGGAGACATCAGCAACTGGATCGTGCGTAAAGACGCAGCGGGAACCTCTGTGTGCTTCAGTGTTGCTGCTGAGGGGAAACTGTGGGACCGTATAGTACTGGGCTAATCATTGGTCACAGTACCCCAATCTGTACAAACTTGCACTTATTTATTTATGCACCCCGGCATCATCTGTGCCATGTGAGCGTGTCTTTTCAAAGGCTGGAGAAGTAGTATCAAAAAAGAGAAATCATTTGAAACCAAAAACTGTGGAGAAATTGTTGTTTCTTAATAAAAATGCATGAAATCATCCAAGTTACACAAGCATTAGCCTATTCATTACCCCCTGCCTAGTTCCACAAGCACTTTCACTGTCCTCTGCCTGATTAAGCCCATGCCATTTTTCTAGAGTCACAGAAAAACATTATTACACACCATGCCATATCACGTCACTACTATTTTGGGAATAATTACACACAGAGAATACATTCAAACAATGTTTTATTATACACGTGTATACAAAATTTATGTAGACAAATTATTTCGTCCTACACCTTTTGTGAAGTCATTCCCAAGAGTCATAATAGACAAAAATTCAATGCATCACACGTGTTAAGATACAGCTGGCTGTGATTATACACCTCGCCAGTAGGTGGTTTCGTGTGCACATGAAGCATCAAGAAATGAACCCTTTCTCGAACCAGTTGGCTCAAGTGGTTCAATGCCTCATGAGGCTTCATCTCACCATCACTAGTGCTCACTTTTAAACTAGTTATTTTTGTTTTACAATAAAATACCTTGGTTTCTGTTCCTTGATATCTGTATATTTAATAAATTATATATTTAATTGGAAACCGTGCCTCTGTTATTCCTCGCAACCTCCTTGACCTGGTACAAAGAGGATTTAACGTCTAAAAACTGTACCTGAGTTCACACAGTACTTTTATTTGTTAAACAAATGCTTGGGCCTGTAAAAAGATTTTGTTCTTTGGTTTCAATGTACTATGGAGTATTTCATTGTATAATAATTGTAAAAAGAACTACTTCACAGATTTCGCCTATCACGGGTTCTTTTTGGAAACGTATATCTTTATGTACATATATATGTGTACATGTACAAATGTGTTTGTTTATATAGTAATAAAAAACTTATAAAAATGTGTGAGTGGCTGTGTTTTGAAACATACATACATCATGTCAGAATATTCTATTACTTTTAACCCCACTAAGATTATTTAAACGCACTGGACCATTTGTTGTAATAGCTATAGTTTTAAAGTTCTAAGCAAAACAAATGTGAAAATTAGTTCAACATTAAACGAGTTATAATTGATTAAAATTGATTCTGCACCTGGTTAACACATTAGACTGAGCGGAGTTGTCGACCGGCCCAAAATGGCGCCCCTAAATCTCGTCAGCGCCTATAGGCGAGAGCGGTCGATGCGGGGTCTACTCTTTATATATTGTCGTGTTTTACCTTGCGGTGGCATGGAGGTGTGTGGATGTTCTGATGAAGAACACGACAAGGAATCTTCTTTAACTGAACTTTACTTGCTCCGGCAACAGGTGAGTTACAGACACAGCTGGCGGTCGATACACTGCGTTGTTTTGGCCTCTCGCTCTGGCACAGACAGCGTTTTAGCAGTGTCCATACAGCGAGCATTGAGTGCCTTTACAACTTAACAAAGATAACAACACTCTCGCGATAATCTCAGGTTATCTAGATGACTGTGCTGCATTTACTGACTTAACACTAGGCTCGGAGAAATCAAACAAAATACAAAAACATTCTTTTATGCTCATAACAGCTTAAACTGCCTTACACTACCCCCCTTTTCAGGACTACTGAGTCCCTTCAGTATCAATAACATAAAGAAGTCTGATTCGGACTTATGTAACTGGTAAACGCAACAGAAATGACTGAAAAAAACTTACACCATGGGGCAATAAAACAAACCAATCCCCTGGTTACTTTTAGTTTTAACATTTAAGTTTTAGCCAACAACCTTAGCTCAGTATAACTTATAACTAATGTCTAAATCTCTCTGGTCGATTGACTATGCGACCACTTGATGTTTTAAAAGTCTTTTCTGAAGATTCTTTATCACCTTGTCTGCTTCCCGGCTGGTACACTGGACCTCTGGGTTGAACCGCCTGACCTGAACCGTCAGACTGGCAAGACTCGCTTGGACCTTCAGACTGTGATGCTTTGTCCGGATCGTCTGGCAATGGTAGCACCGGCGCTAAAGGAGCATCCTCTGTATTTAGATGTAGATCTGGATCCTGGCACTGTTGCAGTATTTTACACCTTTGACGTGAAATCCAGACTGGTATCACATCACTGTCATAGGGCTTGAGCCTGTCATGATGCATTATTGTCCTGTGCTTGGGGCCTTGGATCTCATACAGTACAGGACCACGGTGTGCTGCAACAATCAGGGGACCCCTCCATAGCGCTTGAAGCTTTGGGCTTAGTCCTTTCTTTTTTGTGTCATCTTTGACAAACACTAGATCTCCGATATCGTAGGAATGTTCGTTTGCTCGAAGGTCATATACCTTTTTCTGTCGTTCTTGTGCAGTGCGAAGATGACTTCTTGCCAGGTTCTGTGCTTCCTTTAAGCTCTCTTCAAGTTTGTAGATATAATCTACAACTTCCATTGCATTAGATTTGAGTCTTGCAGCACCACACTGGATATCGTGTGGCTGGTGGACCTCCCTTCCAACCATGAGTCTGTTTGGTGTGAATCCTGTTACCATGTGTTGTGAACTGCGGTAGGCTGCAGTCAGCAGAGGTAACTGTTCATCCCAGTTCTTTTGATTCCGGTCCACATAACATCGCAGCATCTGCAGCAAGGTCCTATTGAACCGTTCTACCTGCCCATTAGAGGAGGGATGGTTAGGTGTAGTTCTGGTCTTAGTTATTTGCAGGAGCCTACACACATTTCGAAACAGCGAACTTTCAAAATTACGGCCTTGATCCGTGTGTAGTTCTAGGGGGGCCCCAAACCTGGCAATGAAGTCGTAGACAAGTTTCTTTGCAGTCGTTTCCGCGCCTTGGTCGGGAATAGGAAAGGCTTCGACCCATCTTGTGAACTGGTCAATAATGACAAGGATGTATTTGTTGCCAGAGCTTGACACAGGGAATGGTCCAAGAATATCAAGGTGCAAACGATCTAGTGGTGCGCCGACCTGGTAACCTTGCAGTTTTGCTCTTTTCTTCGGTCCTGTAGATTTGCATGCACTGCAGTGTGGACACATTTTAACAAAAAGGTGAACATCTCCACCCATGCCATACCAATGATAACTTTGGCGCACGCGCTCCAGGGTTTTGGCTTCTCCCAAGTGACCAGAGTATGGAGGGTTATGGCATGACTGTATGACTTCTTTCTGCATAGTTGTTGGAGCTAGTAACAGCAAAGTTGGGGGCTGGTTCCCAATTTTCTCCCAGGAGTAATAGAGGACTCCTTGTCTCAGTGTAACTTGGGGCCAACAAAGCCAGAATTTTCTCACCGCAGGACTTTCAAGCATCACTTCGTCTCTGCTGGGGAGCGTCCCTGTTTCCTTCCATGTGTGAAGGGTGCCGAGGACAGGATCTGCTTTCTGGAGTGTAGCCAGCTGCTCAGGACTAAGCGACTCTAGCCAGTTAACCACTGGGTTCTCTGAGAAGGGTGCAGATGGCTGATCCTCCACTGACTGCGTACTATTGCAATTTATAAAGCTTTGAGGCTCTATGCAACGCACAGCTAGTGGCACAACATCATCCACATCTTCCTCAAATTTTTCCCACCGCTCATGAATCTTCTGGCAGTACTTGCACCCTCTGCATGGCAGATCTGCAGGATTTACCCCTGCTTGGTAACAGTCACATTTTTCCATATTTTCTTTTGGCAGCCTTGACATGGCATCTGCATTAGCGTGCTGCTTACCGGCTCGATGCTCAATGTGGAAGTCGTACTGGCTCAACTCCTCAAGCCAGCGAGCTAGCTGTCCTTCAGGGCACTTGAACCGAAAAAGCCAGGTGAGACTGCCATGGTCAGTCCGAAGTAGGAACTTTCTTCCTAGAAGATAGTGGCGGAACTGGCGTGTGAAACGCACAACAGCGAGTAATTCACGACGGGTGACACAGTACCTTTGTTGAGCTGGTGTAAGCTGACAGCTGGCATAGGCCAAAACTCTCTCTTCTCCCCACTGGACCTGTGACAGGACAGCACCGACACTGTTGTTGGAGGCATCAGTATCGAGAATGAACTTGCCTTCAGGACGGGGATATCCCAGCACAGGTGCGGTAGTCAGTCTCTCTTTGAGCTTAGTAAAAGCAGCCTGATGTTCCTCTGTCCATACAAACACAGTCCCCTTTTTGAGAAGATGATGAAGGGGGTTTGCCAGCTCTGCAAAACGTGGGACAAATTTGCGATAGTAGTTACATAGCCCCAGGAAAGCTTGTAACTCTTGCAGATTGTCAGGGGATTTCCACAGCTGTACATCTTTGACAAGAGCTGGATTCGGTCTGACTCCTTCTCCACTCACAATATGTCCGAGAAAGAGAACTTCTTCTTGAAGCAGGTGACATTTTGATGGCTTTAGCTTGAGCCCATGGCTCTGAAACCGTTGAAAAACCTGCTCAAGACGATCTAAGCTTTGGTCTACTCCGTTTCCAACGACAATGACATCATCCAGGTAAATGAGAAGGGTTTCCCATTGAAGGCCTCTAAGGACAAGCTCCATTGCCCTTTGAAAAGTACTCGGAGCATTACACAGTCCAAATGGCATTCGGGTGTATTCATAAAGGCCCCATTTGGTGATGAATGCCGTCTTTTCACGATCGTTATTGTCCACTGCAACCTGCCAGTAACCAGACTGAAGGTCAAGGGTAGAGAACATGGTAGCTCCACCGACAACATCAAGGCATTCTTCAATCTGGGGTAGCGGATAAGCATCCTTGATAGTCAAACTATTCAGACTGCGGTAATCTACACACCACCTTACTCCTCCATCTTTTTTGCGTACCAGGACCACTGGAGAAGCCCATTCAGAAACTGATGGCATGATTACTCCGGCTTCCAGCATGGCTTTAAGATGTGCTTCCTCTTCACCTTGAAATCCCAGAGGGGTTCTTCTGACAGGTTGGCGTACAGGCTTAGCAGACCCAGTGTCAATCTTGTGCGTCACAGCAGACATGTAACCAAGATCAGTCTCACTTTTAGCAAAGATGGACTGGTATGAGAGTAGTAGTTGAATAAACCGCTGTTGTTGTCCTTCAGTTAGAGCTTCACTTGTAGCAACAACCAAGCCTTGGAGGTGCTCGGGAATATCAGAGATTGTTGCTACTCTTCCTACCAGCAATGGTGATGCATTCTCTTTCACACAACTAGGCTCAGTGCTCCGGTTCACATGTGGGTTCAGGAAAAGCTTCAACAAGGACTCCAAGGCATGCTCCTTTTGGTAAAGCTGTTCTCTTGGTTGAAAAATTGCACACCCTGACTGGCACCTTTTTTTTTCATTGTGACAACGACACTTGCAAGGGCCACATTTTCTGCAATGTCTGCAGGCTCTAGCACAGCTGTAACTTCCGGCTTTGGGTCCTCCACTTCCCCCCACACAACACATTCAGATGAAGCTGGTATGATGATGGTTTCCCCAAGAGTCACTCTAGCTACACAGTAGTCTGAACCATTGTCACGCACAATTTTTGAGGGCACCTGTTCACTTCCAATAAAAACCTTTCCACGTGTATAGATGACAACATCATGGGCTTTCATCAGATCCAATCCTAGGAGAACAGAGTCTCTTATTGGAGCAACATGCACATCCCAGTTGAAAGACTTTGATCCGATTTGAAAGGTCACTGTGAGTCCATGTTTGGCTTTCATGCCATCTCCAACTCCTGCATTCAGTAGGTAGGTCTGGTGAAGGTCTACAGGTGCTGTTTTGCTCTCCAGGAGACTTTGGTATAGCTCTTCCGATATCACAGTTGTTTGAGCTCCAGTGTCTGCCACGGCTTGTGTTGAAATGCCATTTATGATCAGAGGAACTTGTAAACTCTCACCTCTCTTCTTGGTGCAGCCAATCTGCCGCCCTTGTAATTGGGGATCTGTGACAGGGGCTCCATCTGACTGCAGCATGTGGTCTTTAGGCTTTTCATTATGATTACATGCAGCCACAGGGCTGGGTGGCCTAACACAGTCCTTTCTGAAATGTCCTGTCTCTCCACATTTAAAACATGGGCCAGCTGCTCCACGATTTGGGCTTGGTGATTGAGAGCGCCCTCTGGTGTTTTGCACCTGTTGATAACTTTGCTTTCTTCCTGGTACAAAGCTCTGGGCTGCTTTTGGCTGTTGGGCTCTTGTGTTGCCAGGCTGGAGACTTTCAACCTGCAGCTGTAGATTTCCAACCGTGTTAACAAGAGTCTTAACTTGTTCCATTAATGCAGCAAACTGGTCAGATGTAACATACTGGGGGGTCTGGACCCTGCGGGACACTGTGGCAGTGTCTTCACACCTGTCTTCTTCGTCAACCCACGAGATGCGTCTTGCTCTGTTCTTTATCTCAGTGTCACGGCCTACAGTAGCTTTGAAGTTATGCTCATGGGCCTCCACCAACTTTTGGGCCTCAACAAGGGAACTTGGATCACGATTCATTACTTCATAGGCCACCTTTTGGTTTCGTAAGCCTTTGAGGAAAGCATCAGTTGCTAGCTGGTCCTGTAATTGGAGGTCTACTCCTGAATACGCAAGTGTGACAAGGCGTCTCACCTCTTCTGCGAACTCAGCTGATGTTTCTCGCCCTTGTCTGAGTTCTCCAAGCTTCCTCCTTATGGTGGTTGGGGGGTCTTTTTTTCCAAAGCGTTGAGCGAGTTGCTCCACCAGCAGAACATAATCTTCCCTTGTGCGTTCTGGTAATGAGCAGACGTACCGCACTGCAGCTCCTCTTAAACACTCATGTAGTCTGTCCACTCGCTCCACAGCACTCCACCCATACTTCCTGGCTTGACGTTCAAACGGCATCAAAAATGAGTCCCAATCCTCATTTCCATCAAACGTAGCTAATTTAGGCCTCTGGGGTTCTGGCAATGTATGGTAATGGGCTGCAGAAATATTTTGCCTCCTATCATCATGGTAAGCAGGTGTGTTTTGGGCTTCACGCTCAGAGTCTCTTATTTCCCTGCGTCTACTGTCAGGTTCAGAAGCTATAGTCCGCCTTGACGGCCCTGTGCTTCGAGATCTTTGATTTATGACCTCCAGTTCAGCTGCGAAGGACACATTATCCCTTGGTCTAGTAGTCACATCAAAGGAGACACTTGGCTCAGGTGCATGCCTTTCTCTTGTCTGTGTTGGGATTATGTTTGCCCCCCCCCATTGGCAGTAATAAGTGATGGTGTGGGTTGTTGTGCAGCTGATTGTCCTGTAATGTGTGAAATGACAGGGGCCAGCATCATTTGCAGGTTTCTTGTTTGTTGATTTTGATTTTCCAAGAGAGCTTGTAACCATTTAGGAGCTGTTTCTGCCTCTCCCGGGGCTGATGTAGCGCCTTGCAATTCTTCTGTCATTTTTTTTTTTTTTTTTTTTTTTTTTTTAAAGGTCTTTCTTGCACTTCCTGTTATGCTCTTATTGTGAAGGACCGCACCGGAAGTTGTGCGCGGATGCGCTTCGGTAACTTCACTACTTCTTTCTTCTGCCTTACAGGTCGTAGCGTAACTTGGCTTATTAGCTCAGGATGCCTCAGGATGTAGTTTTTTCTTTTTTTTTTCTTTGGATTAACAGATAGAAGTTTTAAAATCTCACTTCTGACACCAGTTGTCGTGTTTTACCTTGCGGTGGCATGGAGGTGCGTGGATGTTCTGATGAAGAACACGACAAGGAATCTTCTTTAACTGAACTTTACTTGCTCCGGCAACAGGTGAGTTACAGACACAGCTGGCGGTCGATACACTGCGTTGTTTTGGCCTCTCGCTCTGGCACAGACAGCGTTTTAGCAGTGTCCATACAGCGAGCATTGAGTGCCTTTACAACTTAACAAAGATAACAACACTCTCGCGATAATCTCAGGTTATCTAGATGACTGTGCTGCATTTACTGACTTAACACTAGGCTCGGAGAAATCAAACAAAATACAAAAACATTCTTTTATGCTCATAACAGCTTAAACTGCCTTACAATATGTTTATGGGTATAACTGCAGAGCGTAAGAACGCCCCTTGTCGGAACGTCCACACTGTCGGAACCATAGATATCATATACGTAGACACCCCATTGGACGCTGCCGGCCGCTAGGCCAACGTGCCTACAGGGCGGCCATTTTGGGTCAGACCACAGATCAGACAGCTGCTGTCAAAATGAATAGGAGGCAGCTCAGATCTAATTTTTATCATATGTTCACAATGCTTGTGACCTTTCAGACAGATTACACATATTTATTCAGAACCAAAACTATTTAAACTGAAGTCAAACTGGATGAAAAATGTACACACACTTACATATTTTGCAGTTACATATTAATCTAATATACACACAAATTATACACACATAAATCTCTCTCTCTTTCTTCCAATATATATATATATATATATATATATATATATATATATATATATATATATATATATATATATATATGGACAGATACTAATCTACAGACAACAGCACTGATCTACATATAGGAGCAAAAATATATACAGACAAGTGAGAGCAGAGGTACCCATAACAGCATTTAAAAATTATATAATACAAACCGCAATCTGGGAAAGGAAAATCAACAAAAAACCTAATAACGCTTCTTAGAATCAAATACATTACAAAATCATAGCAAAAACTGTATAATATTTTACCCCCCCCCCCCCCCCCCCACACACACACACACAAATCATGTCTATCCAGTAATTTAGGACTATTTTGTTTGTTTTTGGTGTTTAATGTACTTTTCTCTACTTCCATCCCTGCTACCCATTAGCACATATTGTGTTTATGCCGGGAAAACTGTAACTGTAAAGCATGAGGATGATCTATAATAAAATCTTACTTATGGAAGGTAATTCCCCAGGATCTGGTTTGTAGTGTCCTTTTATTTGCGCACCCATAAGCGGAGTAAAAGTCGGGCTTCCTGGAACGTAGCTCTGGAAGTTTGCTTACTTTCAATACAAAATCGAAATTATTTATTAAGTTAGACAATAATTTAATTCAATCAATTGGTCCCATGTAGCCCCTAAAGGGGTGACGTTTTCAGTCAGTTGATTTATCTGGAAATGGGGATTCAGAGTGTCTGAAAACATAAAGTACATTTTCCTGAATTGACTTGTATTCTGTCTGACTGCAGCTTGGTCTGACCTAAGATGGCCGCTCTGTCGGCACGCTTCTCAACCGAGGACGCGGCGTCTACGTATTCATGTCTGTGGTCGGAACCCCCCTGTGGGAGGTCCGACAGTGTGGGCGCAAACGCTGATTGGTTCGTTGATTTGCCCACTTCAATACATTTATTTTTTCCCTCCTGTACTGTCATTTCAAGTACAACTTTGATTGGTTTAAATGCGATATTTGTGCACTTGAATAAGACAAAATTAATGAAAAGTCAATAAGTGTTGCTTCACAGTATTTGTGTTTATTCATCACATTGTTGCCCTATCGCAGGGTATTAGTTTTACCTAGGGACCACATGTGATTTGTAATAATTACGGCGTTGTATGCAGACAGATAACCGGCTCGCGCTGTCAGGAGAAAGCAACAGCGCGAGGACTATTGTGTAGTACGATAGACAGGATTATCCTGTCCTGTCAGGATAAGGGCTTCTACTGGAGAAACAGCCCAAATATGCGACTGCACGTTCAAAAATAAAGCTAAAAAAACCGCAACTCACGAAATTTACCAGCGACTGTAGAAAAAAAGGAAGCATACAGAGGCGGAGTTGACAGCTCTGCTTCTGTCACAGAGCTGCAGCGCAGCGTATTAAAAAAACCATAGGATATACCTTGTGTCAAAAGTTAATTTATGACCCTTATGAACTGTATATGACCTTTTGATTTATGACACCTGTCACCCCCCCCTTCAAAAAATATGATTTATGACCCCCCTTCCTTCCTTCCTTCCTGACCCCTCCCCATTTTATGACACCTCTCACCCCTATGTGACCCCTCTCCTGACCCCCCATTTCCTGACCCCTCCCTGTTTTATGACACCTGTCACCCCCCCCCTTCCAAAAATATGATTTATGACCCCCCCTTTCCTTCCTTCCTTCCTGACCCCCTCCCTTTTTTATGAGACCTCTCACCCCTATGTGAACCCCTTCCGGACCCCCACCCTGCACACGCGCACACACACACACACACACACACACACACACACACACACACACACACACACACACACACATTCCTGCCGCCAGGCTACACACACACACACACACACACACACACACACACACATTACTTCAAGTATTTATTTGCCTATTTATTTAATTATTCTTTAATGCATATGGGGATGGTCAAGAAATGTGCTTATTGTAGGGTTAATTATAACCAAACATGTAACTTTATTTAATTCTTTAATGCATATGGGGACAGTCAATTGTGGGTTACTTATAATCAAACGTGTAACTTTAGTTGTATAAACCTTCAGACTTTTTAGTCTGCATTTGCAGGATAGGAAACTTTGCTCTTGACACTAAAACGCTGTGGTTGATGACAATAAACAGATCATCTACTTAAATCTGTAGCTCATACAGAACAACGGGAAAGAAAAGGAGGTCTATAAGACCAGTTCATTGTTATTGTTTTGATTCGGGTTTTTCGCGCATGCGCGCCGGACTGGTTGGCAAAAGACGAACACAATGGCGGACGCAAACAGAGAAACTGACGAGTTCTCCACGTATTTTTCTTCTTTAGATAACGTATCACAAGATCGTTTTAAGACTAAGTTGATGGTTGATGGTATCAGATTGCCAGATCCACACAGCAAAAGCCTGAAGGTACAGAGCGAGTCTGTGAAATGCTGCCAAGTGTTCAGTACCGCGACATATACAGCTACCTTATAAACACGCAGGCCAGTACACACGAGAGAGCATGGAAACATGAAACCACTGGACGGCTACAATTATATTATATCTGGTCATAGGCTCCAGCAACGCCCGCGACGCCATGAGGGATTAAGCGGGTCAGAACATGGATGGATGGATGTTCAGACATGTTTGTGTAACATACGAACGCGGAGTCGGACAGGAAGACCCGCCCGGTAGGTTAAAAAAAACATAGTTCACTACGGATTATTTTGGTGTTTTTGTCTTGTTAAAATGGGTGGGGGTGTCAGCGACATTGCAGCGTAAACACAGAAGTACTAGCGCCCGTGAACGGGGGCGTAATGCAGCTGCTGCTGCTGCAGCGCATCGACTCGGCTTCTCCCGGCCCCGTCTAGCGATCGCCACCTCCCCTCCGCCGCTATTCAAGTAGAACAATGACTAGAGCAGAATTAAGTTGTATTTACCGGAGATGAAGTGTAGACTGCACATTCTGTCGTAATATGATGGATCCCCCAGTCCATTGGGAGTGTCTGCCTGCGCTCTTTTCATTGAAAATATCCATTTATTTCTTCTTTCTTCGTCCTTCGGTAAACGATAGAAACGTACATCCAACGATTTGGAATGCCTCTCTGTGCAACCGGGAGCACAACAAGTGGTAGACATTGTTTAGATTCCAAAAGAAAACTAACTAAAAATACGCTCTAAATCACCCGTTTTGTCATGTAGTAGACGAGAACAGTGCTGTTTTTGCCAACCACCGTGACCCGGATGTAGCGCTGACGTCACGCGTAACCCTAACCCACCCCCTAACCCTAACCCTAAATCAGCAGTGAATTGTCTGGTGCAAAATGATTTAACCCTTAATCAGCTGAGGGTATTTAAGGCAGTGATTGTGTCCGTGAACCAGGTTGGTGGTTGGTTTTAACGTTGAATGGTGCTGCCAACAAATAAACGTGTTGTTGCCTTAACGTGCTTCTGCTTCATCATCATCCCAGCTGAAACTCCAGCCTCAAAAGGCCACGAACCGACACATAATAATGTGCTAGAATAGCCGAGTCAAAGTCTATATCTAAATTCAGTCGTGATTGCATTTTTTGTAGTTTGACAAAATGTGAAATAGCTGGAAATGTGTGAATACTTTGGAAGACGCTGTACAAAGTAATGACTACAGTTTCTCAGACCTATGAAGATGTCAAAAATCCTCTTCAGTGAGTCCTGAGCTTTTATTTTGAAGGCTAATGACAGAGCTTCCTCTTTGACTTAGCCACTCTTGGGATGACCCGATGCAGTTCCCCTTCTATATTAACCATATGAGCCACCAGAGCCGTTTGTCAATAACCATTTTGTTTAGGGGGAAACACTATAAGCCTTTTTATAAGCCTATAAAAAAAAAAAACATTTTATAGGCTTCTGGCTGAACAGCGGCTCTGTGACTACTTTTACACTGCTGAGAAAGAACTTCTCAAAATCCAAAAAATAAAACAAACAAAAAGCAATAGCGTAGTCAGTGTTGCCAAATTAGGCAGGTTTCCATCCAATTAGGCTTCCTTTGAAAACATTGAGCTGTAACAAAATAGCTTAAAATAGTTGTCAATGTCTGGAAGAAAACTAAAACCAATTTAATAAAACGCCATCTCCTGTAACTCATTTTACCGACTGAGTCAAATCTACCGAATCTGACCTAATCAATGAATAATAGTTATAATGAATAATAGTGATTGTTATAATAAAACAAGAAAAGAATAATTGGTCGTTGCAAACGCCCCAAGAGGAGTTGAGTTCTACTGATCAACTTACAAATATGTCATGGCTGTGTGAAAGAGAAATGTTTGATTGAGCTTGGTTAGAGAAATTACGTTTATATTAAGTTAAGATTTACTACTCATGTTGGGAAGCTATTGATAAAAAGTTTTTTCCAGTTGATATATCATGATTTTTTTTTTAAAAATTTATCATGAAGTTTTTTTTCATTGCTTCAGCGCAGTTGTGTGCTAATGGCATGTTCTGATGTTTAATAGTACTGTGCTTTTAACACGAGAGAGTTTGAGATTTTGGCTTTTTTAAATTGGGCAGGTTTTATGCTGGGTTTGGTCTAACAGTGAGATACAGCAACCTTTCACAACTTGCACACTGCGGTTTTTCTTTTTTTTCCCATATTGGGTGGCTGGCTCCTAAATGAGTCTCAAGTACAGTATCTCATGCTTCAAAGTCATGTAACATATAGAAGGATTAACTTCACTTACCATGATTAATCTATTACACAATAAAGCTACCAGAAGATAAAAGAAAACAGAAGAAAATTTGCCAGAAGAAGCTCATTAAAGACCAACTGATCAAGTTCAAGGTATGACATTAAAACCCATTTAGAAAGAATTTAACACCTGACTGGACTAATGGCTCAGCAACAATTTACAGTCATGGTAACAATACTATCAACCCCTTAAATGCTAGACTTTTAGACAAACACAAAATTGTTGGATCTTGCTTGGAAATCAACGGCAACTGCGGAACAACAGACTAACAGCCAAACCAGTGCTGCAAATCCTCTAAAGCCGTATGGGATGAACCCTGAACTCAAGGGGGAGTTTTGTGGTGGAAACTCCAAAAAAAAGGGGCTTTGATTGAGCTAAATGCAGCGCAATCCTTGAAGAAAATCTGACAAAAGACTTGAGGCTAGACCCTAAGCATACTGGTAGAGCAATGGTGGAGTGGTTTTACCTATGTTAGACCGGTCATGAAGGCCAAAACATCTTCTTCCATGTTTTCTGTCTGCCCTACATAGCTAGCGATAAAGTTTAAATGAGACTCCTTCTATTTGTCTTTCAACAATGGCTTTTCTATCTAAATTTGTCCATAACTTTATCCCTGACCTGTCTGCTGTGTTCCTTCATCTTCAAAACGTTGCCTGTTTTTATTAATGTTCTCTATCAAATCTCTGAGGCTTTGTTAAGTGACTTTATTTACTGCTGATATGGTTTCCCTGGGTTTTGTTTAGGGGGTATTAGAGTAAAGGCCAACTGAATTCAAATTCACATAACCCTTTTAAGACTATTTATTTACTACGATATACTAGAATCTTTCTTTCGCTTCACAATTATGCACTGCTAGTCTATCACATAAAATCCAATTCGTCTTCGTCGATTTGTTGAATGGATGAAAATTGTAAAAGAAATCTGTCTTTTCTTAGTTTGAGCTAGATTTGTAAAGTTTTATAGATCCATAAGACCTCCAGCTCTAATCACACCAGAAGGGGATTCTATAAATTATTCCCTCGTGGACGTGGCAGGCATATTCATGTCAGATTTTCATTTGTAAAAAGGCCAAAACTGTATAATTTCCCTTCAACCTCACAATTCTGAACTACTCTGGTTTTATCAAATATATAAAATCAACATATAACACACTGAAGCCTGTGGGTGTAATGTAACAAAAACTGGAAAACTTTTGTTGGAAAACAGGGTAGTGTATGTCCTTATAAGTCACTATGTAGCAGAATAGTAACAGGAAAGAGCATTATTTTTCATTGTAAGCAGCCGGAGAAAAAAACACATTTTGCCAGCACGTCGTAAAACCCTAAAACTCGCCTGATAAGCTTTGATCTTATTATTTACCCCCGCCATTGTGTTGATTGTAAAAGGGACATTCTGCCACGTCATGCTGTGGCGCTTGTCTCATCGGGGGACACCTAGCCCAGTAGGGGGGTGGAAGCCTCCCTTTGCAGCCTCTAAACTTGTCTGATTGAACAAGCTTTGACGATACTTTTAGTTGCTGGGTGCAGTATGCTGATTCAAGCAGGCGCGTCGGAGTATTCTTTTAACAAACTCCTCCCTCAAGCAGACCGGCTCCAGGCGCGGATTCAGGCGGGAGCGCAGGGGGCGCGCGCACCCCCCTTTTGGAGACCAAAAGTATTTTTTTAAAGAGCCCGAAATTTTAAACATCCTTCATAGAATTTCGATTAAGAGCCAGTACCTTTCATTTAGAACGCACTGTGACGCCGGCGCGGCATAAATTGTCGTCGCAATCACCGATACTGCGGGTGGCATTTAGTGCCCAAATATGGGCAGTAATGGCGGCCTGACGTCACATCCTGTGTTGTTTCTTAGCAGAGGCATTGCACTCCTACAGCTGCGATAAACAACAATTATTTCGAGAGCTATTGTTGAAGCAACAATGCCCACGTGCATGGCAGTTTGATGTTGCAATACATCGGTTAAGAGTGGAAAAACATCACAAAAATAAGGAGATGGCTGCCGCAGCAGACAGATTCAACTCACATCGTTCCTTTTTGGTCTCCTTGCCTCAAACTGGGCTGGATTTCGTCAAAAATCAGGTTGCTGTCAAGAAAGTCTTCTATATATTCCAAATCGCTCTCAGATGATGATGATAAATCCATGAAACTCCATCACTATCACTAATTAATCCATCACTCTCTGCCGCACCGGTCGTGGCCATCTTGAATAACAGCGCGCAGTGACGAGCCTGTTCTTCTTCTTCTCTTTTTTAATAGTGGTTGGCAGGCATGGACTGGTAATCGGGCGTACCGGGCATTTGCCCGGTGGGCCGACGTGCTGTTTGGGCCGGCAGACCCGACATGTATATTATTAATATGTATTATTATTATTATTATTATTATTATTATTATTTTATATATCTGCCTCGTTATATTTGCATAATGCATGAAGAAAAATAAAATCAGCAACGCAAGCGTCTGTTCCGATCATCCGGCCCTTACCACAGACTACTGCAGCCCATTGGTTATCATCCCTGACAGTCTAAAGGGCTAGGCCAATCATAAAGTAGAAAAACACCTTCATGCTCCATGTGGAACTTTGTGCAGCGGTGTTCACAGTAGTAATGGATAAGAAACGCAAGGGAGGCGCAGAGAAACTGCACGAAAAAAAGAAACCGAGTTCTTCAAACGGACGCTGCGAAATGTGTCAAACTGACTGACATGTTCCCAACAGCAGGCCCTTCATCTGCTCCGGTTGCTGATGAAAAATATGGTGGTGGACGGTTGTAGTCAGTGACGTGCGGTAGGGTTCATAGCTGGTGAGGGACTGACGTCATCAGAGTCAGATTTATTAATATATACACTCTACAGAATAGACTCATTGCAAAGTGCTGAAGGCGACTGATTGAGCCAAATTAATTCACCAAGAGACATGGAAAAATATTGATTATTTGATGAAAAAATAAATATAATTATTTGTCATTTGCCTGTAACAGTTTATGAGTTATGATGGATTTCTGCATTTGTAACACATTTTAAAACTATAACCCACATTAAGCACATTTCATTACAGAAACAAAACATGAATAATTATCGCTGTCTTACCTCTACTTATAAATTAAGTCCATGCACAGCTCTTTCTGCACAAAAATATCTTCATTTTCCAGTAAAAGTTCTCTTTATCTTCTTCAGTTTTAAAACTCTCTCAGTCTCAGTGGAGCTCACTGCCAGGGAGGAAAGCCTTCCTTCATCAGTCCTGTTCCAGCTGTATGTTTAGAGTCTTTTTAGTGCTTTACTTGTTTAGCAAAACTCGCTAATAAAACATCCATAACTTGCTGTCACTCTACAGTTTGGGATCAGGAGCGGTGCTCCTTGAGCGCCCCCTGCCTAGAGGCCAAGAAACTGCCGGCCTCACCTACAACCAGCTCTTTGCCTTTTATGTTTGCGCAGCAGCACAAAAACATGTTACCTGCACACAGTTTGAAGACCAAAACACAATTCGTAATCCAAATATATTAACATGTGGAAAATCAGCTCATAACTGTTTGAACAATTGAATTTATGATCTAGAGACAGGAAGATGCATTCACAGAATGGAAGCCAGCGCAGTTAACATGGGATTGCGCAATCCCAGGGGAGGCCAAGCGCGCCTGTTTAGGAACCATGACAATGTGGTGGGCCAGTCTAATCCAAAATGCCAGGGCCGATTTTTTGTCCCAGTCCACCCCTGGTGGTTGGCAAACAACTTTTAGGTGCATTACCGCCACCTTCCAGATTGGAGTATGGATCAACCTTAATCTTACATTCTCCCCACAGAAAAAAGGTATGATGATCGTTAGAAAATTTTGATAATGAAAAAACATTGAGTTCTCACAAGTTGTGTAAAGTTGTAAAGTAGTGCTGGTGAAGATTCTCAGTCATCCAGGTCATGGTCATTCCAAAAAAAAGTAAAAAACAAGGCAACTGGACTTGTTATCCGTAGTAGAAAACGTTTCGCTTCCTCTCCAGGAAGCTTTCTCAATTCAAAAAGTCTGGAGTAATGTGGAGTAACCAGCCTTATACAAAGGCCTTGTAATGGCTTAGATAACATGCAAATTCAACCGAAACAGGTCCACCCCTTAGTAATGGGCGGTCGTTAAAGCCATTAAGCCAGCAGATTGGACCGAAACTGGTCCACTCCTCTGTAACGAGGAGTCGTTAGGGTTGTTATTGGCCTGGCTTAAAGGAACAATGTTTTGATCACCCGAATGAGGGTGAGAGTTAAGGTGAAGATTGGCCGGAATTAATCCTATTGCTGTATTGTAAGTTTTTGAGAGTTGGAACCCAAGGCCTCCTCCTCTGTTTAAGGTTGGTTTTTCTCTCTTAACGTAGATAGCTTCCTTCACACCCCTTTCAAACCATCTATCTTCTTTGTCCAAAATATGAGGACCAAAATGTTCATATTTTTGGACAAAGAAGATAGATGGTTACTAAGGGGTGGACCTGTTTCGGTTGAATTTGCATGTTATCTAAGCCATTACAAGGCCTTTGTATAAAGCTGGTTACTCCACATTACTCCAGAATTTTTGAATTGAGAAAGCTTCCTGGAGAGGAAGCGAAACGTTTTCTACTACGGATAACAAGTCCAGTTGCCTTGTTTTTTACTTTTTTTTGGAGTTGTAAAGTAGTGCAATTTCAGGAAAACTTTTTCCAGTAACGGGAAAGTTTAAAAATACATTTTTGTTGCACAGTTTTTGAAAAGTAATGAAAAAAAGAGTGTAAAGTAAAAAAAAATAGTGGACATTGACACCCATACAATAGTTATTGTGTAGTGTGTATTGTCTGATTTAAACCTTTTAGTGCCACATGCGTTTTATTGTTAAAACTAAGAATGGTCTCCTTTATGAAAACATACTAGGCTTAAAACTATTGCCAAGCAACTTGCATATGATGAACGATGAGAGTGAGAAAGAGATCTTTACATCATATAAAGATGATCTACCATCAGGATCAACATTCAGGCAGGAAGTGAAGTTGTGGCACACAAAGTGGTCATCATCAGTGGAAAAACCCAGCTCTCTCCCTGAAATTCTAAGGATAACAAATATGAAGTGCTACCCAAACATTTTTATGATTCTTCACCTTCTGTCAGTTATACCTTTTACAAGTGCTTCTGTGGAACGTGCTAACTCAGGCCTTAAAACAGTGAAAACTTTGCTGAGGTCAACAATGGGACAGAAAAGGTTTGTGGCTTTGCTACTTATGTATGTCCACAAGGACATTCATTTAGACATCAACAAAATCATTGACATATTTGTCCAGAAGCATCCCAGAAGGTTGACATTTGTAAACCCATCATCATCGTCATCATAAAGTTGAAGGTGTTGTAGAAGAGAACAATATTCTTTGTCAAGTCTTACTGTTCTATTATAGGCTTATGGCTTAACTTCACCCTACATGTTCATTGGTTTAACTTACTTTAAAGATTTTTTTTCCTCAACATGGTTTGTCTTGTTAAAATATGTTAAAAAATCTTTTATCACTTGAACTATACCACACTGTTCTTAAGTCCTTGGGTCTTTCTAAGTATTTTTTTTCTTAATATAGTTTATATGGTTACAATATATTGTTAAAATACATGTATATTTTTAAAACTCCTTTATCTTTTTATTTCATTTTCTGTATAAATATAATTTCTGGAAATAAAGAAAATATTTGTTTGATTAATTGTTGATAAGGATAATTTTTTCTTCAAACTACTTTTTAACCTTGTGCATGCTGTAAAAAGCACGAGATTTTGACTTAAAAACCCATTTTCAATTACAATAAGATAATCATGCTAATTCCACTTATGGTCATCCATTAAAATTATTATCAATTAAAAAACCCTTAGATGAATAATTATGGTAGTGTGAAAGAGTAAAGATGGCATTCTTTGGTCATTTAGCCTCACATTGTCTCGACCCATGACCCTTAGGTGCGCACCCCCCTTTGAAAAATCCTGGATCCGCCCCTGCGCTCAAACTTACTTTCAGTTCAGTATCAGAGTGACGGGACATATTACGTTCTCGGCAGAATTACTGAGCGTGTCTGTAAATGTACCGTTTGCTTAGAGGGAGAAAGAACTGAAGAGATATCGGGGAACAAGAGGGGAGCCTGCACGGAGATGGTTTTTATTTTATTTTATTGCCTCCTTTTCTTTCCCGTTGTTCTGTATGAGCTACAGATTTAAGTAGATAATCTGTTTATTGTCATCAACCACAGCGCTTTAGTGTCAAGAGCAAAGTTTCCTATCCTGCAAATGCAGACTATAAGTCTGAAGGTTTATACAACTAAAGTTACACGTTTGATTATAAGTAACCCACAAAAAAACACATGTCTTGACTGTCCCCATTGCATTAAAGAATTAAATAAAGTTACATGTTTGGTTATAAGTAACCCTACAATAAGCACATTTCTTGACCATCCCCATATGCATTAAAGAATAATTAAATAAATAGGCAAATAAATACTTGAAGTAATGTGTGTGTGTGTGTGTGTGTGTGTGTGTGTGTGTGTGTGTGTGTGTGTGTGTGTGTGTAGCCTGGCGGCAGGAATGTTTGTGTGCGTGTGTGTGTGTGTGTGTGTGTGTGTGTGTGTGTGTGTGTGTGTGTGTGTGTGTGCGTGTGCAGGGTGGGGGTCAGGAAGAAGTTCACATAGGGGTGAGAGGTCTCATAAAAAAGGGAGGGGGTCAGGAAGGAAGGAAGGAAAGGGGGGGTCATAAATCATATTTTTGGAAGGGGGGGGGTGACAGGTGTCATAAAACGGGGAGGGGTCAGGAAGTGGGGGGGTCAGGAGAGGGGTCACAGAGGTGAGAGGTGTCATAAAATGGGGAGGGGTCAGGAAGGAAGGAAGGAAGGGGGGGTCATAAATCATATTTTTTGGGAGGGGTGACAGGTGTCATAAATCAAAAGGTCATATACAGTTCATAAGGGTCATAAATTAACTTTTGACACAAGGTATATCCTATGGTTTTTTCGTATTAATTACATGTAATCCCAGGTAAAAACCAGATCCGTGCGAGTAGGCGATTGGGCATTTTGCTGCATGGAGCCAGGCAAAGTTGGAAAAAGAATCCGCTTCCAAGCATAAAGCCTGAAAAAGAAGGACAAATATGCGTGTGGGGCATTCAAAATCCCGACTGTCACCTGCCTTACGACGGACGTGTGGTCACCCTACTGTAATCCGTTATTATTGTATTCTTTCCTTCGTTATTGCAGATTTTCAGTTTTGTGTAACATTTTTCAATGTATGGTTTGTTTAATAAAAAACAAAGAATAATGGAAATAAAATAAAATAGAGGGTAACGTCACGTCCGGGTATAGACCCTTTTCACAGTGACGTCATGCAACTTCCGTTCTGCGGTGAAGCAGGGTATCTTTACTTCCGCTTTCTCCGCGAGCAGTGTTTTTACATAGGGAATTCACACAGTCCCTCACCAATCTACCCAAATTTCGTTTGGGAAACGTGCACAGACTGGCACAAAAGCTTTCGACCACACCAGCCTCCAAACTCGACAAAGATGACAAGTTCTTTGTGGAACAATACCTTTTCGATTATGAAGGTAAGAGCTTTGTCTTCTTAGCTCTGTTGTTAGCATAGATGCTAGGATAATGATAGCAATGCTACCAACAGGACTTTTGTCATTTATTAGTTTTCTATTTCTCCATTAAGTTGCTACGCTAGCTTTATTGATATATCAGCTTATCTGTTTCACAGCTTTTAGCCAATGAGTCTCACCAGGGATATAGTTGATGTATAATGTTGAGTCTTTTCATACTTTGTTTTGGAACAGTGTCAATGCTTTTGGCCACTTGGTCACAGTTAGAGCACGCTGTCACACCTCTATGAATAAAAATGAGGAGCCTCATTCCCTCCCGTTTTTTTTTTTTTTTGTGTAGTATTTTACTGAGGTTGCAGACTTTGCAGTATCCCTCAAAATTCCTCTGTGGGTTCAGTGTGTTTCTCAGTCTCGTCAGTACATTTGGAGCCTCAATTAATAAAATAATTCTGCCCATTCCTATTAAAACTGTGATAGTTTAGGACATCATAGACTGAGAAAGACGCTGTCAATAATGTTGAATGCACACTGCATGCACACTAATAATCAGTTCACTATAGTATTTATGGATTATGCTGCTGATGTGGAGATTTAGTTTTTTTAGTTTTAGTTTTTTTTTAGTTTTATTTATTTTTTTTCCTATCCTTTTGTTTCTTTTATGTTTGTCATTTTAGAGGGAACGCTGTAGTTAAAATGTTTGTGACTGCTTTGCTGTAATTTCTTTTCAACCTATGGAGCGTTTCTTTGGCAAAAATGCTGGCAGAATTCATTCTGTTTTCAGGCGTGAGGACTGGAGGATGGACTTAAAGGGAAGGAGAATATTGTGCTGCTGATCTCAGACATTGGACTGAAAATGGACGATAGCAACGACTATGAGGCATCGGACAACCTTCGACAACAGACACAGATGAGTTCTGCAGACACGACTTCATGCATTTCACTTCAGATTTTCCTGTACACAATTAAAAAACAAAACACACATTAGAAACAAACACATCGGCGGATGGGCTTAGGAGAAAACTTTCAGATTAAAAGCAATCAAGATAATTATTAAACCCCTAGGATGTTAATTGTTTTAAGTCAGAGCTGTTATTAGCGAGCGATAACAGGGTCAAACGCATTCGGACAAAAGGTTCTGGTCTGGACACAAAGATGGTAGAAGCTCGCAAAGATAAGAAGGATTTTCTTTTACTTTTCTAATAAAGTTTTATTTAAACCATCTAAAACATATATAGGTATGTTTTGGAATTTTATTAACCCCACAAGGGGTTTGACTAAGATTCAAAGAGGCGCTTTTAAGATACAACAAGCTTCATAAAATACATCATGCACGAGAAGAAATAGGGGACACCGCTAAAAGAAATTCATTTTGCACCAAAATATTAAGTTACGTGATGAAAGCATAGAGCAGCTTAAGAAATCATGCTAAATCTAGAAAGGTTCGACAACTTATGCATATTGGTGATTAAAGCAACGAGTGGGATATATAGAGGGACTGTTTAAACGTAAAAGGAAAGTGGATAAGAACAATGTATGCAATTCAGACGATATGGGAAAAGTACATTTACATCAATAAGGGATAATTATGATCATGAAAAACTAGTGGGCGAAAAAGCTGAAGTAGGCACTACAGCAGCAGTTAATAGCATAAACGAATCAATGAACAAGTGAGCAAGCTAATTTTTTCAATATAAGCAGAATAAACTCTGAACCTTTTAAGATACCTGTTGAAACGAAGGAGAAATTGCGAACACTGCATTTACTGGGTATCTTGAAGTAAGTAGGATGTAATTAGGATGCCTGTAAAATCTGCCACTCCGGCAGACATCAATAAAATAAAATTAAGGATTTAAATGGATAAAACTGCAAGGTTAGAATAATGCCTTATTCTACTAAATAACATGGGTAAATTAGGGGTTAAAGCACCAGTGGAAAATAGTTTGGAATTGTACGCAGTTACCTAAATGGGTTGAGGAGACTTAACATCTCTCTGTTCGAACACAAAATATCACAATAGTTGTCTTTTAACTAGATGTTAAAACAACCAAGTAGAGAAAAAAACCCACATAAACAGAGTTTAGCCAACTATTAACCTAGAGGTCTTTTAGACTAGGATAACCTAACGATCGTCCTCTTGCGTACATACAGAAAAGAAATGAGGTCAATTAGATTAGTTGGACATTTGGTATCTGGTCAGGAGAGCAGAAGCGACTCCTGGACACAAGATGATGATAGGAGGATAACAGCTTGACAATGATATCAATGCATGGAGGTTGGCTCTGAGGAACATCAGAGCTGCAATGGCACCCAACAGTGAAACTCCTGCTGTGTTAAAAACATCTTGAACAGGACTATGCATGACTGCTTTGCTTCACAGGTGATGGAATTCAACTACAAGGTTTCACAAACATGACATGGAGAGGTTGGCGTTCAGGAAACGCACCTAGAACACACTCTTGGACTCTTAACGACAGAACATTTGAAAATGGGGATTCAACAATATGCAACTTGGGGTTAATGGGCTCGAAAGCGGGACACTTAAGAGGAGATAAACTGAAAGCCTGGGCTTACGACGAGAGACATTTCACAGACAGGGGGTGTGAGACACCCAGGAATAGCTGCTGTGGTTTAAAAATGTCAAAGATTTGTCGCAGGTGGTGGAGTGTTTCGATGGCTCAGGCGCTTGGAACCAGGTTGGACCAAGGAGACGACGTCGTGTTCCCACAGGGATTACCTGTAACCTAACACTGACTGTGAACGTTTTTGTTTTTGGGTTTGCTGGGGTTGCCAAAAGGAGCATCGGAGATGACTTTCTCTATCCTGACCAGGTTCACACTTAAAACACAAAGAACAAAATTATACAGGCCTAAACAAATACGGAAACAGAGACGTGTTCAAACAAAGAATTCCTATGATCCACAGATTAAAGTGCAGATAATAAGGCTAAACAAAGAATTAGAAGAAGGGCGAAACTTAATGCTGATCATTTACCAACTGGTGGTCAATATTTAAGAGGTTTCAAAGGAGCTGCACAATTTCTTCAATAATCACAACAGACAGTGATTGATGAAACAATAAAGCTAATTCTAGAAGGGGAATTTTTAATCTGCTGTGATAAGACAGTGCAAACATAAAATAAGGATTTATAGATCACTGGGTGATTATAATTTAACAAAACACAGATCCTAAATTTGGAAAAACTGTAGAAAAAGCAACGGTAATAATAATGGATAAATGAAAATGTAAGAAAATCACTCGGAGTAATGTCTGCTTAAAGGTTTCAAGGGTAAACTAAACACATGAGAACCGAGAACAAGATATTTATTAAAAGGTTGCATTAGATGGGGTTAAAATTATGCTTGGGTGTATTAACAATTAAACTAATGTTAGATGACTGAAACAGGTTTAAAGTCTCATAAAAACAATTCTATCTAGAGTAGTATGGAGCAGTTACATGATCAGGGGGCAATGTTTTTAAAAGAAAAACAATGAATTACCGTTTTGCACAGCAGACTACAGTTTAAAGGTATGTTTCAAACAAGATTCAAACAGGGGGACATAAGGTGAGATCCTTACAATGAGAGACGTTCCACACAGGGGGTGTGGAGACCCCTGGGGCATGGCACCCAGGACGAGCTGCTGTGCTCTGGAGCTGTTGTGGACTTGACACAGCTGGTGGAACCAGATAGACGACGAGGTGGTCCCACAGGTTACCTGACACCTAACACTGACTGTAAAGGGTTCTGGGTTTTCAGGGTTGCTGAAAACAGAAAGCTTCAGAGAACCTTAACCTTTCCTGACCAGGCACTCAGAACACATAGATCAGATTACCGAGGCCTAGACAAATAGGAACGCAGAGACGCGTTCATCCAAGAACTTCTTAATCAAAGTCCTTAATCCTCAGTTTAAGAAGATAAATAAATAAATAATCACAATGTACACAATGTAAGCTTTACTTTATTTTAGGATTAATTTGGGAACTAATTCTGATTTGCTTAAGTAGCTTTGGTTGTTCTACAATGTTAGAGCGTTTTCAAAAGCTCTCCTCCTCGCTGCTTTGTTTTATAGAACCTTGGCATCCTTGAACAGTAACAGCATGGTATAAATATTTTGTCTTCTCTGTGCAGAACAGCACCTCACTTTCTTTCTTTAAAAAAAAAAAAAAAAAAAAAGAGAAAAAGAGAGCGAGAGAAAGAGGGAAAAGGCTTTCACATGGAAAGGTTTTCTTTTTCTCAGTTGGGTTTTCAAAATAAAATGGGAAGTGACATGAAACAAATATGTTGATGAAATTATGTTGCAGAGAACTTCAACTGTCTGCAGTTAAGACACACATTGAAAGCATTCTGTTAAGAATTATTATGAATTTACTGCAGATACATTTGAACTTAAAGATTACTCTTTTAAGTAATAATTAAATTGCAGAGCTCTGGGAGCTAAATAATTGTGCACGGAAATATCTTGAATGTGAAAGTGCTTGGAGGATGTTTTAATAAATAACACATGAATGGGTGTTTTGATAAGAACACTAATTACACCTTGTTTCTGTTCCCCAGTGGAAACAAGGACTCGTTTCTGCAGACCATCTTCACAAAGTGTTTTATTAGGCAGAAATGCAAAATAAAATGCTCATGGCCCAATCCAGAACTGAACATTAATTACCATCCAGCTCAATCGTCCAGCCTGCGAGGAGGAACCAAGAAGAGGACTGGGGATGAAGAAGCCAGAGAACTCTGATTCCTCATTCTTCAACGGGAGGAGTTGCCTGAAGAGACCCTAAGCGCGATTAGATTAATTTCTGCCTTGAGCCCTGAATGCCCTGAAGGCTTTCTTAACTTTGCGTTCTTGACGTTTCTGACTCTTTTCACATGGTGTTACTGTTTGTTTAACTGCTCTGTTCCACGGACTCACATGTTTGACTGTTGGTGTGATGACATCTACACTTTAATGTTACATCATGTTGATCAATATGGGTTTATGAAAAATGGAAACTGTTTGCTTCAGACACACAAGGATCTATGGTTTATGCACCCTTTTGATTTGATATAGGAAGAACCAGGATCGGATTGGCTCTAAAGATCTTTTAATATTAGCTGGTAATGTTAACACTTAGATTCAATACAGGGTTTTCAGGCTCAGATTAGCCGAGAGCGGATCTCCCTGGGAGGGGGGCCTTGCAGTTTTTACTACCCCCTGGGGGGGGGTAGCTTTTTCTGTGGTTCCCCTGCCCGCACTGAACCTCTCCTGCCTTTGCTCCTGGTGTTGTAAGTTTGGAGTGGTGGATTTTTGTCCATCGGAGGGGTGAGTGGAGAAAGGAGTAGGAGGGTATTCAGGGTGGGGAAGAGTAGACGGATTCGACCTTGGTTACTGAACAGGTTTTAGCTTATCTAGTCTAATGTAATTTCAAAATAATGTGTGCATAGGTACCTAAAACAGGCCTTACCTAATTAGATGAATCCTAAATTGTAGATAAAAGCTAAACCTTTGATCTTGTGTGTTAAAGCTCTATGAAGCATTCATGTTGATCCGTACTAAAAGTTCCAGCACTACCCGGTTCCAACACGGGAACCTTTTGGGTCCCACTTTACGAGTTTACAGAAATGGTTCCTCTGTGTTTTGTTCACATTTTCATATGATGGGTCATCTTGTTTTGTCTTGATGCTGACGACGCCATCATCAAAAAAAAAAAAAAAAAAAGAGAGGAATGTTATAAGAATTATTATTCTGAAGTCACTATGGCCTCACACCACTCGGACAGAGGAGGCCTGGAGACCTGATGTCTGTGTATAAGTTCCACTGTTTGCCGAGTGCAAGGCTGAATGCTGCGTAGAATGATTATTGTCTATGATAGACTGTCTTTGTTATGTCTCAAACCAAGGCCACGGTGCAGTATTAGGGGAAGCCCGAAAAGCGAGACAGGTAGAGACAGGGCAGACAGAGACTGCAGCGGAATCGTGGGGTGCGATTACTTTCCATCTATGTGAATCTCTGCTCTGTTTCTCAATAAAAGTGCTGGAACGTCATACCACCGTCTCGTCATTTAGTAAAGATGGGAACTCAGTTACTATTGTTTAGAATTCCACCCAAAACTCCCATAACACACTCTTGAATTTCGGGAAAGTAATGAAGAAAACATCCTTCATATGCGGCCGATCAGCGTACCTCGAGTCGCTGTTGCACGTTCCATAGCAACAATGTTTATAAACCATGGTCTTAGATTTTGGAAAAAGCAGTCGTTTAAACGAGTAAAACCAAGGCTAACGCACGTCTCTTTTACAGCGAAACAGTGGCGGACTATGCAAGCTTGTCCTACCGCGTACCACGTGATGTGACGTCATCGTGACGTTTCGTTTCTAAAAATAGCTCGCTCGCGGTACGCTATTGCAGGAGCCCTCGGCCCGCACCCACAGGCTCAGAAGTCTGGTGCATCGCGAGAGTCGGTCTTGCTTTACGGCGAGAACTGCTACACGCCCCCAGTAAAAGGCATGCTAGTTGCTAGCGCAGTGGCGATATTTGTGCAGTTATCATGGCGGAACCAGCGAGAAAACAGCGAAAGCCCATGTCGGAGCAGGCAAGAAAGAGGAAAAGGGCTCTGGACAGAAAGAGGAGTCGTACACGGGTGAACATCGGGCAAGCTTTTTCCGAATGGCGAGAGCTAAAAGAGAAAGAAGGCTGCAAGGCTGACGCGGACCTCGCGTTTCTGCTGATGCGATTGTAAGTAACATTGGAATGGTTTCTCTCTCTCTCTGTGTATGTTCAGTGTTTCCCGCAGGAATTTGCTTAGGCGAGGCGGTGAATTGGGGCCGGGGGCGACAAGTTTTGCGCGGACCGACTGGTGGGGGGGGGGACTAGTTTTGCGCGGACCGACTGGCGGAGCGGGGGGGGGGAGACTAGTTTTGCACGGACAGACTGGCGGAGCGGGGGGGGGCAGCGTATCCATGTGTTTTTACCTGTTTTTTCCCTGCCATTCACTATATGCACGTGTGAAAGCAACAAGAAAGAACCGCGTGTTAACGTCAAATAAACATGCAAGCACATTGAGTTCGTTTTTTTTTTTTTTTGGAATGTTGGCGAGGCGGTAGCGTGAGTTTGGCGAGGCGGCCGCCTTGCCAAGATAGCGCTGCGGGAAACCCTGATGTTCATACTTTCACTGTGTTAGTCATTGTTTGTGCTGCTTTCGACTTTTTGTTGCGCTGCTAAGCTCAAAACAACTGCGCCTGGCTTGACGGAGAAACCAGGAGAACAGCTGAGCATCTTTACGACAGTGCACTTTTACTTTCACCCTCTGGGGGGAGCCTCGCTGGAAAATCAACCCCGGTTGCATAGTATACCTTTAAGTGTAGATCTGGTCAGGACAGAGAAAGTCATCTCCGATGCTCCTTTTAGCAACCCAAGCAAACCCAAAAACAAAAATGTTCACAGTCAGTGTTAGGTTACAGGTAATCCCTGTGGGAACACGACCTTGCTCCTTGTCTTATAAATTTGTTTTCAGTTGATATGTAAGAAATTGTTTACTGTTGGTATGTCTTAGCAATGATATAATTTGTGTTTATGGTAATTGTTTGTTTAGTTACAAGACAATTAGGGGCCGGATATGTAAGTGCCAGAATAGCTTGGTTTCACGTGACGTCACAGTGCTGCTGCGCGATACCGCGAAATTCAGATGGAGGGCAGGAAGTGAATTAGCTGAGGATCGGCCGTCTGAAATAATGCCTATGTTTTGTGTAGTTTACGGCTGCTCCAATCGTTCGAACCGAGAAAAGGAAAAGAGCTTTTACAGAGTACCAAAGATTGTTGTCCATAAAGGTGAAAATTGTAAAAAGCTCACAGAACAACGCCGTAAAAAATGGATATTAAACTTACGTCTGCGGTCTGGAGGAGCAGAGTCTGCCAACGCCCGTGTCTGCAGCGACCACTTCGTTGGAGGTAAGCTATAACGTTATGTTAGCTAGCTAACTTGCTTTTGTGGTTGTGTTTATATAGCATAAGGTTGTTGTTAAATGCTCATTTACTTAGTAATGATTAACTTCATTGGGACTGTTTAGGCTGTCCTAGCGCTTTGGGTGACGTTGAGTCGGTAGACTGGGCTCCGACGGTCAACCTCGGTTACCAAAAAACTAAGCCCAAATCGGAAGCATCTCTTCAACGAGAAAGAGGATGAAGCTCAAAGAAGATCAACAAAGCCGGTCGGAATGTGCAGAGGCTATGTTGGATCTCCAAAAGACAGCTGAGAGCCTGGGTATGAGCTCCGATCTAACGCAGACAGGCGACTGCTCTGAACCGAAGCAGCCAGCTGACAACCCACAATCAGAAGGCAGCAGTGGGGACAATGGGACATTAAATGATCTAGGTAAATTATTGTACTAAGATGTGTAAACAGTATTATTATTAAATGTTACAAATGTGATTGTCAGAAAATCAACCTGTATAATTGGGCCAGAGAACTTGCATGCTTGTAAAAAGGTTGTCAAAAAGATAACTTCACAGCAATTCACATAATACATTTTTATGAATTAACTAATTATGCTCCCCACTGCTATATTGCAGCCTATGCAGATGCCGGATGCCAGACTGAGCTAACCATGGATGACATTGAGAAGATGGAGGATGTTCTGGGACAGATCACAAAAGAGCTGGGAGATCTTCGAACCAAAGCACTGGACACACAGTTGAACCAGGAGTCCTTTGAAAAAAATGAAGACAAGACAAAGTTCTATACAGGCCTCCCCAACTTCTTAGTTTTAATGCAGATTTTTGAGCTGTGTGAACCCTACATTCCCTCTGGTCCTATGTCTGTGCTGTCAAAATTTGAACAGTTAATTTTAGTTTTGCTGAGGCTGAGACTAAATCTCCAACTGAAAGATTTAGCTTTCAGGTTCAAGATCTCTCTGCCCACCGCCTCTAGAGTTTGGCATAAAATAATTGACATACTTCATGAAAGGTTAGAATTTCAAATTGAGTGGCCATAGCGACATGTACTTCAAGCTACAATGCCAATGGGATTCAGACAGGCATTTGGATGTAAAGTTGCTGTGATAATTGACTGTTTTGAAGTTTTTATTGAGAAGCCCTCTAATTTACTAGCCCATGCACAAACATGGTCAAACTATAAGCATCACCATACTGTAAAATTTCTGATTGGTGTTGCACCCCAAGGCTATGTCACTTACATATCTTGTGCCTGGGGAGGGAGAGTCAGTGATAAACAGATCACAATAGAGAGTGGCCTCCTAAATAACCTGTTACCTGGAGATATTGTTCTAGCAGACCGTGGGTTCAATATTGGCGATAGTGTGGGATTTTACTGTGCTTCACTACAGATACCTGCATTTACCAAGGGGAGAAAACAGCTGTCAGCGTATGAGGTGGCAGAAACTAGAAAAATAGCTAATTTGCGTATTCATGTTGAGAGAATCATTGGTTTAGTCAGAAGAAAATATCAGATTCTGCAAAGCAGGGCTATGCCCATAGAGCACATGGCAACAAAACCAGGTGAGGCACTAGCATTGATTGACAAGATTGGGGTTATTTGCTGTGTCTTGTCTAATCTTTCTCAGTCTGTCGTCCCATTGGAGTAAGGAGGAGGGGGGTAAGGATAATCAGTCAGTCCAGTACCTGAGCCCTGACACACATCAATCTGTAAATATGTAATGTAATTTAAATATGTTTTGAAATGTAATGATAGTTTTAGGTCTTTTAAGAGGGGTCTAAAGGCAATTGCTGACAAATCCAATATTGTAAATAAACCACCATGTGTTATTCATCTTATCAATGGCATTTAATTTTTACAGTAAACATTCTTTCATCACATTACACATGTACGTTTGTAACTTGCTGTCCCAGTATTTCTGGAAGTACACTTTTTCTAAAAAAACACTCAACTTTAGGAATCACATCATCCCAAAGTTCAAAATCAGGCAAAATCCTTTCCACAAAAATGTCATTGTTCCACACAACAAAGTCACAGTACTCTGCATCTACAATGTGAAGCTGTGCCTGAACTTGGAAGTAGTAATCATGACTCCGGTCCAGCATGACATGATGATCCCCATCGTTGATAAGGCAGAAGCCCTTTTTCCCAGCACACAAACGTAGATTGGCTTCATCTTGGTAAGAGTATGGGCACTAAAATCACAGTTAGAAGGACATGTGAACAATATATTAGCAAATATATTTTCGGCTTTTTTGCTCAGTTCAGGGGTCCGTTCTTCGTAAGTTGCTTAAAACATCCAAGATCAAATGAGACATCCAAGATGATTTCATCCGGCAAATTTTGATCCGGCTAAATGGGTTCTTCGAACACACCTGTTGTTTATGATTAGTATCGCTGGATTGAGTTATCTGAGATAACTGCGTGTTCATGCGTTTGTTTAAAAGGGGAAATGTATCGATAGTAGCAACAATGATCAGCAACGCTGCTATTGGCTGTTCAGCATGGCCAAAGAACGCCCACAGTTTTTCTCTCAAGCAGAACACGAGCTTTTAATGGAAGGTTATGCTGAATTTGAGTCATTAATTAAAACGACAGGGAACACCTCAAAGTCTGTTAAAGCCAGAGAGAGGGCTGCAAAAAGTAGCAGAAAAATTAATGCGTAAATACTGTCCATGGTAGATGTTTCTATCACTTTCTACAGTATGTATTTTTGCATTTTAATAATTTCTTATTTACTTTGTTCTTTTATATGAGAGCCTCCATGGGACCCACTAGAACATGGGTTCCCAAACTTTTTCAGCCGCGCACCCCCTTCAGTGTCCCAACCGGCTTGGTGCACCCCCCCCCCCCCCCCCCCCCCCCCAATAAAAAAAAAAGAAAAAATTCTGTTGCAGTTACATCAATTCAACCATCTTAACAAAAGTTGTGGGAATAAAATTAGAACATAATTTGAATTAAACTGCAATAAAGTAGCAACATCCACAACAGAATCCTGAGGCTTTTGCAGGTGCATCAGTGGCTCAGCCTGGAGCGAGAGAAAGAAAGAGACGCTCAGATCGGCCACACCTCCACAACCTGAAACGTCTCTGAAGCAAAGGATTAAACTGATGATCTACCTGTGTGTGTGTTCTCACTTTTTTTGTGTGCACCAGCTTCTTAATCTGAGTCACAATTTACAAACACGAAGAACTTTGATTTGTGTCAGATGACGCGCGCTCGAGAGAGAGACAGAACTGCAGACCAGAGTAACAATAACAGAGCGCTCCATAAATATGTTATTAATCAGAGAAAAAAAACTTTTACAGCGGCTACATTCAGCAGGTAAACACGCCCAGGGCAACACACCTCAGCTCCCCTCAGCCCCACCCTCGGTTTGTCCCTGTCTGAATATGCGCTAAAACCGCATCTGTAAAATGAACTGCGCCTGTCTGACTCTCAATGAAACGTATTGCAGCTCTGTGCGTGAACAGTCAATAAATCGCGGAGTCTGCAGCGGGGGGTGGGCGAGTCATGCGCATCAGTGCTGGTAGAGGTTCAGAGTCACCCCAACAGGAGCAACGCTGGTTGGAGGCGCTGGGCGATCGAAAGAGAGACTGGTCGCTCAATTTAAGCTTGTAAAAACTTTTGGCCCGAATTCAATTGTCCCTCTACTGATGTACACGACGTGAAGCGAGGAAAGAGTTGGAGAGACATTTGTAAATGGTTTGCAATTCACTCATCTGTTGACTCCGATTCCCTGGTTTCAGCCAACTGAGCATATTTGCGAGAATGAATGAAATAGAGGGCACAAGCTGCTTCTTCTACGCATTGAAGCACAATGCGTAGAAGAAGATAAATTCATATTATAATGAAGTGTAGAACAACACTTTTTAAAATAAACAGACTTCCATGTCAATACATTTTATTTATTTATTAAATTTGCTGTTTTGATTTTTGTTTCCACAAAGGAAATGATTATTTACACGTCTTTATGGTGTGGGGGAAAAAACACTGTCAAACCGCCATTACAGATTTCAGCTCGCGCACCCCCTCTTTTTCCTCTTTAAAAGCCACTGTTAAATGATGTGTTTGTCTGTTTATAACAGCCACCAAGAAAAATCTCTCTACAATTACACTGTCGCGCTGCGCTAAAGGATCCTGTCTATTGCGCAATACGCGATTAATTCGAAAAACTCTGCAAATTATTCTTGCACCTTCCGCAACAGGTTGCCGTCGTAAAAACGGACGACATGGCTGCACAGACTTCCCTATCTCCTCCGTTTATACAGGCGTGATCTAATCCTGTTTACATGAAATAAGCCTGTTAGCGAGCAGGCTTAAGCTTGCACACATGTTGCTATGACAACAAGTGCAGGATGTCTTTTGAAGAACCAAACAATCCAAGATCATGCCAAATCGTCAACAATCAAATCCAGCTAACTGAGTTAGCGACGTACGAAGAACGGACCCCAGGACTTTAGACTCGAATATTTAGGGACTTTACTACAACAGAGACTGTATTATCACCTTCATTTCGCAGATGCCAGTTCCGTGACAGTCACAAGCGACAATCCCATCAGGAGGAGGATCCCATGTATGGCCACTTGGGGTTCAGCCAGAGACCACTGTCCATACAGGAGAAGCCTGCATGCTCCCGACCCATCAGCTTCTCATATGCTCCTCTGGCTTGTGCCTCATGTTTGCATCCATAACTGTAAACAGTACACATGCAAAACATGAAAAAGAAATTATTAGTTAGTATTGGATGTGTAGAGCCAGTTCAGTGATTTCAATGCCATTACCCTAAACCCTATACTTAGTTCTACTCCTGCATAACCCTAACCGTATAACCCTATAACGTATGTTGACTCTTCAGAGCTGTCCATACCACAAATGAACTATGAAAACGGTAAACATTTGTTCTAATGTAAAAAAGGTCTACAGTAGATGGCAGAGTAAGGACCACAGCTTTATAGTTGTGGTATGGATTCTCCTCCCACTTCATAGAACACTTTTTTAGTTACAATTCTTAATGTAGACAGCCTCATACCCTAAATCTTACCTCTGCCTTACCCTAATTCAAACCCTAAATACCTTGTAGCGGCTGTGGTGAACCTATATGCTTCTAGGGTAGCATATGGCCTTGATCAAACTCGTTGATGGTTGCTGGGGGTTGGTCCTTAGTACTTGTTTAAGCTTAGAGGCAGTTATGCGCCCAGCTCTTTGTCTAAACCAAGTCCTGCCTGCGCACTGACTCCGAGTTGACCTCTCTACAGCCTGGACCTGGGACAGGGTGAGCTCTTCTATCTTGAAATCCTGGCATAGCTCTCCAAGCTCTTTGGGGGTAACTGCAGTGTGTCTGGTGTTCTGTATTCAAGAAGAGTTTTAGGAAGCATGCTAGATATGGGAATGAAATCTTTGTGGTAAGGCTCCCTAGCCATCAATGCTGCACTCCTTGGGCAGTTTTTGCTTAATGTTGCAAAAAAACTAGCATATGTCTCTGACCCTCTCTTCACTCTTGGGCATGGAACTGGAAGTGATTTCCCAACCTTGTTTATAGTTGTCCTGCCGTCAATGGAGCTGTCAAGCTTTTTTTTTTTTTTTTTGATTTTGCTGAGGAGAAGTCAATCTGAGCTACTGGAGCAGCAGGAATCTGAAAGTAAGTTAATACAAATAAGATCATTATATTTTATAACATATCTATATGCAGTATAAAGCTATCTAAAATTTTAGCTTCATCTAAACCTTCTACCTGTATGTTAGACCCAATCCCAACCAAGTTGTTTAAGGAGGTATTCCCTCTGATCAGTGGTCCTATTTTAGACATGATTAATCTATCCTTAGTAAATGGATATGTACCAAAGGCTTTTAAAGTAGCTGTTATTAAACCTTTACTTAAGAAACCTTCTCTTGATCAAGATGAGCTAGTAAACTACAGACCTATATCTAATCTTCTTTTCTTATCTAAAATTCTTGAGAAAGTAGTTGCTAATCAACTTTGTGAACATTTACAAAGTAATGACCTACTTGAGGAGTTTCAGTCAGGCTTTAGAGCTCATCATAACACTGAAACAGCTCTGGTGAAGGTCACTAATGATATTCTCATGGCCTCAGATAATGGACTTGTGTCTGTACTTGTCCTGTTAGATCTCAGTGCTGCATTTGACACAGTTGATCACAATATTCTCCTACAAAGACTTGAGCATACTGTAGGGATTAAGGGGAAAGCATTAGGCTGGTTTAAATCTTATCTGTCGGACAGATTCCAGTTTGTTCATGTTAATAATAAATCTTCTTCAAACTCTAGGGTCACCTGTGGAGTACCACAGGGTTCAGTCCTTGGACCAATTCTATTTACTATATATATGCTTCCGGTTGGCAAAATTATCAGACAGCATGGGATTAATTTCCACTGTTATGCTGATGACACTCAGCTATATTTATCCATAAATCCTGATGAATCCAATCAGTTACTTCGACTGCAGTCATGTCTTGATGACATCAAAAGCTGGATGACTTTAAATTTCCTGCATTTAAATTCTGACAAGACAGAAGTTGTAATCTTTGGGCCAGAGTCCTCAAAAAATAAACTTCTTAATCAATCACTGAATCTGGATGGCATTAACTTGGCCTCTGGTAATAAAGTAAAAAATCTTGGTGTTATTTTTGACCAAGACATGTCATTTAAATCCCATATTAAACAGGTTTCCAGAGTTTCCTTTTTTCACCTCCGGAATATCGCCAAAATTAGAAACATTCTGTCCAGGGGTGATGCTGAAAAACTAGTGCATGCATTTGTTACTTCAAGGCTGGATTATTGTAATTCTTTACTATCAGGAAGTCCACAAAATGCAGTTCGAAGTCTTCAGCTGATCCAAAATGCTGCGGCAAGAGTTCTGATGAAAATCAACAAGAGGGATCATATTTCTCCAATTTTAGCTTCCCTTCATTGGCTTCCTGTTAAATCAAGAATAGAATTTAAAATTCTTCTTCTAACGTATAAAGCCCTTAATAATCAAGCTCCATCATATATCAGAGCTCTGATTACTCCGTATGTTCCTAACAGAGCACTTCGCTCTCAGACTGCAGGTCTGCTGGTGGTTCCTAGAGTCTCTAAAAGTAGAATGGGAGGCAGATCCTTTAGCTTTCAGGCTCCTCTCCTGTGGAACCAACTCCCAGTTTTGGTCCGTGAGGCAGACACCCTATCTATTTTTAAGACTAATCTTAAAACATTCCTTTTTGACAAAGCTTATAGTTAGAGTGGCTCATGTTACCCTGAGCTACCTCTATAGTTATGCTGCTATAGGCTTAGGCTACTGGAGGACATCAGGGTCTAATTTTCTCACTCTACTGATTTCTACTGTTCTTCATTCTACGGTTCTCCAGTTTTGCATTGTATTACATTGAAATGACTGTCGTCATTTCAGCTTTTAACTTTTTGCTCTCTCTCTTTTTCTTCATAGTAGGTACACCTGGTCTGGCGTTCTGTTAACTTTGACATCATCCAGAGAAGACGGCTCACCCGTTACTACCATCTAATGTAGAACAGATTACTAGATCAATGTGTGCTTCTGTGCTTTTTTGTCTCTCTTGTTGTGTCTCTGCTCTGTCTTCTGTAACCCCAGTCGGTCGAGGCAGATGACCGTTCATACTGAGCCCGGTTCTGCCGGAGGTTTTTTTTCCCCGTTAATGGGTGGTTTTTCTTCCCACTGTCGCTTCATGCTTGCTCAGTATGAGGGATTGCAGCAAAGCCATGTACAATGCAGACGACTCTCCCTGTGGCTCTACGGTTCCCCAGGAGTGAATGCTGCTTGTCGGGACTTTGATGCAATCAACTGGTTTCCTTATATAGGACATTTTGACCAATCTGTATAATCTGACCCAATCTGTATAATATGATTGAACTTGATTTTGTAAAGTGCCTTGAGATGACATGTTTCATGATTTGGCGCTATATAAATAAAATTGAATTGAATTGAATTGAATTATAAACCTGCCGTTTATCTGATGGCTGTGAAGAAAACAGGTAGGGCTATCATCACAGGATTGAGATGCCAAACTGTGTTTATGTGGGTCTTTGCTGTCTTAGCTCCTCTTTGCCCAACAGGTAAATTATCACCCTACCTTTTTTACATGTGATGGCATCAGCCACTTGCACTGCTCTGTTGTGCAGGAAGCTGCATCTCGCATTTTTACCCCAGCTTCAATGGAAAAAAGCACTGCTCCTACATGAGAACATGATTCTGATAATCTGTGAATAGAATACAATATGACATTTTTTTAAAACCCAAATTGCAATCTACACAAGGAGCAAAGTGCAATCTATATCAGCACATTTTTGATGATGTGTAATATAGCCCACTTATACTAATATGGAGTAGCCCCTTAAATGATGAATAAACATGTTTATCCCTTAACGTTACAGCTCTCCCTGGTTCTGAAGTACACTGTCAGTATGCTAGTAGTAGTGCTACATGTGTGTGTGTGTGAGAGAGAGAGAGAGAGAGAGAGAGAGAGAGAGAGAGAGAGAGAGAGAGAGAGAGAGAGATCTCGTGGTAAACATCTTAGCCTTACTTACCCTGCCATGCAATTGCAATGAGCTGCAATGACTTCTCCATCGAAAAGAAGATTCACACATCTTCATGAGGTACGGGTCACGTCCAACATATCTGTTAATTAACTCCTTGTATCTATGTCTTGATATAGGCTCTAACTCCATACAATACGGGCTCTCGGTAACGGTGTCCTAAATGTTTACGCTGGCTTCATAGACTTCCTGCCCTCCATCTGAAATCGCGCCCCCTGGCCGCGTCATAATCATCACGTGACTGAAACCCAGCTATTGACATAAGATTAATTGTGTTAGAAATGTGTATTACCTCCAGTTGCCTCTAGGTGGCAATAGCGATTTAGTTGTAGTTAATTTCTGCGTTCGAGGGGCTGTCACGTTAGTCACGTTCAGGAAGCAGGGGACGAGGTTTTTGATGTGACGGAGCTTCACCTATTCTGACCGCAGTTTTAGGTCTTAAGAATTAAGAACATGTAGACAAGTGAATATAATTAGTTTATAAGCATTTTTGATTGTTTGCACCATTTTATTTTACATTTTTATTTATGAAGAAATAAATCTTTCGAGTTGGAACGTGACTTCGTCAAACTGTGTGGCTCTACAACTTGAGTCACGACACGTCACTTGAGCTGTTACCTCAAGTGACGTGAGCACAATTTGCGCTGCTGCTGCACAAAACATACCGTAAATAATCATGCAAACATACCTTTATCTTGCTCTTTTTTCTCCTCCTCTGTCCTTTTCTTTTTTCTTTTTTCAGCACCAGAGGGATACGTCCTTCTTTGTGACATGGCTTAGGCTTGATTATCGTGACGTGACGTGCGCACCCGTGTGAATTGTCAATGCACGCGCGCGACAGCCGTCTTAAAGTGTATGCGCATGCAGTTGTTGACCAGGACCTGGTCAATCGTTTTTGGGGGCCCCCTGCTTGGGGCCCCATGGTGACCAGGGGGCCCCAAGCTGCCGCTTAGTTCGCTTCTGCCTCGGGCCGGCCCTGTATTTGCAGCTGATGAAATGTCGTCAGGATTATTTGTCAGAATTCTGTCCCCCCACAGCTCATATTTAGGTAGAGTTAAACAAAGCAGCGGATGAAATAGTTTTTACTCCTGCGAGGATCAGCTATGGACACGTTTTGATAACGCAGGGGAGTGTATACCAGAGGTGTTTATGACTGTAAGAGTGTCGGATTCAGTCAGAGTGCGCTTGTGTTACCAAACGAGCTCCAAGTCACCTGCAGTGACGCAGCTCTGATAGCAGAGAAACAGGAGCGAGCTGAGCGCCGCACTTCTGCCTTCCTGAGCTCCCATGCATAGAGAGACATGGCAGAGTTATTTTTTTTTTCGTTTTTTTGATCAGGGTGGTTTATTAATTTTATTAGAATACCATCTCCATCCAGCCTTCGGTGAAAAGAGCTGTCCTTGTTTCCAGCTCAACATCCAAGGAGAGCTTCTGTTTGACCCAATATCAGCGGTGTCTGAGAAGACGCTCAATTAAAATATTGGTTCGAGTTACCACAGTTTCGTTTTTGTAGCGGGTTCAAAATGTGAAACGAAACCAAACGAGAGTGAAGCACAATCTTTGAAATATTCTAGCTCTGTTTAGAGCACTTCAGGTTCCAGAATGTGTGGGGATGGCTTGCCTACCCATTCAAGAACTCCTGTTTCATCAGGACGCACAGCAGACAATTAAGCTTTCGATGTCGAGAGCCGAACTTTTCTATTTCAGAAATATTTTTAAATGATCCCAGCTGAACTGAAAGGAGGTGTTTCTGTTTGTATGTAAATCTGGTACATCAATTTCAATTCAATTCAATTTTATTTATATAGCGCCAAATCATGAAACATGTCATCTCAAGGCACTTTACAAAATCAAGTTCAATCATATTATACAGATTGGGTCAGATTATACAGATTGGTCAAAATGTCAAAATGGCCGTTTTTTTCATTTAGTTTTTCTGGTTTTTCGTTTTTAAATTGTGTTGAGAAAAACAGAAAAACGGCTTTGTTTTCCATTTTTCCGTTTTTTATTTCAAATGGAAAAACGAGAAAACGGAAGTAGTTTCCGTTTTCCGTTTTGGTTTTCCGGAAAAAAATCGAATTGCCTGAAGGTACACGGACCGTCGGGCCGGTTCCATTTGACGCCGTTGAACCCGCTACAGAAATGCCAACCCTGCTAAGCCGAGCCTACAAACAGTCGCTGGAACGCGTGCGCCTCTGGAGATGCAGCATAACATTGGCCAGAGACGCGCCGGCGACTCAGACACCGCTGATATTGGATCAAACAAACCCTCTCCGTGGATGTTGAACTGGAAACAAAAACAGCTCTTTACACTGACGGCTGAAAGTGTTATTCATTAGCCCCGTGGAGATGGATCACAACCTAGAAACCTTAACAAAAAATAATAAACAACCCCGATAAAAAAAGAAAATGTTGTTGTTTTTTTATTCACGTAAAACCCGCATGTCTCTCTTTGCATGGGAGCTCAGGAAGGCAGAAGTGCGGCGCTCAGCTCGCTCCTGTTTCTCTGCTATCAGAGCTGCGTCACTGCAGGTGACTTGGAGCTCGTTTGGTAACACAAGCGCACTCTGACTGAATCCAACACACACATACAGTCATAAACACCTCTGGTATACACTCCCCTGCGTGATCAAAACGTGTCCATAGCGGATCCTCGCAGGAGAAAAAAACTAGTTCATCCGCTGCTTTGTTTGTTTAATTCTACTTAAATATGAGCTGTGGGGGACAGAATCCTGACAGAAAAGAAGGGCAGTTCCAAGCACCTCAGCAGCCCGAGGAGCTGAATCCTTTGCTGCATCAGACACACAGATCTTTCTTTTACGCGCTCACTAAAGCTCGGGATGACATTCCACAGCTCAACGACTATCTCCACTAACACGTTTTAAGAAGTCCTATGGCCGCTGTCTGCTGGACGGCTGCTATTGCAACCACTGAGATGTGGCTGCCTCCCAATGCTGCTTCTGTTAATAGTGGATTCCTTAATGACGCTGTTGTTTTTTATACATTGATGTTATGATGTGTGTTTGTGCTTCATGTTCTGCAGAGCAGGAACCTGCTGAAAACAGGATTTCACCCTCAGCCAGACCCGATAATTTTAATATTTTCATGTTTAAAAAAGGAAAGAAATATGTAAATAAAAAACAACAGCAATTTCTTTTTTTAATCAGTTTTTTTTTATTAAATTTATTACAACAACACCTCCAGCCTTCGGTGAAAAGAGCTGTTCTTGTTTCCAGCTCAACATCCACGGAGAGCTTCTGTTTGACCCAATATCAGCGGTGTCTGGGCAGACGTCGTTTCGGCCAATTGTTTTATGCTCCATGGCGCACGCGTTTCCGCCGCTATCAGTTAAAATATTGGTTCGAGTTACCACAGCTTCGTTTTTGTAGTGGGTTCAAAATGTGAAACGAAACCAAACGAGAGTGAATATTCTAGCTCTGTTTAGAACACTTCAGGTTCCAGAATGTGTGGGGATGGCTTGCCTACCCATTCAAGAACTCCTGTTTCATCAGGACGCGCAGCAGGCAGTTAAGCTTTCGATGTCGAGAGCCGAACTTTTCTATTTCAGAAATATTTTTAAATGATCCCAGCTGAACTGAAAGGAGGTGTTTCTGTTTGTATGTAAATCTGGTACATCCAGATAGACAAGCTGCGACCGTGTGGCTGATCACTGACTGCTTCTCTGAATCAGGTTTGTATTGAAGCGTAACGTCAGGTGAAAGATCGCAGCCAGCCTCTGTTCGCTGCTGATCCGCATAACGCGGGAAATATTTAGGGTAAAGAGAAGTCCGCCAGCGCGTTCGCAGCGGAACTGGAGGTGGAACGCGAAGCCGAAGCGCAGGACGCTGAGTTCAATGTGCTGTGGCTCAGACACACAGCCTGTTCCTCAGGGACGTGCAGAGACCGTTGGAGGGGCAGGTGCTCAAAGTTAAAAGAGGGCACATGGGCCACGGATTTAAAACACGATACAGAAACATACCTTGCTATACATCCGGCTGAAATGTACCAACCTATACTATGAAGAATGTAACATGGAATCAAGGGTGTAGGTTTAATTTAAACTTCAACCCTAGGGACACTTCATTGGTCTGACATCATTGGTCCTACGCAGTATGCATGCTCCTATTTCTTTATGCTTGACTTGAGCGTCAGGACGCGTTTCTTCTGTCTAAAGAAAAAAGCAGTATTTCTTGCTACATTTATACAAATTTTATAAGCACGACACACACCAGATGCTTTTTGTTAATCTGGTGGCCTAGTGGTTAGAGCATTGAGCTTGGGTCCCAGTAGTTCTGAGTTCAACTCCCACAGACTACCACTCTGGGTCCCTGAGCAAGACCCTTAACCCCCCATTGCTCCCCTGGCACCGCACAGGTAACCTGATTCACGCCAGATGTACGTGAGTTCACTCACATATGTGAGTGAAGCTACGCGGAGCGACATACATCTGCCGTGAGTCAGGTTACCGCACAGTGGCAGCCCAGTGCTCCCCCAGGGGATGGGTAAAGATGCAGAAGTGGATTTCTCCATTGTGAGATCAATAAAGTTCAATTATTATTATAAATTATAAAGCAGCTTCCGATCTGATGAACGTTGAATTGGGGCTTTTTTCCCACTTTGAAAAAGTTTGCATTTGAACTTACCAGCAACAGAGACAGATGGTAAAAACTTATCAATTAAACCAAATATATTCAAAATATGTCTGTTATCTAGATATATCCTCTATTTTCTTTTGAAGATATGGAAATGTGGAGAGATAAACCCCACCCTTTTTTTTTAATCTAAGATACTCTGTCTGCATCATAAAACAGCAAAATTATACATTCAAGGGACTGCAAATACATGTACTGTATTTACTCTGCACTGGAAGTAGAAGCGTCACTGACACTGACAGCATTTCAAATACTAAATTCAAACTTCAACAAATGTACAACTGGGTTGTAGATGTTCTCCTTAGCCCATTTTATGTAATTTATCTTAACATTCCAAACACATTTCTTACATCATATATCTGAAGTGTAGACAACAGCTTCTCCTTACATACATCCTCTGAGACAACTAATTATTTCCCTAACAATAGTGAGATTTCAATGTTTAAATGTGCAGTAAACCTTTATACATAAGGAGCATGGAGGACCCAATACAGTACTTTGAGTAAGATGGGTGACACTAAAACTGATCTGTTACATGAGTGGTTGTCCATTTCATCACTCAAATGAGAACAACATACTATTGGTATATACTAGTAAGACTATTAAAGAACAGCAGATTAAACGTTAAGATATGTTAAGGCCTATATTAAATACATTTTACGACAACATCAACAGATTAAATCATTTTTACTTTTTTGGTGTACCAAATTACCCTCGTAATGAAGTAATATTTTTTGGGCTAAGCCCCTGATGATAAGAATGTCTAGCTCTGACCCTGGTTTGTATTAATTTACTAATGGACAGTGTGGAAAGCTTTGTACGATAATTATTTGTCGTAATTCTAATTCTAGAAGTAAAAATAGAGAAATAAATAGCACTATCATTTTGTGAAATCCTAATTATGCTATTATAAATAAGCAAAAGTCTAAACAAAATATAGCAGTTGTTTAGGCAGCATATAGTCTTGTTGTGTTGTATATCATGTAAAAGAAATATCACCTGCTATTTATACCTGAACTGCATCAAAGGGTCAACAAAAAATGAAAGCAATAATGACAACGAAATATTGGTAAAAGGGAAACCCTCACCTTTTCTTTTTCAGGCAGCTGTGGCTAAGAATCTGAATTTTTAATAGTCCAAGCTTACAGTCTTTGCTTTTCCATCTTTCCAGCAGTCTTCAGAACTCCTGCCTGGCACAGAATATTTAGTTTTAGAAAACAGATTAGGTTTCTGTTGATAAATGCATTCTACTTCAGAATTAGATGCTATTTTGAGATGCTAATGTTGGTTACTTACAAGTTCCATAAATCAAAACTCTCCCGCCTGCTTCTTTACAGAACTGCACTCAGCAGCTTTCACCTATTTTACTGCAGATAATATTTAGTTTCTTAAATGGGACTAGTTTCGTAGCCTAGTATTGATTGTGGTAACCGGCCGCGGTATCCCTGTATGAATCAAAACTGAAATCTCCGCTCCAAGCAAGCACCCACACAGACACACTAGAAAACAGCCAATCAGAAAGAGTGAAGGCGGGATTTAAAGCAGTATAACCAATGACAGTGGAGTTAAACAGCACAGAGCACAGTCAAGTGTGCTGCAGATTTAAAGGGGCAGGACAGACCAGGCAGCGCGAGGCAGCGGAGAAGGGAGCTGCGAGAGGAAAAGTAGGGCAGAGTGAGGGCACGTTATGTGGATCATGTAACCAGCCAGGGTAGATCTAAATTATTATTATTTTGGACATGCATCATGCACACACACACACCAACAAACACACACACATAAATAATAATAAATAAAAAAAAAAAAAAAAAAAAAAAAAAAAACACTGACAAAAGGGCACTTTGGGCACCAGGGGGCAAAGGGGCAGGTGCTCAAGCCCCCTCCGCCCCCCCCTCTGCACGTCCCTGCTGTTCCTCTGTTGTCTTCCATTGCAGACCGACGATCCTCTGCTGACGGAGTGAAATAAAGACGTTCAGGTGGAGAGAGCCAGTTGACCTCAGCACGTCTGATGAAATATTGCTCAAGACAGCTGCTTTTATATCCTGTTTCCGTCCCACCTTAAAGGAGGAGTCATTCAAATTCCTCTGTGAACTTTGCTATTGCGTTTTGGACCTCCACGAGCGCTGCAGGTGACTTGGAGCTCGGCTTTGTGAGCTCTTCTGCGCCGTTGTCGGCCTTCATGAGCGCTTGGCATCGTGGGCCTCCATGATCTCTGTAATGGCATCGTCAACCTCCGGGTGGCCCTCCTGATTTCTGCTCTTTATTTATTGATTCATGCCTTCCTCAGTATGCACCCTCCGCCCGCCCTGTTGGCAGTGATTTTTTTGTTCGTTTTTTTGTTGTTGTTTGATTCTTCGTTTGCTAATGGAGGATCAAAAACTTCTCTCTTTTACCAACTTTGAAGTGAGCCCAGCTGAACGGAGACGAAGTGCTGCTGTACGCAGATCTTCAAATCTGTCACATTCTGAACCAGAGTTCCGAGTTCCTGCCCAGCTTCACTACCGATCTGATGAGTTGTACCGAAAATACGGGATTTGCGAATATTTCTGCGCAAACCAAAGCTTTAAAAGCAATGTTCCATAATATTTTATCAGTCGTACTGGAGTCGACTGGCTCTCTCTACCTGAACGTCCTTATTTCACTCCGTCAGCAGAGGATCGTCGGTCTGCAATGGAAGACAACAGAGGAACAGGCAATGTGTCTGAGCCACAGCACATTGAACTCAGCGTCCTGCGCTTCGGCTTCGCGTTCCGCCTCCAGTTCAGCTATGGACGCGCTGGCGGACTCCTCCTTATTTTCCGCGTTCTGAGGATCAGCAGCGACCAGAGGCTGGCAGAAATCTTTCACCTGATGTTACGCTTCAACACAACCCTGACACACAGCAGCAGACGGTGAACACCACAATCAGTCACAAGTGCGCAGTTTGTATGCGCGAAAGCGCCAGATTTGAAGTTTTTCCCGACTGTGCCAGATGTGAAGACCTGCGTACAGACAGCAACACTTCCTCCCCGTTCAGCTGGACTCACTTCAAAGAACCTCAAAGAGAGAAGTTCGGCTCAAACTCGAAACCTCTTAACTGCGTGTCTTGCGTCCTGGTGGAGCGGGAGTCCCCGAATGTGTGCCCCTCCTCCCACAAAATCTCTGAACCGAAGTGCTCCAAGCTACTGAGGCAGACATGGTGTCGGGCCGGTTCCATTTGACGCCGTTGAACCCGCTACAGAAATGCCAACCCTGCTAAGCCGAGCCTACAAACAGTCGCTGGAACGCGTGCGCCTCTGGAGATGCAGCATAACATTGGCCAGAGACGCGCCGGCGACTCAGACACCGCTGATATTGGATCAAACAAACCCTCTCCGTGGATGTTGAACTGGAAACAAAAACAGCTCTTTACACTGACGGCTGAAAGTGTTATTCATTAGCCCCGTGGAGATGGATCACAACCTAGAAACCTTAACAAAAAATAATAAACAACCCCGATAAAAAAAGAAAATGTTGTTGTTTTTTATTCACGTAAAACCCGCATGTCTCTCTTTGCATGGGAGCTCAGGAAGGCAGAAGTGCGGCGCTCAGCTCGCTCCTGTTTCTCTGCTATCAGAGCTGCCTCACTGCAGGTGACTTGGAGCTCGTTTGGTAACACAAGCGCACTCTGACTGAATCCAACACACACATACAGTCATAAACACCTCTGGTATACACTCCCCTGCGTGATCAAAACGTGTCCATAGCGGACCCTCCTAGGAGAAAAAACTAGTTCATCCGCTGCTTTGTTTGTTTAATTCTACTTAAATATGAGCTGTGGGGGACAGAATCCTGACAGAAAAGAAGGGCAGTTCCAAGCACCTCAGCAGCCCGAGGAGCTGAATCCTTTGCTGCATCAGACACACAGATCTTTCTTTTACGCGCTCACTAAAGCTCGGGATGACATTCCACAGCTCAACGACTATCTCCACTAACACGTTTTAAGAAGTCCTATGGCCGCTGTCTGCTGGACGGCTGCTATTGCAACCACTGAGATGTGGCTGCCTCCCAATGCTGCTTCTGTTTATAGTGGATTCCTTAATGACGCTGTTGTTTTTTATACATTGATGTTATGATGTGTGTTTGTGCTTCATGTTCTGCAGAGCAGGAACCTGCTGAAAACAGGATTTCACCCTCAGCCAGACCCGATAATTTTAATATTTTCATGTTTTAAAAAGGAAAGAAATATGTAAATAAAAAACAGCAGCAATTTCTTTTTTAATCAGTTTTTTTTATTAAATTTATTACAACAACACCTCCAGCCTTCGGTGAAAAGAGCTGTTCTTGTTTCCAGCTCAACATCCACGGAGAGCTTCTGTTTGACCCAATATCAGCGGTGTCTGGGCAGACGTCGTTTCGGCCAATTGTTTTATGCTCCATGGCGCACGCGTTTCCGCCGCTATCAGTTAAAATATTGGTTCGAGTTACCACAGCTTCGTTTTTGTAGTGGGTTCAAAATGTGAAACGAAACCAAACGAGAGTGAATATTCTAGCTCTGTTTAGAGCACTTCAGGTTCCAGAATGTGTGGGGATGGCTTGCCTACCCATTCAAGAACTCCTGTTTCATCAGGACGCGCAGCAGGCAGTTAAGCTTTCGATGTCGAGAGCCGAACTTTTCTATTTCAGAAATATTTTTAAATGATCCCAGCTGAACTGAAAGGAGGTGTTTCTGTTTGTATGTAAATCTGGTACATCCAGATAGACAAGCTGCGACCGTGTGGCTGATCACTGACTGCTTCTCTGAATCAGGTTTGTATTGAAGCGTAACGTCAGGTGAAAGATCGCAGCCAGCCTCTGTTCGCTGCTGATCCGCATAACGCGGGAAATATTTAGGGTAAAGAGAAGTCCGCCAGCGCGTTCGCAGCGGAACTGGAGGTGGAACGCGAAGCCGAAGCGCAGGAGGCTGAGTTCAATGTGCTGTGGCTCAGACACACAGCCTGTTCCTCTGTTGTCTTCCATTGCAGACCGACGATCCTCTGCTGACGGAGTGAAATAAAGACGTTCAGGTGGAGAGAGCCAGTTGACCTCAGCACGTCTGATGAAACATTGCTCAAGACAGCTGCTTTTATATCCTGTTTCCGTCCCACCTTAAAGGAGGAGTCATTCAAATTCCTCTGTGAACTTTGCTATTGCGTTGTGGACCTCCACGAGCGCTGCAGGTGACTTGGAGCTCGGCTTTGTGAGCTCTTCTGCGCCGTTGTCGGCCTTCATGAGCGCTTGGCATCGTGGGCCTCCATGATCTCTGTAATGGCATCGTCAACCTCCGGGTGGCCCTCCTGATTTCTGCTCTTTATTTATTGATTCATGCCTTCCTCAGTATGCACCCTCCGCCCGCCCTGTTGGCAGTGGTTTTTTGTTCGCTTTTTTTTTTGTTTGTTTGATTCTTCGTTTGCTAATGGAGGATCAAAAACTTCTCTCTTTTACCAACTTTGAAGTGAGCCCAGCTGAACGGAGACGAAGTGCTGTTGTATAGGCAGATCTTCAAATCTGTCACATTCTGAACCAGTTTCGAGTTCCTGCAGCTTCACTACCGATCTGATGAGTTGTACCGAAAATACGAGATTTGCGAATATTTCTGCGCAAACCAAAGCTTTAAAAGCAATGTTCCATAATATTTTATCAGTCGTACTGGAGTCGACTGGCTCTCTCTACCTGAACGTCCTTATTTCACTCCGTCAGCAGAGGATCGTCGGTCTGCAATGGAAGACAACAGAGGAACAGGCAATGTGTCTGAGCCACAGCACATTGAACTCAGCGTCCTGCGCTTCGGCTTCGCGTTCCGCCTCCAGTTCAGCTATGGACGCGCTGGCGGACTCCTCCTTATTTTCCGCGTTCTGAGGATCAGCAGCGACCAGAGGCTGGCAGAAATCTTTCACCTGATGTTACGCTTCAACACAACCCTGACACACAGCAGCAGACGGTGAACACCACAATCAGTCACAAGTGCGCAGTTTGTATGCGCGAAAGCGCCAGATTTGAAGATTTTCCCGACTGTGCCAGATGTGAAGACCTGCGTACAGACAGCAACACTTCCTCCCCGTTCAGCTGGACTCACTTCAAAGAACCTCAAAGAGAGAAGTTCGGCTCAAACTCGAAACCTCTTAACTGCGTGTCGTGCGTCCTGGTGGAGCGGGAGTCCCCGAATATGTGCCCCTCCTCCCACAAAATCTCTGAACCGAAGTGCTCCAAGCTACTGAGGCAGACATGGTGTCGGGCCGGTTCCATTTGACGCCGTTGAACCCGCTACAGAAATGCCAACCCTGCTAAGCCGAGCCTACAAACAGTCGCTGGAACGCGTGCGCCTCTGGAGATGCAGCATAACATTGGCCAGAGACGCGCCGGCGACTCAGACACCGCTGATATTGGATCAAACAAACCCTCTCCGTGGATGTTGAACTGGAAACAAAAACAGCTCTTTACACTGACGGCTGAAAGTGTTATTCATTAGCCCCGTGGAGATGGATCACAACCTAGAAACCTTAACAAAAAATAATAAACAACCCCGATAAAAAAAGAAAATGTTGTTGTTTTTTTATTCACGTAAAACCCGCATGTCTCTCTTTGCATGGGAGCTCAGGAAGGCAGAAGTGCGGCGCTCAGCTCGCTCCTGTTTCTCTGCTATCAGAGCTGCGTCACTGCAGGTGACTTGGAGCTCGTTTGGTAACACAAGCGCACTCTGACTGAATCCAACACACACATACAGTCATAAACACCTCTGGTATACACTCCCCTGCGTGATCAAAACGTGTCCATAGCGGATCCTCGCAGGAGAAAAAACTAGTTCATCCGCTGCTTTGTTTGTTTAATTCTACTTAAATATGAGCTGTGGGGGACAGAATCCTGACAGAAAAGAAGGGCAGTTCCAAGCACCTCAGCAGCCCGAGGAGCTGAATCCTTTGCTGCATCAGACACACAGATCTTTCTTTTACGCGCTCACTAAAGCTCGGCATGACATTCCACAGCTCAACGACTATCTCCACTAACACGTTTTAAGAAGTCCTATGGCCGCTGTCTGCTGGACGGCTGCTATTGCAACCACTGAGATGTGGCTGCCTCCCAATGCTGCTTCTGTTTATAGTGGATTCCTTAATGACGCTGTTGTTTTTTATACATTGATGTTATGATGTGTGTTTGTGCTTCATGTTCTGCAGAGCAGGAACCTGCTGAAAACAGGATTTCACCCTCAGCCAGATCCGATAATTTTAATATTTTCATGTTTTAAAAAGGAAAGAAATATGTAAATAAAAAAACAGCAGCAATTTCTTTTTTAATCAGTTTTTTTTTATTAAATTTATTACAACAACACCTCCAGCCTTCGGTGAAAAGAGCTGTTCTTGTTTCCAGCTCAACATCCACGGAGAGCTTCTGTTTGACCCAATATCAGCGGTGTCTGGGCAGACGTCGTTTCGGCCAATTGTTTTATGCTCCATGGCGCACGCGTTTCCGCCGCTATCAGTTAAAATATTGGTTCGAGTTACCACAGCTTCGTTTTTGTAGTGGGTTCAAAATGTGAAACGAAACCAAACGAGAGTGAATATTCTAGCTCTGTTTAGAGCACTTCAGGTTCCAGAATGTGTGGGGATGGCTTGCCTACCCATTCAAGAACTCCTGTTTCATCAGGACGCGCAGCAGGCAGTTAAGCTTTCGATGTCGAGAGCCGAACTTTTCTATTTCAGAAATATTTTTAAATGATCCCAGCTGAACTGAAAGGAGGTGTTTCTGTTTGTATGTAAATCTGGTACATCCAGATAGACAAGCTGCGACCGTGTGGCTGATCACTGACTGCTTCTCTGAATCAGGTTTGTATTGAAGCGTAACGTCAGGTGAAAGATCGCAGCCAGCCTCTGTTCGCTGCTGATCCGCATAACGCGGGAAATATTTAGGGTAAAGAGAAGTCCGCCAGCGCGTTCGCAGCGGAACTGGAGGCGGAACGCGAAGCCGAAGCGCAGGACGCTGAGTTCAATGTGCTGTGGCTCAGACACACAGCCTGTTCCTCTGTTGTCTTCCATTGCAGACCGACGATCCTCTGCTGACGGAGTGAAATAAAGACGTTCAGGTGGAGAGAGCCAGTTGACCTCAGCACGTCTGATGAAACATTGCTCAAGACAGCTGCTTTTATATCCTGTTTCCGTCCCACCTTAAAGGAGGAGTCATTCAAATTCCTCTGTGAACTTTGCTATTGCGTTGTGGACCTCCACGAGCGCTGCAGGTGACTTGGAGCTCGGCTTTGTGAGCTCTTCTGCGCCGTTGTCGGCCTTCATGAGCGCTTGGCATCGTGGGCCTCCATGATCTCTGTAATGGCATCGTCAACCTCCGGGTGGCCCTCCTGATTTCTGCTCTTTATTTATTGATTCATGCCTTCCTCAGTATGCACCCTCCGCCCGCCCTGTTGGCAGTGGTTTTTTGTTCGCTTTTTTTTTGTTTGATTCTTCGTTTGCTAATGGAGGATCAAAAACTTCTCTCTTTTACCAACTTTGAAGTGAGCCCAGCTGAACGGAGACGAAGTGCTGTTGTATACGCAGATCTTCAAATCTGTCCCATTCTGAACCAGAGTTCCGAGTTCCTGCAGCTTCACTACCGATCTGATGAGTTGTACCGAAAATACGAGATTTGCGAATATTTCTGCGCAAACCAAAGCTTTAAAAGCAATGTTCCATAATATTTTATCAGTCGTACTGGAGTCGACTGGCTCTCTCTACCTGAACGTCCTTATTTCACTCCGTCAGCAGAGGATCGTCGGTCTGCAATGGAAGACAACAGAGGAACAGGCAATGTGTCTGAGCCACAGCACATTGAACTCAGCGTCCTGCGCTTCGGCTTCGCGTTCCGCCTCCAGTTCAGCTATGGACGCGCTGGCGGACTCCTCCTTATTTTCCGCGTTCTGAGGATCAGCAGCGACCAGAGGCTGGCAGAAATCTTTCACCTGATGTTACGCTTCAACACAACCCTGACACACAGCAGCAGACGGTGAACACCACAATCAGTCACAAGTGCGCAGTTTGTATGCGCGAAAGCGCCAGATTTGAAGTTTTTCGCGACTGTGCCAGATGTGAAGACCTGCGTACAGACAGCAACACTTCCTCCCCGTTCAGCTGGACTCACTTCAAAGAACCTCAAAGAGAGAAGTTCGGCTCAAACTCGAAACCTCTTAACTGCGTGTCGTGCGTCCTGGTGGAGCGGGAGTCCCCGAATGTGTGGCCCTCCTCCCACAAAATCTCTGAACCGAAGTGCTCCAAGCTACTGAGGCAGACATGGTGTCGGGCCGGTTCCATTTGACGCCGTTGAACCCGCTACAGAAATGCCAACCCTGCTAAGCCGAGCCTACAAACAGTCGCTGGAACGCGTGCGCCTCTGGAGATGCAGCATAACATTGGCCAGAGACGCGCCGGCGACTCAGACACCGCTGATATTGGATCAAACAAACCCTCTCCGTGGATGTTGAACTGGAAACAAAAACAGCTCTTTACACTGACGGCTGAAAGTGTTATTCATTAGCCCCGTGGAGATGGATCACAACCTAGAAACCTTAACAAAAAATAATAAACAACCCCGATAAAAAAAGAAAATGTTGTTGTTTTTTTATTCACGTAAAACCCGCATGTCTCTCTATGCATGGGAGCTCAGGAAGGCAGAAGTGCGGCGCTCAGCTCGCTCCTGTTTCTCTGCTATCAGAGCTGCGTCACTGCAGGTGACTTGGAGCTCGTTTGGTAACACAAGCGCACTCTGACTGAATCCAACACACACATACAGTCATAAACACCTCTGGTATACACTCCCCTGCGTGATCAAAACGTGTCCATAGCGGATCCTCGCAGGAGAAAAAACTAGTTCATCCGCTGCTTTGTTTGTTTAATTCTACTTAAATATGAGCTGTGGGGGACAGAATCCTGACAGAAAAGAAGGGCAGTTCCAAGCACCTCAGCAGCCCGAGGAGCTGAATCCTTTGCTGCATCAGACACACAGATCTTTCTTTTACGCGCTCACTAAAGCTCGGGATGACATTCCACAGCTCAACGACTATCTCCACTAACACGTTTTAAGAAGTCCTATGGCCGCTGTCTGCTGGACGGCTGCTATTGCAACCACTGAGATGTGGCTGCCTCCCAATGCTGCTTCTGTTTATAGTGGATTCCTTAATGACGCTGTTGTTTTTTATACATTGATGTTATGATGTGTGTTTGTGCTTCATGTTCTGCAGAGCAGGAACCTGCTGAAAACAGGATTTCACCCTCAGCCAGACCCGATAATTTTAATATTTTCATGTTTTAAAAAGGAAAGAAATATGTAAATAAAAAAACAGCAGCAATTTCTTTTTTAATCAGTTTTTTTTTATTAAATTTATTACAACAACACCTCCAGCCTTCGGTGAAAAGAGCTGTTCTTGTTTCCAGCTCAACATCCACGGAGAGCTTCTGTTTGACCCAATATCAGCGGTGTCTGGGCAGACGTCGTTTCGGCCAATTGTTTTATGCTCCATGGCGCACGCGTTTCCGCCGCTATCAGTTAAAATATTGGTTCGAGTTACCACAGCTTCGTTTTTGTAGTGGGTTCAAAATGTGAAACGAAACCAAACGAGAGTGAATATTCTAGCTCTGTTTAGAGCACTTCAGGTTCCAGAATGTGTGGGGATGGCTTGCCTACCCATTCAAGAACTCCTGTTTCATCAGGACGCGCAGCAGGCAGTTAAGCTTTCGATGTCGAGAGCCGAACTTTTCTATTTCAGAAATATTTTTAAATGATCCCAGCTGAACTGAAAGGAGGTGTTTCTGTTTGTATGTAAATCTGGTACATCCAGATAGACAAGCTGCGACCGTGTGGCTGATCACTGACTGCTTCTCTGAATCAGGTTTGTATTGAAGCGTAACGTCAGGTGAAAGATCGCAGCCAGCCTCTGTTCGCTGCTGATCCGCATAACGCGGGAAATATTTAGGGTAAAGAGAAGTCCGCCAGCGCGTTCGCAGCGGAACTGGAGGCGGAACGCGAAGCCGAAGCGCAGGACGCTGAGTTCAATGTGCTGTGGCTCAGACACACAGCCTGTTCCTCTGTTGTCTTCCATTGCAGACCGACGATCCTCTGCTGACTGAGTGAAATAAAGACGTTCAGGTGGAGAGAGCCAGTTGACCTCAGCACGTCTGATGAAACATTGCTCAAGACAGCTGCTTTTATATCCTGTTTCCGTCCCACCTTAAAGGAGGAGTCATTCAAATTCCTCTGTGAACTTTGCTATTGCGTTGTGGACCTCCACGAGCGCTGCAGGTGACTTGGAGCTCGGCTTTGTGAGCTCTTCTGCGCCGTTGTCGGCCTTCATGAGCGCTTGGCATCGTGGGCCTCCATGATCTCTGTAATGGCATCGTCAACCTCCGGGTGGCCCTCCTGATTTCTGCTCTTTATTTATTGATTCATGCCTTCCTCAGTATGCACCCTCCGCCCGCCCTGTTGGCAGTGATTTTTTTGTTCGTTTTTTGTTTTGTTTGATTCTTCGTTTGCTAATGGAGGATCAAAAACTTCTCTCTTTTACCAACTTTGAAGTGAGCCCAGCTGAACGGAGACGAAGTGCTGCTGTATACGCAGATATTCAAATCTGTCACATTCTGAACCAGTTTCGAGTTCCTGCCCAGCTTCACTACCGATCTGATGAGTTGTACCGAAAATACGAGATTTGCGAATATTTCTGCGCAAACCAAAGCTTTAAAAGCAATGTTCCATAATATTTTATCAGTCGTACTGGAGTCGACTGGCTCTCTCTACCTGAACGTCCTTATTTCACTCCGTCAGCAGAGGATCGTCGGTCTGCAATGGAAGACAACAGAGGAACAGGCAATGTGTCTGAGCCACAGCTCATTGAACTCAGCGTCCTGCGCTTCGGCTTCGCGTTCCGCCTCCAGTTCAGCTATGGACGCGCTGGCGAACTCCTCCTTATTTTCCGCGTTCTGAGGATCAGCAGCGACCAGAGGCTGGCAGAAATCTTTCACCTGATGTTACGCTTCAACACAACCCTGACACACAGCAGCAGACGGTGAACACCACAATCAGTCACAAGTGCGCAGTTTGTATGCGCGAAAGCGCCAGATTTGAAGTTTTTCGCGACTGTGCCAGATGTGAAGACCTGCGTACAGACAGCAACACTTCCTCCCCGTTCAGCTGGACTCACTTCAAAGAACCTCAAAGAGAGAAGTTCGGCTCAAACTCGAAACCTCTTAACTGCGTGTCGTGCGTCCTGGTGGAGCGGGAGTCCCCGAATGTGTGGCCCTCCTCCCACAAAATCTCTGAACCGAAGTGCTCCAAGCTACTGAGGCAGACATGGTGTCGGGCCGGTTCCATTTGACGCCGTTGAACCCGCTACAGAAATGCCAACCCTGCTAAGCCGAGCCTACAAACAGTCGCTGGAACGCGTGCGCCTCTGGAGATGCAGCATAACATTGGCCAGAGACGCGCCGGCGACTCAGACACCGCTGATATTGGATCAAACAAACCCTCTCCGTGGATGTTGAACTGGAAACAAAAACAGCTCTTTACACTGACGGCTGAAAGTGTTATTCATTAGCCCCGTGGAGATGGATCACAACCTAGAAACCTTAACAAAAAATAATAAACAACCCCGATAAAAAAAGAAAATGTTGTTGTTTTTTTATTCACGTAAAACCCGCATGTCTCTCTTTGCATGGGAGCTCAGGAAGGCAGAAGTGCGGCGCTCAGCTCGCTCCTGTTTCTCTGCTATCAGAGCTGCGTCACTGCAGGGGACTTGGAGCTCGTTTGGTAACACAAGCGCACTCTGACTGAATCCAACACACATACAGTCATAAACACCTCTGGTATACACTCCCCTGCGTGATCAAAACGTGTCCATCTTCCTGATTTCCCGGAGAGATATATGAAGATTTCACGTGAATAAAAAACAACATTTTCTTTTTTGATCATAGTAGTTTATTAGTTTTATCAGAATAACACCTTCAGCATTCGGTGAAAATAGCTGATGTTGTTTCCAGTTCAACATCCACAATGAGCTTCTGTTTGACGAAACCAAGCGAGAGAGAAGCACAATCTTTGAATCATTTTAGCTCTGTTTATAGCAATTTAGATTCCAAAATGTGTGGAGGTTTCGATGTTGAGAGCCGAGCTTTTCTATTTCACAACTCTGTCAGGTTTGTGTTGAAGCCTAACGCCAGGTGAAAGATCGCAGCCAGCCGCTGTTGCTCTGCATAATGACGGAAAGATTTGGTAGGAGGAGTTGTTTCCTTAAATTTGCAAAAGTGAAACTCCTCCTATTTAGTGGGAAGAGAACAATGTAGGTGAAGTTTTAACTGTAAGACATCGGAAAAGTACAACCCTCCTAGCAAAAGGAGAAAACCATAGGTACCTAAAAATATATAGTACCATTTATTGCATTATGCGGAGCAGCAGCGGACAGAGGCAGGCTCTAATCTTTCACCTGATGTTACAGTTCAACACAAACCTGACACAGAAGAGCAGACAGTGAACGCATCCATGAGCGTCACAGGTGCAAGTTCTTTACCTGGCTCTGTCAGATTTGAAGATCTGCGTACACACAGCAACACTTTCTTCCAGTTCACCTGAGATCATTTTAAAAAATATCTCAAACATAAATGTTCGGCTCTCCAACTTAATCTTAACTGCATGCTGTGTGTCCTTATGAAGCAGGGGTCCGTGAATGGGTAGGCTACCCCTTCCTCCGCAACATCTTTAACCTGAAGTGCTCTAAACAGAGATATAATGTTTCAGAGATTGTGTTGGACCCTCGTTTGGTTCCGTTTCACAACACTGAACCTACCACAAAGGTGCCAACCACGCGACCCAGTATTTTAACAAAGCAGAAACACATATGCCTCTAAGATACTGCATAAAATGGTTTTTCATGAGCCCCATGTGCATCACATGCGAGATACCTTACCACGACATAAAATTATAAAGTTAATAAACCACCCTGAGGGAAAAAATATATTCACTTGTATTCATTCACATACAACTCACCACGTTTCTCCTTCTGTATTGAGCTCAGAAAGGCAGTTAAACTACGCCGTTCAACTCACTTCTAAATCCTGTGGTTTAGAGCAGGGGTTCCCAAACTTTTTCAGCCGCGCACCCCCTTCAGTGTCCCAACCGGCTTGGCGCACCCCCCCCCCCCCCCCACCACAAAAAAAGAAAAAATTCTGTTGCAGTTACATCAATTCAACCATCTTAACTAAAGTTGTGGGAATAAAATTAGAACATAATTTGAATTAAACTGCAATAAAGTTGCAACATCCACAACAGAATCCTGAGGCTTTTGCAGGTGCATCAGTGGCTCAGCCTGGAGCGAGAGAAAGAAAGAGACGCTCAGATCGGCCACACCTCCACAACCTGAAACGTCTCTGAAGCAAATTATTAAACTGATGATCTACCTGTGTTGTTCTCACGTTTTTTGTGCACCTGCTTCTTAATCTGAGTCACCATTTACAAACACGAAGAACTTTGATTTGTGTCCGATGGCGCGCGCGCGCGCTCGAGAGAGAGAGAGAACTGTAGACCAGAGTAACAATAACAGAGCGCTCCATAAATATGTTATTAATCAGAGAAAAAAAACTTTTACAGCGGCTACATTCAGCAGGTAAACACGCCCAGGGCAACACACCTCAGCTCCCCTCAGCCCCACCCTCGGTTTGTCCCTGTCTGAATATGCGCTAAAACCGCATCTGTAAAATGAACTGCGCCTGTCTGACTCTCAATGAAACGTATTGCAGCTCTGTGCGTGAAGAGTCAATAAATCGCGGAGGCTGCAGCGGGGGGTGGGCGAGTCATGCGCATCAGTGCTGGTAGAGGTTCAGAGTCACCCCAACAGGAGCAACGCTGGTTGGAGGCGCTGGGCGATCGAAAGAGAGACTGGTCGCTCAATTTAAGCTTTTAAAAACTTTTGGCCCAAATTCAATTGTCCCTCTACTGATGTACACGACGTGAAGCGAGGAAAGAGTTGGAGAGACATTTGGCAATGGTTTGCAATTCACTCACCTGTTGCCTCCGATTCCCTAGTTTCAGCCAACTGAGCATATTTGCGAGAATGAATGAAATAGAGGGCACAAGCTGCTTCTTCTACGCATTGAGGCACAATGCGTAGAAGAAGATAAATTCATATTACGATGAAGAACAACACTTTTTAAAATAAACAGATTTTCATGTCAATAAATTTTATTTATTTATTAAATTTGCTGTTTTGATTTTTGTTTCCACAAAGGAAATTATTATTTACACGTCTTTATGGTGTGGGGGAAAAAACACTGTCAAACCGCCATTACAGATTTCAGCTCGCGCACCCCCTAGTGGCAGCTCGCGCACCCCTGGGGGTGCTTTAGAGTATGGAAAAATCAACCTAAATAATTATCATTTGCCAGCTGGGATGGAAGTAACATATAAACAATTGGTCCTCTCCATCAACAATGTCTTAGTCTACTCCTGTTAAAATTAGAGGTACGGTGTGGAACTAGTTCACACAGGTGTAGCCTGTGTTTACTTCCTGGTTCCTGAGCCAATCCAATAGGAGAGTTTCCAAAACAGAGTGCATCACTTGGTATTTTATTTTAGTAAAAAAACAACAGCCTGCAACCATGAAAGCCAGTAAGAGAAGCAGAGAACAGAACACAACATCATATACCTATCCTGTGTAAGTACAAATTCAGTGGGGTTTCACAGCAGCAACGGACCTTTGAGGAAACAGCAGGGTGTGTGTATGTATTTGTGACCTGTGGTACAATCACCACTAACTGCAGTCAGTCAAGCGAGACCCTCAGACTGGAAGACAGGAAGTACAGATCTCCTACAGGTAAGATAAGAATCAACAGAGGAATGGCTTACAAAGCAAAAACATTTTATTATGTTTATCACATAGACATGCCCTCGATCTTAGAGCTAACATAAGCTCAACAATATAAATACTTTATTATAAAAGACAAAGAACAAAACGTAATAATTATGCCGGCCCTGAGAACTACTTGGCTGATATTCAATTCAAGCCTGATGAAATTGGACTACCCGGCGGAGAGGCATAATAAAGAAAAACAGAGGGCAAAGTAAAATGACCACACCTATGTGTTCCCCACAAAGCTACCCACACAAAGGAGACGCAATAATAACACACACAAATCAAACTCCCCTTCCGTATTACAAACAGCTTTGAGTTCAGGGACTCCATACCGTCACCCTAAAATTATTAAAAAGGGTTGTAGATCTCAAATTTCCCTATTGTTCAAAGCAATCTGAAAACATACTGGAAACAGTAGCAGGCAAATAAATGAAAACCGGTAAATATGCGCTCCCCTTGCTGAGAGGATTTAGCCCCGATCAGTGTCACGTCAGCATGAAATCTGATCCTCTCAGCGATTGACTTGCTCTTAAATCCAAACGCTGCTGATTTACCTGTCCTCATAACGAACCAACTGCACTCTATCGTTGCGTCTTCCATATATGTCCTTCCTTTCGGCGGACCAGGCGTCCCAGATACACGTTGTTCCAATTTAAACCACTAGGTGTCATTATTACTTTTTGTCTCTACGGCGTGAACGCAAAGGCAACAAAAAAAAAAAAAAAAAATCCTGATGAAACTTTTTCCAAAACCTTTGAAAATATACAATTTCCAGATAGCAACCCTGCAACCGAATTATAACCAAGTTGGTCCAAAGCTCTATAAGGTTCTGGTTCTGTTGGTCCATCTGTCTAGCCTGGCCAGCCAGACTGACTTTACGCCGTAAGTAACGCTAACCTGACGAGCCAGGTGAATTTCGTTCCGCTTAGCTCTGCCTAGCTTCACTCACATCCTTCTGGGACCTCTCCCATAGAGAGTGATTTCTTCAACCAAATTTATTGTCCAGCCAATCAGGACGCAGGGCTGGAGTTTCATAGATGTGACATAGTGGAGAAGCGACCGTGAGACTGTTTTGATTCAGACAATGGCAGCTCGCATCGAGGAAGCAAGCGTTAACATTGATGCTGCTATTTCTTCCGTGTTGTCCAATCTACCTAATATTGTTTCATTGAAAGAACATCAGAGAACGGCTCAGGTTAACGTAACGCACAAGTGCAGCAGGAAAATGGGCGAACCGGTGTGTTGGTGGAGCAGTGCGTCTGTGATGCATGCAAGTGGGAGGAATACATGTGTGTAAACCGGGATGTTTGTCAGTTGGTTACGGGAGCGATAGCCATCTCATGATGGTTTTCAACAATTTTATTTGTCCCTCCGTTTCCCTTGTGTGTACATAGTTCCTTAGTTTCTTTTTATCTTAATTTTGCTTAGAAGTTGAGTTTCACTAGCCTAGTAGAGACGATTTGTTGATTGAAAGATATTGTTAGTTCAAATATACAGCATTCTATAGTGATGTTTTCTGGATGTTCATTTGTTTCCGTTAATAAATTCTTGAACTTGAAGAAAAGTTGTCACTCCTTTATTCTATATGTGTGCAGAGTGTTGTGCCATGTCAGGACGTGACAAACTTGCATTAGTTCGGGACATGACGGACTGCATTTCCCATGATGCAAGGTGGTCAAAATGGCCACCAACTCCCATCATGCAACTCGGGCCAAAATGGCCGCCGCCCCTAACGACGGACAGAGAGATAACGTTACTAGGGGGAAAGGTATTTATTGCGGCCGAGGACCGAAATCTTTCTTCTTCACTGGCGCGCTGCCAACCCGAGAAGACACACAGCTGTTTCACTTCGTTGGGGCAATCCCACGCCACGTGCTCGAGTTTCTCGCTGGACCGAGATTTTTCGAAGCAAAACTATTCCCTGTGTAGACACAGGAGGTCGACTCTAAAAGGTACTTTTAATTCCCTCTGATCAAATACTGGAAGCCGTTTTATCTCCAAGTGATCGAAAGAGGACTACGCTTTTGCTGGGCCGAGCAAAGCGACTGTGAGCCCGGAGGAAGAAACGAAGGACTTTCTCCCCCCGTCCCGCTGCAGCCTGCGGACAACTGCTCGCTCCTGTTGAGACGCATTCAGGCTGCCGCGTTATCCGGAGCGCTCGCTGACCCACCGGGACTTAACTCGGATTCACCTCAAAGTAACGGGGTTCTCCCTTTTTATTTCTTTTTCACCCACACCACAGGGTGTCTAGAAGTGCCTGGGCAGAGGTTAGGGACTTTGTAGGTATAGGTTAATGCTTTTATTCCACGACGAAGTTGGAATTATTTTGCTGAATATTTTCTTTGTATGTGCATGCATTTTACAATTGATTTTGCTGTGTTGATTTGTGGTTTATCAATCACCCTGCCGTAGGTCATTGCTTCAGTTCTTTTCCATCTTCTTCCATGCTTTCCCCCCCTCTCTTTTCGCTTCTCCTTATCAGTAAAATTGATCGCTTTGTTTGAAGCTTAGTTCGCGGTTGTTCTTTAAACTCACCCGTGAACCACTCCCTCTCGGAGCGAGGTGCCGCCTCACATTAGCGTAAGCGTGGTGACATCATTAGGACCTCCCCTCACGCATCACGCAAGGTTGTAGAGCCTACGTCATCATAGTCGCCATCTTGCAAGTGTCTCAGAGCGGGTGTCTGCTTCCCGCTGCTACGTCAAATGCCGATGTCTGAGTGTGGTTTAAACAACCGTGAGTTGAACTAAGATTTGCCAATCGCTCATTTTTAATCCATTGTTTGTTTTTATTTGTTCTTTTATTTCCACCTATATTTTGCATGTGTAGTTTTAGTAATGAGTAAGATTTCCAAAGTCGTTGAATCAGAGAATTACTGTAACAGGGAATTGCTTTTGGTTCAATAAAAACACCACTGCGGAATAGAATTTGTTTTGTGTTCAGTCTAATTCACAGTTGTATGGTTCTTCAGAATTCAGAGCTAACCTCCTTTGGAGTTAACATCTGATATTAATACAGAGACATATCATTGGATGGTGATAAGGAATAAGGATTTAAACTCTAATTGCAGTTTTATATTGGGGTTCTCACAGTCTGCCGGATAAACCCCGTCGGTTAAAATCCGACCAGATCATTTATTCCAGCATAAATGAGTTCATAACAGCAAATTAACTAATGCATTAGTGGTATAAATACTTACAAGCTTATAGCTAACATCACCACCATTTGAACTATATTTTGTTATAGCGGAATTTTGAGTTGAATGATTTTGTCACGATTTGTCTACGGATGAACTCAGAACCACACACACGGGACTAAAATTGAGAGTCTTTATTGCAAGGTTGATGGATGGAGGTTTGATGAGGCCAGAGGAGCAGGTAACACAGAACCGGAGTGAAGGTGATGGCAGGAGCTGACGGCCCGGAGTGAGAGAGAGTCACGACTATCCAGGCAGCAGGGAAAGCTTAGTACTGCTCGGCTAGCAGGCCCCGTAGCCACAACAGGTAAGCAGTTCGTTGCAGATACCAGGGCACAGGGCTGAGCTTCTCCAGGGCGGCTAGTCAGGTTAGCAGAACTTGGGAGACACCAGGGCACAGAGCTGAGTTTCTCCAGAGCAGCTTGTCAGGTTAGCAGTCCATAGCAGACACCTGGACAAAAAGCAAAGCTTCTCCAAAAACGAGCAGCAGAATAAAAAGACTTACAGAGGGACTGGCATGGAGAGGGTGTAGAATGATGATGGACCGGCAAAGGAGTGACAGCAGAGTGAGGCTTAAGTAGGGAGGCTGGCAGGTGAAGTGAAGATGACAGAAAATAACTGATGACAATGAAAACTAACAATAAATAAAGTCAAACCAAACCCACATGAGATGAAAAATGAAAATAACAGAAAAATGAAGTCAAACCAGAACTCAACCATGACAGATTTATTATTTAAATTATAATACCAAATTATAATTAATAATAATAATAAGCATATTCACGCAGCTTCTGGCATAACAAGAGTTTACTGTTAAAAGAATGCCAGTACTCCTAATATCAGCTGTTTGGGCTGATAAGACAATACCTAACAGACCGAGAGTTATTTATTAAACATTAAATAACTTAAAACAGTGTGTAATGGCCCAACACACCGCTGGAGCTACCTGTTGTCACTGTGTTGTGTCCTGAGGTTTGGGTTGTTTGTTCTCTTGAAGCCAAGAGTTCTATTTGTTTCATACTCCTGTGGCAAAAGCTGTTTCAAACAAAGAAACAATTTATTCATAAGTGCAGGAGAAATCTGACCAACCTTATTTATTTACTCTCAGCCACCTTTCCTACATAGAAGATCTTGGGAAAAGTAAGAGCTCTCACTCCATATAAATGAGTGGCTGCACATCTCTTCACAATGCTAGAAAGTCAAGAAAACAACAGACAGTGTAGATCTGCTGCTACGTCATCATCCATTTATGATAGTGTCTTTTGTTTTTTTTAGTGAGGTGTTGATCTAAAGATCTTTTTTTTATTTCTTTTCTAAAACAATAGACAGACCTGTGGGATTTATTTGTGGTTTATGCTTTTAAGAGGTTTAAGGTTACAAGCACTGCAATGAGATATTTGCCCTTGAACCCAGTTCAGTCACTCGACAGCAGCAACAAAATCAGAACATTTTACATGGAAATATAGGGATTTTATTGTAAATATGAATCACTTAACAACATACAAACAACTATTGTCCAACCACTGCAGTTATCGTACAAGAAGCTTTTGTACATCTTAAACCACATTATAACACGATAATCAGCTTTTGTTTCATTATTACAGAAACCGCGTCATGTAATTCCCCAACAGCTGGACATGTGTTTAATGGTTTAACCCTCTTTGATATATACAATAACATATGTGAAGCTATTAGGATTTGTTGAGAATTTCTTTAGAAATGATTATTTTAGATCCATAAATCAAATAGTATTGATAAATTAAAACACAGTAAAAAAATATCATTCAGTTGCCCTCGATTGCACAAGACCTGGCACTACAGTAGACGCTTTCACTGAGGAGACTCCGTGGAAGGCGATGCAGGAAGTCAAAGGACTTCAGTGATTAAAGTGATCCATTACTGCTCACAACTAGGCCCTTGTGGACTCTATTCTGCAGTAGAGCACCATCGAGACAATCATGGCACATATCTGAGGAGAACAAAAATATTATAACAAAACAAGTCAACACCCAATAAACAGCAAAGTCATCAGTTGTGTATATGATTTTTTTTTTTTTTTTTTTTATAAATTGAAGTCGGTGGTCTTACCTCCAGGGCAGCAATCCCAAGAGCGGCCGCCACAATCACAACTGTGTTGCCATCAATCAACTGCTTGATCTTTGGGAAGCACCCTTCTACTTTCTTTTGGAAGTACAAAACACAAGTTTAATTTACCACTGCTTTTGACAAGCAATCAACAATTTACATCCTTTGTTTTAGAATCCAATTCGTACATTTCCTTCAGTTTCGTTACATGGGCTGGTGGGCAGGCAGCACTGCGGTGGATAGCTGCTGTTATGCGCCACATAATATGGGGATGACGAGAAGTCTGTGTAGTTGTAGAATCCACAACAATTTAACTGCAATGAGAGAGCAGATCTGATCAGCTTTGGGGAAACTCTGTGAAAAGAGAACTCATTTGTTCAGAAGCCTTATGTACCGTCTCCATAGTAGTGTTCCACAGTCCAGTAATGTCTTTATCTTTCCCATAGTCTTTCTTGATGCTCTTAACGGCTGCTGTGCCAACCTTTTCCAACAGGTCATCTGCCTAACAAACAACAACATACGATGTTAGACATCGCATCCTGTCATCAAGGCTGCCTGTATCATCTTGTTAGACCCTTTGTCTGAACTCTGTCAGCAACTCACCAGTGGTCTGAAAACCAAAATCACCACTGCCCCCGCAACCTCGGCGATGAAGACCAGCAGAACTATCATAAAAAACTGGTAAGAAGATCAGAAATATGGATGTTAATGACACATTTAAAAGTAGACATATCACTTTTTGAACAATTGCTCATCTGGGGTTCTATTTGTCTAAGATCTGTGAATGACAAAGCTTTCGAGTTGAGATAATTCTAAAAGCAAGTCAAAAATAATGGTGGACTTGCTCATTGTTTCGGTGCTAACTGTTGTCAGCCTGCTCTCCATTTGATGTTTTCAAACACAAAGGGAACACTAAAGCCTTGTGTCTGTGCCACTTAGATTTAATCTGGTAGACATGCTGGTGTATACTTTTTGTCTGCAACTTTCTAGATTGTCACTGTGTGGTGGCCGTATTAGATGTTGAACTCGGGGTTGCTTGGAGATCTCAGCTTTACTCTACTTGAAATTCTCACTAAAGGCTAAGTTTTTGTTGTTTTTCTGAATTGGGAACTAAGAAAATCTGATTTCAGAATACTAACAGAGCAAAGTATTACTCTTATTTTTAACATGTGAGACCTGAGTAACCTTCCAGTAAATATGACTCCTTTGTCAGATCACTGAATGTCAGTGTAGAAAGGTTTAGTCCACAACCACATATAAAAGGACTTAAAAAGCCCAGACGGACCAACGCTAGTGGATTATTTGTGTCTGCTGGTGTCAGCTCTCTGATGGCTGTTTTAAGAAACTTTAGGTACAAGTGAATTTGTCGACTGAATGAGCCTGATAATAGAGTTATCTTGTTACTGACTACAACTGGGTGTAGTGCTGTCCGTTATGCATCTGTATTCTGGCAACATTGGCGCGGCTGCCTCCTAAAAGGACAAAGGTCTTTTTATGGGTTTTATCTATCTATCTATCTATCTATCTATCTATCTATCTATCTATCTATCTATCTATCTATCTATCTATCTATCTATCTATCTATCTATCTATCTATCTATCTATCTATCTATCTATCTATCTATCTATCTATCTATCTATCTATCTATCTATCTATCTATCTATCTATCTATCTATCTATCTATCTATTCAATTCAATTCAATTCAATTCAATTTTATTTATATAGCGCCAAATCATGAAACATGTCATCTCAAGGCACTTTACAAAATCAAGTTCAATCATATTATACAGATTGGGTCAGATTATACAGATTGGTCAAAATGTCCTATATAAGGAAACCAGTTGATTGCATCAAAGTCCCGACAAGCAGCATTCACTCCTGGGGAACCGTAGAGCCACAGGGAGAGTCGTCTGCATTGTACATGGCTTTGCTGCAATCCCTCATACTGAGCAAGCATGAAGCGACAGTGGGAAGAAAAACCACCCATTAACGGGAAAAAAAAAACCTCCGGCAGAACCGGGCTCAGTATGAACGGTCATCTGCCTCGACCGACTGGGGTTACAGAAGACAGAGCAGAGACACAACAAGAGAGACAAAAAAGCACAGAAGCACACATTGATCTAGTAATCTGTTCTACATTAGATGGTAGTAACGGGTGAGCCGTCTTCTCTGGATGATGTCAAAGTTAACAGAACGCCAGACCAGGTGTACCTACTATGAAGAAAAAGAGAGAGAGCAAAAAGTTAAAAGCTGAAATGACGACAGTCATTTCAATGTAATACAATGCAAATCTGGAGAACCGTAGAATGAAGAACACTAGAAATCAGTAGAGTGAGAAAATTAGACCCTGATGTCCTCCAGCAGCCTAGGCCTATCACAGCACAACTATAGAGATAGCTCAGGGTAACATGAGCCACTCTAACTATAAGCTTTGTCAAAAAGGAAGGTTTTAAGATTAGTCTTAAAAGTAGACGGGGTGTCTGCCTCACGGACCAAAACTGGGAGTTGGTTCCACAGGAGAGGAGCCTGATAGCTAAAGGATCTGCCTCCCATTCTACTTTTAGAGACTCTAGGAACCACCAGCAGACCTGCAGTCTGAGAGCGAAGTGCTCTGTTAGGAACATACGGGGTAATCAGAGCTCTGATATATGATGGAGCTTGGTTATTAAGGGCTTTATACGTTAGAAGAAGAATTTTAAATTCTATTCTTTATTTAACAGGAAGCCAATGAAGGGAAGCTAAAATTGGAGAAATATGATCCCTCTTGTTGATTTTCATCAGAACTCTTGCTGCAGCATTTTGGATCAGCTGAAGACTTTGAATTGCATTTTGTGGACTTCCTGATAGTAAAGAATTACAATAGTCCAGCCTTGAAGTAACAAATGCATGGACAAATTTTTTTCAGCATCACTCCTGGACAGAATGTTTCTAATTTTGGCGATATTCCGGAGGTGAAAAAAGGAAACTCTGGAAACCTGTTTAATATGGGATTTAAATGACATGTCTTGGTCGAAAACAACACCAAGATTTTTAACTTTATTACCAGAGGCCAAGTTAATGCCATCCAGATTCAGTGATTGATTAAGAAGTTTATTTTTTGAGGACTCTGGCCCAAATATTACAACTTCTGTCTTGTCAGAATTTAAATGCAGGAAATTTAAAGTCATCCAGCTTTTGATGTCATCAAGACATGACTGCAGTCGAAGTAACTGATTGGATTCATCAGGATTTATGGATAAATATAGCTGAGTGTCATCAGCATAACAGTGGAAATTAATCCCATGCTGTCTGATAATTTTGCCAACCGGAAGCATATATATAGTAAATAGAATTGGTCCAGGGACTGAACCCTGTGGTACTCCACAGGTGACCCTAGAGTTTGAAGAAGATTTATTATTAACATGAACAAACTGGAATCTGTCCGACAGATAAGATTTAAACCAGCCTAATGCTTTTCCCTTAATCCCTACAGTATGCTCAAGTCTTTGTAGGAGAATATTGTGATCAACTGTGTCAAATGCAGCACTGAGATCTAACAGGACAAGTATAGACACAAGTCCATTATCTGAGGCCGTGAGAATATCATTGGTGACCTTCACCAGAGCTGTTTCAGTGTTATGATGAGCTCTAAAGCCTGACTGAAACTCCTCAAGTAGGTCATTACTTTGTAAATGTTCACAAAGTTGATTAGCAACTACTTTCTCAAGAATTTTAGATAATAAAAGAAGATTAGATATAGGTCTGTAGTTTACTAGCTCATCTTGATCAAGAGAAGGTTTCTTAAGTAAAGGTTTAATAACAGCTACTTTAAAAGCCTGTGGTACATATCCATTTACTAAGGATAGATTAATCATGTCTAAAATAGGACCACTGATCAAAGGGAATACCTCCTTAAACAACTTGGTTGGGATTGGGTCTAACATACAGGTAGAAGGTTTAGATGAAGCTAAAATTTTAGATAGCTTAGAAAGCTCTACTGCTTTTAAACAGTTCAGACACTGCGCAGGTTCTAAGGATTCCTCCAATGCTGCCTCACTTACTGAGGACGAGGTAATCATGTTTGGGAGGATGCCAATTATTTTATTTTTAATGGAATCAATTTTATTTATGAAGAATCCCATAAAATCATTACTGCTAAGAGCTAAGGGGATGGCTGGATCAACAGAGCTGTGGCTCTGGGTAAGTTTGGCAACTGTATTGAAGAGAAATCTAGGATTATTCTTATTCTCCTCAATTAATGATGAAAAATATGCTGCTCTAACTCTGCGAATGGTCTTGTTATACAACAATAGACTGTCCCTCCAGATTAGGTAGGATTCCTCTTGGTGTGTAGAGCGCCATTTTCTCTCCAATTTCCTAACATTGTGCTTCAAGGAATGCAGCTCTGAATTAAACCAAGGAGCCAGCTTCCTGTGAATAATCACCTTCTTTTTCAAGGGAGCTACATTATCTAATGCAGAACGCAATGACAAAGTCATACCGTTTACAAAGACATCTATTTGTGAATTGGAAGAAACAATATTGCTGCCATCTACAGGGCATTTCTGCAATACGGAGGATATTAAAAAGGGGACAGACTCTTTAAGTTTTGATACAGCATTATCCGATAAAGATCTACTATAATGGAACCCTCTTTTGGGGGTGGAGAACTCAGTTAGATTAAACTCAAATGTTATTAAAAAATGATCAGATAGGACAGGGTTGTGAGGAAATACTGTTAATTCTTCACAATCAATGCCATATGTCAGCACAAGGTCTAAAGTATGGAGCCAAGAGTGCGTCGGTTTATGCACATTTTGAGCAAAACCAATTGAATCTAGGATAGTTTTAAAGGCTACACTATCTATCTATCTATCTATCTATCTATCTATCTATCTATCTATCTATCTATCTATCTATCTATCTATCTATCTATCTATCTATCTATCTATCTATCTATCTATCTATCTATCTATCTATCTATCTATCTATCTATCTATCTATCTATCTATCTATCTATCTATCTATCTATCTATCTATCTATCTATCTATCTATCTATCTATCTATCTATCTATCTGCTTTTGAGCACACATGAAGAGAAGGACATGTCACTGGAGAATGTATGGACAGTCACTATTACTCTAATTGTCATAGGTCCTAAATGATCACCTTCATCCTGTGAACTAATGTACTGGCATGTAAAGGTGTTTTGGAATAAACTCATTTTTGATTTTTTAAATTTAGATTTTGTTATGTAGTTGTTATTTGGTCTCTTTTTCGCACCTTCCTTATTTGGCATTCTGTAATGTAATGTCCCTTTCAGCGCTGCTTTTAAACTGATACGTGACATTATGTCGCCATCTGTCGGAGACATGGGGTTATTGAACAGCGCTATCCACCGCAAAGAAGAAGTCAGAAGTGGCCAAATCTTGTGAAGTTCATGAAAGTTGTAAACGACGGCTAGATGCACTGAGACTGGACGCTTTGAAAGCCATGGCCATCTCAGTATTAACGGGCTCATAAAATAGATGTACAATGGAGTTTTAAGGCTGCAGGACACTGCAGTGGTTACAGAACTGTTGGCTTCCAGAAAGAAGGTCCTGGCCTTGAGTCCTGGCTTGGGGTCTTTCTCCATGGAGTTCACATGTTCTCCCCCGTCCATGCATGGGTTCTTAAAGGGTGCTCTGGGCTACTGTTAGAAAAATATACATGTGAGTTTATTCGGTCTCTTTTAAATGCCTTTAGAAAGGAATATCTGTTTTTGTGTGCATACGCACAGGGTTCCCCAAGGTTCCTGGCGACCTGTCCAGGTTGTCCCCTGTCTGTCATCCAATGAAGTTTTCCTGAAGTTTGTCATCTCCACAGTCAAATAATTTATTAATTTGAGATTTCTTCGTAGCTTGTGTGCCTCTGTCAGACACAAACTAATCCTCCTAACCAGCATATGTAGGCCTACAGAGCTATTTACAAGGCAGAAATTTAAAGGGGCCCAGTCATGTACTGACTTTACGAATTTCTGCTCCAGTAGCTCACTCAGGTTGCATACAAAGGTTTTCTGATTAAATCATCACACCCTGTTGTTTTGCTGTATTTTATTTCCGCGTCTTATGCTTTGTTTTGGTTCTATTTGTCATCAATTACCGCCATCTGCACAACAATGTTTATGTCTACTGATCAGGCTGCAAAAGTTCTTTTCAGGCTCAATAAGGACTAATTAAACACTATCAGCACAAACGATTGGTGTATTTTGTTGTATTTGAAAATGAAAATATGGCTTTGTGTGTTTTCATGTCATGGTCAAAGTACATGAGTTTAAGGGTTAAATCTGTAATATAGGATTATTTTTCACTCAGCCTCTCATTGCACCCTTTATGCCAGAGGGTACAACTTTTCAAATGACAAATTATTGTTCTTTATTAAACTCTCACATTCGGAAAAGGACAGGGGAGTATATCTGAGCTGTTATGAGGTAAAGGATTTCATAAAAAATGGTGAAGGTTTTGCAGAGCGGCCGGGGTATAACACCCTTTGGCAAAGAAGAGATGTCCTTTAGTATTTATAGGAGTAATTTTGTATAGAAACTGTAACGTCTATAGATTTATCACCCACAGACTGAAATATTTCAAGCATGTATTTCTGTTAATTTTGATGATAATGGCTTCCAGCAAATAGAAATCTAAATTTTCAGTTCCATATACCGCACGGTATTTGCATTTCATTCAAAAGTGGTTCATTTTGGTTCAAAAGTGGTTCCTTTTGAATTAATTTGTCAGCACAGCGTGGCATGGAAGCGATCAGCTTTAGGTTCTGTTGGGTCCTAAAAGCCCAGGTTGCAACAGCTGCTTTCATCTCGTCTGCATTGTTGGTGCTGGTGTCTATCATCTTCCATTCTCTGTGGAGTTTAGGTCACACTAGGTCATATATATATATATATATATATATATATATATATATATATATATATATATATATATATATATATATATGTTTCTTTATTGGTTACTGATAACTTTTTGATGATAGGCTTCTTTTTATTAAAATGCCCCATGAAATCATTCATATTCCACCAAAAAGTGGATAAAAAATATAAAATTACTACTTTGGCCGTTTAAAAAAGAAACATCAGGAAAAGGCTCACCATCAGCAGCATACACCTGCTCTCCCTGATGGCCCCACAACAGCCGAGGAAGCCGATGATGACCAGGAGACCACCGATGGCAATCAGCAGGTACCCCACGTTGAGCACCTGATTAAGTTCTGGTGGAACATTTTCAATTTTTCCAAGGAAGTTGAAGATGGAGCCACTGTCCACCTTCACCCAGATCCCCACGCCAAGGATTGCAATCCCCGCTAGCTAAACCGGAGAGAAGAAACAAGGGATGTTCATGAGTGTTACAAGACAACTCACTGTCTAGCGTTGCAACAGCAGAACAATTCATACAAAGTTACATTTGACTGCTGGAACACCACTGAATGCCTCTTTATGTCGATCCCTCTGACTGTGACAACACAACGGGGGAATTTACTGTTTAATGCTTTTATAAAAACTTAGACCACATTTTTAAGGTTGTAATGTAAAGTTCCACTGGTCCAAACAAAGTCATACAAAGTGAGTTGGAAACTGGGATAAGAAAAAAAGTCAGGAATAATTCAAAGGAAAAGACATCAAACAAAAATAAACAACAGGTTTTTTTCCCCAAGGTGCAATTGGCTCAAAAAAAACTAAGGCTAACTGTTCTGTTTCTACATCTGGTCATTTCTCCTACAGATCCAGGGGTTTGTTGATTGGTGGATCCAGTTGATGGAATTTGGGATTGATGCTTTCTGCAACATGGCCACCAGATGTCTGTATTTTCTGCACAGTGTTGCTTTAACTCCCTGGAGGTTGAGCAGGGTCTGGCTGCATACACTTTAGAGGATTCATGAGAATTTTTTTTAATGGCTGAATAGGTCATTCATATAAAGTAATATACCATTCAAATCCTCCCTGGGTGTCTTCTGTAAGGGCCTTTTGATAAATGTGTGTCTCATTGTTACACGTCCCCTCTGTTTTTGTTTTCCAAATCATTCACATAGCAGGATGGAAATTTCACATGGAAATAATAAACACAGACAACCCTGTAAAATGAGAATGCATTTATATTTTTCTTAAAAGTGAAAGTACTTACAAAGATGAGGCCATTAAAAGCAAACATCATGACTTTGAGAAATCCAAAACACCCCATTTTGCCAGCTGATAGTTCCTATAGTGACAAAAAAACAAACAAAAAAAAACAGGGAGGTTTTAACATTTGTCAGGATTTTATTCATAGATTTGTCAGGATTTTTTTATCCTTTACATCATACTGCTTTTCAGCATACCGAATTACCAGAATATTTTCACATGCATATGTCAGCATGAATCATCTCGCTGACGTGCTGAATGAAGTTGTGTCGTGTGTCAGACTTGAGGTGAGGCGCTTTGAGTTGTTAGGTGGGAGAAATAGGGCAGCAATGGTGAACTATTTAACAACTCCTCTCTTTATACCTTTTATTGAGCTTGATGAACACTTAAGGAACCTGAGGCCTTTATACAGCATTTATAACACACGTCACCTTTCCCAGGCCGTGGAGCCAAAATGGCGGGAGAGGACAGATGACGTCTGAGAAGGCTTACTTCTCTTTTTATCTCCATTAAAAAAAGCAAAAAAACATATCACAGCATGTAGCCATATGCAAAGGAAAGAAATAAAGTTGGTTGTCAACGAAGAGAAACACATGTTACAAAAAGATAAAATTTAAAAACCCTACATTTTAGTTTAGGAAGACTTTTGGCCAATGGGATTGGCATCTGTCTATAGTAAAGACAGGAAGTCTCCTACGTTGCTTTACTGAGCAAACACGGTCAGAACACATGGTTCTGAGATTCGTTATGGTTTGATGAGAGGTCTTTATCTCCTTTCAAAGGACCCAAACAGAGGCCAGAACTGTTGGGATTCTTTGTCAGCTCTCTCCTCTGCCTTTCTATGCTTACGTTTAGCCATTTCCTCCCTTGCTATTTCCACTTCACACTCATTAATGGATACACCACTTCATACCTATGTCCCTAACCATAACCATCAGTTTATTTTTCTTGGTAGTTAGGCATTTTTTGATGACTATGGAGACAGATAGTCATAAGAATGCTCTAATCTCACGTACCTCCACAGAAAGGGGGTGATGGTTGTGGAGGACCCCAATGCAGGCAAAAAATAAAGATGCTTGATGTTACGAAAAGAACCTTGCAAAAACAAAATCCGAGCTCCACAAATACAAACGCTTGAACTGATGAAGCTAAATAATTCCAAAAGCAAACCAGGAACATGGAAGAGAGAGGATGGAGCACAGAATTATACAGAGTAGACTAGAGCAGGACTGAGCAGATAAACCAAAAGACTAAAGAATCAAAAGGGAATACAAGCTGCTGAAAGTGCCATCGGAGAACAGAGACAGGAAGAAATAAGATAAAGAATGGCAAAACAGGAACCAAATACAAACAAAGAACAGTACACAAACAGAACATAACAAGATATAAAAAAAGATTTGAAAGCAACGGAAGACAGAGAAACCCCATAAAGAGTAAGAGAGTAAAGAGACACGGAACAGAAAAGGCCAATCTGTTTAAAATAATACAGGAAGCTGCTTAAAAAAAACAAAAAAAACAAAGACACATGACACATACAATTCTAAGTTGTATATTTTTGGCTAAAAAGTTTTTACTACAACCAAATTCTTGTGAATTTGGAAAACTCTACAGCAACTCTAAGGCTTCATCCAGGAAATATCAATGATCGGTGATGCACAACCAAATTTCCATTAAAAAGCTAGAACTACGTCATTGCTTTGTAAAGTACTGAATCATCAGTTATGACAGCAGGGGGTGAACAGAGGAAAAACATAACATTTCATTATCTGTTATTAGTCCTCTGGGGGGAAATTACAGCATACTGTGGAAAGAGATGTAGTTCTGGATATCATATACAGGTCGGAGGTCAAAGTTATTTTGATTAAGTCTAGGAGAGAAACTCTCTCAGCATTCATAAGATAAGCAAAACCAAGGCATTTTTTACCCCATCTACTTAGAACATTGCACATTGGTTTGTTTTTGTGTAGTTAGGTAGTTTTATGAATTATGACAACAGTCATAAAAAAAGGTCAACTTTGCATTACAGCACAATTCAGTTTATTTCCGCTCTGAACTCTGTTTAACCCAGTTAACTTGGTTCAGCGAAAAATGGGCTAATTCTAACAGACTTCCAGCTGGTAGGTATATATTTTTTAAAGTTATAAAACCAGATTTGTGGCAGTAGTGTATTGAAAGAATACTTTAAATTGTCGGATTGTCAAAGCAGCGTCAAAACATCCGCCTGGCAGTGGGATAAACGATGTCTTGGTTTCGTATATGAAAAAAAATCAATAAATAAATTGGGTACATGGTGAACAAAAATGTAAAAGTATGAAATGGAAAGGAGGTGAAAGGACAGTCACCAAACCACTGAAACTAATACGTAAGCGTGTGAATTTTTTCAGAGAAATATAACCCCCAAGCTTCCAACACTACAGCATTGACAGCACATTTATGTGAATTTGTTTATGCACCAGCTCATAGAAGTCATACATATAGACAAACACTTCCACTCAGCAATCATAGGAACACATCATACACCAGCTCCATTTTACACCAGCCACTCTTTCAGTCACTTTAAGATTGTCTAGGAGGGGAAAAGTGCTCTTTGTGTGGTGCAACAGAACAGATGAATTGTATTCCCAAAGACAATGACAATGCAGATCCTTACTGTCTACGGCAACAGGGTTCTTTCTGAGAGCAGCAATCCCCCGTAAACGGTCATCTTTTAGACTGTTATTTATAAATACCCACTGTTAAGCAAATACCTTTACAGTTTTTTATCATTAACAATTATTCCCAAATATACCTTTCCCACAAAATATGTCACTTAAGAAAAACAGGAAGTGGTTGTTTGGTGCCTCATCTGATCTGTTAACGAAGTTAATCATACAGCCACTGGCTGAGTGGTGTCTAAAATGTAATGAGCTGTTGCCTGGACACCCTGAGACCCCAGCGATATCTTCACTGCTCAGAAACTTTTCCTGCTTCCTCCTGGTCAGCAGTTGCACTCTGACCCTTGGGAGTCAGGTAAGTGATGTATTAACAAGCTAAAGTCACATGCAAATCTCCCAGCGCCCAACTAAGTCCAAAAAATGACCCGCAAGCAGAAACTCGGCTGGAGACAAAGAAATGCAGGTGCTTCTGCTCGAAAAGTATGCCGTCAACAATTTCTGTGCCAAATGTTCCCAGAGTAAGTCGTTGGCGATCGCTCGCCTCTGGTTGGGATCTGTCTCTGACTCACCGGCTTTCATCAAAAACAAAGATGGACAAATCTCAAAGGGCTGCATTCAGAGAAAAATAATTGCAGGCAGGTCCCAGGAGACAAAGGATCTTTGTTGGATGGAGCCCTCGCCACGCTGCTACAGTCAGCAAGGCTGGAAAACACTAACCGGACAAATCCCTTTCACAAGCCTAAAGTCACCAAGTGAGGTCACTGAGGGGCTCACCTGTTGCAGCAGAAGTCAGTCCGGTCTACTCTCTATACCTTCGCTGTTGGAGGCTGTTGTTGTGTGAGAACACAGCGAGGTCACAGGAACACAGGATCCCTCTGTCTTCAATAAATGACCCAGAATATATTGGCCGCCTCCTTAGTTTCCCTCTGCCTTTGTCCCTCGGTTGCACCCAAAAGAGCCTCAGGAGTACTTTCTAGGAGATATCATATTATTTGGAGGCTACTGACTGGTTATAAGTACTAAGAAGGGGAGGGTGAGTGAGTGGGTGTGACCATAGCAGCTGAGTAATAACACATCACCATGGATCCGGGCTCCAGAGGGAGGGAGGAAGGGTGGGAACGAGATGAGAAAGGTCCTCTATATCACCTGTATGTTGCCACACAAGCAAACCTATTTGTACGCATGCAAATAATCCGAGGCCATGCAAACATGAAAACATTTCCATCTGTTTTCCAGGCCACTGCATAAAAAACAGCTGCCGTTTCAGAAAGCAGTTTCAGGAACTAAAAGACAAGCTGTCAATTAGACACGACCAACAGATTTTAGGTCTATGATGAAATGAAAGTACGAGTAATTGTGGAGCAGTGCTTGTCGCCCTCCCCACCAGTTGTCCAGGTAAAGGGTCAAAGTTTTCACAACGGCCTATTGGATAACAAGTTGTTATTGGTTTCTTTAAGTCCCTTTTTTATAGAAGGTACTCAGCAAAGAGAATACTGCCACCGCTAACTTTGTGTTCTCTCCTTATTTCCCATTGAACATATGACTGGCCCTGTGCATCTGGGTTCAGCTCTCCTGAAAATAGCTAAATCAACCAGCATAACTGGGCCTGAATGTATTGTGCTCTGCTTTTTTTCTTTCACACAAAAAGTACCCCAGGCCCAGTGTTTTCTGTTTACCTGTGTCACTTTTTGGGACAGGGCTACTAAAGGTGTGCCTGCTGTCATTAGCTTAGCGTGGGCTTCTTGTTTTTTGTTTGTTTGTTTGTTTGTTCCATAAAAAGTACCCCTGGCTCAATGTTGTTTTTGTTGTGCGTCTACCCTCTATCCTTTCTACCACCCAGCTATTTGAGGCAGATTAATGCCTACTATTGGCCTGGTTCTGTTTTACGTTTCCACCTGTTACATGAGAGTTAGGCTACTTTTCACTTTAACCCTGTTCTGAGTCAGAATAAGAGATTGTGTTAAAATCCATGTCGTAATGCAAAAAGCTGACCATACTCATATAACTTTATCAGCTGAGATTTTATCACCAGCTGGATCTGACTGTACTGTTTGATATTTGGACTGAATGATCTAAATCTGGCTGTAAGATTGGGTTAAGAAGGAATACATTTTCATCCCGGTTGGATTCATTTGAATGGGATTTGAATTGAGCTAAAGCCAGAGTGGAGATGGATTAAACTTAAAAATGCGTGGAAATCACATTAGTTTCGAGTTTTTGCTAAATATAGTAAATTTAACTCCTCTATACAACAGGGACAATTAAAGCAGATATGTTTGCTGTTATCTGTGATCTGCAGTTATTTTCAACTATTTGCGATTTTAATATTATCTGTTGCAACATACAAAACAATACTGATCTACAGGTGCTGGTCATATAATTATCATATATAAAAATCATGAAAAAGTTGATTGTTTTCAGTAATTCTATTTCAAAAGTAAAACTTGTATATTATATTCATTCATTACTCACAGACTGGTATATTTCAATTGTCTATTTCTTTTCATTTTGATGATTATGACTGACAATTAATGAAAACCTCAAATTCTCAGAAAATTTGAATATTACTTAAGATCAATACAAAAAAAGGATTTCCAGGAATGTTGGCCAGCTGAAAAGTATGAACATGAGAAGTATGAACATGTCCAGCCCTAGTACTTAGCTTGGGCTCCTTTTCCCTGGATTACTGCAGCAATGCGGCGTGGCATGGAGTCCATCAGTCTGTGGCGCTGCTCAGGTTGTTCTGATAGTGGCCTTCAGCTCTTCTGCATTGTTAGGTCTGATGTATCACATCTTCCTCTTCACAATGACCCATAGATATTTTCTATGTGGTTAAGGTCAGGTGAGTTTGCTGGCCAACTAAGAACAGGGACACCATGGTCCTTAAACCTGGTACTGGTAGCTTTGGCTCTGTGTGCAGGTACCAAGTCCTGCTGGGAAAGGAAATCTGCATCTCCATAAAGGTGGTCAGCAGCAGGGAGCATGAAGAGTTCTAAAACTTCCTGGTAGACGGCTGCGTTGACCTTTGACCTCAGAAAACACAGTGGACCAACACCAGCAGATGACATGGCTCCCCAAACCATCACTGACTGGAAACTTTCCCCTGGACCTCAAGCAGCATGGATTCTGTGCCTCTCCTCTCTTCCTCCAGACTCTGGGACCTTGATGTCCAAATCAGAGAACAGAACCGTGGACCACTCAGCAGCTTCCAGTCCTTTTTGTCTTTAGCCCAGGAGAGACGTTTCTGACGCTGTCTCTGGTTCCAGAGTGGCTGGACACCAGGAATGCAGCAGCTGAAACCATGTCTTATACGTCTGATGGTGGTTCTGAAGCTCTGACTCCAGCTGCAGTCACTCTTTGTGACTCCCCCCACATTTCTGAACGGGTTCTGTTTCACAATCCTCTCCAGGGTGCAGTCATCCCTGTTGCTTGTACACTTTTTTCTACCCCATCTCTTCCTTCCCTTCTCTATTAATGTGCTTGGACACAGAGCTCAGTGAACAGCCAGCCTCTTCAGCAATGACCATTTTTGTCAGATATAATCAAATTTTAAAGAAATAAACACTTGAAATATACCAGTCTGTGTTTAAAGAATGAATATTCCATACATATATTTTTTATGTTATATATATAATATAAAGTTTCAATGGAATGGAATTACTGGAGGAAAAAATCAACTTATTCATCATGTTCTATTTATATGACCAGCACCTGTATATATACTCTCAACTAAACTGAGGAAAGTTGCCAAACAGGTTAAATTGGCAAACAGTACAGGCAGGGTTAGATTTTTTACGGCATCAAAGGGCGATGGGGAAAAAAGAGTCTGTTTGCCTTGATGACGTGTTTGAGGTTTACTGATACAAACATCCAACTGTTTGTTTTGATGTAGCTATTATCCACACATTGAAAAGGCTTCCTCTCTTTCAGAACTCGGATCCACGCATGGAGTCACCGCTTCCAGGACAGAAAGCGTGTTCCAGTTTAAAACAATCTCGTTTACTTATTTTGTAACAACATATCCACCACTTTTGTATGTATTTTGTATCAGGTACAAAGCATACAAAATGCGTAATTGCCTTGAAATAACACTTTTTAGAGGAAACAATTAGATGTACAGTTGAAATCAGATATTTTCATACACTGTAATAATGGAAACAGTGTAACCTTTTTTCTTACAGTCTGATTTTAAGTTTGAAAGGTTTCCTGCTTAGATATTCATCTTTATCTGTCAATATAACTTTATGTGTACTAAACATGGGGCTCAGAGTCTTGCTCAGGGACGCAGAGTGGCTGGCTGTGGGATTCGAACCAGTGAACTTGCCCCTTTTCCCAGGATATAAGCGGCTTCCTCTCTGACCACTAGGCCTCCGCTTACCCCTCAGATCAGTCAGGATTACCAAAAAGATCTATATTTGGGACAATCTGTTTTGGTTATCCTGTCACAAATAGCATGCAGTAGTTTGCAGGAATTTTAGCCCGTTGCTCCTGACAGAAAGGCTGTAACTGATTTGTTGTCCGCCTAGCTCACAACTCAGCTCAACTCTGCAACAGATCACCCTGACATGATCCTGCCAGCCCCATGCCACCTGTACGCCATTTTGCCCAAACATTTACATTTTTTTCATCAGACCCAAGCGCATGTTTGCAAGAATAATGATCTTGGCCTCAGAGCTTGCCTTTGCCAATAAGATCTGGCTTTTTATGTTGCATTTTAAACGGATGGCTCCTTCCACGCTTGCATCTTCACAAGGTCTTTTGTTCCGGGGTTTGCACATTTTGCCCCAAAACACGTTCATGTCTGGAACCCAGAACCCACCTACTTCCTGAATGGTATGACCACTGGACATTCCCATGGTTTCTATACTTGTACCAGTGAACGTGACGCCTTCAGGCACCTGGAAATTTTAACTCCTGGCTTGTGGAGGCCCACAATTGACCCCTGACATCTTGTCTGATTTCTTTTGATTTCCCTACGATCTCGTAAACCACAACCACAGATGCTGTGGATTAAACTTTTGGACCTTACAAAGCTGTGACATCATCATCTGGACTTTCCCATATTGGCAAAGTAAGCTTCCAGGATATAAACTTCTGAATTGGAAGAAACAAGATATTAATATTCGGGTATTTACCAAATCATTTTGATAATCCTATACTTGAAAATGATTTAATATGATACAATGAGGGGAAAAAGTGTGTGTCTTTTCCTCCAGAGTACAAACATACAGTATTTGGTTGTAGAAGGGATCTGTCAGGTTTGACTTGGTGAAAATCAGCCGATGAGCTCTAAAAACCCAGACTTTGGCCCCGTGTTGCTTTATTTGCCGTGTTATATTTTTACTTTTTAACCTGACAGTCTCCACCGCACTAGATACATTAAATACTTAAAACTAAAAAGGTAAATTTCTATGAAAAAAAAGAGATAAACTCCTGAGTTTCATCTTCGTATTTTACATGTTGTGTGATAAGGCAGACGTGTCGTGTAAATGTGGAATTTCAAAGGATGCCAGGGGCACATCACCTGCAAGAGAAGAGCCAGGCCTTCATATCGCTTCCTTTTTTTCCTTTAATTTCCCTTTAGAAGGTAGACCTGGCACAGCACTCCTGCTTTTAGATGCATGTGTGACTCAGCCATTAAAAAGAACCTCTTGCCGCCCCCAACTTTGTGTACTACTCCATTTTTTATTTTATTTTCACAGATCCTATGCCTGGCCCAATGCTTGTATATGAAGCTCTTTTTTCCTTTCATGGAGCCAGCGAAACAGCTACTGCTGCCTATTACCGTGCCCCCGGTTTTTATTTGCTTTGGAAAGTACCCCTGGCTCAGCAGTAGTCAAACTTTATTTATATATCACCTCTCCAGATACAAATCACAAAGTATTTTTCACAACAGAAGGTGAAAAATACACGACAAAATCAAACAAAAGCAGATCTAAAAAGATATGTTTAATGGTTCCTTTCTGTGAAGTGATTGAAGAACCTTTTACTTTAATTAACTGTGTATGCTTGCCTTGCCACAGACAGTAAATCTGTCCTTGATGGAGCCACTGAGGGGGAAGCAATGTTGAAGGTACACCGGGCGTACTTCCGTTTTCACCCGTCTCTTTTCCTTAAAGGACCCGCTTTGTTTTGCTTTTTTCTGCTCCCCTCTAAACATGTTTTTTTAAAGCGGAGGAGGTTTGTAGCAATCGTGTGAAAGCCCTTCAGCTTCAACAGCTTGCAAGGCCAACATCTATGCAAGACAGACAGATTTTATGGGATTAGACCTCATGATGATTTTAATGGGTTTTTTATTATCTCAGAGCAGCCAGACTTCGTCACAAATGCACACAGTCCCAGGAGAAGATTATGTATAAAACAGAAGCCCACTGGGTCTTTAGAGGAAGAAAAAAACAACTATATTTTATATAAAAACTCACATCTTAGTGGTTGATACAAAAAGGAAAAGTGCATTTATTTAGGCGGTGAAACAGAGAAAGAACAAGATGGATTTTATGAGTTTTCCTGAGAAGTTATTAAACGCACATGCCCTACACAGACGCTGCTCTTGTGACCCAATTTACCTGCTTCTCCATAATAAAACTAAATGCAGCATCAGTCAACTCTTCGTCGGGTCCGCCAGCTCTAGCTTTCACACGACATTTACTAGATATTGGTCACACTGCTTTAATAATAATCCATTATAATAATAACAGTATCCTTTACTAGTTGGATCCTAAAGGACTGTTAAGACACATTAAAACCACAATCTTTCCTGTTTTAATACAAAAAGACTTCCACAAGTTACATTTTACTTCACTTCTGATAATGTGGGATCCCGGAGCGGCTATCACATGAAATAACAGCCAGTATGTGATGTTCAGGATTACGGACATACTCTGCATCACCAGTTATTACCATCCCTGAAAGTAATAGTGACTGCTGGATACGATCAGGTAGTTAGCGGTTGTTACAAACTCGTGGAGCTTCCTTTGCACGTTGTCCTGTGGTAGAACAGCAGTGCGACAACAGCCACGGCACCTTCTACTCTGTCACAGCCCGCGTCCTGCACAGCTGTTAGGCCGCCTCACTTCAGCTCGGTCTGAACAAGGCGACGTTCCCTGGGACCGGGCATCAGCTGCGTGATCCCAGGAGAGCCTGTATTTGCTGGAGAGTCGGCCCCACAACTCAGGTGGTTTGCTTTTCCGGGTGGCTCTTCAGTTTATGAAACTTCACACTGTCCAACTTCTCGAACCTCTTGTCGCAGAACTCACAGGTGAAGTTGTAAAGTGCCTCAGGAGTGTGCTTCTTCATGTGCCAGTTCAAGGACGCCCGCTGGCGGCACTGGTAGCCGCAGATTTCACATCTGACAGACCAAGTTGGAAGGAAATGGGGGGGGGGGGGGAAAGCAAAAGAGAGAGATCTTATGATTGTGTAGATATTGTGAACAAAGTCACATTATCCTCTGCAGTGATTTACAAAAGTATTTACCCCACCCCCATTTTATCTTTTGAAGTGCCGTCATGTTACAGCCACAAACTTCCACTTATTTAATTGGTTGTTTATACGAGAGATCAACACACAGCAAGGCAGGCTTGTTTTTTTTTTTATTTTTATTCACTAAATACAACTGGACAAGTGTGGTGTATTGTTTAAGACCTGATGAGCCTACGCTTTGTAGAACCCCTCAACGATTTTGGCACATCATTTTTGTTCTTCTTCTTTTCAAATTAGGTCAAGTCGGGTCAGATTGGACTTTGACTAGGCCACTCTAACAAATGTTCTGGTCTAAACCCTTCCATTGTAGCTCTAGTCACTATTGCTATCCTACTGGCAGGTGAAGCTTCACTTCTGTCTCAAGTCTTTGTTAAACAATTAAAGGCAAATATGAAAAGTGAGTTTAGAAATACATTTTACAAACCAGACGTGGCTATGGTTGCATGCATACAAATCAAAACCATGTGAAGCCCCCTACAGGGATCCTTCCAGGATCAGCCGGTGTTGAGCTCCATCCACCATCGTCTCTGACCTGTTTCAGTGCGTCGGTTAAAGAATAACATCCTCACGGGATGGTGCTGCCACCACCATGTTTGGCAGTGGGGAGGCTGTTTTCACATTATCTGTAGTGCTGATATTTCTTCACACATACGGTTTTGCATGTAGGCTAAACAGTCCTGTTTTAGTCTTGTCTGATGGTCTCACCTTCTCCTACATCTTTCTTGTGTACCCTACACAGAAAACTCCAACAGGGGCTTCTTTTGGCTTTTTGTGTGCAAACCTCTGAGGCCCATATAAAACAATGTTATTCATTACAAGATCTAAATATGCAACGCTGGACTATTTACTAAACTAATAGGATGTTAAGGCAGTTTGCCATCTGAACTTTATTAAGGGGTATTAGGGTAAAGAGACTAAATACAAAAACAGAACCAACGTCACTTTTTTGTTAAATATTGTGAAGATCATGCATCAATTCTTTTATTTATTTTAAAGACCCACTGCTTTGTGCTGCTCTATCAGATACAATCTTAATTAATGACATTGTAGTCTGTGGTTGCAACATGAAAAAGAAAACGTGACAAAGCTCAAGTGGTATGAATACCAGGACCTCTATCAGGAGCACTTTGGATGAGTTTTCACCTAATCCCCCCCATTCTATTGGTTAATGTACAACACTTCCTTAATGTGAAACCTGTGAGTTATTTGGCAAAACAAATCAGGACAAAAAAAAAAGTGTCATCATTTTCCTGTCTGGTCCTTGACAAGATGCATGCATAGACACGTCTGAGGCCGTAAATGTACAACGATGGCCATTGCTTTTGGTAATGGAAATTTTATTAAAATCATCAATTCATACCACCCGAAACAATGCCTGAGTCCAGCTATTTTTGGTCCGGTTTAAATGGAGGGAAGCAGACTGAGAAATGGAACGAGTTTCACAAGAAATAATTAAATGGCTATGATGTAAATCAGTAAAATTAAAATCTAACCACCACTTCCTCTTTTCTAATTATGAGATTTAAATGTACTCACTCCGGACAACTTTGAATTTGCTGTATGCCGTTCAAAACTATTCAGCAGTAACAGCAGGCTGTGACTGCTTGTAACTCACTGGAGGGGGGTTTCTCCTGTGTGGGTCCGCCGGTGGACCTCCAGGTGATTCTTACGCTTAAATGATTTCCCACAGGTCTCACAGATGAAATCTCTGACCCCTGCAGAAATGCCCACAGAAATATAAGTGCCGGTCCTCCAGGCGGCTGCTCATGACTTACTATTGATGCGCTGAGAGCCCACCTGAGTGGATGATCATGTGACGGTGCAGGTGGTTGGACAGGTAGAATTTCTTTCCACAGCCAGGGTGAGGACAGACCTTTGTCCTTCCTTTCCTGTGAACTAGATTCACGTGATTCTGCAGACAACAAACGATTGCTTTTAATCTTCTCGGGCAACACAAGGTAAAAGAAGAAGAGAGAACGGGCCGTGGTGTTTGACCTGAAAACTGCTGATTGCTACATAAACCTGACTGCAGCCTTCATAAGGACAGTGGAACATCTTGAGCATGCCGTCTGCTTCAATGACCGGTCCTCGCCGGTTTCTCTTTGACCTGACGCTGCAGGAACACAGACACCACACCAGGAGGGAATGGCCTTTAGAGGAGCTGGACTACAATATCTGCTAACGCTACGGATGGTAACAGCATGTCTGCCACATACCTGCTGAGACTCCGCTGCAGCTCTCTGTCGCTGCTCAACTCCAGGTTATCCACGGTGTTCGGCACCAGCTGCGTCTCACTCAAACCTGCAGACATACAGTGGAGTTAGAGAATGTTTCTCAGAGCCTGAATGTTCAGCTTCCTCTGGGACTGTAGTTACATTAGTCAGGTCCAAGAGCACTTAAATGTTGTTGTTTTTCCCTTTTTAATGGCAGCAGATTTAGGAACATGTTTTGAAACAAAAGCGCAACTGAAAGCAGGTGTTATACTGACAATGGTGTCAAATGGTTGGATTTAGATATTCGTAAAGAAAGTATTCAATTTGGAGAGCTAATGAGTGTCGTCAGTAAAGAGACACCAATATTTGGCTCAATTGGATTCCTCATTTTGGTGGAACCTTGACCTGGCTATAATGCTCCCAGAAGTTTTGCATTTTGTTTATGAAAAGGAGCCCGTTGAGGTGGTTTGGATATTTGTTCAGGATTCCTTTAGGTCAGGGATTCCCAAAGTGTGGTGCGCGAAATGTAATGCCTGCCTGCCAGTGTTTTTCCCCACACCTTAAAGACGTGTAAATAAACATTATCTATTGTAAAAATTAAAATCAAAAACTGTAAATTTAATAAATAAATAAAATTTATTCACACAAAAATCTATTTATTTAGAAGAAGTCTTCTACGCTTCATTTTAAGATGAAATATAGAGGATCATATTTCTCTAATTTTAGCTTCCCTTCATTGGTTTCCTGTTAAATCAAGAATAGAATTTAAAATTCTTCTTCTAACGTATAAAGCCCTTAATAATCAAGCTCCATCATATATCAGAGCTCTGATTACCCCGTATGTTCCTAACAGAGCACTTCGCTCTCAGACTGCAGGTCTGCTGGTGGTTCCTAGAGTCTCTAAAAGTAGAATGGGAGGCAGATCCTTTAGCTATCAGGCTCCTCTCCTGTGGAACCAACTCCCAGTTTTGGTCCGTGAGGCAGACACCCTGTCTACTTTTAAGACTAATCTTAAAACCTTCCTTTTCGACAAAGCTTATAACTAGAGTGGCTTATGTTACTCTGACCTACCTATGGGGATGTGCTTCTATGGGCTTAGACTACTGGAGGACATCAGGATCTATTTTTCTCACTCTATCGAGTTCTACTGTTCTTCAATTATGCATTGCTTGTCATAATTTCTGCTTATCACTTTTTGTTCTCTCTCTTTTTTTTCTTCATAGTAGGTACACCTGATCTGGCGTTCTGTTATCTGTGACATCATCCAGTGAAGACCGATCACCCGCTATTACCATCTAATGTAGAACAGATTACTGGATCAATGTGTGCTTCTGTGCTTTTTTGTCTGTCTTGTTGTGTCTCTGCTCTGTCTTCTGTAACCCCCAGTCGGTCGAGGCAGATGACCGTTCATACTGAGCCCGGTTCTGCTGGAGGTTTTTCCTTCCCGTTAATGGGTGGTTTTTCTTTCCACTGTCGCTTTATGCTTGCTCAGTATGAGGGATTGCTGCAAAGCCATGGACAATGCAGATGACTCTCCCTGTGGCTCTACACTTCTCCAGGAGTGAATGCTGCTTGTCGGGACTTTGAAGCAATCAACTGGTTCCCTTATATAGGAACTTTTTGACCAATCTGTATAATATGATTGATTTTGACTTTGTCAAGTGCCTCGAGATGATATGTTTCATGAATTGGCGCTATATAAATAAAATTGAATTGAATTTATCTTCTTCTACGCATTGTGCTGTATGTGCGCACCTAGCTTGTGGCCTCTACTTCATTCATTCTGGCAAATATGCTCAGTTGGCTGAAATCGGGAAACTGTAGTTGTTAAACATGGTTTTATTAATTTAAAAGAAAGACAATTAAAAGCTGATATTTCTCTTTATCGTCCTGACAGTTTCCTGTAAGCTTGAGTAAGTGATTGATTTCAAACTGACTTTAGCACGCTACATTAGCGATTAGCATTGGCTAGCTTTTGTATCTGTAAGCAGCCGGTTCTGTGTGTATATGCAAGAAACTCTTTCTGACAATCTTTACTATAAACCGAACGTCCCAACATGGTATGGGGGTGGATGAGGTCCATCCATACAGATGATAAGGGTCTCATCTCACAGATATGTTGAGCAGCACAATCCGATGCAGATAATAAGAGGCTCAGGATGGTTCCCAACAGGGATAATCTGCTCAGATCCATTTAGCCTTCCTGTTATCTGCTGAAAGTCTAATTCTCTCACAGCCTGAATGAACTGCAGATATGCTTCGACACATCAGTTAATAAAATAGCTTCAAACAGCTTCTCACATCTCTGAGCTTCCTCTCATTTCCTCTTATAACCCCTCAGTGATACTAAAAACCAGTTTTGTATAGTAACGAAGTAAAAATACTTCACTACTGTACTTAAGTATATTTTGGAGTACTTTATACTTTTCTCAAGTATAACATTTTTTGATTACTTTTACTTCACTATATTTCCGTACTTAATTGCATACTTTTACTCCGATACATTTTCAATGTTTGGTTTAGTTACTCGTTACAAAAAAAGTGTCGGTTTGGCTCAGCCAGACGTCGCCCGGAGCGCCTCCGTTTGAAGCGCTCGGCGTGTCATTTCAAAGTGGCTGTGCACCAGCGGGGGCGGGGCCTGGCGCTCCACGCAGCCAATCACTAACGCGCCTGGCCTTTGATTGACAAGGTAGAGACCCCCTTTGACTCCGCTCTCATTGGTTGTGCTGTCTTAAATCCCGCCTTCCCTCTTCCTGATTGGCTATTTTCTATTGCGTGCATGTGCGTACGTGCTTGGAGCGTGAGATTTCAGTCTTGAGGATACAGCCGTTACCACAATTAATACTAGACTACGAAACTAGTCCCAGTTAAGAAACTAAATATTATCATTCAGCACTAAAATAGGTGAAAGCTGCTGGATGCAGTTCTGAACAGAAGCAGCATAGAGAGTTTTGAATTGTTGAACTTGAGAAGTAACCAACGTTAATATCTCAAAATAGCATTTAATTCTGAAGTATAACACATTTTATCAACACAACCCTAATCTCCTCTATAAAACTAAATATTCTGTGCCAGGCAGGAGTTCTGAAGACTGCTGGAAAGATGGAAAAGCAAAGACTGTAGGTCATAAAAATTCAGATTCTTAGCCACAGCCGTCTGAAAAAGGTGAGAGTGTCACTTTTACCATTATTTCGTTGTTATTGTTGCTTTCATTTATTTTCGACCATTTGAGGCAGTTGCTACTCTTGTTTAGACCTTTGCGTAGTTATAATAGTATGATTAGGGTTCCACAAAATAATAGTGTTATTCATTTGACTATTTCTACTTCTAGAATGAGGATAAAGACAAATAAAACAAAGGAACACAATTTACTTTGGTTTTATTGTTCATAGATTTCCACACTGTCCATTAATAAATTAGTATAAACCAGTGCCGGAGCTAGCAGATTCAGAGGGCAGAGAATTCCCTTAGTATCTAACATATTCTACCTCCTGCAATGGAAGGGAAAAATTGTTATGGGCTGGCTGATATACAGCAGGTCAAAAAAGGCCATATTTTGGCTGCAGTGCTGCTGTTCTCTTATGAAGAAAATATCATCTAGTGCACTAAATTCAATAGCTGGGTTGAAAATATCCAGTTTAAAATACAGAGATTTGTGTGTGTGGTGTGTTGGCGGCAGGTGTAGAGGGGGGGCCCAAAAAGACTGTGTTGTCCCGGGCCCTAGCAAAGCTGTCAGCTGGCCGGCCTGCAGGTGTATCTATAGACCAGTTCACGCGTGACGTCAGCGCTACATCCGGATCTCGGTGGTTGGCAAAAACAGCGCTGTTGTCGTCTACTACTGTGACAAAACGGGTGATTTAGAGCGTATTTTTAGTTAGTTTATTTTTGGAATCTAAACAATGCCTACGACTTGTTGTGCTCCCGGTTGCACACAGAGGCATTCCAAATCGTCGGATGTACGTTTCTGTCGTTTACCGAAGGAGGAAGGACGAATAAAGAATTGGATATTTTCAATGAAAAGAGCGCAGTCAGACACTCACAATGGACTGGGGGATCCATCATACTGCGACAGAATTTGCAGTCTACACTTCATCTCCGGTAAATACAACTTAATTCTGCTCTAGTCATTGTTCTAGTTAAATAGCGGCGGAGGGGAGGTGGTGATCGCTACACAGGCCGGAGAAGCGGTAGCAGCAGCCGCTGACTATTCCGGCCCGTGTAGCGATCGCCACCTCCCCTCCCCTCCGTCCGTTCACGGGCGCTAGTACTTCTCTGTTTACGCTGCAATGTCGCCGACACCCCCACCCATTTTAACAAGACAAAAACACCAAAATAATCCGTAGTGAACTATGTTTTTTTTTTAACCTACCGGGCGGGTCTTCCTGTCCGACTCCGCGTTCGTATGTTACACAAACATGTCTGAACATCCATCCATCCATCCATGTTCTGACCCGCTTAATCCCTCATGGCGTCGCGGGCGTTGCTGGAGCCTATGACCAGATATAAGCCGTCCAGTGGTTTCATGCTTCCATGCTCTCTCGTGTGTACTGGCCTGCCGTGTTTATAAGGCAGCTGTATATGTCGCGGTACTGAACGCTTGGCAGCATTTCACAGACTCGCTCCGTCCCTTTAGGCTTTTGCTGTGTGGATCTGGCAATCTGATACCATCAACCATCAACTTAGTCTTAACACGATCTTGTGATACGTTATCTAAAGAAGAAAAATACGCGGAGAACTCGTCAGTTTCTCTGTTTGCGTCCGCCATTGTGTTCGCTTTTTGCCAACCAGTCCGGCGCGCATGCGCGAAAAACCCGCATCAAAACAATAACAATGAACTGGTCTATTAGCAGGTTTACCACTTCCTGTAGGTTAACTAAGCCTGGTTTATCACTTAACCATGTTCTTAGTATACACCCCCTTTGCCTGCACCTGGTTGTGTGTTGGTTGCTTAGCACTTAGACTTAGACTTTCTTTATTGTCATTTTGTATACACAGAGTGCATACAGAACGAAATTTCGTTTTCACACAGCTCAGAAATATTGCAGTAACTCTACAGGATACCTTGCAGTGAATTACAGTACAGGATAAAGTGCAGTGATCAATCGCAGTCACTTACAGGATAAATTTCAATTGACTTCCGGATAAAGTGCAGCAGTGAGCAGTAGGCAGTTGAAATGTAAACAATGTAAACCAAATGTAAACAAATATGCAGTAAGGTGCATCAGTGATTTAAATGTAGACAGTTGCATTGTACACAGTTTTGCAGTACGTTTCCGGTTAAGGTGCAGCAGCAATTTTGCAGGATACGATACAATGTGCAAATGTGCAGATGTGCAAATCAGCGAATCTAGTGTGGTACACAGTCCGTTTTTTATACTTCAGCAGTTCAGCAGTTCAACAGTCTGATGGCAACAGGGAAAAAGCTTTTGCAGAACCTAGTGGACCTGCAGCGGATGCTGCGGAACCTCTTTCCAGAGGGCAGCAGGGAGAATAGTCTATGGTGGGGGTGTGAGGGGTCCCTGATGATGTTACGGGCTCGAGACACACAGCGCTGCAATGAAATGTCTTTAATGGAGGGAAGCACTGACCTTACTTGAAGAAGGAAAACTGAAAGCTTACAAAAAGGTTGTATTTTCTGTCTAAACTTGGTCTAAATTTCTCCTGCACTTGGTTGTTTATATTATTTTAAGTGAATTTGACTTTCAAAGTTTACCAAAATCTAAAAAATGTCATTCAAACTGCATGTGTTTTGTTTTACTTTTTACTTATACTTTTCATTACATTACTTGAGTACATCTATTTTTACAGTCATTTTCATACTTAAGTAGAAGACATTTCAGATACTTTAAGACTTTTACTCAAGTAACATTTCAGTCAGTTACTTGGACTTTTACCAATGTCATATTTTGGAGAAGTAACTATACTTTTACTTGACTCCAAGATTTCAGTACTTTATACAACACTGCTAAAAACAGTCAACTTTGAGCCTTCTTTGCTGACTGACGTCATTCACATTGTGTGTTAATGTGACAGAGTAGTGCTTTGGTAAGGTGCATTCATTAATCAGAAAACAATTTTTATTTTTTCAAGAGTCTGTGCATTGCGAGTGGGGGCACTTGGGTGTGAATGAGACTGTATGTTTTTTTTTCTGTTTACTTGTCAGGTTCGGGTCTAAACTGCTCCATCTCCCAAGAACATCTCAAGTCTCCGCTAAGTGTGGAGCCCATCCCCCCGGTCCTGCTCCCCTCCGCTGGCTGGCGCCTTGGCCCGCTGGTGCATTGGTGGCGCTCGGTGTTTGGGGGTGGATGCCCGGGCGGGTGCTGGCTCATTCCTGGTGGCTGCTTTGGGGGGGCCCGGGCCCCTGGGGCTCGGTCGGGGCTCCCGCGGGGCACCCCTGAGGCCTCGGGTCCCTGTGGTCCATAGCCGGTTCCACTTCAGTGTAGCTGGCTGCCGGTGGGGCCCACGGGTCTTGGGGCTCTTGGGGGCTTCGGCATTGCGGCGGCTGGGGGATTTCCTCGAGGCCGTCTCTCCTCTTCCCTTGGTGGTGGTGGGGGGGGGGGGGGGGGGGGGGGGGGGGGGGGGGGTTGGGTCTCCCGGCGCCTGCCTCGGTGCTCTGGGGGAACGGGTCTTTGGCTCTTCACAACCACCATTGGGCTTTTTTCTTTTGGATACACTTTACATACACAAGTGCACTCTCACAAAACCTACAGGTGTTGGGTTCCAGGTACTTACAGATTCACTTCCATACAGTAAACCCTTATTTTTATCTTCAGCTACCACATTACACATGTCAGATTAAATAATACTGCATATACTTCAGCGATGGTATCAAGGTGTTACTCTATTGTATCTGTTACACTATGGCCGTTGGTTGTGCTGTTCTTTTTACATCTCTCTTTGCAGGTGATGAAGCAGACTGAAGACGTTTTATCACTCTCTCCCTTTTATCTCCTCTTTCACCTTCTCTTTTTTTTCTTGTTTTGCCTTTCCTCTTCTACTTTCTCATTGTAGTGTCCATATAATTTGAAATACTCCCTGCATGAATTATAATAAAACTATTTACATGCATAAACCAAGCGGAGCACTATGGCGAAAGCCGTACTGCTCCACTTGTGAAAGTAAAATCTGTTGGGCTCTTTTTGGCATGAAGACAACAATTCTTATTGCCACATTGCCAGACAGGACACATAAATAAAAAAAAAATTAAAAAAAAAAATCAGAAAACAATCCATTGGTTGGTTTTTAAACATTCGATATTACTAAAATCTTTCTAACAACTTTATGGAATTGATGATGAGACTCCTACTGGAATCCTGTCCTACAAATAATGAAAATATGGTTCAGAAAAACAAACAGACCATTCCTCATCGGCCCTAATGAGCCTGGATCCTAAACCTACTGAACAACAGTGAAAACATGTGTTTAACTATATGAAACATTCAGAAACAAGAACCAAAAGCAAAGACTGACATCTGGTAAATATAGAAACAACATAACGGGGCAAGTTCTTATTAACTTCAAGGTATTTCAGAGATGGCTGGTAAAAGGTACCAAAAATGTCTCTGAGTTTATGTCTAGTATACTTTAATTACTTGCTTAGCTGGGATATGTCAGTGTGCTCAGAAATACTTGTACTGTAATTCAGGGTTGTATATGAAAACAACACAGTTTATGAGCATCCCATAATCATTTACATAATTTGCATTGGAGATCCTTGGAGACTTCTCAGCATTCAGGATCTATTTCTGCACCATAAACCACCCGCTGCCTTTCTGTAACGGCTCGGGCTGGTTACTAATCTCTACAGATTCCGAAAGGAGAACGTTCATTGCTCCCGGAAACACTGTGGGGAAAATTCACACTGATAATTTTTAACCCAAAACTGCATAATGCCGGTTTCATGCTAAATTCAGTTTACTAGAACAGAAAGTCTGCACATCATTTCCCTGACCAAAACTGCGTGATGCAGTTTTATTCTCGTCAGAGGCCGGGGGCTTTCCCTGCTGCACTCCACTGCTCTCAATATGCTGCTCGGAAGGACAGCGAGCTCTCAGCCTGCACATTTATTGGTTTTAGATGGACTTCGGGAATCCCAGAGGGAAAACAAAAGCACAGAGACCATTACCAGACGGTGCCCAAAGGCTGACTTGTTATTGCACCTTTTAAAGTACAGTACACGACAAAAACCCTCAGCTCGATCCATCCTTCAATCAATTTGCAATTTGCCTACAGAGTTGTAAGTTAGCTTAAAGCGAAGTTTTTCCTTTTCACATTGAACTCATTCAGTTAGAGAATATATAAAGTTGAACTGCAATGCATTGGTCAGAATTCCTGTTCATTTACCCCCACATTCCCCCTTTTAACCCCTGTTCTGAGGTGCGCCTGAAAGCATCTCGTTTTGGTGCGGTCTCTTCAAATCTAAAGGAGGCGCTTCATACCCCGCCCTCCTCCAGAAAAGTGGATTTGCTATGATATGTCCACTTTAAATTTAAGATTCCCTCCCACTACTCTGGCTTACCTTTGGCGCGGCTCGACAGCGCCAACTCTCCCATCATAGAAAACTGCTGGCCCTTCTTCCATTTGTTCCAGGACGTTACTTAAGGATTTGGTCCCAGTTTCAACCATGTTTTGCATCTAGCGTTTCGAGCCAGCGGCCTTTACACCGATAACCACCTAGCATGTTGTTTTCTCCTGCTCACCGGCGCCGTGCGCGACTCGCAAGACACAGTCACGTGCTCAAATTAGGTGTCCTTCAAAGCCATATCAGGTGAGGTTTACTGCTCACACACCGAAAAGGAGCGAACCCACTCTAAGTGACAGCAAGGCTTACTGAGACTACAGCTTGTTAAAATCCAAGCATTTTCAAGGATTTCAAGCACCTGTACAAACCTTGTAAAAGGATTGTTCAACCTCTGACAGTCAACCTATTTTTCTGTTTGAATGCATAAAAATGGAGCAGAGTGATTAAGTGTTACAGCTAACGATAGCATCCCTGATCAGCAGGTAAATGTTACAATTATGGGATGTTGGTGTTAATGTCTCTAAGGGCAGATAAATAAGGGTTTCTCCCTTTCTGAGGGAAATATTTGCTACCTGTCAGGGAATCTTCCTCTGGTGCTGCAGGTACTTTGAAGTCAGGTGTACACAGCTGGTTGAAGGGGACGCCGCCAATGACAGTGCAGGTCACTTCCTCCATGTTTCCACTGGCCATGTTGAGCTGGACTCCTTCTGAGGCCAAGGCCTCATAGCCAGGACCGGTGATGATAATCAACTAGGAATGAAAGAAAGAAGCAGACATGGGCATTAGAGCACTGGTTTTTAATTCCAGTCCTATAGGGACCTGTCCTACATGTTTTCAATGTGTCTCTGCTCCTCCACACCAGAATCAAATGATTGCATGCCTTCCTCAGCAGCCATCAAGGGCTACTGAGGCCTCTTCATCACCAATTGAATTAGGCGTGTGGGGTGAGGGAAACACCTAAAATATGCAGGACAAGAGCGTCCTACTTAAAACACTGCATCACAGGGTTCCTACACATTGTTCATTTAATTATTGCTCATTTCTTCACTTAACTTTCCATAATCCTCGGCTCTTAAAGTTTACTGTAAAATACAAAACGGTAAAGTTCACTTTCAATCTATAGCGAATATTTTTGATGTTGGAAACTTTAATCAAGGAAAAACAGGGATGGGCAGGGAAGGACACGGAGAACAGCAAAGAAGGAAGGACACAAAACCGGAAAGAAGGGAGGAAACAGAGTTGAAAGGAAGGAAGGCAAGGATGGAGGAAGGAAGCGCGAGGAGCGTTACGCCATGCGGCTCAGGGGAGGAGCAGAGCGTGGAGGTACTGTGCGGCGAGCTAATAGCTAGTGCATTAGCTATTTAGACAGAGAGGTTTGCTCCCGGACGGAAACTTTAACGACCGTTTTATATAAACGTTTTATGTATAAAAAAAAACGACGCTTAAGGCTCCCACATACTCCGCCATACTGTGCGCTGCGCGGACTCCACGTTGACTCTCCACAGACGTTTTACCCTTCATAGCTGAGCGTACCCTATAGCCTACATTTGTTGTGGCAAATTCCTACAATTCCCACACTTTCTGCCGGCGGGACGGACGGTAAAATGTGTGATTAGCTAGCTGAGCACCCAGAGCCGTTTCTTTTCCAGCAGGCTCCCACCTGTCAGTGAGAACAGAGGGACTGTGATGCCGCGCGTCCTGGAGACCGCCTGCTTGGAGCAGCTCAGTCTATCAAGCTCAGCGTCGCATATTGCGCTCTTTATTTTTTCCTGGACTTCCTCGGAGAAAAAAAAAAAACTTCTTGTTTCTCCTCTCTCCTCGACCAATCACTGAAAAGCAGTGTGTTCGCATCAAAACTCCGCTTGATTCCGATTGGTTTGAGCTTGCTCCTGAGCAGAGCCAGAGAAACCTGGGTTGGCCCTGAAAAAAAAAAAAAAACTGTTGCTGAAATACTCGCAAAGCAGGAAGAGCCGAGTAGAGCCCGGCCAAACAGAGCCGGTGGAAAAGAGGCAAGAACGACTGAAAAAGGAGGATGGAGCGGAGTAGGGCAGCACGATGGTGGAAAGCATGTGATGTGGAATAACGTTGGTAAAAGTTGCTTTATCTATATGACTTGTGAAAATTAAATAACTACAAGGTGTTTCCGTTTTTCCAGCTTTGGGCTCATAGTAAAGATTGACCCCAGATAAATACATATTCAGTATTTCCATCTCTAAAAGTTGCTTTGGGCCTAGCTCTGTAATTAAAGGCACACTATGCAACATTTTTCAGTTAATTAATGTGTTCCATACCGTTTTGGATGATTAAATGAGTCATTTCAGGTTGAACAAAGGTTTTCTTGGCCGCCCTGGTGGTCTGTGGGGGAAATACCGCACTTGCAACTGCAGGAGCCCTCGGCCCGCGCCCACAGACTCAGAATCTCGTGCAAGATCGCGAGAGTCGGTCTTGCTTTACGGCGAGAACATGTTTGTTACTAGCGCAGTGGCGATATCTGTGCAGTTATCATGGCAGAACCAGCGATAAAACAGCGAAAGCCCATGTTGGAGCAGGCAAGAAAGAGGAAAAGGGCTCTGGACAGAAAGAGGAGTCGTACACGGGTGAACATCGGGCAAGCTTTTTCCGAATGGCGAGAGCTAAAAGAAAGAGAAGGCTGCAAGGCTGACGCGGACCTCGCGTTTCTGCTGATGCGATTGTAAGTAACATTGTAGGGTTTCCCTCACGCTACCGCCTCCCAACATTAAAAAAAAAAAAAAAACTAACTCATATGCGCGCAAAGCTTGTCTCCCCCGCTCTGCCGGTCGCTCGCTCCTCCGGCCGCTCAAAGCTTGTCTCTTTCCACCGCCCACCCGCCCGCCGGCCGCTCGCTCCGCCGGCCGCTCGCTCCGCCGGCCGCTCAAAGCTTGTCTCTTTCCCCCGCCCACCCGCCCGCCCGCCCGCCGGCCGCTCGCTCCTCCGGCCGCTCAAAGCTTGTCTCTTTCCCCCGCCCGCCGGCCGCTCGCTCCGCCGGCCGCTCAAAGCTTGTCTCTTTCCCCCGCCCACCCGCCCGCCGGCCGCTCGCTCCGCCGGCCGCTCAAAGCTTGTCTCTTTCCCCCGCCCACCCGCCCGCCGGCCGCTCGCTCCGCCGGCCGCTCAAAGCTTGTCTCTACACCCCCCCCCCCCACCCCCCGCTCCGCCGGTCGTCCGGTAAGCAAATTCCTAGGGGAAACACTGCATTGGAATGGTTTCTCTCTCTCTGTGTGCATGTTCATACTTTCACTGTGTTAGTCATTGTTTGTACTGCCGTTTTTTCGACTTTTGTATTCGTTGCGTTCGCCTGTCTGCTAAGCTCAAAACAACTGCGCCTGGCTTGACGGATAAACCAGGAGAACAGCTGAGCATATTTACGACAGTGCACTTTTACTTTCGCCCTCTGGGGGGCGCCTCGCTGGAAAATCAATCCCAGTTGCATAGTATACCTTTAAACAATGAAGTGATCGTTTAATGGCGTGACCATCTGACCAAGACTTTACCTTAAAAACATTTTAGGCTGCAATAAACAACCAAATGTGTCACAGAACGTATCACAAGCATAGAGGGCCTGAATGTAAACCCAATAAGCAAACACCCAGGCAGTTCTTTGCGACGTGTATATTGCGTACAGTGGCACGATAAGACCAACCACTTTGTGATATATTGTGCGGCCCTACCTGGGAGCCTTCCAAAGCCGCCCGCTGGTTGGGGATCTGGCAGCCTGTCACCACTGTCTGCAGAGGCTGGGGCTCGAACGGCTCAGCCTGCTCCTGGACCTGCGCCGCTGGTGGGGCGGCCCGCTCCAGCTGAGCGCTCAGAGGGACGGAACCGTTCCAGCTTTGGGAGTCCTCGTTGCCCCTGTCCAGACCCTCGGGTAACGATGCTGCTGTGGCGTCATACTCACAACCAGGCCCAAAAGTCATTTCTTCTTTCCTGAGCTTCTCCCTCGCTCCTTCTTCATCTGTACTTTGAGCCGCATCCTCAAGGGCCGCTGCCTCCTCCTCCTCCTCCTCAGTAGAGGCAGAGTGCAAAGATGCGGTGTCCCAGGCAGGCTGTCCCATCAGTGTGGTGCCCTGAGATGACGCCTCCGTCCTCGGCTGGTGGTTTGGGTCTCCATCTTCTTCAGTCTGGTTCATACTGCCAATTACTTCACCTACACATGACATACATCCATAAAAACACACATTAGAAGAATAATCACAGCAAAGCAGGTCAGGACCCAGCGCCACAGTTACGACGACGTACCTTTGCAATTTTTGGGACCTTCTTTCCTCCTCTGCCTGCTGCCCCCTGTGCCTTTAGCCGCCAGCGGGTCCGTCCTGTGTGCAGCCTCTCCATCGCTGTCCCCGTTGCCTCTCTCCTCGTGCTCCGAGTCGCTGACCTCTTTCGGTGGCGAGTAAAGGTACTGCACAAAGGAGTGGTCCGAGACGCACTTCCAGACGGCCGCAGTGGAGCGGTCGGGCCTGGGTTCCAGAGCTCGGAGCTGGGGCTCGTGGGGGCAGGAGGCCGAGTGCTCCCGGTACCAGCTCACCAGGCTCTGGAGGCTGGACACGCGTTGCTTCCTCCCTGATGAACAACAGAAAGCAGCAAGGCGCCGATTTATTCATCAATCAAGAATCTTTATTGGCATGACGATACCATAATGACATGTTGGTGGGACGCCGGCTCCGAGTTCACACGTAACACACTAACAACAACGCTTCCCGAGAAGCTTAAAAAGTGTCGGTAGACTTCAGCATCTGACGGCTTTAAATGTTCAAGTCAAGAAAGACAGACAGCAGTCCCTTCAGGGAACGCTGGGAATTACTGTGCGACTGCATGAATGTATTAGGCAAACAGTCCCTGAGAACTTAAAAGCGTGCAAATAAATGTTAGCAAACGTGTAAATCTGCAAGGTAAAGAAGTGTGTAATCTGCGTGGTCCAAAGAAACACTCTCTGAGAAACTGAAAGCGTGCAAATAGATGTTAGCATGTGAGAGACGGTGTCAACAATTCTGAATCGCATCAAGAACCTGTGGAACCAGCAGCATGTTTGGAGACATGAAGCAGACGGTGAACTCTGGGCTGGTGATTCTCAGCAAGGGGCGGTGAGTAAAAAGTCCGGTCCGTTTCAGTGTCCTGAGAAAGGAGAGCCGTTGTTGGGCCTTCTTCACCAGGTGGGAGGTGTTCACAGTCCAGGAGAGGTCGGAGGAGATGTGAAGGCCCAGGAATATGCTGTCCACAACACTGGCGCCCTGTGGCGCTCCAGCGTTGAGGATCAGTGGGACAGATGCGAGTTTCCCCATCCTCACCACCTGGGGTCTGTTGGTGAGGAGGTCACTGATTCAGGAACGGAGTGGTGGAGATAATCCCAGGCTGTGGAACTACAGAGCCAGAATATCTGGGAGCACGGTGTTCAATGCCGAGTAGGGCTGGACGATAATTCGATAACGATATATATCGATCGATAGACGTATATCGATAACAAAAAAAAAGGGTAAATAAAAAGTTTAAAAGAATAACAGTTTTCCTTTCTTATGCATTCTAGCCATGTAGGTTAATATTACATCCTCCCAACCAATCGCAAACGCAGACCCAGGAATGCTCCGCCCCCTTCAGAGTTTAGCGAGCACAGGTTCTTTTTTCTTTTTTTAAAAACTTTTGGTAAAAATTTGGTTGAATAAAGGGTTGAGTTTGATTTCATTGTTTTGTGTGTTCTGTATCTTAAAATAAGTCGCTAAGCAACAGCATAAAATGGCCAGGGCTGCACTTAAAATATGTTTTGAATTTGTTGATAACTATCGATCAAGATGATTTCTATTTTATCGATATGCTTTTTCTCCCCATCGTCCAGCCCTAATGCTGAGCAGAAGTCCATGTAGAGCATCCTAGCATAGGTGCTGGGATGCTGCAGACGAGCCAGCATCCTCTGTGGAGCCATTCTCCCTGTAGGCGAACTAGAAGGCTGTCCAGGCCAGCAGGGTCGGTGTCCTTCATGAACTTCAGGAGGATCCTCCCAGAGCACTTCACGACGACGGGGCTCAGAGCGACAGGATGGTAGCCGTTGAGGCAGGTGATGGTTGTTTGTTAATGACACAGGCATAGTGATGGAGTTCAGGGGTGAACCTCTGACCCAGCCTCAGGTCATTCGCAGCCTCTAACAGGCTGTCTTCAAAGATTTCCCCGTCTGTAGCTCCAACCATCTCACAACTCTAAGCAGCTTCCACGCTGCTGATGAAGATAAGGCTCCCCATAGCATCACGCTGCCACCGCCATCTTTCACCGTGGATAAATGCACCTTTACTTTTCTGCTACCCATAGAAGTTGGCGTTTAGACCACAAAACTCAGCTTTGGTCCCATCAGAGCGCCTCCTTCCATGCTTGCAGTGGCTCCCTTCGTGGCTTTTGGCCAACTTGTTTTGTTTTCCATCCATCCAACTTCACGGCTATGTTTGCCACTTAAATCACATAAAATCTGCCAAAATCCACTAAGGCTTGTGGCTGCAAGATGACACAAAGTGGAAAGGATCAGGGTTGATGTGGCAGCACATTTTAAGCACAGATTTCCTTTTCACGTTGAATAATGGCGAGCAGACGAGTTAAAAGCAGGTTTATCCATGTTTATGATGCAGTGAAACTCAAGCACCGTGACCTGAGCTGTTTAAATTCATATGAGGAGCAGGAACCTCTAAACATGAGGGGCATTGCAGACACAGACAGGCCCTGCAATCCCAAACCAGTCCGGTGAACCTCAGCGGAAAATATTGTCAAACAGATAAAGACAACGCACCTCCTTTCCGTTTCCCAGGTCCCTCTGCTGCAGTTTTCTTCCTGAAAAACAACAATCGCATCACTTTCACTGTGGATTTACACGCGATCGGCTGTACGCGCACCTAGTATCTACCGTGGGTCGCCCTCCTACCCGCAGGATTCCTGCCGGTACTTGTCTCCGTACGTGGAGTTGAGCAGGATGAGGTACTCGGCCAGCCCAGCATCGCTCAGGCTGGTCCTCCTGCGGAGCTCGCTCCACAGCTTGTGCGACTCTCCGAGGTACACCCGCCTCACGTCGTACTTCTTCCGGGATTCCAGCCGCCTCTGAGCTCGGTCCGAGTCCGTCAGCCTCGGTCGGCCCCGACACCGCCTCGTAGCTCCTCGCTCCCCGGTTCGGTCGGCCTCAGAAGGGCAGCCAGCCGGACAGTACGCCATCTTGGTATTAACGCCAACAGCTGATCGTTGCGATTAGCGGAAGTTTCGTCAAGCCTCGCCGGAAGCGCTGCGTTGCTGCTTTATGTTTGCCAAGTGAATATTAGCACAGGGGAGAAGCAAGGGTGTATATATGTGCGCAAAAGTTTATGTGAATGTTATGCCTCAATACCACGAACAAAATAATTACAGTCTGAGGCGGTACCTTGTTTTCCACCCGGACCATTTACGCGGGAGCACCGGTGTGCCACCCGCAAACGGGCGCGGGAAGCTTCGAGCGTGAACGGAACTCTACCATGTTTCCGCCGCGATGACAGACATCCTCACGTTGGTGTTCAGGGCCTTCTCGCCACAGACAAGCCAGAAGAAGGACCCCAGTGTTGGTGCTCCGTCGCCGGCTCCCCGCAGCAGCAGCACCGCCTTGCTAGTGGGGGAGCACCGCCTCAGCCGCTCCGTGCTGCTGCTCGCGGCCGTCACCGCAGCCTCGGAGCTCGGCGTCAGGGTGGCGTTCTTCGCCCAAAGCCAGATTCAGAGCCTGCCGGTGTGTCTGCAGAGAGGCAGCGCGAGCCTGAGCCCAGAGGGTCTGAAGGTAAACCGAGCCGCCCAGGAGCAACTCTGCGTGGTTTATTGGGCTCTTTTGTGACGGTCCAGCACAGAAGCAGCGCAAGGAACAGATACTCCTTACCCCGTCCTCCCTCAAGTTTACTCGTTTACCCCTAAATAAAATCTAGCGCAAATACTTCAGAAGTTCCCATCCATAAAAAGAACCCATCTGTGTGTAATTTCATCTCAGTCTAGGAACAGTTCCGTTAAGTAGTTACACAATAATGCGCAAATAACACGGTTTTAAGCAAGACTGTGGCCATGTCACACAGAATGTTTTTTTTTATTATTGATTTTAAAGAAAATGCACAGTACGAAACAGGTACTCGTTGGTCACAAAATTACAAAAGGCGCTTCATGACAACACAAAAGAGCGCCAAAATAAAACGAGAAGAGTCAAATGCATCATTTCCATTAAACAGGCCTTTCATCAAAGAAATGTATCAATTAAAGAGACAAACTTACCAGCGTTCCATTTTTGAACACATTTTAAATATTTTGTGCAAGATTTTAGGTCATTAGTGGATCATGCTCTGGTTACATCTGAAGAAACGGTGATTATGTAAGTAATGCTAAGCCAATAAAATCTAATTATTGAACACAGCGCTCTTAATAACGATAGACAGATGAAGCGACGGGAAGGTACAAAGCTTCATTCTAACTATACACGGCGACACCTGGCGGCCATTTACACTCATAGCAGCCCTTCAGGAACACGACTGAAGCCCTGGAACTCATTTAATCCCAGACCAACAATTAATCTGATCAAGTTATCTTGATTTATACTGAATGATGCTTATGTCATCATTACAGATTATATTTTAACATTGAGTAAGCGCTTGCTGATATACAACATGTTGACTCTGGAGTTGAAGTACAACTGTTCTTTGTTAAATTTGGTGTTTACATTTGTGTAAAAAAAAAAAATATATATATATATATATATATAAGTGATTGGAAACATGGTATTTCCGATCACCTCCCTCTAGGAAGAGTGATGTAACTACTGCTCAGCCCATCATCTGATAAAGGAGAGACATGAGAAACTGCTGAGTTCCACAGCCCAGATGGGAGATCTCAGTTGTTGACGGAACAACTATTAGACATGTGCTCCACAAATCTGGCATCTATGGAAGAGTGGCGAGAAGACAGCTATGCACAACAAACATGTGGGGGGAAGGGGATGATTCATGGCCAAATAAAGAGGACTCTGAAAGGCACTGGTAGGATGACACCAAAATTGTTGTTAAGGCTGTTAAAAAGTGTGTACGGTATTGTTTGTGTTCTTTTCACTGCACAGTTATGTAATACCTTGTGAAGAATAAAACGTGCTGAAGTTTGGGGTTTTAATATTTCACAAAATGTGAAACAGTTCAAGGTATATAAATCATTTTGCAACAGATCTGTGTACAGGCCCCTTTATCAGTGATGATTGTTTTGGGATTTTTTTTAAATGTTTGCTAAAAAATGAAAAATTATGATACAGTTCTTAAAAAAGAGGCCATAGATGAACCCGTTTCCTTACCGCTTGCTGGGAAATCTCGGGATTATTGTCTTATCTGTCTGTTGACCTTGTCCTCATTTTTATCTCATCATTTTCAGAAAATCACCTTTTCCTACCCCCGGACCCTGGAGCAGCTACTCCATCAGGTCGCCAGCCTTCACGAGTCCCCTTCCCCTCCCTCGCTCATCATCGTCGACAGACTGGACGGCTTCCTGCGGGAGCCCGTTGCCGGCAGCCACGCTGGGTTTTACTCGGGGCCGGAGTCTTGCGCTGCTCATGTGTCCGCGCTGCTTTGCGACACCGCCGCCTTTCTCAGCCGAGCCCTGGAACAGAGGGGGTCCAGCTCGGCCCCCTGCCGCGTAATCGCCTCCTTCCTCTCGGATGTGGACAGCGGGCAAGAACATCCAATTCTGGATGTTCTGGACCGCTATTTCCAAGCTCGCTGCACTCTGGACCAGGACCGCAGCTATGAGGCCGCAGCGGCTGCAGCGCAGGAGGTGTGGCACATATACGTCTCTGGAACAAAGGACTGTGAGGAGGGGCCAGCTTTAGCACAGGAGTGGAAACTTTTCTCTTTTCCTGATGGTTTAATGGAGTTTAAATTGGTTTGAAAGGCTTTGTTGCCCCATGTTATGTTAAAACGTTTATTTAAACTCACCACTATCCTGCAAAATTGCTGCTGCACCTTACCGGGAAACGTACTGCAAAACTGTGTACAATGCAACTGTCTACTTTTAAATCATTGCTGCACCTTACTGCGTATTTGTTTACATTTGTTTTACACTGTTTACATTTCAACTGCCTACTGCTCACTGCTGCACTTTATCCGGAAGTCAATTGAAACTTATCCTGTAAGTGACTGCGATTTATCACTGCACTTTATCCTGTACTGTAATTCACCGCAAGGTATCCTGTAGAGTTACTGCAATCTTTCTGAGCTGTGTGAAAGCGAAATTTCGTTCTGTATCCACTCTGTGTATACAAAATGACAATAAAGAAAGTCTAAGTCTAAGTCTAAGTCTAAGTCTAAGTCTAAGTCTAAGTCACAGCAGGGGGAGATGTACACACCTTGCCTTAAAGATCGGTTAAGCACACATCTGTAATATTGAGTGGATGGAATTCTGTACACTGTAATTTACTGGCCGGTAATTTCCAAAGTTTTTGCCTCCAGACCTGGAATATGGAATACAACCTCAGCTATGGAAAGGTAAAGTCTCGATAATAAAGCCGTATTTATAACCGAGCCTGAGGTCTGCCCTGCTGATTGATTAAATTTTTGTCTCATCCCATAAGAGAGAGGGGGAAAAATAACGTGCAGCAGGTTCCTCAACAGAGGGAGTGGTTTTGAATCCAACAGAGAAAATGATGGAATTTCAGTGTTATTTGAATTTATGCATCGCAGCACATGTTCCTAACCACTTTTTTGTTTTGTTTTGATGCGTTTGTTGAACGAGAAGGGAACATAAAACTATTTGTATTTGCAAAGAAACACCAACTTTTTTAGCCGCTCACCCCCTTCTGTGTCCTAACCGGATTGACGCACCCCCAATCTTCAAAAAACAAATGTAAAAAAAAAAAAAATTGCAGTTGCAGTTACAACAACACAACCATCATAGCAAAGGAAATGGAAATAAAATTAGAACATAATGCAAATTAAATTGCAATAAAGTTACAGGATCCTGAGGATTTTCAGGTGCATCGGTGGCTCAGCCTGGAGCGAGAGAAAGAGACACTGGTCGGTCATACACTCACAGACAACCTGAAATGTCTCTGAAGCAGAGACCCTCCAGGTGGATTCACTGACTAAAGTCTGATAATCTACCTGTGTTTGTGTTCTCAATTTATTTATTTCTGTCTGACTAACAATTTACGCTACAAAATACAAACACGAAGAGGTTTAATTTGATTTGTGCCCAATGACAAGTGAGAGAGGGAGAGACTTTGGTAGAGCGGCACAGAGTAACAATAACAGAACGCTCCATAAAGATATTATTGATCAGAGAAATAAAAAGTTCTTTCCTGATTGTTTCACAGCAGGTAAACACGCCCACAGCAACACACCTCAGCTCCCCCCAGCCCCACCACTGGTTGCCGGTTTCCCTCTTCTTGTCTGAATACGCGCTAAAACTGCATCCTTAAAACGAACTGCACCTGTCTAAATCACAATTCAGTATTACAGATCTGTGCGTGAACATAGTCAGGAAACTGCGTCTATCACCAATTTGCGCATCAGTGCTGGTGGCCGCTTCAGAGTCACAGCACCATGAGCAGCGCTGTTTGTAGGCGCTGCGCGACCAATAGAGACCGTGTCACTCAATTTAAAATTGCAAACACAACTTTTGGCCCAAATTCAATTTTCCCTTTACTGACATAAACAACGTAAAGTCAGGAGAGAGGAAGAGACATTTTCTGATTCCCGCTCTTTGTCTTCTCCCATATCCTTTGCAATTCTCTCCTCTGTTGCCTCCAATTCCTTTCTCTCTCTCTTGGTTACTCTACTCCTTCACCACTAACTTTGACTTTAGTTGTCTCACCTGCCTGACAGTTTCTCTAGTTTCAGCCAGTTGAGCATGTGATAAACTTGCTTGTTTATTCTAAAATAATGAGTTCCTTGTAGTTGTTTCAACTCCCGGCCTTTATTTAACTGGTGCTCTCTTAACACCGGTCCGAACAAACACAACGGCTGCCATAAAACAATTCCACGCGCCCGCGCCCTCTTACTGTCGTAACATATCTGCCATAAAGTGTATGTCGCAAAACATATTCTCTGACATCTCCCTTTTTTTTTCAAAAACAACAATAACATTGGCAAACAGTATCACTGTGAGATCAATAAAGCTTATCTTATCACTAATGCATGCAGTATTGATTCTGCAGTGTAACAGTAACATCCTTGCTTATTTTCAATAACCAGCCATTTAGGGCTTCATCAACAAACAACTTTGTATTTTATCAACACAATATCAGATTTATCAACACACTTTGACCATAACATCCCTTACAGATCTAGTCTCTGAACAGGTTTAACAACTCTACCAGATCTGGTTTGAGACAGTCCACTAGGGGTCTTCTTAGGGTCAGGAAAGCTACCTCCAGAGCTCGCCTGAACATCAGGTGTATTAGGTTCTACAGATTGTTCAACTGAGGACCCCACCTCAGGCAGTGCTTGGAGATGACGACGATTTCGTCTGTACAGGGCTCCTTGCTCTGTAGCGATGACATATGACCTCTCTGTTGTACTCTCCCCAACCACTTCTGCAGGTGTGGACCAGGTCTTCTGATTGTCCAGCCTAGCGAGAACAGGGTTTCCTGGCTGCAGTGGTGTGAGCGGTCTCACACCATGTCGCTTATTGTAGTGGAAAGCTTGCTTCCACTTCTCCACAGCGTCCTTAGCTCTGATGTGCTGTCGGTTTGGCCATTTTGGTTGCAGGACTTTATCCAGAGTAGGTAAGGTTGTTCGGATTTTCCTGCCCAATAATAGTTCCGCCGGACTGACACCAGTGCTGCTGTGCGGTGAGGATCTATAGATCATAAGAGCCAGTTGTGGATCTTTTTGTTGCAGTATTCTTTTGGCCGTTTGCACTGCACGTTCAGCATGTCCGTTGCCCTGTGGATTGTGGGGGCTGGAGGTCACATGCTTAAAGTCCATCTCATGGGCAAAGTCTTTGAAGACTTCACTGCTGAACTGTGGCCCATTGTCACTGACAACCTCTTCTGGCATTCCATACCGGGCAAAAGTATCTTTCAGCTTTAGAGACACTTGAGCGCTTGTGGTGGCTGGCATGTGGAGAATCTCCAGGTATCTGGAATAATAGTCTGATATGACCAGAAAGTTCTCTTTTCCATGCTCACAAAGATCTATGCCGATTCTTTTCCATGGCCTGTCTGGGAGGGGTGTTGACAGGAGAGGTTCTCTGTTTTGTGCCCTCCTGTGCTCCCGACAGTACATGCAGTTCTCCACTTTGTGTGTGATTTGTGAAGCTAAGCCAGGCCACCACACCAAAGTGTTTGCTCTCATTCTGCATTTGTTAAGTCCTTGATGACCATCATGTATGCGTTCTAACATTTCGGTTCTCATTGACCCAGGTATCACTATCCTGCTCCCCCTGAGTACCAACCCATCATGCACAGACAGTTCATTTCTCACAGGAAAGTATTCTCTTGCACTGCTCTGTGTGTGTTGTATATCCACACTGATGTTGACTTTAGCAGTTCATACAGTGGTTGACCCACTAACTCAGTCTTTCTTAATGTGCATTTCTCTGTGTTTAACTTCAGGCCTGCTGACTCCAGACGCGCCATTACTTTCTGCAGGCGCTCATTGTGCTCACTCATGTCCTTCCCGAAGACGATGATGTCATCCATATAGACCGCAACTCCCTGCAGCCCTTCGAGAGTTTCTTTCATTTTCCTTTGGAAGATTTCTGGGGCGCTTGTGATCCCAAAAGGGAGACGCTTGAAGCAATACCTTCCATAAGGTGTTATGAAAGTGGTTAGTCTCTGGCTGTCCTTGTCCAGAGGGATCTGCCAAAATCCAGAAGCTGCGTCCAGAGAAGAGAAAACTGTGGATCCACTCAACTGGGCTATCATCTCTTCCGCTGTGGGCAGAATGAACCTCTCTCTTTTGACAGCTTTATTTAGTCTCTTTAGGTCGACACAGATGCGTGCTTGTCCATTCTTTTTCGGGACCGGCACCATCGGTGCACACCACTCCGTTGGTTCTGTTACAGCCTCGATGATGTCATTTGTCTCCATTCGGTCCAGCTCCTCCTTCACTGCTTTTAATAAGGGTATGGGGACCCGGCGTGCTGTGGCTACTGCATAGGGCTGAGCATTATCTTGCAGTGCAATTTTCACAGGCTGTGTTTTCAGTAAGCCAAACTCCTGTTCACTGGTACTGACCTCATACACTCGCTTTATTAGCCCCATTGCTAAAGATGTTGGCCTGCTGAGCAGGTTGTTCACACTCTCACCGCGAATAACATAAAGCCTGAACATGTATGTTTTACCTTTGTACATAGTCTGTGTGATAAACTGTCCCAAACAGTTCAAACCACCCCCGGGACCACTCAGTAGTTTCTTTGTCTTGTGTAGGACTCTCTTTGGCTCAAGTGTTTTATACACAGTCTCACTCATAACACTGCAGTCAGCTCCCGAGTCAATTTTAAACTTCACTGGCTTGTTTTCAATATCCAGTGTTACTGTCCATTCATCATCATTTTCTGATGTACCATTAACTGAGCCCAGGTAATAATGTTTATTTTGTTCATCATCCTCTGTCACTTCACTCACCAGCCTGCTTCTGCATGCTCTTTCCCAGTGACCCTTTTTCCCCGCATCTGTTGCACGTGGACTGTCTTGCTGGACACTTATCATATTGGCTATGTGGTGTTTTGCCACATCGTCCACATTTACTGCGGTCACTGTCTTTGTATTTGTGCTTGTCCTGACTCGGTCTCCGGTCTTTAACCCGCGCGCCGCCATGTTTCTGCGCGACTTTTTGGACGGCGCAGACCCGCTCTCCCTGCTTGTTAACCTGTGCGTTCACCTCCTCAGACTGCCGTACCTCCTGTACCGTCACCTCCAGAGTGAGTTTCGGGATGAGCTGCAGCTTCTGTGACAACTCTTTGTCCGAGATGCCAACCACGATCCGGTCCCTAATGTGTTCATCTCGGTTCGCACCAAAGTCCCAGTGCTCTGACAGTTCGTACAGAGCGCGGATAAATGTCTCTGCGCGTTCGCCAACATGCTGCACTCTCTGGTTGAAACAAGCCCGTTCGTGGATAACATTGCGTCTCGGAATAAAGTAGGCATCAAACTTTGCCATAACTGCGTCAAACTGATCTTCATCTTCACCCTCTCCGTAGGTGAAAGAGCTCAGTATGTTCTCCGCTTCCTTACCGAATGCATAGACGAGCGTACTCACTTGAACCGGACCATCCTTCTTATCCAGTTTAGTCGCCGTCCTGTAGCGGGAGAACCGTTTTTTCCAATCAGGCCACTCCGCCGGGTTCTCGAAACAAAAACTCTCCGGTGGGTGAAACTTTGCCATAGCTCTGCCACTTCTGACACCATGTGATAAACTTGCTTGTTTATTCTAAAATAATGAGTTCCTTGTTGTTGTTTCAACTCCCGGCCTTTATTTAACTGGTTCTCTCTTAACATCGGTCCGAACAAAAACAACGGCTGCCATAAAACAATTCCACGCGCCCGCGCCCTCTTACTGACGTAACATATCTGCCATAAAGTGTATGTCGCAAAACATATTCTCTGACAGAGCATATTTGCCAGAATGAATGAAGTAGAGGCCACAAGCTAGGTGTACACAGCACAATGCATAGAAGAAGATAACTTCCTCTATATTTCAAAATGAAGTGTAGCAACTTTTTCTAAGTAAATAGATTTTTGTGTGAATACATTTTTATTTATTTATTAAATGTACAGTTTTTGATTTTAATTTTTACAAAGGAGATGTTTATTTACACGTCTTTATGGTGTGGGGAAAAAACACTGCCAGATCGCCATTACATTTTTCATCTCGCGCACCCACTCCGGCTTCCTCCCACAGTCCAAAAACATTACTGTTAGGTTAATTGGCCTCTCTAAATTCTCCTTAGAGTGTGAGCGTGAATGGTTGTTTGTCCTGTTTGTCTCTGTGTTGTCCTGCGATAGACTGGTGACGTGTCCAGGGTGTACCCCGCCTCGCGCTCATTGAGAGCTGGAGATAGGCACCACCACCCATAGACATTATATACGTAGACGCCTCGGGTGGGTTTTGCCTATGCTGTGGATGGGTCAGAGCATCCGCCATGCTGAATGTAGCAAATCTGCTGTTAGACTCAGACACTTAAACAGTATCAGAGGGACTTTAATCTCAGAATATACTTTATATTCGTAATATTTTTATTTTTGTAATATTACAAGTCTATTTTCATATAACTTTGGCTTCATTCTCCTGACTTTATTCTCGTAAAGATTAAAAATAATTATAAGAATCTAACCTGGCCTTATTACTCCAGGACTAAGATAGTTCTGCAAACTGACTATTCTGGAAATGTTCCCCCTTAATTGTCACAATGTGACGTTTTTCTCATAATATTACCACTTTTGTCTCTTTTTTTTTTTTTACTTTATTCTCCTATGACTTTTTTCTCATATTAGTAATTTTATCTCTTAAAAACTTCCCCAAAAAGTCTGTTGCTAATCTGTGTCTATACCAGATCTTAAAAGGTTCACACGGTTTTATTAAATAATGAACACCACAATGTTTAGATTTAACCAATAGATTTTTATATCCATAACACATACACATATATATATTTCTCTCTCTCTTTCTCTCTCTCTCATATATATATATATATGTATATATATATATATATATATATATATATATATATATATATATATATATATATATATATATATATATATATATATATATATATACACATACATAATATATTTAAGTATACATATATATATTATATATGTATATATTATATATAGTATATATATGTATATTATATATATATAATCTGGACATATATATAAACACACACCTATTTATTTATAATACTGCAAAATCTATATATGCACATCGATCAAAACATCAATCAAAAGCCAATTTGGCTGCCAATCTCTATCAATTAATCTCTATTTATTTTTTTACAAGTATATGCAAGCTCCTGTGTAAGCTTCCATTCCTGTGCTGCATGGAAATGTATTCGGGCTGATTTCACTACTTGTATCTACCTTCTTTAAACTAAGGCTGCACCATGTTGCAAAACTGGACACACTAAAGCTGCAGAGTGGCAACACTAGAAAAAAAGCTGTGCAAGACCATTCTTTTTCAAGGTTTTTAGCTTGCATACAGGACAGACTATTGTACTTAGACATAGATGTGCATATATAGATTTTCGAGTATTATAAATAAGCCAAATAAATAGCTGTGTGATTTTATATATATATATATATATATATATATATATATATATATATATATATATATATATATATATATATATATGTGTATTTGTGTGTGTATATGTGTATGTGTTATGAATATAAGGATCAATTTGTTAAATCTAAACATTGTGGTCTTCATTATTTCATAAAATCGTGTCACATGTGAAACTTTAGGAATAGACTTTTTGGGGGAGTATTAAAGAGGTAAAATTACTAATATGAGAAAATAAGACCTAGGACAATAAAGTAAAAAAAAAAACATAAAAGTGGTAATGTTATGAGAAAAACGTCATATTATGAGAATTAAGAGGGAACATTTCCAGAATAGTCACAGTTTGCAGAATTATTTCACTCCTGGAGTAATAGGGCCAGGTTAGATTATTTTAATTATTTTTATTCTTTACGAGAATAAATTCAGGAGAATGAAGCTAAAGGGATACGAAAATAAACTTGTAATATTACAAAAATAAAAATATTACGAATACCAAGTATATTCTGAGATTAAAGTCCCTCTGATACTGTTTAAGTGACTGAGTAACTGCAGATTTGCCACATTTAAGATGGCGGACGCTCTGACGCATCGCAGAATAGGCAGAACCCGCCCAACGATATGCCAGCACCCCTGTCGACCCCAGCAGGGATAAGCGTGTCGGAAAATGGGTGGATGGATGTCGCGCACCCCCTAGCGGTAGCTCGCACACCGCACCACACTATGGGAATACTTGTTGTAGTTTATACCAAAACTACATTGTTGCTTATGTAAAGTTTTCTGTAATTTTCACAGTTTAATGTGAAAGAAGACTTCATGGATTTGTTTTAGTTTTATTTATTTATTTTTTTAATCAAAATATCTTCAAAACTTATATTTAAGGCAAAGAAAGTATTAGTTTTTAAGGCAAATGTATCAAAAATATACAACATTTCTGTTTCTAAAGGTAACATGAAAAAAAGATGTATAATGGGTCTGCTTAAGTTGGAGGAAATACAAATGACAAAGTTCAAGTCAGCGAGGAGATGGAGATGCATTGTCATGATTTGAATGTGATTGCTTGGAAGGCAAACAGTTGCAGATTGTTTGTTATAAATCTCTGCTTCTCTGTTCTTTCATGCAAACCTAAAACACGTTTTTTTTACAACCAACCAACAAAAAAAAGAACAAAACGAGAATGCTTAGAAATTCAGTAATACGATTCAAGAAAATTTACAATTTCAGCTGCAACAGGTTTGTCCTTCACTGCAAGCAAATAAGCGTCTTAAACAGGCCGTGGAGGTTGGAACAGCAGTGAACTGAAACAGCTCTGCTCTTGAGAGGACAGTGTTGGCCCAAAGATGTACGGACAAATACAGTTGCCTAAATAAGATTGTTGTTTTAAAGCAATGCTTGCAGAGCCTACAGTAATGAGAATTTCACAAAATTTACTTTGATATTATGTCTTTGCTAAATGACCAAAGAATTACTTTCTGACACAATGGTACAATGTTATTAAAGAATAATTCCCTATTTTATCCAAAGAACTGCCTGTGGTTTTATCCAAATTCCAGGTTTCCGATTTGGGAAGACGTTGCAATGATTCAAATTTAATGGCATTTATGATTCCATCATGCTTAATGTATTGTGATGTTGGTCCAGTCAGCAAATCACAATGATGACGGAAAACAGGATTTGTAAGTCCAACGACAGGAAAATTGTACAGAAATATCCTAATTTCTTGTCGTGATTGCCACTTAGACCCACTACAATTTTATTTGAATGGTCACTAATTTTGACGCTGGAATACTAATCCCAGGAATTGATTAATTAATCCTAGCAATGTATAGGCCTGAAACAATCAGATTAATCATGATTAATCGATTATTGAAATAATCCTCAACTAATTTAGAATAATCGTCGACTAGAGTATACAGACTCTAAATGTGGTTTGCTGAAACAGCCCACCCAGAGCCGTAATTAAAACAGAACTGTACACATATATATACATGTTGCATTTAAGATGAGAAACCTTTGTCTGTAAATATGCTCCATCCAGAACTTCTCAAGAGTCAGTTTTAGTTTCACCTGGTTCAAATTCAAAAGCTCCTACTGAGCAAGATTTACTATCTGATTATTAATCCGTTAATCAAAACAATAGTCAACAGATCAAATAATTAGTAAAATAATTGTTAGTTGCAGCCCTCGTTTTATTGTCAACTGTTTAGCCAGACAGGGATAGATATAAAGACCATAATAATTAAATTGTCAGGTAGTGGGAATTTAATGGATTTATTATTATTATTACTTTAAATTTTTTGTCATATATAATGCATTTAAAATGTGCAATAAATGTTTTTTTATTCAAAAATGCTTGTTTATTGAGGTATGTTACTTCACTAAGAGTATCTCTTTCAATTATTTGAAAAATTAATCGACAAATTAAGCGATTACTAAAATAGCCGATAGCTGCAGCCCTAGCATATGTATAATTCAAGAATATTTTGACCATTTTTTTGATGTTGCATCAATTCTCCAATGCGGTTTGGATATTGACGATAATGTTGGTCATTTTTCCCAACATCAAAAGTAAAGTAAATGTGGTGTTCGATGCTAATACCTAAATGTTAGCATGCTAACACGTACACAAGGTTACGTTCTAAGTTAATAAACATCAGCATAACATTACAAAAGTATGCAGAATCTCTACATCACTGTAAGGCCCAACGATCTAAAAACCCTTTCCAGCTCATGCATGGCATTGGAGCACTTGTAAAGAAAAATCTGCCTTAGGTTTTCTTCCAGTTAAAATCTGCGCATAATAACCTGATTGATCAATGTAGTTTGCAGTTTAGGTATGGGTTCGGATTCAGGACTTGAAAGCAGACAACTGGAAAAGGACTGAGAGTGCAGCACCTGAGAATAGATGCGCCTGAGAAAGGTGTAAAAAAAAAAAAAAAAAGTAAATGTGAGAGAGTTTCTTGTTTTCTGCTGACATTAAAGAAATACCAGAGAGAGAGAGACCCTGGAACAGTCTTTCTTTTCACCATGCCAGTGGTGTTGAAGTGTAGTAGCAATACTGCCACTGAAGAAGACACAGAAACACATTTAGCTCAAGCACTCAGGATCTAATCTGAAAGATATGGTTGATAGGTAGAAAGAGCGCTGAATATTGGTATGTCTTGTGAATCACAGTTTCTATTGTTTCATGTGTGTCATTTCCTTTACAGAATATCCGTCGTATCATTGTCTTTGAGTTCTTTTGGTGGTGTCTTTCAGCTCCGTGGTTATTTTCTTAACAGTTGACGAGAGGCTATCATTAGCCCGGGTTCAATATCCAAACGCTGTTCTCCAAGCTCTCACCATATGCGATGCCAACTCAAGTTGGCTTCCTTTCAGTCGTCGTCGTCGACAGGGTACTGCCTCACCAGGAAAGGTCTTCTATGAGGAGGAACATCATTTTTGTAGTCATTGGCGTAGATAACCACTTTGCCAATGTCGTCTGCTCTGCTCATAGGGCTGTAATCCATGGAGACCCCAGAATCTGCTACTGCCATGTATGTGTATCCAGGATCTCTGGCTATCCAGGCATGGTTTGGATACTCAAAGCTGGACTGAGAAGAAAGGTTCCCACAACCGGAGCTTTGCTGCACAGAGCCCAGGTCAGAGTGGGACTCACTCAAGGTGGTCTTCCTGGAGGCAAAAAGCACCCCAAGGGGTGAGGTTTCTTCGAGAGTGTCCTCCATGTGCTCTCCTTCGATGTGTTTGTTGCCAGTGAGAGAGATGTAGGTGTCTTGAGATTCCAGTAGAGAGCACTGGGAGGTTGGGACGGGGTGCTGTTGGAACTCCCGTAGACGATCCAAGAGCCAGTCGTCATGCAGTGGGGTTCTCCACCCGTTTGTTTGAACGGAATCAACCCCGTCCACCGACTCTCTGCCAAGAAGACCTTTCTTCAAAACCCCGTCCTCATTTCTCACACGGGTCAAGGCTTTAGAGGCCTTGGGTGGAAGAGGTGGGGAGGACAGTGGAGGGCAAAGGTTGAATTCTGAGAGCACTTCCAGTGGAGAAGGACATTCTTCAGAGAGGATGAAAGGGGAAGTCAGCCATAAGCTTCCACTGGTCTGTCCTAACCACTCCTGTGCAGAAACACAAAGAGTTATGAGAGCATGGTCACAAGTGCATAGCCAAAAGCAACCCTGTTCCTATGAAGGTCACAGAAACCCCACCGAGAGTTTTAGCCTTGTTTTTACCTGGAAGTCCCCACCATAAACTGTGAAGAGACCTTGGAATTTGCTGTCTGGAGTTGGAATAACCGGCCAAAGTTTCTTGATAAGGAACCTAAAACGAAAGAGAAAGACTTGATTGTAGTGTTCCCCACGTCTCCACTTTGATCCATTTGATTTGGGGATTTTTATACCCAAGGAAAATTATTTAGTGGCTACAAAATAAGTCATATTTTTCAGCGAGTTCCTGGTGTACTGACCTTTGATGGGACAGAAGCATAGCAAGACAGAGCAGAACGAGGATGAAGGAGACGATGAAGGTCAGGGACACAACGAGTGGGTCAAGTTCTGTGGGGTACAGAGCAAGATCGGATGGCTTCAGAGCCAATGTCTCCACATTTTTCGTCACTTGGGCAAATTACATCAAGTTGAAAGAAATTTCTGTACACTTTCCAAAAAATGAAAACTGCATTTTTTTACCTGCTTAACAATAAGAATTCAATATTTTAGTTAAAAGAATAATGTAGTCAGATTCTTGTGAGAAATAAATTTGTCAAAGCAAATTTGGGTTCACCCAAGTCTGCCTTTTAGCAAAGAAAATAAATAAATAAAAAGGCAAATATTTGTTTAAAAAAAACACCCCAAAAACTGTCAATAAGCAGAATCTCTTTCTGATTCACCCACCTATGCTGGCGAGCAAAATTTGTAATTTTCTCAAATTGCATTCATTCCAGGGACCACAAACGGCCCCCTAGGGCCGCAGTTTGGACACCTGTGATTTAGGCTGTGCAGTAGAGATGTAGTACTGCATGGAGCATGATCTTTTTTAGGATACAATATATGTAGAACATCCACCTGCAGGCAAAGTCTCGGTGAAAACGGGGTCACTCCAGGCGCTCCAGTAGCCGTTGTAGGTGATGCCATCTAAGTTCACGCGGACCTGAACCTGGTACTTTGTACCAGCCTCGAGGCCCCTCAGGATCATTTCGGAGCAGGCTTGTATCAGCTCCACCTGCGTTAAAGATCACGGTCCTCTTCAGTATGAGGCTTAAGGCATGTGACACAAATTCTTCAGTGCTTCTTGTACTGATAAGGTCACTTGATGACAGCCGTACCTGCCCGAAGTCACTGTCTGCCGGAGTGTAGAGAACCTCGTAGATCATGCTGTCGTCCATGTACTTCAGAGAAGGCGGCACCCAGCTCACGTTCAGCTGCCCCTGATGACCCGTGGTGCTCACAGTCACACTCTTAGGGGGATCGAGCAGAACTGCCAGACAAAAAATTTAGTGAAACTAAATACGGTTTAAAAAAAAAAAGAAAAAGGAACTGTTTCACACAAACAGCCAACTGAGACCTAGTTCTCAAAACCTTAGACTGTTTTTGCTGTTTATAGAATTCCTTTTGAAAGCATGTATACCCGCTAAATGCATTTTTTTAGTTAGTCCACTTGAATCAATACTTTGTAGATTCACCTTGTGCTGCAGTTACAACTCCAAGTCCTTGAGGATATGTCTCCACCAGCTTTGCACACCTAAACATTTTTGCTTGCTGTACTTTGCAAAATTACTCAGTCAGATTTGATGAAGGGTTCATCCATTTTACCTTTTTTTTTCTCCACAGATTCAGAGCAACTGAATCTACTGTAGGTAGAGCCGTTCCAATTGAATGGTTGTGCGTTTGATTTCAGCCTACCCCTTTCATATGTCGATTTGCCCCTTGCCCGGGCAAGGCACTTAACCCCAGGTTGCCTATCAAGTTGCTTATCGATGTGAATGTGGCTGTGGTGAAAAGCACAGTGAGTGGTCATGAAAAGCCCTATATAAGTCCAGTCAGTCCATTCTCTGTTGGATTTACAGTAGGTCTGGATTTTGACCAGGGCATCGGATCTAGTTTTGATCCAAACCGTTCCGTTGGGCCTCTCGCTGTATGTTTAGGGCTGTCCTCTGTCCCAGTCTCAAGTCTTATGCAACATCTAACAGTTTGCCTCCTAGAACTGCTCCATATTTAGCTCCATCCATGTCGCCATCGATTATGACCAGCTTCCCTGCCCCTACTGAAGAAGAGCCTCGCCAAAACATGACGCTCCCACCACCCAGTGTCACAGAGGGGATCAGGATGATAATTAAGTTAGATTGCATAGCTTTTAAAGGAAATTGGTTGCACTGGATTTTTATGTTCAAATATTACGGTAAAGGGGCTATGTAGCGCTTTAGATTTTTTGACTTCGGAAGTATGTGCTAGTTTGTGTTAGTCCAACGCATGAGATCGTGTTTCCAATAAAATAAGTTTAAGTTTTTGTTTGTAATGTGAGAAACTGGTGAACGGTTTGAGGCACTTCAGGGGGACGTGACGGCTGGGTCAAGCCACAGTAACATCACTTACACAAAAGCTCAATGAGAAGGCTGCGGTTGTAGATCTGCACCCCCTCCCGCTGAACCTGGACATCCAGCTGGACAAACATCTGAACCCGGTTCAAATGGCAGACGAAGAGCCTTTTCCCACCTGCTGCAGGCAGGACCTCCAGCGGGCATGTGCTGTTTTTCTCATTTCTGCTCAGAACAAAGGAAGAGATGTGGCAGAACATTGTTGGTCCAGGAAAAAAAAAAGATGCTGGGTGGTAACTTTTACCATGGGATGTTATTCTCTGTATTTAATAAGAAGCTGGCTTACTGGTAGGCATATGTGAAGGAGTACTGATCCACAGAGCCAGCCCTCTCCTCATCTTCCTCCCAGAAGCACGCAAAGTCCTTCTTGGACTCTGCAAAGCATTTAGGGTTCTTGGGTTCCTCTTTTAGAAGTATTGAAGCTACACAGATAGAAGGAGGACGGGGACAAGTATAAGATCATCATGTGGACACCAACATGATGAGATTCATGCAAAAACATCAACAGGGATTTCTTCGTGCGTGTTTTTGAACAATTTCCCTGTTTATCCCACACTCATGTTTCTATTTATGCCGTACACCCTGCTCAGCCACAGAGACAACTACACAAAGCTGATCTTACCTTTCCTCTTAAAATCCTGCGCGCCTTGAACGATTCCAGCCGCTCCCGCGGCGCAGAGCATCAGGAAGAGTGGCGCCAGTCGGACGAGTCGATCACATGTCATCCTTTTGTTGTGTCTGTGCGCAGAAAGACTCGGACTCTGTGCTGTCCACCTGCATCCCTGGACCACCAACTGTCAGAAACAGGCGCGCCGCAGCCAGGAGCGAGACTTGTTTTTTTTCTTCTTCTTCCTTTTCTCTGTCTTCAGATATAACTGCGATGGCGCAACGCTGTTACGCGCCTGCTTGACCGCGATAAGATGTGGCGTTGCGCTGTTTACGTTTTGCAGTCGGAGGACAGGAGGTGGAGCGAAAAACAAACTGTGTTGGAACTGTTTTATTCAGTTTTTTTTCTTTTTCTTTTTCTTTTTTTGGTGGCACGGACCAAAACTGCGCGTAAAAACGCACCGACCAGACAGATGGGTGGATAAAACGCTCTGCAAAACCGATCCTATCAATTGATTTTTTTATTGTTTATTTATTTATTTATCTTTTACAAATAAAAACTCGACTCTCTGACACCTCTAACTAAAATCGAAGTCACCGAAAAATGGCAACTCTGGAAGAGCAGCAGAGATCCATAGGTCATGTGGGAAGTATGTTGCACTTCACGATTCAAGAGCAGTAAGAAGAAAGCCTAAGGAGGTTCCCTTTGGTTGTTGGGCTACATGCACTATGTGTGGAAGAAAACTAATCCTGCATCACCATGCACAAAAGCATGGCGGTGGCAGAATCATGCCGTGTGGGTGGTTTCCTTTAATACGGACAAGGAAGTTGATCACAGTTGATGGGAAGATGAACAGAGTGGAATACAGGGAAATAATGGAAGAACAGAAGCTGCAGAAAACTGGTGCAGACTCACGCAGCACAACAAACCTAAGCATACAGCTAGAGCTACGAATCAGTGTCCAAATTATTTGCCACACTGGTCAAAAATGTCAGTTTTTGTTTGTTTAGTTTATGTATATATATATATATATATATATATATATATATATATATATATATATATATATATATATATATATATATATATAATAGGGGGAGAGACAATTATTTCAAGGGCCACAAATGGGTATGCTGAGGTAGTTTTGCAAAGCATCGACTCAGGGGTACTGCATTTTTCCAATATCCGAGGGTAAATGTAAAAATCCCTTTTCTTGTAATTCACAATTACAAGCTACATTATGTTGAGCTATACAATCCCAGTAAAATACATAGAAGTTTGTGGTTACCATGTTGCAAAATATGTAAAAGAGACATAATGGATAGACCTTAGCACCCTGACTGACCCGCGAAAACTTCTAACGGAAACCGCAGTTTGCACTCAGCCCACAAGAGGAACACTTAAACGGTTTCTTATCTCCTCTCTGCACCCGAATGTTTTCAGCACTATCTGAGCTGCAGGCAACCATGCCTCTGAACTCGTGATAAGTGGCTCTGACGAGGGGGCGGTGGTTAGGTGGAGGCGTAGCAGCCCATCCCCATGCGTTTGAATGCAATTCGGCGCACATTTACATCACTTGGTGGGAGGTGATGATGTAAACAGAAGCTGATGTTGTAGCTACGAGACAACATCCAATGAGAGATGATGGCTTATTTGAAATTTAGCTCAAATCCACGTTTTACATGAAAGTTAGGCAAACGATTTAGACATATTCTCCTCTAGTACTATTTTAAAAAAATACTAAGAGGCCCTGGGCTTGCAGGAAAGGTAGTTTCTGCGCTGACAGGAAGAGGAAACCAATGTTATGGTGGTTTCTCTGCTTTTTCAGATAAACATAAAAGCCATGACCTTACATTAGGGATTGAGAGCTAAAATCTGTGGTCATAAATTACACTTGAGACACTGCCATGGGTTTAGCCAGGCAACCATGCTTCAGGCTTTGTCACCATGACACTGATTTATAGAAAACACACAGAAAGCTGCTAAAGATGTGCTCCTCTTTGAAAGCCACACCCAAACCTGATTACTGCCAGGCCAGTAGAATCCAGACATCACTTAAACAGAAGCTGTTTGACAACATGGAGCGGGTTGAATGATCTCAAAAAGCAACACATGCTGCAATCTAAAAACAGTCAAGAGCAGATGAGGGAGTCACTGAAATCCGGCAGTCTGGAACGCACTACAAAGTCTTTTCGAAAAACATCGGGACTCCATGGAACCACAATAAGAGCCGTTAATGAATGTTTCCACAAAGAAAACGCAGAACGGGGGGAACTTTCCGAGGAGTGGACCGCCTATAAAAATTACTCCAAGTGTTCATCAACAAGTTAGCCCGGATGTTGCAAAAATAATCCAGAAAATCTAAAGCACTGTGGGGCCTCACTTACCTCAGCAGAGTTCAGAGTTTACGATTCAACAATAATAAATAATAAATTGCAGAAAGCTGAAACAGCCTTTTAGAAACAGAACATCGTACCAGCATTCAGACATGGGGTGGTAGTGCAATGGTCTGGGACCGCTTTGCTTCTTCAGGAACAGGAGGGCATGCACACCGGCAATTCCATCTCTCAATTACAAAAAAAAATGGAATGGCCTAGTCAAAGTTCAGCAGTTGTTGCAGTAGCACATAGGCATTTAATTAAGAGAACTATTCCTTTTTTTTTTTACATAAGGGCAGATTGGCTTGGATAATCTTCTCCTGAATAAATGTAATCATCATTCAAAAAGAACATTTTGTATCTATCCAGGGTACCTTTGTGATCTTAAACTTTATTTGGTGACCTCAAACATTTAAGATTGGCCGAAAAGAAAAAAAAACAGCGAAGATCTGCCAGGGACAAGTACTTTTTCACAGCAAATTATACATTTTTCTAAATTATTCATATTTCTTCATGTTACAAAGACAGACATCAATCCATTTTGTTGGAATTTTGAAATCAGCACATAGTAAGCAGAGAATATTCTGTTCACAGAGTAACCAAAGCAACAATTCAACACAATAAAGCAAATGATCAAAACAGAACTGAGTAGCTGAGGAACGACGGAAATCTAGCCTTCATGAAAGTCCACCATAATGTCCAACATTCTTCAAATCTATCCTGTTCCAGTGCAAATGCCAGTTCCTCAATCTTGAAGAATGTCCTGAATCACGTTTATCCAGTCTTTTAATATTGGTGTTTCAACAGTCATCCATTTCCTAGTGATTACTTTTTTTGCTGGCAACTGGCATTGTATTAAACATATTTTAGTAAAAGCCTTTTACCATGCTTACTCGTTTACCCAGGAACAAAGTTTCAAAACCTAGGGCAATATTGGCCCCAACAACACTTTCTGCACTTTGTTTAATCTTGCCCCAGTAAGAGGGTAACTTAGGACAGCTCCAAAAGATTTGATAATGACCAGCATAATTCGATCCACATGACCTCCAGCATGAATTATCTACGTCTGCCTCTCTAAGCTGGTGTTTTGGAGAGGTGTATGACATCCTTCCAGGTGAATTCCCTGTATGTTAGTGAGGAAGTGCATTTCCAACAGTTATTCAAAATATTTAACCACTCTTTAGTGTGAATGTTAGAATTGGCCACCTCCTCCCATTTCTTCTTGATGTATAATGGATCTTCTAACTCCATGTTTTGTATACACAGTACATTTTAGATATTCATTTGTTAATAGAGTTTGTCTGATATGATTTCAGAAAAATATTTAAAATACCAACAAAAGACCTATCCGGATCATCTTTGTTTTTTCTAAATAGTACTGGATTTGCAAAAAATGAAAGAAGTCCCTATTATCAAGGCCACACTTCTGTTTGATATCTAAAAGGTTCCTCAGGTAGCCTTCATGATAAAGATCGTTGTATTTTACCAGGCCCTTTTCAACCCATTTTTTAAAGGTGTTATCTGTTTTATTTAGAATAAAAGCTTGGCCGATTTCCATTCATCTAATCGGTAAACCGTATTCTTCATTTTCATATATATATTTTTTTATTCCAGTTATACAAAAGCTCTGTGATCCTTAATAGAATTTAAAATTCTGATTTGGTTGCGCAGTCTCATTCAGTCTCGCGCACAGTTTCCCAATTGGTCTTGCTTGTTTCATCCAGCTTTTGGCCGCTTTGGCACTTCCATTCAGGGAAACCCTGCGTGCGCGAGAAGAGGAGTTCCATACTCACAAGCAGATCTTCGTGTACACTCCCGTGAATTATGTGTGGGATCTCATTTATGCTCACGAAATTTGTGGTTAATAAGCCATAAGTCTGACGCTCCAACTATGTAAAACACACTAACACACGTCCATATAAGGAGGAGTTCCTTTCCTTTGATCTTGTCGATGACCTTAATGGTGGAACAGTTAGTGAGGGGTGTTAAGGGAAAGCCATTGCTCTGACTCTGATTCTCAGGCCATCTGGTGATGTGACCTGGTTGTAGCAATCTATTTACCGGGTGGTGTTTTACCCGTGAGCGGTCCCCGACTCCTAATCACTTCAAAGAGAAACGGGTTTCTGCTTCATCAAGTCATCTGTTTGTTTTTTTTAAATCTCCTCCTTAACTTCTCAAAACCATTCCCATTCTCACGGCTTGATTCTTTCAGTTCTTGGAGAATCATTTGTAGATTAGCTGCCTCGTTAGCCACTACGGATACTTCTAAATCCGAGAGGCTAGCCGTGCATTCTTCATTAATTTCTTCGTGCTGTAAGAACAATTGTCTATATGCCTTTAGATTTGGGCCTAGGCATTTTAAATCGTTTTCTGGTGTGTTTTATAGCCCGCAATTACATGGAAATATGGCTGTCGCCATCTTGCTTGCTCACCCGGAAGTTTCAATCCATCTTTTGAAAGCTGTAAGAGCGTGGGACAATTGCAAACCTACCCAGACAAGGACGTCCTCCTAAACTGGCCAGGCAAGAAGGACATTGATCAGAGAAGCAGCCAAGAGGCCCATGGTATCTCTGGAGGAGCTGTAGAGATCCACAGCTCCGGTGGGAAAATATGTCAAGACAACTATTAGTTTTGTACAGCACAAATCTGGCGTTAAGGAGGGGTGGAAGAGAAATATTTGCTAAAGTAAGTAAGCCACAAACCATGTAAAGTACAAAGAAAACATGGGGAAGGTGCTCTGGTGCTGTGGGGGATGCTTTTCTTCAGCAGGAGGAGGGAAGCTGGTCAGAGTTGATTGGAACATCATGGAAGAAAATCAGCTAAATGTGAAAGAGTTACGATTGGGGTGAATTTTACTGGACTCTCTTTAGGACTATCAGAGTAGGAGGAGGGAGTACAAATGCATATCACCTTTTACTTTACTTCCACTTTACAAATTTGCACCAATTTTTGACAGGAAATTAAAAAAAAGTATGAATAATTTTTGCAAGGTACTGCAAAAGTGGTGTCAGTGTTCTTTCACATTTATTTGTGTAGTATATTGCATCAAATCTCCGTGTACAGATAACATTTTTTTTTTTTGGAATTAGCAACCAGTGAGATGAACCATTATATCATTATACAGCAGTGGACATGTGGGACCACAGGCTCGTGTAGCAGCAGGGAGCAGACTGACCACTGCTTGGAGGGAAAGGCCTGCACACAGGACTATGTTTGCACAGGTCTGGTTCATAGTGACAGCGAGCGGTCAGCACATAGACGGTGATGACAGTTAAGTCAGATGGTACAGCAAATAGCAACTACTGACCTGAAATGAACCAATCCAAGAACACCTTTCAGTTTTTTAAATTAAAAAACAGATTCTAGAAAGCAGAGAATCATTAACCGTTCAGAATGTGGCAAAGAGTTGTTTAATATGCCAGTTGTTTGTGGTAAACATATGGATTGACTATTAATACACCATTTCATTTTCTTCAAAGACAAATGCATTTAGAGCAGTAATGGGGAAGAAAGCGGCCAGCTGACTGCCACTGCTGTTGTTGCAACAGCACAATGGAGGCCTTGACAGCGATCAGAGGTCGTCCTTATCTGGACTCTCACACACCGTTTCACTTTTAAAGAACAGTAAAATGTCATAAATGATCTTGTCATTAGCATAATTAAAGTATTCAAGTACTATAGACACATACTTGCTTTCTCCAATTGGTTCTCTAGGGCAGCAGCATGTGTGTCATGGTAACATACATCTGAGACTACAGGCCTTGAAGAAAGCATGGCACAGTTGGATGGCTGAAGACATCTGGCAGGTCATGCAACTTTTTTCTTTTTCACACAAGGGGAGGTGACTACTGCATGTACAGTACATCTAATGTCATATAATCAGCTGGAGTTATTGGAGTAAGTTTTTTTTTTTATCTAATGGGGTGAAAAAAAATCCCATGTTTTTATTCTAAACAGGCTCACATACAATAACTACAATAACTGTACTACAGGCCAAACCCACCAGGGGGTTGGTTTCTTAAAAGCTGAAACTTGGTCTCATCTTATAGGGTTTAGCAATTCCATATGTTTGTTTATCATAGGATGCAAAAAGCTATTTCTGGAATTGGCATTTAGATGGCATCTAATGGCCCAAGAAGTTTCCAACACGGTCACTGTGAGTGGCGGTAACATGAATATGGTTCCAGACTAGAGGCCTGTGACTAAAAGAATTGAACCTGTGGGTCACATATAATTTATACCCAAGTAAAACAGAAAGTCCTAAATTATCAACTAGAAGTTCCCAGAAACTCTGATATCCTTAAAATGTAAAGTATGAATAACATCAAACACTCTACTATCGTCTTTTAAAGAGATTTTTTTGGAGGGGACCAATAATTATGCAACCATTTCTCAAAATAATTATTTTCTAATATGTGATATTTTTTCCACACTGAACACATTTTCTAAAATTGTAGAAAAAGTTTGGATTTATGCTACTGTGAATAAATTTTTTTCATAATCAGCTTTACCATAGTACCAGCAAATTCGTCTGCATGTCTACATCATTTTTGGGAGCAATGTGTTATTATCGTGCTCCACCTTTCTGGAAGAAAAATCACAGAAAAATGATAATATCATGGAATCCCTGCAAGTCTTACACTTTGCAGGTGTTAAAATTCACAAGGTAACATGGCTTTGGTACATGTGGAGGTTTCACAGTTTTTCTGTCATAAAATCCATATCCAATAAAATGTAGAGCAAATCTTATTGTGGTACAAGTTCGGCTGAACGTGTACATTTTACTGAGGTTTTTATACCAAGGTAATTTGGTCATTACATCAGTGTTCAGCAATTTCCTTAACACTCTGCCATGTTTACTGATCTTTGTTTAAAAAAAAAAATCCACAAACCAAAACTTTACGCACTGTAAATATTAAATGCTGGTCGGCCAAGGAAGCTTGTGTTTGGAAACGAAACTTGGGAAGGTTTCAGCACACAAATATAAGTTATGAGACCAAAATGAGCGGAGCACAGAGAGACACAGTGAACATCTTTACGGGAAACGACAGCCCTGTTGGAGAGGGCAAACCGAGACAATCTGGGTTAGCCGTCCTCTGGGTGCCGTGCAGCTGTGTGGACAAAGCAGAAGGAGAGGTGCAGCCCTTTCCATGGTTCAGGCACAGAATGGAAATTGTTCATCATATGAGTTATCAGTAAACGTGTGAGGGGCAGAGTGTGTGTGTGTTTGGAGACTTTATAAAAAGGTACGTTGCTTAGCAGGCACAGGCACCATGGCTTTCTGAAGAGTCTTTAAGGCTCCGATTCCTGTGGTTGGCTGTAAGGCTGGTGTCTGCCTCCATGGTCTCATTCATCTTGTCACAGATGATGTCAACTAGACAATCGAACACTTGCTTGACGTTGGTGTTGCTCTTGGCACTGGCCTCGAAGAACTGAAAGCCTGGAAGCAAGCGGCAGAAGAAAGTGATTTGATCTCACATATACACACACACACCGAACAAATACATACAATGCCTGGAGCATGTATCCATGATAACTTCCACATTTTGTCACATTACAATCATTTATTTTTATGTAATTTTATGTAATTTACAGGGATTTGTGTGTGAATAAAAATCTGAAATGTGTGGCATGCATGCCGATATTTTGTAGACCCACCATTTCCTACAGCTACCAATCTTTTGGGGTATCTCTGTACCAGCTTTGTGCGTATAGAAACTGAAACTTTCCTCCATTCATCTTTGTAAAATACATCACGTTCTGTTAGATTGGATAGAGAGCCTCAGTAAACATCAATCTTCAAGTTTAACAACAGACTCTCTGTTGTATTTATGTCTGGATTTTAAACACACAAATATGACCTCAAAAATATTAATTTACCCAGAATTTAGCTACAATCATTCCTTCAACTCTGATAATCTTTCTTGCCCCTGCTGAAGAAAAGCCTCCACACAGAATGATGCTGCCTCCACCGTGCTATTTTCACAGAAACGAGCACTATTGGCTTTATTCCACATATAGTTATTTTGCATGTCGACCAAAAAGTTCAGCTATGTGTCGTTTGACCAGAGATGTGCTGCATCCCCTACGCGGCTTGTGATGAACTTTTAACATGATTTCTTATAGCTGTCTCCCAATAGTGGCCTTTATTCTTCATTGAGACCAGATTTGTGGAAAATATGGCTAAAAGTTGGTCTGTCCACGGGATTCTTCCACCTGAGCTGTGGATTTCTGTAGCTCTCTCAGAGTTAAAGCTCTCCGTTTAGGTGGGCGGTCCTATCGTTTATAGGTCAGCTGTTGTCCCATACTTTTTCCATTTCCAGTTGCTGGATAGAACAGAGCTCTGGGAGACGTCCAAATCTTGAGATACTGTTTTATGACCGAACCCTGCATCAAACTTCTTCACAATGTTAACTCTTTCTGCTGTCTTATTTGGGTGTAACATGACAAAATGTGAAAAAGTTCAAGGTGCATGAATATTTTTGTAAGGCACTGTGAAACGATGTCTACTGTAAATGATAATGTGCTATTAGCGGTTATTACCAAGCTCCTCAGACAGCCGTTGGCCATCCTCTGTAGCTATGACCCTTTCATCCTCAAGGTCACATTTGTTACCAACCAGGATCACCTGAGCATTGTCCCAAGAGTACGTCTTGATTTGTGATGCCCTGAAAGACAAAACCTTGTCAGTAAAGGGGCACCAGACTTCAGATCCAAATCATGAATATCCTCCGGTATCTGAACCTTACAAACAGTTAAAAAAAAAACAGAACAAAATGTGCTAAAATGTTTTTCTTAAAACATGCAGGTGTCAAACAGTTGAATCAATCAGGATTTAAAGAAATATTTAGGAAATGTAGTGGAGGGGGGGGGGGGGGGATAAAGTAGCAAATGCTAACAAAAACAGATGTTTACAGAAACACTGGGGAGGGTTTAAATGGGAAGACACACGAGGAACAAATACATCCAAAATAAAGGAACACAGCTTAGCTTTCCACTAAATACTCACTACATGGGCTGAACTGTTTAGAGAAAGTAAAACAAAAAGGCAAAGAAAATCCTTATCAAACTTGCTCACTCACCAGTCCTGCACTGAAACAAAGGATTCCTGATTAGTGACATCGTAAATGAGCAGAAAGCCCATGGCTCCTCTGTAGTAGGCCGTAGTGATGGTGCGGTAGCGCTCCTGTCCGGCCGTGTCCTGCAGGGATACACACACAAACACTGAAACGATGAGTCCTCAAAATCCATACCACTGCCATACATCTATGTTAAGTTACATGTTATATCAACAAAACCAGATGAAGCATTTGATTCATGTGAGCCTACATCCATGTATTATTGTAAACCACAGGGGGGCAGTGCGGTCTAGCTAGTAGTTGTCTTTTGTTCCAATATCTACCATAAGGCAGAGCTCAGGTGGCGCAAACAGGAAAGTGATTCTGTACTGTCTGATAATTATTTAAAACATGAACTGACTATTAAAGAAACTTCTTCACGAATATAGTTAAAGTATTTTCTTTTATTTTTATTGGAGTGGGAGTATATAACAATATTGTAGCTGGAGATCACCAAAAAGCTGTCTCTTTCTTACATAACGCTTCAAACACCCCAGCTGTGGTGTTTTTAAAAGGAGGCAGATGAGATTAATCAAACCTTTAAACGTTCTAAAGAACTTGGCAGTTCTAGCCTCTCTCAGTTAGCCCGGTGTCTAGAAAAACCTCTATGCCCCTTTTCGCATTTTGTCATGTTAAAACCATAAACTACAATGTATCTAGGGAGGGATCTGATGTTATAAACCAACCCCAAGTAGTGCATAGCTGTGAAGTGGTAGGAAAACTATGTTTTAAATTTTTTTTACTTGTTTAAAATCTGAAAAGGTTGGTGTCCACTTGTATTCAGCCCCTGTGAGTCTATAGTCTGTGGAAACACCTTCTTTGGGTGCCATGTACCTATAAGCTTTACGCATCTACAGATAGACATGTTTGCTCACTTTAAAAAAAAAAAAAAAAAACTTTGCACAAGCTTAGTCAGACCAGACAGAGCCTCTGCGGGCGCCAATTTCCAGGTCTCACCACAGATTCTGAACAGGATTTGGGTCTGAACTTTGACTAGGCCATTCTAACATGGGAATATGCTTTGATCTAAACCATTTTGCATGTGTGTTTAGTGCTGTACTGCTGGAAGGTGAACCTCCACCCCCACCTCAAGGTTTTTTGGCAGCTTCCATCAAATTTTCTCCGTACATCTTCCCATGAACTGATTATCTTTTGTTCAGCAAATACTTTCTTCTGTCCACTGTTTCTTAAAGGCCAAACCTAGTGGTGGAGTGCATGACTAATAGTTGCCCTGTTGAAAAATGATCCCGCCTTAGCTGTAGATCTATGCAGCTCTTCCAGTAACTATTGATGTATTTTCCCTTTCTCTGCCTAATCCTAATCTTACCCAGGCGGTCAGATTAGGTGCACGGCCAAGTCATGGTAGGTTTGCAGTTGTGGTGCTTTCTTTAAATTATTATGACTTGGCAAGGCAGATGGTTGCTGTGGATTTTATTTATTAAAGAATATTAAAATGAGTATAGAAGATGGATGGATGGATGGATGGATGGATGGATGGATGGATGGAAGAGCAAAAGAGTTAGGAATACAAATGCCTATAACACTTGTTAGAGTTTCCTTGTAAATAAATAAATGTTTCTTTCCATTTTACAACAAAGCAGTGATTTGTGTTGGTCTGTCACAAAGACCCCACCCCCTCCAACACATTAATATTTGAGGTTGTAATGCCAGAAAAAAAAATTCAAGCAGCATAAATGCTTTTTTTCCCCCCAGGCAATGAAATGGTGAGGTTAAGTTTGAATTAAACACGTGTTCATATTTGTTGCGCTACAGCGAGCACAGCCAAATCTGCTGCGGACCATACAATACATTGATAAAAACAACAGTTTTCCAAAGACTACCTTCCACTACTAGATGCCGCTTTGCTTCACTACTTTCCCATCAAAGCAGGACATCTGGTTTGCGTCGACAAGCAGCCAGGAGGGGCGAACAAACAGATAACAGATGGAAGCCTTACAGCAAAGGGGAAGAGTGGCCGCTGGTGGCTTTCAGGACCTTTTTTTATCAGAAACATCTTCAGACTGAATGAGGCCTATGTGCGATCTGACGGAGAAGAGCTAACAACCTTTTAAAGCCACAGACAGAGTTGGGAGAATAACCCTCTTTAAAATCAGCATCATGAGACTTCGTAACATTTTCCTTTCCGTCAGGGACCTGTGTGTATTTTAGAGTTTCCCTTATGTTGTCCTTATTTTGAAAAGGAGGAGCAGGTTGTCTAGGTGACCAGAGGCCTGTTTCATTACAGCCAGGGCTTCACAAGGTGCACACTGCATGCATCTTCTAAGCAGGAAACCTTTGCATTGTCCCCTTATCCCTCCAGGATCCGCTCTCTAGCTGGGTTTAGTTTTATTTTAGGAAAACAAGAGTCCCTTTAGTTCAAACACAATCGCAACCATCCAGAAATTATCAAATATTAGCAAAAGCAAAATGTGACCACTAACCAAACAGACAGTATTCAGGGTTGTCACAAAACAAACCCAAACAGAAGACAGAGAACCTGCCTTCCAGCGTGAACGTGTGTGACGACAAATAGGAAACAGTTTAAATCAGGCTCCTGCACAGTCAGGTACTCAGACGTCACTGGGACCCTGCTCCTCAAACATGCGTCACCTGTGTTTATATTAGCTGCCAACAAAAGACAGCCAGCGCATCCTCAGGGAGACCGTACACGCACACTCGCCATATGTCTGGATGTGCTTATGCAATGTGTATGGAAGGCGTGTGTGTTTACTGCGAGATCGGAAACATAAGTCACTTGACAAAAAGAAGGGATGCCGTGTGTGAACTATCTAAACCCACGAAGCCTGATCCGAGTGAGTAAACCGCTTAAAGGGCCTTGTGGTGTGCTGTCAGACCAGCCTGGATTCCATGAGGCACAAAACAGAAGCTAGCAGCTGGCAGAGCGTCCTCAGTAACCAGCACTCTTTGCCTAAGGATCTAGTGAAATCTTTCCAAGACGGGAGCTAAAATGAACTTAACCCTCAGGAAGTTTTACGGATCTGAAGAGCAACAGCGCATGAGGACTCGCACTAAGACATGCCTGCTGCTTCCACGCCCTTTAAATAAACTGCTACAGTGGCACTGCAATATATCTTCATTGTGTCCCGCTCAGATGCTGATAGGCAACTTCCTCTGCTTCCTGGGCTTAGGAAATACCAGGTTTCTTTGTCATTTGGCTGCAGTGTTAGTGGCTCCGACGGGACCAGGCAGGCACAGAGTTCTCCGATCACCTTTTCAAACACAGCTCGTTACATAATTAGCTAACACTTACGGGGTCTTGCAAAAGTATTCGTGCACCTGGAACTTTGTTCCAGTTTGTCACGTTACAAACACAAACCTCCAACTATTGTAGTGGGATTTTATGTCACAGACACATACAATGTACAACATAATTATGAAGAAGGAACATTATACATTACACTTTTTTTTTTAACAAAAATCTAAAAGGTGTGATATGGATCAGCCATCTTGACTGATATATCTAAAGAAAATCCAGTGCAGCCAATTGCCTTCACAAGTCACCTACTCCATGAACACAGCTGTTCAGAGCAGGCCTTAGAGGTGTCTAACCTTTCCTACGGTGAAACACAGTGATGGCAGCGTCATGCTGTGGGGAAACCTTTTTTTTGCAGGGAAACTGGTTAGAGTTGAATGAATGGAGCCAAATACTGTGCAATCCTGTGGGTAAACTGTCAGAGGCTTTAAAAGGCTCGAGACTGGGCCACAGGTTGGTGTGAATTCATGTATTAAGATGGCTAAGCCAAAGTCCAGAAAAAAATCTCAGTGTCTAGGGCAAGACTAGAAAACTGCTGCTTACAAGCGCTTTGAGCTTGAGCTATTTTTTTAGGGTCGTCCCCAACATCTGAGAAGTGCGGCGAACACATTTTTCAGAGGTCCATTGTGTGATTTATCATCCTCAATTGGCTAAAGAACTATATGATCACCAGCAGCTCCAGTACGCCACCAAGGGGTCGACTTTAGTTCTTTAAACTACATATTAACAAAATGTAAAGTTTTAGCTGCCAAATTATGTGAGTTGACACAATGATCCTCGAACATCTACAGGGCAAGTAGTCAAATCATTAAGTGCCAAATGAAATGTTTCCTTCCTGATTCTGAACTTTCTACTGTGGCAATAACGATTTATTTTAAATAAGTGGAAAGCCTCAGTGAGCACAAGTTCTGCACAGAAAGGAAAGAGGATCAGGTTTATTCCTCGCATGACCCAACTAGCAGGGGATGCAACAGAGGTAACAACATTAGCATTGTTGTTACTTAGCTTAACATGCTATATTGGCATGTGTTATCTAGTCATCATTTTGCCAACATCTACACGCAACAGCATAAGCATAACAAGGTTTGTTTGAAAAAAAAAACCTGCAAAGTATTTAGCCTTTTAGTGGTTCTGGCTGGTTGGCTGTACATGATTCTTACGCATACCGTGCAGCACTGCAACGGAGAAGCACGTGTCTGCAGGCCGCAGTTTCAGAGCCGCATGTTCAGACCCCTTCTCTCCCGTGACGGCGCCATTTCCTTATGAGTCGATATGGATGGCAATCGGAGAGTATTAAACGTGAATCAAATTGTTTATTTAATACCATCAAACTATTGTTGTCTTTAATTTGAGAGTTAAATCGTGTGTTATGATGAGTTTACAAGTTTTTAACACTATTTACGACGATAAGTCGGAAGTTATTGAAGCTGTTTATCTTAGCTCAGATAAGCTAATGGTTTGATTCATGCATTTAGTTTGATTACCGAGGGACAATGACTAATCAAACTTAACATTAACCACCATATCAAGTATGAGCAAAACTAATGTTTTCATGAACATATGAAGCTTGACATTTTCTGAAAAATAGACATTGCAGAAACAAATTAGCAGTTATAGTGCATTCAAAGCTCCTTGTGACTTTTGCATTATCATCACATCATGAATACAATAATATGAATTGTTCTTTTATGTTATCAGGCATGTTTTACATTATTTACATTGATATCCCTCTGTTATCTATATTGTGAGAATTTATTCTATTAAAACAAACTAGGACTAACTAAGCTTTTTCAGTTGCATATAATTTACCAGCCTTCACCTCTTCAGTGAAGTGGAGCTTTGCCGCAAAATTGATAGGCAAATGATGAGAGAAGGGGCACTGTTCAAATGGTAGGTAATGGTGCTAATGTCAATATAATGCAGAATTACCCGTTCTTAAGAATCTTTAAGTGTAGGCTGAGTATTTACATGTTAAGGAAAAGTGTTTCTGTTTTCTGTCTCTCTCTGCTGACATACCGGCTGTAAGATCAGCGCCCGTAATACAACATTTAAAACTGTTTCAATGTTTCAGTCTTTGTCTTAACCTCACACAACACTGAAAACTGGACACCACAGACCAGAAATCCCTACCGTTCCTTAATTGGTTTGTTCTGTGTAGTGTGAATTTTTGATGTACCAGAGTTGGGTCTGACAAATATTTAGAAAATATTTTACAATTTGATCAAATCATATAATACAAGCAAACAATGACCATGCAGAACAGCAGCTGGGCATAAACAAGTAAGCAGATCACATATTCAGGTTAAAGCTGGTGTATTAAACGTTTTAAAACACCCAACAAACTTCAAATCCATTTCACATTTTGAATTTAAAAAGGATAAAATGGAATAAGGATAAGAAGGACACCTGATTGTAGCAGGTATAAAGGATTTTCAAAATTTCTCCGTCCTGCAATGAACAGAGACGAGCCGTCCACCACCATGTTCCCATCCATCAAGGTGGCATGAAACAGATGAGCAGAGATCGCTCAATCCGCATCCCTCTGAATCCGTCAGGGACACATGTCTGAAGGCTTGTTTGAATTTGATGATGATGTTATAATACAAAGTAGATCAGGATTTTTAGTGTGCATCCTGGCGATCCCGTCATAGAGAACTTCACATAGTAGTAGTAGTAGCTGTGAACATGACTACATGTAATAGATGTGTATACATGTGTTATTAAAATCTTTTACTGAATTTAGGTTATGTAGACTGTCTTCACCTATATCTTATCATCAGTCTTGGGCACAGAGTTGACATTTCTCATGATGACTATGTGCAGAAAGAGCACACATAAAGGATGGAGAACTCAAAGCTACCAGACTTTCCTGCTATCTCTAAACTATTAAAAGGTGTTTTAAGGAGCTTCAATAACTTCCGACTTGTAAGGAAATAGATGTCGCTGTCGTGGTAGAGAAGTGGTCTAGAACTGCGGGTCTGAAACTGCAGTCTCCGGGTCTGCAGAGACTGCAGCGTGTCTCCTGTCAGTGATGCACCGAAAAAATATGCCGCCGCATGTTAATAACAGATTAAGCGTCTATATGGTTGAAAAAAAGTGCAGGGGACAGAGGGCACCGATACGGGACCTGCGGGGGACATCTCCCACATAATGGACGAAACTTTCAGAATCCAGAGACGTAAATCTGGTGAAGACTCCCAAAAGAACTGCTGCTGTTATTGACATGAAAGACGGTTCTACAAAGTATCAGCTCAGGACAGTTGACCACAAATGTACTTTCATTGAAAACCATGAATCATTTTCATGTTACTTGGACATTATAGACTGCTTTGTTTTGGTCTATTACATAAAACCCAAAATCTAATTAATTAAAGTCTTTGGTTGCAACGTGACTAAATCGGTCACAGTTCTACGGCTCCAAATACTTTAGAGAGATGTTCTATTGCAGATGACTTTTCTGTCCCTCCCTGTCAGCTGTAACGTTAATACTGCAAACCATTTGTGAGAGCCAAATGTTTGGTCAGGTAGGCGACAGGCTGTGTGTTTTGGTGTGGGCTCCTCTGCTGCTGATTAATGTCGCTAACTATTTGTCTACCATACAGTGGCTCCCAGATTGTTAGTTCAAATGAATCATCTGTTTGCCTTGCCAGTAGGATTCATAGGGTCCTGCATGGAGCAGGGAGGTGGGTGGAGCAGAAATTACCTTAGGCTACTACCTTAGGGAAAAGTATAGGAAAATTAACCAGAAAGTGGATTAGGACATCGTTTTTTTTGTTTCTGATTTGTAATTAGATATCCTGTTAAAAGAATAGGGAAATAATCCTAGAAAAACTATTTTGGAAGAGATGGTGAGTACTCTGCCCAGGAAAAGCTCTCAGTGCAGGAGAGAAAACTGTGTAGAAAGCAGCTGAAACACTGCTCATTCAATTTTATAGCAATTGAAGCAAAGTTCTTAGTATATGAAGCAAGAGAAGAACTTTTCCCAGAAGTACGGTGATTAACTGGAACAACAGGGAAATGTGTTTGAAAGTCATAACAACGAGAGTAAATGTGCTAAAATGCTCAGCACGTCGGCAATCTGCGTTGCATGAGAACATCGGCAGCAGGAGTAAAACGGGAGATTGTTGGACCCAAAGACCCCAGCTAGAAACTAAACCCAACAGCGTCAGAGACCAAAGTGTAGTTCTACCATCTCTGATCTCAGTAATGTATGCGATTGCCATTTTATAAACGTTTGAACTGTCATTGCGTAGTCGGTGGTGTGAAAAAATATATATAGTACAGATTTAAATGAACACGGTTCTCATTTTTACAATGCCTTCATTTTCTTTCAGTTACTCTGGACTGGAAGCACTTGCATGTTCAGTTTTCAGTATGTGTTTCACAGGAAGATCATTGGTGCCGTACAGTCTCCGACTTCCCTTACTCCTGTAAATAATTGCCAGCTTTTGTATGAATAACCACGCAATGCAAACGTGAAAATGTTTTAAAGGTTTATAACTGTGTTTGCATAAATTGCTATGACGTTTTTGAGATTGCCATTGTCTTAAGACTGTGGAAGTCCCTTTTGGTCTTTGCCCAATTCAAACTTGCATCATCAGCCTGTGGGACTAACTCATCTGGACTTATACCAATCATAGACACAAAAAGAGTCCACTACTATATTTATAATGTTGTTAACTGTTTGTAATATCAATTAAGGGTGAACAATTAATCATATTTGGAATATAATCGCAATTTTAAATTAACTCAATTTCCAAAATCACAGAGTTCTGCAACTTTTGGCTTTTTAAACAATGAATGGATGAGACGCATCCTTTAGGTGTTGGTAATATGTTTAAAGTGGGTTTGCCTCTAGATGGATGGGAAGAGAGTTGCAGCAGTGAGATAATCTAATTCTATTACTTGTTTTAGAGTTTATATAATCATACTTTTTACCAGGAACTAACACATAGACTTGTTTGTTGGTTGCATTTTATGTTAAACAAGGATTGATATCCAACTCAACATTCTATTCTCTTGAATAATAATATTGATTAATATTCATTGATTACTCATGAATAAAAACAGTGAAATTTCTTGTTTTGAATACAAACAGCTTTATCTACAGGCCATTTGTGCTGCTTGTGGTTAATGGAGAAAAAGGTCTAAATTAAATCACAATTGCAATTATGGTTGAAATAAATCACAATTTAATTTTTTGACAAAATCATAAAGCCCTATGGACTATCTTTAACCTAGTCTTAAATAAACCTTCGTCCCATCAAGTCCAACTCTGCAAACCTGAAACCTGAACCACACCTCCTTAATCAGCACGACCCATCTCTCCAAACATTACCTGTGAACTTTCAGTAAATGCCAGGTAGGACTAGGAAATAAGAATGTGAAAACTTGAGGAAGTCACCTGCGTGACTGACAAGATAAACTTGCTCAATGGCGAAACCCACAGAGACACAGACTCCTGCCCGAAGGTTTGAAGTTAAAATATTTCTTACAAACATTTTAAAACATTATTAAATTTGATTGAGTGTGCTATTTGGCAAATCCCCCATTTAAACATTCAGTTGAATAACTGATAGCAACATGGTGCTCAGACATAGCATCACAATCCCAGTTTCATCCACTCACCCAAATCTGTAACTTGATCCGCTTGTTGTTGCGAAATACAGTCTTGACCTTAAAGTCGATGCCCACGGTGCTCACAAACGCAGAGGTGAAGGAGTCGTCTGCATAGCGGAACAGGAAGGAGGTTTTTCCGACGCTGCTGTTGCCGATGATCAGCAGCTTGAACATGTAGTCAAAGTTTAGGTCAGCCGCGTCTTTCTGTGGGGGCGGCTGATGAAGCCGTGCGTCGTTTGATGCCATCTAGAAAGCAGGGAGTAAAAATGCATACAAAAAAAAAATTTAAGTGGTAATATGGAAGGCTTACTGTAATTGTTTTACCACAAACATCTTATAACCACTTGACTGGAGCCATTACCTCCAAATAGTGTTTAAATGACAAGAGTTGTAAAGCTTGAAGATGTAAAGGTGTGTTTTTCCAAGTCCAAGTTTCAATTGGCTAAAATTGACATGCAGCTCCCAACGGATGCATACCATCTAGTGTGTGTGTGTGTGTGTGTGTGTGTGTGTCACATTCAGACTGTTTCATAGTTTTACTCCAGCGATGGAAATCTAAGAACTTTTCTGAGTTGTATAGACATTCCTTGATCAAAAATGTAACTGCCCACTTAAATGATGATCATTTTTGAATATTACCTGATAATAATTAGTTTTTCGCTTTAAATCATATTAGTGCTCTTTGTGCCGCCTCCAGATCTGTCAATCTGAGCAATTCTGACTGCAGAAATGATTAATTGGTGTGATCTCTATGCCCAGTCCCATCAAGAATCCCTTTTTCTTTCTTTTGCAGAATTAAAAATTGCATTAAACTTTTGTGATTATTGCCCCAAACTGCTGCACAGTTATTGGAATATGGATGAACTGTTGAACAGTGTAGAACGTGAAAGGATTTTGTAATGCAGAGAATCGTTGCTTTATTCAGTACCCCTCGCACCTGAACAAAAAATGTTTGCATCATCAGCAAATGACAAACACTTCAATGACTCTGAGACCTTATACAAATCAGTAATGTACATAATAACTTGGGACCCAATACTGACCCTTGAGGGATGCTGCCATGTCCAAACACGATGGACATTAATCAGCCATCTTGACAAACTTCACCCAGTTAAACACATTGCCCCTGATGTTGAATAACATTTGTGTTTATTAACTAGATGTAGGAAATTTATTTATGGTGTCACATATTTTTTTTTCAGACCTGCAAATATCCCTACGTTGTAGTGTTTTTTGGTCTAATGAGTTATTCATTTCTTCCACTGAGTCTATTAGTGCAAGTTCTGTTGACAGGTTAGCCCTGAATCCATACTCACTTTGTGATGAATTTGGGTTTGTCAATGAATTTATTCAGTTAAAGCTGAGGTGGTGATGAGACACTTATGTAGTTTATGAAGAGTTAGTTGCCCTTACGTTCATACAGAGGTATTCATTCATGTCATCATTATCAGGATTATTAGATGAAGTATATTTTGTGTCATTTGTTCGAAACAGTTTTTAATTATAGTGTTTATTACGTCCCTAATTTATTTAATATGTTCTATTATTATTATTATTATGCAATATTTTAATCTAGTATTCTTTTCTAACTGTTCTTACAATACTGGTAAACTTATTTTCATATTTCTTGTATTTTCTGATTCGTTGGTTCTCAGTGTATTTTTCTTTTTACATGCATGTTGTAGACCTTTTGTGATCTGAGGATGGTCAATATGCTTGCATTTCTTCATTTTTAATTTTTCTATTGAGTTTTCTGTTCTCATCCTTCTGCATTCTGTTTTATGGTTAGGTTGATAAATCCTATAGCTTTGGTCAGATATTATGAAACCAGGCAAATGGTCACTGACATCACTGATGATTAATCCACATACTGTCTTGCTTGTGTTGTCATTTTTAAATGTGTTATCAATAGGATTGGCATAGAGGGTAGTTGTTCTAGTTGGTTTGATCATTTTTGGATACAGGTTTATACAATGTACAGTAGTAATGCAATCCTCTCACATTTTCTGGTTATTTGAATTAAGCAGGTTGATGTTGAGATGAAAATATATACACACACACACACACACAACTAATTATTATATTTTTCTTACTTTTTATAGAGTTCAATTGATTTAAGTTCTAGCAGATAATTAATAGCTGTGTACATAGCATCCAACTCTCTGAAACTCTTTTTAAATCAACATATATCACAACCCTGCCGCCTCCTCCTTGTTTTGTCGATCAATTTGCACAAAGTTGTATCCTTCATGTTCATAGTTCACACTTCCATCAGTGATTATGATGATATTAAATGGTTGTGCAGATGGATTCAAGCAATCCTTAATGCTTGTAAAATTTGTTCAGACTCCTGCTGTTAATGTGTATAATCGACAAGTTTCCTCATTAGAATTATATGCATTTATTTTCAATAAATATTGGGGAAACAAATTAATATCTACTAAAATTGAATTTCTGAGTGAACAGTCATGTGCTTTTATTTTAAAGATCTGTATATGTTTTTGACGTACAGAACACCTTTTAATCCAGGTTGTCATGTCTAAACAATAATTGATCCCATGTTGTGTTATAAATAAGTAAAACATCAGCAAAGGAAAGAAAATGCTAAGTCTGTTCGTAGATACAATCAGGAGTGTTTTTATTTTGAAGAATTTGAAGTTTTCTTTCAAAATAAAGTGTTCAGATGCGGTTTTTGCAGTAAGAATGGTTGCTCATTATCTGTTTTTAACAACAACAATTAAATATGTTTTGCATTTTTTAAATCCACATTTTTCTGGTATTTTTAGGTTACCATAACATGAGAATCTCATACTAATCCATCTCTAAAGCATGGCAAAAAAAAGAAAAAACATTTCTTTAAGGTAAGCCATGTTGTGCCACCAGGTTTGTACAGCAAAAGGAACTGAGCAACATGGTTTTATCAGTTTTTAAAGGAAAAAACATGGTCATTGATATTTGATGAAATCTGGAACTTGCCATCAGATGCCACTAAAGTCAACATGGATCACCTGTAATCGATACAGATGAACAGAAATCTGAGTCCGGTTTTTCACTAGAAATCATTGCAGTGCAGTTTTATGTTTTTACAAGAAGGGATGGAAGAGATACAAAACACTATGTCTGCTGTTTGTGGCTCAAAAAGATCAAAATGTGTAAAACATAAATATAAAAGTTCGAAAGTTGTGGCTTCTTATTAATCGAAGCCATGCCATCTGCTGTATTTTAAGCCTCAGTCTCTGTTATGTCTCCTGAGGACAGATTTCAGATCACCTGGCGTTAAGGCCTTTTATGCTTAGTTGACCAAACAGTGGGAGGAGGGGAGCCGCCGCACAGCTTTGGGTATTCAATGGAGAGCAGTGAGCTGGCTGCATCTACGCTTTCACGCACAAGGCTGATCAATTGCTGCAGAGCTGCCCTGCCTCTGTCTACGGAGACCTGTCTCCGTGGAGACCAGAGCAGGACTCAACTACATGCAAGACCTATTAGCAGCCAGAGCAGCCAGTTCGTTCCACTTAGAAAGGGCCAAATGGAGGTCTTCGGAGTGGGCTGGCGCTGAAAAGATATTATCTAGTGGCAATATGACGGCCAGGGGAGGAAAAAAAAAAAAAAAAAAAAAAAAAACACATGAGAGGAGGATCGTGAATGTAAATTCTAACAAGCATGTAATTTACCGCTTCCACATGATTAGTCTTACAGTAATTGGCATGCAGGTTATGTGAGGATGAGTCAGTGTTCCTCCCTCCCCCACAAGCATGGCAGCTTAGTTTAAGCTCAAATAACTTTCTATTAAGGGTACTCAGTTGGAAAAAGCAAATACACCAAAGCTTCTCGTTATGTCTAATTATTAAGCTTCAAAACACCTTGCAGTGTGGCATGAAAATATTGAAACAAAATCCAAAAAAATTGTCCCCCCCCCCCACATAAGTCAACTTTGTGTTCAGTTTGAAAGCAATTGTGGATTTGGGCTAATTTCATACAGCCTTTAGAACATCATCTGCCTCAGGTTTAACACGCCCATAGAGCCGTGCTGAGCCAGCTGATGATGAAACACTGTAAAAATAACACAACCCTCTTTCACAACTTTTCCTCATCACTGAAAGGCAGGCCAGGCCCATGTTTGCACATTTTTACCCTGAACAGTGTTTTCTACGCATCACGCTGATAACAACGAATGGGTAGCATTCAACCAATAAAATCTGGGTGAAGTGCTAAAACAAAAACAAAAAACGACATTTCAGCCAAATTTGAGTATGAACAAGTACGCACTTAAATTACAACCATTTATTGAGATAATTTTATTAATTCCAGGATGTCCTACGTGTTAAAAAAGAAACAACAAAATTAGAGCTTGTTCGTGATGAAAGCATAAAACAACAAACTGTAAATATGTCAAATCTATTCCAGCAAGATGAGCCGATAATTGGTGACAACTGCCCCAGGGTTAAAACGCTTGCTATGAACTTTGACTTCAGCATTTATACAAAAGGTTTTCATTTCACCTTGTTAAAACACTTTTAAATACTTTAATACCATTTTAGCAACATTTAAGGCCTCAATCAGAAACCAATTAGCATTTTTTGTGTTTGTTTTTGCCTTTAACTGTTACAACTTTGGTTTTAGCATTAGCGCCATTGCTAAACTCGTGAACGTTAGATGCAAACTTCTTTCTAAACAGGAACTCTTATTAACCACTGGGTTTATGGTAGTTATTAGCTTTTATTGTGCTGATATGTGCATCCATAACACAACCCATGAAAACAGATCAGCTTTATTGTCAGTTGACTGCGCCAACATCTTCACTTTATTTTAATCAAAATGTTTAAGGAAAGATTTCTTACCAAAATGAAGTAGCTAATGGTATTGGAATTGAACCCTTTCTGAAAACTTCATTTAGAGCATAATGTGCTTGATTCAAATTTAAATAATTTTAGTGGCTAGTGATCAAAAGCTTCCCAGAAATTCCTTTTTACAGTGTTGCGAGTATAGCATGACTATAGCATTGGTGCTGTGGCTAAAGAATTCAATCTGGAGCAAGTCTTCCAAAACCTTTCACAACCACGAGTCTTATGGCAGTTCTGAACTTTCACGCAGTGCATGTGGCCATTAATTCACAAGATGTTGCATAAAAACATCCGTCTCTGCCCGACGTGAAAAATTAGCATAGCTCATTTATGACCGAGTAAACATCTTCAGTTAAACTTTCAGTTTCATTTAATCAATAAGGTTTGTTAGAATTTAAGTATTGCATTTACACATTTATATGACAGATTGCTATTTTAACAGCTAAAACGTGGATGTTTAAGAGATATTATTTTTATTGTGGACAATATTGTGCCCAATGCTGTTCAAATGTTTCTTTAAACCCTGATCAACTGGCTATGAAATCCACAGTCACATGATGATCTTCAGGCTAAGGGTCCCAGAGGGGCATTTCTATGCACTTACAGACCATACCAAACATATGACTTCTTTACCACCAGTCAGCTCAGAACAACCCTAAACTAAACCAAACCATGCATGAATTAAACTTAAGTTCCTTAAAATCCACTCTAAATGAGTTTCAGTTTAAGGCTGTTAGTTCTGGTGTAGAGCATGAATGCATAATTATAACTGGGTGAAATGATAAAGCACTCTGCCTTTGCTTGGAAGTAACTGCTGAGCTGAAGGAACACCACCAGACCTGGCTCAACAGAGATCCCTGTGGCACAGGAGACAGCTGTGATAAGGAGTCCAACATCAGCACCAGCTGTCAGATCATAACAGTCCTCTCCATGCGGGGGAGCTGACTTTATGGCACAATGGCACATCGTTGTTCCAGTAAAACAAACAGGGGCAGGCAGGCCTGTGTATGGAGGCTGATGATGGTGCAGCCAGGTCCCTCAGCTGGCACTGTTTGCGCACCCAAACAACAGGAAATGGCCCCTATTGATTTTCAGCCAGCTGTCACTCTGTTCTTTAATTGGGAGGAGGGTCCCAAACTATTTTCTTTTGTTTTTCCACCTTTTGACAAAGGGTAGCACACTCCAAGGCGGCTCCTCTTCTTGCAAATAGGCAACAAACGACAAAACAGTGAAACTCAAATATCGCGCGTTCTTGCAATTTAAAGGTAAGACGTTATGCAACGTGGTAAGAAGTCCGAAATAAAAGGAAGTGTGTAGAAAGCACCACCCGCACCAAGAAGCTTACCTCTTTGCACAGTAAAAGAACCGGCCAACTCGGTTCCCTGTCGGCTCTTTGACTCGTATGGCCCGAAAGGTGCGGGATTAGTTTAGCGCTCCTTGAAGAACGCCTTCCTGCTCCAGGAACAGAGGCAACAACAGCCGACCTGCTTCCCTTCCACAGCAGCCCGCAGTTTAGCGCACCTGTGCTGTTGACCCGGAGCAGCTGACGGGTTCCCGGTTAGTGTGCGGAGTTGCAGCCGTCTCTGGACGATAGTGAGAGGTTAGGAGGGGATGAGTCCCCGCGAGCAGCAGCGCGAGGGAAGAGAGTAGGAGGAGAGGAGAGGAGGGCTGCCCCGTTGGGCGCGTGAACCTGTGCGCGCCGCGCACGCGCACACTCTCAACAACAATCGAGCTACCTTTCTAGTCTCTCCGCCTCCAAAAGGTGAGCGTGTCCAAGTCATAGAAGTTTCCCCCACCCCCTGAAACTCAGTGGATTTCACTTTAAGTTACATAGTCTGAGGCGTCTAAGGTTGAAGCGGAAGGGCGTGGTTTTCAACATTTTAGGCGTGAAAACTTTTACAAATGTGTATATTTGCATTCACCTAAGGCTGGACGATAATTCAATAACAATATATATCGATCAATAGATGTATATCAATGATAGAAAAAAAGGTCAATAAAAAGTTCAATAGAATAACAGTTTTCCTTCCTTTTGCATATAGATTAATATTACATTCTCCCAACCAATCACACTCCGCCCCCTTCAAAGAGTTCAGAGAGCACGTGTTCTTTTTCATTTTTTGAATACTTGCAGTTTTGGTAAAAAGTTGGTTGAATAAAGGGTGGAGTTTGAATTCAGTGTTTGTGTGTTCTGTTTCTAGAAATAGATTGCAGCATAAAATGGCCAGTGCTGCACTTAAAATATATGTTAATTGATAATTATCGATATCGATCAATATGATTTATATTTTATTGATATGCTTTTTTTTTTCTATAACGTCCAGTCCTACCTCTCTTTTACTCTGGTGTCCATAAAACCCAAGGCCAATTCCCTTTGGATCAGAATCAACTTCATTCGCAAAGTTTGTGGGTCAAAGTTTGGACATTCTATAACAGAAAATACATTATTCGGGGCTGTATGGCTTTTATTTTTATTCACTTATTTTTGTTGGCTAATCTGAACTGATCATAAACCAAAATAAAACATTACTATGTTGATACATGGTGGTGATAGCATCAGGCTGTGGGGATGAAAGAACAATTTTTGTGTGAAAAAGGTTTTGTGGCCTGGATTTGGATTAAGCCCCGTTTTCTGGTGTATGTTATTAAAGTTCAGTGAAACCAGTAGCCTTCAAATGCCCAAATCTACAGTATTTGATGCTAATCTCTTGTCCAGATGTCCTGGGAGTGGGCTTAAGGGTTTGGAGAACATAAGCAACCAAGCCGCATTATGTTATAGACCAAGGAACCTACATAACATGCCAGGGATAAAGTTAGGTTATGAAACAATATCCCAAGCTTTGAACACGTCTGTGAATAGAATATGGCACGACTGCAGGTATAGGTCAGGCAAGGAGAGCATTCATCAGCAGCAGCAATGAAGCCCACAGTCCCGCTTGAGGAGCTGGAGAGACCCAGGACTCTGATAAGTGAATCTGTTGACAGGATAACCATTAGTTGCGCACTGCCAAATTGACTCCCAAGGAAAGGTGGTGAGGAGAAAGCCAGGAGAAGTCCTATTTACAGTTTACCTTAGGCCACATAGAGGAGACAGCAAACACATGGTGGGGGGACTTTTTGCCTGCGTGGGTTTGAAAACTAACACGGTACATCACCCTCACCATTCCCACAGTGGAACGTGATGCTGCCCCCACCATGTTCCACTGTGTTGTTGAGATGCTCTTCTTCCACAGAGACGAGGAAGCTGTAGTCAAAGTAGTTGGTAACATTACCGGAGCCAAATACAGAACAATCCTTGAACAAAGACTGCAAAAAAAACTTTGAAGCTGGGCCGGAGGTTCACCTCTCTGCAGGGCAACAACCCTGATCATAGAGCCAGAGCTGCAACAGGAGGGTTTAGCTCAAAGCACGTAGTAAAACGGTCCAGTCAAAGTCCAGACCAAAATTAAACAAATAATTTCATTCAATTTAGGTCGGACTTAAAAATTGCGTGTCCCATGTGCTCTCTGTCTAGTCTGAGCTTAAGCTTTTTTTGTATAGAAGAAGGGGCAAAAGTTTTAGTCTCCGGATGCACAATGCTGGTAGGGAAATGCCTGAATAACCCGCTGCTGTAATTGTAGCAAAATTCCACATTGTTGACTCAGGTGTGCCGAACACAAATACCATGAACTAATAATATTAATAATGAAAATGTATTAAAAGTCTCCATTGGTGAAAGCTGTTGAAGGTAAGATATACACGGGACAATGGCCGTGTATATCAACATTCTCTTCTCCAAGAGATGGCATCAGACCCAGTAGTAAATGTCCTATAATCTCACATGCATACTTTGGTTACAGGGCACATTAGATAAGAGAAGTGGCTCTCACCAGTAATCAAATTCCCTTTCCTCCTGTTAAACGGCTGTTCCGATTCACCCTACAGACATTCCGTCTTCCTCTCATCCGTTTACTATGAAATTATAAAAATCACCTCCAACAAAAATAAAGTTGTTGGTAAAATGTACCTGCCAGCATATTTCAAATCCATCAGTGGAATCTATAATCTTTCTAAGGCTTTTCATGTCAGAAGATAATTTGAGAATTTGAAAGATTAGAGTTATGATAAACAAGAAACAGAGATGTAACATAGCACGGCATGTTTTTGCTTATAAAATGTAAAAAAAGAAACAGCAAAAAAGGACCCCCCCCCCCCAACATGCTGCCACCATCATGCTTGACAGTTGGTGCGGTGTTCTTATGCTGGAAGGCCTCACATTGACACCTCCAAACGCTTCTTGAAACTTAAGCTTATCCGACCATCAAACTTACTTGGGAAAGTTATGTGTGGCCGGCTGCAAACGTCGGTCTGTCTTGAAGGTGTCAAGTTTAGAGCAGGGGACTTTCAAGCTGTTTCAGGTTAATGATCAGCTCACCCTTGTTGATTCCTGAACATTCCAACAAACCTCCTTTCCTTTCTGGAGGAGAGCCTAGCTCAGACGGTTTAGACTCGGACACAGTCAGGCTCGCCGACTGGACAACGGTCCCAAACACAGATCAGAAACTGGGTTGGGAAACAAACGTTAAGGTTCTGGAACTGCCCTGACCTCAGCAAATTTAAATGAGCTCTACCCATTCTGGCCAAAATGAAGCCAGGACCTTGTTATGGATTGTAAAAGGTGTTTTAAACAAAGTGTCCTGGTGGTGTAGTGATTAGCGGTCAGCTTCCTCTTCCCTGTACACTGCAGGTATAGGTGACCCTGGGCAGGTCTCAGTGGGAACCGGATGGATGGACATCTCAGCCCACATTATAGACTATGGGATAAACCCCATTGAAAGGGATCTGAGCTTAACATTTCAAATGTGAACTGGAAACTGACCCTGAGGCAGCCTGAGTCAAAAGTGTGCAGCTGCTGCTTTTAAAGCTGCCTGTTTAGACAAATTACAACTCCATTTCCTCCTGTCTCTGGAACGAGACAAGAATCTCCTGCTAGTCGATCAAGCTTCCTTGGCTGACTAACCTTAGCCCTTCCTAACCTGTCCCACATTTCCTCATGTTTTGATTTTCACAGATACTGAGGATATTACATAATAGTTGTAGGAACGGCACTAAGCAAAGCGCTTTCTTTGCGATCCAATACTTTTGTCGTACACTTCCACCTCTACTAAATATTGACCCTCGTGTTCCGAGCTACACTGAAGACGCAAACATTTCATCCGAACTTGCTCCTTCATGCCATCTCAGGTGAGGAGTGAAGTGGATGAACTTGTTCTCTGGCGAAACAAGGTTTATTTCCTGATGGCACTGCAGGACAGCCAACATTTCCCAGAAGGTGCCGGACGTTTTGCTGCTCCGTTTCCTCAAGAACCCAACTTACCTGTATAACGTGCTACTTTGGTATGCAGCTTTAACGAAAAGATGAAGGATCTATTTTTAGGGATTGTTTATATTTTACTATAAAGGAAATGACAACCCCAAGTTGGTAATGGCCAGAATTAATTCTCATGTGTGCAAGCTCGTCCGTTTACCATAAGTCTATGCTTTTCATATTAAGAGGACTCCATTATAACCCATTAGTGCCGTTATAAGTGGAATAGGAACAGCATCATCCTGCAGCAAGCCTGGATTGTACTGTTCTCTACCAAGGCTGCTCCTCTCCTAACCTGATGTGCATCAAAAAATAAATTTTATTAAAAACTACCAATTGTAAAGCCAACACGTCTGCTTAGCCTGGATTTACACATCAGTATGAAAAAAAAGAAAAACACAAGGACAGCTTCTCAGTTTAACAGATTCTGCAACTCCAAAGGGAAAGAATAGAGAAACCTGTTTATTGCTATATTCACAGTGTTGATTTCAGTCAGATGCAACAATGGCAGAATTGAAATGCAGAGTACTACCCTGGCTGCAGAATAGGGTTGGAAAATTGTGGGTAAGTATCGCCATCTGCTGTGGACACAACACAACTACAAAGATATTCTAGCCTGTTCCAACAACAACACAGGCTGCATGCAGTTATACATTCAAAGGCCTTTTAGTGACTGTTAAAATACAAATAAGAATGGACCTAATTTTCCAAACTAAAAGTCAATTAAGTAGGCATCAACTGCATGTTTGTTTAACAAATACTGCTTAGCTCAGCATAATGTCGTTAGCTCTCCCGTCCGTGTTTGCTCTGATCACGAAAACACCTTTCCTATTCTTGACTACCTACAGCATAAGTGAGTCTACATTCAAGTGTTCATTCTGACCATCTCTATCTTAGTCACATACGCCTTGAACATTTTCACGTTTTGTCACATTAAAATCAAACCTTGGATTTTGTTGGAATTGCGTATGATAGGCCGGGGGTCACCAAGCTTTTTAATTTTTTAAATGCTTTTGTCATATTTAAATCTATGTAAATACAAGTATGATTACAAAGGAAGAGCAACTGAAGAAAATAGCATTTTAAATGCAGCTCACTGGGGGGGGGGTTGTGCTATTTTTTTTTTTTTAACAGGCGTGGTGACCCCTGTGATAGGTCAACACAACGTAGTGCATGATTGTGAACCGAGTACAATAGAAAGAGCATACATGGTTTTTAATGAAACCTCTACCCGAGAGCTACCGGTTACATCTTCTCCGTCTCTTCAGAAGAAACGCACCCCCACAGCATGATGCCACAACCACCTTGTTTCACTGCGGGGATGGTGTGTTCGGGCTGATGTGCAGTCTTAGTTTTCTGAAGCATGGTGTTTTGCATGTAGGCTAGAAGTTCTAATTTGGTTTAATCTAACCGGAGCACCGTCTTCCAGTTGCACTCCGTCCCCTACATGGGGCTTCCACTTCAGAACTATGCACTACTTTGTGGTGGCCTGTCACATTCAAATCCCAAGTAACCACACTGAAGTTTGCGGTTGAACAGTGACAAAATGGGAAAACGTTTAAGGGGTGCAAATACTTTTGCGAGGCGGATGCAGTGCAGGGATGTCTGCGGACCCGAGGCCCCAGTCATTTCCCCTCCTTCAAATGGTGGACAGTTTGAGAGCTGTGTAGACCAGATTGGTCGTGATGCAGATGAAGCCGATCAGGTTGCAGAGGTTGGACAGGCCGTGGTAACGCCCAAACGTTTTCCTGTAGGCTCCGTACTTTGGGTCCTGCTCCTTCAGCTTGGCGTACTCCTCTCTCTGGCTGCCCAGGCCGACCTGGTTCCCCAGGCCGTGCTCCTCCTCCACGGCCCTCATCTGGAACATGACCTCGGTGGCTGCTGGGCCGAACCACTGAGCGTTCAGGCCTGCCATGATCAGCGCCACGAAGAACATGCCCATCTGGAAGAAGAAGGGAACAGTGATGCAATGATTCTCCCCCCCCCCCCCCCCCCCCGTTGTTGCCAAAGAACGATGTCACTACTCACCTGCACACTTTCATGCCAGTCCAGCAACTCTCTGGGGTGGTACACGGCATACACAGCCAGGCTGGCAAAGTTACTTCCCAGCAGGCAGTAGAAGTATACAGGAAACAGCTTGCTCTGCACCAAGCCGAAGGTATGCAGCGTTACCTGCTTCACCAGGGCGAAACCTGCAGGCCCCAAAACCGCACAGCGTTAATACGGAAATCCTCTGCATGCTTCGGTGGCTGGGCTGAGCCGCTCTCACCTCCGATGAAGGAGACCCACACCTGCATGCCCCAGGTGAAGGAGAGCAACAGCAGGTGTAACACTTTGATCAAGTCGGTCGGCTCCCCCTCTGTTGCCATGGCATCTCTGCGGAAACAGACACGAGGCGACACAAAACGGTCGGCCCAGTTATAAAAACGATCAGTTTGTTTCTCATTTCATTTTGTTAAATTTTTTTTTTTGAGGCAAGATCTTCATTTTGTGTTCATCAAAACGGAGAGCTCGCCTGTGGCAAATTAAACACCCCACGCCTTCACGGCCCGCAGCTACACCTTGAAGTAGCCGTTTTCTGGCCGACTGGATCCGTCGCTTACATTTAGGATTTGGTTTTCTGACAAACTTTCTCCAGTTTCCCAAACAGAACTTCACCGAGGCTGATGTCCGGACCCTTCCAACCCCTCCGTTCGGCCCTATAATGCAGATTTGACGCCGTGCTTGGAATCGCTGCATCACTTTTCCTAACTAATAAATAGGTTCCATCTGTGTGTAGTTCACTTTCAGTAAAGGAAAAAATATCCACCCGTTCTTTAAAAGCTCTAGGGGTATGTTAGAGAATGGTGGAGAACAAAGAGAATCATAAAGACCAAGGAAACAGCAGACAAGTTGTCAATCCATCAGGCTAGGCAAGGAGCGCTTTAATCAGAAGCAGCCAAGAGGCCCTTGGTTAGATGCAGAGATGACTTAGGAAGGAGAAACTGGCAGAATTCCCATAAGCCATGAAGGGTGCATGTCAAACATGTGGTGTTCTGATCCGATGAGACCAAAAATTTGCTTTCTAGCTTTCACACATTGCATAACAGACAACATTTGACATCACCCACAACACATCAACCCCACTGTGAAATGGGGCGGTGGCAGCATCAAGCTCCGGGGGCTGTTTTTTTCATTTTCTTTCTGAAGCCGGTCAAAGTTGATGGGAAGATAGAAGGAGCTGTAAACAAGACAATCCTGGAGGAAAAGTGGTCAGAGACGGCAAAAACGCTTAAGAAAGGGGCCGGGGATCACCTTTCAGGCCCCTAGACATACAGCCAGCGATGGAGAGAAACGGTTTAAATCAAAGCATATTCATGTGCTAGAGAAGTGTAGTCAAAGTCCAAAATGATATTTCATTGGCAATATGTGGCAAGACATGAAAATTTATATTTCCTGTAACCGTCTCTCTGACCTGACTGAGCTGGAGTCTTCCTGATGTGCCGAGCCGCTAGAGACAACAGCTATTACGGAAGCAAAACTCTTTCCACGGAGCATTTACTTAGGGGCGCGGCATATGATACCATTTTTTAGATTTCAATTTCTAAACCAAAATAAACTATTACAATATACCTATTTCTCTCTACACAATACGCACCACTCTCAGTTTGTTTTCCACTGAAAACACTGAAGCTTTAAAAAAGGCGACAACACGTGGAAAAGGCTTTGCCTGCATCCATGCACTGACTGACTGACTGAAACCTTTGGGTGCAGCAGTTTGTTCCAGTATCCAGTTGTGTAAAATAAGCTGCCGCTTTAGGACACTGGGCAGCACTACAGCAACAGGCTGAGGAAAAACAACTTTTAGTTTTCATTTTCTCTAGCGTTCAGGAATCCCAGGGAGAATTTTTGAGCAAACGCAAAAGATAAAAATGACTTGGGCGTCACTGGCGCTCTTAGCTTCATTTGTGCAGCAGACAAGATAAGCACCCAGGGGTGAGATAAGAGAAAGGAGGCAGAGCAGCGGTTACACTTCACTCTTCATTTATGATTAAATGACAAAAGGTATAACGGAGACAATCGATTACAGAGGGGAACGGAAAAGACATACAAACAACCCGAAACAACTGAAACTAAAAAAAAGTAAGTCTAAAAGCTAATGATCTATTAGCCACTTAGCTATCACAGTTACACAAGTATAAGGACAGCAGCTGCACTGGCTTTACGTGCGACTTAGCTCGAATAATTAAAACCTCAATAAGTTCAGCAGGCCCCAAAGCCTCCACACCTACCTTTATTCTAGGGTGCTTTGGGGAAGGAGGAGCTGTTTGTCAACAAGAGAACGAAACAAAGTCCAGAGGACGCTGTGCTGGACGGCCACATCCGCTGTCAAATTTCTGCAGGCAAGAGCTCCGCCCCTTCGACAGAAACAGGCCAATCGTACGCTCGGATGGGAGACGATTCCACGTTACGCTGTTTTTAACTGGTTCGTTTGCGTGGGCGCGTCTTGGGTTGGTAAAACGTAACATTTGCCTTTTGTGGTATGTTGTGTATTTCACAGAGCATGAATGAACGTTCTTTTAGACTCTAGAACGTTAGAGTACATTGAAATTTAAAACAATTAAGGCAATTTTATTTATAGAACACTTCAGTAACAACACGATTCAATTGATTCAAAGCAGTGTGGACTCATACGCATTCGTCTTCCCTTATTAAATGCAAAATGCTTTTAAATAAAATAAAATAAAAATCTGGAAATCTAACGCATTTCTTTAAAAGCCTGTTATTTTTTTCTGAAGCCAAAACATTGACAGCAGTCAGGGCCCTAATTTACCTCTGAAAATGCACGGAACACCTTAAGAGCATCAAATTATTACTATTATAATTATAAATCAACCATTAAACAGCTTCTACCAAATAACATTTTTAAATCTATTTTCCTGTAAAAAAAACAATTTTTAAAAACTGTTTGTGTGAACCTGTTGGAGGCGGGTGTTGGAGACGGAGCGTCACTATTGGATAGTTTGTAACCAACCAGAGCCCGCGTAAAGTCTCCACCAACCAATCGCAGACGTCCTAACTGATAGTGCGTCCGCAGCGAGTTGTTGGAGGAACTCCCGAGCATCCTCCGCTGCCGTCACTGCTTTGGTAAGATAACGGTAACAATGTTAGTCTCTCGGTGAAAGAGCGAACCATGGAGATGAAGGTGCGGCCTTCTGTCCGCCAGATAAGCGCTAGAAGCAGAGGTTGGAGTCGGTCGCTGATTAGCACACACATGCTAGCAGCTACTAGCTAGAGCTGGGATCACAGTGCCCGTTGCTTCTTTTTCTGTTGTTCTCCGCTTTAGTAAATGAACGAAGCGATGTTCGAACATTTAAAGAGCTGCACTGTCTTTACGCTGGTATAAAGAAACGTCCGTAACAAATGTACTATGTTATTGCGAAATTAACTGAAAGGATTTAGTAAGATGTTTGTAGTCCTTTTTCAGATTTGGTCCTAAGCAATGTGTTTGTTGTGGGTTTTAACTAGTTTAATGCCTAGTTTAATGTTTTGTTTTTTTACGTATAAGAATCTTTAAAGTGTGGCGTGCATTTATGTTCACACTCACCTGAAAGGGCTGTGGAGGCCATGGGAAGCGTGCTGAGTCGATGAGAGGTCTTGTTTGTCTGTTGTGCAGGGACACAATGGGACGCAGAAAGTCTAAAAGGAAGCCACCACCCAAAAAGAAAATGACGGGCAACCTGGACACCCAGTTCACATGTCCGTTCTGTAACCACGAGAAATCCTGCGATGTCAAGATGTGAGGAACTCATTCATTGTTGTTGTCATCGCTTTTTAAAACTGTGCTGACCAGGAGCTGTCTATGTCCAACATCTTGTTCTTCCAGGGAGAGAACCCGGAACACGGGGATTATATCATGCAGCGTGTGCTTGGAGGAGTTCCAGACTCCTATAACGTGTATCCTTTTTAAGCAGCGAACCGTGGTGCAACCGCATTGTGTTTATTTGAGTTTATGGTGATAATATCTGGTAAACACAGGTGTGCTGCATTTTCCATTCAAGACATCTGGGTTTGCCTTTTTTTTTAAGCGCAACTCGGTTCTTATAAAAACGAACAATTTTATTTAGAAAAAGAAATCTGAATAAGGACTTATTTGGAAGAGCTACCTACTGGAAATATCTGCTGTGTAATTTTTAGCTAAGTTAACCCGAACCCAGGCAAAGGGACCTGGGATCCTTAGTAATTTTTTTTTCAAATTCATTTTTACCTAAAGTCAAATGGGAATCTGTATGCCCTATAGTTGAAGCTTGGTCCAAACATACACATCATCTATCCCTTTAAACCTCCATGAATGTTTATTTTCTATTTCTTTTATCAGGGTCTGAACTCCTAAAAGTTAAACAACAATGCGCGCACACACACACCCACGTCTGAGAGACAATGAGACTGACCAGTTAACCTTACGGTTGTCATGCAGAAAGACCCTGGCTTTTTATAACAGTTGAGTTTGCACAGGATTGGAACAAATATGACATGTATGATTAACATATATGTCACACTATTCATGGCATAACAGCTGAATGTTATGTTCATAATGGCATAGGAAGAAGTATACATTTATTAAATCATACCCCAGTACCTCAAAATTAAAACTCCTTTGTTCATCATGTTGATGGAGCCATTGATAGCCATCAAGTTTTATGCTTGTGTTTTAACATGTAGAATACTACAGGTCTGTAACTTGTGACAAAGTAGGTTCACAACAGGCCCTTTTCAGTTGGACCTTAAAAGCCCACCGTGCATTTACCCCGGGCTTTACATTCATCGGAAGAAGGTCCTGGCCTGAGGGTAGGGCTCAATCTGAATACCCTCATAGAGAGTGCGTCAGCGGTCGCTATAAGTGCTGTCCGAATAGTGCAGTCAGTAAGGAAGGAGGTAGGAAAAGTAGTCTTTATGCTCCCTCCCATGGCTAGTTTTGCCTAGGAACCCCACGAACGTCCCTTACCGGCGCTAAGAACCCTTAAAGGTATCCCACAATCCTTTGCGTGACATGACGTAAAAGCACAGCCCCCACACGGAAATCAACGAAAATTGTCCGAAGAGTTGTTCATTTTCGGAAGGCTGTAGACCCGGATCTGACTCGGATCATGCATGCCCGTTTCCATCATGTAATGACGTCGGAGTTAAAGGCTGTCCGAATTCGGCACAGTAGTCCAAAGCTCCTTTCCTCCCCATGATAGAATTCTTACATTTGACCCCATGAAAGGTCAAGGAGCAGGAGCTAATATTTAGGGTATTTGGATGGAGCCTAGGACTTTTCGGCAAATTGTGTGCGGCAAGAAAAACTTTCCGCCACAAGGGGGCGTAAGGAGCAGTGAGGAAATGACGAGTTTATAAACATAACGATTTTATACCCTTAACTTATCAGAAAAGGGTCTTTTAAAATGTGTTTTGGTGAGAAAGTACTCTAAAGTCACTTGGGTAATCCTCTCCAAAAGCTTTTCTAAAGACCCCTCCTGAGCACAAAATGTTTTTGTCATCTGCATAACAAATCTCATTTTGTTTGATACCTTTCACTTATTATTCATATACAGAATAGTTTAGGACTCGATACTGACTCCTTGGGGATCCCACAGGAAATGTCAAAACGGTTTTAATTAATAATACCCAAACTGCAGCCTGCTTCATTGATAGGTTTTGATTCACTCTAGCACCATATCGTTCTAACTTATGTAACAGTATGTTTTGTGGTTTTGTCAAATGCTTTAAAGTCAGTATCCCAACATCACCATAATACAAAGATCTTACATTTAGAAAAATTATAACGATCAACATAATTTTTATTAGGTTTTCATCTGCCAATGAAATCACAGCTACCGTTTTCAAGTGTTTCTACTGCACAAATGCCATAGTAGTGAAAGGAGGAGGGGATGGGTTAGCTTAATTATGGCGGGATAGGGGAACAAACATATTTTAGGGCAAAATTGTCCTTTAAATAAATCCGCCTCAGTGCTGTTGTGGTGATCAACATCATTTTTATTAGAGATTCATCAGCCAAACTGAAACCTGGAGACTGTACTGCTGCGTATGCATGCATGCTCCATCTTGCTACATTGCACTAAAATAAGTTTGGAATACAAATTCACAAGAAAATACTCTCACCAAATCAGCACAAACATGATCTGGTTCCTTAACGACTCCTCTGCAGATCTCTCTGAACCAGTGGACGTTTACAGCGACTGGATCGACGCCTGCGAAGCAGCCAATCAGTAGTGGCGTTTGCTGAACTCACAGCTTCAGTCTAACCTCACCCTGGGTTCACTCTGGATTCGTCGTCTCTGAAGCCCGTCACACTCTTTGTTCCACACCAGACTGTTCCTCTGGTCGGGTCCGAGCGAGGCCATATGGACAGTAACCCGTCTCCATCACAGTTCTCAGTGTAGATGTAAACTTGTTTAGCGTATTTTGTTAGTCTAGATTTGTTATGGGTAAATGGTTTATTTCCTGTTATGGACCAAACTGTCAAATAATCTTTCCACCATAAAAAAAAAAAAAAATCTATTTTTTCATTTAAAAAATAAAATCTGACATTTGTTTTTTATCTATATATTAGGTGTGACAATGAACATTTACTGGGTTTTACCTTTTGTTTAGTCCCAACGTTCATAAAAAAAAAAAAAAACTTTTGCCAATTTTTTTTCTAATCCTGTGGATTCACAATCATGTACTTGCTTTCACACCACTGATGGATTTCACATCCGTGTACCTTTAGGTGCTGATAGCGATTAAAACAATGAAATCACAGCCACCGTTTTCAAGTGTTTTTATTGCACAAATGCCATAGTAGTGAAAGGCGGACAGGGCGGAAGAGGGGATGGGTTAGCTTAATTATGGAGGGATGGAGGGGACAAACATTTTAGGGGGAAATTGTCGTTTAAAATAAATCCGCTTCAGTGCTGTTGTGGTGATCGCTGACAACAAATATTCTGTTTAATGCACAGTTAAAAAAAACAAATCTACAATCTGAATCTAAGTTTAATACAAGACGTAAAAGACAATTTTGTGGTTTGATAATACAGCAAAGACATGCAAGCAACACTAGATGGCGCACTTCCAACAGCGGTAGCTGCAGTTGAAATCCACATCCAATAAAATGGTGAAGGCCATTTAACCTGAACCACATCTGGTCTTAATCACAGCTCATTGGGTAATAAATCCCACAATAGTGAGTGGCACCTTCAGCCTTACGGTACAATGATAATGATCACGAAATGTTCTTAAACTTATTCTCATATTCTCATTAGGCTTGATTTCTAGTGTAAAGTTCCAGCAAGCAGCTTGGGCTTGATATGCCTACCGTCTGCTTCCGGTGGTACTCAATGATACGTACACCGTTTGATAACGGTGGCGTTCCCATGCCCAGCGGCCTCTTGCAGCAAGGAAAGTTACACTTGGATGGGGGAAAAAAGATGGTTTTGCTGCAAACCTATAGCCTGACGCCATGGTGCATCCATGAGCCGATAGAACATGGGCTTACTGCAGAGACTTCCACAGGGAAGAGACGTTATACTGGTTAAGGAAAGCCCTGGCCATCTGAAGCAAGACGACGCTTCATTAAAATCCTGCAGCCAGGAGAAACACAATTTTGCTTCAAATAAGTCAAATAACCATTGACTTGTTAATGCGTACCGGTTTTGGGCAATAGCTGAAAGGCAGGTACTTTCACCCAAATGTTCAGGATATTACCAGAAAGAGTATCTGAATAAAAGTAGCTTGTAGCGTTCCACCGCCGTTTTCTGCACACAACCAACTTCAAGTGCAACTAAAGCAGCAACATTAAGGTCAAAATCCACTACGAGAAAAGGCAAAAGGAAACTGCTGACTAACATATGAAGGATAACTTAAGTGGACTTGCGTGCAAGAAACTACTGATAAATCCGTTCACCAAACCTTTAACTATGTAACACTATGCTTAGACGTGTTCCTTTGTGAAAGCGGTGAACTCTGAAAAGCATTCAGAACACAACCTGGAAGCTCATAACATCCGAAAACCACACAAATCACCCTCCTTTGATGTCTAACGCTGCTCCGTCAGCATCCATCCTAGCATGGATCAATCTGAAGCTTCTGTCAAAAATCTCAAAAACCGGGACCCTTCAGCCTGTGGGGCTTTACCGTGGACGTGGGCTCTGTTCCGCCTGGGTCAAAGTTCAACAGCGCAACCATTCAGATTCTACTCCATCGCTGATCAAACATGTTTGGAAAGGTAGCAATGTGAAGTTAGGGGCGTCAAGAGTTAAAATCTTTGAAAACAAGAATAAAAAGCAACTAAAAAAAAAAAAACCTATAAATAGCAAAGATCAATACTTCTCCACCTCTGTGTGCTGTGTGGCTATTTCCTACCAATAATAATAACCAGGGCAACAGAAGTCGGCCGCAGCATGAACGTTTTCAACGCGAGGCCAGTGTAAACAACATTCTGTCTCGTGCTCATGGAAAAGCAAAATATAAAACTTCTTAGGAGTAAAAACACTTTTAGAAAAAGAAGAATGACGTCATTCAGAGTCAAATAACAGTCTGGGAAGCTTTGCTCGTCGCAGAGACAGCTGTGGTGGGTTGTCTGGCGTTAAAGCAAAGGGGAGGGAAGGGAGGAGGGGGTGGGGGTCTGTCTGTGGCTTCTTCAGTCAGAGTACTGGTTGTATCCGTCAAACTCCACCTCGCTCCCGTTGTTGTAGTAGGTGTCGATGGGGTTGGTGCAGTATTTGGTGTCGTAGACCTGGCGGGGCAGGCCGTAGGTGGTCATGCCCTGCTGGGAGGCCACTTTGTTGGTGCCCATCTGCAGAGAGATGGTGGAGGTGTCGCATTTCTCCAGCTGCAGCTTCTTGTCAAAGATGTGCCGCCTGGTTCCTGGTGCCATCATGCCGGCCTGAGAGGGGGGGGGGGGGGGGGTTGGAAAGAGAGCTTTCAGTTTCAGTGTTTGACTCAGTCTAAGGAACAGGGTGACCTTAATTACTAAAGATTTTTCTTTTAACAAATAAACACCAGCAAAACGTTGCGTGCATTTGTTGCCCCTCTGAGTCAACCCCCTCTCACTGCAATCACAGCCGCGAGTATTGAAGTCTCCAACCGGATTTCCCTGCCCTGTAGCTCCGTCAGTCTTCCTGCTAGCTCTGACCAGCTTTCCGGTCCTTGCGTTTAGTTTACCCACAGCCTGATGCTGCCACTGCCGTGTTCCATCATGGGGATGGTATGCTGTGGTGATTTTCCCACTATTCTGGTCTTTGTGCACCTGACAAGTGCAGCCATCTTTGCTGCCAATTTCTTATTTTCACCAGTTAGAACTGCCAATGGTCTCCTCTCATGTTAATCAGGGAGAACAACAAGCTGTCCCACTGTTGACGGTCCCTGCTCTTTCCTTACGAGAGGGCAGTAGTGTCTCCCTTGTAGCTGTTGACGTAGAGGTCATTGGTATCCGTAGATGTCTGCATTTCTAGACTTCCCCTGTGGGGAACTATAAAAGGATCTCTTATCTTAGGTGCTGCAGTGATGCCAAGAGGAAAGAGTCTTATGAGTGCACACGTGCACAGTTTGACCACTCCCTGTTCTAGGACCTTGTGCACAGCACCTGCAAGTACTACAGCAAGAAGGGCAACGCTCTTGAGTTCAGATGTGGTCTGCAGGACCTCCATGATTCACATCTGCTTAAATCTTGACCACATCTGCCACAACCAATGCCCCGACACAGAGGCAAAATATTCACAATGTGTCAAATGTAGCAGCCACATCTGAAAGGTTCCTCTAAGATGTACTGTAGCAATCTAAAGTAACGCTCAGTTTACGTCGTGTTTGTTCTGCATGTTCTCCTAAACGCTGCAGACAGACCAATACATGGTCCCTCAAATAACACTGATTTCCTAAATAAAATAAAAAATAATAAAAAGACGCAATAACTATTCCGTTATATCCTACAGTAACACTCTAGTACTAAAATGGCTTAAACACAGTGCTTTCTTTTAAAGAACCCTCACTGAAACTTGGAAAAAAAAAATCAACATAGAGTCTGCTGGAGCTCCCCGTTTGCTCTGAGGAACTCACTGATAACACAATTGTTTCTTCTCAAAACCTGCTTCTTAACACTTTCATTTGGGACTTACTCAGCCGTCAGATTTGGCTGCATGAACCCCTGTTGTAACCCCCCCCCCCCCCATTTGATATAAAAATGCTCGAACACAACCAAGCTGGTTGTCATCCACACTGTTTTGACATAAAGCATCTGTGGCTGAATCTGCTGAGCCTCAAAATCAGGCTGGAATGGAGAAACGTTTTAAAACTAGAACAACTGCTAAATAACTGTTGCTCAGGCCTAAACTTAAAAAAATAAATAAAAACAAATTTCATTAGCCAAGTTTCTCCCGCACCTGGCTGGCCCCCTTGTTGGTGCCCATCTGTAGGCTGATGGTGGACTGGTCCATCGGGGTGTCCATGGCAATCTTGGCATCGTACAGATGACGTCGTGTACCATAGGAGGTCATCCCCTTTTGGCTGGCGAGCTTGTTGGTGCCCATCTGGAAACACAAACGCGAGTTGGAACATGAATAACCCCTTGACTTTTAAAGAGCGTGGCTAAAACTAAAGTCAATCCTTAGAAAGTGGGCAGGCTTTAGCCTCTCTGACCTGCAGGCCTATGATGTTCCGTCCTTCCCTGAGCTTCTCGGGAGCAAAGTGTCGCTGCTGCTTCTCGGCATACTTGACCCCTAGGTCGTACTTTGAATGGAAACCTTTAGATTTGGCCTGAGAATAAGAAGGGGAATGAGCACAGAGGAAAATGTAAAATATTCACTTTAATGTCTTTGGTCAACATGTAGTCATACAAGTGCATTACAAAAAAAAAAAAAATCAGAAAGATAACTGATCCATAACACACAAAGTAATTTATTTCTGCCAGTAATAATTGTCTGCCACCTGGAAACTTAGATTGTGTGGGCCATAATAACTGCGATAAAATTGGTTTATTGGTGTTCTGCAATATTTCTACTTTCTGAGAAGCTAAATTGCAGGTTTTAGTTTTGTTAACGACTCTACTTTATACTTTGGAACCTGAGCTGCTAAAATAAACAAGCTTTCTTTGCTGAGTTTAATTTACTGAGATGCACCGGTACAGATGTGCAGATCAAGGTCTCACCATTCCAGCCAGGGTGATGAGCGTACACTGAACCTGTGTGTGGTTGGCGTTCTCAAACAGGTCGTTGGCCTCAAAGATGTCGTGTGGTTTCAGGCCGTACTCCGTGATGGCACGGACGAAGTTCCCTATGTTCTCCAGCTGAGGGAGCGGTCAGGATTTAAAGTGGGGTTAGCAGAGTAGAGGCGAAGGTGGATCGACCTTGATTCGGCCCAAAGAATCTCTGATTCTTCTGCCACTGTTGCGAAAGCTACTTCATGCAGGAGAAATCAAAGTGTTTTGTGGTGCTGCTGCAGTACCTGGTGCCAGTTCTGACTGGAGTGGTTGATCTTCCTCACAGAGCCCGGCTGTAGAGTATTAATGAGTCTACGAAGACAGGGGGAAAGAAAGGGAACTTCAGTTGGAAGGAGGGTTTCCCGGTAAGATAGAGAAGTTTGGTGCGTCTAACGCCGGTGGCTCACTCGCACAACAGGACTCCATCCTTCAGACTATCCATGAAGTTCTCTCCAATTCGCTTGCCGGTCACGTCCTCAATCCACAGCCTCAGCTCCTCTTCCTTGTGTGGGTCATACTTCCCAGCCAGCTGCGGAAAAAACAAACAGTAGATCAGTACGAGACGGGACATTTACCCATGTTCAGAACATGTGGCTTTCTCTGGTGTATTAATGTGAGAAACTAGTACTTATATTTAATGAAATTCGGTTTTATTGAGCTCTTTTTTGAGACCGCTTATGTTGTAAATTGGCTTTGTTTTTTAAATAAAATAAATCTAAAGTAATTGACCTTTGACATTTTTGCTAATGTATCGAAATCACTACTTTTCAGATCTTTGCTTTTGCTTAAAGAGAGCCCCTTCTCTCAAGTATTCATCCACATCTTGTTTCAACCATTTTTGTTTTGACCTCACTTCTCTGTCACCAGTACCAACGGGCCATCCAGAGCCTTCTTGGCTGTCATTACAGCTGTCCGTCTGCTTTCCAATTCTTCTGTGCGATGTAGCCGTAGCCCAGTCAGAGCGGACGGAGAGGGCCCATAAACGGCAATTTTCAAGCCTTTCACACAGATTCTCAACAAGGATTTGGGTCTGGATTTTGACTGAGCTGTTCTAACACATGAGAAATGCTAAATCTGAATTTTATTCAAATATAAGTCTATTTAAAAACACTTTATTAATCCCAAAATAAATTAAAGGTTGTAGTTGTGAAAATATCCAAAGGGTCACTGGATGGTGATGGCTGCGGGCAGAAAGGGTCTCCTTTAGTGGCCTGTGTTACTGCGGATGTGAAGCAGCTCTGTTGTTGTACTACAGACACTCAGAACTCTCCAACATTTCATGAAACATTCTTCTTTGCACAAGTCATCTCCAGAGGCTCGGTTTCCAGAACAGAGGCAGCCTTCTTCATCAACCCTATGATCTTTAAATCACTGGCTCCGATCCTGCTACCCCTAACAGATGATGCAGTTTTCCCATTATTTGTGTTTAAGTCCAAAACAATAAGGAACTTTTTGACGTTCCGTCATGTTACAACCCCATAATTCAGTGCATTTTATGTGTTAGATCGTTACAAACAGTGCAACATTGTGAAGTGGAAGGAAATACTGGCACTCTGGGTCCCCGATTCAGACCTTCGGCCCCAGAATGCTCCCCACTGGTGTTGCACAGCGGAGGGCTGGGTTACATGTGGAGGACAAATTCCTTTGGGATGCACAAAAGTTACAATGACAAATAAAGATTACTATTAAAATCTTACATACTTATCAAAATGCACCCTCACCTACCCTAGTACCCCTAAATTAAGAATTACATTTGTCTTATCAGGGTATACATGTGTTTATAAAAAGAGTTTTTCTTGCAAGTGGCAGAGGATTCCTTGATTCCTGTTTGCAGGCTGCAGCTCTTAAAATAACATTACTTTCACTCATTCCTGTCTCCTAACAGACTGCAGGCTCCCAGCATACCTGGAAGTCTTACTGCGTAATAACAAGTGCTTTAAAATGGAGGTGCATGAACAGAACAGGAAGTGAAATGAAAATGAAGAAGGCCCGTGAACATTCCTGCATCCCGAACCTCTCAACCCCCCTGGTTCTGCTCTCTGTGCAGGTCTTTACTGGCACAAAGACGCTGCCCTAATACTTTGAATTCTGGCACTTGGGTTTAGGGCAGTAGCCTCAATCCCTCCCTCCCTCCCTCCCTCCCTCCCCACATGCACACACACACACGTTCTCCTGAACGCTCTGCAGATAAGTCTTCTCGGAGCAGGCAACATGCAGCCAACACAAACAAGTATTTCAAAGCAGCAGGGATAACTGAGCTTCCAGTCCATCACACCAAACTTGGGAGAAACAGCTCTCCTAAAACACTCCCTCCCTCCCCCTCCCTATTCGGGCTGTCTCGCTCCCAAACTCCTATTGGCTTAGCTCACATTTCTTTCTCTCACACATGCTTTCTTCTTCTCCTTTCCCCTCCTCCCCGTCTCCCTGTGGATTTTCCAGAATGTGCCCTTTTACAGTGAACCGACTAGCCAGACTGCCCACATCTGACAAACGCAGGCCATGCTCGGCAGGTTCTGCTTCCAAGTGACGGTTTAACTCTGACTTTTAATTAAGATTGTTGCATCTTTTCATAGCAGAACTCGGTAAATACAGTTGGAGCATGCTGTGTTCTGACTGAACGCCTCCCAAGTTAAAACTGAACTACTTTCTCTAAACAAAAAAATCCCAACTGAATAATTTGATTTGTTTAGGATTGTTTTGAGGTGACGTTCAGTTAAAAAGGTTATAAGATGCCAATATCTTACCTGCAGTAGAATCACTCTCTTGGTGTCTTCATTTAGTATAATTCCAGATAAGTTGGACCTGGAGGCTAAATCTAATGGCTGGTCAGAGAGGAATCAGCACCAAAGCGGGTTTCTTGTCTTATGCAAACAGTGTTTTATAAACTCCTTAAACTGTGATCACATTTGCATTGGATGGCCATTATTTGACTAATGAAACTGATCATTATTTGCTCATGAAACCATGGCAGGTGACCGTGCACATACCCTGAAGGGAACATGTGAAGTGTTTTCAGTCAGAGTAACTGCCCAACATAAAATTAAGGCATATGTTCTTCACTGAAAGTGGTTTAACATCCTTGCTTTACCTCTATATCTGAGAGTGACCCTTTCCGTGTTCTGTTCTCAGCACACGTTTCACTTAGGAAGATCATTGGTGCCGCACCACCTGCAATCTCTTTTTTCCATTATACAATCATCAACCCCTTTGCAAACGACAGCCTAATGCCAAATTACCAACGAGTTAAAGGTTCATAGAACAGCCTTCGCTTTTATCCCCATGATGTTTTTGAACATGAAGTTGTTTTAAGATGGCAGGAGTCCGCTCCAGTTTGGCCCCTCGTAGACCAGCTGCTAGATTCAGCCTCTTATCTGGGGTTATATGAAAAGAAGAGGCCAAGAGAGTTTTCTAGTGTAGATTCTACATTAATGGCTCATAACCTTTTACCAGCACCTCACTTGAAAAGTCCTGACCTATACCCTTAAACAGATCATTTTATAGTTAGTCAGACTGCAGCAGCCATCTTTGCTGCAGTTGATTATGCAAATTGTTGCGCCATTCACTCAAAAGCAGCTTTTGCTCTGTAATTGCAACTTGGCATTTCCAGACTATGCTAATTACATGAAGTAAACACTCTCCCTCCATGCATTAGGGACATATACTGCGCTTATAGTTGAAGGTTTGGGTGGAGAAAACTGTGTTCATGTTACCTGTGATGGGTAAATCAGCTAGATAGTCTGCTAGATACTGGTTTTAAGTACTAATATACCTTTTTAATTTACTGACTTGATACATGAGCACATACTCTGGTTTCCATCAATAAATGGGAAATGGTTAAGGACCTTCATTTCAGAATTGCTTTGAAGTTCCTAAAACGTTCTGGTGCAACCAATTACCTTCAAAAGTTCCACAGTTAGTGAAATAAAGTCCAAATGTGTGTAATCTAAGTGTCACATGACCTGTCAGTATAAACACCTTTTCTGAAAGGCCCAGAGGCTGCAGCAGCACTAAGCAAGAGGCATCACACCGTGGAGACCAAGGAGCTCTCCAGACAAGTCAGGGACAAAATTGATGAGGAGTACAAGTCAGGGTGGAGTTAGAAAATAAATTTCCCACATCTTTGATGATCCCCTAACCAGGCCAGCCAGACTGATAATATGTAGCACTCTCGGTTGAGTTCTACACATTATCAATCTGGGTCTGCTCCGATTGAATGCATTCAGGGAAAAGAGGGACATTCAGCAGAACTTTCGGAGCTGATTGGGCGAAGCGACAACTAGTGTCCGCCTACCAAAGTTTGGTTTTAGCCAATCACAGTATCAAATGACTGTCGTAAGCAGAAGGTGCCATGAGAAACCACAACAAGTTACACTGGCCAAGGCACTTCTCGCTGTTTTTCGTGGATTCTGGCAAAACAGATGTGATAGCAGCAGCTATGTGCCCGTGTTCCTTCGCTACCACGTTTATTTTGGTTCACCTGTGAGCTCAGCAGCTCTTGCTGTCGTCATAGCTGTATGCTCCGCCTTTAAACCATAATACCGCAACTTGATTGGCTGACTCGTGCTGAGTCAGTTCTCAGTTGAGATGGATTCTCTTGTTTTTGTGAATGCACAAATACCACAAGAATTCTGCTTGCATGCAAGGTTAATGTTCCTTCAGAGAACCTGCAGATCCATTACCTTCAAATGGAAAGCACATAGTAACAGAACAAACCCTGACAAGAGAGGACCCCCCCACCAGAACTCACAGACGGGGCCAGAAGGGCATTAATCCGAGAGGCAGAACAGAGACCAAAGGTCACCCTGAAGGAGCTGCAGAGCTCCGCAGCAGAGATCTGTCCATAGGACCACAATAAACCGTACACTCCATAGAGCTTTATGGAGAACTGGCCAGAAAGAAAAAGTGTTCAAAAGAAGAAGACACGTTTTGAGATTGCCAAAAAGCACGTGGACTCCCCAATTGTTTGGAGGAAGGTGCTCTGGTCAGGTGAGACTAAACTGAACAGTTATGCGTGCTGAGGTTTTTTTCCCCAGTTCTTTCTTTGCTTCACACTAAAACAGTAACACATCCTCAAAGTTGTAGACATGTCCTGTAACTGAATTGGCTGAATTAAAGGGCCGTTAGGAAAGAATGAATAAATATTCAAACAAACAAAAAGGCTAAAAGGTCATAGACCATTTCTTGGACATCACATAGCAATATCTAAAAAAAAAAATATAATTTTCAACTTAAGAACAATTAACCCGGTTGCCGTCTTCATTATTAACCTACAAGCATGACCAGGGTAACATTTGTTCGGCTCTTTCAGGGGAAATGGTTTGTTTTGACACCCAGCTCTTTTGTATTAGCAATCTGTCTAATCCAATCCACTTTATTTATATAGCACATTTAACAGAAAAGTTTTCCAATGTGCTGTACATAACAACAACAAAAAAAAAGTAAATAAACTAATAGGGACATCCTGACCCAACTACACGGTGTTAAAAGCCAAAGAATAAAAGTGGGTCTTAAGTCGAGACTTAAAACACTCCACTGTGGAGGCTGTTCGTATATGGAGGGGCAAAGTATTCCAAAGTCTGGGGCCAACTACAGATTTAATTTAAGTAGTACTGAAATAAGATTTTCCTGAAAGTGGCAAATTGAGCCGAATGTCACGCCTTTTTGTTTGAATATTTATTCATTCTTTCCTAACGGCCCTGTAATTCAGCCAAAACAATGTAAGGTTGTGCCAATAAAAAAAACTTAAGGGGTAACTCAACCCCAAATCAACTTTTTTTTGCTAATAAACTGTTAACGTGGCTGTCTTATAGTGCTCTCTACATATTTTGGAGATTATTTGGACAAATTACTGCATATTTGTTGATGTCCTGCTTTTGTGTCTAAAACGTCAGTGTGGCGCCCTCCTAACGTTCAGCGGGTATCTTGCATTGAATTTCAAATCAGTATTGCTGTTGGTTTTTGTGTCGTCACCAGGAGAAACCGACGTGTCAGTAGCGCTGCCGCTGTAGCTAATAGGAGTGTGAATAGTGAGTTTTGCATTCTATCAATTTTCAGGTTAGCGATTTATTAGCATTCAGTTAGTTTATTAACCATTTTATTAACTTTTACTAGTAGCCCAGACCAGACCCAGCCCTCATCCACCACCACCACCGTTTCATCGTCCGCCGGGCACCGCCTCCTCTTGGCAAAATTTTCAAGCATGAGATAGGGCAGAGTATGGCTGCAACCGAAAAGTGTTATGTGGGTAAGGGCTCTTCAGCCAAAGTGGAAGTGCGTCAGCGGTCGCCATGATAAGTGCTGTCCAAATAGTGCAGCGAGGAGAGAAGGAGGCAGGAAAAGGAGCATGTATGCTTCCTCTCATAGCTTGTGTAGCATAGGAACCTCGCGGGGTAGCTTACTGGCGCTAAGGAGCTATAAGGAATTCCACAATTGCTTGCGTGACACGACGTATAAGCATAGCCCACCTCAAGGAAATTAACAAAAATATCCGGAGAGAAGAGAGCGCCCACTTTGCAGTTCTTTTATGGAAAGTTGTAGGCCCGGATTAGACTGGAATTTTCCATGTGCTGTTCCTTCATGTAATGATATCAGACTTAAAGGCTGTTCAAAATCTGCACAGCAGTCCGAAGCTCCATTCCTACCCACGATAGTGTTCTTACCGTTGACCCCATGAAAGGTCAAGGAACAGGAGCTAGGAGCTATAATTAGAGGTCTTTGGAGGCAGCCTAAGGCTCTGGTACGGGGATGAGTTACACTTTAAGTGTATTTTCTCGAGACATTGTGATTTTTCTTACTTTTCCCATCAGTCTACGGTTACATAAAATATTAAAAATATTGCCTTCAAGAAAAGAAATGTTACTAAATATTTAAAGGTCAGTAATAACACCATTTAAACAAAAAACAATATATGAGGACGCGGGGCTGATACATACAGCGGGATAAAAGAATTCACCCTGTGAATGTGTTTACATTTTGTTACTATAATCACAAACGTTAAAATGTATTTTATAGGGATTTTATGTGACAGATAAACATGTGTATAATTAGGAGGTGGAAGAACAATGATGCATAGTTTAAGAAAAGAAATGGTTTTACACATAAAACGTACGTGTTGCGTGCATGCTCTGTTTATTGCCCGTTGTAATATGTCTGCACAACACAAACCCGGAATAACGCACAAGTAAATATCTGCTACATTGCTCTTCCTCTGCACATCGTTGTATTATTCCTATTTATTCCTGTATTGTTCTGATACAACTTGCATGTTTTTATTTATTTCATATTATATAGCTCTACATTTACTAATGTTTCTCTGTAGCACCTTATCACCAAAGCAAACTCCTTGCATGTGTAAAATACTAAATGACAATCAAGCTCATTCTGATCCTGATTATCTGTTACGCCTAAATAAAATCCAGTGCAACCAAACAACTCCAGCAGTCACCTAGAGTTAATAAGTAAGAGTCCATCTGAGTCCAATTTCAATTTCTTAGTGAACACCTCAGAGGTGTGTTGGAGAAAATTAACGAGGAAACAAGAGAACAGGAGAGAACGAGGATTAACAGTTTGTTGCTCACTCCACAAAGTGTGTCTTTGTGGGAGGATGGCAAGAAGAAAGTCATAAGAAGTGAAGTTTGCTGTTTGCTACGAGCTATGTACAGCACGCAGCAAAAAGGTAGGAGATAGCGCTCTGGTCGAAGGAGACCAAAATTAATTTTTTTAGCCTCATTCAAAATGTAATGCGTTGCAAAAACACAACACATCGCCCTCAACACACCATCCCCACATCAGAACATGGTGGTGGCAGCATCATGCTGTGGGGATGCTTTGCTTTAACAGCAGCAGAGAAGCTGGCTAGAGTTGATGGGAAGATAGAGCTAAACACAGGGCCATGCTGGAAGGAAGGTGGTTAGAGGCTGTTAAAGAGATGGGACAGGGGTTCACTTACCAGCATTAATTTACTGTTGAATGTTAATATAATACTAGTTTCAATGTACTGCAAAACTACACAGTCATTTAATTCAGGTAACAGGTAAAACTATTTTTTTTAACACCAGCAATCCAATTTCAGATCGGTTCGAAAATAGAGTCGTGAAATTTCATACTGTTCAAGCAGTATGAATACTTTTGCAAAGCACTTTCCCCTGATTTTATGGCAAATCTTTTATGGATTTTACAATTACAGTCAAAGGAGATGACGTAAAGATGGTTTATGTAAATGTATGAAGACTGCACACTTAAATAAATTTTCAGTTCTCTTGTCTAGTAAGGGATTTCAAAATGTCTCAATATATATATTTACGTATTGTTTCTACATATTTCATATCACGGGTATAATCTCAACCTGAAATGTCTCATCAGTTCTAACTTAAACTTTAAAGCCACTTTTATTATTGTAACCTTGGCAGAAAGCAGGACAAAACCTCACTCAATTGTAGATGAGGATGAGGCCAGGCTAAAGCCCCCCCCCTCCCCCTCCCCTTCATAATGGCCCACAAATATCATAATATACAATACATAGTCATGCCACACCAAGTAAGGTAACCATCACTCGGGGCCCTGAGCAGAGAGTGGCTGGGCCTTGCTTTTCACATCCTGGCTCTAGTGTGGGGTTTGTTACAGGATAACACTCTAAAAAGGGAAGGAGTCAACTGTTTAGAGGAATCTCTCCGATCACTCTCGTTATCGACCAACATCAAAGCAGCTCACACACCTGGAAGAAATGCAGACAGTGAATCTCCCGGGATGTTTAGCTGTTTTTATCTGATGTGTGCACAGAAACACAGCCAGGTGGGAGTATTCATACCCCTGAGCTTTTTTTATTGGCAATATGAGGGACGGACCAACACCAGATGCAGCACAGTGTAAAGGAACACACTTTTTTCTTAAATAAAAATGCAGGTTATGGCACAGCTCCAAAGCTTACCCAGACGTGGCTGTCCACCTAACCTGAGAGGCTGGCCAAGGAGAGCATCAACCAGAGAAGCAGCCAAGAGACCCATGATGGAGGAATCAGGGTCAGAACCGTTACTACTCGTGTCCACCAACCTGGCCTTTATGGAAGAGTTTTCAGCCGTATCTTCTGAGCAGTTTGCCACAACCAACGTAGCGGGGAGACACGCGTCAATAAAGATGATCTGGTCAGATAATACCAAAACACATCTTTTTTTTCATGCCCACATATATAATACTACAAAAGTTATTGTGGCAGAAAACTGGGACAGCATATCCCCCTAAAATAGCTATGAGTCTCACTGTGAAACCTGGCACCGGCACCATCATGCCGTGGGGATATTTTTCTTCAGGGAAAGGGAAGTTGGGCATGGCTGATTGGAGCACGGATGAAGATGGATGCAGGTACGTTACAAAGAGGACTGCTGGGCAATGTTGGTAGGGATTAGCAGCTATAGTTGCAGCACAATGTGGTTCTAAAAGTTATTAACTCAGGGATTGCTGAATACACCACACTTTTCATATTTGTATCTGTAAAAGAACAACTTTGAAAACTTTGTCATATTTTCCTTCCCCTTTACAATTAGGCACTACATTGTGTTCGTCTGCAATAATAAATCCCAACAAAACGCCTAGCACGGTGAAATGTAAAATATTTTAAGGGTTTTGAATAATTTTGGAAGGCATTGTACAGCCACCGGCACTGTTTTAGATCTGCTTGTGCTTAGCTAAAATTATCTGCTGCTGGCCAGGTTTTTTTTTTTCTCGACTGGTCTCCTCCTCCTCCAGTCCACCTCCTGTGTTCTGTCAGGACACTGTTTTGTCGCTCTTGACGCTGATGTAAACTGTTTAGAGAGGGACACTTTCTCAAATTCCCGGCTGGAGCCTGGCCACTCCTTAAAAGGCCATCAAATGATGCTGAGGTAGCTGTCAGTTTTCTGGTTGCATCTCTGCTCTTGATGTCATCCCACAGGAACGTAGGCATCACTCTGAGGGCTCGTTGACTCAAAACTAAAATGCTGATTCCATTTTAGTTCTCAAGCTCAACTCATTCTACACGATGATACTCAGTTTGTGAAAAACAACAGTTGTTCCGCTGCTTAGTAGATGTAGTGAAAGGAATACGGGCTTTACATATAGCAACAGAATGACATTAACCTAGAGCTGAGTGATGGAGCCATTTGTAGAACAATGTATGTCCAGAACAATAGTAGTGATGATGATCTGCATGCTGGAACAGCCACAAGCTGGCTTTTTCTTTATTTCAGTAATTTCCCTCTGGGATTATTAAAGTATAACTGATGCTGATTTCCTGGAGAGACTGTTTAGCTGCACTGCGTTCCAAGCAGAGATTCATTTCCATTAATAAAACTAATCAAGTTGGCAATATTTCTGTCTTTGGTACCTTAATCTCGGACAAGCTCCCAAATGGTTACGTTCCTGATGCACAGAAAGTGTTGTCAAAAGAACAGATGATACAGATAATTAAACATTAGGTAGTTTCACAAATAAACTCAATAAAAAACACGTCTAATCAAATTCTGAAGGAGATAAAACGGTTAGCTCTACAAACGAAGAAAAAAAAAAAAAAAAACTGCCAAGCAATTATCTATGCTCTGCTTGTATTACACTGTAAGAAAAAGGTAGTTATACACAATCGGTAAATAACATCTACCAGCAAGACGTTGCTTGGAGTTATTTTGATTCAATTAGTAGCCATTTCTGTCATGTTTAATGGAAGCAAGCAGGGGTGAGCAGAGATCAGAACGAAAATAAATGGAAAGGGGGTAGAACAGACTCATAATGTTAGAATATGCATTTCCAAGAGGCTTCTTCGTCAGACTAAAAAGTACTTTTTGAAAAAAAAAAGCTACCTTTAAACCAGTATTAAACATACTTTCATTAAAGCCCCGTTCTGCTTGAAAATTGTTTATTTTTTTATTGGTCTGATGCAATATTCTAACCTTAAATACCGTGTTTTTATTAGCTGGAGTAGGACAAAATATAATTAACAAAAATAAAGGCTTTCACACATCATCAGTCTATTAATCTATATATTGTGTTTCCCTTAGGGAATTAACTGAGTTACCGACATAAATTAAATTCTCAATAATATTCAAATAGATTGAATATGACTATATTTCCAGGAAATAGTATTTAGTAACTTTAATATGTGAGGTTTAAATGCACTTTCATGACAAATTATAAAAAGCACCTGACCATAAAGAAAGATAAGCCAATATGAAAATGTTTCAATGAATGGCTATGAAATGGTTTGTTTACAGATTGGAAATTGAAGTGGGAAGGGACAAAATGAGGCTAAGAAATACAAAAAGGAGCAAATTAACAAAGAGTAGGAGCAGGAGTCAGAATGCCAGCCCAAAACCACCCCCACTTCCACAAAAGAATAAGAATATAAATAAATAAAAACAAAAATCATCATTCCCCCCCAAAGACAAGCAGTCCACACGCTGCCAGATGAGAAACTGGCAAAGCAACCAGCTTCTTTATCAGCTTTATGCACCTCAGCATGCAACCTACAGATTAATGATTTACCAAGTCCTACTCCATTATGTTGTAGAACCCCATTGTTTCACTACTTAACCTCCGACAGTTAATACCAACTAATCTCCATCTAAAACACACAAAGCAAAACTCTTATGTCTGTGGGAGTTCTGTGTATTTTTTTTAAATAAAAGGAGAACCAATAAACCAGGAGAAAAATCAGCAAAGGAGCTTGCCCCACCACGAGTCAAGCATCTCCTCTACATGGTGCCAGAGTCTCCAAACTAAAAGCCATGGCACTGAATACATTTTCCTAACGTTTTCCATGACCATTAATTTAGGGAGTGGATAAACGAAGGCGATACATAATCCGTTCTTCTTGATTTACAACAATGAACGTGACTGAATATAGCATACAAACAGTTAATAATACTGCAGCAGACAGTTTTTCATCCTTGTTGATGAGGAACAAATAAATATAATACCAAATGAACCCTGCATATTTCTCTCTCTCTCTCTCTCTCTCTCTCTCTCTCTCATTATGTTCACTAAGGGAATATTTATGTTTTTTTATAGTTTTGCAACTGCAGCTTCTGTGTCTTTTTCATGTTCTCGTGAGAAAACTACATTTCTTGGTCTGTATCTGGTAAAAGCTGTAGGGTACAAGGAAACCAGACCATGTCCGAACCTCCAGAGGCATCATGTGGAGTTCCTCAGGGTTCTAGTACCCACCTTGTTTTTGTTCAGTTCTGTGAAGTTTCCTAGTATCCATTGGTTGATGATATTGAGCTGTACTCCCAAATTAAACTCAAAATTGTCCTCCTTAACCAATTTAGGAGATTAGCATAAAGCAGAGGAGGAGAAGCCATTGTACAGCTAATTCGGGGTTGCCACAGACAGTGTCGTCTCTGTTCTTCAACAGAACCTGGGCAGATTTAGGATTCTTGCAAAAGCTCAGGCGGGGAGATTTCTGAGTGATTGTGAGCATCACTTAAAGCATTTGTTTTTCATCTGAGAAACAACTAAAAATTCAGGTCAATGGCTTACACACAGTCTAGGTGAAAAGTGCTTTTGGATCTACAAAACAAACGGCCTGTTTACTGGTCTAGCTCGTCGTCAGGTGGTCCAGAACTCTGCTGTGAGCGTTCTGACACGCTCAAATCACGACTCGTATAGAACCCCTGCTTTAAAGCCGCTGAAAAAGGATCAGTAGGATCTCACTACGAGTATATGGGACAGGAGACGGGTACAAACATCCCTTCACATATATCAACTCGGAGAGAAAACAGCCATCAGTGATCGGGGGGGAAAAAAATGGAAGATTGAGACATTTTCTAAACTTACTTTAAAAGGGAAGATGGAAACTGGTCAGGGAGACTGCTAGGAGGCTGAATCTCTGACAGAGAGCAGTTTGGTTTTACATGTGACAGGAAACTTCTGTATCCTCCATACGTTGAGGCTAAGGAGCAAGTTTACAAGACATAAGTGTTTTCTTCCCAAGAAAGCGTCCAGATATGTCTGAAAATCTTACAAAACCTTGTTGGGGACATTGTTACGGTCTGATGAAAGCAAACTTGAAGTTTTGGGCAAATTCCGGAGGGCATGTTCGGCACACAAACAACATTATGCACTACCAAACAAACACTATGCCTACGTTGAAACACGGTGGTGGCGGCAGCATCATGATTTGGGGGTCACTTTTTTTTTTTTTTTTTTTAGATGGAACTGGAAATGTTAACCAAGAAAGTGAAACCAGCAATATAACTGGACCAGAACCTCCCGGTGCAACAACGGCAATCATAAAGCGGGGTTTCATTCTTCAGCGACCCCATTAGGTACCAGCGTACACCCAAACCCACGTGTAGACGACTTCATGAGAGATGTAAGGCCGCTCTACAGGGCTGTGGACGATCCAAAGGATTTAAAGCCTTTTAGCAAGGTGAAGTGGACACATAGGACCAAATCAGGACGTGGGATGCCGATAAGACTCCTACCGAAGAAAAAGGAATGCTGAAAGTCAATCAAAGGGGTTCAACAACGTCGCCGGTGCACAAGATTTATAGATTTGTTTTCCAGTTAAATTTAAACAGACAACCAGATTGTTTTCTGTGCCCTTTAGAATAATAATAAAAAACAGAGCAGGAGCATTTCATTCAATCTGACACATGTAATCAGAGCCACAGCACCATCCATCACCATCATCTGCACAAATGAAACCTTCTAACTCTTTGAGGAGCCAGCCCCTGTACTTTACATTGCAATATCTCATTTGTCCTCCTCGCCAAAAGGCTTTAATATGTCATAACAGAAACCATATGAGCACAAAGCCACTGTGTGTTCCCATGAGCTCCCCAAAGATTCGGCGCTGCCACAGCCAGAGAAGAAGGGGTGAGGGGTGGGGGGTGGGGGGGACCCATCTGATCCCACCTGGGGAGTCCAGGCTCCATCCTGAGAAAGCTTCAGAGCAGCAACATACCTTACTCTTAACCTCAGCAGAAAGTCCAAAGGCCGGGCCGCTCCTGAAATGTGTTGACATTCTGCCGGCTGTGTCTGTTGGCAGATGGAGCTGAGGGTTTTAAGAAGAAAAAAAAAAAAAGATGGAGAAAACAGGTTGCAGTGCTCTGTCCGAGGCAGGAACACGCAGCGCGGAAGTCCTCAGGGAAACCCGGGAGGTGTTCTGCACTTCTGTCAACAAACTGCCCCGTTTAGTCAGCCGCTGTGCCGCTCGGACCAGCTGTGGAGGCTCTCTGACAGGTTTCCAACTCTCTTCTGGACCTTTTTTAAACGCTTCCCATGTGCGTGCTCTCTGATTGGCCGGAGCCGCCGTCCAATCCGGACGCGGCCCCTCTCCGTCAAAGGGGGAGTGATGTCATCGCTGGGATATTGGGTTTTAATCAGTGTCACTTTTTCCACCTTCAGCCCAGGCAGGGATGGGTTCTGCTCGAGTTCGCATGGAATATTCTGTTATCATTTCTGAGGCTGAAAACATTTTCTACCAAACTCTGTGTCATTGTAGGAATATTAAATGTCACATGAAAACCACATTTTGATGATTTTATTTATCAAGGGGAAAAGCTATCCAAACCACCATGGCCCAATATGAAAAGCATTTCCTCCTTAAATCTACTAACTGGTTGTGCCACCTTTGGCTCAATAAATGCTATCATTGGTTTGCCATAGCTGGTGATGAGTCTTTTCCATCTCTGGGGCAAAAGTTTGGTCCACTCTTTGCAGCATCGCTTTAATGTAGCCTCACTGGAGCATGCATTTATTTTATTTATTTATTTTTACTTTGAATAGGCCATTATGAGAAATTTTATTTATTTATTTATTTACATTTTTTAGTTTATTTTCATGCCATTCAGAGGTGGACCGGCTGGTGCGGCTTGGGCCTTTAACCCGCTGGATAATCTAAGTGCACCTGAGCTGAAGATCAGTTTATTTCTTATTGTTCAACCTAAACACTGACCTCAACTGAGGCAATTAACGCCTTCAATGCTTTATATATTGTTCTTGCTTATATTGTGACTTCCTGGATGAGCCCTTGATGCACTCCTGGTGTCATTTTGGTAGGTCAGCCACTCCTGGAAAGGTTCACCTATGCTGCATGTTTTCTCCATTGATGGAAAACAGTTCTCACTGTGGTTCATTGGGGTCCCGAAGCCTTAGAAATTACTTTGTCATCCTTTCCAGATGGAGAGATGGCAGGTATATTTTGTTTCTCATCTGTTCTTTGGTTTCTTTAGATCACAGCATGACATGTGGCTTTTTGAAGCCTACATCATGTTGGGAGACAGGTTCTATTTGTGAGACTCCTTGTTTCTACGGGTAGGGCTCCAATCAGGCCTTGATATTGTTGCAAGTTCATTTGAACCAAGGACCAGACTGGTATGTATTATTTTTTTTCCCCCTTTAGTTAAAGAAATTATAAAATCGAATTTTGTACTTCCTCTGGTTATCTTTATTTGACATTAAAATTACTTGAATGACCCAAAAAGAGTGACAAATAAAAAAGAGCAAAGCGAGGACATGTTTAGGATTTCAACACTGTAGACTGGTGACCGACGTGATACAAAGAAAAGCTTTAGTGATTTCAGAAAGTTTTATGGCTCAGACTGACCTTTATATAGTATACTTTCCTCATCGAGAGCCTTGCAGATTATCAATCTGATCACAGATCAGTCATCATCCTCACAAAAAACAACTGTTGATTGGGTTTTTTTCCTCTAATTTCCCAGGCTGTTTTTACCTGTGTCAGACGACACAGCGGGTTTCTAAGCAGTTCATACGCTTTGTCTTGCAGGTCAACATTGTTTAACGCTAATTTTTCATGGCAGACACGAAGCGAGTAAAACAGCACTCAGATGAATGCTGTGGGGGCTGGTGGCACCATGGCGGACATGTGTTTGACTGCCACTGTAGAATCCCCTGACGTCACTCTGGGAACAATGAGGTAGTTCTCCTCTTTTATCCCGCTGTGTTTCCCCCCCCCCTTTCCCTCCACAGGCAAGGACGAGGAGAGGAATGCGGCGGGATTCAGGAGAACAGGGGAGGCTGCTCGGCGGACAGCATGATTCATCCCCTGCCCTTTTCTTTCGCTCCAGCTTGTGTGTCACGGCCATGTTAGGCTCGCCATTGGAGCCAAAAGAGTCTGGAAACCTCACAGATGGATGAAAGGGAGAGAAGCCGGGGGGTGTGTGTGTCTACTGTACTGTGGGCGCATACATGTCGAACTGGTGCAGCCGGTTGCTGGATGTAGTCTGTTACGCTGCAGCACCGCGGGCAACTTCATGCATCTGGTGGCTGATTTGTGTGTGCACAGTTGAAAATAATTGGTGCAGAGCGAGGGTCTTTCTCTGACCAAAACAGCGGAGCAGTGATGGGCAGTAGCGCCGCTACATGTAGCGAAGCTATTAGTTAAACTACATTTTCCAGTAGCTTGACCGTAGCGTCGCTGCTTTTTGAATCAAGTAACTTTCCTGTAGTGACGTTATTTTTTTGATCAAGTAGCGACGTAGCGTCCACAAACGCTACAAAATCCAGGACATAAGAAATGAAACCAGGTTTGCTATTTTGAAACAACATTCAGAGTGAACAATCAGAGTTGTTGGTAGTATGGCAAGCCGTAATATGGCAAGCTGATGAGGCCAATTATCGTCCGTACAATAACGCGCTGTTCCAACCCGTATTTTACGCGAGCGCGCGTTTCTTACGTCACCGCACGTTTCCAGCCAGAACGCGCGGTGACGTAAAAACGCGCGCTCGCGTAAAATACGTGCGGTGGCGTTAATAACGTTTGGTGGCGTTTTTTGCATATTATATTATCAGGAGGTTGTCTTTTATGTGCTCAGCCACTAGATTTAAAGGTGTTTTACCCAATAAGAACACTGCAGCACCAGACACAACCAGGAGGTCCCTGATCGTTGGGGAAAGGCAGTGTGTGTTTCTTATAAAGTACCCCTGGGGGCTACACTGTTTTCCAGCTGTCAACATTGTTGCCTTGCAATAAGCAGGTTCTGGGTCTGAATCCTTGCCGGGGGCCTTTCTGCATGAAGACTGCACGTTATGCCGACGCGTCAGTGGGTTTGCTTCGTGTGCTGTGGCTTCCTCCCACATTCCAAAAACAAGGATGTTAGGTTATCCTTCCTGCAGTCTGAGTTTATGACTGTGTTGCTCGGTGATGGACTGGTGACCTGTCAGGGTTGCACCCTGTATCTTTGCTGGACCAAACCTGCGGTGGCTTTATTGCTACCATTAACAGTGCTCCTGGCACCGTGCTTGGCAGGGTTGCTCTCTCGGAGGGAGCTGTTACGGCCGTTAATTTATCGCGTCATTTGTGGTCTCCAATAATCACGAATAGTAAGTTAAAGTGTATCACAGTACAGGAAAAATAAAATAGAAAACCCGTGCCTAATTCTAAACGTCAGCAGTAAAATTCATTTCTGCTCCTTCACATTCTCTCTCTCACACACACAAACCCACACACAGTCCAGGCGAGGGTCTTGTAAACATCTCACAGAGAGAAGAAGCACACACATGGAATTTGGACACTTTATTTGGGCATTATGGAAGAATAGAAGGGCCTAAGCTAACTGTGCTCAAGAGGTAATGTCTTGTGAATAGGAATCCCTCACACTAAAAAATAACAGACCACAGTCACATATTCACTGCGAGCTGGACTTAGCAGTTTACGTTGACTCCAAGTAATCTGACACTTAAATGATTTGGACCGAGTCAGGCTGACTTTTTTTTATGCGCCAAGATTTTATGAACCGGGAGAATCTTTTATGAAATGCACACCCCTTGATCTTTTCCCCATTTTGCCGTGTCATAATCACAAGCTTCAAAGTACTTCATTGGTTTTCTTCCAAATAGAGCAACAAAAGCAAGTGGAAGGAAAATAATACATGATTTTTTTCCCTCTCAGATTTGAAACATTTTCCAATGGTTTAGGTCTGGACTTTGACTAGGCCATCCGAAGCATTCCATTGCAGCTCCGGCTGTGTGCTTGGTGTGCCTCTGGCGCAGTCTCAAGCCTTTTACAGCCTTCAACAGTTCTCCTGAAGGATTCCCCTGCTTCTATCTTCATTCATCTTCCCATCAACTCAGACTATGTTGAAGAGAAGCTTCCCCACAGCATGATACTGCCACCAACATGTTTCAGTATGTGTTGAGGCTTGTTAGTCTTCCTCCATGCATAGCATTTTGCTCATCTACCAAAAGTTCAGGTACTGATCAGGTGCCGCCAGGAGGCAATCGGTTGCACTGGAGTGGACTACAAATTTGGACCATACGTCTCAAATTTTCACTTTTCACCTTACAATTTTCCCTTTCTTTATGTTGGTCTATTGAGCAATATTCACGTAGACTATATTGAAGTCTGTGGTTGTATAACAATGGGGAACAGTTGAAGTCACATCAATCCTTCTGCAAGGCGGTTAATAATAGATACTTTATTCATCTCACAATGGAGAAATTCACTTCTGCATTTAACCCAGTGCCACTGTGCGGCGCCTGGGGAGCAATCAGGGGTTAAGGGTCTTGCTCAGGGACCCAGAGTGCAGGCTGAGGGGATCGAACCGGGTACTTGCATCCTTCTCAGAGCGCAAGCTCACTGCTCTAACCTCTAGGCCACCACTCCCCTTAGTTCAAAAGCTCACGAGCTCTTCCCAAGTCAAATTTATAGCAGTTTGGATTTCAGGTCTTTATTTACACGTCTACCGACAAACCAACTGGAAGATTCAGTTTGAACGTGGAGAGCTTTCACCACAGCAAGAGGGAAATTTGGTAGATTTGAACCACCGAAGGATAGATGGATAAAGAGGAGAAGGACCTCTGAGGAACGCTGAGGTGCATTTCTGCTGGGAGCCAGTCTTCCATCACTACCCAAACTCTGGCTATTTATGGTAGGAGGAGGCTTCTCAGTCAAAGCAACTCAGCGGAGTTCTGAGTTCATGGCATCATAATTCCAACCTGCAGCAGCTACAGAAGGACGGGGAGCTTCAAACAAACCTGGATTTGGTCACTTAAACTATACCGAGAGGTGTTCGATCACTGGGGGTTTTTTTTGGGGGGGGGGGTCTTCTGGACACTTATTTATGGAAACTTTGCAGAGCTGTTAAAACGATCAAGGACTTCCTGAACAGTTGATGACCAGTCATCACATCAGTGACCGATGCTTTGGCTGCTTTCCTCTGAGACGGACGCTTCGCCAGCTCTCTGCTGCTGACAGAGCACATCCAGGATCTAATCATCCACTTTAACCCACACCTTGCGGGCATCTTCTCCTAGGCCGTCGATCACTGATGATCGGGAGGCTTGCAAAAGTTTTTACACCCACAAAACTTTTTCAAATTTCATGTTACTGTACAACCACAAACTACAGTGCGTTTTACTGGGACTTTATGAGATAGGTCAACACAAAGTAGCACATCACTGTGAAGTGGTTCAAAAGGTTGCCCCCCCCCCCAAAGTAAAATCTGTATGTTTTGTATTCAGCCCCCCCTCAGTGTGATCCCCCTACATCAAATCCAAAACAAACTGTTGCCATCTAAAGTCACTTTATTAGTAACTAGAAACTTTCCCCAACATTGCCTTACAGGAAGGAGAACCTGTGCCACAAACCATGTAGGTGGCTCATTAAACATGTGGAAGAAGGTGCTCTGCTCAACATTTTACTTTCTGGCCAAAGTGACCAAAATGCTATTGCACATCGTCCTGGATGCGCTATTCTAGTATTTAACCGTGGTGGTGGCAGCATCATGTTGTGGGGATGCATTTGTTTAGAAGGGAAGAGAAACATGAATGGAGCTAAATCCTGGAATGGGGCGGAAGTTCACCTTCCAGCAAAACTATGACCCTAAACATATAACCAGGACCACAATGGGATGGTTTAGCTTAAAGCACACTGATGGGTTTGAAGGGTCTAGTCAAAGCCCAGGTTAAATCCTTTTAGATTTTTGTGTTTTAAATATGATGTAACGTGATGCATTTTCATCGCTTTCCTTCACATTTGTGTTCTATGCTCTTCTAACACAAATTCCTTATGAAATGTACTACACTGCACAAAAAGGAATTAAGAGTAACTTCTTGAAATGTGTGTATTTGTCCTTGATTTGAGCAGGTAAATAAGATTATCTGCCAATGGAATGAGTATTTTGACCCTTAATAATAGATTATTAGATAAACTACACTTGAAATAAGATGATGGAGATGAGTTGTTCCTATTCTAAGTGCAAAAATCTTATTCCATTGGTAGATAATTTAAAATCGCCTGCTTAAATCAAGGACAAGTGCAATCATTTGAAGAAAATTTTACTTACTTTTAGTTCCCTTTTTGCAGTGTAAAGTTTAAATAAAAGTAAATTAATACCCGTTTGCTACCATTTACTGCAGTAGCTGAATGTGGAAATATTTGGAGTCCAGTTTGGATTAAGAGAGTTGGGAAAATCAAGTTTGGACTCAGAGAATTTAGGAGGAATCCTCATGTCTATGACTTTGGGTGACCCAGGCTTCTGCCATCTGTGTCAGACGAACGCCTGTTAACAAGCTGGCTTGCAAACATTTTCAACCCTCACCAAGTAGCTTGTTAAATGGACCCATTTCAAAGCTCCTGTCGAGCCTGGAATGTTGACTGTTTTTGTTTCTTCTAAGTCTGGGAAAAGTCTTCAGCATGAATTCCTCCTGAAATAGACATATTTCTATAATCTACTTATTTTTACACCGCTCTAACTCGCTTGTCTGGCTGCCTTGTGACAGGTGTGAAACATTGGACCTGTTAAAGGGGCGACTGGACGCTCACAGACACGAGTTCATGTCACTGTGGACACAAGGTAAACGTAGTCTATCTTCGGGCACAGCATTGTGCCCGTCTAGTGTGCTGAAGCGGGCGATGATGGACGGTGTTTGCTGTAACATAAAGGTCAGGTGTGCGCCTCGGTCCACAGAAGAACATGCAGGTGATGATTCTGAGCTCCCACGTGGAGGCGGGATGGGGGGGAGGCTGCGCTGTAGTAGCTGGAGGAAACCTTCATTGAGTCTCTGTTATGTGACCATGTTTGGTAAAGCTCTTCAAGGAACGGGCTCTGACCAAGCCCCTTGACCGACTGGTGCATGCTCACTCACGCAAGAGATGGTTTCAATCAAAGACCTACTCTGGCTCAAATCCCCCCCCCCCATCTCGCTCTGCAAGTTCAGGTCTCGGTTTTGTTTCGTATTAAAAGGGACGTCCTCTTACAGAAACTAAAATAAGAACAGGGGCGGTGCTGGATTTCAGAAGCAGGTCAGGGTAACGCAGCCATGGCCAGCAGCTGATGAACGATTGGGTCAGGTCAGAACGCCAAGGAGTGATTTGGCCTTAAACGCTGTGTTTTATTCCCTCACCTTTTGCTTCACAATGCATTTCATCAGTGACTGGCATGTCTGCACCACAGTGAGGGCCGCTGCTCTGCAAAAGTATTCATACCCTCAAACCTTTCCTTGGTTCGTCAAGTTACAAATACAAACTTCAGTGTGTTCTATTGAGACTTTATGTGACGGAGCTTAAAGAAAATGCATGTTGTTACTTACTTTTACGTAAGTAACAATGTGCAAGGAGGCAGGATAAGTAAGTAGCAAGGATGCATGGTTTTCTAAAGCTTTTGCAAACAAGGTCTGCCGTGCATTTGAACTCAAATCCCTTTTCACTGCACTTCCAGCTGAAAGTCTTTTGGCACGGTTCTTCAACAGGCTGGATGAGATCTGTGAATAGCAGTTTTCAAGTCATGCTACAGATTCTTGATTGACTTTAGGTCTGTGCTTCAACTAGGCCATTTTGATGAACATATGCTTTGACCTTAACCATTTCACTGTAACGCTGGCTGTTATACATTATGTATGTCTAGGGTTGTTGTCCTAGATATACAGAAGGGAAACCTTTGCCGCAGTCACACGTCCGTTGCTGCCCTAACCAGGTTCCCTTTCACGGTTGCCCTCCATTTAGCTTCATCACTTTGGAAGAAACACATTCCCACAGCATGATGGTGCCACCACTGTGTTTTGCCGTGGGGATAGTGTCCTGAGCCTTTTGAGTATGCCTTTGCACATCATATATCTCCGGAGAACTCCATTGTCAATTTCAGGTTTATATGTTGCAGCAGAAAATATCTGCCTGCATTCAGCAGTTGGTAGCAGATGGACAGACGGCTGAGGACCTGCATTCCTAAATATACATCTTCCCCTACATGGCTTGTCACAAACTGGGATTTTCACTTATTGAGTCTTAAGGCCAGGTTTTGGTTGGGTCCAACTAAATGTTGTTGTTGTCGGACTTTTCCTCCTGAGCTTGTGGCTCTCTGCAGCTCCTCCAGAGGTAACGTGGGCGTAATTGCAACTTCTTTGTGTAATGATCTACTTGCCCAGCCTGTCTATTTGTTGGTAGGAGGCCATGTCTTGGTAGGCTGGTCCATTGGTGCAGTCAGAACCACCTCGAGCTTTAACCACTCAAGACTGGAGATGACAGTAAACTTCTTGAGAACACCTCTCTCCCCCCCAATGAGATGGTTCTCACACAAAGATGCTGTCTAGAAGGCCCAGTGGTGACTGTACTTCCTGACTGTACTGTACTTCCTGTAAAAACTCAAGTACAAACTTCCACAGGAGCTGCTGGTCATCTTCTACACTGCCATCATTCCGTCTGTATCAGTGCACATCATTGTGTGGTTTGGCAGAGCCACAAGACTGCAAAGAAAATTTAGGGCCGCAGGGACAATCAAGGCTGACCCTCCTTCCATGCAGGAATTGTACCAGTCCAGGGTCAGGAAAAGGGCAACTAACATCTCTGCAGACCCCAAACATCCTGGACACAAACTGTTTCGACTTCTACCTTCAGGCCAGCGCTACAAAGCAGCTGCCACAGAGACAGTTTCTTCACCTATAAGCTGCCAACCTGATGAACACTTAGCAGTCAGGGTTTCCAGATCGATACAATCCATTTTTGAACTATTTCAACCTTGCCCTCTTCTTCTGTAAAAACACAGAATACATTTTTACAACAACAAAAAAAATACATTAATCTCCCAGCCTATTTTATATATTTACATTAACATGTCTGAAAAATAAGAGCAAACTGGAAACAGAGTCCAGTTTCGTGTTTTTATGCACAAACTTGGTGGATGAAGATGCTCCCGATGACGCCTGCTGACAGTGGGGGACAAACGGGTCAATTGTCCCGTGCCCAGGACGGATGGGGGGCCCAAAACTGACACTCTGACCATTAAAAACACAGGCAGAAGTAATTTTTCAGAAAATATTTGTATGAAACATATTTAATATTAGAGTAACTAAATATATATATATATATTTCTGCATAAGGTATATGTAATATGTTTTCTTCAAATAAGGGACCATTAAAACTCCCCCCACCCCAACTTAAAATGGTTTGAAGTGGCGCGTGTTTGAAGTGAAGTCGTCTAAGACTTGTTTGGAGGACAAAAAAAAATATTTCTGTAAACAGCAGATTATTGAATAAAATAAAAGGCATATGAGAATGAAGTATACAGTTAAGTTGACGTTTTTTTTGGTGTATGTGTGTGTGTGTTGTGGCGGCAGGTGTAGAGGGGGGGGGGGGGGCAAAAAGACTTTGTTGTCCCGGGCCCTAGCAAAGCTTTCAGCTGGCCTGTTCCCGATCTTTAAACTGGAGTAAAAAGAGTCTTTCATCGACTTTTTGTGTTCAACTTTATTGAAGAACAACACTTTCAAGTAATTCTCAGCGTTTATCACTACTATTACATGATAATTAGTAGTGGTCATTGTTGAGAACAAAAGTCTGAGTCGTATGGTAAAACTAAGACAGTGACCCAGAGGGCCTTTCTGTAGTGTAGGCTGTTTCACATTAAAATCAAGGAAAGAAAAGTAACGAGTTCATTCCAACAGATTGCATTGCATTAAAAGACAAAACGAAGAGGAAGGAAGGAAAGCCACAATGACAAGTTATTCACTGGAAAATTAAATTCCAGGCAAGACATTTGATTATTACTTTTACATTCAGTCTCCACCATCAAACAAATGTTGCTGTCCTTGAGATTTTTAAATTAATTAGTTTCATTTACACAGGCCATCACATCTGACTTCAGAGAATAAAGAAAAACGAAAAATGATAGCGGCCTCAAAGTACCATTTTTGTTATACATTGCAGAGATCAAGGATTTGATCAGTTCAAGGTTTTCCACGATTCGCATACATTTTTTCAGTTATATTCTGCATTTAAATACTGTAATTCACTCTTCAGCAAGCCGTTGCCTCCTCGCTGATCCGAGGCAATCTTGGTTGTTCTAACCTGATAGTACAGATAACAAATCAGCCAAGCTCACCATTAACTCACGGCCACATTCATGTTCCGCACACAGCCAGCGGTGAGACTGAGAATAAAATAAGAGGCAGAAATAAAATCCCATCAAAGACGAAACCTCAAGTCTTCCCGTTCGCAGACGACGAGGTGATTTACGTCTCACTTTGTGCGCGAGTCCTCTCTCTAACCTAAAGGAGACCCAAAACTAATCGGACGATGCAGCCCCAGAAGCGTATCATCATCATCATCATCATCCCCGCCGGTGTCAATGAAGTCTCCTAAATCCAGTTCTATGCTGATTGATTTGTCTCAACTATGAGCTTCAGAAACTAAAACAGTGAGACAAAAAGCCGTTCCGCCAGTCACATGAACAGCTAAGCCAGAACACACTGACTGCCATTATTATCTTAAACAAGTATAAGATCAACTTAATGCCACTAAATAACAACATCCCAGCATTCAGATTGGTACCACCCCCCTCTCCCCCGATAAACTGTCACAAGAAAGGCTCCCTATGAGGGATCAGCTTTGGGTTAGAATACTCAATCGGATAAACACTGTGCAGGCAGGTTAGAAAAACTATACACACAGCACATACACAAGGAGATAATCATGCTCATCCAAATCTGCCTGGAACATCCACCGTTTGTGTAAAGGCACAAGAAACTGTAGCCCCTCTTCTGGAGTGGCAGACAGAAATAAGGGACATCCTAGAGATAGGGAGTGTGCTTTATATTTCCACAGTGAAAACAGGACCAGACCAGCTCAAACTACCCAGACATCCACGTTTACAGGAGCAAGTTTTACATGCGTGGAGTTGAGCAGTGCTGTGAATGTATGAACGCAACTGAGATCATATCAAGTCTTGAATGAGGGTCAGGAGAGAGCAAATATTGTTCAAGCTGGGCTCGGAAATCACTGGAGCAAACAGGTGCGTGAAGTTACCAATACGAGTGTGGCGCTGTGGTTCTCAAACCGTCCTGCCTGGGCTGACCTTAACTCAGAACCGCTTGGTATCAGCAATTTAGAAGAAAAATAAGAGGAAATGGATAGTAACTGCGAAACAGAGCAAAAAACAAAACAAAAACGTTATTTAAATGCAATGATCTTTGCTTCTTCAAAATCTTCCCAAACAAGAAGATCGGAGGAAAAGACGTTGGGAAGTTTCAGCACAAAACTGAGGCACACAGTAGTGGACCTGGAGTAAGTGCTGCTGGCTACATGATCTGCCTCTTGGGTCTGGGAAGAGCATCAAACCAAGCTGAACTGTGTGCCACTTCGAAGTCTGAAAACCAGTGGGTTGCTAATTAATGGGCTCAGTGACTAGGCTAAATATTATCAGAATTACAAGCTAATAACAATTAGTGAGCCACTGAGAAGCCGGCCAGTAACCGGAAAAGGCGAGCTTACACTTGAGACACCAAAAATCCGATTTTTTTTTTCTTCTTTCACACAGTAAAAGCATCACACATGAGGGAAACTATTTTTTATTGGAGCTGACTGCATTACAGCAAAAGATGCTCTATTTGATCTTTTAGAGTGGGCCAGTGGCGTCCGTCATGGAACATGTTGGATTAAAAAGTGTTGCAAATCTTTTGGAAATCTCACAGTGATGGTAGGTCGAAGAAATCTACAGGGAATACACACAGGGACTGCCGTTAGTAATGCTTCCTGCACCAGTCGCATCAAAAAGATGCTACAGGCAGTTCAAACCTGCAACCCTGGTGTCATTTGCTCTGAAATAGTAGTAAAAGTCTGCTTAGCTGCAGATCTATGCAAGTCCTATCGCTCCCCTCAGCAGCGCAAAAATAATCAAAGAAAAACAGAAGAAAGAACATACCGCAAGCTGTAAAGGAGATAAAAAGCTGGGTTCTGTTTATAGATGCTTCGGTTCCTTAATCCGGACAATTTGACTGTTTTTCTTTTATTTTCAATTAATTTTGGGTTGTCTTTGCAGAATCCTTTTATTTTACGATGAACATTTTTGCATTTTTGACAGTTGAAGTTTGTAATTTACCCAAAACATAGGAAAAAGCAGAAAGAAAGTTCTGTAATATAAAGTTTTTGGAGAAATCAGAATCAACTAAAACTGGAGTCAGCAAATCAGAGCTATTAAAAATAAACCCCGACTCTGATCGGAAATTTACAACACAAATAGATGACCTGTGCATCTCTGCTATAACTTTTCTCTGTACTTAGTACTTATAAACACTGTAGCAACATAACAGAACAGGCCAGTGTATTACCGTGTCTGTGACTAATTTAACGAGACGCAAACACTCAGAAGTGCTAATAAACAGTTTTTTTTTACTGCAACTATCCTGACGTTTTTCATGGAAGGCAGCCACAGTGGATTTCAAGGTCGGTGCAAAACCTTCAGTTTTCCCACTTGGAAGTTTTTACTTTTTTTTTTTTTTTAACACAAACTAAAGAAAGTTCAAGTCCAAGTGCGCTCCTGTGTAAAAATCGCAGTGCACGGAAAACTGTCAATTTACTGAGTTAGAACTCGTCCTAAAGGTTTGAGAACCGGTGGAGGGGCAGATCTCTGCTGCTCATCTGTTACAGGCTTCTCTGCCGATCTCGTTGCTCCCTCTTGTGTTCACTTCTGCGCACTTCATGAACTACTCTACCAAAGCAACGTGCATGGAAACATTCAGTCATTCTGCTTTCGGGGTACATTTGATTGACGTTTGTGCTTCTATAAGAAACCTTGGCTCAGACCAAGAGTGGTGATGTCGATCCTCATCTTCTGCTCGTGAAGCTAAATCTGTGAGATCCCATGTTTCTGTCTGCCGTGCGTGGTTATTTAGTCTGCTCACAGCAAACCTTTTACAAAGAAATATCTCTATCTGTGAAAAACAAAAAACAAAGAAAAAAAAAAAAAAAAGTACTGGCAACTGGCATATAGAAGATGTGTTAACAATTAGACATTTTACCGCTATGCAGAAGGCACCTGCATAGATGCTGAACTTGTAAATACTGTAGAAACATGCACAGCGAGGAGAAATCATCAAAAATACAACAAGTTCATGCTTTGAATATGCTCTGTGTTGGGGGGGAGGGGAGGGGGGGACAGCTTGGAAGACAAACCCCCGATTAGGTTAATGCAATCAATAATTAGATGGTGTTCATCTATCTTGACAGTTCACTAAGGCATCACAGAAATATGTCAGTCACACCATGCTCTACAATTAAGATCTACAGTTTATAGTGGGAAACTGGGCATGCAGGTTGCCATGCCGCTACCGACCGGATTACCACTCCCCATCAACCCGACTCATGGACAGACAGCACGAGAAAACGAAAGGAAAGGCGTGTCGCGAGCAGTTCTGTTGCCAAAAAGATCGGCGCCGTTCCGATGGTCTCCAGGTTTAGCAGGTAGCACTTTCAGGGCCTTGAAAAAGTATTCACGCCCATTTCTCAGGTTTCTCACCTCGCTACAAAATTGATTTTATGATAGATCAACACAAAGTGGCTCATGATTGTGGAGTGGAGGGAAAAACCACAAAAAAAATTAAATAAAATCTGAAAATGTGCCCCTTTTAATCTAAATAGATTTAGTCACCTAATCAGCAAGTAGAGTCCACTAGTGTGTAATCCTTTGGGGTGGATACATTTACAGCAGGTTTAGGTTATAAAATAATATCCTAAGCTCTGACCATCACAGATCTCTGTGGAACAAGAGCGGGCCGACAGCTAAGTCATCCATGGTAATTCTGGAGGAGCTGCAGAGGCCCACGGCTCAGGTGGGATCTGTGATCAGGATGGAAGAGTAGCAAGAGAAAAGCCAAAGGAAGTGCTGCTCGCAGTTTGAAACAAACCACGTGGAAAGAAGTTGCACTGGTCTGACTGAACCGAAATTGAACTTTATGGCTGCTGTGCAAAAAAAAAAAAAAAAAAAAAAAGCAACGTGTGGCAGAAAGCTAATACGGCACATTATCCTGAGCACACCGTCCCCGTGGTGAAGCGTGGTGCTCCGGCACAGCATTCACTCAGGGGCGCTGAATGCAAACGCGTGTCACACGGGTAGGAGAGAACGTCTTTCCTTCGGCTACACAATTCTGCACCATTTTGTGTTGATCTATCACACAAAACCCCAACAAAACACTGAGGTTTGGAGTTGTAATGTGACAAAAGGTGTAAAAGGTTAACGGGGTCCGAACACTTTTACTAGGTGTTGGATGTGCAGCGAGCAGATTTGCGTGAGATTTTGCCCCTAGACTTGCTGAGAACGCCGTAGATAAACAGAAGCAGAAGCGGCAGGGACCTTCCTTCTGCAGAGATGTGCCGACTAGATGCAGTTGGCGAGGAAAGCGGCGGCGCTGCGTTGTGCTGGGCGGACTGGGACCATCTCCGACGCCAGGGGAAAAGGAAGTCCCTCGGTGACTCTGACATCTTGATGGACAACACCTTCAAGGATACACTCTCTCCTTAGTGTAAAAAAACAAAAAAAAAAAAAACAAGCTTATGATTAAATCATGAGTTATTTACAACGTCTCTGTAAGGCAGGGGGAGAGGTAGAACAAAAACATTCCAGCTGAGGCAGAGGGTTGTAATGGATGCTGTATTACTGTCACAGATGATGATACTGGCGTAGCGTCGATAAACAAAAAAAAGAAAGAAAGAAAGAAAGAAAGAAAGAAAGAAAGAAAGAAAGAAAGAAAGAAAGAAAGAAAGAAAGAAAAAAGCTGGAGAGTGTGTCTTCCATTACTAAGCGGATGGAGAAGCATGGCTGGTAACAGAGAGGCGCTACTTATTATAAGGAGGCCACAGCAGGTAAAACTGGGAGAGGCATCCTGGTGTTTTTCTGTCTCTTGCTCTGAGGTTTGATGGATTTAAGACAAGAGCCCTGTAGGTTGACAAACACGGTGTGGATGTGAGAGTCCTCCGCTCTGTGGGCCACATCTCCTTCACTGTGGACGGAAAATGAGAGGGAAATAAACCAAAGACAAGCTCCCAGCTGTTGGATGAAGGGAGGCTGGGGAAGGAAGCTCAACTTTGTTAGACTTTGTCCTCCCGCACCTCCGCTATTATTGCTTTCCTGTTTTCTCCACAGGCACTTCAGAGGATTGGGCTTTGGCTGAAGTTGAGCGTGAGAGGAGGCTGGGGCGAGATGAGACACAGAGGAGCGACAGATAGAGCTAAAAGTGTGCTTGGGAACTCTAATTTGTTGTCTGCAACCAAAGAAAGCTACCTCCCAGCAGTAGAGTAATCATGCTCACTGGAAAACAGTGAGGTTGGGATCGCTGGTGCTTGAGTGAGTCAAAGAGCACTCTCCTCATCCCCCAGCTGGTGTCAGAACCTGAGGACTCCGAGACTGAGGGTGGGTGGGGCGCAGAGGCTGCTGCGGCGACAGACAGGCCTGCCTCCCTGCTTCTACCTGGGGCTGAATAGTCTTCATCCTACGTTAGTCCGTGTGGTTGTTTGCGTGCTTCTTGTCTGCGGCGATCGATCCGTCCGCGTCGTCTTTAACCTTTCGCCCGCCCCTCCCCGTCATGACTTTGTAGCAGCCGCGGGCGATCTTGTACATCCAGATTGTGTTCAAGACGTCCAGGGCGATGCAAGATGTGATCCAGGCCACCTGGGCTCCCAGGCCCAGCCGCTCGAACTCCAGCGTGCCGAACGTGGCGAAAACGCTCGCCCAGTAGGACGGCATGACGCCAATGCGCACGACAAAGAACACCACTGCCATGGCAACGCCATTCAGCACCACCAGCCGGTGTGAGCGGGGGTACTTCAGCGCCTCGTAGAACCACCTGAGGCACAGAGAAGGCAGTCAGGTCAGGACGACACGTCTGCTACCCCTTGAACATTATTAGCATTTTGTCTCTGCTGACACAAACGACTGGGATGTTACTGGGACTTGATGCGACAAACCAGTCTAATGCGCCGCATAATTGCAGAGAGGAAGGAGCATGACACGCGGTTAAAATTCATTTTCACAAATAAAAATATGAAAAGTGGGCTCTGCATTATGGGAGGGAAAAGCTGTTGTTTAAAGACAGACCCGTGTGAGTAATTTACCAAAGCCACGGGGTCGTTGTCCTGAATCCAATGAATGCTTCGTTAGCAGGTTCCTGCAGAACTTGGTACATGCTGATGAGCCAATTCAAGGGACACATCTAAAATATGCAGCACAGTCGAGCTGAACACCCTGATGTTAAGGGCTGCAAATTACATATGGCTGGGTCTGAGGCTCCAGCAGGACGAGGACCCTACAGCCAGAACTATGGGGAATGGTTTGAGCTCAAGGGACACCCATGTGTTAGAATGGATCAGTCAAAATCCAGACTCAAATCCAATTAAGAACGTGTGTCAAGTCCAGTCTGACTGAGCTTGAGCTATGGTGTAACGAAGAATGTTCAAAAACTGAGTGTCTAAATGTGTAGAGCTGGTGCAGACATGCAAAAAAAACAAATCTGCAGAGTATTGACCCAGGGTAGCTGCATACAAATGCAAGCCTCACTTTTCAGATTTCTTTTTTAAAGCAGCGCGTTTTTTCCCTTCCACGTCACGATTCTGCACCGCTACAACTGCACACACATAAAATCCTAAACAAAACTAGACAAAACTTTGGGAAAGTTCCAGGGGTATGAATACTTTGGCTTCGTATAAAAAAAGGGATTTGCTGACATACGGCCGCCTCACCTTTGGTTCACAAATGGCGTGGACAGCTCTGAAATGAGGCGGAAATTGGCAAAGTAAGGAAGCACCCCTCGAGTCTGCAAAATAAGAGACAGATTCATGAGTTGCAGAAACAGTTCAGGCACGTTTCTCCTCCTGGAGAGAGAGAGAGTTACTCACCAACACATAGCCGTAGGCATACAGCGCCGCCAAGTGGTGGCAGACGAAAAAGCTGTCGCCCATTGTGCTCCAGTTACATGCTAGCAGAACAAGATCTGAGAAAGAGGACGGGTGTGGGTGGGGGGGGGGGGGGGGTAAGGAGGTCAGAGAAGGAGGAGTGAGGTTACGTTTCAACGTTATTCTTTTATCTCAGACATAAAAAGCACATTAAAAAATGTAGAAAATGGGTTCAGAAGTCTCAAGTGTCAAAATCACAGCATTTATGCTGAGAATGACTGACCTAGGATCAACTAAATGCAAGAATAGAACATTTCTGCAAGACAATGCAAAGAAACAGCCTGGTTTAACTAAGGAACATTTGACAGGTTATTTAGAAAGTACTTGATTGTTTTTTTTTTAGCTTGTTTAGTTTTTAAGCACATTATAACAGCTGCACATGGACCCGACACTGTAAAACAGCTAGATACATGTTTGGCTTGTTAAATGGCATTACATCCCGTCACAACCACAAACCTCTGTGTGTTTTGTTGGGAATTTAAGTGACAGGCAATCACAAAGTACGAAAAAAGCAAAACCAAGCCTGTTTTTTTTTTATTGTTCATTTCATTATAAATAAAAAGATGACGATCATCAATAAAACCCATTAAATATTCTGGTTGTAACATGACCACAGGTCAATAAGTTCAAGAACTATCAATAGTTTTTTCTCTCTTGTAGCATTTGTAGCTAAGGAAGCAAAAAACAACAACATGACTGCCACGTTTTATTGCGTTCTGTGCAAAAGTAAATGATCAACAGAGCTAAAAAAAACAAAAAAAAAAACTGCTTACCATAAAGGAGGTAACCACAGGTTATGGCTACATTTAGTTTGACCAGATTAGGGTCACCCCTGTGGAACAGCAAACAGAGTGTGAAGGTTCTTGCAGCACAACTGTGACATTATTCTAAGAAATGTTAGCAAGTCAGGAGGGGAACGTTTCTGGCCGACTTTATTAGTGCTCAGATCAAAGACCTACTCCCTGTAAGAACGTCCCGTACAAACCGGTAGGCTAATTAGCAGACGATCTGTAACAGAATCATTATTATTCGTGCTCACTGGTCATTTCAGGCTGATGTGGCCTTCGTGCTCACATCATATCTGTGTGTAGTCAAATCCTAATTAAAGCCGACATGCTTAAAATTAAAATTAGCGAGTCTGGGACGCGGAGAGACAGTCCCTTGGCCGATGATCCTGCTCCGGAGACGGTTAGGTGTCTCTGCAAATAAAATCAATCGGGAGCAACAATGGAGACGTCTGTGCTTCAGTTTACATGTGATCGCGGTATCAGTCACAGGTATCGCATGGCTGGCTGGCCGCTCCGGTAACAGGACATCACAGCAAGCCCACACTGCGCAAACATTCACACTACTAGGCCGCTGTACACAGAAAGGTCCTGTGGGGGGGAGGGGGGGGGGGGGGGGGGGGGGGCGTAGCGATGACTCCAGCTCATTACGGTCCCTGACCTGCACCCAGTTGACAACCACGGTCATGAAAAACAATAATGTCGCCCAGGATTTTCTTCCCAAGTGTTTTCGGTCGTCTTTAGGCAGGAAGAGAACTTTGGAAATCAATTTTGACCAAACATTTACTTTTCAAGGGACTTCCCGCATGCTGAGTCAGTTCTCAACTCTTCAGACCCTCCCTGGGGAAATGTGTATTTTAACAACAAACATTTCTACAGCAAAAACAACTACAATATCGATCATGGCACCGAACAGCAATAAATAAATAAACTGGGAGCTATCAGTGCAATGGGAGATTTATAACCCCAAATGCAATCAGTCCAACTAAAGGAACACAAAGTTTCTGCATTAATACATGTTCTTTTTCAGCTTCCAGATATCTGATATTTTCTTTTCTCCTACAGCTCCGTCAGCTTTGGAATCCCCAGCCTCCTCAGCATCTTTAGCTACTGCAGCATCCTCAGCTCCTCCATCGCTACATCTTGTGTATAGCAAGCGTTATTCACCTGAGAGTCATTCCCAGACCCTGTCACTAGCATCATATGACTCACACACTGGCTCTTTCCACCCGATCAGCGGGTCTATCAAACATGTTCTGCTCCCCAGCATCATGGAATAAAAAAGATAGAAACTTTACCTCAGACAATACTCTGAGGTAAAGTTATGCGACTCAAAAAAACATAAAAACTGCATGTCACAGCCCGACAACATGAAGCCTGTAACTGCAGAAACATTAACTGCTGTTGAAATTTTTAAGGTAAAACCTGAATGGAATAAATAAATAAATATATAAGAAATGTCAAAGTTCTAAATTCTAGCAATTATATTGGTCCTTAGTTATTGACTATCTACAAATAGTGTCCACCTACTAAGGTCTCATACCCTGCTCTGCAAAAAGGTACCGAAAATTTCTTGAAATTATTGTATTTTTCCCTTTATTTGAACAGGTAAATAAGACTATTTGCCAATGGAATTAGTATATTTACCCCTAAAATAAGATAATTAGATATCCTGCACTTGAAATAAGATGAATTGTTCCTATTTTCAGTGCAAAAATCTTATTCCATTGGCAAAAAGTCTTATTTACCTTCTGGCATCAAGGACAAATACACTAATTTCAAGAAAATTTTACTTACTTTTAGTTTCCTTTTTGCAGTGTGAGAGGACAAACAACAACGTATTTTGGCGGTCTTTGACATTGTAGACTGGTGGATAACCATAGCTGCACGGTATCAGGCCTGTGTTTAATTGCGATAATGGTAGCAATGAACTCGTGTTTCCCAGACAATTTCTTTTTTATCTTTACCATTGCACAACGTCCCCATCCCTCTCCATGAGCTTTAATGGCCATGAGTGTGGGCATTAGGAGCAATTGGAACCCAACTGTCTGGTTAAATATAATATCGATTTGCAGAGGGTGAACGCTTGACACTTATAAGCATAACACTAATATTGCATAAAAGCAGTCCTATGCAGTTTTGCATACATCTCTATTGCAACGATTGCAGTTTGATGTGTTGTGCAGCTCCACTTGCCAACCACGTGGGTTTTAAGATGTTTTTTGTGCGCTTACACTGGTTGGCCTGTGGGTGGCTGTTTAGTGCGTACATACCATCAACATCAGAAACAGAGAAGGAAACGGTGATCTCCAAGCATGAAAGGTGTAGCTCTTGCACAAGTGACTTTCTGCATGACTTAATGCATCTTTGCAGCCGCTTGGTAGCAGATATTGAACCATTTAGCTTTCGCTCTCTTTTTCACATCCCATCAATGCCTATTTCGACCCTGAGCTCCTCCTGTTAGCCAATCTGTCGGCTCTCCTTTCCACCGCAATTACATGGAAAGGCCTCAAGCAAATATCAGGTTGAACAGAACCCGACTTGAATGGCGGTGAAGCGATCAGAGGTCCTGCAGGCTGCTGCCGCCAGAGTCCAAAGACCTTTTTATGATTTATTTTTATTTATCAGTGTGATTCAGCTTCAGCTAATCAAATGTACAGTGAACCCACATTCCTGATTCAATATACGAATAACTGTCTGGAATCCAGCTTTAAAGGAGATGTGGTCATGGCAGCCCCGTGTCCAAGAAGCTTATTTGCTGTTTGGAGGGTAATCATAAAAGCAATCTACAGGATTCTGACATATTTCCCCCATTTCACAATTCCAGACTCAAATTTAGAGACATTTTCAGCAAGTTTTTGCTATTTTTTGCAGGAAGCTGCAAATATATAAAGCAAAATGTACTTCCTAGACAGGAAACAACAGTTCTGGAAGTAAAGCTTGATTTTCCGGTATACTTATGTGATTGAGGCTTCAAACACAGGGTTAATGTGGTCTTGACTCTCGCCAGTAGAGCGAAAACAGAAAAAAAGGCTGGACTAAGTTCTGGCTCACAAGCTTTGCTCTACAATAGCCATTCAATAAGTTAAACTAATGAAAAACGAATCAGTTGGTAAAGAAAAGTTAAAACTCCTCCCTGGTTGATCAATTAAGTGGTCATGAGCAACGTGGAAAGCTCTTTATAAGCAGAGGTATTGACAGTTGTCTCGTCTGCTGCGTTTGCCTGTTGACACGATGGCGAGGCGGAAAGACAACAGTATCGATCTTGGTGGAGCAATGAAATAATAAAAAATACCCCACATAAAATAGAAAAAATAAATTAATAGACATTAGTGTCTTATTTAAAGACAATGTTCCCAGAAGCCTATTTACAATTTACAAACATTTGAAGAGGACAAAGGTTTTCCCCACAAGGCAGCATTTCTCAGTGTATTATTATTATTACTGAAATTCTTTTTAAGGCAACATCGTTTGGATTGAAAGTGGGTTGACACCAGGCAGAGACAGCCTGTGATATTTCTAAACACATCTACCTCATCTTCATTAGAATAAAATAAAAAGTTTGGAAAATATGCTCTTTTTGCAGAAACATGACGTTTCCATCCATCCAGTCGGGAGAGAAACCCCCAGTTATACTCTCCAGCTCATACTGGGGGATCCCCAGCTCCTCCGGTGCCAAACGTGGTATATAATATGTCTTCTCAGGGGTCTCCTTCTTGTGGGATAAGAAAACCCAAAGGTAGGTTCCCAGGAAGCTTGCTGATCAGAAGCCAGAACTTCCCCAACCTTTTGATCCAGAGGAGCGGCGGCTCTACTCTGAACTCCCCTCAGACGCCTCCGAACTTTACCTCTTAGGCCGAATCTGGCAAGCCTTTGGAGGAAGCTCATTTCAGTCACTTGGGTCTGTGTCTCCCACCGTCTGACCATAGCAGAGTGATGGAACATGACAGCTTTTCTTTTTGGCTCAGCCCATTCTTCACTGTGACATAGCAGAGCAGCACCCAGACAAGATCCTTAGATTTCTCCAGGCAAAGACTGACCCCCAGCCCAAAGGGAGCAGTCCACCTTCCTCTGGTTGGCCCTCCCAGGATCGCCACCTTAACGTGGTGGAGGAGTTTGAGCTCCCCTTTGATTCTGAGGCCTATTTTGATTGGGGGTTTTGGGCCCTGGTAGGGTCTCCCATTGCAAGTTGGACTTTGGGGAGTGGCTAGACCAAGAAGGAGTCAAGGACCAGGGAGCAGGAAGACCGGAGCAACTGGCGACCCTCACCTGGACCAGGGAGACCAGGGCCCTCTCCTGCAGCCTGGGCTGGCAGGGGGAGGCGCATCTAGTGCCTGGGGGTTGGGCTGTACTAAGTTAGCGACTGGCTTAAAAAGGAACTTGAAACAGTCAAGTTATGTCACCAAAATGAGGCTTCAGATAAATACCCCAACACCTTTCTATCCAGCTTTCAGAACATGTGTGGACACCACTTCTGCAGACAGAGTGATGCGTGCACTCTTTTAGATGTGACATTAGCTTTAAATGACCTACTGAAGGGGTCCACCTATTTTGGTAGCTGCTGCCAATGTTGACATTGTCGTCAGCTTAACGGCTGCCAAGCAACGGGCACAACAACAACTCCATTCAGATCATACATACACCTCTGGTTAGGTTTCAAAAATCGAGTCTCGATTTTCAACCTTCAAAAGCTGCGTCAGTTTGACTTTTCACCCGTCCCCCGTTTTTGCCTTTTTGTTACAGAAGTTAGAACTCTGAAGACATTTGCTGTTTGTAAACTCTTCTTCTCCTCACTAAGGTAAACACGAGCAAGTAAAGTTCAGCTGAGTATGGGGCGGTCTTGCATGTTCTCTAGTGTCTCTAACCCTGAAACCTTATCTCCATTGTCTACAACGACCCACATACACAGTCCAAGCAGAGATAAGCCAATCAGGACACACGGTCGAGGCGAGGGCGTCGGAGGTGCTGAACGGATTGCGATAAGAGCGGGAGCCATGCTCCGAGCCAGCTACAAACAATGTGGGCCTCTAACAGTTTGGCTCTGGCCTCCGAAGCACTTTTTGATGGCAGCCGGCAGAGTTGCTGTTTTAACACGTCTTAATAAAGCTGGGATTCAACCAGAATGCCTGGAGGATTAATGCAGGGCACCCCGGCACAGAGGCAAGCACGTTAGCCTTAGAGCCATTAGGATTATGCTGTGGGTCTGGTTAGTTCTAGTGGGTGAAGAGTGAAGAAAGACAAATAAGATCTACAGAGCCTTGCAAAAGTATTTACAGTTAAGCCCACGGTTATTCATTCCCTCTGGCAGATTTAGGTTTAAACTAACTTTTGTTTTCAACAACAGGTTTCTTTGGAGTAGAAAGTAATATTAATGTTTTGGAGCGGAATGGAGCCATACAATTACACGAATAAAGCAGCAATTCTACGAGAACTCTTCCCCTTGTGTGACAAGAATGAGGAACGTTGAGCATCTTGGAAAGTTTTACTTTGTTATTGGTTTAACTAAATAGGAAATACAACATCTTTTAAGCACATCAGCATCAAATTATTATTAACATCAGGACTGTAAAATGAGCAAACGACTGAGTGACTTTATTCTCATAATGTTCCTTGTTCTTGTACACCTAATATTATGACTTCAGTCTCATCATTTTCACAGTAAAAAAAAATCTCATTAGGGCCATCGTAGATTAAAGAAAATATATTATTGGCAACAGAGGAGTACATTTCCATAAAATAACCTTAGAACCTCAAAATCCTCTCGCCACCCCCATGTGGTGTCTGGCGATCCCCTGGGGGTCCCGACCCTCACTTTGGGAACCCCTGTGAGAGGCAATGTGTGGAGGGAGCTAAAGACTAGGGCAATGCTAATGAGGCCTTCCGAACTCAGAACTGTCATATGCCAGCGGAAACATGCAAAACATCGGTCAGCACGTAAACGAAGGTTTTAATGTTGAAAATGACAAAGATTTTTGCTCTGATTTTTGAGAGGAGTAAATCATTTTTGACACACCATTTTTTTTTTATAAAATCAGAAACAAATATTTTATCTAAATTGAAAAACTAATTTTCATGAACAACAATCTGAAAAGTTTGCCGCACATTTGCATACAGTCCCATTGCGCTTCTACCCCTAATTACAATTTAGTACACCCAATTACAGAGGTCCTCTGATTAATCCAAGTGGGAGAAACTGTTGTAATCATGCAATCCACCAATCAAGTGGCAGGATTACTGTATTGTTGAAAAAAAGTCATATGAAGTCCTGTTTGCAGTTTGCCACAAGCCATCTGTGGACACAGTAAACATGAGACCCAAACTGAAAGGAAAACTAACCCTCTGAACATGGTGGTGGCACCATCATGTTGTAAGAATGCTTTTTTTTTGTCAGTAAGGACAGGGTTAAAGGGAAGATTGACACAGTTATATGGCTGATGATCCTGGCAGAAACTAAGTTCACTGCCCAAACATACTGGCAGGGCAGAAAAAGAAACGCTTAGATGAAAGTACAACCAGATTTTAGAATTGGACGGTCAAAGTCCAGATCTTAATCTAATTAGACTCTGTGTCAAGACTTACGTTATGCCTACAGATGCTCTCCATCTGATCTAGCTGAGCTTGCGCAATCTCCTAAACTCTCAATACAATACAATTAAGTTTAAGGCTTATCTGTTTATCTTATGACATGTGAAGACTTCTGCAAGGCAGTGTGAGAAATACTGGACGAAGTAAATTATTAAAAAGAGAATCCAGTAACATAAATTCCTGTTACAAAAACAAGTAGTGCAGGAGTGGAGGGCTGAAACACGGCAGAGGAGGAGGAGGGAGGGGGTGTCTCCATCTTTTCTCCTTATTCTCCAGCATCTTACACCCCCCACCCATCAGCCCATCCCCACTCTCTCTTTTCTGCTCCATCAGTGAAGCTGGCGAGGCCCAACAGAGAGACAATGAACACCAGGGAGGTGGGCCGCATTGATCTGACAGCCAGCGATGTGGGGTCCACCAGACAGCTGAAAGCAGGAGGGCGCTGAGCAGAGCTGGGGGGGGGGGGGGGAAGCTGCAGCTCCACAGCAATGAAAAAGAGTCTCTCTGGCTGGGTTTGAGTCTACGGGACAGCTGGAGGAAGTGAAACAGGCAGAGAGATAAACTAAAGCAATAAGAAGAAGAAGAAGAAGAAGAAGGAGGAAGGAGTGTGGTAAAAATGGCAAGAACAGAGAAATGGGAAATTCAAGAGAAAACATTTTGAAGATATTTTAGAGGAAAAAATGGTGGTGGGGGATTTTTTTTTTTAGATTCAGCAATGTAAGTGGGGGAAAAACAGCCTCGGCGTCAGTGGAAAGAAGGGAAGAAACAAGACAGAGGAGACAGGAATCAAAGGCCAAATCCTCGACCCGCTGGAGACGCCTCTGACACGTTAGATCTGGTCTCTCCGCTCGCTTCTTCCTTTTCGACGGCAGCAACACCGTCAGTGTGAGCGCCAAAGGTATTAAAGCTCGGCTCCACTGTTTTGCGCCTTCCCATCCTAAACCCTGCCAGTTCGACTCGTGAAAACGAAAGAAAAAGTTCCCTTTTTTTTTTTTTTTTTACCCCTCCAAGAGGGTTTCTGCATTAGTCGCATTTTTATGTGTGGAAATAACGCGGGTATCTCTTACCAGACAGGGTTGGCGTTGACAGCATCGTCGAACCACAAGATGTACAAACAGAAGAGCCCCACGATCAAGGCGTGCACAGTAGACACCAACCTGGGAGTTGACAAACACACACATGAATCATCGCATTGTGTAATTACAGCCACAAGGTCTTCCCGTCAGCGTGTCCAGGGAATGAAGAATGATTTTGACTTGATTAATAGCCAGTCGTGCCTGCAGAAACATGTAATTACATGTTTGTGTTAAATTAGGCCTGAGAGAGCCCCTCCTCTGACCTTTGGAGCGGTTATCTGGGCCACTGAACTAGGTCTCGTGAGAGCCAGTATCTCTTATCGCCCTTTTGACAGAAGCGGAATGCTTCCGCGATCACCGGGCCGTCTCTGGGCCGGTCCACATGGCTGCCGGTGCTGCTGGCCCAAACTGGCTGAACAAGGAGCTCACCGTGTGGGTCTAAGCGCCTACAGCCTGACACCAAGTATTATTAAAAAAGGGAGGGAAACAAGTGCGCCGGCATGCAGTGCCTTTCAAAAACGTTTTTTCACATTTTGTAATATTACAACCCCTAAACTTCTAGTACATTTGGTTTTTAGGTGATAGAGCAACACAATGACGTGCATTGTTGTCTGGTGGAAGGGAAATTGGGTTTTTAGAATAATACAATCTTGAACAGTGGGGTCTGCATTTGTATTGAGCCCTTCAGGGTCATTAATGTTTAAGAACCACCGTTATTGGAGCTACAGCTGAAAATCTTTTATGGTATCTCTCTACCCACCGTGCACATGGAGACTGCAAAAAGGGAACTAAAAGTAAGTAAAACTTTTCTTGAAATGAGTGCATTTGTCCTTGAAATAAGATGTTTGCCCTTAAAATAGGAACAACTCATCTCCATCGTCTTATTTCAAGAGCAGTTTATCTTTGGCTACGTTCACACTGCAGGTCTTGATGATCAATTTAGATTTTCTTTTGCTGAAATCGGATTTTTGAGGTGGCCGTTCATATTACTCTTTAATGCGACCGCCATCATACTGCAGTCTGAACGGTTCAAGACCGCAAAGCGACCCGCATGCCCGGATAACAGGAGGATACGTCACACAGAAGCGCGCTGTTTACGCAAGTAATGGTGAATGTAATGGTTTCTAGAAGTGTTCAATAAAGTTTTGTTCAGAAAAAAAAAGAAGAATTAAGAGTGGATACCGGCCAGCATCTCTCCAATACTAAGATGAAGTAAGGTCAGAAGAAAGCAGCACAGCTATTAACAACGGTCTTCTATGGAGCGCTAACTGGTGCTGCTGTATGTGGATGTAGTGAGAGACAGGAGAGTGACGTGAAAGACGGATGAAATGCGACATGACCGTTCAGACAGCGGACGCTTTGAAAAATATCCGATACGTATCCGAATTCGTACATGTGGCACAAATCTGATTTTTTTTTTGGGGGGGTGGGGGGGGGGGGGGAACAAAACATCGCAATCGGATATGGGTCGCATATGAGCAAAAAGATTGGATTTCAGTTGCATTTGGCAGCTCAACTCAAGGACAAATACACTCATTTCAAGAAAGTTTTTACTTACTTTTAGTTCCCTTTTTGCTGTAAGCCACATCTTTCTTCAAATAAATCCCTCAGGCGCAGGCACACTGGATGAACGGAAAACTTCAAACTTGGTAAAACTCTAGGTCTGGACTTTGACTGGGTCATTTCAACACACGATAGGCTTTTACCTAAACCTCTCCATTCTAGTCGCTTTTTGCATCCCGTCAGCTTCCCTGACGCTGGCGCTGCTGCCTCCATTGGTTCGGCCACACATAGCGTGTCGCACTCCGTCTACAATGGTTTTCTCTCCTGCGACTGTTCCAGAAAGGCCAGACTTGGGAAGTGCACGAGAAACAGGACTTCTGTCATAAGATCCGTCCACCTGAGCTGCAGTGGAGCTCTGTGGCTCCTCCAGAGGGATTGAAGGTGGGGAGCTGGGCCTTTTGTTCAGTCAGTTTAGGTGGACAGCCGTCTCTTGTTACATTTGCAGCTGTGCTATTTAATGGGTTAAGTGTAAAGGGGGCTGAATACGAAAATAAAGCGCTGGTCTATCATAAGAATAGAATGGAATAGAATGATGTGCAATAACGCAATCTCGTGGTCGTATCGTAATAAAATGTGAAAAAGAAGAGATATGAAAACTTTTGTAAGGCACTCCATAAAAGGTGGAAATGATTCTTAATAATCTCATTTCTCTGACTTTATTCAACAAGACGCTCTTCCTCTTTGGACATACTTTTGCTCTTGTCTCCTTGCACTTAAGCCAGGGTTACATAAACAACCCTGACACGCTCAGAGCTGGGTCTTATGCAATGGCGAAGCACTCTGAAGGGAACCCATTAGTAGATGCTTTGCCTCCAACTTGCTTCCGACTTCTTGGCCAGTGCCCTGGGTTCTCTCTGTTACGGTCAAACAAGCTAATGCCAGCTGTAGCTGGGTGACTGAAAGGGTCATCTCTGAGAGCGGGCTGACGGCAAACAAACGAGAGGAGGACACATCCAACAGGGCCAGAGAAAGATGTTGCACAACAAAACGGTTGCCCTCTGAACCCGGCCCCCCCGAGGCCTCTACTTGAAACTCTAAACCCCTCTGTGGCGCACCGGCAGCTCGCGTCTCCCAGCTGCACATGTGCAGGACCATGAGTTTGCTCGGAGCACGACTCATACGGGTCTCGGCTTTAAAAAAACGCCCAGGGGTCAGCGGGGTGAGCATGTCCTTTCGCGGCAGCGCTATACGGCTATACGGCTATACGATAGTCTTGGTCTGGAGAAAAGCGTAAAAGCTGAAGCAGCAGTTTTGATTGGGCAGCGGGAAACATTAGCGGAGCACTGGCAGAGCCTTCTAGGCATTCAGAGAGGGCTGCAAATTAAAAAGAGTGAAATAACTTTACTTCTATATTTTAATTTTTCTAATAATAATTTGATAGTGGCTCCTCCATGCTTGACAGATTTCTGACTTCAGAAAAATAAACTAGCTGAACCAAATGTGTATTTCACTTAAGCAAAGGAAAGCCATTCTATACAGACCCTGTATAAAAAGGCGCAGAACGTTTTCTCTCATACTGTCTGTCCTGATATCACATTCAATGTTTCGTGTTTTAGCTCCGTTAGGATGACCAAAACTATTTCTATTTGGTAAATGCTAGAATTGATCAGAAGGAATGTTTTGTTATCAGGTCTTTGAACTATTTGGGAAAACCCAGATGAGGATGTCATGGCTGTGTGAGCATCCGATTGCACATTTGTGTTATGAAGGCATGCATGTGGATGCATTTTAAGGCAACACGTCAAAATACACTGCTCCCTTGTGTCGTATTTAGAAAAAAAAAAAATATATATATAAAAAAAAAGAGAAGCCATCCAAGATATCGGGGAGAGAAATGTGGACCTCCACACACGTCTGGTTCATCCGTGGGGGTGTAAACGGCATGGGAAGGCCATCATACCTTTCAAGGAAGGAGACGGTTTCGGTGTCCCACAGATGGATGGGTTCTGCTGAAAAAGGTGCAACCCAGAACGAAGCAAAAGACTTTGGGAAGGTGTTGCTTCGAGCTGGCAAGAGTTGGCCATTATGCACAGCAAAACAACTCATGTATCGACATGCGCTGAAAGGCCACTCAGCGAAGAAGAAGCCATTACTCCAAAGGCAATAGGGTATAAAAAAAATTTAAAATGAAGATTTTCCAATTCTGAATTGATTCTCGTTAATTCCTTAAGATCGATTAAAAAAATGCATTTACCACTGTGAACTTCCGACTCACACTCCACTGTAGGAGGTGAATCTTTAATGTCCCGTTTTTAATAATGCACCAGGTTGGTGTCCAAATAGCAGCTGTAGATATCTCTGGTGTCCTCAGTTTTCTACCCTGGATCTGTTTGGGTTTTCTGCCCCTCAGCATGTCTGTGAAGGCAATCGTCTCAACATTCAGGGAGATGGTTTGGTCCTTACAGCCGCCATTAGCTACCATTACTTTATTCATTTGCTGTTGAATGTCAATAGAATACCAGCATCAATATGTTGCATAACTACAGTCATGTAGCTCAGGTAACGACTAAAAAATGGTTTTAATACCAACAATCCAATTTGAGATCGGATTGAAAAGAATCGATTCTAAATCTGGAGAATCTGAATCGAATTGATGCTTAAAATGTGAATCGATACCCAGCCCTATAAGGCGGCATGATAAGATAGCAGTTAGAGTTCACAAATGCACACAGTGACAAAGACAGTTATTGTCTTTGTCACAGACATGCCCCAGTGTCTGAAGAAACCAAATCTTAACCTTTTGGCCGCCGTGATCATTGTTGCATTTGTTGCTTGCCATCCTTTAGAGCAGCATTTCAACCGTGAAGAAATGAGGAGGCTGCATTGCGTTGTGGATGTGTTTGGCTGCAGAGGAGACTGGTGCACTTCACTCAACAGATGGCATCATGAGGAAATACTGAAGTAACATCTCAAGACCTCAGCCAGGGAGTGAAAGTTCGGTACCCAATTGGTCTCCCAAATGGCCATAAACAACACAGTCAATGTCCTGGAGAGGCCATCACAACGCCTTTATTTCAGTGCTTTAGAAGATTAACTGGCAGAGATTTAAGGTGCGAGTGAGAAAACATGGCCGACAAACCTGACTCAATGACAGCATCTTTGTCAGGAGGAACGGGGGAAAGTTCCAGCAAAGTATTGTGCGACGCTAGTGGGAGGGTACAACAAGCCGTTTAACCAAAGTCAGACAGTTTTAAAAGGCAACTGGCTTTATTAACAGAAATTATTTGGCCGATCTGACCTGAAAGAGGAAGGCGTTCGGTCTGATTTCATGTCTGACAGTGACCGAAAGCGGTCACGTGTCTTTTTGGTTTGACGGGGTTCTTACTTGTACCTTAAGCAATCCCAGAAAGGCAAAACGCAAAAAACAAAAAGACAGTTCACTTATATATAATTTATTCCTGCAACATTTATTTCTTTGTGGACAGACAGACATGAGCAGGTGGAAAAGAAATCTGTTGGAGGTGAAAGGTTAGCAGATTCGTTCCCACGCACCTGGAGTTCCACTCGGTGAGCTTGGTGGGAGGTAGCCGCCTGTAACCTGGCGTGACGGCCAAGGAGAGCCGCGGACTGGCCACCGAGAAGAGGACCTGGAAACCCACGAAGCTGCCAGCCACCACGCTCAACTCTCTCGTCTCCATCACTCACCTGGACACGACAGGAGGGGCAGGAAGGGACGGGTGAGGGACAGGGAGACGGAGTGAGTGATCCACACGGACAGCTCGGGACAGAAAAAAAAAATCACTTGTCAGTCATCCTGGGCGGCAACAGCGGGGGGAGGGGGAGGCTGCACCCCGTGTGTTCATCAAGTCCACAAAGCAAACAGGAAAGGGAAAGAGACAGAGGGACACATGGAGAAACTGAAAACACACGCTGCCTAATGCAAGTGACAGGAGAGCCGTGCACGGCCAAAAGGAAACCGGGGGACAGCAGCGTTAAGGGCGACAGAAACTGAAGGGAAAGGACTGTCAGAAAACAGCAGGCAGACCAGGAGCTGAATTGGGAATAAAGGGTCTCTATTATGCATATTTCGCAAGCGGATTACAGCGACTTGTTTGGGACACACCCGCAATCCCTGTTAAGAATACAAAGACTCTGCGTAGAAAGGAAAAAAAAAGAAAGAAAGAGGATTTTCAAGATGAAGCAACTGGTCCAGGAACTCGAGTTAGCAGAACAAGCGTTCAGGCTGCAGTTTCAGTCAACAATGCGCCTCATTATTCCTCCGCCTTGCTTTAAAAACAACAACTTCCGGAGGATTTTAGTCAGATTTTGTGCGATTGACCAACACGAACTGGAACATAAATGTGAAAAGGTTTGGCTTGCATTCAGGCCCCTTTAACTATGACCAGCCTAAATGCAACATAACGCTATCGCGTGATTCAGAAGTCAGCCCTCATTAGTAAAGAGGTTCATTTAACCTTAGTGCAAATCCAGCTGTTCTGTCAAGGCCTCAGAGGTTTTTGGACAACAAGCAGCAACATGAAGACCAGGAAACAAAGCAGGCGGGTCAGAGAGAATGTTGGGGAAATATTGAAGCAGGGTTAGGTTGGAAAAAAATTAAAATAAAGGGGATGTAGGGCTGGACGATAACTCAATAGGAGGAAATCTTTGTTGAAAGAAAGCTTTCTTAGGACTTTCTTCCACTACCATGAACACACCATCACCACTGTGAAACACGGGGGCGGCAGCATGATGCTGAGGACGACTGCGGACAGAAAAGCAGGTGATGGGGAGACAGACGGAGCCAAATGACAGAGAACAACTGTTAGAGGCTGCAAAAACCCAGACGTCCCTCTCCCCAGCAACATCCTCCGGCTCGTTCAAGGGGAACCCAAGGCGTCCTTAGGCCAGAGGGAAGTCCCTCAACAGGTAATCCCCGGGGTCACAAACCTGAAATCTTTATGGTGATCACAATAACGTCATTATGCTTGAAGACTCACTAAATGGTTGGGATTGTTAAGTTTTGCTTATTGAACAATTTTCTTCCACCGTTAAAGCCACGGCAGCGCCAAGAAATTAGGGATGCACAAAATCCCAGAAATATCAAGTTGACCATTTAAGGTAAAAAAAAGAAAGAAAGAAAAAGATCTTTGCCACGAGTTAATATGCTCGTCTCACCAGAAACTGAAGCCACTGAACTTACGCCACACAAAATGTGTGTCACTGCCAAAAATGTTTGCTTATGCGTGTCCTGACTAATTGGGGAAATCTGCGTACTTTCACTGAGGTCGACAAACTGGAGGTTTGTCTTTGCGGAAATAAGAGAAACCCCGAAGAGGCACTGAAAGGAAGACGTCAAGAGACCAAAAAACAAGAGAGCGCTTGTCCTTGTGAGCCTCGATGCTTTTGAAAGAGTAACAGTGGAGAAAATTGATCCCCCGGTTCCCAACACCGACCCGGTGCTCTCCTCAGCTTTTCTACAGCTGCTTATTGTTCAAGAACAAAACTATCGATTCACCGGAGGCATCAAGTTGACTTCTCCTCAGCTTTGCTTTCCAAAATAAAGACAGCTCTCAACTTAGTCTAGAAATTACCTACGCTGTTTGCATCTTGTGACAAAACACAAAAAAACTCTTTTTGATATTCATCAAACAGAATGCTCATCATCCAAGGGTTGTTTTTTTTCCTGCTTTCCGTTCTGATGCCGTAAAGTCAAAACTGGCGCCCCGACCCGGCAGCGAAATCTACCGGAGACAGAAGCGTTCGCAGGAAACCACGGATCACTGCAGGCGGAGTCTTTTAAGGAGCTTCCACTTGCGTCCAGTCCTATCAGCTGTTGCAACATCCTGCCCCCGGACTCTACCGGCCACGTACCCTGAACTTCTGATTAAATCCGGCGAATTACGCGAGTTGTGCAAACTCTAATTGCCTCTGACAGATTACGTCGAGCAAGACAAAGGTCAGCGTGAGCTGGCACACACGGTGGGGGGGGGGGGGGGGGGGGGGACCTGCCACAGCGCAGGTTTCTTCCGTTTGCAAAGCAATCTAAGAGGGTTAACCGCTGAGCCGCACATGACACTTTGGGTATGAAGTGCACACGCGTTCAGGGATTTGCTCAAGCATTCATACACCCCGGCCTCTTTGCACATTGTGTCACTTTAGAACCACAGAGGGCTGTGGGAAATTTTAAATCACACTTCTTCTGAATTTCTGAATGTGGGTTATGGTCTAGACGTACACGCTGCTTTCCGTACGTCTTCGTTTCGACACCGTGAAAAACGGCCTTGCCGCTGACATCTCTGCTTCGTTTGAAAACCCAACAATCCGGCTTGCGATGCATTACTGTCACATGGACACAAGAACAAAACATCCCCCTCCTGAAACGCTAGATGGAAACAAAAATCGGTCGTAAACACCGGCCCAGTTTTACTCGTCGGACCGATAGCGAAATGTTAAGGAATGACTAACATTGCCCTGATCCATTGCACATCCCTGCTTACAGTTATCCCGTCAACAGGTTCTCCCACCTGAGCTGTGGGTCTCTGCAGCTCCTCAGGAGTAGCCTCTCGTCGGCTGACTCTCCTATTATTGCTGTCGCTGGCTGCTCTGACAGTTTAAGTGAGGGTCCTGTTCCAGGAGGGTTCCAGTTGTGCGGTGTTTGTCCCCCCCCCACCCCCCATGATGCATTGAGCAGAGTTTCACGAGATGCCCAAAGCTTGGGATCCTGCGGCTCTTATTTTTGAAACAAGAGGTGACGTAGATCTCGAGTTGCCCCGTTTGGTCGACGGAGCCGACAGATGCTCCTCCGTCCGGCTGAAAGCGCTCCGTTACAACAGAAAGACAACTGGAAACACTTTCCAGTTGTCGCTTCAGCAGGAATTTTGGGCACCGTCGCAAAAAGAAACTGACAGGTTTATAAAACCTCTATTCTAGTAATGAAAACACAGAAAAGGAGCATTTTCAGTGTTGGGTTTAGGAGCCCCTTAGATTGAGACATGCAGTGGTCAAACCTGGACTGGATCATTATACACTGAGATTTTTCTAAACCTTTATTTTAGAAGAGACAAAACTAATAGGCTAAAAATCTTGTCTTATAGCATTCTCATAAACCCAATACTGTGAACTGTCGCCTCTGTTTGGACTTTCCAAACTCAGTAAGGACGTAGTTTAAAACTTCTCCCCATCTTTCTCTCTCACCGGTCTGCTGCGTTCCCCGGACATGATGCTCGTTGTTCACTAACATTGTCTATCAAACCTCCCAGGCCCGTCCTAGAGCACCTGGATGCAGATAGCCCGACTTCTGATGGCAATCAGCTGCACGGGATTTGATTCAGGAGGTGTCGATATTGGGGACAGCATTGGCATAAATGGATGCCGTTAGACAAATATGCACCACTCTGTTGGTTTTTCACACAGAGTTCCTTCGCACTTTTGAAAAAGTTGGAAAAGTCAGGCATGTTCTGAAACCGTGGAGTTCAGACAACTTTAGACTCGAGCAAACTGGACCTAAAGCCCCAAACAACGAACTAAAAAGGTACCAAAACTCTCAAACTGTGCTTGGAGTCTCAATTTGTTGCAGAATAATCCAGTCCTTACTTAACACGTTTAGGATATTGAAACAGAGCCGGTCTACCTTAGACCAGACAGGAGAAAGCTGGGAAATGGTCCATACCACACTCCAATAAATCAAAAATGGAATAATAATAAAAAAAGCCAGTAATAAAAATAGCAGAAATGTGAGTCTGCAGAAGAACAAGGTTGAAAAAGACAAATGAATAGGAACCGTGCACCTTAATACGACTGCATAATAATATGGAAAAACAAAAAACAGCCGTCAGGTCCAGCAGCTGAGCACAGACAGGGTCCACGCCACCCAGAGAGCCCATTGTTGTTACCCAGACTTTCCTGCGCCCGCCCTGATCATCGGTGCAGCATGGCCTGAATAATTCATCGGCATCCTTCACCTGGCAGGCATGTTCATCCCGCCCCGTGGGGAGAGAGGAAAGAGGAGGCCCGAGGAGCCTCCTCACTGCGGCTCAGGGCCCGATCAGGAGCCCGCCCTGCCATCCACCCCTGACCTTCTCCTGCAGGACCATCCTGCTGCTGTCAGCGTATCGTGACCCCCTCCCCCTCCCCCCGACACATCCACTAAACATATATAATAGCGCTTCCATTTCTCTCCCACCCTCTGTTGGTTTGGAAACCCGAACCGACCCCAGTCTGTACCGCATTGCTACACCACACCACCGGGCTTGGACCTGCGCAGCCACCACCCCGCCCCCCTAACAAGCCCGATCACACCGTTCTCCTCAGGCGTGCTGGACCCTGACATGAATATTGATACACGGCGGCTGATCAAGCGGCCACAGATGCCTCCAACCCTCCTCCTCCTTCTCCGGGGATTTGCGCATCGTCCGCCTGGCTATACTGGCGTGATCGGTTCAGGCTAGCCCCGGGAATGTGCGCCAACAGGAGAAGATGATCTCCACTAAGAAATCCGGTGCGCCCCGCTACGTGGATGCAAATGAACAACAAAAGCGTTGCAGCGGGCGGCCGAGAAAATGGCGAGATTTCGCGAGGATCGTCTCAGCGACAAGAGAGAGAGAGAGAGAAAAAAACCCACAGCTTTTTTATTTTTTTTTATTTCCCTTTACTCTTTTCTTTTAAAAATGCAACGCCTGGATGTGGTGAAGTAGGTGGAGCGGCTGCACAGCTCCGCACACCGGGAGTACAGCTGGGAAAACCTCCCCCCGCTGTTTTTAAGAGCTGCGGGCAACAACAAAAAAAGTATAAAGTAGCTAAAATGTAGACAGCGTGGGTCCTCAGCGGTGGGACGAGCTCCGTCTTACCTGCTAGCCGTGGCATAGAGCACCGCTGGCGGATAAGCCCCGGTGGTGGTGGTGGTGGTGGTGTTGTTGTTGTTGTTGTGGGCGTCTTCTCCCCACTTTCCTTCAACTTGACGTTAGCTAGCGGCTCAGGCTAAACTGAGAGCAGCCCGCTGGCTCTGCCCGCGAGACCCCCAGGACAAGCGGAGAAACAGCCTCCCCCCCCCGCCGCTGCCGCCAAGCAGACAGCGCCGTGTCCCGACAGCCGCTACCGACAGGACAACGGCTTCTCTCACCGCCTCATGTCCTCGCTTCCACGCGTTTTCGCCCAAGAGTCCCGGTTGGAAAAGTTTTTTTAGTCGTTTTATTTTGGCTCTGTCAGAAAGCGAGCGAGCGGTGACGTCGGCACGCACCCGCCCCCGCGTGCACACGCCCCCCTGGGCATTGGCTACACCCACCGGAGACAAAGGGCTGCGTTTTGAGATGATGGATGGACGTGGAACCGGGGCTGGCCCGAGCCTGCGTGGTTCCCCTGAGCAGGATTTGGTTCGGGGCCCTTGTTGTTCCCGTCTTTCAGCGCCGGTTTGGTGGAATCTGGGAGATGGGGCCAAGTTTAATTGGCTGAGTTTAAAAGCAATCCCGGATAATTTGGTTATTATTTGCTGACATGCATTTCAGTGGCCGCTTGCAAGTAAACATAAATTACGAAATAAAAAAATGAAATCACATTTGTTTGCTCATAAAATGTGTCTGAAGTTTGATTTTTCAGCGTTCCCATTCCATGTTGGATGTATTGATCGATAGGTTTGTTTTTGTGAAGGCCTAAGTTTAATGTTTCAGTGACGAAGGACGCCAGCCAGACGAGTGTGTATGTATGTTCTCAAACGCTTAGCTTCCATGTGACCTAATGCTGGTTTCTCATTGGTTCCCTGAAGTTGCTCCTCACAGTGCAGCTCTCTGTGCTTGCGGCCAGTCGGTGCTTTTTGTGTCATTCCTCTTGGAATGTGCTTAAAAACAGCCGCGCTCCAACTACAGGTTGCTGAGGTGCGAGCCGCCAGAACTGACAAAGACTCCTGGAATGTCGGCAGAAAAGCGAGCGAAAATCCGGTTGCCTCGGATTTAAGCCTGTTTGTGGAATTCCTGATAGCTGTCAAAGTCACTTAGACGCACCAATGCCACTCACACATGATGCAAACAGAAGAGTCAGGCCCCAGCGACTAAAAAGACAAGAGATGCTGTCGTCATTCATTTACAAAATCCAAATTTCACAAGGCTCTTACTGGAGGAAAACAAAAAACAAAACAACAAATAAAGGAATTAGGATCAAACAGACCAGATCTAAAAATCTGGTCTGGCGTTCTGTTAACTATGACATCATCCAAAGAAGACGGCTCACCCGCTACTACCATCTAATGTAGAACAGATTACTGGATCAATGTGTGCTTCTGTGCTTTTTTGTCTCTCTTGTTGTGTCTCTTGTGTCTTCTCTAACCCCCAGTCGGTCGAGGCAGATGACCGTTCATACTGAGCCCGGTTCTGCCAGAGGTTTTCCTTCCCGTTAATGGGGAGTTTTTCTTTCCGCTGTCGCTTCATGCTTGCTCAGTATGAGGGATTGCAGCAAAGCCATGGACAATGTAGACGACTCTCCCTGTAGCTCTACGCTTCTCCAGGAGTGAATGCTGCTTGTCGGGACTTTGATGCAATCAACTGGTTTCCTTATGTAGGACATTTTTGACCAATCTGTATAATCTGACCCAATCTGTATAATATGATTGAACTTAACTTTGTAAAGTGCCTTGATATGACATGTTTCATGAATTGGCGCTATATAAATAAAATTGAATTGAATTGAATTGAATTAAAAATCCAGCTGTAGGCAAGTGACCCTATGTTCAAGTGGAGTTTATTGTTGTGTAGCAATCCCCGACCTCTAGTGCGCCCCCTAAAAGGTTTTATCACCAGCTGCCACTGATGCATGTGAACATACCGAGCTGAGACTCAAAGAACAGACTGAACTCGTAGCATCAGATGGTAACTTTGTCAACTCAGCAAGAAAACAGAGCGGGTTGTTTGTACTTCCCCCGAATAAACTCTCCAGTTCCTTTTAATCTTACATTTTAAACCACAAAACATATTTTAGGTTATCAATGCTGAAACGGTCAAAACAAATTTAATGGCATTTTAATATCAGAAACAAATAGAATTTTAGATTGATGGGTCATGTTAGAATTCAAGCATGATGGCTTGGGGGCCACAGTAGTGGGTTTACTTATGCCTTGGGACGGCTCTGTGTGAAGCAATAGTGGAGACATTAAACAGTTTGGGTTTGCAGGTCAAATGTGGCCTTATATCACTTAATTCTGACCACTTTTTACAAATGTGTTTTTCATGCAATCTGACTTGCTAAATATTCACCCCTCCCCCTTAACCTGTTCACAATTTGTCATGTTACAGGCCAGACTTATCAGTATGTTTCAATGTCATCCTTTTTGATAGATTTATACAAGGTAGAATATATAAAATACATGGCATTATCATCATCATTATTATTATTATTATTATTTTGACTATCAAAAAGTACAGATATTACAGTATATACTTTGGAGATGGTGTTCAGGTAAGATGTGACCAAATTTGAACCTTTTTGGCCTACATGCAAAGCACTATGTGTGCTGGAAAACCAACACGCAGAACATACAATCCCCACAGTGAAGCACGGTAGTGGTGGCATCATGGTTTTGAGATTCTCTTCTTCGGCAGGGACTGGGAAGCTACTTGGGCAGATAGATGGAGCTCGATAACTCTACTGTTGTGTAGACATATAGTGGCTTTAAAAAAAAGGATTCATGAGCTGTTTTGCATTTTGTCACATTCAAATATTGTTTATTTTATTAAAGACTTACAGTAATAGGAAAGACCAACACATAGTATTGCATGGAAGGGGACTGTTGCATTGTATTCCAAACGTTTTACAAATAAAATAAAAAAAAACATACAACAGAGATTAAATGTTTTACTCGCGTTTCTTTGCAAAATTGCACAATAAAATCAGATTGGATGGAGAGTGTCTACTGGCCTTAATTTTCAACTCTTGCCATAGCCTTGCAATTGAATTTAGGTCAAGGCTTTGACCGGGCCGTTTTAACCGCTGGCTTTGAGCAAAACTGCACTACTGCAGCTGTAGCTGTGTGTTTAGAGTAGTTGTTCTGCTAAAATGTGAACCTCCAACCCCAGTCCCAAGTCTTTTGCAACCTCCAGAGGGCTTTTTTCAGCTTTGTCCAGTTCCCATCAACCCTGCCTAGCTTCCTTATCCCTGCTGACAAAAAGTATCACCTCAGGACAATTCTGCCGACTCCATGTTTTGCAGCAGGGACAGTGTGTTCAGGGTCACAAGCAGTGCTAGTTTTCCACCACACATAGCCTTTTTTGCATACACGTAGGATAAAAAGTAAAATGTTGGTTTCCTTGGCCCAGAATGGTTTGCTCTGTCCCACACATGACTTTTTTGCAAAATAGTAAACAGGACATCTTATGATTTTCCCTCTGTAATGGCTTTGTTCCTGCCACTGGTCCTTGGAGGTCAGGCTTGTGGAATACATAGCTAATAGCTGTCCTGTCAGCAGATTCTCCCACATGAGGTGTGGATCTTTGTCGCTCCTCCTGTGTTCCTTCTGTTTTTTTGAGGCCGTTTGCTCATTAATGTCCCGCCCCCCCCACAAAAAAAAAAACTTGACAGAACAGCTAGATTTGCGTTGGCAGAAACGCGAATGGACTAATTCTGCTGAAGGTAGTTGTTCGCACTGGATTTTATTTAGGAGTATAAAAAGGGCTTAAAAATAAATGACTACCACACTTTTCAGATTTGTTTGATCAGTATGTGGATGGCATTACAGGTTTAGCATCAAACATATAAGTACGTCAGTCATTCATTGGCTCAAACAAGTCCTCTCGCAAAGCCTGTTAAAGGTCAATAGACCTCTTCGCAAACAGCATGAAACAATTGCCACAATTGTATTCTGTGGATTAGATTGTACTGTACAATAAGCCTTGGCAAAGTTGAAACTTTCTAAGGAGTGTTCGGGGAGGAGTTTGAGAAAACGCTCTCGTGGATATATGCTACTTAGGGGGAATCCTTCTTTTCTGAGCTGCAGGCGACAACAGTAATAATGGGAAAAGAATCTGCTCATGCCCTTGTCAACAGGTGTGTTGTGCAGGTGACAAAGCAAATGATTGTCAGTTTTTAAAATAAGATGTCGTTATAATTTTGCAGTCTGTTGCTTTTCAAAGCAGAACTGCCTGACCTGTTTTGTAGGAAGGCTTCGGAATAATTTTATAATCTTGTTTTGAAGTTGCCAGTCAGGTTTTACTGCACAGACACGCTCAATCTGTTGTATGAACATCTCTAAATGAACCACCGTCCCGCAGAAAGATGCATTTTGTTCCTCCTTGCTCTAACTGTAACCATCTTAACACAACCCCTTCCTATCTCAGCTCTAATCAAAACCAAATTCCAGCCTGATAACTGGATCGGAACCATCAACAACCTCCTGCCGATGACTAAAATATTCTCAGTACGATAGTTTAACTCTCCATTTTAACACGCAATCAAATACTTTTACCCATACTACGATTTTACTGGATGACTAAAAGAAAACTACAAAAGAAAAAAATTAAGTGACTCAATGATTTTTACTTTTATTTTTTTAATAAATTTGAAGCCAATGGTCCAAATTCACAGCTTAAATACACAAATAACATTGTTCTCTCTCTGGCCTTCAATCAGAATCGTTTTTTTCCCTTGTTTAATGTTAGTCAGGGTAAGCAAAAATATTTGCCTGAGTAAAGAAAAGAAAAAAAAAAGTTTTACACGTTGCATGACTCGGATCTGTTTTGGCAACCCTTCCGCAAACCTCTTACCTTAATTTGCCTCTTCCCTCTGACAGACTTGCTATACCTGAGTCAGGTTTGTAGGCTGCTTTGCTCACACATTTTCTCAGCCCTGCTCACGAACTTCCTGTAGCACTGATATCAAGAGCTTTTTGATGGCCACTTATAAACATTGCATTTCCTCTCCCCTCTGAAGACCAGCTCCCCCACCCCTTTTTTTCTGAATTTGTGCTCAAAAATAGTTTGCTTAAATCTAATCACGCATTATTCAGCAATTACCAATGCCATTTAAATAATCTTGGTTTCATCTGTGGTAATCCATTTATACCAAATTTGCAATGGTTAACAAAGGGAATTTACAGTAATGAACCTAGAAAAAATGTTCAGTTCCTTCCTCAGAACTGGGGGCTGCTGGGTTTAGCCTTCCCCTAACCCTACGTAACAAAAGTATGCTTAGGGTCATTGTCTATTTGAAAGACCCGTTTGTTTCCAAGCTTTAACTTTCTGATGGAGATGTTGCTTCATTATGCAACCATGAGGGTTTTTTCCCCCTTGTGATACCATCTATTTTGGAAAGTGCAAAACGCAGCTACAACATGATACTGCCACCGTTGTACTTCACGGTGGGACAGACTTTCAAACTCCCCTGACTTTCCTTGAAATGCAACAACAGTCATTATTTCGATTTACCTCAACGTAGGTTTCATCAGACTACAGGGCATGCCAGCAGAAACCTTTGCCTTTGAATACATTTGCAAACTGCAGTCTGGCTTTTTTCTTTTTGGCATAAATGCTTTTCCTGATAATCTGCAGCAACAATTTCCCCCCCCCAAAAAATTCCAAAGCTGTCAGAAGGTGGAATGTCAGCTATTTGGTGACTTGGTGACTTGGAAATTTAACTTTTAATTGGCTTGTAATCTAAACCTAAAGATTGTTTATTTTTGCATGAATATTTTTTTTCCCATTTCTGTGAGCAGGGGGGCATTTAAAGAGGCGTGGTGACCATCAGTTAGACAGCAGAAATGCATGTAGAAGAGTTGCACAAGAGATTAGTGTTTCGACTGGAAGAGTGAGCTGAGACAAGATCAATCTAATCCTGGCCCGAACAATAGCCAGACCCACTTACTAAACGTCAACTGCCAACAAGTGCAGATCAGATGCCAGTCAAGGAAAAAGCACAGTAAAAGAAGGAAGCTGTGAGGAAAAAAGTTGCGTTTAAATACTGTTGGCTAAAATGAAAGTATTTGACTTGGCTATCATTTCTTCCTGATGCATTCTTCTGGGTTCACATTCATTTGAGGGAAGGTGCATTTTATTGGCCTTTAGATCAGGAAGAAACTGGATTGATCAACAGCGCGTGGCAAACGTTCTCATGCTCCTGAGCAGTTTTGTGTTTCTTCCTGGTACAACCACAGACTTCACTGGGATTGTAGTGTTCAAACAGACCTCGCACATGCTTTATTTTTACACAAGTGTAAACAATTCAATTCAAAATACGTTATTAATCCCAGAAGCAAATGAAATGCTGTTGTAACTCATACACGTTTCTTTTAGGTGTTGTTGCAGATGGTGAAGGGTATTCTTATTAAGGTGAAAATACCATCATATTATGTTAGACTGAACCAAATCCTCTTGTCTAAATGCAAGGATCATGAAGGTGTTATGATAAAATGTTTAAAATATTTAGTTGAATCTAAATGCATTAGAATACATGTCAAACATAATGTTCCTTTAAGGAGCATCTTTTTTCCTACTAAGGTTAAAACTATGTCAGTCACTGACAGTGATCGCTTTCGGTTATGACTTCTAACGAGAGGAACAGCCAAGCATCCAACAGCCTTCCAGTCGTAGAGTAAACTCTCCGGGGAGACATGACCTCTGTGAGCCACACAGGTCTCTCTGAGAGAGAGAGAGAGAGAGAGAGAGACCAGGCTGGGAAACACGATGGAAACATGGAACAGAAGCCCAGGCTGGTTCCTTTTATTTAGCTATTTATTTATTTTATGTGTCCTATCTGGAAGTGCAGCATTAAGAATTGCTGTCTTAACAGCAACAAAGAGAGCCCAGCAGATTTACTTTCGTAAGTGGAGCATTACTGCTTTCCCTAGATATATATGCAAAAAGCTTCATTAGATATTAATTTGGGATTATTTCAAGTTCAATGGTCACAAAAACCAAAAGGCGAAAGAAAAGGCAGAGAAAAAGATGAGACAAAATGTTAAAAGGGAGAGAAGGTGACAAAAACAGAGTAGAGGAAAAGAGACTTCAAGATAACATCCTCGGAGTCTGCTTCTACACCTGCAGAGAGAGATATAAAGAGAACGGCAAAAACAAACCAATAACATCTCACAGGTACAAACAACCAACACTTTGATAACGTCAGTGAAGAAAGCACAGTATTATTTAATACAAGATGTATATAGTGACAGCTAAAGCTAATGAGAGGGTTTATCTGTATAGAAGTGAATTTGGAGGATTGCAATGACACGTCATTTAGGTGTCAGTAATATGTTAAAAGTGGGTTTGCCTCCACATAAAAGTGAAGAGAGTTGCAGCAGTGAGATAATGCTTTTATAAGTTTATATTATCAATAATTTTTTTTTAACCAGAAACTTTCGGGAATCTCACCATAGCAGTAAGTACCGGTTCAACTGGTTAATACATGGACTTGTTTGTTGGTTGCTGTTTGCACTTTATCTTCAACAAGGATTGATGTCCAACACAACAAGCTATTCTTTTGAATAAGAATATTCTGGTTAATAAAAAAACGGTTCAATTTCTTGTTTTAAATAGTCCTTGTTTACAAACATCTTTATCTACAAGGCATTTTGTTGCTTGTGGTTAATGTAGAGAAAAGTCTAAAATTAAATAGCAATCAAAATTATGGTTTAAATAAAATCACAATTTAGATTTTATGCAAAATCGCACAGCTCTAGTGCACTTGTATATGTAAGGTTTAACAGACACTGGGGAAACCAGAACTCCAGATGCCTCAAAGGGCCCCCACAGCAACGGAGCCCAAGAAGGACCAACACAGGGAAAGCTGCCTCCCCCATCCCAGGGAAGAGTAGAGGAAAGCTCCAGGAAATCCCCCAGCAGCCACAGTGCCAAAGCCCCCGGGAGCTGCAGCGACGAGCCCGCGGGCTTCGCCCGTAGCCAGCTACGCCAGAGTGGATCCAGTCACGGGCCCAGAGACACGAGGCTCAGGGGCACCTCACCCCCAGCAGGGCCCTGACAGAGCCATGGAGCCCAGGCCCCGCAAAGCAGCCGCCAGGAGTGAGTCAGCACATACCCGAGCACCCAGCTCCGGACACCGAAGACTACCAGCGGGCCAAGGTGCCAGACAACGGAGCGGAGCCGGATGGGCTCCACACTTAGTGGAGACCTGAGATGCCCCAGGAGAGGGGGCAGTCCAAACCCACCGTGACAAAATGACAAACTCAAACCAGGTACACAGTCACATCCACACGCACCCACCTAGTGTCTCAACATGCAGACACTCTTAACCACACACAGAAAAAAAAGGACGCTGTACACACACCCCCAACCCCGCTAAGTCTAGCCTTGGACTCTCAATTTGATTAGGCTCTTGACTTGGATCAGGCCATTCTGACTTACAAATACGGTTTAGGGACGATTCGGTTAAGCTTTATTCAATTCTTTTAATTTTTATACAGCAAATGTAATCTCAAGACACTTCACAAGACAATAACGTCCAGTTAGTTTCCAGAAATAAAACTGGACCAGAGGAAGGGAGGGAGATAGAATGCAATTAGATTAGAGGTGCTTAATTTTTTTTTTACACTTTCTTCTCCCCTTTTCTCCGCCTTCTTTTAATTTGTTCTTTTTTTTTAAAGATATCTGCTCTATAACAGAAAAGCTTCACTTCTACTCTTTTCATAAATGATGAAAGAAACGCTTCAGAGGAGCTGGATAAAATCCCAGCGACTCAACTCCGTGGAGGAAGAAGCTGCTCTGCTGTTACTGCGGCAACGAGATGAAACCTTTTCTCCTCAGCTAATTTTAGCTTCACCTTTTAACTGAGGGGGAAAGAAAAACAACTTTTTTAATAACCGAGTTCTCAACTCTTTGAGAACAATCATTGGCCACATGTGCACACATTACAGACACTCCATAGCGCCAGGCTATAAAATATATCTGAAATTCTGATGTTATCTTAGGGACCTAATACAGTGTTTTTAAATAAATATGTATTTTCAAATATCTTCCTTCATGAGATCAAGAATCTTTATTGTCACGATGTGTTACCATGGTGAAATTTCCTTTGAGAGGGACACCGGCTTAGGATGTACACAGATACATGACACACAAACACAACAGATGTAGTATTTACAGGTTGTTTTTTTAATAAACATTAAAGCGTGCAGGTTTGTATCAGACTCCAACAAGTCTGACATCAGTCCCTTTGTGGACGATATAAATTACTGTGATGTTACATGAATTAATCCTTCGGCGCTCCTTCAATGATACGTTCATGCCCTTAGTAATTTTTGTGCTGTGATCTCAAGGTTTCATTTACAGAAATGTGCAATTTGATATTCCCCGAGAAATAAAAGTGTGCCAATAGGCATTACCAGTAGTGTGATTGTTAACATATGATGGACCACAAACCCCTCAGCAGGGGGTGATCGCCCTTACAGCTTTTGGAAAGAAGCTGTTTCTGAGTTTATTAGATTTGGATTTGATGCTTCTGCAACGTTTACCTGATGGATGTTGGCCAAACAGTGCATTGTCCTGGTGGGTGGGATCAGTAGTAATGTGTCTGGCCCCTCTTTGGACTTGTGCAGCATAAACTGAGTCCAGATCCCGTTGACGGCATCCCACAATCCCCTGTGCTATCCTCACCACATGTGCTAAGTCCAGTTCAATAAATAACTGTAGGTTCAGGCCCAAATGTCCAGGTCTAACAATCTATCTTCAAAGTATGTCTAAGTTTACCTGACTCCGCCAGATGGATTTGCTCTGCATATCCATCTGGAAACCTTCCGTTGAAGTAATTTTGGGAAGGGGCGAAAATACTGGTTAGCTGATTGGCCTATGTTGGTGATAGACGGGCCAAATAAACCAATCAGATCAACGAAGCATATGACGTACTCGTCAACATGCTTCGTCGTCGCTCTGTTACGAGCAACGACGAAAACACAACCACAAGCCAAGCTACTCTTGCTGCTGCAGGTAAAGGCTCGTTAGCTCAGCAAAGAAATACTCTGTAATTCCGATAAAACTTGCTCGATAGCCACGCTAACGCTAGTTTCATCGGCTGAAGCCGCCATGTTCTTTAGACTGAACCGTCGCGCTTCTCGTTGCGTCACACCTCAACCCGCCTCAAAGCCAACGCTGATTGGACGTTCGTTTGGTGAACGGCTCCAAATTTTCTTTAACGGAGAGTAGCCAGACTGATCTGCGAGTGAAACCTTGAAAGCTCGCGAGATCAGGATGGTCTCACGAGGCTATGTCTAAGTAGGTTTAGGGTGATTGTGTCATGATTTGGGTTTTTATTATTTGCTTATGTTCAGTTTGGGTTTTAATGTGGTTTGATTTTGTACTTTTCTTCTGGCCTGCTCTGATCACTTCTGTCACCAGCCTTTATTCAGTTCACCTGCCGGCATTCTTTTGTCTTGCTTTCACTCCCCTTCACCAGTTACCATCCAATCAGCTTCAGTTTAGTTGCAGCCATTTTGTCTCCCTTGATCAGCTCCACCCATTCTGGTAATTAGTTTCACTCTGTTCACCTGCTCACTCCCCTATTTATATCTGCCTCTGTCTCCTGCACTCGGCCAGATCATTGTCTTTACAAGCCTTTGGTGAGTTTTGTCCAGCATCCATAAGTCTGTTGATATTACCCAATTGCCTTTTTGACATCTGAGCCATCCTGAACCTGTTTTTCCCTGCCCTGTCTGACTGCTCACTCGTTTTGCTGACCTGATTCTGCCCTTGGATTATCTGAGTTTGCCTTATCCTTGTCTGTACTTCTGCCTATTTTGGACTGCCTTTTGTGTACCGTTTTTGGACTGTCATTCCGACCACTGAGTTCTGCCTGCCCCTGTATTGTCTAGATCGCCTTAATTAAACCTGTTTTTTCATTTACCTCTCTTGTCCGGCTGAATACTGGGTCCTCTGTCTCTGGTTCGTGACAGAATGATCTGGCCATAACCAGACCCATCGCCAGACAAGTACGTTGTTTTTTTTTGTCCTCTCCTCTTTTTCTTTTTTCCCACCATGTCCCGACCACAGGAAATTCAGGCTATATGGGAGAGGGTATTGGCTCAGGTGGAAGTACTTCAAAGGCTGAGCAGAAAGCCTGAGGGGTTGGACACAGAGGCGATCCGGGCGGAGATCCCGTTCATCCTCCTTGAAGGACTTCATCCCCTGCCTATTCCCCGCCTGGTCCCTGCCTCACAACTTCGACTAGCAGCACCCAGCTGGGTTTCCCCTGTGCCACCCAGCAGTAGTCCAGCAGCTGCATCACCCGCCACGGCCCAAGTCTGCGTGGGTGTGGTGCACGCTGCGCCGCCGGGCACAGAGGTTCCTGCCGCGCACGCCACGGCCCAAGTCTGCGTGGGTGCGTACACTGCTGCTGCCTGTGCGGAGACGGTGCAGGTCGGAGCATCGGGCACAGAGGTTCCTGTTGCACACGCCACGGCCCGGGTCTGCGTGGGTGTGAATGTTTCAGGACCTCTGCCCTTTGCCGATGTCCCGCCTCAGCCTGGAGCTTCTGACTCACCGGAGCGCCATGAGGGGGTCCAGGACGACCTGCCTCTTCTCAAGCTCCATGAGGGGGTCCAGGACGACCTGCCTCTTCTCAAGCTCCATGAGGGGGTCCAGGAGGACCTGCCCTCAATCTCAGCCCCAGTGCCTGCTCTCCGCAGCTTAAAGATTGAGTCTCCTGTGCCTGCTCCCCGCAGCTTAAAGACTGAGTCTCCAGTGCCAGCTCCTCGTAGCTTTAGCGCACTGTCTCCAGTGCCAGCTCCTCGTAGCTTTAGCGCACTGTCTCCAGTGCCAGCTCCTCGTAGCTTTAGCGCACTGTCTCCAGTGCCAGCTCCTCGTAGCTTTAGCGCACTGTCTCCAGTGCCAGCTCCTCGTAGCTTTAGAGCACTGTCTCCAGTGCCAGCTCCTCGTAGCTTTAGAGCACTGTCTCCAGTGCCAGCTCCTCGTAGCTTTAGAGCACTGTCTCCAGTGCCAGCTCCTCGTAGCTTTAGAGCACTGTCGCCCGTAGCCAGTAGCCAGGCCCTGCCCGAAGCCTGTAGCCAGGCCCTGCCCGAAGCCTGTAGCCAGTCCCTGCCCGAAGCCTGTAGCCAGGCCCTGCCCGAAGCCTGTAGCCAGGCCCTGCCCGAAGCCTGTAGCCAGGCCCTGCCCGAAGCCTGTAGCCAGGCCCTGCCCGAAGCCTGTAGCCAGGCCCTGCCCGAAGCCTGTAGCCAGGCCCCCGCACCAGTCGCCTGTAGCCAGGCCCCCGCACCAGTCGCCTGTAGCCAGGCCCCCGCACCAGTCGCCTGTAGCCAGGCTCCCGCACCAGTCGCCTGTAGCCAGGCTCCCGCACCAGTCGCCTGTAGCCAGGCTCCCGCACCAGTCGCCTGTAGCCAGGCTCCCGCACCAGTCGCCTGTAGCCAGGCTCCCGCACCAGTCGCCTGTAGCCAGGCTCCCGCACCAGTCGCCTGTAGCCAGGCTCCCGCACCATTCGCCTGTAGCCAGGTTCCAACACCAGTCGCCTGTAGCCCGGCGCCTCCTTTAGCCTTTAGTCCGGCGTTAGGGTCTGTTTTCTCTCTCTCCAGGCGAAGGCCTCCGAAAGCCCTGCTCCGCCGCTGTCCTCCTGGACGCCCGCCGGAGAACCTGACTCGTCGGGGCCGTCTTCCTGGACGCCCGCCGGAGAACCTGACTCGTCGGGGCCGTCTTCCTGGACGCCCGCCGGAGAACCTGACTCGTCGGGGCCGTCTTCCTGGACGCCCGCCGGAGAACCTGACTCGTCGGGGCCGTCTTCCTGGACGCCCGCCGGAGAACCTGACTCGTCGGGGCTGTCCTCCTGGACGCCCGCCAGACTCTATTTCTGTTATTTTAGTTCGCCCTGTCGGGTTGTTTTTGGTTTGGGCAGTGTTACTTTTTCCTGTTTCTGGCCCTCCATCCTGTACCTCCCTCCACCGACCCGGTTTAGTCTGTTTTTGTTTCTGAGGACGTCTGGAATCCGTCCTTGAGGGAGGGGCTCTGTCATGATTTGGGTTTTTATTATTTGCTTATGTTCAGTTTGGGTTTTAATGTGGTTTGATTTTGTACTTTTCTTCTGGCCTGCTCTGATCACTTCTGTCACCAGCCTTTATTCAGTTCACCTGCCGGCATTCTTTTGTCTTGCTTTCACTCCCCTTCACCAGTTACCATCCAATCAGCTTCAGTTTAGTTGCAGCCATTTTGTCTCCCTTGATCAGCTCCACCCATTCTGGTAATTAGTTTCACTCTGTTCACCTGCTCACTCCCCTATTTATATCTGCCTCTGTCTCCTGCACTCGGCCAGATCATTGTCTTTACAAGCCTTTGGTGAGTTTTGTCCAGCATCCATAAGTCTGTTGATATTACCCAATTGCCTTTTTGACATCTGAGCCATCCTGAACCTGTTTTTCCCTGCCCTGTCTGACTGCTCACTCGTTTTGCTGACCTGATTCTGCCCTTGGATTATCTGAGTTTGCCTTATCCTTGTCTGTACTTCTGCCTATTTTGGACTGCCTTTTGTGTACCGTTTTTGGACTGTCATTCCGACCACTGAGTTCTGCCTGCCCCTGTATTGTCTAGATCGCCTTAATTAAACCTGTTTTTTCATTTACCTCTCTTGTCCGGCTGAATACTGGGTCCTCTGTCTCTGGTTCGTGACAGATTGTCCTGATGGAGGGTGAACTTCCAATGCAGTTCCAAATCTTTTGCAGCCCTTGATATTTTGTCCTCCAGTTTTGCCCTGTATTTAGCTCCATCTATTTTTTGTGTGTGCAAATTACCATAGGTACATGAACATTACAACGTAGTTTAGCTACATCTAATCTCCCATCTCCACAAAATGAGTTGGTCACCAACATGTTTCACTATGGGATTGGTGTTTTTTCCTCTACACTTAGCATTTTGAATGCTGGCCAAGCAGCTTAATTTTGGACAATGTCAAGAAGAAAGTCAGAAGCAGCGGTGGTGTCAAAAGCTGTCAAAAGGGAAGTAGGGGACACACTATTTGCTACAGGAAAGGAGAACCACAGCACATCCCTGTAAACCCAAATCTTGACAATGACACCTGGTGGTGGCAGCATCATGCTGTGGGGAAGCTGGTTATAGGAGATGGATGGAGGTAAATCGTGGAATGGAAACTAATTAGAGCTGCCAAAAATACATTAGACAGTGATGAAAGTATTGGCCAAAGACGGTTGAATACAAATGCGCAACAGTTTTCAGATTTGTATTTGTAAAAGAAAACCGAAAACCATGTTTCAGTTTTCCTTTCAATAAAAGGTTATTTGTAGTTTGAAAAATGTCAACAGTTTCAATGGGTTTGAACACGTCTGCAGCCCATCTTGTTTGACTTTGTCAGCAAACACCTAGCCTTTTGGAAGCCTGTGATCCAAACTGTCAAGTTGTTATGCTGGGTAGCGCTGACATCGTTGATGGAGGTCAAATTCCATTATTTGGGAGGAAGGCCTCGTACCAGGTGACAAAGAGTAAGAACGTGTTGCTTTCTACTCTGGGATCTGTATAAAGAAAAAGAAAGAAAAAAAGAAAGATAAATCAGAGGTTTATTAAATGGGTAAATGCAACTATACCATGCAATAAAACCTGCAAAGCCTGAAGGGATTGGCACAAATGAACAGCTGGTGTATGAGTTTGTGTAAATGGCTGTATAAAACGGTTGTAAAAGGTAGGTGATGCTGATGTTGAATATTAAAAAAAAAGGCTTGAGGTGCTGCAGGTCAAATGTTTGCCCAAACCTAAAAAAACAGCCCAAATCTGACTTTTTAGGTGTTTGTTCTTGTGGTTAACAGGAATATCATTAGCTATTTATGAATTCAGTGTCTCAACCGAGCGAGCTGTGTTAAGGTTTTATTATCTAATAGATGTAATTAATTTACACAGTCTTGCCACACTAATCCTTTATTTACAAGGTCCGGCTGGGAAATTTCCTGTCCCTGATGAATGCCTCTAATTAACCTGTAAGACGGTACTAACGAGAATGAAAGTGACATGGTCTATCATATTATGCAAATGATTGGACTAGTTCACCTCACAGCAGGGCAGACTGTTTTCTTCATCAAGATAAAAGACAGGGTGACGGAGCAGTGACAGCAAGGCCGTCTGGATTTATCGCTCAGTTCTCTGGCCAGAGCTTGCGAATACAGAAACGATGTCTGGAAAATTGTATCCAATCTGGAAAAATTAAAGGAGTTGGCCTGGAGGTAGAAGGTAAATACTAGCCCTGTAGAGGATGTGTAAGCCCAGCTGCACAGGGTATTATGTAAACCTTAAAGAGGACAGGGCAAGGTGAGCCGCAGTTTGGATCTTAGCTTATGGTGAGCCAAACCTGCAAAACTCTGGTTGAGACAAAACAGGAGCGATGAAGAACAGCACTGAAACGTTCCCTTCCAGGACATCTACCAGCTATTTGTAGCCCAACAGGAACAAAGACCCCAACTGAATAGTTGTTCAATTTTTCATCTAATTTTTAAATCATGTCTCTAGAGACTTAATACGTCTTGCAAAAATGTCTCTGCTGTTGTAGCAGAGACCAAGCTCTGTGGTCCTCTAATTATTTTGTATATCTTCAAATGGTTTACAATAATTTATATGCATTATAGCAGTATAATGTTCAATGTGAATTATCATATTGTGAAAAAAAATGCTGTTGCTATTTATCTATGGATTGCATTGGCAGCTATTGGAACAACCATTATTCCAGGACACACTCCCCTGAGTGGCATGTTATCATTCTGAATCAGATTGCAATGAATTATATCAGAACGTATTAAACCCTTCTGGGTCACCTCAAATTGTGTTATTTTAATTCATATCATATTCTATTTGTTTATTTTTCTATTATACTCATAAACAATTTTTAGATACAAATGATGAGCTTATGTGGTCTATTTGGGTATTGTAGTAAATGTTCTGAAGCTGGGGCCAAAACAAATTTTGCCAGAAAAATAATAAAATATATTGTGTCATATTGTATTGTATTCTTGTGCATCACATTTTTGTTTGCACTGTACTGTAATATATTATCATAGCAAGTTTTGAAGTTAAATATTATTTATTTTCCGTCCCTACACGCCCTTACAATTGCCCGACATGTAAAATGAGTTTTCCTCTATTTACCACAGTTGCCTCTGTAGGCTGGATTAGTCAATTCATGAAAGAGTGAGTCGGGCCAAATTCTCTGGGCATGTGCGTGGGTGTGGTGTGCTCTCATTCACCTGGCTACTTTGTGGAATCTCCGCCATAATCCATGCATTAGCGAGAGAGCACGGCCTAACTTCAATATTTACAACTGTCTTACCTCAGAAGACATCACGCCTCTAAACAAAAGACCTGTGCAGTCGTAGTGGCAGATGCTTTTCCTCTTCTCACATGCACGTGCACAACACTGGTGACATTTTATGTTGTCGCCAGAGGGGGCAGACGTCCGGAAAAATCCTGGAACTCACGCTATGCTCCTTTAACGAAGACAATTATTGGAATAACACTGGGTCCAACACAGATTTCTCAAATGTTGCAGAAACAATTATAACGGCCTTTATAATAATTATATGGTAGTGTATGACATAGATAGTATAGCCTCACATCCCATCATGTTGCATTGCTTTGTATCAAATGTCACATGTAACATGTCATATCAGTTTTCGATTGGAATGAGTGAAGTGCATCTGTCTTTTGAGACCCTGCTTGCAACTGAGCACATTACAGGAAGTCTGGAACAGACTCCGATAACAGAAGATGTTCAAACTTACGATGGAGCAAAATATTCTAGGACTGCAGCTTTGTAAAAACAGGCCTTGAATAAGACGAGTTACATTAAGATAAGTCTGAGATTTTTCTGGAAGTTTCCCCAAGTCCCTTTTTGAAGAACTGCGCATGCGCAAGACCGTCTTTCCCGCTCTGCCACTCCTCAGGGGGATCTCGAGAAAAAATCTCCCAAATCCACTCTGGTCTTATTTCTATCTACTGAAGCCTTTCTCTTCTTCTCTTAAACTTGTATGCGGTTTGCTTCTTGCGACTCCCAGCCATGTTCAAAGTATACGGTGATAGCAGCGGAACAAAACATGAACGACTAACACCGAAGCCAACCGCTATGCTAACCGGATACATAAACCCTGTGCGCATGCACAGCCAGCAAGCGGAAACTAACGAGGAACATGCACGTACATTGATGTTACGTCAGCGCATCAGAATGATTGGCATGTGGGACAACCAATAGATAAGGTGATAACCCCAGATCTTGAGGAACAGAGGGAGGTGAGGGCAGGCCCAAAACTCAAATCCATGCCCTTTGGTGCTAATGGCAGGGATTGGTTAGAGTTTTTACAGACCTGCAGCTACTACAGAGATCAAGATTATTAACCTCCTTTTTCTGAATACATAAAGTATTGACTATTGTCAAGGTGGAAGGACCATTTCACCCAGTATAGCAAAAAGTGTTTTTGAATAGGATTACCAACTATAGCTTTAATGTGGCCAAACATTCATCTAGCATCCCTAATGGAAGCTGTTAATTCAAAAAATACCAGTGTTTTGGGAGTGAAATGTGCGTATAAACTCCAAAGCAAAAAATGACGGGTGCACTTCAAACAAAATAGTTGAAAAGATGTGTGAGCAACACTGCTTACAGACATGACTCAGTTCCATCATTTCTGTCAGGCGGAACGGGACAAAATGCCGGCAAACTATTGTGAGCAGCTTGTGAAAAGACACAAAATATTTGATCGTAGTCATAGAGGTTAAAGACAATTCAAAGGAAACATATGTACAGCAAGCCTCTGGATATGATGAAAGTGAAAAGAAATGTTTTCTAAAGATTCTCTCTGTCATTGCTCTGGCATTTGGCAAATAGAAACAATTTTGGCAATCCTGACCGACCTAAAACTGGAAATGTTTAGTCAGATTTAAAGTGAAAATGTGACAATAAATACAGTGTCTGGTTGTAGTTTTAAATTACTTTGATAATTCTGCTTATGAGATTTTATCCTTCATTGTGTCGCTCATGCTGACATTTTTAGGTCTCATCCACCAATGTTAAGTAATCTAAATGGAAATAGAAAGAAAAGCAGAGCTGATATCATCCATTTCCACTCAAGCAGTCCTAGTCATAAGACAGAGCCCCGGACTCACAGGAAATGTCAGCGTCTTTGCCCTGAGGTCGGGGGAATACAGAGCTTTGATTGGATCTTTTCTGAGATACCCTATAAAACCCAGAGAGGCACTGGGAGAAAACCTCCAAAGATAATTATCTGAATGCATGCATAAAACTCCAGCTGAGAAAATAGGAGGTGATGAAGATTAGCAGAGAACTTTACTGACATGGATGAATACACAGAATAATAAGAATATATAGAACCGCCTGTTTCATGCAGATTGATCATAAGAATCTGCAGGGCCCGTCAGGCCCACAGCAGAACAACCACATTAAATGCATATGTTACCCATTGGTAGGCACATATTTGCTCACTGTTTTCACCGTTTAATATGTGGATAAAGATGCAGACTGTAACATGGTGTATAGTAATTTGTGTTCACAGAATATTAATGAGGTCTTCCTCCATGGCTTGCATTTTACGAGGCGAGTTTGGAACCGTACTTTCAGCAAACAATTATGGAACAGAAATTAGTGGTAATCCCAAGAAAACACTTGGCAGAATAAATCATTATGCTGCCTTCTTCAATTGGTTGCAATAATTACAAACCTCCCTTGAGCTTTCTGAGTAATGTTTGAACCCACCAAGCCCCAAAATATTTAATTATCCCAGGAGGAGACTAATTATTACTTTGTTGCAGGTAGGAAGTCAAGAACGGCTGTTATTCCAACAAACAAACATACAGTTTAACCGAGTCTTTAGTCTAATTACTCTGTTTCAGCCGTACAGGAGGGTCAACAAGGAAGAACAGTCTGAACAGCTTAAAGGATGTAGGGAAAAGCCCTCACAAGCGTTGCCACGCCATTAAAATACAGTGGCTGGCAAAAATAATTTCTACTCTTTGAACTTCCTCATGCTTTGTCAAGTTACAGCCACAAAAGTTCATTTCTAATGGGATTCCATGTGATAGACCAACACCCAGCAGGTCATGGTGATCGAGCGAAGAAAAACATTGAATGTTTTTCCAAATAAGAACTTAATAAAATGTCACTGTGGATCTGCATTTATCCCCTTTCCCTCTAGCACCTTTAAATGAAATCGAAAGGAACCAAATGCCATCAGTGGTCACTAAATTAGTGAGAAGAGTCCATCTGTGTGGAATTTAATCCCAGCTATAAATACAAGTGTTCCAGTGAAGGCTTCAGAGGTTTGTTAGAGAACATTAGTGAACAATCAGCATGATGAAGAACAAGGATCACGGCAGACAGTTCAGGGAGAACGGTGTGGAGAAGTTTGAAGCAGAGTTATAAAACAACATCCTTTCTCGTAGCTCTGTTCATCAGCTGAAAATGGAAAGAGGATGGCACAACTGGACAACCTACCAAGACAGTGTCATCCCTCTAAACTCTCAGGATGGGCAAGGAGAGTCTTAATCAGAGAAGCAGCAAAGAGCTCCATGGTAACTGGAGGAGCTGGAGAGATCCACAGCTCAGGAGGGAGAATCTGTTAACAGTGGACTTCTTACAAGTCTGACCTTTATGGAGAAGTTGTGAGAATAAAGCCAGTATTAAAAGGAAGCCACGAGATCAGATATTTACGAGCTATGTAGTGGATGCTGCAAATATGTAGAAAAAGTTGCGCCAACATTTTAGGCTTACCTGCCTACATAAATGATGCATGTGGTGGAAAACGAGTGCAAATGTGAAACATGGTGGGGACAACATCATGGAGACGCTTGTTTTCCGCAGGCGCTCAGAGATGATGGGGAAGATGGATGAAGCAAATTACATGGCAATCCTGGATGAAAACCTGTTGAGAGACTGCAAAAGACTTGAGACTAAAAATACGAAGCAAGGCGCAGATTGCAGCATTTTTAACCATTCAGTCTAATTCTTTATTCTTTCTACAGGATATTATGTACAGTATTCTTGCTCTCAGAACAACTGACCTCCCAAATTTTGGTTTTATTTCATCAGAGGTTTATCCACTTTCTGGCTCCACCAACTTTATTGTTTCAGGTTGAATTAACCGTTTCAAAAACAGTTCAGGTAATAACCAAATTACGACTTTGATTGTTTTATCTTTCAAAAAAAGAATAAACAGACAGGGATCCAACATTTGTAAAGTATCAAATGTGGGCCCATTTCTAAACAGAATGAAACAAAACTAAGCTAAACTAGAGTCAAAGAAATTCAGAAACATCTTGGCCAAAAGTGTGTAGCCCTAAGTGTAACCCTAAGTCATGCGTGAATATTTTTGTGTTTGTTAAAACTTGAAACCTTTACCAACACGTTAAAATAAAATGACAGATTTTCAACATTAAGAAATCATAAAATATATATCCCATAAAATATTTTTTTGAAACATTAAAAGAAATGTTGCCCAGTCTTTACTTGTATGGAAAAATAAAACAATTTAACTGCACAAAACTTTTTCTGGGATGGGAAAAAGTAAGGACATACCGCCTCCCTCTGAAATAACTTCAGAGAAGCGTCTTGTAGGCATCTATCAGTCTCTGCTATTACACTGAAGAACGTTTGCTCCACTCCTCCCTTTCAGGTGAGCTGGTGTAGTCCGTTTCCTATCACCCTACATCAGTGAGATCAAAATGTGGCCGTTGATTCAGCCGGGACTTTGCATTTAATACTAGCTCAGAGAGGCTGAATACCAATGCATGTCACATTCTTATAGGATATTTAAGAAAAGCGTTCCAAACCAATTATAATTTCCTATCTGCTTTACAAACAATGCTACTGTTTTTGTCTAACACATAAAAGCCCGATGAAATGCTACGAATATACAGCTTTGTGGCTGTAATGTTGAAGGGGTGGGAATACTTCTGCAAAATAGTGCATCTTACAGATTTTCTGCACTTACAACACTCACTAGCTGCTATTGGTGACTTTGGTTTGGAAAATGCTCGTATTGGTTTGCACAAATAAAATCCCAAGACCCACTAAATCATTCAAAATAAAGGTTAACAAAATTCAAAATAAATGTGTAAAGTTTTCACCACGTGTAAATGGACGCACCTTGTGAAAGCCTAAAAGCTTGTGGCTTTGAAAAATGCCAACAGCAGGCCCTAAATCAAATAAATAACTCTTCACCACAACTGCCCGCAGCTTTTTGTTATGCAAATAATGAACACAAGATGGCGGACAAGATGTAATCTTGAAGTAACTTCACCTATGAGGGCCCAGAGCAAGGTAGCGTTCTGTTATTCGCTTCAGTTGCTGTTACATCACGGCAATATTCTAAGCAATGGCCTGCGTTTGTAAGGAGGGAGCAACAACGACATCAGAAAACTTCCAATCCTGCAGAACAGAAGCCGACTCCTGCAGTAAGCTTTGTGGCACACTCTGTAATCTTCATGCTACTAATGTAAAGCATTTGGCTTGGAACGAAGCTGAACAGCCTGTGCCAGGTCCCAGTGTGTGTGTGTGTGTGTGTGTGTGTGTGTGTGTGTGTGTGTGTGTGTGTGTGTGTGTGTGTGTGTGTGTGTGTGTGTGCGTGCGCGCGCGGAGGCGTCAGAACTAGAGGGGGTGAGGGGTGCCATAAGTTAGTGCGGTGCCATGTGCAATTCATTCCGCTCCACACCCACACAATGAAAGCAACTGCCTGTAAGACGGAAGAAAAATGCAGGAGGAAGGTTTCTTAAGAGTAAACAAGATGTTCAGGAAAGCAGGACCACACACACACACACACACACACACACACACACACACACACACACACACACACACACACACACACACACACACACACACACACACACACACACACACTCTCAGCTTCACCTGTCATTCTTTACCTCCACTGGCAGCTATTGTCAGGATGCGTTAACCCCACTTGTCCCCCGTCCCCGAAAGTTTGACGAGCGCCATCAGCCGAGAAGAGCTGGTCCTCCTTCTTCTTGACATGAGAACAGCTGGGTCCTTCTGTGTTATGACTCCAGCTGCCACATCTGGTGTATGAGTGCATGCGTGTGTGTGTGCGCGCGCGCGTGTGTGTGTGTGTGCTTCTTCACGCATGTGTAGGCCCCTGCCACATCTGGAAGGCGGCCCAGCCGTCCGGCTCCCCTCACACGTCTGGACAGCGTCGTGCAGACACCTAGCTGTCACTCCGGCTTACCTGAAGCCCACCTCACGGTTAGAGGCGAGACGTCGACTGCATGTGCACCGTCGCCGCTCACTCGTGGGGATGTGTGAGCCCCGGGTCTGCTCGGCCGAGCGTGGTCGCGTATGTGTCTGCGTGCAAAGTGAGAAGCGGGGTGTCAGCAGTGGCGTGCATGTGTGACACCGGGCACATGTATGTCCTCGGGGCAGGGGCTCCAGTCTTCACACCTCTTAGTTTAAAACACCCAGAAAGACACACCAGGCTCTGCAGCCAGAGATTTTTACACGGGTCAAGGAGTCTGCTTTATGTGGGGGCATTTTAAATGTGACCCTGGTGAAATGTAGTAAACCTGCGCACGCATTTCAGACAGCCTTACCGAACCACGGTTAAAGTGCAGAAGTCTTATTCAGTAAGGAGGGTTAAGCAGTCATATGCCAAATCAAACCTTAGAGGAGCAACATGGCTGTTTCTTGGTTGATTTCAGGAGAGGATTTATGCTCTTCATGTTAAAAACTAATTTTAAATTCTATTTCCTTGGGTATGTATTTGATAGTCTAACACAAAGCAGTGTATATCTCTGCAGTGGAAAGTGACGTTTAAAAAAAAAATAACTTCTGGTAAATCCTTTGTGTTCATCCTGCCCATCCTTACCAGATTCAATGCGTTGTAGAGCTGCTGCGGTTGCAGCTGAACGTTTCATGTCCCTGCCAGCTTTTCACAACTAGACACTGACATCTTTGCCCTTTCAGTCTGCGTATAAGATCAAAAGTTCAGTCAGACTGGATGGGGATCATCTGTCGAAAACAAGTGTTCAAGTTTTGCCTCAGATTCACCACCGGATTTATCTCTGGCTTGTCATCCTGCAGGAAGGTGAGCCTCCACCCGAGTCTCAAACCTTTTGCTGCCTCCAACATGTTTTCTTCTAGAAAAGCCCCTTACGAAGCTCTGACCATTTCTATCAGGTAAAAGGGAGGAGTCATGCCGAGTTATAGGGAGTAAATATGAATGAGCTCTGCACACTTCTGATTTTTATTTGTGAAACATTTTTAAAAGCCCTGGTATGATTTTCCTGCATTGTACAATCTTGTGCCACTTTGTGTTGCTCTGTTGCATACAATCCTAATAAAAACATAAAAGTTTTTATTAGGTTTGTGGTTGCAATGCAACAAACATTGCTTAATGTTTGTCTAAGGCAGGGGTTCCCAAAGTGGGGGTTGGGACCCCCAGGGGGGTCGTGAGACACCACATGAGATGACAATGAATATCCTAGTTTTGATATAGCAAATGTATGCCTTTAATCATGGAAAATCTTACGTTTTTTCTCAAATTGTTATGACTTTTCGACATCGGGTTACATCCAAGTTTTTTGTGACAAATATGTGAAATGAATTTGTTTTTTGTGGAAATTGACTCCTCTGTGGCCAATAATTTATTTTCTTCAATCTACAATGACCCTAATACGATTTTTTTTCTTGGAAAGTATGAGAATAAAATCATAATATTGTGTACATGAATAATACTATTGCAAAAATAAAGTCGTCATCTCAGGAGAATAAAGTCACACAATTCACTTCAAAAACAAAATTTTTTCTTGATTTGAGCAGGTAAATATGATTATCTGCCAATGGAATAAGATTTTTGCTCTTAAAATAGGAAAACTCATCATCTTATTTCAAGTGCATCATGTCTAATTATCTTATTCTAGGGGTAAAATTACTCATTCCATTGGCAGATAAGATTATTTACCTGCTCAAATCAAGGACAAACACACTCCTTTAAAAAAAAAAATTCTTATTTTTAGTTCTGTTTTTGCAGAGTTTGCATAATTGTTTCGAAGTCCTGACCCTAATAATAATTTGATGCTGATGTGCTAAAAAGATTTAGTATTTACCTATTTGTGAAACCGATGCCAAAATCTAACGTTTTTCACTAGATGCTCAACGTTCTTTATTTTAACACGGGGGGGAAGGCTGCACTTTGTTCGAAGAGTTCTCCTAAAATTACGGCCATAAAGGGGGCTGCCAGACTCTGGTACTGTTATTAGGGAGGTCACAGGCCGAAATGTTTGCCAACCCCTGATCTAAGGTACTGCAACAAACTCCTTTAAAACTCACCCCTCCCCTTACCCCAACAGAACTCATATCAGCTCAATGTCAATGGAAATTTGGTGAGAGGGACGTTCGCCTACATCCCTGGGACCACAACCATGATTAAACACTGTTAAAAGGGAACATATTAACACTGGGTCATTTTTTTGTGCAGAGCGATTTTCAAGTGTCATATCAGGAACACCCTTTATGTGTGCGCGCGGAGGCGTCAGAACTAGAGGGGGTGAGGGGTGCCTCACCCCCTCTAGTGGGAACCCCTGCCTTAGACAAACATTAAGTTTTTTCTCAACAGAAAAAACATGATCCCCCCCCCCCCCCCCCCCCACTCCCTTCTGCCTTATGAGCATTGTTTTGGCCAAATAAATGCTGCAAAGCAAGTTCACTGTTACGCTGTGAGACTGGAAACAATTCGCATTTGATTCTGTCACGTTGAATGTCTATATCATCTCTGAGCCTGTATGGGAGGAACCATTAAGACGTAAACCATGTCATGTTTGTGTTTGAATTCACGAGGAGAAACGGCTCACAAATCGGTTCCTGTGCAATTGTTTTATCGCGAAACGGCGCTGTTTTGAGCAATGTGTCTGTCTGTGGCACACACACACACTGTTGTGAGATGGAGTTGTTTACACAGTCAGTTGACTTTTGAATGAAAGTCATCCAAGGGGCAGAATTACCAAGCCACACAAATGGGTGATTATTTGTGGATCAAAAAGTGTCAGGGGGAGCATCCAGTTCTTTTAGCTAAGGTTCTGAAACTTGGCAGATAAAGTGCAACCAGTTGATTGCAGCTCTGAAAAATACGCATCAAGTGCTTTAGCAACAGTGCTAATGTAATGCTGACAACTTCCTTGGAAGCTTATTGACCCTGAGGCCAACGTTTGCTGTTAAACGTCACATCTTAGCTGCGGTTGCCAGGAAAAGGTTTACATGCTACTTTGTCAGGATAGATTTAAAAAGTGTGTCACTCTGTTAGTAATGCTTTATGCCTCAATCCAGAGATCTCCGTCTTTTTTTCCTAGTCCATCTCAAGTCTGAAGTCTTTCAGTCGCAAGTCCAAGTCAATGTAATGACTGATATAAACATTTTCTGTCAAAAGTATGATTATCTAGTTTGCCAGTGGAATCGGATTGCTCTAGGTTAGGAATTCAAGTCCTGTACTGTTTGTCCTTAGGCCTCTTTTAAAACATGGACATTTAACAGATCTTTTTTCAGTCTTTTTTATCAAGAAACCATGTTCCACATCTACAATCAGATCCATTGTTGTCAAGTCTAAGCAGAAAACATGTTCCAATGTACGAATGACTTGCCGAATAGGAGAACAGAATGAACAAAACAAGAAGGGCTTCTATTTTGACAAGCATGACGTATCTCTGTATTGAAGGAGCTAGCATAACAGCAAGAGAATGTTGGAATCTGTTCTTAGCCCATATAAGATAGCTTTCAACGTGAGGTTATTGGTATGCAGCTGAAGCAACCACAAACAGATTTTAAAAAACCATTTATACCCCAGAGAGACAGCTGGCTAATAATTTTATCACCTGTCACAGTGACTGTCTATATACCTTACATAAAAGCTTGTTTTCAAGTCCAGGTTATATTGGACTAGCCAGTGTTTTACTCGACACATTAAACAGGGCGCAAGGGGCTGTGCAGCAAAAGTGACGCAATCCCTGCCCCCAAGCGTGGGCCCCACGCGCTGTCATGGCGCCAGGTCGTGCACATCCAAGTTTTTGTAACATGGCGCAGACCTCGCATGCAAGTTTCATCCACATTGGGAGAAATTCAAAGGACCCCTCGCTGAGCACGTTCGCCTATACTGACATCAAATGGCTCAGAAAGATTCAATCAGCATAGTTTTTTTTCCATTTTATGTTGTTACTGTTTAATCTGTGACTGGAAACGGCATACACATATTGCTGGCATACTTTCAGGGGTGAGTTTATTGGCCAAGATTGAAGGTAAAAAACAAGGATTTTGACCTATGTTTCCATCACTTGCAGCATAAATCAAGTCTAAAACAACAACCCACAGTATGTAAAGCATTCAGCTTTTATTTAGTAAAGCCAAGTGTTTTTAAAGCCTTTTATTTAAAAAAAAAGATCCCTATGAGGTTTACAGACAGGCTGTATTCCCCATCTTCATGTCTTTTTGTATGCAACGGACCAACATACCATCTTCTTCTATGTCTCTAATCCTCCGTTTATTTCCGTTTGGCTGCCATAAACACATCAACTTCTTTATGATTTTTTACAATACCTCGCACGGCCATTATTGGTGTGTGACGCCTACTGTTTCTTCTCTTGTTTACTGCATTTCCCCTGGTTATGTTGAGTACTGCCCCCTGTGTTTTCGGAGAATATTGCACCTATGTCCGTGTCAACAGCAACATTGCTTCTATGGGCTAGCGTGCCATCCGCACAGACCTGTGCGACGACCCAACGCTCAGGTATAACTCAGTCCTAGGGGTGACTAGAGTCTGCAATTGGACTCGCCATCACTACCTTAATCTCCAATTTTTATTTTGTGTTTGTTTAGAGCAACAACATAAACTTAACTAAACAAAACAAACAAAGAAACCCAACTATGATAAAAAAAATCTATATATATATATATATATATATATATATATATATATATATATATATATATATATATATATATATATTTTTTTTTTTTTTTTTTTTTTTTTTTTTTGGGAATTTTATGGTGTGAATTGAGCAAAATGATCTCAAAATTTCTAATTACTTATGTCTGGCTATTTGCTTGTATCAAAGACAAATTAAATCAATCTGGAAGTGGACTCTATTTAGAGCAATTGGTCAAAATCTGTTTTCATACCTTTCTAGCATGAAAAAACTGGCCTTCAACAGCACATGTAAGTCACAATTCTGACCAAGACAATGGAAATTGTCTTTTGGTGACATCAGATTGAACCTAATTTTAAATTACACAGCACGTTTTCTGAAAATTTTCCAATATACACTGTTTATGAGAGAGATAAAATTCTTGTGTCAATTTAAATGCTCTTAAAAGCAACAATCTTTTTTCTGTCAAGTTATAACTTGAACAACATGTAATATTGTCCCTCCCCCCTTTGCAGTTTAGGTGTCAGACCTTCAGCTCGCTGCTCCACCCAGACAAATACGGGAGCTTAGTTTTCTGTTCTCTTTTGTCTCTAAAATGTGTAGGGAAAAGGCTTTGAAAGAATCACAATTCTTCTTGGCCTTGGCATGATTACATGTATCTCAGTGTAAACGTGTCTGCCTTCTGTGTGCGGGCGAGAGCTGAGTCAATCGTTCTAAGGAAGAGATGGCGGAGAGCGCCAGAGAGGCCGACTGGATGATGCACCTCTGACCAGCTGAGGGACATCGAACCGAATAGCCGTGTCCAGTCCAGTCAACAGATGGAACTGATTCACTTGTTTGTAGTTCAGTTGCATTGTAAGATAGCTGCTTAAAATTTGGCTCTGAATTTCAACAAGAGGAAATGCCACCTGTCCAACAGCCCTCCAGCCTCAGAGTCACCTCCCCACAGACAGACAGCGACTGCATCAGCAGAGGCCGATGACCCTTTCCAGCCGAGGAAAACAGAGCTGAGAGGGCTGACAGAAGCCCAAGCTGGTTCGCAGAAAGTAAACAGCGTCTTTTCTGTTCTTTGATAAGTGTGTTTTCTGGCACCAAACCCCCAACGGACTCCCTCCGTTGGATCTCCAGACTGGTAATTAGAAATCCAAATCATGTGCATAAACCACGTTTGGCCTTTCCAGAGAAAGAGTCCATTTGAAAAAGATAAATCTTCATCAGCTATAAAGAATACCTGGGAGTACGTTCGCCGTCTCCATCAGATTTCCCTTTCAGTAGTTAGATTTCCTGTTCGTTTGTTGTCAGACATTTTATCTAATGAGGTGCTTTTTAATACATTCTATGCTACAAATGCATTCTGCGAAAGCTTTAGCGAGATTTTATCCACCATCCATCCTCCACCTCTCTGTAACTGTCGTTTTTAATATCTGTAAAGCATGTTTTCAATTTAGAATATTTGTGGTGGGAATGTCTTTGTCTGAGGATTTGTTGCCCAAACATAAGCGGAGCATTGAGCGCCGTTGTTTATTCATGTGTAACACCTTCATCTCTGATGTTATCCGCTTTAAAATCCATCACTTGTTTGCATGCCTCAATGAGTAAAAAGCCCGTGGAGTGTGATAGTACTACGCGGTTTTCTGAGCCTGCGATTGCGTCTCTTTGTCTGAGCCGTGGAGTGTTGCCAGTTCTGAACCTCCAGATCAGTGCAACATGCATCTCTCCCGAAGCACTCCACCGCTGAAGAATCTCCACTCTAATTAACTGAGATTACAGCAATTAGCAGACCATTAATCACACCCTTATTAGTTTAGCCAGGCAAAGAGCGGGATGGAAAGATGGAAAGCGCAGTGGAATGGAAGGAGGAGGTGGAGGAAGAGGAGCTACAGAACAGGGAGGAGAGAGGTTCTCCTCTTGGCGGTGTGGTTTCACACTGCCTTCTGTGTAGCTTCAGGAGCAAAACAATGTCCGATACGTGTCTGAGCTGTATTATGTGGGAGGGTTATATTTGTGCTTGAAATGTATGGAAGGTGTTGAACAACATTCACAAAGCCAAGCCGGCTTTGTGAATGCCGTCATGCCAAGTCAAACACGCCCTGCTCAGTTTCTACATGCGACAGGGGAAGTGTAGATTTAAAGTGTAATGTGTTGAGTCCTGGAGACAACTGTGTGCTATGATGGTGGGTGGCAGAGTGTGAGTTAGGGTTGGCACGACGTTTGTGTGTGCAAGTGTGTGCGCATCTGTGTGTGTGTGTGTGTGTGCATAAATCCACGGTGTTACAGTGTCAGGGAGTGTGTGTTTGTGAGCCAGGGGGAAGAGGTTTTGTAAGTGTGTGTGTGTGTGTGTGTGTGTGTGTGTGTGTGTGTGTGTGTGTGTTAAGGAAGGAGTAGGAGCTAAGCAGCTTCAGTGCGCTCCTATCTGATCCCAACCTCCATCTATTCTCTCCATCTCTCCTTTTCTCCCCCCTCCGACTCTCTGCCCCCCACCCCTCCAACACGCTTCCCTGTCGTCAGCGAGCGGGGTCAAATGTTATTCCCTCCTCGTTGTCACGGTTGCCAATCACCTCACATTCTGTAGCAACTGTTTCCAAGGCAACGGAGAGATCCGGTTGCCAGGCACCCAGAGCAATGCATGTGATTGTTACTTATTTATTTAATTCTATCTTTATCTATTTGTTCATTCTAAATGCGTCCGTGCCTTGCCTTCACGTGCGCACTCGGAACACACACACGCGCGCAACTGCAAGCACGCTCTGAGTTATCACTGCTTCACACACACTTTCTCCTGCTTCCTCATGCACGCATACTGTTACCGCTTTCTGCTCGCGCACACACACTCACACACGCACACACGCACACACACACACGTCTGACACGACCTGGGCGCTAACTAAGTAGACCATCTGCATTTACCACAGGTGTGAAACGTGTGCGGCGGATGACAAACAGATTATCATAGCAATAAGGATCCTAATCTGAGCTGTGCTCTCCTCCTGGCCTTCTGTTCCCTCCTCTCATCTGCCACATCTCATAGGAGCTGCACGGTGATAAAGACAGGCCCTAATGAGAGGGCTCTTATTGCACTGTGATTTCCTCCCTCTGTCCCTCGGTCCCCTGCTCTCCCTCCCATCCTAATTCATCCACAATATCTCCTCTGTCTCCTTCCATCTATCCGTCAGTGGCCCGCGGCTTGAACACCCCCCCACCCCCCAACCCCCCATTGCGCGCAAACCAGGACTCTTTGTGTGTCTCGATAAATACTACAGGGTAATTGTAATGGAGTGACCCATTGAGGAGGAAATTGCCGCTATCACTGCGTGGCCACATGCTAAACACTCTTATCCATTCAGACTCTATTGTCTCTGCTTGCTTCGCTGCTGCGGTCAGTAGAGAAGGTGGTATGTATGGGGAACATATAGTCAGCCACCGTTCACAGGTTGCCACAACCACAAACTTCTTGGGGTTTTACGTGAAGGACCAGACCAAAGTAGGGCCAAAATGATGATGTGGAAGGAAAATGCTGTACGGATGTTTTTAGTTGCTGTCGTTTTAGAAAGACAAAATCAACGAGGTGCAACACAGAAAGCAATCTTTTTGACAAGGATTCTTAATTGGAATAAGGCACCTGCTGTAGAAAAGCTTCCTTCCAGCATGATGCTGCCACCACCATGTTTCACAAGGAGTGTGTTCGGGATTGTAGCTTTCCTTCACACATAGCACTTTACAAATTTGGCCTTATCTGACCACAGAAACTTGTGTCACATATTTGCTAAGTCACCAACATGGTTTGTACCAAACTGATAACAGAACTTCCGTGGCTTTTTATCAACAACAGGTCTCTTTTTGCCTCTCTTCCATTGAATTGCTGAGCACTAATCGTTCTTCTCTCGACGGATTCTCCCACCTGAGCCATGGATCTCTGTAGCTGCTACTCTGATTGATTCTCCTCTTGCCCGGCCCGTCATTTTAGGTGGGCAGCCACGTTTTGGTGGCTTCGTCCCTGTTGCTCCTTGATCTCCATGATGCTGTGAGCTCTTCACACAACAGGATCATGTATGGCGCAAAGGTGGACTCTATTTACTAACTAGGTGACTTGTAAAGGCAGCTAGTTGCTGTGTATTTTATTTAAGGGAATTAGAGGGAAAACGGCACTTTGCATTTATTTATTTATTTGTTTAATCTATCTCTTACAATCCCAATGACATACACTGAAGGTTGAGACTGTGTAGCGACGAAATGTGGCACTAGCGGACCAGCGTTAGACTGATGTTAGCTCACTCGTTTAGGAAACATGCTGCTGGTCATTGCTTTCATTGCTTTCGTGATGACAGGTGGCTCTCTGTTAGAGGGTTGAGGCAAAAGATTAATCATGCTCACCACCATCCGCCCCACGGCAATGAAAAATGAAGAAATAAGGTTGATTTGAGTGTTGGGCTCGTAGGCAGTCTTCCTGATTATACAGCACGTTATGTGTACAGTGTAGGCTGCTCAGTTAAAACAAGACCTGTGTTGTGTAGAAGCAGAGTTAAAACGAATGATACCCAGATTTAGAGTCGGAATATTACACCTCTTGCAACAATCAATTTATAGATTGCAGCGGTGAATTTTCCCTCCGCTTCGTGTTTATCTCCACTGACGTATGTTCTGTGGCGAACATACAAGAAGATTCTGCGTTCGACAGCGTTGGTTGCCAATAGAGATCTTCACTGTAGGAATGCGTGATGAAAGTCTCCAGGAAAAGTTGCCATTTTTGGAGTGTAGGTTGCTACGTTCCACCGAGGGAGGCAAGGAGGAGGCTGCAGAAACAGCCTCAGATTGAAATCGTGCAAAAAAACAAACAAACATATATCAAACAGACAAATTAATTTGACTTTGGCCTTCTAAGCTTATTAATCTTGAGCAATGCTGGAGCAGCAGCTTTAAGACTTTCTGGAATGCCCAAATATTTAAATTTGTGCTGCTCACTTCATGAAGCTTCTTTGGCCGGGTCAAAACTTTTCCTTTAGGTGGTTTGTTAAGGATTTGATTTGCTAGGAGCTAACATTAATGGTGAATGGACAGCCCTCATTTGGTGCTTACTGATCTCAAGGATCACCAAAATCACTATACTATTTACCTGTTTGGATTTTTAAAAAATGCACTCGTTAAACCTTTACCAGAGAAACAGGCCCACAGCATCACATATCTTTCACTGTACTTAGCACTAGGAGTGAGGTGCTTCCCCATCTGTTCATCCTTTGTTTCAGTGCAAGCCCGTCTGAATTGTTTGGCATCAAATAATGTAATTCTTGTCTCATCTGACCAACCACTCAAAAGTCCCAGTGGAATTTAACAAACTCTACAAGCTTTCATATAAAATTGTTGGACACACTTCACAAACCATTTTCATGTATTCATTTCCTAAATTACTCCAATATATCAGCAATGGAGATAGGTGATAACTGTCCCTCCGCATCTCCATGACAGGCACCAGAGGGCATAAGCGATGACATTACAACTTGAGTAATGCCTCCACTGCAATTTCCTGTGCCATTTCCGGGCACGTGGGATTTACTCCTTATAACATGGTGAGGAATGACATCAGGTCACCGTGACAACTGTACACCTCACAGTTGCAATTGCAACCGATACTCGTACAAATCAGCAACGCTACTCCTATTAGACTGATACAATTCTGGTATTGCTAATAAACATCGTGTTGTATAAGGGATCCTCGGTGTCTGGGAATGTGTACTCGCTATTTCGACTGGCTGCCAGATGCTCCAGAAACTGCAATTAACGCCGATGCTCGACTCATGATGCGATCAATCCTGCCTTCTTGTGTCTTTTCTGGTCCTGCTCCTTGCAAATCAAACAATCCTTTGCTGATCTGCATGTGTATCAAGTCACTTTCAAATCAAAGTATTCGTTCTGCGCCTAACTATTTTTGTCACTGAGAGTATTTTTTGTAGTGTAAATATTTACTGGATACATTTGAATGAAATAACACCTATTCAAATGAGTTGGGGGGCTTTTGATTGGGGTGGGGCTTTTGATGTGTGTGTGTGTGTGTGTGTGTGTGTGTGTGTGTGGGGGGGGGGGCTTTTGATTTGATCAGTTTTTGCTACAATGAAAATTTAGAACTTTGTGTGAACTTGACTGGGTTCTGTTGGTTGGATAAATGCAGTATTTGATTCAGACATGTATTGGTTCTCCGTGGAAGAAATGTTCCTTAGATGACTGAAAAAAATCTTTATAATACAAAATAAAAAACCTTACCTTTGCAAAACATATTATTTATGGTTGTACAAAACACTTCCACCGACACTAACGCTTATCCACAGCCCTTGGAAAACATGTTGTCAAATTGCATCACAAACATTAATGTATTCTGTCCAAATTTGATGTGATAAACTAACATAAAATAGTGTCTTGATGAAGAAACAAATGACTTAATTCGTTCACTACAAGAAGATGGCCCATTTTGTCACAAATCTTTAACCAAAGTAAAAAAAAGGTGAACGGTTTGCCTTGTAATTATGTCTAACCCCCTTCACTCCGATTCCTATGAATAAAATCCAGTATAACTCATCTCCTACCTTCCTAGCATCCACCTTTGTCTAATCTGATGTCACACACACACACACACACACACACGCAGGCAGGCATGCATGCACGCAACCCCCCCCCAAAAAAAAAACACTGCGTGTAACCCTGAACACACCATCCCTACAGTGAAACATGGTGGTGACAGCATTATGCTATTGGTGGGCTGTCTTCAGCAGTGAAGGCTGGCCAGAGTAGGTGGGGAGATGGATGGAGCTTAAGAACAATCCTGAAAGAAATAAAAACCTGTTAGAGGCTGCAAAAGAGCTGGGGTGGACGTTCTAGGAGAACAACACCTTCACCTTATAGCGGAACAACAACCTTAAACATACAGCCAGAACTACCACGGCTTGGTTTAAAACAAGGAGTATTCATGTGTTAGAATGATCTAGTCAAAGTCCTGACCTAAATTCAATTAAGGTTCAGTAGACTTGAAGATTGATGGTCACCGCTGCTCTCCATCCGTCAGTTTGAGCCATTTTACAGTGAAGAATGGGTGAAAACCTTCAGTCTCTTTAAGCTGGTTGAGACATATCCCAACAAACCTGCTACATGAATGGGGCAAAAGGTGGTTCCACAAGGTATTGACTCTTTTCATATATCTTTAATATATTTCAAACATGTTTAATTATTCTTCCGCTTCAAGATTCTTCTCTGCTTTGTGTTGGTCTATCACATACGAAATACACTGATGTTCTGGGTTGTGATGTGACATAATATGAACATGTTCAATGAGCACAAAGTCTGTTGCAAGGTGCTGTATCTTTCCCCCAGAATAATAAAAAAGATCATTCAACTGTAATTTCATCATAGCATTAATTCTTATTCAATAGCTCAGATAAGTCTTTACATCTCCAAAGACCAGGGGCTCAAAAACACACATTCTTGACACTTTACCGGTTTCAGCTCCATGTTCCCGCTACAAACAGTTATATCAGAGGTGCACGGTGTTTGTGTCGTTTTCCCAGCCTCCCGTGTATATTCTCAGTATTAATCAGATACTGTAGGAAAACCAGACTAGTGAAGCGGGTAATCGGTGCAGGCAGGGAAATCAATGGGACCTTTAACTGCCGCGTAGAAGAAGCGACAGAAACATTGCTCTCACACTCATGCACAGGCTGACACATGCACGGCGACAGGCAGGCAGCGGTGCTGATGTGAGCAGAGTCTCCGGGGAGCGGCGTGGAGAATCCTCTTGGCTGGGAATTTCCAGGGTTTAGCACACAGACACAGTTTCTGTCAAAGGGCCTTTTACATGGATGAGCCCCGGCATCACATTCGCCCACTGTGAAATAGAGGGATTTTAATAATCTTATTACACCCCATTACAATAACGCTAATATGATCCAGTGCCTTGCAAAGCAGCCTGGAATGAGGGAAATTTGACAACGTGACCACCCCACACTGTACCACTGCAAAGATGTTTGAATTTTATTAACCCTTTTCACTCGTGGGGATTTGAGTCTGGCTTGGATCAGTTTTAAACTGTCTCAGGTGACTAATCGTCTTTTAGATGTTAATACAACATGAGGGCAGTCATTAGATTTGCATCTTTAAAACACCAGCTGAAGAGTTCCACACATTTATTGGCATATAACCTTAAGACGTGTAAAACAACATATGCTTTGTCGCAGTAGCACAATCATACACTGAAAAAAATGAAATCCCAAGGTACATTTATTCTCTTTCAATAATTTATTGTTAAGAAAATAACTTTAACAAAATATTAGTATCCCAGCTTCCAGTGCCTTTCCGCAAATGGAACAGAAATTCCTCTTTGCACAATTCCTCAAGATCATCCGGAGTCCTGGTCCCAGCTTTGGAGGAGAAACAAGCCCACAGCATCACACTCCATCATACTTCACAGTGGGTATGTTTGCTTTTCCAAATATTCTCCCTATGTTACATGCCAAAACCAGCTCAATTTTTTTATTTTTACTTTTTTTGCTGAAAAGCACAATTTTTCATGTCATATTTCACAAAAATCACACAGTTCTAGTGTTTGTTATTGTCAACAAAGAATTTTCACCATGGTGTTCATCAACAACCATATTTTCCCACTAAAAAAATATGCTAAAACTAAAAAAGATTAAAAACTTGAGAAAGAATGACTGGAACTAAACAAAATTTCATTTAATCATAATTAAATGAAATTGTCAACTGACAAAAATGAGAGAAAAATGTTGGATTGAGACAAAAGCCATCCATTTATCAGCCATACTCGCTGAAATGTACAGTGTTGTCTGTGTGTGTGTGTGTGTGTGTGTGTTCAGGGTTGGGGGGCTATTTCCACAGGTCATTGGGCGAGAGGGTGGGTACACCCTGGACAGGTCGCCAGTCCATCACAGGAGATGAAAGCCAGTCAAGTCTAATTTTAGTCATGTAGAAAGGCAATATGAGTTTGAGAAATAGCCAGTGACACTTAATATTCAGCAGTAGGAAGACGGTTATAAAATATAATTTAGTCTGCTAAACTGACTATACATTTGGTTGCCCTTAACTAAATGACCACAAAAAGGGGACTAAAACAACTTTTTTCCACCAAAATACTAGAACTATAGCTAAAGAAAATGTGCTGTTTCAATGAAAACAGGCACGTTCTGGTAGAATTTAGCAAAGTTCACAAATGTAAACAACTGGCTGACATATGGTGTCTGATGGTTGTTACTTGATGACACCAAGATGTCAGTCAGCTGCAGTTCTCTTTCTAACTCTCAGTCCAAATTCCATTTGGTTCAAACTTTTTGATTATTGTGTTAGATGTGGGTCAACTGTGGTGAGTAACTATTTCTTGCAGCCATCTCCTGACTTATGGAGCTCAAAACATATGCCTTACGTAACTGGCATGTCCTCTTGTCTTTTTGATTTTGAGGAGTAGGTAAAAGAAATGGCGCTAGTTTTTGCGTCATATTTATATCCTCAGGAAACTGAAAGTTAATAAAGAATTAGAAGTTCCCAGAAACTCTGGGTGATATCAAAAAAAGTGAAGCATACATTAAACAACGTGCTAGTTAGCTTCATGTAAAAGTGATTGCTTTTGGGTACCAATATTTGGGCCACCGGCAATTTTGGTAAAACATTCTTTTCTGAGCTTTGGATCATTTCCCAACTAAACGATTTTACTCGAATGGAAAGATTTTTTTATTTTTTTTTTGGAGGATTTCTTGCGCATGATTGCCCAGGGGGGGCTATAAATGTGTCCAGCACTTTAAATATTTTACCAGTAATGAGTGGTTGAGCAATTGCATAAAGTCATGTGTGGGTTATTAAACAAAATGATAGATGTTTGCTACCGGGATGTTTTTAAAAAAAAAAAAAAAATATTTTTTCTTTTTCACATTTTTTGTTAAGCAAAAGTTTCATTCCACTTTGGAAGAAAAACTGAGTCAGTGGAACGATGTTTCACCCTAAAACGTAAAAAGTACTTCTGAGTGGTATTTAGAGTTTGACTGAATGTACCTGCAGCTATGTGTAACCATCTACCTCTGGACTCAAACGAGCCTTTCCTCTCAGATATCGCATGTCTTCTGCGTGCCGTTGCCTGTTTGCTAGTCCCCTCGTCCCTCTTTCTCTTTGTCTGCTTCTCCTCCAGGCGGTCTGGAGAAACAGCTGAGAGTAGACTGAGATTTATCTGCTCCTTTCTAAACTTGCTCCCGCCCATGCCCCTACCTGCCCGCCAGCCTGTTTGCCCGCCCGTCTCCCCCGCCGGCCTGTCTGGATATTGGATTTGCTCTTTGACTGTGACCTTATACGCGACGAGCCACAGGATCCAGTGCGACTGCTTGGACCCTCTGTCCTGTCGTGCAGAGTCATGTCTTGCTGCCGTCCTCCCCCCATTGCCACCATGTGCACTTATTGGATTCTCCCTCTTCTCCTGCACTCTGATAAGGGCATCTGTCAAGCGGATGAACAATCAGAGCTAAAAAGGTGTGTGATGCACGCTTGGAAGGAGCTTACTTCCTGCAGAGAGGCTGAGAAGAGGATGCTGTATAGAGGTACAAGGACTGGAGGGGGAGGAACAAGAGGGGACAACAAGCAGGACTTTGGGTGAGGATTACCGCGACCACCGCTGCTGCCCACATCAGGCTGAAAACACATCTGAGGATGATGGCTTCCGCTCAGCTACGCGTATTCTCAAGCAATAACATCGACATCTGTATTATCAACCCAAGAATACCCGTGGTCGAGACGGGAGCAAGCGGTCACTCCCCTCCACCTTCTCTCCTGCCTCCCATCCCCCTCATCCTCCGCTCGACGGCGTGCAGCAGGAGAGAGCTGGAGGGAAAGGGTGGGGATCTCACGAGCTGCTCAAACTGCCCAGGTTCTGCAAGAAGGAAACGGAGAGAGAGAACAAATCATGTGGGGCCGTCTCATAAATTAATTAGGCCTGGAGGTATTGTTGTTCAGATTGAATGTTAATTACGACAAAAAAAAGGCAGAAATTTTCCAAAACATTTTTTTTTATTGCCGTTTTTTTGTTCAATGTGAAAAAAAATGATATTGCGCTGCAACAATGTGGAAAATTCTTACACTTCAGAGATGCGAATTACACATCTTTTTCTTTTCCTTCCAAGTGATACAACCCATACGGCTTTGTCTCTGTAAAGTGAAGCGCTACCAATTCATCACTATGGAAACATTGCTCCTCTTTATCTGTGGATGCAACTTAGCAGTGGCGGTTATGGCAAGAGCCGCTCCCTCTGCAACCTCGAAGGGAGAAAAATTACGGTTTCATCACTCTCAAGCTGTAGTTTAAGGAATTCTTGTTCTGTGTAGAATGATCAAGTTCCAGATTTATTCTTTGAACTAATGTTTTATCTACATCTGACCAAATGCACAGAATACTGTGAAATATCCCATCAACTTGAATCAGATACCAACTTTGCTGGAATTTGCCATTATTTTCATTACACCAGTATTTTAGAAGTGTATTTTTAAGTTTTTGAAAATTGCCCAGATCGTGTATGACAAAAAGGGACACCCCCTCCCAGTTGCATGGACATGCAAAAAAGCACCATAAAATTGTTCAAGACACAATTTACAAATGATTTGTGCTGCCACCTACACTGTGCCACCCGGGGAGGTGAGCTATTCTTCCAATATTAAAATATGGAATACCATATTAAAACAAAAAAAACTTAATTTTATTAAACTTTCTTTTGCCGTGTTATTCTGAATTTCAGATGCACTGAAATTCCAGTGTGACCAGATTGAGACCGTTTTCCTTTCGACCTATTCTGAATGGTGGCCAGCCAGTTAGAAACTCAAAAATACATATTTTTTTTCCCCCGATCAATGAATGTGCCATACCTAACAGCCACACTCTTCAAAGTGGACGCCGTTTCCGAAGGAAAAAGACTCAAAGTTGGACTGTTTCAGTGTCAGTGAGATGTATGAAAATATAGCCAGAAGAAGCACAGAGACGCACAAAAGCTAATTAAAAGGAATGTTTTTTTGACGACACGTCGAGAGACGTCTGCTTCTCATTCAGGCTGCGAGAGAGCTAGAGAGAACAACAGTTTCAGCAGATAATGGGAAGGCGGAGAGTATTTCAGGGCTTTGAACCTCGTTCTGTGATTGAACACACCACATTTCTAAATATCCGTGCCATTTTCAAAATGTCACAGTTAAGATAAAAATCCTAATTCGCCAGAATATAAACATGGAAACTGCTACTATACTAAAGCTAGTGGCACTAATGGAGCTAACCGCTCACACAAGATGCTGAAGACAGTTTAGATGTCAACTCACTGTATATCATAGTTTAGAAATTGAAATCAGAATCCCATTAAATTGGTCTTGGCAGCTTTACAAAATCCGGAACTTGGAAGTCAACCTCTAATGTATGATCAGTGCACCTAAATTGAGCATAATTGTTGCGAACGTCTCTTTTATTTTGCCGGCCGTTGGTGTAGATTCCGGCAATTTCTCTATACTGGCTCTTTTCTCCTGCTACACAGACTGGATCTGCAGTCAGCAGCAGGCTTGCAACAACGCGCATCAGAAAAAATGAGAGAGAGAGAGAGAGAGAGAGAAAGAGAGAGAGAGAGAGAGAGAGAGAGAGAGAGAGAGAGAGAGAGAGAGAGAGAGAGAGAGAGAGAGAGAGAGAGAGAGAGAGGACGTGATGGACTGTCTTGCTCACACAAATAGTCGTTTTGTCACCGCACGCCAGGGTGCAATAAAGTTAGTTTTTTCTCTTTTCTCCTTTCTTTTGCTCCATGCTCACAGCCCCTGACTGAGTGTAGGTGTGGAAGCAGGAGACGGGAGGTTTTGACACCCCTGTCCCCGTGTTTATCTGTGAGTGCCACAGCACGAATACAACCAATGGGGGAGTCGGGGGGGGGGGGGGGTATGGGCAGCCCCCAAAATGCTGCTGAGAAAAGGAGGCTTTGAGTGAGGCAGAATAGAAGGGAATGAGGGGATATGAAAGAATCCAGAGAGAAGGGAACAAAGCACGGAGGGAAAGGAGTACGGAAAATGTCAAGGAACAAAAAAAGAAGAGGGGGGAGATGAGAGTGAAGAAATGGATAGTAAGTATGTTTATGTGCGTGTGTGTGTGTGTGTGTGTGTGTGTGTGGGGGGGGGGTATCAGCTGGGCTTGGACTGTCATTCAGCGACATGATTGGCTGTGTCAGGGATAGATAAGCAGCCCTCACATCCTTCGCATCTTCAAGGCTCCCGGAATCAAACGGCGGAGAACACCGCTGGCGCGCTCGTCTGCACTGAAAAGAGACTACATGAAAGGAGTGATTCCTGCTATTATTCTAAACACCTCTGCATGTGAAATACCACACTTTTTCAAAGGCTGTTTGGTGGAGAGACGTGGAGGGGAGTGTTGAGGAAGGGAATGAAAACGTGCAGAAAGGCGGGAGGCATGGTTCAGGGTTCTTCATTGGAGGTTGCATCCTGGTAGAGCCCCTTTGTGGATGTGCTGAGCCTTGAGGAGCTCAAATCCCTGTGTCTTTACAACTCCTCCTTTTTTCCTCCTCCCCTCACTGTAAGCTCTCACATTAGACGGCATTAAGGCAGGGGTGAGATGGAGTGAGGAAGCGCAACTCCCAAATCATCTCGGTCCCTGCAGGATCTTACATCCTCTAGCTCTTAACTGTCCCAAAGGTCCCAACAGACCCTGCTGACCACTTCCCATGCGTCAAAGTAATCCTTTACCCATTACTATAAGCCGCAACACTCTGTTTAGATCTGCAGGATTATAAAATAGGTAGGTATTATAAGGTATTACTTGGAATTAGTTGAGCTTAAACTCTCCCATCTGATGACAGCCAGAAAGCAGGAATTTTGTTGATTCAAGAAGCGATCAGACTCAGAGGATGATGTAAAGACTCGGATCAAAGATCCTTCAAAAGCCCCCATAGCCAGGCCCAACATATTGAGGATTGATCGAGCAGATCTGAGTGCGCGTCAGGATGAGAACGAGTGTGCTTTAACGCAGAGACCCGGTGAGGATATAGAGGGGGAAAAAATCACACACGTCGGGCCTTCGTCTCAGATTCAGACAGACTGTCTACATGCACAGGATGCACAGGCAGGAAGGCATCACTAGCAATCTCTGCTGTGCTCCCAAACAGCTCCCCGCCACGCACCGCATCAATTATTCAGCATATTTATCTATGCAATTTGACGGCCTCTCCCCTCCGAAGCTCAGAACAAATTGCGGAAGCGGCTAATATCGCCCGAGGCTCTGTGGCTCGAATCACTGCGCCTGCGGACCCAAGAGGCCGAATACAAGAGGCTGTAAACAATCACTCCACACTCGCCACTTTATATGTATCTTCTTTTTTCCTGATTTGTGGGGCTAAATGGAAGCTGTGAGCTCACACACACCTCTGCTCGGGGGCCTGCGTTGCAAGAGACCTGTGGAGCTTTTTACAGCAAATCTAAATAAGCATCCCTTCCCCCATTAATATACATATATGCACACACATAAATGCACATACACACACCTCTCCTCATTTCTTCCCTCCAAACCGCCATTTAGCATGACACACACCGAGGAGCCAGGGTAGCCAATTATCAAACAGATGTCAATGTATGCCTTACAATACTAAGGGGAGCCCAATTACCACACAGATGTTTTTTTCCTTCTTTTTTCCACCCAACATCCTCCTTGTTCTAGGCTCTCTAAGGATGCCCCCCCACCTCCCACCACACACACACACACACACACACACACACACACACACACACGCCTCCCCCCCCTCATAAACACACATGTATACACACCCTCATCACCTACATATTCTTTCATGATCCAAGCAGAAGTTACCCTGCTACCTCTGAAAATCCATGAACAAATGTATTTCTTGCCATTGAAACACATAGCAGGAGTCAAGTTCTGCTATAAGGTGTTAATATTTTACAGGCAGTAGAAACTCTCAGTGTTTTTGTTTAGTACAATGGTTGATTCTCTTTGAGTTTCAGGGTCAGAAGTTCCTGGTCAGAATTTCAACAGGGAAATTCAGAGGTTGCTGAAATGCTTGAGTTTAGTGTCTAATATGGCTGCCACATATACATGTATATGAAACGTAATAAACTTTGCATGTTTAGTTGGCACCTCTGACCATTTGCAAATGCCAAACATACATTCAGATTTGTTGGTCCTGGAGGGTGAGGCTCACAGCTAGTCTGAATGGAGCCACTACCAGAACGCACTTCTGCCATCTTGAAACAACTCTAATCTCAAAGGCATCAAGGAAAACCATTGCATCATTTCCATTAACTAATTATTTACAAAGAATACGATGATTGTTTACAAAGGAAATTGAGTTAGGAGGCTGTGCGCCACCAATAATCTTTCTCTTTGAAACACAAACTAAGAAGGAACCAGTTTTCTTTTTGATTTATTTTCTATTTTAACTTTTTCTAATTTTATAAATTTCTTGTTATTTGCACTTTCATTGTTTCATATCCTTGTAGTTTTTTTTTTCATGCCTGACTTTTTGGGGTTTGATATGGAGCTGGCTGCCACTGGACATTTTTGTCCAAGGGGTGAGTCATTTCATACCTGTAAATGGAGATATTTCATACCGGCTTTGAAATCACCTACTTTCAGTCTGCTGTGAAGAAATGATCAATAGAAGATTGCTTAGAGGTATAATGGTTGGATCCAGGGTCATCATCTGTCATGTGTTACGGCAAGTAACCAGTCGAAACAGGGATCACAACAAAATAAATTAACACTTAAGTTATCAGAGAATAATATACATCAATTAGAATATTTGTTCTGATGAGGCTCGTTTGTCAGATTAAACGCACCTTTTAAGAATAACAGCATATTAGCAGGTATGAAATGTTTTTCATTTAGCCTACATTTCTGTATTAGAAATGTTTTTTATTGGTCTGATGTAATATGCTAATATTAAATGTCAAATTTTCTTTGACTGTTAGTGAAAAAAAATCTTTATAATTAACAGAAGTAATGGGTTGAGAATATTGGTCTACGCATGATTAATATATATAATGTGTTATACTTAGTGATTTTTATTCTTTTTTTTCTTGCTTTTTTGTGTTTTTATTTTCTTCCTTGGCTTCACCCCAATTTGTACCGTTATTCCTTCGGCCCACAGTACCATCTGATCCCTTTCTACTTTCATATTGTATCTTCACTGACGGCATTCCATAAACATATTCTGTAGCGATGGTATGAGTTTTATTGCCCAAAGTTCAAGTATAATATCCTCCAATGGATTTTTCTTTCACACTCTATTTAAGTTCATTTTGGTTCCGCTCCCTGTTTGGGCCAGTTAACTCTGAGGAAATATGAGGGATCAGAACCCCTCATCAAGACAAATGATGAGTGTCCTTCTGCTGTTTGATATTTTTCAGTAGCATCACAGAGCCACATTTCCTCACGGTATACCTTAAGTGAATTTTAAGAAATAAATTGAAATCCTCCCCTGGGAAGGAATGGATTGATGCATAGTTGGTATTAAATCTCCCATAGTAGACACATTTTAGATTTAAATGAATTTGGTATGAAATGACCAAAACTGCAAACGTACAAAAAGACAAAAGGACAACATGACAAACAGCCTTTCTTTTGTCACTGTGGGTGTGATTACTGTTCTAATTGCCTGGCTACATCTTTGTCTGTTTATAACTGCTGCTTGTCCACTTTGATGGTTGAATCTGATATGAGCCATTTAGTCAATGCATATATTAAGTCATATATCAGGAGGATTATCTTTGCTTCAGTCATTTGTACAGTGTATCTGACCTGACACTACAAGGCAACCAGCCCAACCTTAATGTTTGCCCAAGCTGTCGGAACAGGAAACCAAAATAAGAAAATAGATGGTTTATAAAACAAACTCCTTTGGCGTTTTTGATAACATGGATGTTTTAAAACGGCAGCTGTATGCCTTGGTCTTGGCCGCTCTTTGACCAGCCTCAGCTTCAAGGACCAATTTCTCTAAACGAAGAAGCCAATAAGATGATCTACCGCAGGTAGGACGTTCCTTAAAAATTCAAAGCTATTCCTTTAGGGATGGCCAGGCCATTCATTTATTTTACCTAGGACATTTCCAGCCACATTTTAGCCTCAACAAAAGCAAGGCTTGGTTATTCCATCTGATCCCGTCGTTCAGCCAAGCTTAGTTGCCTTTGTGAGGACTTATTTTCACCTTTCACTTTTCAACCACAATTTTATATTGTTTACACAAAAGGCAGCATCACCTTTACTGTGTCTATTCAATGAGAATTTGCTCAGAGGGATGGGAGTGTCAATCAACAGAGTGGAGGAAGGGTGGTGGGGGTTTGTGCCTGTGCGTGCTTTAGCGACGGGTGGTGGGTAGTAGCAGCAGCCGCAGGAGGACCAGAAGGAGGTGGCCACGTATCAGCACCAAGGACAGCTCCCGGTGGACATTTTTGTAGCGCTTTGCCGCGTTACTAAATGGAAGTCTCCTCTGTTCATACATAAACACACACTCGTTCTTTGTGCAAAAACACACACACACACACACACACACACACACACACACACACACACACACACACACACACACACACACAGATGGATTTTAGTGGACGTACAAAAAGAAATGGTGGCAATCAAATGCATCCAACCACACACATACACAGAAGCATGATTCTTGTCCAGGCTCTAACAACAATTTAGTAATCAGCTATTAGCTCAGTCCCATTTCCCCTCTTCATCCATCTCCACTAATGGATTCCCAAGGCTTCGACCAATCTTTGTGTATTTCCTCCTCCTCCTCCTCCTCCTCCTCCTCCTCCTCCTCCTCCTCCTCCTCCTCCTCCTCCTCCTCCTCCTCCTCCTCCTCCTCCTCCTCCTCCTCCTCCCCCCTCCCTCCCCTGCTCCTCTTTCTAGGGGGAGAGCAGAGAGCCTAAAAGAGGGAGAAAGCCCACATGAAACCGAGGAGATAGAGAACTTTACGTCTCTCTCTCTCTGCTGCTTGATCAATAGGAATTTAATGGACAAGGATTGAGTTCAGGGAGTTCATGCTTGCCAACGTGCCTGAGGGGCTGAGCACATGCACGCTGCGAAGCAGGCAGGGAGGCTCATGCTCATGCACACATACACGCACACACACACGTGTGCACACACGCGTGCGAGCGAGCGCACACACTCACTCATTCAATTTCATGTTCTTTCCCCATGGCACACACATAAACACGCTGGCGCACCTCATGCTGCCAAATGCTCTCACACAAAACACAAGCTGTGAAAAAAAAGCTACCAGCTGAATTGCAAATGCTGTAAAGTCAATGGATTATAAGATCCAGGCTGAGTTTGCTCTGATACAGACTGAAACCGTGATGCACTGATTATTGAATTACACAGAAAGAGAGAGGGGGGGGGGGGGCGTAAGGGTGGGGTTGGGGGGATCTGGATACAAGACAAAGCTTGAATATTTCATTGATGTGAGGCTAAAAAAGCAATCAATTGAAGAGGACAACACATTCGAGGAGCCCCCCCACCACCACTCCACCCTCTGCTTTAGAAACGCGTCGAGATAAAGAGCTGTGTGTACATTTCTGCACAAAGAAGCAGGCGTTGAAACTTCTGCTACAAACATGAAAGAGAATGCCAAAGGAAAGCCTGGAGAGACTGACTGGACATCCACAAACAGCTAGGACTGGTGTCAGTGTTGCTTTATCAATGTTTAATAAAATCACTTCCTCTGGGGAACTCTACACTGATAAAACAACCTGTTCAAACTAGTGCAACAATTGAAATTTTTTTTTTAGTTTGATTTAAAAAAAAATCAGAGTAGATATGTAAGTTTAACACCTGAAATGTATTTACTCTATTAAATTTGTAAGATAAAATGTGCTCAAAATTTGAATAGCCGCGGAAATATTTTTTTTCTTTGTGTGTGTGTGTGTGTGTGCCTGTGTGTGTGTGTGAGTGTGCGTGTGTGTGTGTGCGTGTGTGTGTGTGTGTGTGTGTGTGTGTGTGTGTGTGTGTGTGTGTGCGTGTGTATGTATGTGTGTGTGTGGTCTGTATATAACAAATAACAACTGGTTTGTGATCAATGCACAAAACACTACAACAATAGTAATTAAGTTTTCAAATCTACCCAAATGCTAGAGTCAAGCTAGCAAGCTGAGCATCTTACCCTGAAGCAGACGCTGCCAATGAACGACAGATCTTAGATGTGGTTGTCAGGGAAACACTTAGCATGCTTTCTTGTTGGAACAGATTTACCACAAAACCAACTCTTAGTTTTTTTTTTTTCATTTTAACGTGAAGAAAACCAGATAAAAGTCATCAATAGGATTAAATTAATTTAGTTTAGTGATTTTAAAAAAAAATCAGTTTAAAATTTACCTAATCTATTCAAGTGTCTTTTTGCTGTTATTTTTAATGAGCTAAATTCTAACAGTGTTTTATCAGTGAACCCATATAAATATCATCCTTGCTGTCCGCTGGATGAGAATAACTAAGGTTGAACCAGCATCTTCAGTTAAATTCTAATCAAAATGTTAATTTAGGGTTTGTTTAAAAAGATTAAGTCATTTTTGTTAGAATTTACACATGAATGAATATTTCATTTACAATAAATTTGCCAGATTTTAATAGATAATATTAAATACCCTCTAAAATCACTTTTCATGGCATATTCCTTGCTGTTGTTTTTTATTTTTTATTCCTTGCAAACCAATCCATTGAAATTGAAACTATAAAGTCACTCCCATCTGCGGCGGAGCGCACAAGCCGCTGCACGTTAAGCAACAAGCGTTCAACTCTCTAATCCAACAGAAGTCTTGCATGGAGGTGGATGGGGAGGAAGGGGGGGGGGGTGCTCAGGAACAAGTTGGGAAATAGTACGGGAGGAAAAACGATGAATGAATGGATAAAGACAATGGGCAAAAAAAGAAGGCTTTGCCATGACACGGTCATCTGACTCGACTCTGGCGCTGTTCTCATTCTTCCAGCCTCTCTGTGGCGATTTTTTGCCAACGATGATCCAGCATTTGAATAAAGCCATCCCCTTGACAGGACTGACAGCTCTCCGCTGTGCGCTAAACTGGTGCCATATTGGCCACACGTTTGTGCCTGTGGATTAATTTTGTTCCACAGCAGTCAAGTCAAGCGGACTGCGGCCAGTACGGCTGCAGGGGCATCATCATCATCATCATCTTCATCTCTGGAGGACTGATTCCATACTCACCCCATTGTTGGTGGAAGTCTGTCAGTTCCTCCCCGTGCAACTCAAGCCGACGGCTGCGTGTTGGCAATATCTGGAAATCACACTGAACAGAGAAAAAGAGAGAGAGTGTGAGAGAAAGAGGGGAAACGCCCCCTCTCTAACTCTCTTTTTTTTGCTTTCCGTCCTCCAAAAAAGAGAAAAGAAAACGAAAAGAGCCTTCTCTTTTCCCTTGCGATTAAAAATAAAGTGAATGGATAATATTAGGAATACCTAAAATAAGAAAAAAAAATCCGAGAGATGGATATACTCTCCACCCTTTATCCTCCCTTTAGATCCTGGAATCTCTAGCTCTCTTTCTGCGCTCACCTCTCCCCCTTCTGTCTCTTTTTCTCTCTCTCACTCTCCCTTCTCTGTCCTCCCATTGTTGCGAATCAAGCGTGGTCAAAGGGGCGCGGCGGCGGCACGGAGGAGAAATGGATGAAGCCTCCCTCCCCTCGCACGGCACGGTGGAGGGGATGCGCACAGATCAGGATGTGGAGACAGTTCAGACACTGGCACAGCTTCTGGGCGTTGGTCTGATAAGAATGATAGTAATAATACATAAAAAAAAGTCGTATGATAAAGACACACACCGACAAAAGAAACCGTTAGAAAATACCCCCTAAAACAATTGAACATATTGAATGCATTTTATTTATCTGTTAATTAAATTTTAAATACATTTTATGTTAATTTAACTGTCTAAAGAAACAAATAAATCAGTTAAAATGTACAACAAATTGGTTGGTTTGTTCAATTAGCAGCATTTATTACTTTATTTAAGTATAAGGGGACAAGGAGGGATAGAAGGAAAAACGACAGGAGAAAGGAAGGAATGAAGAAAAGGGCAAAATTAATGAAGGAAAGAATGTGAGGAAGGGCGCAGGGAAGGAAACAAATTAAGTTCACAGGGAAGGAAGGAAGGAAGGAGGTATGTGACAAGGTAGGAAGGAAGGAAGGAAGGAGGTAGCCTACGTGAAAAGGTAGGAAGGAAGGACACAAGGAATGAGTGAAGATGGGACAAAAGAAAGCAAAGATAGAATGAAAGGAAGGTTGGCAAGGAACGAAGAAAGGAAAAAAAGAAGAGGTGTTGGACACAGAGGAGGAAAAAGGAAGGGAATGAATTAAGGGAAATAATAGAAGAAAGGTTCTAGTAAAGGACAGAATGAAGAATTTGTGGAAGGAAGGATACAAGTTAGAAAGGGAAAACACTGAGAAGGAAAAATTAAAGGAACATCACCACATTTATAGACAACGGAGAGAATAAAGGCTGCAAATAGAAATACTTTTTAATGTTCTTATTTTCTTTTTCCATACCACCCAGACCTGTAAAACACTGAAATTAATTTCAAGTCTCTTCTAGACTTTGTATTCCTGCCCTGTGATAAAAAAACAAAAACAAACAAGTGACAATTAGTTTGTGATTAAGGCATAAAATGTTAGTAAAATTATAATTAACGTTCTCACAAAGTTCCAGCATATGAATAGTGGCCCCCCTTAAGGGTTTTGGCTACTAAGTGGACCTAGGCTTACAATGGGCTTCTTAAATGGGAAGGACTTGGATTGACAACCTGTGTTAGCATGGCCAGTTGGGCACCATATGTAGATCTTAGCTGGCTTTCAAATGGGTTTTAGGAAAAGCAGTTCAAAGTGATGAGCTCATCTGGGGGCTCTATGGGTCCCACACAGCGTTGTGCTGCTGCAAACCGTCATAGACAAGAAATATGAGTCCATTATGTAACTCCTAGTCAATCCCTGATGGGGCCTGTTTTAGCCTATTTCCTTTCTGGATTGCCCTTGTATGTAAATGATGTCTGAGTTAGCATGTAGACATTATTTTTTTCTGACAAACACAACAAAGATGTGCCATCACTAGATATGACTGTCTCGGGGTTAACAAGCAATCCCTGAGCCTCAGTACTGTTGCAAAACAAGTTATAGCTGTAATTACCTCAGCCTTGTGGCAATTCTTAAATTTTACAGTGAAAATATCAGGATTCCCAGTAGAACACATGTAAATATAACAGCCTTACAGTGCTCTGCTGTAGGCCTACGCCACACACGATGAGTGAGAACATCTAACATGGCTGACATCTTCCGTTAAATTCTAATCAAAATATTTAGGTGGGATTTGTTGCCAAAATAAAGTAGGTATTGCTGTTAGAACATACCAATTATTGAATATTGTGTTCACAATCTAATAGACTTTATTACATTTTAAAATAACTGTAGGGTACCTGAACACACCAGATGTGACCTTTCACCTCCTGAAACTGCTTTCCTCCAAAGATGGTTGAAGATATGCCTAAATCTTCTAAACATGAATGGCTTTATGATCTTGAAATGATTAAACAGTGTTGGTGGAATGACTGTTAACATGCTCAAGTATCTTTTATACATGTGATCTTATTTTGCTAAACATAAATTCAGAAAATCAATGATAAATATAATTGTAAAAAGTTATTCACTTGTTAAACTCTGAAATGCAAATTTTGGTGATATTCAACAAAATGAATACATGTTCAACTGTGAAGCAGCTTCAGTCCTGAAACAGATATATTTGCAAGGATAGTTTTCTGGTTTTCTAGCTCAGCGTGGCTTGTTTGTTCACAAGGCCTGATTGGCTGATCAACAACTCATGACGACTCTGTCCTCAGCAGCGGATTTCTGAGAAATAACGAGAGAGGAAAAGAAACAGAACCAGCAAAAAGCCTTGCTCAGCCAAGTCAAAACCAAATATGATAAATTTGCCACATTAGTCAAATTTCTGTGGGAAGTTCCTGTAATAACCCAAACCTCGGACATGCTCAGTCTAACTCAGTGACTTTCATTAGTAGCATTTTGTTTTCTAATCATGTCACTTCCAAATCCAAAGTGAGGAACCACCCAGGACATCCAGCAAGCTAAACCAGAACTAACAGCCTTCCAGACTAATTAACCTTTTCAGCTGGGATGAGAGCTGTTGTACTGAGATACCTTTGTCAGCCAAGCCAGAAACGGGTCTGCAGGAGCCGCGTGAACCGAAGCCTAAGTTAGTTCTCTAAGTGAGCCAATAGCTTGATTCCAGGCCACAAATCAAACACAGTCTTTTGTCTTCTATAAAGGCAGTTCTGGAGTGAGAAGCTGATGGATCTAAGGAGATTCTGAAACTTCAGATTCATTCTTGCTTATATTTGTCATTCCAAAACCCTCGGCATACAGCTAACATTAGGTATTGCAAGCAAAGAAGAAGAAGAAGAAAAAAACGACTGTGAAACCCCCTTTTTTATACTTCTGAGGATAGAGCTTTGTAAAGCCAAACCTTAGAAATAGCTTTGATAATATGGTGCACATTCGGTTGCTCATTAAAACCACTCCCCTGCTTAGCTGAAGCAGTGGTCTGTAGAGTCAGTGCCACCATTTTTGTTTTGTCTGATTTGCATCAGTCTTCCTTTTGTCTTAATTGAATTATTAGGTGATTTAAATAAATTCATTTATTATGTTAATTAGAGTATCTGGGTGGTGTAATCATTAAAGTAATAGTAAATAAATTTTGATTTAATGAGAAGGGGAAACAACTTATCCTTCAGAGAGAGATTTTGATAGATTTATTAGGATACCGACATATTATGAACATTAATATAATCTAATGTAGCTGCTACTTAATTTTAAAGGATGATATTTGATACCCCCCACAATCCTTTTTGTAGTATAGCCAGTGAAAGTAAATAGGGCTTCAACGGACTAAAGATTCCCAGACTTTGAATGGCAGAATGCATATATCTCCAGTGTTCCTCGTTTGTCATCTGGTCTTAATTCCATTAGGATACAATGCGCACATTAAACAATATCTCTAACTGAGGCTTGGAAATTATTCAAATGTAACCTTCACCAAAGTGTTCAGATGATAAACCTGCACACCGGGAGACACTCATTAGGCGGTGGCAGGCTGCCTGCATGGAGAACTCTGATTTGGAGCCGTTTGCCCCGAACATGACCGCGTTGCACGTCAGGCTAATTAACTTTTCAAAATTACAGATGGTCGTGCATTTAAATTCTAGCCGGAGTGATCGACATTCTATCTGATTAACTCTGGAGGCCGCGTCCATTGCTTGAAAAAGAAAACAAAAGGGAATCGTAATTTTGGACGTCCATCTTGCCCTTCCCTCCCTGTTTCAATTTTATTTGGTATAAATAGTCTTTTTCATCAGAAGCACATGATGGGATCTGCTGTTATGCAGGTGAAGGTCTTTTTCTTTCTCTCTGTTAGATTTTGTTGTGGGTGAAATGATAAATTCCACAAATTCTATCCTCTTTTTCTTTGTCAAGACTTGCTACGTTGTTTAGTTTAGTTAAAGGGCCTTGCAATGTTCACGCCCTCATGAGTTATGTTGTGTTGTAACTACTAACTAAAAATGCACTGAGACTTTATGGACAGCAAAATTGCAAAGTAACACATAATTGTGGGAAAGTGGAAAGAAAAATATATGCTTTTTCTTTTTTAAATGTAATACCATAGCATTCACACTCTGACTACTATCAAGTCTTGCCAGGGATTCCCAGTAGGTCTTAGGTCTGGACTTTGAGTCATTTGAATGCATAAATATGCTTTGATCTAAGCAGTTCCACTGTAGTTCTATAGCTGCATGTTTAGGGTCATTAACCTTCTGGACGTTAAACATCCACTCTGACTGCAAGTGTGTTTCAGCCTCTTGCAGGTTATCCTTCAGGGTTTCAGGATATTAAGCCCCATTCATCCATCCATCTGTCCGTCTGTCTGTTCATCCATCCATAGTCGTCCGCTGATCCTAGACCAAAGTCCAGCTCATTCTGAGGACAAGATATATAGTCCCTCTAGCAAATTCTAGTCTTCCAAAGAGTTTCCTCTTAGAGGGTCGCGCCCAGAAAACCCTGAAAGGGAGGCTCCCAGGGGGCATCCTGGTCAGATGCCCAAACCACCTCAGCTGACTCCAGGCTCCATTGGTTTTCCGTTAAAATATCACAAGCTTCCCAGGTCCTGCTGAAGAAAAGCGTCTCCACAGAATGACGCTGCCACCACCATGTTTCACCTTGAGAATGTCAAGATGATGCCCATGGTGTAGTGCCAATTAGACCAAAGTTCAAGTTTGGTCTAATGTGATCAAAGTGCCACATGTCTTCTGTGTCCCGTTTATGGTTTGTGAAAAAAACAACAACACAAACACAATCTTTTTAAAGTTCTTCTCAATGCACGCTTTCTTCCTGCCACTCTCCCATGAATGGTCTGATTTTTAGAGTGCAGGACAAATATCTCCTGATGGCATATTCTCTCACCTGAGCTGTGGATTTGTGCAGCTCCTCCACAGTTACCACGAGCCAGTTACCAGTTCACGTAGGGCTGGACGATATAGAAAAAAAAAACATATCGATAAAATAGAAATCATATTGATCAATATATATGTTTTAAGTGCAGCCCTGACCACTTTATCCTGTTGCTTAGCGACACATTTTAGATACAGAGCACACAAACACTGAATTCAAACTCAACCCTTTATTCAACCAACTTTTTACCAAAACTGTAAGTTTTAAAAAAAGAAAAAATAATGTGTCCTCTCTGAACTCTTTGAAGGTGGCGGGGCCTGGGTCTGCGTTGGGATTGGTTGGGAGGATGTAATGACTGTAATATTAACCTACATGGCTAGAATGCAAAAGGAAGGAAAACTGTTATTCTGTTGAACTTTTTATTGACCCTTTTTTTCTATCATCGATATACGTCTATCGATCGATATATATCGTTATTGAATTATCGTCCAGCCCTAAGTTCATGTCAACGTATATGCGTAGCATGTTTAGTAAAATCGCAACAACATGCATTGAGTTTTGTGCTTTTATTGTGACAAAATGGGAAAAAGCTCAAGGGGCATGAATACTTTTGCCATGCACTGTAACTCAGGCTTAAGCCTTCAGCTGACATGGTTAAGGTTATTACAAGTAGTTTGCTATGAATAAAATCAAGTCCTAACAATGATAATATGACAAGGTCGATTGTTTGAGTTTGCCAATGTTCGTGTGTGTGCGTGTGTGTGTGTGTGTGTGTGTGTGTGTGTGAGTGTACACTGTGGCCCACAGAGTGCATCGCGGCTCCCTGACTGCGACTTCTCAGTGACTGGCTCCGTATCCATCCTAATCCAATCCCATGGGATTTGCTGCCATTGAATTTCCCCCAGCAAGCGGACTGGCAGCTTCAGCAGGATATAGTGTACTTCCAGAAGCAGGAATGGAAGTGGGAGTAGCGGTGAGATGGGAGGGTGGGGAAGTGGTGCGGCTGTTCCATTATTGAATACAGCGCCTTGCGGGAAAAAAATAAAATAAAATTCAGACCCATTTTTGTCTTCTGTATAAATCCAGCTGTTCTGTGAAGGTCTCAGAGGTTTGTTAGGGAACATTACAGATCAAACAGCATCATGAAGGCCAGGGATCATGGCAGGCAGGTCAGGGAGAAAGTTGTTGAGAAGTTTAAGGCAGGGTTAGTTTCCAAAACTATATTTCACAATTTTAACTGATTAAACGATTCTATTCGAGCCATCATCCAAACATGGAAATATTACGGTAAAGCCTAAACTGACCAGCTGGGCAACGTGAGCATTAATCAGAGAAACAATTAAGAGGCCCTGGGCAACTCTGGAGGAGATGCAGAGACCCACAGCTCAGGTGGCAGAATCTGTTGATGGACAACTAAATCTAGCCTTTGTGGAAGAGTTGTAGGGAGACCGCCCATGTTGGGTGAAAGCCATAAGGTGGCCCACTTGCAGTGTGTCTCAAGCAAAGCACAGGACACAGCTAACATGTGGAAGAAGGTGCTCTGGACAAATGAGAGCAACACTGAACTATTCTGGCCTCCATGCATAGCACTACTGTGTGTTGTGGAAAACTGGACACAGCGTTTCCATGGTGAAACATGTTGGTGGGGATGCTTTTCTTCAGCAGGGACTGATCAGAGTTTATGGGAAGATGGATGGAGCTAAATACACGACAATCCTGGTGGAGAATCCTTTATAAGCTGTAAAGACTTGAGAAAGCAGCGAAGGCTCATCTTCTAGCGCAGGGGCCTCCAACCTGCGGTTCTGGAGCTGCATGGTGCTCTTTGGACCCACAACAGCGGTTCTTAATAACATTGGCTAAAAATGAGTTTGGACCAACTGCTGTTTTAAAGATAGATGTAATAACAAATACAGGTTGCAGCAGTTTTTACAGAATATTTGCATTTCATTTCCACAACAGAGTTGTATTAAACGTACTGGTGTAATTTTTTTTTAGAACTAAATTTCTTGACATTTGGTTGGAAATGACGTGACTTTTTTGCCCACACATATCAACATCCCAATGGAAAACATGTATCCATCTTCTTTTTGCAAACGTTTTTTTAAAATGATCATTTTAAAAACAACAAAAAAAGACAAAACCGACGTTGGTTCTTTAAATTGACAACATATTTCATGTAGTAGATATTTATCAAAAAATTCTAAGATGTCTTATTTTCAAAAGTTCATGTGACATTTGCAGCTCTAAATGAGTTTCAGTGCCGAGGACTGTGGGTGAAAATGGCTCTTTTGGACGGGAAAGGTTGCCGACCCTTTCCAGAACAGTTACCCTAAACATACAGCCACAACCGCAATTGTGTTTTTGAGATTTTTATATATTAAAAAAAAATATATCATCTTCCCTATTCTCTGCAGTTATGAACAGTCACATAAAATCCCACTAAAATGCATTGAAGTTCATGGTTCTAACTTTTAAAAGGTATGAACATTGTTTGCAGGGCACTGTAAAGGCTCAGTCTAGCCAATAAGGTGGCCACATTGAGGGACTGCGCCACCATTGATCACAGTTTTGTTATTTGCCCTGAAGTATCAGGATGCAGGATTTTACTGGGCTGACACAGAAGGCACACTGACTTTGTAAGGACTGAGTTAAAACACACACACACACGCGCACACACACACACGCACAGACACACACACACACACACACACACACACACACACACACACACACACACACACACACACACACACACACACACACACACACACACACACACACACACACACACACTAAATGTCACTATCTTCACCTCTGCAGCTTATACAGCCTCAATATTACATAATACTACTGCAAGGTGCCTGTCAATCACTCAAAGATTTTCATTATGCACACTGTGCAGGCAAGCCACTGGAAGAGGATGTTTAATATAGCTTCTTTTGTTGGTTCCAACTTCTGAGGTCACTCCTCTGTCCCCTTGATCTCAGATGAGACCAGCACAGTGGTGTCTTGCTACCTCAAGTCATGACAGACTGTGGGAAGAACTCAGACAGGACAGCTGAGTTGTAAATCCTGCCCCTGTCCCGTCGCCTGGCTGTTTTTGCGCTTTGCCTCTCTAATTTCTTCTCTCCGTCTTGCCTCTGTCTCTCCCTCCCTCTTTTGCAGTCTGCTCAGATCTCCGTGGTATGAGCACATTTCTCATTCCCTCTCCTTTTTCTCCCTCGCTCCCTCAAGATCGCTGCTTTATTAAACAGACTCTCCCTATCTTTCATTTGCCACTCTCCCCACTGTGATACCCACTGTAAATCTCTCCATGTCTTATATTTTTTTATTTATTCTCTCTCATATGCCGATCTTCAACATACACATTGAGCGGGCTTTGCATATGTTAGCGCACGGCTCTGCAGATATGTGCGTGCTTTTGCCACCACATTTACTTTATTGCAGAATATGGTACTCCCTCCTTTGTTCGCCGTGTGCCTGCACCCTGAGCTCCCTTCACCCCCAAGACCCCCCCCCCCCATCCCCCCACCCCCACCCAGCTCTCCCCCCATGCTCCCTCCATCCCTCTCAGACCCAGGGCAGCTATATTTAGCAGCAGGTTAACTGCTCCTGTCAAAGGTCTGATTTGTATTCTCTGCATGTAAGTCTGACTTGGGCCTCGCAGCAACACAAACAAAAGGCCCTAGTTTGAATATGCACTGAGCCCAGTGGCTTAGCAATCAAAGCCGTCTCTCTGCCCCTCTGCCAGTGGCGCCACCTGCTAGGGAAAGGGAGGGTGTGTGTGTGTGTGTGAAGAGGAGGAGGAGGAGGTGGGTTTGGTTGCACTGTTGTGGTGGGGGTCACAGGGACGGAAAGTCAGGCTCAATTGGCTCCGAATGCACACAAACATGCAGGGAGGAGAACCCCCCTGGTGAAATGGGCTGCACCTGTAGCATTTCAACTACATTTGACCATTCTAGTGGTCATTAATCAATCAGTACCATAACTCCTTAATTGTTTTTTTCAGGGAAGGATCTACATTATATGTTAAAAGAAGAAAAGAGGTGATTTATTATTTTTTTGCTCCTTAGGATTCAAACTGCATTTAAAATGAATACAGAAATGAGCTGATACCCGATTACTAAAAAAAAAAAGTACCTGCTCAAACAAAAAACAAACAAAAAATGACTTTCAGTGAATCATAAATTGTCACTCTTATTATTAAAATGTATTATAAATTAATTAATTCAATTGATTAATCTTCATCATTTTATCATCTAATTTCATCCATCCAAATATCAGTCTAAAATCCAATATGAAACTAAAAGAAATTTGTAAAACAGGACATTTCAAGTCTTCAGAAGCACTTCACGAGCACCAACACTTAAGCAGAACCTCAAATACTGCCTTACCCACGTCCAAATTTTGTTTTTCCCCCCCTAAATCTTTCATGGAATCAACTGATCTCTGCAGGTTGTGACGTGCCGTTGTCCTTGACGGCTCACATACTGCTCCCTTTGATCACACAATGTTCACAGCACCAACAAAAGAACAGGGATGTTCCGGTTTTTAAAAGAAACTACCAAAAAAACAAACAAATAACAAACAAACAGTGAACTGCTCTAATCATCTATACCATGAAAATGACTATGGTTTACTCTACAGCCTGGTAAATGGTAAATGGACTGAACTTATACAGCGCTTACTAATAGACCCAAAGCCTGGTATCAGTTTGGGGCCCTTTGGTTGGGAACCTCTGTCCTAGATAACCTGCTAAGCTTAAGTATAAGGAGTCTGTGCATTAGAATTGTAGGAAAATAAAACATGTCTTGTGAGAACTTTACACAAATTCTGCAAACATCAGGTGATGACAAATGCAGCTTTTCAACTTCCGTTGCCCCTCAACCCTGGTTTGGATGATGGACAGTAATTCACCCTCTTTTCCATCCATTTATCCATCAATCCAGCCATCCATCTGTTGTTTTCCGCTTATCCAGGATCGAGTCACAGGGGGAACAGGTCCAGAATAAAAAACTCATATATTCCACTATATTCTAGAAGGAATATATAATCCAGCCAGCAAATTCTGGGTAATCCCAGGTCTCCTCCCAGTGGCACCTGGAAACCCCCCCGCCCCCCTTCCCCCCCTCCCAAAGGGAGGCACCCAGGGGCATCCTGATCAAATGCTCACACCACCTCAACCTCATCCTCTTTTCCAGGATATCTGAATTAGCAAAATAAGATTTTTCCTGTAAGAACCTACATGTACTGACAGGGAGCTGACAAGGTTATAGATTTTGTCTTTTAAGACCTCACAATGCCACCTGCAAGGTTAGGAATTTCATTTAATGAGACTGGTGGCCCTCTGAGGCTGTTCGGGGTGATATAGAGAAAAGACACATCTGAGGAAGCCTGGCATTGGTACTCACCACACAGGCTGAATGTGCAATATCTGAGCAGAAGACAGGAATATAGCAGACTTGTTTCTTCCTCTCTCAACTACAGGACTAAGAGATGGCAGCAACCGGGGCCAGGATAGGAAAACGGAGAGGCCAGCCTCAGAAAAGGAGGTGAGTTGAGAATAGAAATTTGCCCCAGGCCTCAAGTGACATGGGAGATTAAAGTCAAAGGCAACATTACATCCTACTGTACATGTCAGGACACATGGGGAGCTCATGGAGTAAACTTTGCATAGAGGTGCGATACACCCCTGCTGCTTTCCCTCCACTGCTGCTGCTTGGCCTCATCTGGACTGGCAGCATGCAGCGGGTGAGAGATTCATTCACTTTGACCAGAAGCTTTGAGCATGACGTATCCCACATACTGGAGCCGGGCAGCCTCAGCTAAGCTATGCCCCTCTTAATTAGTGTTACCCTGACTGTCAATACTTTCCCTTCTCACTAGGGACATTAAAATGGCAATTTAGGAAAACACGTGATTAAAACTGATTATAATTTTAGGTTTGGGCCAAGAACACTGTCAAAATGTAACTTTTTTGCTGCTTTTACTGTTGTCGGAAAAGCTTTTTTTTTTTAATTGAATTGATAGCGCCCCTGTCTCCTGAAGCAGTAATCGTTATTCTGGAGGAGAAGCTTATTTCTATTCTTGGTGCTGACATGTAATTTTAACACATTTCATGCTTCCACCAAGTAATACGTTGTTAACAGGTCATGATCCTTCCTGGTATATATGTAACACCGGACTGTCAAAAGCAGCTTGTCATTTCTAGACAGCAACTGTCAGTTTGCTCAGCTTGAAGCTTTGTTGAAAACGCAGACTTCAAGCAACTTATTTGTTCAATAAATAGCTGAATGCATGCTAACAGAGGCATTGGTGGCTTTAAATAGGGGCCAAATGGCTCACCTGTCTGGAGAACCAGTCTACTGAGGGGTGGATTTTATCCTCTCTACACCAAAATACAGTGTACTTAGATGAGGTAGACCTAAACTTCATTGATCTACATTAAACAGTTGATATTTAAAGTACAGTTAGAGATTCATGAAACCTTTATTCTAGTTTGGGAATGCACAAAACAGCATTTTCTTTTTTTTCCCCAGCAAGCATGAAAATCAAACTACATAGACTAGCTAAACTCGGACTGAAATCTTCTATTCATTCACATAAAACACACAGTGTGAAAGATTTTATTTATTAGACAGGAAATTATAAAAATGGAGATCAGGTGAAGAAGCAGCATTCACAGAAGAACCTGTGAACAGAAAACGGAACAGAAAGTCACTTTAGGAAAATTGGAACAAGGAAGGTGTTTATCTCTACATAAGACTAAGGTCAGAGATGCTTTGTTCTTTACTGAAACTTACTTTTAAATACCAGCAATAATTTAGGTGAAAGAAAAAAAAAGAAATAACATTTAACCTTTAAATTACCCTCATAAATAACTTATTTTATGTATAACATTTTCCCATTTTTTAAACTAAATCAAAGCTATATTTATCTTGATAGAGCTGGCATTTCAAAGCTGTATGCTAGGTGGAAACTGAGGTTGATTTATGCTAATCTAGTTATTTTAGCTAGTTAGCAGTTGTAGCCATACACATTATATATGTAGACGACTTATTATGTGCTGTGGCGCATTCCTGCATCACATATTGGATGGGTCTCTCCTACGCTAGGCTGGCATAGGAACCGATGGGAGTAAACAGAGAGGGAGCAACTTTGCCTGTTTTTTCTGCAGCTTATAGTTGCAGTAATTGCAGATAACTGCTGAAAGTAGATCATGCGGTGCAGATCACCATTTTGGGCTAAGATTGGTTCTCAAGATGTGTTTTTACTTGGTCAGAAAATTGCAGAAACAGATGGACCATAATTTTATGCTTGTTAATTTGTTATCTCTGTATTTCACAAACTAAGGCTGCATCAAGTTGCCAAATTATGTACCTTGGAGTGCCAAACACAAGGAAGAAACTATGGAAAACAGTTATTTTTCAAGGGTCTTAAGATCCAGCCATAGTTGCAAGATTTATTTTAGTGGGGCAAACAGCTTCCCCAGTACACATAAATGCAGAGACCCATGCAAGATGGCTGACACACTGAAAGGGTAGCTCCAATATGCAACGCACGTCCATGGGGCATCTACCTATGTAATGTCTATGGGTGTAGCTTGCAGCTAAGTAGCCTAACACGCAAAATCTAATTGACACATTTCTAGATTGTGTGATCTTGTTTTGTGGTAAGTAATCCTTAGACTATCTACATTTTAGAGCACGCACCCACAGGTGCAGGAGATTTGTATGCTACTTTTCAAAACATGGTTTGCGTTTGGATTTTTTGGTGTCAAAAGTTAGACTGAGAAAGCAAGTTTAATAGAGAACACTGTGAGAGAAGTGAATACTGCATCCCATCAGGACAATATTTACTTCTCACATGGTGACATCATATCACCATGAATCCTCGCCATTTAAAAAAAAAAAAACAACAGCAGGTTTTTATCACAAAATTGGCAAATGTCAGCGATCAAAAGTGAAAACATTAAGTGGGAAAATCAATTGTATCTCCCTTTTATTTTTATTTTTTATTTTCTTAAATCACTTGAATACTTGCCCTTTAAGCTACATTAGTCCCTAAACCAAACCAAATTATTTATCACCACTTTGCTGATTATTTGAATCCCAATACGGACAGTCCAACCATCTGAAGTATGCTGAGGCTGGTGCTGATGTAGCCAATCAGTATGCCTCAACATGACCAGTGATTTCAACATAGGAAAGGCACCTCATCAAATCAAAACCAAGCAGGTGACAAGTAAACATTTCACATGACCGTGTCTGCGTTGTCCACCAAGTCCAAGTGGCACCTATGCTCTCAGACATGTGGAAATGTGGTCTTAAAAACATGACAAACACAGAAATGTAATGAATACATTTCCCGGTCGACAGAAATGTATTTGAATCTAATTTCAAATGAGCTGTGGTACACTTTATATTTTCTGCACTGTAAATAGCTTTGAATATGAATGAATATTACATCAAGCAATTCCCTTTCCTGCAAGTAGTAAAAGAGCTTTTAAAAACACAGTATGAAATTTTGTTCAGGGTTGGTTTAGAAATAAATTATAGTCCGAGTATATTCAAATTATTTCACTGTGACTATTTTAAGATTACATTGTTAGGAAAGCAGGAAGGACTTGAGGGTAAAAAAAAGGGGATGAGAAGGTAATCATCACTGTGATTTAACGTTGGGCATAATTTCTTCTTCAATGCTTTTTTTACATTATGCTCCATCACATGTCGGGAAACATCTTTGGAAAATGACATTGACAATGACTTTGAAATTTTTTTACTTTGAAACATGTATTTCTCTAGAGCTTTTGCTACAACATTGTTACATAATTTATCAAACATTACACATATACAAACACAGAAAACATGTTATGTAGAGTTTGGTGGAGTGCAGCTTGCCATAATATTTTCCATAATTCTCTTTTATTCCCCAGCCCAAATTTTAATGTTAAACAAATTGTAGTATCAAGCAAAGACAATCAGAGCAAAGACAACACGCAGTGCTCAAAGCATTGTTTTATTAGTAATGGAAAAAAGCCATCAACACCTAACCAGTATGTTGATATGTAAAAATATATTGCCTAGTGGTTAAAGCATGCATTTGCTGTGATGATTATTTTTATTTTTAATTTTTTGCCACAACCAAGCCAGACCTGTGGAATCTAGAAAACGACTTAAACAGAACCTGTCTGACAACATGATGTAGGCTACAAGATCTCAAAAAGTGACAAATCATCCTCCCAGAATACTCTAACAGCGCATCGGCGACCGATCCAGGTTACAAAAGAACCTGGAACAACATTCAACAAGGACCAAGAATAGCACAGTAGTTTTTGAATTTCTCCAAACGACATCTTGAAATCTCCAAGATTTTTGGAATTTACTTTTGTCATGGTTTTCAATTGTTTTGCCCACATGCGGATACGAGCGGGAGGCCAGGCACAAGTTTTAAGATGTTTTATTGAAGGAATCAACTGCTGGGATACAACGACGAGACGCCGAAGGAGAGGTCTGAGCGTCGAGCGGGAGGTACTGTGGGAAAAGAAAAGAAAATGACTACGATTGAACGAACCAAGGAAATACAAGAACCTGCGCAGCTTACCACTCAGCTGGGCGGACCTGACCGGGAGGAAGTAGCGGCAAGAGGACCCTGTGATCCTACCCCTGTTGGTGTAGTGGCTAGTGGCTGGAGGGCAGCAGGTGGAACTGGCGAGGGACCCAGAGCGAGCTTCGGCTGAGCGGGGTGACAGATGGATTAACTTGAATGACGGGAGGAACCAGCAGCATCCGGGAGGGGAACCACAAGCTCGGCTGGGTAATATCCAGGGAGCAAGGGGGGAGTCGCCAGAGCAGAATCTGAGCCTTGTGATGCTGCGGGTGTGATTCTCCGGACAGAGCGTCAAGAGGTAAGTGCTTCCACGCACAAAACTGTGACAAGAGAGAAGATCCAAAATTAGTCAAAAATCGAGAGGCAAAGCTTACACGCTAGTGTTTCAGAGCTAGTTGGAGGCCACGTCATACCACGACTGGTGCTCTGCTTAAGAAGCCGCTCCAAATGAGTCGCAGGTGTGGGCCACGCCCCTCGCCAGCTAGAACCACCTGCGGAGCAGAATAGGGCACAGATACACAGGGAACCCTGACACTACCTCCCCCTCAACGGCCGCCTCCTGGCGGCGCGGACGAGGAGGTGCTAGGTTGCGCCGACCAGAACCTGCTTAGCAGGTCCTTATCTGTTATAGCAGAACCGGAAACCCAGGATCGTTCCCCAGGGCTGCGACCCTCCCAGTCGACAAGGTACTGGTGGCCCTTACCTCGACGACGGGCGTCCACAACCCTGAGAACGCGGGGCCTCCGATCATCCGGGGAGGGTGGAGGGGGTTCGGCAGGAGGGTACAGGTCACTGTCCAAGACTGGTTTTATTTGGGAGACATGGAAGGTGGGATGCACACGGGAGTGAGGAGGCAGACGCAGACGGACGGAGGAGGGGTTGATGATGGACTCTATAGTATAGGGGCCGGTGAACCGGGGAGCGAGTTTCTTAGCGGATGAGTCTGACAAGACGTCCCTGGAAGACAGCCAGACCCTCTGACCGGGGTGATAAGGCGGGGCTGGTCTGCGGCGTTTGTCGGCGAATCTCTTGCTCTGCTCTGCGGTGCGTGTGCAGAGATGGTGGCTTTCCAGATATCTTGACAGCGGGCGATGTATTCGTTAACAGAAGCAAAGGGGATTTGGAGTTCATCAGAGGGCAGAAGTGGAGGTTGATAACCTAGGGCTATTTCAAAAGGTGAACGTCCGGTGGATGACGAGAGGTGAGAATTGAGGGCGTACTCAACCCATGGTAAAAATTTGTTCCAGTCTGTTGGGGATGACGAGGTGAGGCAGCGGAGGGTGGTTTCTAGTTGCTGGTTCATGCGTTCGGTTTGACCGTTTGTCTGTGGGTGGTATCCAGAAGTGAGGGTGTAACGTGCACCGAGAGCTGAGCAAAAGTGCCGCCAGACCTGGGAGACAAACTGAGGCCCTCGGTCAGAGAGGATCTCTGTGGGGATCCCATGGAGTCGAAACACGTGTTTAATGAGGAGTTGGGCTGTTTGGAGAGCATTAGGTAGTTTTCGGATCGGAATGAGGTGGCAGGACTTGGAGAAGCGATCTACTACTGTAAGGATGGTAGACATACCTTGGGATGTGGGAAGACCGGTAACAAAGTCCAAGGCTATATGGGACCAGGGACGCTTGGGGATTGGAAGTGGATGTAATAGACCGGAAGGTGGTTGGGTCGAAGGTTTGTTCTGGGCGCAAACCGGACAGGCTAGGACGTATTCTCGGACATCCTTGGTCCAGGATGGCCACCAAAAACGCCGGGAAACCTGGGACTGGGTCCTATATATGCCAGGGTGTGCGGAAAACTTGGAATCGTGGCTCCAGCGTAGGACATCGGGACGGACAGATCGGGGTACGTACTTAAGACCCGCGGGTCCAGTACCTGGGTCTGGATCGAGCTTTAGGGCTTGGTTGATTCGATCCTCCAGGTCCCAATGTAAGGCCCCAATGGTGCATGAGGGGGGAAGGATCGGTGCTGGTTCTCTCTCCTGTTCTGGAGGGGCAAATTGGCGAGAGAGAGCGTCTGGTTTCACGTTTCTGGATCCGGGTCTGTAGGTTATAGTGAGGTTGAATCTAGAGAAAAATAAGGACCAGCGGGCTTGTCGGGGATTAAGGCGTCGGGCTGACTGCAGGTATGAAAGGTTTTTGTGGTCTGTCCAGACGATTACGGGCTGCTCGGATCCCTCTAACCAGTGACGCCACTCCTCCAACGCTAACTTAATGGCCAGCAGTTCTCGGTCGCCGACGTCGTAATTTCGCTCGGCTGGGGATAACCGGCGAGAAAAGAAGGCGCAAGGGTGGTTCTTGTTATCAACCTTGGATTGTTGAGATAAGACCGCGCCGACCCCGGTGTCGGACGCGTCGATCTCGAGGATGAACTGTTTAGAAGGATCGGGGTGAATAAGAATGGGGGCCTGAGAAAACAGGGTCTTGAGATCAACGAAAGCGGCCTCAGCTTTAGGGCTCCAGGCGTAAGGGACCTTGGTAGAGGTTAACGCGTGCAAGGGCGAGGCAATCTGGCTATAATTTCTAATGAAACGCCGGTAAAAATTGGCGAAACCCAAGAACCGCTGGAGTTGTTTACGGGACTCTGGGGTTGGCCACTCTACGACCGCCTTGATCTTTTCAGGGTCTGATCTGACTCGTCCGCCTTCTAAAATCAAACCGAGGAAGGAAACAGAAGCTTGATGAAACTCGCATTTCTCCGCTTTAACGAATAAGCGGTTCTCTAAGAGACGTTGCAGGACTAAGCGGACATGCTGTTTGTGCTGCTCAAGATCGCTTGAATAAATCAAAATGTCGTCCAAATAGACGAAAACAAAGATGTTTAGAAAGTCGCGAAGGACATCGTTTACTAAGGCTTGAAACACAGCCGGGGCATTACACAAACCAAAAGGCATTACTAGATACTCAAAGTGACCTAACGGGGTCTTAAAGGCTGTTTTCCACTCGTCTCCTTGCCTAATACGAACTAAATGGTAAGCATTGCGCAGGTCGAGTTTGGTGAAGATGACCGCGTCCTGGACTGGTTCAAGCGCAGAAGATAACAGAGGAAGTGGATACTTGTTTTTAATGGTTATTTGGTTTAGTCCCCGGTAATCAATGCAAGGTCGGAGGGACCCATCCTTTTTTCCCACAAAAAAGAAGCCAGCCCCCAAAGGTGAGGACGACGGGCGGATTAATCCGGCCGAAAGGGACTCACTTATATAGCGCTCGAGCGCTTGACGCTCAGACCTCGAGATGTTGTAAAGGCGACTGGCTGGTAGAGGGGCCCCGGGCAGCAAGTCGATGGCGCAGTCATAAGGACGGTGCGGGGGTAGAGAGCTAGCCCGACTCTTGCTAAATACTTCTCGCAGATCGTGGTAACAACCCGGGACGCGAGAAAGATCAATAACATCCACAGGACCCGAGATGGAACTCGGGGCATGGGAAACCGGGAGCGCAGACTGCAAGCACCGAGAGTGGCAGGCAGGGGACCACGACTCGAGCCGTGATTCAGCCCAATTTAATTGCGGGTTGTGAACGGCTAACCAGGCTAAACCCAAAACTACTGGCGAACGCTTTACGGGAAAAACAAAGAACGAGAGCTGTTCCCGATGATTGCCTGATACTATCACTTCCAGAGTCTCAGTCCGGCGGGTGATCAAAGTCAGTTTTAGCCCATCTAAGGAGGAAACCTGGAGTGGCTCCGATAATGGTTTAGTGGGTAAACGGAGCTGTTCGACCATCTCTTGGTCGATTAAATTAAAATCGGAGCCGGAATCTACGAGCGCAGACACGCTAATACTATCCTGATTAAAGACCAGTGTAACTGGTAAACAAAAACGCGAGGACGGCTGGCTGTCACTCATCTTGGGGGTGGGAATCGAACACCGGTCCGCCGTCCTTCCCGCTACTGACGGCGGACCCGGTCTTTTGGCCGCACCGGGCATTCCCTGACAAAATGACCCTCGCCTCCGCAGTAGAGGCACAGGTTATTGGAGAAGCGCTGCTGGCGCTCGTCGCTAGTCAGACTGACCCGTCCCAACTGCATGGGCTCAGGTGGAGGCGTAACCTCCCGTCGTTGAGAACCGTTCACATGTGCCGGAGGTCCAAAAGACCGTAACGGCCTGTCCGAACGAGCCCGGTTTCGACTACGCAGCCGGGAGTCGAGACGAATAGCTAAATTCACCAGCTCCTCGAACGTGCTGGGATCCTTAACCCGGGCCAATTCATCTTTTAGACCCTCATCCAGAGCCTGAAAGAATGCTGCCTTTAAGGGCTTGCCCTCCCAACCTGCTTCTGTGGCCACGGTACGAAACTCGACGGAGAAGTCTGACACACGTCGACCGCGCTGTTTTAAACCGAGAAGGACTCGAGACTGCTGATCGGTGTCTAACTCTGCCGAAAACACCGTCTTAAACTCTGTAATAAAGTCCTGAAAAGAGCAGCCAAACGAGTCACAGTCAGGGAAACGGGCTTCTGCCCATCTGAGGGCTTTGCCCGTTAAGAGTCGTAATATATAGGAGATCTTAACTTGATCTGAAGCAAATGTGTGGGGAGAACGATTAAAAACTAGTTTACACTGGAATAAAAATCCTCCGCAATCCCCGCTGTCACCGGAAAATTTCTCCGGACACGGTGACGCGTCTCCGGGAGGCGGGGCCCAACTGCTGTCCTCCGCGCTTTGCGCTGCAGGAGGCGGGGTGTCAGGAGCTTGAGTGACAGGCTGGGTTGCCGCGGCAAGCGAGGCAGTGAGCTGGCTAAGCTGGGCGCTGAGTACCTGGAGTTGTTCTTGCGTTGAATTTACTGCTAAACCCAGTGACTGCAGCTGTTCCTGTTGCGCGGCCAGATGCCGCCCGAATGTATCCGCTGGACTTTGCTGGCCAGAATGTTCTTCTGTCATGGTTTTCAATTGTTTTGCCCACATGCGGATACGAGCGGGAGGCCAGGCACAAGTTTTAAGATGTTTTATTGAAGGAATCAACTGCTGGGATACAACGACGAGACGCCGAAGGAGAGGTCTGAGCGTCGAGCGGGAGGTACTGTGGGAAAAGAAAAGAAAATGACTACGATTGAACGAACCAAGGAAATACAAGAACCTGCGCAGCTTACCACTCAGCTGGGCGGACCTGACCGGGAGGAAGTAGCGGCAAGAGGACCCTGTGATCCTACCCCTGTTGGTGTAGTGGCTAGTGGCTGGAGGGCAGCAGGTGGAACTGGCGAGGGACCCAGAGCGAGCTTCGGCTGAGCGGGGTGACAGATGGATTAACTTGAATGACGGGAGGAACCAGCAGCATCCGGGAGGGGAACCACAAGCTCGGCTGGGTAATATCCAGGGAGCAAGGGGGGAGTCGCCAGAGCAGAATCTGAGCCTTGTGATGCTGCGGGTGTGATTCTCCGGACAGAGCGTCAAGAGGTAAGTGCTTCCACGCACAAAACTGTGACAAGAGAGAAGATCCAAAATTAGTCAAAAATCGAGAGGCAAAGCTTACACGCTAGTGTTTCAGAGCTAGTTGGAGGCCACGTCATACCACGACTGGTTTAACATTCTGGCGTCTTCCATCTGTCGGTGCTCTGCTTAAGAAGCCGCTCCAAATGAGTCGCAGGTGTGGGCCACGCCCCTCGCCAGCTAGAACCACCTGCGGAGCAGAATAGGGCACAGATACACAGGGAACCCTGACAACTTTGACATGTAAAAGACACATTTCCGCTTAGCTTAGGTCAAGAGAAGCCAGGCAATGTATCTTTCTACACCACTAAGTATATTTGGCAATGGAAATTTGGAAACAATAACACACACATCAACAACTTACACTAACTATCAAGCATGGTGGTGGACTGAGGATTATTCGGACTTGTTTTACAACCAACGGAGCAAGGTTTATTGATAAATGTTATGAACATGAATCTTTACAAATTAAAAAGGGTGCACTTTCTTTTTAACATGACCGCATGTTCAGTCCGAAAACGATGCAAATTAGATTATGTGCACAATGTCTAGGTATCTTTTCCGCTGTTAATCTTTCAGTTGTAGATGAATGTCTTTATTCCGATTGGGAATCAGTGTTGTCAGGGCTGCATTCTTCTGCTGTTTCCTGTTATTTTCACTCTAGATAATGACGTCTGTGAACATTTTGAAGTGAATTTTCCAACAACAGGCATTCTTTTGTTACATTGACATAACTAAGGTCACATTAAGCGAGATTTTTTTTTTTCTTTCGTTAGACTGTAGCTTTGTTCTTTCACTTCCTGAAAATCCAATTGTTCAACGCAAGTAAAAGAACCAGAGGCAACGTTTGGTGATAGACATTTTTACCGGCATTCGCAACATTTTACAGATGTTCCTCCATGACAGGAGATTCACAAGTTGAACCACGGCATCCTTTTCCCACCCACAATCTTTCCTGTCTGCCTTGATCAGTCCGTCTGCCTGTCTAGAACGGCCAAAATGCACCGCAGAGGCAACAGCCGTAAACACTGACCGATTTTCCCATTTGCAGCTGTCTTGAGCAGACTGGGAGGTGTTTGCAGTTTTATGGATATTGACTCCTCCTCGGCTCTTTGATCCTGGCTGTCCACCTTCAGACTGCAGCCTCGCGGCTGCCTGCGAAGCCGCTGACAGCTTCAGACAAGCAGCGCTGACATAAAAGTGTGGTACGTGTATTGTTCAGGCCTGGTCGGACAATAAGCAGGTCTGTCAGTCAGTCAGTCAGTCAGGTGGGCAGAAAGGCCTTTGTTCACAGATGGACCAAGTGTACAGTGGCATTGGAAGCATGATTAAACCCAATTAGATTATGCTACCTGCATTTCATTCATCCTGGTAAGTTAGAATGAGCAAATATGACAGCAGCAGTCTCAGAGTGCAGCACTTTGTCTTGTCTCGAATGTGCTTACACATATCAGCCTGGCCCCCTCTCAACAGCTCACTCAAGAGAAATGTCTTCATCGTGTTATGAGTTCGCATTGTATCCATGAGTTGATGTGTGTGTGTGTGTCTGAAAAAGGTCCTGAGCCTGTCATTGGTCAGATTTACTACAGCAGAAGCAGTGTGGCTTTGGCAGGCAGGCAAGGATTATACATGCTGGGAAAAGATGTGAGGTAGCTCAGCCTGGCTCAGTCCCTGCGGTATGGGTGTTATTTGTGAGAATGTGTGTGTGTCTCGGGTCAGCACCTCGCCCACAGCCCCACTGATTATGTCCATGCCTGATGATGTCATGATATCGATCAGCAGGGCGTCTGTTGTGGGATTTGGTGTCAGTGTCTGGAGAGACAGAGGGAGAGGAGAAGAGAGGATGAGGTTAGCGTTAGAACGTAAGCAACATGGAAAAGGGAAAGGTTTAAAATAAAAGATGGAGACGTATGTTAAATATCATTAATAACTCGAGTATGGTCCAGACAGAATAGGCACAATTATGTCTGCTATAGTTAGTTTTAGGAAAAGGCAGAGTCTGTATGGAATTAGGAGGAAGGAAAAAAAAAAAAGAAATCAGCCCCTGGCTGTAGATTTACTATGTTCCATTGTATACATTACCTCAGTGTGCCTTACATGATTTTACTACTCCTACACTTTTCACTTTGTTTCACAGAGCTAGTCAAGATGTACATGACATGCTGCCTTTACCAAAATACACAACCTGCAGGACTGTGTTTTCCTCTGAAGCACTTTAAGTAAAATGAATGAAAATGTTAGAGGAGACGATTGGCCCAAAGCATCTGAATTGATTAGGTCTTTGCATGGGCTAAAAGAGGTTTGCCCTCTTGAAATTATAGCATGAAATTATAGCATGTTACAAATTGCATCACTGTTCCAAAGTAGCACAATATTTTAGCCATGTAGTTACTTTCCTCAGGTGATGCAAGTTAGGATTTTGGGGCATCTGTGGCACAGACTAAATAGCTACACAGCAAACTGCAATTTTCAGAAACCGTCCATCCTTTATCTTCTGCCTCTTTTTTCCCCTCTTCTCATGTCCAACTTCATGGCACGCAGAATAGTGTTCTGCCTTAGTTATGCCAAACATCTTTGGTTTACCAAGGGAGAGTATATACCTCTAGATCCTCACTTGATGCCCAACACTTTATGATTTATTTTATTGCTGTTAAGGTCTTATGTACAAACTGGTGACAAACATGACAATAAATAATAATAATAATAATAATAATAATACATTAATTTGTGTAGCTCTTTACAATAACCACAAGGTTAACTACAGTGCTTTACAATGAGTCAAGTAAAATAAAAACTTACAAGGAGTGAAATGTTAAAAAAATCCACATAAAAAGTGTTGCACTACTCGGTTTTAAATGCCATCCTAATTAGATATGTCTTCAATCTTGACTTGAAGAGGGCCAGGTCAGGAATAAGTTTTAATGTATCTGGGGGTTTATTCTAAAGTGTTGCAATTGCAGCATTGCAAAAGTTTAAAAACCTTTTGGCTTTGGTCAGGAACCATAAGTAAACAAAGCTACTAGCTTTGTTTACTTATGGTTGACAAACAAATAAACAATGTGGTTCGGTCTAGTAGTCCCAACCACATTGTTTATTTGTTTGTCAAATTCAAAATTTGAGTCAGAGACCACAATGAGATTTCTAAAGGTAGGGGAACAGCTGAAAGAGGAAAGAAGGCTAGCTGCTGTACTGTTCCCAAACACAATATATTCAGCTTTGTCCTCATTGAAATGTAAATCATTTTGAGCCAGCCACCTCCTCATATCTGAGATACAGACAAAGAAGTAGTTGCTTCATGCTTGTCAGGATTTACTGGTAGACATATTTGTATACCATCGGCATAGTACTGAAAGGACAGGTTGTGTATGGCAATGATTGATCCAATTGGTATCATGTAAAGAGAAAAGATTCAGGGGCCAAGGACAGAGCCTTGTGGGATGGCACAAGAAACAGGGGCAGTCAAAGAAGTCAGGTCACCAATCGTTACAGAAAAAGATCTCTCTGTCAAATTTGAGGCAAACCATTAAAGTGTTGTGCCTCAAATTCCAACATTGTAACCACAGACTACGCCGTATCATTGTGGACTTTTAAGAGTGCAGTCTCAGTGCTGTTATGGGATTTAAAACCAGACTGAAACATTTCAAAAATAAAATTAGTTTCTAAAAAAGGACCGCAGTTAAGATTTTGGAATGAAAAGGCAGATGAGATACAAGTCTAAAATTGAAAAGCACAGAAGGGTCCACACTCAGCTTTTTGAGTATAGGTCTTAACGGGGTATGTTAAAACACAGCATGGAAGACTCCCAAAGAAAGACATGTAAACACAAAACAAAAAAAAACATGTATTTATATAAAAAAAGAGAAGAGTTAGGCAAACTGTGTCAAATCAGATTGAAGCACTCTGCAAGGGACAATGTCCTAAGGGCATATTGCGGGTTTTCATTGTTGTGCCAGTGACTTGACTTACAGAGTGCACTTTAACTACAAAAAAGTTAAGAACATTTTAACATGAGGCAGTCATAACATCAATCATATCTGAATTGCATGCATTTGAGGCAGAGTTAATTGTACTGAATAAAACCCAATACTTGTTATTTGCATCATATTAGACAGGTGCAGCGATTTGGCCTCTTTAGTTGCTCTGATAATCCTTGGGACAGTTTCTTAATATTTCCAGGGACACATGTAGTTTGTCCTTCTTCAATTTGCGTTCGGCTTGACTGCAACGTTGTCTGTAGATGCTCCTGTTTATCCATGGGTCCGTTTTAGGTTGAGAGGATTTATACCTCAGAAGGGCAACACTTTTTAGAATCCCAGAGCAAGTCGAGTGGGAGGATGAAAGAATAAAATCAGGACACCGAGGGGAAACCTAGCCATTTAAGGCGTAAAAGAAGGGAAGAGGAGTAACTAGGACAGGGTAAGAGAAAGAGAGAAAGGACAGCGACACAAAGAAAATATATAGACAAAAACGACAAAACCCGACAACCAACTGTTGCAAAAAAAATCCTCCTACGGCCTCTATGGTGAAACAGCAAAGGCAACCACGAACACCTGCAAAGAGACAACACTAACAAAAAAAATTAGCAACCTAATTGATTAATGCTAGACTTGTGGAATCTAGAAACGACTTAAACAGAACCTGTCTGAAGACATGATGTAGGCTACAAGATCTCAAAAAGTGACAAATCATCCTCCCAGAATACTCTAACAGCGCATCGGCGACTGATCCAGGTTACAAAAGAACCTGGAACAACATTCAACAAGGACCAAGAATAGCACAGTAGTTCTTGAATTTCTCCAAACGACATCTTGAAATTGCCAAGATTTTTGGAATTTACTTTGACATGTAAAACACACATATCAGCTCAGCTTAGGTCAAGACAAGTCAGGCAATGTATCTTTCTACACTACTGGAAATTTGAAAACAATACCCACACCCCCACACACACACATACACACACACACACACACACACACACACACACACACACACACACACACACACACACACACACACACACACACACACACACACACACACACACACACACACACACACTCAGCAAATACCAGCAGCAAAAATATGGAAATACAGTGCATTAGTGCATGTGTGATCATGTAAAATATGTGGTGTAGGTCTTACATCATTTGTTCTCCAAGATGGGTGCAGAGGGCCACAGGCATCCACCCTCCAGGGATGAGAAGGGAGCAGTGAGGGTTCAACACCCAGGAAACCAGGCAGCCTCCACATGGACACCACGCACCCACCCAGAGGACGGCAGAGCTCAGGACAGGGCCCCAGTGGCCAAGGAGTAGAGGCCCCCCAGGAACCAGGGGCAACATCCGACAAACCTAATCTTACTAACCGTGCCAGGCCCAGTCACCCAAGCATCAGTCAGATGCCGTGAGTCAAATGATTTTTGTGATACCTTCTTCTAACTTAGCATCCCTACTCAGCCAAGCAATAGCAAAGACAACTATGAAATCCTGCAAAGAGACATAACTAGCTAAGAAACTGATGCAACCCCCCCCCCCCCAAAAAAAAGCCCCAAAAACAAACAAAAACAAAACAGACAGACAGCAAATACAGCACCGGCAGCAAGAATATGGAATATGTTGGAGAGGAATAAAGTGCATTAGTGTGTGTGTGACTGTTGTGTAGATCTTACATAATTTGTTCTCCATGATGGGTGCAGACGGCTACAGCCATCCATCCTCCAGGGATGAGAAGGGACCAGAGAGGATTCCAAGCACCAGGAAACCAGGGAGCCCCATTAAGTACGGAGGCCAGGCAACCCACCACATGAACACCATGCACCCACCCGGAGGACGGCAGAGCTCAGGACAGGGCACCCATGGCCAAGGAATAGAGGAACCAGGGGCAACATCCTACTAACCGTGCCAGGCCCAGTCACCCAAGCAGGAGTCAGATGCCGTGAGTCAAATGATTTTTTTATACCTTCTTCTAACTTAGCATCCCTACTCAGCCAAGCGATACATGGCTGCTGGTCCTTTACACAAAAAATACAGCTATTTGTTAGTGGTGACCTTTTTTTTCACAGCAAGACCTGAAAGTGATTTTGAATAAGCAATCTCTCTTTCTAAGCTTGAGCTAGAGTGGAATAGGTAACAATTTCGTTCTCCAGATCTGCAAAGCTGGTGAAGACAACCCCCCAAAGACTAGCTGCTTTAACTATGGTAGAAGGTAGTTCTACAAAGTAGAGACTCAAGACTTTTTTATTATTTGTAGAACATATGAGAAACAATGCAGCATTTTCCTTCCAATTTGAAATTATGTAAAGTTTTTTTTTCCCCATGGGTTTTAGTCTTTAGGAGTCAACTTCTGGGTGGTGATTGGTTTCTTTAACATTAGCAATACTCTACGAGATGGTTAATGATGCAATCAACCTAAAGATTCAAGAGTGTTTCAGCGAAGTCAAGTAGGAGCAGCTGCAATCAGGTGAGTGATAAATGTAGGTGGTGATAATTTGCAAGAAACCAAAAAGGCATAAAGCCTTCAACTCATGAGAGCTTTCGTGGGATTTGAACCTCTACCAGTTAGCTGTGGCTGTTTAAGAGTGTTGATAATTCTCTAAAACCCTTGGCATCCATGTCAGGTCAAGTGGTGGCCGTGTACTGTAGCTATTACCGAAAGTCAGCTCATAAAAGCTCAAACGTCCCTTGTTTCTACTTTGAATTAGGTCTTGACATTAGGCCATTTGAACACACGAACATGGTGTATATATGCTTAGAGTTGTTGAATCCTGGCCCAAGTTTCAAGTCTTTTTCAGCTTCTAACAGGTTTTCTTCCTGGCTTTCCCTGTATTTATAGCTCCAGCCATATTCCCATCAACCAGTTTCTGTCCCTGGTGAACAACACTATTCCCACAGCCTGATGCAGCCACCATTTTGACAGCGATGACTGCAGTGTCATTTTTCAACAACACAACATCTTGGTCTCACCCGGCTAGACCTCCTCCTGCCACATGTTTGTTGTGGCTTCTCCTGTCTTGTGGCAAACTGCAAAGGAAACTTCTTGTGGTTTTCAACAAATATTTTCTTCTTACCCCAATTCCAAAAGGGACAGATTTATAGCGTGCGCAACTAACACTTGTTCTGTTGACAGGTTCTCTCACCTGATCTATGGATCTCTGCAGTTCTTCAGGAGCAAGTATGGGATAGAGATATTTGTGATTGGTGCCATACTGACGCCATGTCTTGCCCAAACAGCAGTTGTGATGCTCTTTACATTTTCAATTTTATCCCACACCTGTCAGGTGGGTTCCTTGGTCTTCATAATGCCGCTTGTTCACTAATGCTCTCCAAGCAATCTCTGGGAGCTGGATTTATTTGGAAACAACATTATGTACAGGTGGACTCTATGTACTAATGAGGTAACTGCAACTGGTTGTGGTGACCAGTGTTTTTAAAAAAATCCAACTTTCTCATTATGTTCATCTGGTTTTCATTATGTCCGTTCTTGCATTTATGCAGGTATCTTACAATGTATCCCTTAGAGATCCTTTTGTTTGGGCTAAACATGTCCGTCGACATGCAGGGACATGAAAGAGTTAAGAATAAAAAAAATTTAAAGTGGCAGAACATCAGGAAAGAACCACAATAGATAGGAAAGAATAGCAGTTTCACATGTAGCTTTGGGAGTACAGTTGTTAATATAAGCTTTATGGGCAGCGAAGGAAGCAGCCCTCAGTGACTTACAGTGGAGTGAATCAAGTCGCGTTGCCATCCAGTAAACACCGGGGACATGTATGGAAGGCAGATTACAAACCTCACTCCCAGCTCCAGCCATCATTTAAACCTACTTCGGCATCTCCTGGGGTTTGGTCAAAACGTTGCCAAGCATGCGATCACATTAAGAGGGACCGTTTATAGCGTCATCATGCTGCTGATAATTACTCTAATGAACATCCCCTGTGTGTGCAAGACAGAGAGAGATTTTAATAAAGTGTTGCGAGATATGCAAGGGCTATTTTCATGGATTTGTGTCCTCCCGGGTAGTGCCTTGATGTAGTGCGACACCTCCATCGGGCTGACAGTGTTAGCATGTATTGTTTTAGCCTCGTTCGGTACAGTTAAGCTGCAGCCGCTGCAGACTCCGCTCTGAGCTGTGCAGAGGAAGAATACGAGAGGAGAAGCATTGGTTCCCCCCACCTCCTCTATCTCTCTCTCTATCCACTTCCTGGAACTTGCCAATGCAATTGGATTTAGTGTTTGTCTGTGTGCCTGGCTTCTCTCAGAGCTCCTTGGCACTTTGCTTCTCTCTTTACAGCCCTCCTTGGCTTGCCTCTGCATCCTAATAGCGCGATAATGCAGCCGGTGTGGCCCACAGCTGCAACATGTATGCGACAATGCAACATAAATAGAGCTCCCTGCTTCTGACTGCGTATTGACTGTCTGTTTGCATATTTGCGTGATGCTTGGGGCTTTTTCTATAGTTTACGTTTAGATAAGAGGCCAGATGAGATGGGGGGGGGGGGGGATTGAGATATGGACTGTTCATTGTTTACCATTATTGATTGAGCTCCCTTCGTCTCCTCTCTCTTTCTTTGCTGCATCTGTGGATGTTCACGTCTATTGCTGCTCTTATCCATCCGTCCCCTCACTCTAGACCCTCCTTTACACCTCAGCCTCTGCACACTTATCACTGCACCCATTTGCCCCGCGCTGCTCCCTCTGCATCTGCTCCATGTTCAGCTGGGGGAGCGGGGAGCAGGCCGAGTAATGGCTGCACAAACGGCCTAATAACATTACAGCTGCCACGAGAGCGGGGAGGGGTCAGGAAGGGTGAAGCAAGGGGGAATGGGGGGTGGGTGGGGTGGTTGGTGTATGTATGAATTGCAAGGGGTTTGCAAGGGTTTAGAGGGGTAGAGTGGGGGGGGGGGTTGTGGGAGAGGCAGGGGGCGGGGCAGGTGCATCACTAATGGCTTTTTAAAAAGGTTACAGCATGTTGCTCCCTCTTCATAATGGGGCCCTGGCTGTGCTGGAAATGCAATTTCCGGGAAAGATAATGCAAGGAGTGAAGGTCTGGTGGTGTGTACGCGGAGGGAGAAGGGGGGGATGGGAGTTCATCGTGTACCTAGTGCTTATGTTCAAGCAAAAGAGAAAAAGAAGGAGAAAGAAATATGGAGAGGGAAATACACAGAGGAGGGATAAGCGAAGCGGGGGGAGGAGTGTAGGACCATGCGGGCTGGCTGGAGGGTGTAGGGGGTGGGTGGGGTGGTAGGGGGACAGAATGAGCGGAGGAGAAAGGTGTCGACGTGGAGGGGCTATCAGCCTGGTGTGTGAGCGCATCAATACTTAATGAAGACATTATCTGTAGCCGCTGCAACCGTGTATCTAAACAAACATTATCCCTCAACCTTTCAGCATCCTGCACGCTTGGTTAAAGCCAAGTATGCTAATTAACCTCTGCTCATCGCTGGATATGAGTCTCAACTTTGCCTGATTGAATCCTCCTGAGTTTTCAGAGGGCATCAGTAATTGCTAGTGATGTTCGGGGTTGAGGGGTGGGTGTGGGGGCAGATTCAAGCTCATAAGTTAGGGTTCTTGTCCTTGTCCAGCGTTGTATTAAGGCTTTCCATTTATTTCACACCTTCTGCACAGAACATAAAATCAATAACTCACAGTTTTGTCTAATTTCATTGTAGGAGCCCGTGGTTCTGCCTGAACAATTATGATTTAACTGCATTAATACCGAGCTGACAGCTGGTGTGTCTACAGTACATATCCTTTGAACATTTTCTCATGTTACAACATTCTGTGTATTTTATTGGGATCTTATGGGAGGGACCAACACAGAGCAGAGCAGAATTGTGAATGGGAAGGAAAATGACTGTTTTGACCTCAGAAGTCGAATAACTAGTAGAGAAATAGATACATATATTAAGTCCAGCTGTCTGGGGAGGCTTCAGAGGTTTGTTAGAAAATACTGGGGAACAGATAACATCATGAAGACCGAGGAGCACAGCAAACAGGTCATGGAGAAAGTTGTGGAGAGGTTCAAAACAGGTTCATAACACTAACCTTCAAAAACCACCTGAACCAATGGTCAGCAACCTGTTCAGTCCAAAGAGCCAAAGTATCTAATTTGCCTATGTCAGGTATTGGTAAGGTGAGCACAGGGATTGGCTTTAAAAGGAAGACCCACTCACCTGTTGTCCACTCAGACGTTGTTCCTTTCATGCCACGAGCTCTGATACCTTTGAATCGTCAGCCTGCCTTCTCCTCCGGTGCTGTAATTCTAATTAGTCTGCCATCCCAGTTGTGTTTACGGCTGTTAGATATTAAATGAGGCTACAGGTTGTTGGAGCTGCTGAAAGCAGACCGTGTTGTGATGTGCCATTTGGGCACATCACAACACGGTCCTTTTTTGTAACATTGACTGCTTTCCGAATCAGTGTTTAGCGCTTTGAGTGTTACTAGATCAAACTGTGTGTCTCACTCTACCCATCGTCTGTTCTCTGCTGGGTTTGGCTCTAGCCAGCATGCTACACAGATGCATCCATCCCAGTATCCGGGCTTCTTGCCTCTCTATTGACAGCCTAGAGCCACAAAAACCACACAATCTGTGAAACACAACAACATTGTATTACTCGTTTAGATCATATACATAAATGTTGATAAATAAGTTGATTTTTTTTTTTACAATAAATAGGTTTGGATTACCCAATTAAATACCTAATATATGGTGAAACTTAGAACCACAATCCATATTTTTTTTTATTTTAAAACAAAAAACACATCAAACTTTTAGAATAGGAGAATGAAAACTAATTTGCAGAAAAAGAGAAACAATAATTGTTTGCAGCCAAAAGACAAAAAAGCTAAATTGCAAGCAACAAAGCCAGTATTACGTTTACCATCAGCGTGTTTCTATTTTGATGAATTCTTTGCAGATAATCAAAGGAAATCTTTTAATCACCTTTATGTTCCACAAAACCGCACAATTTCATATTATTATTGCTGGCCAAAAACATTAGGAGCCTCTGCGGATGGGAAAAAGAGCCACATGTGGCCTTGGAGCCGCAGGTTGCATACCCCTGACCAAAACTGACTGGGAAGATCTACAGAAGCCCATGGCTGATGCAGAGATCCACAGCTGAGGCAGGAGAATTTGTTGATGGGAAAACTATTAGTTATGACCTCCACAAATCTAGCCTCTAAGGTAGTGTAGCAAGACTGCTGAATAGCTGAAAGAATGCTGAAAGATTTCCTCTTTACATTTCGTCACAGCCCTGCAGGTGAAAGAAAAAAAATTGAAATATGGGACTCTGGTCAGATGAGACCAAAATCAGAGTTTCTAGAAACAAAATTCTATTCAATTCAATTTTATTTATATAGCGGCAATTCTTGATACATGTCCTCTCAAGGCACTTTCCAAAGTCAAATTCAATCACATCTTACAGATTGGTCAAAAAGTTTCCTATCTAAGGAAACCCAGTAGATTGGATCAAGTCTTGACAAGCAGCATTCACTCCTGCTGAAAGAGCGTTGAGCCACAGGGACAGTCATCTCCATTGTCGATGGCTTTGCAGCAATCCCTCATACTGAGCAAGCATGAAGCGAAAGTGGAGAGGAAAACTCCCCTTTTACGGGAAGGAAAAACCTCCAACAGAACCGGGCTCAGTGTGAACGGTCATCTGCCTCGACCGACTGGGGGTTACAGAAGACAGAGCAGAGACACAATAAGCACAGAAGCACATATTGATCCAGGAATCCTTTCTACATTATATGGTAATAAAACAGATCCCAGGACATCAGCCAAGGTTAGTTTCTTCAGTAGCAGTGATTATTTATGACAAAACTGATAAGGTGTCACATACCACCGATGTGTTGAACCCTTTTGAATGGGGGTTCACCAATAGCAATTTCAGGTGTAACGCTGAGTTTCACTCCAGGCTTCCTTTGGTTCTAGAATACTGGCTTAATTTTTGAAAGCTCCCCGTGCGCGGACATCAGTTGATTGGTGATTTCCGAATGGCCAAAAGCGGCTTATAGAGAGGATTGTCTTTGCAGGGTTATCACGGGACTATTTTATGAGAATGACTCTCATCCGTCTCTATAAGAACACAACCGCAGAAAGCCAAAAAGAAGTCCTGTTGGTTGAGTTTACCACAATCCATGTAGAGGACACAGCAAACCTTTTTGTAAAATAAAAAGATGCTTTTCAGACCAAAATTTATTTTCTTGGCCTCACACTGGAAACCACTCACAACATCCCCAAAGTGAAATATAATGGTGACAGCATCATGCTATGAGGATGTTTTTCTTCAGCAGGGACAGGGAAGCTGGTCGGAGATGATAAGAAGATGGACGGAGCTAAATACAGGAGAGCAGTGAAAGAAAGCCTATTAGAAGCTGCAAACATTTTTTTGACTGAGGAAAGGTTTCCCCTTCCAGCAGAACACCATAATGTGACCCTAAATGTCCAGCCAGAGCCATAACGCAATGGTGTGGATGAAAGCATATTTACGTGTGAGAATGGTCCAGTCAAAGTCTGACCTAAATCTAGAGAATCTGTGACTTGAGGTTCTCACATGCTCTTCATCCACCCTGACTCAGTTTGAGCTGCTTTGTAAAGAATTAGGGGAAGAAATTTCAGTCTTGGGATGTACAAAGCGCTTTTTTTTTGTTGTTGCCACAAACAGGTGGATCTACCAGCTATCCCCTTTCCTTGACTTCACAATGCCAACATCATGCTTGTCTGTCACATGATATTCCAATAAATTATTGCAGTTGATGGTTGCAATGTGAACAATTTCAAAGGGTATGAATACTTTAGCAAGACACCGTATAATATGTTGAGTCCCCGGTGCCTCTGGGCATTGCTTTCATTATGAAAGGTAAACACAGAATAACAATAGGTGCTAAGGCAAAGAGCAGAGAACTAATAAGTTATCTCTGCATCTGCTCTGTAGCTTACAGAGCATTGTATACTGCATCTTCCTCTCTCATGCGGGTGCCTGCACACACGCACGGATGCACCCACACACACACGCACACACACACACACACACACACACACACACACACACACACACACACACACACACACACACACACACACACACACACACACACACACACACACACACACACACACACACACACAATATGCTTCCCTTCCTCTGCCTGTTTCACCATGACTCATCCAGCTTGTCTCTCTGCCTTCAGTCCACTTAACCGCGATGATGACATGTGCAACTTCCTCAGTGGAGCACCTCGGCTGACTCCACCTCACCTTTGACCCGTCGAGGGAAAACTGGGGCTCCTGCTTTTAGAAGCGGGCTCCGCACCCATACAAACCGGTGGCAACACAGGGCAAGACTGAAAGGGAGACCGAGACGGGAATGCCTCCTTGTTTGGAATCGTTGTCTGGGGGTTCTCTGAGACAAATGCAAAAATGAAAGGAGAGGGAAAGAGCTAGTGCAGGAACGGGCGCATACATCATGGTTAAGATAATGTAAGATTTAAAATGAACCAACCACAAAGGAAATCAATATGCTCCTGAAATAATTATTGTAAAAGAGATGCAATTGTAGTCCAGTCCTATAGTGAGGCACATAGGAGGGGGGCTATTAAATAATGAAACTCATTTTGTAGTTCAATTTTAATGAAGAAAATGACATTTCAGTTCATTTCCCCTTCATTATATGAGTATTAGAAACAGCTTGTAGAGGCACACTCAGCCCTCTCACTGAAGCAATTTTAAAATGAAAAATGCCTTGCAGTGCTTTAATCCCTCTCTCCATATTCACCTGATTCAGATTCAGAACAACGCAGCTTCATTTCTTTTCCATAAAATCACGTCAGCGCTCAGGGTGAAGTGGTTTAATGCCTGTTCCAGGAGTTTAGAAGGAAATATCTGACATTATGACACAACTAACAGATGGAAATTTACACCGCTTTAACTGGGAGGAGAGCAAAGTGCAATTATTTGTACATTCAAAAAAGTGATTAAGAGGAAGGGAAATCTTGAAACAGAAAAACAAAATAACTAACTAAAGGGAGAAACCTCTTTATATATAATGGCCAGATCTTCATACAATTTTTTAAATGACATCAATGGAAAATTTTCAACTCATTAAACTTGTGATTTCTTTTTCAAGCGATGTGTCCTTGACTACAGACAAAGCAGATGTCTCATTTTCCTGGTAGCTCTCCTCTCAAAAAAAAAAAAATGCTGCTGAATCTGGCTGCTGCAAAATGGCGGCATACAATGCCTGGCAAAACTATTCACACCCAGTCACTTTTTTCCAGTTTTCTCACAACAAAGTCGCAAGCAGTGTAAAAGGATTTCATGTGCAATGCCAACATAAAGGAGTGCATATGTGAAGTGGAAGGAAATGATGCATGGTCTCTATATCTCTATATCTATCTATCTATATCTCTATATCTATCTATCTATCTGTCTATCTGTCTGTCTGTCTGTCTGTCTGTCTGTCTATCTATCTATATATAAAGCTTCAAAAATGTGGTGTTTCATTACTTTTAGTCAAAACTCAAATCCACATTTGCTGCATTTAAACCTGCAATTCTTTTGGGGGGAGCCTTGCCAAACTTTCTACAGATTCACAGCTGGATTTAGGTCTGGGCTAAAATTGCCCTGTATTTAGCTCCTTCATTCATCTTGTTGACTATAGCCACCCTTCCTTGTCCCTTGTGAAGAACATCCCTGCAGCATGATGCTGCCCCCACCATGCTTTACAGTGGGGATGATGTGCTCAGAGTGATGTACAGTGTTATTTGTCTCTAATTTATAATGCACAAACAGCCAATCAGAATTCACTGGATCGGGTGCTGGATATAACAATTCTTTAGGTATCCATTTATCACCTTTAAAAACAATGGGTACCTCAGATCTCACAGCATAATATCAACTCATGTTAAAAGTAACATGCCAAAGCTTTAAACGTTATTGACCATCAAACAGTACATATTGTGACAAAGTATGTCTGCAAATAATGTACCATAGCTGATTTCACATCATCTCAAACCAGATAAAACTGAATAAATATATAAACATAAAAGAGATAGCCACGTGTCAAATATGTAATACTATGTCAAATAATATTGTTTGGTAAAAACCATTCTGAATACTAAATTCGACCACTTAGGCTCATATTGTTCAATTTAGCAGTGGTGCACATAATCATTTTACATACAGTCTAGAGGGTATATACTTCACCGAACAAAATCATATCATCTCTTTTCAAAGACACATGGGAATAGAACCTTTGAAACATCCTCAGAGAGGAAGTGATTGAAAAATACCTCTGAAACGTCTCTGGGTTTACTCACTGAATCCCACAAAAATAATCTTATACTACACATTTCCTTTAATTCCCTTACATCCAGTTGGTGTTTCCTGCAATCTCCACTGAAGTGGCCATTTCTTGCTTATTCCCCAAGGCAGAATATTGGTTCTTTGTCATTTATGATGGACAAAGTAACATGGGGGACATGCTAAAGGTAGACAGAAATCTACCGTTGCAAAATCTGCAGTTGGAAACATGCCAGGTTCAGTACAAATCACATCATCCAGAATGCGGACGGCACGACAGTGGTGGGTCTCATCAGGGACTACAACGAACTGGCCTACAGGCAGGAGGTGAAACACCTGGTGGACTGGAGTGACATCTGATCCTGAATAGCAACAACACACAAATCAGTGTCGTTGACTTCAGGAAAAATCTGCCAAGTCACACATCCCTCCTTATCAACGTCGCTACAGTGGAGAGACTTTGACCTGGTTCCTCCACATATCTGCTCTTGTGAAGAGAGCACAGCAGCATCTGCACAACAGAGAGTGTACTGACCAGCTGCATTGTTGTCTGGTTTAGGGCCTGCAATGCCTCAGAATGTGGCAAGATTGGTGAGGACAGTGGAGTGAATCATTGGGACAGCGCTTCCCTCCATCCATTACACTGCTGGCAGACGGTGCCTGACCAGGGCTCAGACAACCATAAAAGACCCCTCCCACCCCCACCATTGTTGTCCCCCACCAAAGCTGCCCTCTCTTTTGGTTTGTTTTGGTTTGCTGCGACATTCCTGACAAATGTCACAATGTTTTAGTTTTCGATTCTTTTACATATTATCTAAATCATCATATGGTCCATTCATTGTTTCAACAGCACCATATACTTGCACTACTCAAATGGTTTTATGCATAATGTTTCTGTACAAATAAAACATCTTTTTGGTTTGCTGCTACATTTCTGAAAAATGACAGATACTTATATTTCTATTGTTTATCTTTTGTTTTTTTTTACTCATATCATTGCAACAAATATTTGCTCAAATGTTCATTGTGAACGTGCATGTCTTTTCAGTGCTGTATACAGTATATTGGATAACTGGTAATTAAGTTGGTTGAAATTGAATTGCAAAATTTCTTTAATAATCATATTAATTGTAATCTTAAATTATCATATTGTCCTTTATCAGTCCTCTATCCCATATTAAACTTTTTTTTTAATGTGTTCAATTTGCAGGACCAATCCTGACTAATTAGAAGCAATGTGCATCAAATATGGTTGTAGTTTTCCACTATAAAAGGACCTCTGAGAACCATGATGGAGATGGTTTAACTTTCAGTTTTGTTTGTATTCATAGATTTCTGTTGTCATTAAATAAACGGCAGTGATCTTATCTTTGCTACAACACCTTTACGTCAATATAAAGCTCAAAATAAATACTTCAGTGAATAACCCCACTAGTCAAACAACGATTTGTTGTGGTGTCTCTCAACACAAGCTAGAAGTCTCCTTGAGTAATTGTTTTTAAATAATTCTACCCAAACACATCTCAACACAACAGCAACACTACTGTCATCACAGATCCTGGTCATATAATTAGAATATATTGAAAAAGTTTATTTTTTTCAGTAATTCCATTCAAAAAGTGAAACTTGTATATTATAGCCATTCATTACACACAGACTGATATATTTATCAGTGTTTATTTCTTTTATTTTTAATGATTGTAACTGACAACTAATGAAAACCTCAAATTCAGTATCAGAAAGTTAGAATATTATGAAAAGGTCCAATATTGAAGACACCTGGTGCCACACCCTAATCTGCTCATTAACTCAAAACACCTGCAAAGGCCTTTAAATGGTCTCTCAGTCCAGTTCTGTAGGCGACACAATCATGGGGAAGTCTGCTGACTGGGAAGTTGTTGAAGGCGACCATTGACACTTCGCACAAGGAGGGTAAGACACAGAAGTCATTGCTAAAGAGGCTGGCTGTTCACTGAGCTCTGTGTCCAAGCACATTAATAGAGAAGGGAAGGAAGAGATGGGGTAGAAAAAGTGTACAAGCAACAGGGATGACTGCACCCTGGAGAGGATTGTGAAGCAGAACCCGTTCAGAAATGTGGGGGGAGTCACAAAGAGTGACTGCAGCTGGAGTCAGAGCTTCAGAACCACCATCAGACGTATAAGACATGGTTTCAGCTGCTGCATTCCTGGTGTCCAGCCACTCTGGAACCAGAGACAGCGTCAGAAACGTCTCTCCTGGGCTAAAGACAAAAAGGACTGGAAGCTGCTGAGTGGTCCACGGTTCTGTTCTCTGATTTGGACATCAAGGTCCCAGAGTCTGGAGGAAGAGAGGAGAGGCACAGAATCCACGCTGCTTGAGGTCCAGGGGAAAGTTTCCAGTCAGTGATGGTTTGGGGAGCCATGTCATCTGCTGGTGTTGGTCCACTGTGTTTTCTGAGGTCAAAGGTCAACGCAGCCGTCTACCAGGAAGTTTTAGAGCTCTTCATGCTCCCTGCTGCTGACAAACTTGATGGAGATGCAGATTTCATTTCCCACAGGACTTGGTACCTGCACACAGAGCCAAAGCTACCAGTACCAGGTTTAAGGACCATGGTGTCCCTGTTCTTAGTTGGCCAGCAAACTCACCTGACCTTAACCACATAGAAAATATCTATGGGTCATTGTGAAGAGGAAGATGTGATACGCCAGACCTAACAATGCAGAAGAGCTGAAGGCCACTATCAGAGCAACCTGGGCTCTCATAACACCTGAGCAGCGCCACAGACTGATGGACTCCATGCCACGCCGCATTGCTGCAGTAATCCAGGGAAATCCAGGGAAAAGGAGCCCCCAGTGCTGAACATGTTCATACTTTTCATGTTCATACTTTTCAGCTGGCCAACATTCCCGGAAATTTGTTTTTTGTATTGATCTTAAGTAATATTCTAATTTTCTGAGATACTAATTTTGGGGTATTCATTAATTCTCAGTTATATTAAATCATAATGAAAATAAATAAACACTTGAAATGTATCAGTATGTGTGTAATGAATTAATATAATATACACGTTTCACTCTTGAAAAGAATCATATATATTCAAATAATAATAATAATAATAATTGAACTTTATTGATCTCACAGTGGAGAAATTCACTTCTGCATCTTAACCCATCCCCTTGGGGAGCAGTGGGCTGCCACTGTGCGGCGCCTGGGGAGCAATTGGGGGTTAAGGGTCTTGCTCAGGGACCCAGAATGGCAGCTTGTGGGAGTTGAACTCAGAACCTCTGGGACTGAAGCTCTGTGCTCTAACCACTAGGCCACCACTCCCCAATTATATGACCAGCACCTGTACTTATTTGCATGTCCAAATGAAAGAGGATTTTTTTAAAATCACAACATTAAGAAATATTGTCCAATAATATCACGACAAAAAGATCCAATAAACACTTCAGCCACTTTTGGGAAGATTGTATCAAATTGTCTTTCATGATACAGGGTCTCTCTCTACTTATTTGGTGTTTTATTGCAGTGAAAATGATAGGATGTCAATTTTTCTTTTTTCTACACCATTTTTACTGACACACTTGGCTAAAGAACACACACACACACACGCTCCAAATTTTGTGATAGGATTAACTTGACCCACCAAATTTGTGTGATTTTTCTTTCTTTCTCTACCTTCTGTCGCTTGCTCTGCTCTCTCCTTTCTTTCCTCTCAGTATCAACAGAGCTCAGCAGCTGGCAATTCTAGGCTGCTCCCCTCCCGTTTTCAAACAGTTCTCAAAACCTTATGAGTTTTTAAGAACTTATTACTTAAAAGCTTAAATATCTTAGAAAAATATATATATATATATATATATATACATCCATTTTTTTCGAGACACTTACACCTGCTGGGGTCGCTGGTGCCTATCTCCAGCTGTCTATGGGCGAGAGGTGGGGTACACCCTGGACAGGTTGCCAGTCTGTCGCAGGGAAACACAGAGACAAACAGGACAAACAACCATTCACACACACACTCACACCTAAGGAGAATTTAGAGAGGCCAATTAACCTAACAGTCATGTTTTTGGACTGTGGGAGTAAGCCGGAGAACATGGAGAGAACCCATGCATGCACAGGGAGAACATGCAAACTCCATGCAGAAAGACCCAGGGTGGGCTCAAACCCAGGACCTTCTTGCTGCAAGGCAGCAGTGCTACCCACTGCTCTACTGTGCAGCCCTCTTAGAAATATATATGTAAAAAATAAATAAATAATAAAAAAATATATATATATCCATTTTCTGACACGCTTACCCCTGCTTGGGTCGCGAAGGGTGCTGATGCCTATCTCCAGCTGTCAATGGGCGAGAGGCGGGGTACACCCTGGACAGGTCGCCAGTCTGTTGCAGGGCATATATATATTGTTTTTTGTTTTTTACCATCAACAGAAACGCTTGACTCTGTCAAAGAAATTTGGCGGGTTTAGCTTGGCTGGTCCAGCTGTTTACATGGCATGACACGGCAGTCTGATTCCAAACTATTACTGTGTTTCATTCTATTGAGAAGTTGAAGTAAATATAATTTATGACAAGTCTTATAGACACAACCTGTCTACTCCTCAGATGACATTGCTGTATCTGTTAGCTGGACCTCTGTCCCCCCTCCAGGAAACAGAAGCAAGCAGAGAGGACCCAAAGAAGCCAGAAATCAGCTGTCCCATGAAGAACAGGGGCCAGGCAGCCCACCACAGGGACACCATGCAACCACCCAGAGGACAGTGGAGAGCCTGGGACAGATCCCCCGTGGCCATGGAGCCGAGCCCTCCCAGGAACCAGCTGTGACATCCAACCAACCCTGCCAGGCCCAGGGTTCCTCTAATGATTTATTGGGGTGGTACAAATCCTTTTTCCCAGGGGGGTTCCAGACCCTTGTCCCACTGGGATTTCCGTCTATGTTTGTGACCTGTGTGCTGCGTTTCATCATGATGCTGTTTGTTCCCTAATGTTCTCTAAAAAGCCTCTGGGACCTTCACAGAACAGCTGGATTTATATTGAGATTAAATGACACATGGGGTTTGGTGATTTATTAGGTGACTTCTGAAGGCAACTGGATTAACTGGATTTTATTGAGGGGTACCAGAGTAAAGGGGCACTATTAACAAATTAATGATTTTCCTATTTTAATCTGTAAAAACAGCTGAAAACAACACTATAGGCAAACCGCTAGGAAAACCAATTTGGAAAAAAATTAGCTTTGCTGGTATACTTTACAGCTACATAAACAAAAATGTTGTATGAAGAGTCACACTTTCACTATATTTCTTCACTATATTTTTCTTCACCCAGACTTTGCAAAGAAAGGTCCTGTGGCCTTAACAGCAGTATATCCACAGTGTGGAAACAGAGATTTATTGTTTTACTTTCAAACTGAAGTTGCGACCCTAGAACTAAGCCCCTACTTTCCTTTGTTAGCATTTATTCTTCAATGGCCTGAGAACATCAGTGTATTTCTAAAGATAACTTGAGGAAAATGCATGTCTATAAATGTAAAGTCTGACCATGCAGGAAATAAATGTGAAATACCACAGAACTACTTTTTGACAAAGGTAATGGGGACAGAAAATATAGTTGCTTCCAAATGTTTGGCTTGTGTTGCAGGTATCGTTTCCTTTTTACTTTAAAATTATACATGCCTCTATGATGTTCTGTCTCACAAAATACAAATAAAATTATCATTGTTTTATTTTATAAAGTGGGAAATTATGGAAAAAGGCACTTTAAAACCTTAATTGTTTTTTAATTTGATGTTCAAACTCATATTTACCCTTCAATGGCTTTGTGATTGGAAATATAGCATACTAAAATTTCCCATGCAGATGCGACTGGAATGCAGAGACTAGGAAAAAAGAGGAATTTAAATCCCTAATATCTAACAGAGGCAGTAGTGCTGCCCACACTAGTGGGACAGAGATTTGAAAAAATAAGAAGCGAGGAGCAGAAAGATGCTGCAGGTGGGATTTCACCCAGAAAACAGCGTCATGTTTTCAAGTGCTCTGACTAGGATGTTTGCTTCTTGTTTAAATTCAGTCAGAAAGAGTGCTCTTTTTTTTAAGGGACTGCAGGTGCATCACACTCGAATCTTGGAGAACTGAGCTGGCTGCAATTAGACAGCTGTACTGTAAGCGTTTTCTTATATCTTTAAGTCGGTTCATGGACATGAATTCCTAAAATCAGTCAAAAACGTATTCGCAGTGCAAATCAGGCATGCAGCGCAAAGGTTGTAAAGCCACTTATCTGCATGTAATTCCTCATATAATCTGTGACATTAAGAGGACGAATCGTCTTCTCACTAATCAGCATACACAGGTGCAAATCTCATCAGCCACTGTCTGATTGTTCCTCTCCCTTCATGCCTCAGCTTGACAACGTATAAAGGGACGTGGAAAGATGCCTCTCCCTTACTCTCCCATCATGCACAGATGTGCATGATATGCAATGCCATCTTGTGGACTTCCCTTGCAAATGCATGACAAACAACAGTTGGGTAGCGTTACTGGTTCTTACAGGAACACACTGAGAATTAGAGCTGGTAAAGGTGATCAACCTTTGGCAGTGTCTCAGAATCCAATAAGTACAGAGGTGTTCATACTCGTCCACCACCTCCACTTCTTCTCCATTGATGGAAATAGTGTTTGACCTGTTTCTACTGAAATGTTCTATCATTTCATTTGTTTTATGCACATTGAAGATGAGATGATTATTTCCACACCAACCCTCATTGTGGACCACCATTTCCCTGTACTCAGCTTCTTGTCGATCTCTGATACACCCCACGACTGCGGAGTCATTTGGATATTTCTGCAGATGACAGGCGTATGTCCTGCATTGGAAGTCTGAGGTATTCGGTGTGAAAAGGAATGGTGAGAGTACAGTCCCCTGTGGGGCCCCTGCAACGCTGACTACCTGGTTTATACGCAACCCTTCAGTCTGTTTGTCAGGCAGTCTCTGATCCAAGCGATTGTTGAGGCTTCCACCTGAGTCTTCTGGAGTTTCTGTCGCAGCAAATCAGAATGAATTGTGTTAAATGTGCTGGAGAAATCAAGGATGATGATCCTCACGGTGCTGTCTGCTTTCTCCAGGTGACAACGGATTTCTTGAAGCAGGTGTATGTTGGCATCTTCAGCTCCATCTCCATGATGACGGTCTTTTTAATGTGGAAAACTACAACCATGATAAGCAAACTGCAGGGGGTCCTGATAGCTGCTTGTTTGCTTACTCAGGTGGCCCAACAGGAGTCTCTCTGAGACCCTCATGATGTGAGATGTCATTGAGGAGTGATGGTTGTGTTTCCTCGGGTACCGGAACAACGCTGAGTAAGGTTGAGAAAACAACACAATTAAACAACAGGTTTGAAATTAAATACCAATAATATCTATACACACAGATACACACACACACACACACACACACAGACACACACAAAATGAATATATGTATAAAACTAGTAATTTGTGTATAGGGCTCAACAATATTGAGCCACAGTGCTGTATAATGAGGATATTGCACTTCAAATAAGGCCAAACAGATTACATGGGGATATTATTTCATGCCAGAAGGAAGACAGTTGGTACCCACCCTGGACACGTGATGTCCAGGGTGGGTACCGTCCTTAGTGATCCTCAGAGCCCTATTGCAGCAGCAGTAGCAGGTCATATCCTCCAGCTGTGGCAGAAGGCACTCTATGATCCTTTCTGCAGAGCCCTCCTGTCAACAGCAGAGCAGGTGGAGAACCACAGCGAAGCAGTACACCAGCACCCTGGTGGTCCGCTTAAAGGAGACCAGCAGCCTCTCATCCACATGGTTCCTCCGTAATATGTGCAGGAGTGGGAGTCTCTGTTTGAACCTTTTTACCAATGCTGATGTGTTAAGAGTCTGAAAGTCAACCCCTTTACACATTTTTATTCTGACACACTGTTCAGTTTTGTGGGATAAATCGTAACAAGTTAAGAATTTGTTTGAGAACAGTTAGGAAAATACGTTTTAGAACCTAACCTTCAGGAATTTTTTGTCAGACTTAAATGGACAGCATGTTTTGCTTTTCTAAATACATATTATGCCAAAAACTAATAACAATCACATCATAAATGAAAGCTGTCTCATAGTATAGAATGAGTAGTCTATAAATACAAAGGTGGCAGCGCACCCAATGGAACACGCCATGTTGCGTCACCATTTTTTTGATTACAGTAGCTGAAAGGGGACAAACCTGTTAGCCTTATGCGTTTTACATGTATATGAACACGTGTTTGCAGTGGAGGAGTAGTATAAAACAAGCAAAGACGATTGTAGATCATTCTACTTGACATTTTCGGTTGAAATAGAGGATCATCCACACTTTTTGCCCAGCAAGCGGCAAGAGAAAGTAAAGAAAAGAAAAAAAATGACAGGAATAAAAGCTATTAATACCAGGTGGAGACAATTCATGAGGGGCAGGGCTTCAAAACGGATGTAGAGGTTGGCGGCTTTCTGCTGGACAGAGAAGTTAATTCAATATAACAGTGAAGTTTATTTTGGCGTTATGTTAGAAGCAGGGCAGTGTTGTCCAGCAACTACTCTGTCCTCCTGGCAAAGATGGCTAGTTTCTTCGTCTTTGTCTCCCTCTCAACCATTTGACATGATGATCGTAGCTTGACCTGTTAGCAGTAGCTTGGTACTGGTACTTGGAACTTGGTACAGGTCTGGAGGACATACATGTTGACATTGGGTTTCTGTAGCAGCTATTACGTGTTTATCGGCGAGGCTGTTTGTAATTAATTTAGCACACCACTAGATGGGTGTAAATCTTCCACACTGGGGCTTTAAGAATCAGTACTATTAACACTAGCATTCTGTTTCAGCTTCTGGTACACTTATTGTCTGACATTAAAAACAAATTGTAATATCAGACAAAGACAAACTGAGTAACTACAAATGGCAGTTTTCAAATAATAATTCCACTTACTACAGCAAAAAGCTATCCAAGCCGACCAGCCCCCTATGTCAGGGGTGTGCCTGCTGCTGCTCCAGAGCCACTTCACAATTCTGGTCAAAAATGTGAAAGACGTGTTTATAAATATACACTTAAAAAAAGACAAGTTGCAGCATTGTGTTGTGTTTTTTTCATGCTATATTTTGCATTATTAGGGCCTTCCACAGGAATGGCCCTAATGATATAAGATTTTGTTTTGTTAAGTTCTTTAATTTTGTCAGTAAGCTCCAAACTACAGGTTCCCTGGAGTCCAAAAGCCTTGGAAATAGCTTTCTAACTCTTATGAAGACCGGCCGATATCAAAGACTTTGTTTCTCATCTGATCTCACATTTCTTTACACTGGGACATCATGTGTTCTTTTACAAGATTTTTTAGCCTACTTTATGTTGCCAGACAGGTTCTATTTAAATGATTTCTTCAATCTACATGGCTAGGTGTGGCTCTAAACAATGTGGTTAGAAGGGAAGTTCCACCAATATTTAATTTTGGGTCTTGTTGGTTATAGCTATCTTTTTTCATTAATAAATGAAATAATCATTTGTAAACTGCTTTTTGTAATTGTTCAGGTTATATTTGTGTCATATCAAAATTAGTTTGTAGATCTGAAACAGTGGTTTTTAAACTTGGCGTCGTGAATCGACATGATAGATTAGATAACAAAAATTATACAGGAAAGCATTTCTGTGCTAAAAGTGTTGAAAGTGACAGAAAAACAATCCTTAGAAGCCGATAAAAGCATTATACTGGCTTCTGACGAAGTCTCTGTTGTCAGAAGTGTGTAATTGCTCCGTGTTGAGAAATTGAAGTTTTTGTAGAAGCACAGAGTGTTCACTCATAACATGTTATAGGTTAAATTAGTAAAATGGGAGTGTTTTAAGGAATGTTGTTACTACAGAGACACTGTTTTCATGAAGGTTAAGATAGCTATAACTCCCAATGAGGGAAAGACGTGGGTGTAAATCTTCAAGAAATAAGCAGACGAAGACCAGATGTAATGACGTTGACTAGAGACGAGGGGTACACCAACACTGCAGGATGGGGGCAGGCTCTGGTGCTGCACACACCCCATCTTCAGGGTGTCGATAACTCCACAGAAATACTATATAACATTGTGTAAATCAGGAAAAATCAGAATCTTCTTCGCTCGAGGCCCCAGTTGTTGGTGGAAGCGAGGAAGGTCCATGTATCGATACATGTTTTGTACTATTCAACTCTTTTAATACATTTTGAATTCTCTCTCTGTGAATTATTAATATCAATATGTGTACTTAAATTCCAGAATAAACGAACACGCAGTTAGGTGGTAAATTTTCCTAATATGTGGTAGCATATTCAACCAATAGTCAAGAGTCTCTTCTGTTATTTTGGGCATCCGAAGCTTAAATTTCCAAACCACTGATCAAAAACATTTAAATGTGACCAAAAAAAAAAAAGAGAGAAGCTAAACCAGAACAAATCTGTAACAGAGCAAACCCTTTTCCATTATGTTGAATGATCAGCAGTGTTGATATCTCCCCTCATTATAAGACAGCGCATCCAGACGTAACGATCCCCACCATGATGAATACCTGCATGGAGAGACAGACAGCTAAGTCCATAAATCACAAAACAAACGCTGCAGACTGACTCAGGCGGCGTTTTCTTATTGCAATATCCATTTATTGTTCTCTTCACAGAAATCATTACAAAACAGAGGGTTGGCAGCAACAGGATCAAAGGAAACGTGGTTGTCCCTCAGAGCTGCGGATCTGAAGGAGACAGGTGCTTTTTGTTCACATATCAGTCAGCCTCGCTGTGTTTGTTCTTTGATTTCTAACAAGTTTCCTGAAGAATTTACAGGGAAGCAGAGCTGCGTGCCTGACAGCTGAACAAAAGAAAAATCTGCATCTTCATTAGGGCCGTTTGACTTCTGGGGTTGATTCGTTTGAACCTCTTTAGTGGTGCTAACACAGTTCTCACATAGTGAACACTGAGCGGGAGCGAGTGCATCTGAAGATCTGCTGGGATGCTCCACAGCGGAGTAGCTTACGCGAGTAAGTAGAACATCAGAACATAGCCACCTAGAAAGTCATTCTGTGTCTCTGTGGAGATTATTTTAAGGCATTTCTGCTTCAGTGGGGCCTGGCACAGGAAAAAAAAAAAAAAAAGAAAAAAATGGAGGAAATGTGGTACATCTGACCAAACCTCACATCTGGACTTAAAGGATTAGTTTTTCATTTCAGCTCAGACAAACAAGTCGATATTGGGAGAGTGATGTAGCCTGGAAAGTTTGTCTTGCTTAAGGTTGAGTTATCCATTGAAAGAGTTACTGTAAATACAACTGAAAAGCGAGAAAACTGAATTAGAAACCTTTTGTTTCTTATGAACTCAAGCTAGGACGAGCATTCTGGATACACTCATCTGGCAGCAGTTTCCAACAATCATGCGCATTTCTTTCCAGACAGAGCAAATGCTCAGGCTGTGGCTCACTGAAGAACAGTTTTACATTCACACTGAACCATCTAACTGAAATGTTCATCGCTCACTGCGTGACACTCGTAAACGTTAAAGCGATGAAATATGAACATGTGTTTCATCAGTTTTCATAATTGACAACTTAAAGTAAACAGTTGATAAGAATCTAAAATTGGACTTTAAAACTGAAAAGGTTTGCAGTTAACAGTCATGAAATAAGAAAGTTTCCATGATTGTTGATACCATCATGGATAAAACCAAGTACACCCCATGATTTACTTGCTTGCAGAAAGGCTCTTATCAGCAAAAGCTCTGACTTCGTATTAATCTGAGTTCATCAGTCTTATGCTTGACCATAGTATTCTTTGGTATACAGAGGATTTTATGTTCGACTCAATCACTGCAAGGTTTTCTTGTCCTGCTGCTGCAAAACAAATCAAAATCAGCACCCTTTCATTGCTGTTCTTGACAGTTGGTTATTTATATATGCTGCATTTGGTTTTCACCATTCATGGCGGAACATCACTCCATCTTCCAACTTTTCCCTGCTGACAAAAGAGCCACATACTGTATTCTCTAGCAGGTCCTGTTGCTGCTTGTGCATCGAGGGACGCCTCAGGTGCTGCTCCTCTACTGAGTATTGTTTGATTCTCTCCTTCTAAAGTAAGTTGCTGGTCTCTGGACCAGAGGTGGGGAATCCGGCTTCAGGAAAGTAAAAACCATGCCTGTTTTTTTTTTCATCCTGTTCACTCAACCAGGGGATTCTAGTCCCTGTCTCTGCTGTGGAGCTGGAAATCCAAATGGTTAGAACAAATCTCTGGACTGGATTTTCACTTTCCAAACCTGGATTCCCCACCCCTGCTCCAAACAAGAGAAACGCATAGTTGATTTATTATATAATTTCAATACAAATGAAATGTCAAATAAATTACTCGTTACTTAAGATAGAAGTCCAGATTTTTAGCATGATCGGTCTTGAACTTCCATTTAAATCCTAGTTTTTCGAACAATAAATGAACCATGTAAAACTAACCAAGTCGGGCTAACAACCACTTTTCAGTGGGGATGTTGTTACTGAGGGATCAATTTTAAAGTTAGCTATTTATAGAATCAGCGAGGTGTTTAAAAATAACGTTCAGAAGATGCCCAAAAGGGGAATGAAGCTATTCAAAAACCCGTCTAATGAGAGAGTAGGACTAAAAGCAGGAAATGGGAAGGGCAAACAAAATACGGCAAATTCCTTCTTCTGGGTCATGTAGCATGTTGAATTTGGACACATTGGCTGCCTTTTCTAAATCTCAGAATACAGGCTTAGAACAACATGTTGAAGGGGAATACACACAGAAACTGCATCAACATCCACTCTTGCAAAGATATTGAACTTTAATGTGTTCTACTTGTTGATGATTCCTCCAACCAGCATAGTGCCAGATCTGCTACTATAGGTGGATACACCTGTTGATGATCAGATAATCAAGAGCATTTAACTGGCAGCAACTAGCTGCTACGTTCACTTTTAGGTCCTATGGAAGTTGCAAGGGTGTACTTAGGCTTTTCCCAGGATTGTATAACATCACACAGAAACTGAAATGAGACGCATACCGCTAGGTATGAGCTGTTGAGTATTTCTCCACCTATTTATTGTTGATAGGAGTAATTCAGAAACATCAGACCCCATGTTCTCCGTCAAAACAAAAACAACACGCTCTTACCCAAATTCAGCATCAAGTAAAATTTGTAAAAATTAGGCTGCCAAATACAAAAATGTCTCTATTTACAGTATCATACAAAGAAGAGTTGGATGTCGGATGTAGAGGAACAAGGTAAGGTAACACCTAAGGTTGCTGTGTTTAGTTGTGCATTTGTGTGCTTTAAAATACAGTGGCTTGCAAAAGTATTCAAATCCCTTGAACTCCTGCCCATTTTGTCACATTACAACCACAATGTGCAATGTATTTCATTGGGAAGGAATTCTATTTGGTTTTCAACATTTTCCAAATAAAAATCTTAGAGGTGCATTTGTATTCAGCCCCCCTCAGTTAATACCTTGTAGAACCAACCATTGCACTGCAGTTAAAGGCTCAAGCCTTTTTGGGATATACTCTAACCGCTAGAAAATCTTTAAATTCTAAAGTGGATTTTGGTCTAGACATTGACTGTGTCGTTTTGACATGCTTTAAGGATGACCACAACATGATGCTACCACCACAAGGATTCACAAAAGGGATAATGTGTTCAATGTGATTTGAATTGGAATTTATCAGTGTATTATTATTATTATGCTAAGTATAATAAAATAATAAATAAAAAAAGAGAAATGCAGCATTAGTTATTTTACAAACATAGTTTTGCATAAGAGCCAGAAAGCTACATTTTGGTCTCATCTGTCCAGGGCACCTTCTTCTACATGTTTGCTGTTTTGCCTACATGGCTTGTAGCAAACTTCAAAACTTGATTTGATGGCTTTATTTCATAACTCAGTTCTGCTCGCCACTCTTTCAAAAAGGCCTGATGTGCTGACTAATAGCTCTCAAGTCAACACATTTTCCCAACTATAGATCTCTGCAGCTCCTCTAGAGTTATTATGGGCTTCTTGGCTGTTTCTCTCATTAATGCTCTCCTTGCCTGGCTTGCTGGATGACATGGCTTAGTAGGTTTGCATAATAATGGGGGATCGATACAAATGCAGTTTTCACATTATTATTTGTATAAAATGTTAAAATTTTATTTTCCTTCCACTTGTTTGGTTGTGTACTATTTTGTGTTCATCTATCACAAACAATACTAATAAAATATGTTTGAGTTTAAGGCTGTAATGTAAAAAATATGAACAGGTTAAAGGAGAATGGAAGTTTTTGCAAGGCACTGTAGGACAGCTGACAGAGATTTGATCTGTAAAAACAGGTGTTCTTGTCTTTGTGTGTTTATGTATAAATCCTCCAGCAGGGGGAAACATTTCACAGCACAATGATGACACAGTAGCTAGCAGGAAAGCTAAATGGAGATGAAGTGTGGGTCAAGGGGCAAATGTTAGAGTGAAGAAAGTGTGCAAATCAAATTCAGCAAAACTGTCCCACCACATGTGGCGCTTATGGCCACTACGTCATATATACAGATCAGTGAAGATAAAGTCTTTGAAATCAGTCAGAATAGTTACATGGCAGGGGCAGTCTGAAGAAAATAGTACCTCCTTTTCCTGGGACAATGATGTTCCAGATCCAGTGGGTATGCTTGAATAAACAAACATAAAATCCTGGCTCCTTTAAGTGAAACCATTTATTTGGCTGTGGTCAGGAACTCGCCTTTATTTTGCACATGTTTGCATTCAACGTTAGAATTTGGTAAAACTGCACTCATCTCAGAGTGAAAAAAAACTAAAGAAGAGAGACAGCTGGAAGTCTCTGCACTTTTCTCCTGTTTGCTTTTGTCTGTTGCTTCTGCTGAGAAATGAAATGTGTGCTTTGATCAGGGCGGACCCCATGCAGCGTAGAGCGGGCTTCCCAAACGTCAATGGTGTGTTCGATAAGATAAGAAAGAAGAAGCAAGAAAAAGTATGTGTATGAGAGTTTTTGATTGCATGGCTTGGTAAAAAGGTATATTCAAAAGGTAAATCTCAGTTTGAAACATTTCCTGCAGCGAGCCTCTTTGGTCCAACGGGGCAACCTCCTAGCGGCACACCTCCAAGCATAGCCTTGGGAGTTCACCGCCACCTTTAATAGTCACATCCTGCCCCGTTTTCACAGATATGAACTGATTGGTACAAAAAATGTGGAAAATCTCTGAAGTCACAGTTTGATGTTTTCTAGCTGCAGGAAAAATTATTTGTGATTGACTTAATACAAAATAACACAAAAATGTATTATTGGAGAGAGCTAGGTGACTCTCAGTTGATTGTTCACAGTATTTTAAGAAAAAAATAAGAGTCTAAAACATTTGCCTATCGGTTCCCCGGCAGTTAAGGATGTCTACAGGGTGATGTCTACAAGGCCTACACCTGTGTGGAATAGGAGCGGTGCAACGTTGTGTTCCGACCCGCCCCATGGGCCGCGCAGTGTGGCGAGTGCTGCTCCGGCTGGTCTAGACTTCGCTGGAAATGGAGCGAGACGGTACGAGGACATCGGGGGTGGCGGGGAACCGATAGGGCTGATGGTCATGTGATCTCTGTAAACGGAGATTCCCGCTGAGTCTGCAGGGGTAGAGAGAGGAGTGAGAAGGAGAGAGAGGTAGGGTTGTGGGAGGAGGAAGAAAGAGGTGAAGAGGAGAAGGGGGGTTGGAGAGAAGAATAATCCAGTGCAATGTGAAGGATGAACTGATTGTTTAGGAGGAATGGATGGAGAAAGTATGTACAAACAGAAATAAGACAGAGATAGTAAGGGATGACTGTGACAAAAGGGTTCAGGTTTGGTTAGAATGGCTGTATGTAGGCATTGAATGGTGGAGAGGGAGCAGAGAGTGTAGGATGCTGGAGGGGAGTGAAAGATTGAGAGGGAAAAGACAAAGTGGGAGACAGAGGAAAAGAACCAGTCAGGTGAGGGTTAGTGACGAAGACAGACCACAGAGGACGAAAGACATTCCACACAACTACTTGGACAGCACCCCAGTGAGAATCGCTTTAGGACATGCAGCACTTTTTAGAAGAGGATAAAATTTAGGGGCAATCAGGTCGACTACTGTTACTCCCTTTTAGCCTTGGCAGGCCAACCTCTTTCCCTCCCATTCAAATGTACCCTGAGTGTTTCAGACAAACCAGTGACTCACGCTGAAGAGATCTTGCTCTCCAACCTGGCAGTAACACAAGGACTGAACTTGGAATATGACGCATCCTCTGCCTTATTTTACAGAAAACATACAATGTATTACAAAAGTATTTCAGTCACTTTAAACTTTTAACATTTTAGCAGCCTACAACTACCAACTTTTCTTTATTTTGAGGAAATTTCAAGTGTTTTTACAACCGTGCTCTACTTTGTAGTCTAGAGACTCAACCCAAGCTTTTGCCCATTTTTCTTTACAAAATACCTCCAGCTCAGTCAGATGTAATGGAAAGCATCTGTGAACAACTATTTACAAGTCCTGCCACACACTCTGTTAAAGGTTTAGGTCTGGATTTTGATTAAGCCATTCTAACATGTAATATTACTATGATCTAAATCATCCTCTTCCAGATCTTACAGTGCATTAAGTATTGTAGTCCTTTGGGAAATTTAACCTAAGTCTCATCCTCACAGGATAATGATGCCACCACCATTTTAAGCACTGAGGATTTTGTGTTCAGGGAGATTCAAAGTCTGTTTTTTCTGCAATACACATTGGGCATGATTTTCAAAAGATTTACATGTTTTAAAACATTGGAAAAAAAAATTAGCGTGCGCAAAGCTGATCTTCATACCAGGTACCAGGGTGTGTAAAATGAACAGAACAGCGGGTACAACTTTGTTGCATGTGTGCCTTCAAGAATATGCAGATAATATGCTTATGACCAAACCGTGCAATCGTCTGTGTGTGAAGATATTTGGACTGTCAGAAATTATAATAGTATGTTCCAGTGTTCCTTTACAGGCTCTGTATGAAGCACAGTTATGTTGTATTAACTTATTATGGGCAACCTTGGTTTGCAATACTTTCGGTCAGGCGGCTGTTGTAAAGAGTTGGTGGTGGTAAATACAGAAGTTTAGAGATGAATTAGAGATGATTGATATATGCTCTTTCAAATTTAAGTTTTGTTATTTTTTGTAGAACTTTGAAACACTTAAAGGAGATAGCTACAAGTTTAACTCCTCCCGGCCAGTAGGTGTTGCACTCGCGCTTGCCCGTTCTCGTTCCAAACTTCAGTAGTACTATTTGCTAGCCGGTTGCTAGGTCCTTTGGTTAGTATTAGGAAACATTCACTTACCTGTCCAGAAGGAAAGGGACAACCACCGTGTGGCTTCTGAGCCTCTTTGCTTCCTTAGGTCGGCACCAACAATCAAGAACTTGACCGATGAGGGAGAACCCTCATTTTGTTTCTTTTTTGGTCAGCTTGAAATCTGAGAAATGTAACGCTGAGAAGAAGCCATTTCTCAGCGCTATCACAGAGCTAATACAAGAATGTAGTAGCATCGACTCATGTGACTTCAACCTGCTACTTCTATTGGTGCAGAATCCTTTCATGTCGATGCTGGCATCGTAACCAGAAGGAAATATTTATATAATTAGGAGTTGTTAAAATTTATAAAACAATCATTTCTATACTATATATATTTATTTTTCTGTAAAATGTATACTTTTATTCTCCACCACTCTAGATGTTCTGTGGGTGCATTATTCTTGATATCGTTTTGATTAATCGTTTTGATGAAAAAGTTATAGCAATGACCTTTAAAGTGTATTATAAATAACATTCATCATTGTTATCAATGTTATTCCATCCATCATTGGCCCAACATACATGTTTGTTGTTTCATTGTTTCACTATTCATTATTCTGCTAAGCTGTCAGCTGATTTTCTTGCGTTCATCCGTACCTCAGCAGAATGGAGCATTGTGTAGAGCAGAATGAAGCATTGCATGGTGCAATACCCCACAACTCGAAGGAAGAGCTCAGACCAACAGAACCCGGTCATGAGGCTGTCCGTGTCCATCAAGCTAATAACAGCTAGGATTAGCTTCTGTTTAACACTACACTATCGCAGACACAGGAGCTTTACTGATCTTTTAAATATGATAGCCGGGGCCTCTGGTCCCCAGGGCCCATGGCCGGGACCACTTCAGCGCGGCCGGCTGCCGGAGGAGCCCACGGGCTCGTCCCCGCGGCTCTTGGGGGCGTCGGCATTGCGGTGGCTGGGGGATTTCCTCGGGGTCGTCTCTCCTCTTTCCTCGGGGGGGGGGGGGGGGGGTTGCAGATTTCCTGTGAAGGCCCCTCTCGGGCGCACTGCTTTGGTGGCCCCTTTGGGAGTCCGGGGTTACGGGTCCCCTGACTCCTGCCTCTGTGCTCAGGGAAGGTGGGTCTTCGGTTCTCCACAATCACTATGAATATATTTCCTTCTGGATAATTTTCACCTAAACTAGTGCACTTTCACAAACTCCTACAGGTGCTGGGTCCCAGGTATTAAATGTTCACTTATATACAGAAAGGCTATAATTTATTTATTTACTTTCTTTTACTTTCTTTTTTAGGTATCACATTACACATGTCAGCTTAAATAATAATACATATGATTTAGCAATGGTATCAAGGTGTTACACGATTGTATCTGTTGCTTTATGTCTGTTGGTTGTGCTGTTCTTTTTGTGTCTCTTTCCAGGTGATGGAGCAGACAGAGGACGTTTTATCATTCTCTTCCTTCTATCTCTTCTTTCTTTCACCCTTTTCTTTCTCTTTTTTTTTCTCTTCTTGTTTTTCTTTTACTCTCCTACTTTCCCATTGTAGTGTCCATATAATTTGAAATTCTCCCTGCAGGGATATCACAATAAAGCTATTTACACGCACAAATCAAGCGGAGCATTATGGCGAAAGCTGTTTGCTCCACTTGTGAAAGTAAAATCTGTCGAGCTCTATTTGGCATTGAGATATCAATTTTTATTGCCACATTGCTAGACAGGACACTGGGAAAAAAAAATAAATAAAATAAAATAAAATAAAAAAAAAAATATGCACTCAAACATCTGTATCATACTGTAGTGTGACTGTGGTAACAGTGGCTCAGGAGCTAGGGAGTTTGTCCTGTAACCAGCGGGATGCTGGCTTTATCTCTTTCTTCGGCCATCTCAGTCGCTGTCTTTGCATGCTGGCAGTGATCACAGAGCCGATTATAAGGCAGCTTCGCTTCTGTCAGCCTGTTCAAGGGCAGCTGCAGCTACAATGTAGCTTACCACTGTCAGCATGTGAATGACTGAATCTAGTGTAAAGCGTTTTGGGGGTCCTTAGCACTTGATCAAGCACTGTACAAGTGCAGGTCATTTACCATTACTTTAAGCCTATCATGTAGCACCATTCATCATTTCGTTTTTCTTGTCTGTCTGCTTAGGAAAGTTTCTATGAACAACTGATTTGTGTTTATCTGTCTATAAAGAGAATCACATGTTTTCCTCTGACTGTTCTCCACGTGTTAGAATACTTTAAGACTTCCACCAGCAGCTCATTACTTGGGTCAGGTCAGTGGCTACAGGGAGAAGACACTTAAACCGGTTATGAAGCGTCCGTCAGTTTGACTTAACCTTCCGTATATATATAGCAAAATATGAAAAAATAGACATACCACCGATTTTTAAAAAAAAAAAAATTCACATTTAAGAGAAAATCGTTAAAGATTGTGATCACTTTTCATGCGCCCTCCAACCCGGAAGTGGTGACGTCATGTCGTGAACATTCATCTCAACATGGCGGATTACTGCACTACGACGACTCGACGACAAGAAGTCTGAAAGTGAAATTTCGACTTCAACCGAGCGATTCCTACCAGGTGACGATTCTGATGTGTCGGAGGAAGAATGTTTATGTCTGGAGCCTCACATGTTCGACCCAGACGTTTCAGATGAAGAGAAGGCAGCGGACGAACTACAGCCTTCCGAGTCGGACAAGGAGTGGAGATTAGATGAATGGTAGGACACGTTTTTTCTTTTAACTACGCAGTTCAAATATTTATTCGTATGTTGACATCATTTTCTTTTAGGCACCATAGATATTTAATAGCTAAAATGCCGGTGTTGTGCGAAATTCAGTTCCCCTGTGAAAATCTGTCCCCCCCTCCCTTTGTCGGGAGCGCGCATTGCTGCCGTTTTCACGGCTTTTATAATTGATTTTTCGGTAAAACAACGTATATAATCGTGTCAAGGTTGTAACCTTCAGTTTAATCGGCAGCTGTTTGCAAAATTATAAAATAAAAATAAGTAAACGAGGTCTTCTTGCGCTGTTTTGTGTTAGTTTAAACGCCAAGATAATCGGTCTTTTTCCAACTTTTGTCACTTTTACTGAGCCGACGTGAAAAGCGAATTTCTCCACTGTGAGATCAATAACGTCTATCTTATCTTATCTTAAATGAAGAGATGAGGACAAAATGTATCACTAAAATGAATGAGCATGTATTCACAGCTAAAAATGAATTTATGCCATGGCCTAGTTAGGCCCAATGATGACGTGCTACTTATGATAAAGAATCACTTGACAACAATTTATAAACAGTATCGGTACATATAATTATATTTAGCCTACCTACATACTAGCATAACAAAAGTAAAAAATAATATATCAAAAATATACACTGAGTAATATTGAGGCCTAAAGATTTCCTTAATGTAAATCCATTTCCAACTTACCATAAATGCATTAATAGTGAATTTAGCAAATCAGTTATGGTGTGTAATTCATATACAAATATACAATTAATCAATCTTATTTTTTAGGTGTTCCTGTTCTCACTGCCAATAATGGAGTCTGTGAGAGAGTGCATCTGTTGCCAGGAAATCGGCTTGGTTGTTGCTAAGATGGAAGAAGCCAGAGATGATATGGATGGAGAAATCCTTGGCTGTATCACAGACCATCCTGACATGGAAGTGGTGTGTCTAAATGCTTGGACATTGCAGGTTGCTTGGTCCCAATACAAGCAACAGCATAGGCATATAGCCTGTAGACAAATTGTGAGATGGTGTTGGGACTATTTAGGCAAAGATACCAGGGCTGTGATACCCTCGTGTGCAGTCAGTTGTATAAGGGCCCACTTCCCACCCCCAAGACTTGAAGATGATTTTACTGTAATGTTCGGTTGTGGTTCTGGTTATTTTTTCAGTTTAGGATTATTTCTGTTTCTTGTTTTGGAATTATGCTTAGCCTGTTTTTGTTATCTGGCCTTTGTTGTTAGTTTTTTATTTCAGCCAGTGTCCGTTTAGTCTCATTTCTTACCTTAGGTTTTGGTTTATCAATCTTGTGCTCCCTTTATCACCTCCACCTGTTTTTGTTAATTAGCCCCGCCTTGCCCTCCTGTTCTGTTGCCTATTTAAGTCCGCCTTTGTTTTTGCTTAGTTGCCGGAATATCTCCTCTTGTCCCTGTCTGCTACCTCCTGGTAAGAGCCTTGCAGCCTCTGTTTAAATTCTCTGTCTGTTGCCCTGCATGATCTGTCCCGTTTTTGAGTTTGTCCCAGCCTTGCCTTTTTGTCAACCTGGAGGATCCATCGTCTCTGTCAATAAAGACCTTTTTTTGCATCAGCTCTGTGTTTGGCTAAACTTTGGATTCACCACAAGCATTCATTACAGTATATTCCGGCCACATGAATCCAAAGCCAACACATTCTCTCCGTTCTGGAGGAGCTATGCTTGTCCAGACCTGCGGTCCATTCACCTCTCGCAGCCACTCACCGGATTTCTCCTGTCAGTCCCCTTCACCGCCGTTCAAGCCGGATCCGGACCTTTTTCTGGAGGTTGACGCGGAGGTGATCCGGGAGCTCCGTCCGGACCTTTTTCTGGAGTCGGTCCCTTTTCCTTCTTCTGGCGATGAGGCGCATGAATCGCCGCTGGCGTCGGCGGTCCCTTCCCGTCAGGAGGAATCAGTATCTCCGCCAAGCCCGTCATCCCGCCGCCGGAGGAAAAGACGGCGGCATGTTGACCACTCCTTCAGCCGTTCTAAGCAGCCATCAGCCGAGCTTGGTCAGCCTCGAACGGACCTTGCTTCTCAGCCCTTGCCGGTTGCCCCGTCATCTTCTTCCGCTGTTTCCTGTTCAGCAGACCGGGGTCCTCCAACTCCCTGTCCGACTCCGCCCACAGCTCCTCCTAGTGGCGCTGCAGAAGCTGTTCACAAGGACTTGGAGGACAAAATAAGAACGTTTGCCCCCATCATTAAGCGCCTCAGGGAGGCTTTATTTCTGCATTATTCAGAGGAGTTGGAGAAAAAATTAAAGGAGGTTGAGGGACATTACAGGTCAGCCCTCCGGTCATTTTACAGCCGACCAAAGTCTGTCCCCGAGGGTCCGGAAGACGCCTCGGCCCCTGAGTCCGTCCCCGAGGGTCTGGAAGACGCCTCGGCCCCTGAGTCTGTCCCCGAGGGTCTGGAAGACGCCTCGGCCCCAAAGTCTGTCCCCGAGGGTCTGGAGGACGCCTCGGCCCCTGAGTCTGTCCCCGAGGGTCTGGAGGACGCCTCGGCCCCTGAGTCTGTCCCCGAGGGTCTGGAGGACGCCTCGGCCCCTGAGTCTGTCCCCGAGGGTCTGGAGGACGCCTCGGCCCCTGAGTCTGTCCCGAGGGTCTGGAGGACGCCTCGGCTCCTGAGTCTGTCCCCGAGGGTCTGGCCGACGCCTCGGCTCCTGAGTCTGTCCCCGAGGGTCTGGCCGACGCCTCGGCTCCTGAGTCTGTCCCCGAGGGTCTGGCCGACGCCTCGGCTCCTGAGTCTGTCCCCGAGGGTCTGGCCGACGCCTCGGCTCCTGAGTCTGTCCCCGAGGGTCTGGCCGACGCCTCGGCTCCTGAGTCTGTCCCCGAGGGTCTGGCCGACGCCTCGGCTCCTGAGTTTGTCCCTGAGGGTCTGAGCGACGCCTTGGCTCCTGTCAAGTCACCAGAGGGGGTCCAGGAGGATCTGCCTCTGCCCAAGTCCTGTGAGAGGGGTCAGGAGGACCTGCCCCCGCAGACCTGCGACGTTGGAACCCAGAGGGGTCCGTCGCGGACCTGCGACGTTGGAACCCAGAGGGGTCCGTCGCGGACCTGCGACGTTGGAACCCAGAGGGGTCCGTCGCGGACCTGCGACGTTGGAACCCAGAGGGGTCCGTCGCAGACCTGCGACGTGGGAACCCAGGGGGATCCTTCGCTCTTCGGGCACCCAGGACCTCAGAAGGGGATTCAACATCCGGGACCCCCTGGAGATTTTGAGCCTCTCAGAGTTGTGTGCAAGCCAAGACCTCTTATTACCCTCATGGACAGCCAACTTTGGGAGAGACTTTATTGGATTTCACTTTCAGAGACCCTCCAGATGCTGGTCTTAAGACTTCTGGTTTCCAAGGGTCTGACTTTAGCTCCTGAAGCCTGTAGCCCGGGGCCTCCTGAAGCCTTTAGCCCGGGGCCTCCTGAAGCCTGTAGCCCGGGGCCTCCTGAAGCCTGTAGCCCGGGGCCTCCTGAAGCCTGTAGCCCAGGGCCTCCTGAAGCCTGTAGCCCAGGGCCTCCTGAAGCTTGTAGTCAGGCTCCCACCTTAGCAGCCTGTAGCCAGGCTCCCACCTTAGCAGCCTGTAGCCAGGCTCCCACCTTAGCAGCCTGTAGCCAGGCTCCCACCTTAGCAGCCTGTAGCCAGGCTCCCACCTTAGCAGCCTGTAGCCAGGCTCCCACCTTAGACGCCTGTAGCCAGGCTCCCACCTTAGCAGCCTGTAGCCAGGCTCCCACCTTAGCAGCCTGTAGCCAGGCTCCCACCTTAGCAGCCGGTAGCCAGGCTCCCATCTTAGCAGCCTGTAGCCAGGCTCCCCCTTCAGCCGCCTGTAGCCAGGCTCCCCCTTCAGTCGCCTGCAGCCAGGCTTCCCCTTCAGTCGCCTGCAGCCAGGCTTCCCCTTCAGTCGCCTGTAGCCAGGCTGCCCCTTCAGTCGCCTGTAGCCAGGCTGCCCCTTCAGTCGCCTGTAGCCAGGCTTCCCCTTCTGTCGCCTGTAGCCAGGCTTCCCCTTCTGTCGCCTGTAGCCAGGCTTCCCCTTCTGTCGCCTGTAGCCAGGCTTCCCCTTCTGTCGCCTGTAGCCAGGCTCCCCCTTCAGTCGCCTGTAGCCAGGCTCCCCCTTCAGTCGCCTGTAGCCAGGCTCCCCCTTCAGTCGCCTGTAGCCAGGCTCCCCCTTCAGTCGCCTGTAGCCAGGCTCCCCCTTCAGTCGCCTGTAGCCAGGCTCCCTCTTCAGCCGCCTGTAGCCATGCTCATTTTTCAGTCGCCTGTAGCCAGGCTCCCGCACCGGTAACCAGTGACCAGGCGCAGCCGCCTGTAGTCAGTAACCAGGCGCCGCCTCCCCCAGCCGGTAGTCCGGCGCTCTTCTCAGCCTGTAATCCGGCGCCGCCCTTAGCCTGTAGTCCGGCGCCGCCCTTAGCCTGTAGTCCGGCGCCTTCCTTAGCCTGTAGTCTGGCGCCAGGATCTGCTTTCTCTCTCTCCAGACCTCGCCGCCGGCCTCCTAGATTCCTGCTCCGCCGCCGGCCTCCGAGGTTCCTGCTCCGCCGACGGTCTCCTGTCGCCCTGGTCCGTAGACGGCCTCCTGGACGCCCACCGGAGAGCCTGTCACGCCGGGGCCGTCCGCCGGAGAGCCTGTCACGCCGGGGCCGTCCGCCGGAGAGCCTGTCACGCCGGGGCCGTCCGCCGGAGAGCCTGTCACGCCGGGGCCGTCCGCCGGAGAGCCTGTCACGCCGGGGCCGTCCGCCGGAGAGCCTGTCACGCCGGGGCCGTCCGCCGGAGAGCCTGTCACGCCGGGGCCGTCCGCCGGAGAGCCTGTCACGCCGGGGCCGTCCGCCGGAGAACCTGTCACGCCGGGGGCGTCCGCCGGGACGACCGCCGGAACGTCCGTCACGCCGGGGTCGTCTTTCGGAACGTCTACCAGACTTTTGAATCTAGAGACCTTTTTGTTTGGACCATGTTGTTAGTTCTAGTCCGCCCTGTCTGGGTTGTTTTTTGTTTAGATTTTGGTTTTGATTGGACTATTTTCTACTGCTCTCCGTGTCTAGGTTGTTTTGTTTCAGGTCTGTCCCTCCGTCCTGCAACCCCCTCCACCCACCCGGTCTGGTCTGTTTGTTTTTGTTTTCAAAGAACGTCTGGAATCCGTCCTTGAGGGGGGGGCTCTGTAATGTTCGGTTGTGGTTCTGGTTATTTTTTCAGTTTAGGATTATTTCTGTTTCTTGTTTTGGAATTATGCTTAGCCTGTTTTTGTTATCTGGCCTTTGTTGTTAGTTTTTTATTTCAGCCAGTGTCCGTTTAGTCTCATTTCTTACCTTAGGTTTTGGTTTATCAATCTTGTGCTCCCTTTATCACCTCCACCTGTTTTTGTTAATTAGCCCCGCCTTGCCCTCCTGTTCTGTTGCCTATTTAAGTCCGCCTTTGTTTTTGCTTAGTTGCCGGAATATCTCCTCTTGTCCCTGTCTGCTACCTCCTGGTAAGAGCCTTGCAGCCTCTGTTTAAATTCTCTGTCTGTTGCCCTGCATGATCTGTCCCGTTTTTGAGTTTGTCCCAGCCTTGCCTTTTTGTCAACCTGGAGGATCCATCGTCTCTGTCAATAAAGACCTTTTTTGCATCAGCTCTGTGTTTGGCTAAACTTTGGATTCACCACAAGCATTCATTACATTTACCTTTAGAGGTCACCTGTTGGCAGTTAAAAAAAATACCCAAGCTGAAAGAATAAAATCTAAAACATGCATGTAAATAAAATTGTTGTGGCTATTATGTAATATAAGCAAGTACTAATAAAATGATTTCATGGTCTTTTTGAAAATCGAATGAATGAGAGATTGATGGCATCATCTTTTGTTGGTTTCACAAATGAACTTGTCAGTGACCGGGGGTCTTATGCTGCATCAATCTGGTTAGTTTTTATTTTCTCCAGCTCTGCTAGCAGCATCTCGAAACAGTCGTCTACATGGTCTGAAACAAAAAGCAGCAGTGAGTAAAATTTCTCATAACATTTTTTTTGATTGCTGGGGTGCATTTACACACAAATAAACAGATACAGGAAAGTAAGAGACAACACACATGTAGACATAGATACATGAAAATAAAAAGACAGAGTGAAGCAACTAGTAAAGCAGTGGTGATTCCTGACAAAGATTATTTCAAAAAGAACATCTAATTATCTCAGTATATATGCAGTATAATTATGTGCTATGTTATTAGCTTGAGAATGGGTGGAGGATACTAATATAAATAAAATAATTTGTAGTGATTATCTGCATTGAGTATTCAAAATGGATGTACAAATAATCATCAAAATATATTATATGAGGTTATGGCTGTTCATCATAGAATATGTGAACAAAATAAAAATGTAATATTATTTTGGACTCCTGCTCATGTAGGTTTTTTGGGTAATGAAAGAGCAGATAGGTTGGCTAAGGAGGCTATTAAAAAAGAATATATTGATTTGCCAGTAAAGTTATCCAAATCTGAAGGCAAAAGTATAGTTTGGAGAGAAAGCAAGAAGATATGGAAAGGTAAGTGGGATAATCAAATAAATGGAAGGCACTTATATAGGATACAAAATACAGTTGATGTAGTAAGGATTAGAGGAATAAACAGGAGGGAGGAGATAATTATAAATAGAATAAGAACCGGTCACAGTTTTTTTTAAATGGAACTCTTTCTAAAATGGGGAAACATCTTACTGGTTTTTGTAGTTGGTGTCATGATGTAGAAACAATAGAACATGTTTTTATTAATTGTAGAAGATATTTAAATCAAAGATTATTAAAAACGGAATTAGGTTTTAATAGGAATTTAAATTTGAGAATGTGGTTCATAAGCTAAATAGTATTTAGGGGAAAAAGAAGATTTTTAGGTTTAAAAAAAATACTGGGATCACAGAATTTGAGGAATAGATATTAGGATCCAATAGATGGCAGTAGTGCAACAATAATGGATGCAAGCTACCATTAAAATCTAAAGAGGAAGAGCAGCGGTTGTGAAGAGCCAAAGTCCCCCTCCCCCGGAGCACCGAGGCAGTCGGCTTTAAAATGACGAGCCACAAACGGGCTCTAAGTGTCTTTTGGCCATTCATGCAATCTTCATGGGAACAGTACATAGCGACACAACGACGAGGCATCTTGTTAAAAAGCCGTGAAAGCAAAACAACGTTATCAATTTAGTACTCAGACAGTATAGCGGGTGCCGGCTTCCAGGTTTGTGACTCCCGCTATGACGTCACTGGGAAAGTCCGCCTAGCGAGATCGTTTTGATCCCATGGATTTTGCGAACGCAAAAAACGACAGACGCGGGTAGGAGACTGGAAAAAAATTATCAGAATTAATAAATAGCTATGTGTACATCATCTGTGAGAAAAATCTCTCTGATCTGCCACTTGAAAGATTAATGCTTCATAACCGGTTTAATGTCACTGTGCACTGCTGCCGGAAGAAGTGCGACAATTTGGGCAGATGTAAATGGGTCAGTTTTTATATATTTTGATGCAAATCTGTATTTTTGAATAGATATTTTTTAACATTGAATATACTGAGGCATCATTTTGACAACCATACTACATACAATCTTTAGTATCATTGTTACTGGTGTGTAAAAAGTATATTTAGAATAAAGCAAATGACACTTGGGATGGCAGAAGGGCAAGTAAAGCCTGGCAGCCTGCAAGGCTTATAATACTGAAAAGGAATTTCAGACTTTTACAGGCACCAAGAACTGCCCCCCTCAGCAGGGTGTCGTTGGAAGGGTGCCACAGACAAACGTCCTCCGTCCCGTTGCTCCTGGAGCGTCATAGGGGGGAACTCGTCCATTGCGGAGCGGAGTATCTGACTGGGTTTGGAGAACTGCTGGCTGAATCGAAGCTAAGTCTGCAGTCTAGCTTCTGCATAACCAGATGCCAGAGTAAAGAATCCGTCTATGCTGAAACCCGCCTTGTGTCCCCCCCAGCTGTTGCAGGAAGCTGACTCCAGACAGCGCGGAGCGGCCTCCCACCTGCAGCCGGCACAGGACCCACTTTCCCAAGCTGGGAGCAAAAGCTGAGCTGAAATCGCCCGCTGAAACCAGGTCAAACACTCGCATGAAGGACCCTGGAGCGGCCTGCTGCGACCACCATGTTCCAGCTAGCCCATAGCTGCCTACTAGCCACATGTCGCTGATAAGAGAATCAGCCTTCACCCTGCTTCAACTGCTTCCAACTGGATGCCCAAAGTGAACCGAACTGACACAGAGGCACCGACAGGTTTGGTAGAGAAATAAACAGGAAAAGTTAAATGTTTTATTTAGAAGAGTTTACTCAATGCGTTTTCATAGTGTTTTTGAAACACGTGGATCTTACAGGATAGCTCCCACTAGCTTCTTCGAAACCATGCCATGCTGATGTAATTCAAGTGTGTTTTTACAATTATAACAAATGTTATCTCCATAAAGGTTTTATACATTGATGGGATATTAAATGTTTGTGTTATCTGGTCCGCTCATTATGTCAAAATAAAGCCGAAGCTTTTTAAAATTAGTGCCAAATATCCGCTAGCATAAATGCTATTAGCTTCCCAGATATCATACAGCGTAACTACGGTTCGTTTCAAACATAATGTTTGTTTGGTTTCACTCCACCATCACTCAATAGCGCTACGGGCGTTATTACCACATTAATATGGAATATTAATGTCAGTGTAATGGTGTTTTGTATAACTTTAGGATTAACTGATTTTAGCTACTGATCGCTACAGCGACCCCTAGCTTCCCGGAGGTATAACCGCATTGATAAAATCAAGCGTTCTAAAGTTTAAAGATTTTTACTGAGAAAATCATTCTTTAAAATGTTATTTTGTCAAATAATGTTTGTTTAACTCAGGATTTGCATTGTGAATGGATAAATAAATAAAATAAAAACACATACCAAATGTTGTTCTGAATTAATTAAACTAATTTAATCTCATTCCACATTCTTTAAGATGAACTTTGGTTTTAGCCCAGTATAGAGACATTTTTGATTGATATATAATGCTAGTTCAGATAAACAGCATCCTATAGTGATGTTCTCTGGATGTTCATTTTACTTCTGTTAATAAAATCTTGAACTTGAAGAGAAGTTGTCACTCATTTATTCTAAATGTGTGCAGAGTTTGCTGTTAAAAGAACGCCAGTGCTCAAATCTTTCCTTTCAACTGTTGTCCCAATATCAGCCCTTAGGCTTATATTCACTGGACAATACCTAACAGACAGAGAGTTATTTATTAAACATTAAATAACTTTAAACAGTCTGTAATAGCATGACAATACAGTAGGGGAAACCCTGTGCATATAGGCCAAAGAAAAGTGTTATGGCTTATGGTAAATTGCAAGCTGAAATTGTTATGGCTTTCCTTATTCAATTACTTTCTTCTTAGGCACTTTTCCATTGTATGTAAAAGCCCCAGGTTTTTGAAAAGTGAATATAAAGTGTTTTTTATGTTTATACTCTGCAAGTACCAGAATATAAGATGCAATCTTTTTCAACAGATGTTTTTTTCACATTTTAAGTTAAAATGTTTATAATTAATGTAGGCATTAATTATAAACATTTCTGTGAGAAACATCGGAGTAGTTTTATGCAATAATATGGCCACTCGGACTACGGCTCCCAGCATGCCACACGGCTTGAAAACAGCAGTTCAGACAAGACACGGTCCATTCCTACAGTTTTCACTGTAACGGAGTGGACCCTATCATCTCAGCAGAGTTCTCTAATGTTTGAACATGCGGTGGGCTGGTGGTCGACGTTTTTGCTGGACAAAAGCTGAACATCACCTTTACCTTTTTGTCATAGGATTGACAAAGAGCGGTCCAGACTGTAATTAATTAAGTTCAAGCGCACAACTTGAGGAGACACAAAGAAGTCCCCCCTTTTCCGTCAAGAGACGAGGCAACGTCTTTTCTGCTTTGGCCAACACAGGTCACAAAGACCACTACTGCAATGGCAAGACGTGGTAACGAGCCACTACCACACAACCGATTCTCCCGTCTGTGGGAGCACCATAAGGGAAGCAATCATTTTAATTTCTCATATAGTAATTGATACTTGCCTGGGCAGAGGTTTATTTAGAAGTAGGTTTTAATGCCAATGTTTTACTCCAGAAGGACTTTGTTGGTCTGTCTGTTGAACGCTTACATGCTGTGACTGAATTCTGGCGATAAGCTGTTTACTGTGTTTTTAGTTTGGTTTCTGTAAGATGTTATTGGATTATTATCCTAAAGTCACTATGACCTGACGCCACTTCAAACATGTGAGCACTGGAGACACGAGAACTGCATATCAGCTGTATTATCTACTGATTGCCAAGGCCAATGCTTGCGTATTTTACTGAGCAAGATAATAAATGTCCAGGATATCACTGTCTTTGTTTGTCTCACGGCAAGGCTGATGTCAGGTATTAGTAAGAGGCGAGAACGGGGCCCGGACAGAAACAGGGCAGACGAAGGTTGCAGCGGGACACTTATGTGCGATTATTTTCATCTATGTAATCTCTGCTCTGTTTCACCATTTCCTTCACCATTTCCTTATTCAATAAGTCTGGGAAGTCAGTTACTGTTTGATTTTCCTACCACATAAGACAACCACACCAACGGTTGAAGGTTATTATTCTGGATCTTATCAGTATTTTCTGTGGGACAGCTGTGCCGATGGCTCAAGGTTACTATTTTGCAAGTTATTGTTGAGCTTCAATCTCTTTTCCTTCCTTCTCCTCTCATCTCTATCTTCCCCATTTATTTGGGTTTCCTGTGGATTTTGTTTAAAGATCATTTACTGGGTTAGCTAGTAGCCATTGTCGACTTAGCCACTCTTCGGTCATTCCTCATGACTTTAGCAACTAACTGTGGCTAGTGGTTAGCTGATTGTTGAGCTGCCGCCATCTTGAGCCACCTGGGCTAACCATTGTTAGCACTAGCTCATTGTGTATCCCTGCCATCTTGAGCCTCCTAGTTTAGAAGCTTGAAGCTCTAATCAGGGCTAGCAGCAGGTCTAGTGTATTGAAGAACCTTCACATAACTCCAAGTATTAGCCAAATCTCTCTCATTGCTGTTTACATCATATGTGCACCTGTCTTAATGGTTATTAGTCAATGCTTTTATTCAGTAGTTTGTCTGTTCAAAAACCTTGGCGGAGTCCAACTCTTACTGGAAACGAGTCCGACTTACTGCCAGCAGTGCGGACCAAGCTCTGACACTTGTCATACAGAGACCTAACAGCCCTTATTAGAGGGCCCGGTACTCCATACTCCCGGAGTACCCCCCACTGGACCCCCTGAGAGATGCGGTCGAATGCCTTCTCCAGATCCACAAAGCACATAAAGATTGGTTGGGCAAACACCCATGCACCCTCCAGGCGAAGTCAAGGTGTTGAGGGCATCCGTTTTGGTGGCCTTAGGATCACGTCTCTGCTATTGATGTGGTTCTATTGGCTTCATCAGGTCGTGATCTACAGCTCTCACTGGAGCAGTTCGCAGCCGAGTGTGAAGCGGCCAAGATGAGGATCGTGACTCCAAATCCGAGACCATGGTCTTGAGCCGGAAAAGGGTAGAGTGCCTTCTCCGGCTTGGGGAGGATGTACTGCTCCTAGTGGAGGAGTTTCAGTATCTTGGGGTCTTGTTCACAAATGAGGGGAAGATGGACCGGGAGATTGACAGGTGGATTGGTGCCGCGTCTGCTGTGAAGCGGGCGCTGTACCGGTCTGTTGTAGTGAAGAGAGAGCTGAGCCAAAATGCAAAGCTCTAGGTTTACCAGTCAATCTACGTTCCTACCCTCATCTATAGTCATGAGCTTTGGGTCGTGACCGACATAACGAGATCACGGATACAAGCGGCCCAAATGAGTTTTCTCCATAGTGTGTCTGGGCTCTCCCTTAGAGATAGGGTGAGGAGCTCAGTCATCAGGGGAGGACTCAGAGTAGAGCCGCTGCTCCTCCACGTCAAGAGGAGCCAGTTGAGGTGGCTCGGGCATCTGGTTAGGATGCCTCCTGGACGCCTCCCTGGTGAGGTGTTCCGGGCATATCCCACCGGGAGGAGACCCAGAGGGAGACCCTCTGGGTCCCTCCAGGACACGCTGGAGGGACTATGTTTCTCGGCTGTACTGGGAACGCCTTGGGATTCCCCCGGAGGAGCTGGCCCAAGTGACTGGGGAAAGGGACGTCTGGGCCTCCCTACTGAAGCTGCTGAACCCGCGACCCGACCCCGGATAAGCGGAAGAAGATGGATGGATGGACGGATGGATGGATGGATGGATGGGTTAGTCTGTTCAAGTAATATTGGTATTAAACAGAATAATTGCTGTACAGGGAGTTATTGGTTTAATAAATTTTGACTAGCTTAACTGCGATGGTCTGTGGTTTTTATATAAGTGAACAAATCGTCTCTCAGAGTTAACGAATCAGCCTGTTTGAGTTACCAACACAAATATACATAGAGACATTTTTCCTTTGCTTGTGGTTAATGATTAGTGATTCCAATTGCAATTATACTTTAAGGTTACTGACCTTTACTGGTGGGGAGTCTAATTCAGTTCTACAACTGGCTATACATCAATCTTTCATGGTAAATGAGGTTGATAATTGTTAATTAATGAAGCCAATTGCGAGTTATAATGATTAAAGATTGGTAGCCCTTAATCCCAACCATTTGGAAACATTTAATTGTTGCTTACCTTTGACTAGAATAACATATTATAAATCTTAATATCCAATTATAATTATTAATACTATTTATAATCAAATAGGTTAAATTGCACAAAGGTACTAATGATCAAACAAAGCATTTTCCTCTTTCTGGTAAATAAAAAAATATACATTTTTCTAAGACTGGCTTTGAATGTAAACCTAACTTGTTGGAATGTTTACTCTCAACCACTTTCTATCTTCATGCTTTTATGCTGACAGCTCTGCGGGAGGGGAGATGCTTGGATGCAGTTTGCCAAAAGCTCCCAGAGATCCTCTCCTTGTCCTGTTGTCGTCTACTCCACTGTCTACTCATCTTCTACTTTAAATAAATATTTGCTTACAATTAGACAGTTATGGTATCAATGCTTTCTACCTATATTAGTAATTTTTTTTTATTAAACAGCTTTAGTCGAGCTTTGGTTGTTTGGTCTTTGGTTTCTTATTACTGCCACCTGCGGGACTGACGGTGAGGTGCAGTTTTCTGCACAACTGTCCCATTCATGATTATGCTGATTTAAATAAATGACCCGCTGCAACGGAAACAAGCCTACTTGAAAGCCCCATGCTTTCATTTATCCAGGTAAACCAAATCCTGGGGCTTTGAATCCCAGGGGTTTCAATGGAAAAGGAGTTCTTGTCTCTCTTTCATTAAGGCTAGAGTTGTGGAGTGCACAGATATTGGATGTCCAGTGGATCTCTGCAGCTTCTTCAGAGTTACTAGTGGTCCTCTTTGCTGCTTCTGTGATAAACGCATATCTGACAAGGAGTGTAAGTTTAGTTGACGCCCATGTCTTGGTGGGTTTGCAGTTTTGCCACGCTCTTTAATTTTTTAGATGATGGCTAAACAGTGATCAATCCATGCTAGTCCAAACTAGACTGTACCTGAAGTGTTTCAATGGATTTGCAAGGTCTTTCTCTAACCCTTCATTCACTGGGAAAGATATGAAGCTACCAAGATATGATTCATACTTTGTCGTCATTCACATGACGGAAGTCCTTGACATATTATTTTTAGCTTGCGTGTTAAGTGCGCAAAGATTTAAAGGATTCACTTGGGTGGTTCAGCTGTGGCAATGGGCTGCATGCATGCTCATTTTGTTAGACAGCAGGAAAAAGGAAGATAACAGTTTCAGTTAAGAGACAAGGGGTATTAGTCTCAGCTATTTGGTGGACACGGTTGGACTTTACATCCACCCTTACCTGAGTGCCACTTAACTTTTCAAGTGGACTTTCCACACAAGGCAGTGTCACCATGGGCATGCCCAACATCGATTCAGGACGTTGAGGTCGCAGCTGAGGAGGGCTTGGCTGAAACTGTTGGAAGTTGTTAATGACACAGGTCACCTGACAATGGAGAGAGGGAGAAAAGAAAAGTCATAAATGAGAAATATCTCTTAAATGCGACTGAGCTGCTTCCTCAGAGCTAAACATCTTCAGACAGTCATCTTAAAATGCTCTACTTAAACACAAAAACCTTTTGCGGTAGATTCTTGTTTAAAGAATTTTTAAGCATGCAAAATCTCATTGTTATTGTCTTTATCGGAATAAAGAGGGTATTTGTGATGTAACACTGAATGATCTCACTGTTACTTTTTCAGCACAGTTACTAAATACATTCATAAACCAGTAAAGCACAAGCAAGCAACGAGGCTAAAACACAAAAGACAGCTACAGTACATTCACCTCGACAAACATAAGATTAGTTGGTGGGTTTGTGGTTTAATTGAAACTAAATATATGTCAAAGCCAACCTTAAAAAGCAACTTCCAACCCAATTTTACTTTAACTTCAGCAAAAGATGAAGCCTGCAGATACAAACCACTACTGAGCGTCATAGCTTCTGCTACACAAATTAATGAGTGTCATGGTGCCTTTGTTGCATTTTGAGTAAAAGCTCCAGAAAATCAGCAAATGAAAGGCTGTGGCCTAGAGAATGCAAATTCAACTCCCTAGTTTGTGATGGAGCCTAATACAAAATCAAGTTTAACAATCCTCAAATACACACACATAGAGGTGTCAAAATTATTCAGTTATTACTAAGGTAGAAGTATAGATACTAGTATCAGGATTTTGTCAGATGAACCCAGAACTCAGCCGCACACAGAGCTTAGTTTAAGGGTTTTATTGAAGTAAGATGAGTTGTGGACAGAGCACGAACCAGAGTCTTGACAGAGCAGGAGCTGGAGGATGAAGATGACTGAGCTGGAGGACTGGAGATTTCTTGGAAAGCTTCGGGAAGGAACCCGAGCAGAGCTTGAAGCGTAGGAGTGCTGGGGTAGCGGGAGAATCAGTAGCACATCCGAGGGCTTACTTGGAGCTTGCAGGGGCTGTCATAGATCCAGCAACGCAGCAGAGAAAGTTCTTGGAGGTGCAGGAGCTGCTGTAGAATCCAAGGTACAGAAGAGAGACCAAACTTGCAGGCAGAGCAACAACAACGTTCCGGCGGGGAAGAGCTGGCTATGGAGTCCTTAAGTATACTGCTAGACAAGTGAAATGAGTCTGTTGTGATTGGAGCCTGACAGGTGTGATTGATTGCAGAGGAGTGGAAGCTGGGTGTATGGAAGGTGGAGAGTGCCATAATAGACCAGTTCACGTGTGACGTCAGCGCTACATCCGGGACCCGCGGGTAGGCAAAAAACAGGACTGTTCTCGTCTGCTACATGACAAAACGGGTGATTTAGAGCGTACTTTTAGTTACTTTATTTTTGGAATCTAAACAATGCCTACGACTTGTTGTGCTCCCGGTTGCACAGAGAGGAATTCCAAATCGTTGGATGTACGTTTCTGTCGTTTACCGAAGGACAAAGAAAGAAGAAAGAAATGGATATTTTCAATGAAAAGAGCGCAGGCAGACAACCCCAATGGACTGGGGGAGCCATCATTCCCCGACAGAATTTGCAGTCTACACTTCATCTCCGGTAAATACAACTTAATTCTGCTCTAGTCATTGTTCTACTTAAATAGCGGCGGAGGGGAGGTGGCGATTGCTAGACGGGGCCGGGAGAACCGGAGTCGATGCAGCCAGCAGCAGCCGCCGCTGTCTGGAGCAGCAGACAGCGGCTCCATTACGCCCCCGTTCACGGGCGCTAGTACGCCTGTGTTTACGCTGCAATGTCGCCGACACCCCCACCCATTTTAAAAAGAGAAAAACACCAAAATAATCCGTAGTGAACAATGTTTTTTTTAACCTACCGGGCGGGTCTTCCTCTCTGCTGAGACGCGGTCTGTGTCCGACGCCGCTTTCTGCTGCTACACAAACATGTCTGAACATCCATCCATCCATCCATTTTCTGACCCGCTTAATCCCTCATGGCGTCGCGAGGGTTGCTGGAGCCGATATAAAGTAATTGTAGCCGTCCAGTGGTTTCAGGGGCTTTCATGTTCTCTCGTTAGTACTGGCCTGTGTGTTTATAAGGCCTTGGCCAGCATTTCGCAGACTCGCTCCATCCCTTCAGGCTTTTGCTGTGTGGATCTGGCAATCTGATACCATCAACCATCAACTTACTCTTAAAACGATCTTGTGATACGTTATCTAAAAAAGAAAAATATGTGGAGAACTCGTCAGTTTCTCTGTTTGCGTCTGCCATTGTGTTAGCCTTTTGCCTACCAGTCCGGCGCGCATGTGCGAAAAACCCGGATGAAAACAATAAAAGTGAACTACCCCCCAAGGCCGGATTCCAGACGGCCAAAGATAAAAAACAAAAAACGACCCACCCAGGGTGGGCGGAGGGAGGCACTGGATGGAGGGCTAGAGTCCAACAAAAAACAACCCACCCAGGGTGGGCGGAGGGAGGCTCAGGACAGGGGGCTAGGATCTAACTAAAAACTACCCAACCAGAGCGAACGAAGGGAGGCTTGAGGTGGTAGGCCAAAGTCCAAACAAAAGGAAAGGGTTCTGGTGGTCCACCAGGGGATTGACGGCCACAGAAGAGCTCAAGGATCCATAGATGAGCGCAGGACAACTCAGGAGGCAGCCAGAGAGCACCACAGGGCTCAGGAGGAGACTTAAAGCAGGGGGTCCCGGGAGACTTAAGAACACTGGGAAGCTCAGGGAACCTGAGAGGGGTGCAGGACAGCGGCGGCTTGAGGTCAGGAGGGAGCCTGGCCGACGACTAATGACCAGGTGGAGCCTCCAGTGGGCAGCCCTAGTGGCAGAGCATCAGAGTCAGAAGCGGGCATTGCGGTGGGCGACCCCGGTAGTGGTATAGCAGAGTATTTGCCGGGCGTCGCGGAGGGAGACCCGGGCGGCGGGACACCATCTCAAGCGGCCGGTGGAACCTAGAAGGCAGGCAGAAGGACTCTGGGGGCTTTAGAACTTTGGAGAGTTCTGCAGACTTGAGAACCTTTGAGAACTCTGCAGACTAGAGAACCTTGAAGAACTCTGCAGACTTGAGAACGCTGGAGAACTCTGCAGACTTGAGAACGCTGGAGAACTCTGCAGACTTGGGAATGCTGGAAAACTCTGCAGACATGGGAACGGTTCCTTCGTCGGCCGGCGGGACAGAGACGGTTCCCTCGTCGGGCGCCAGAACCGGAGAGATTCTTTCGTCGGCCAGTGATGCTGGGACTGTGCTTCCTTCTGCCGGCGAGACTGTGCTTCCTTCTGCCGGCGAGACTGTGCTTCCTTCTGCCGGCGGAACTTTGCTCTCTTCGCTTTCGGTGGCCGGCGGAACTTTGCTCTCCTCGCTTTCGGTGGCTGGCGGAACCTTGCTCTCGGCAGCAAGCAGAACAAGGCTTTTGCAGACCGGCAGAGCAGGAGCGGAAACTTCTGAGTCGGCCGGCGAGGCCGTGTGCACCCCGTCCTCGTAGGCGGCGGGACTCTCGTCAGCAGGAACAGGGGTGGACCAACACGGGAGAAGGTCGTCCCTGTCCCCGTAGAAAAAGTCCCCCGGCTGACCTTCACGGAGGCGAGGTGCTCTGACCAGATCCTCCTGAGCAGCAGCAACTGCACCCGGCCGACTCACCGGGGAAAGGGAGGTGACGTCGGCCCTAGTTGGCGCGGCTTCAGCAGAGGTGTCTGGCTGGGCCTCGGGAGAGATCCAGAGCCGGTAAGCCCGGCGTCTGTGCCGGGAGGAGCCACGCGGCGAAGATGAGGCTGCTGCTGATGATGAGGCAGCGGTAGCTACGGGGGAGACATCAGCTGCAGGAGCTGCAGCAGCGGCGGAGACGGCAGCGGCAGGGACAGCAGCGGCAGGAGCTGCATCAACAGCGGTGAGTGCAGCGGACGAGGCGAGCAGGCTTGTTCGCGGAGGTCTGGTTGGAGGTGGTTCGCTGTGGAGCTTAGAAAATGCCGCTTGATAATTCCAGTCAAGCTCCTCGAGCAGCCTGGTGATCCTCAGTAAAGTCAGGAGCTCAGTCTGGTCCCTTAAACTTTCCCGTATCTGGACGACTGCGTTCATCCGCCTCCAGGGCCGGCTGAGAGTGGCAAAGACATCCAGGCATTGTCTGAGTTGATCAGTAAGGTGCACAGCCACATGAGATCAGCCGGCCCTTTCTTTAGGCTGATCCCTTCACAGAAACTCAGTGTGGGCGACGGGTTCATCTTGGCCGGAACGTACTGTCAGGATTTTGTCAGATGAACCCAGAATTCAGCCGCACACAGAGTTTAGTTTAAGGGTTTTATTGAAGTAAGATGAGTTGTGGACAGAGCACGAACCAGAGTCTTGACAGAGCAGGAGCTGGAGGATGAAGATGACTGAGCTGGAGGACTGGAGAGTTCTTGGAAAGCTTCAGGAAGGAACCCGAGCAGAGCGTGGAGCGGTGGAGCGTAGGAGCGCTGGGGTAGTGGGAGAATCAGCAGCACATCCGAGGGCTTACTTGGAGTGTTCAGGGCCTGTCATAGATCCAGCAATGCAGCAGAGAAAGTTCTTGGAGGTGCAGGAGCTGCTGTAGAACCCAAGGTACAGCAGAGAGACCAAACTTGCAGGCAGAGCAACAACAACGTTCCGGCGGGGAAGAGCTGGCTATGGAGTCCTTAAGTATACTGCTAGACAGATGGAATGAGTCCATTGTGATTGGAGCCTGACAGGTGTGATTGATTGCAGAGGAGTGGAAGCTGGGTGTATGGAAGGTGGAGAGTGCCGTAATAGTCCAGGATGCAGTGAGCAAACACTGCATCCTGACAACTAGGGTATAAAAATACATCTGTAGAAGTTGAAGTATCAACCGTTAGTTTTTACTAAAGTAAAAGTATAAAAGTGCTGGTTTCAAAACTACTTAAAGTACAAAAGTAAAAGCAATTTAAGAAAAACAATACAATTAAGGACAAAAGCTCAGACCTCCCAAACCACAGAGGCTTACACAGTCATTTTAATATGTTAATGTTGAAATATTTGGGATGAACTACCTGTTTTACCCACATTTATGCCCATTTAGTACAATGCAAATATATTAAAGAACCATACATGTGCACTACTAAGCGTTAAAAAGTCAAACTTCAGAGCCATGTTTTCATTTCCTTTATTGGAATGTAAATGTACCGGTACATCCAAGCTTAGCTGCAGGAATCTATGAGGGCAACAGATGTAAGATAACAGACCTGGACAACTATATTTGTGTGTTCAGGGCAAGCTTAGGGTAATTAACAATTACCCTCATATGATTGTCTATATACAGCAGACACTGATGTCAAAATGAATGATTAATCCAGGTGATTAATCAAAAAAGAAACAAATAACTAATAATCCTGACTGATAAATGCCTGATATGCTTTTAAATTTGGGCTGCTTTTCACAACATTTGGACGATTTTTAAAAGTATTCATAGGAAATTTCTGTCAAAGTAGATGTAATTATGTGGCAGAAAAGCAGAAACCCTGCACATTTTAATAAAGTGCAGCTTCCTTGCACTCATTTTATTATTCATTAATTTGTTTTGAAATGTCTAGAATCTGTCGAACCTGACCTCAGTGGTTAAAGTCATCGGTCACTCAAGTGTCACTTACAATTGGTGTTGTTCAATATCAATTGTAAACACCCTAAATGGGGTTAAGACTTCAACTGATCAACTAAATAATATTTTTATGGGGTGGGGAAGAAACATGTCAGATTGATCTATTCTCCGTGAGAGAAAGAACAAAATGTTGTATTCAGTAAGATATACAATACGGCATGGTTGAGAAAGTTTTGTGTGTAGGCTACTTGGTTACCTGATTGAAGCCTGTATGTGTGACGTTTTCGTAAGGTAACAAAGTCGTGCACCCATCTTCCTATCAACCAGCTTCCGTCTCCTTGCTAGAGCACAGCTTCTTTTCCAACATTGCTCTTACATGGCCTGTGTCAAACTGCAAGCAAGATCTTTTTTTTATAGTTTTCTTTCATCAATAGCTTTCTTCTTGCCACTCTTCTACAATGGCCAGAGTTGTGGAGTGTACAGCCAATAGTTATCCCGACAACAAAATCTTCCACCTAAGCTGTTGATCTCTGCAGTTCCTCCATAGTCACCGTGGGCCTCCTGGCTAGTTCTCTGATTAATGTTCTCCTTGGTTAGTTTAATATAAAAAAATCCAGCTGATAACTAATACTACAATTGTTTCATAACAATTACAAATTTTTTGCACTGGTCACATAACGTCCCTATGAAATTAAAACCCATTTTGAAAACATTTAAAAACCATGGTTGTGATTTCACTGTGAGAAAGTTTGAAGGAGTATGAATGCATATACACTATAATTCTTACCAAGAACACAGAAATGGATCCACCGGTGAAGAATCCGGCCAGCACATCGGACCAGTGGTTGCGGTACTCGGCGACCTTCACCACTCCCACCAGCATGGCTAGGCACAGCAGAGTGAGGCTGATGGTGGGTTTGGTGAGCCGGGTGCCCTTGGTTTTAAACACCAACGTCACATACATCTGTACATAGCCATGCAAAAAAGGAAAGCACAGAAGATCACAACAAACAGAAGGAACGCACAGGCATATACATCTTAGTATAACAGCAGGAAGACGGCATCAGACATTGGTCTTCCACGTCTTTCTTAAAAAAGGCACACCAGAAAAACTAAGAATGAACAAAATCATATCTAAGAGTGGTTACAAACAGCAGCATGGTCCGACCTACCACAGTGTACACCGCAGAGTACACGCTGAGCGCTGCATCCTTAGATGGGAAGGATTTACGCGCAGACATGACAACCAGCGGGTTGCCTGTGCAGGCGCGGCGCTCTGTGATGTACTGCATGGTTGATTGGCAGCCTAACGCTGTGTAGTTTGGTCGGCAGGCAGACAGGAAATGAGGTGTCTGGTTTCCTGTCACCACCTGGCCAGCATTGGCGAAAATGGCAGTGGTGAACAAGCCGAAGGCATACACACCTGGGTACAAGAGGAGCACAAGTAACAGTAGGGAACATTAGTGGACGAGGTAATACGATGTTAAAGATTGTATCTTTGAATATGGGAGAATAAACAAAGGCATGTCAAATGTTTGAGATTAGTATCAAGTCTTATACACATGCTTTGAGATGTGTGTATGGGGGGTGGGGGGGAAGCCACCCCCCCCCTTTCCCTCCTCAAAATAGCTCTCACACTTTATTATCAGCCAAGGTGTGAAATTTTCACAGGAGTCGTCACCTCAGCTGATTCAGCTCAAGATGCAAACTTGCAAGCTGCTTAATATTCATGAAAGACTGCCTGCAGGGATCCTGAATGTTCTTCCTTCAAAACCTCAGCCCATTTATTTAATTGTCCAATTAACAGCTTCATTTACTACAAGGACTGGATGACAAACTGAAGTGTTGCAGCCTTATCTTTGATGATGTCCTGATATGTTTCTTTAAGTTTTTCGTTCATCCTCAAGCCTGGCTGAAACACAATATAGCTTTCACAGGAAGATACGGTTGCTCAAACACTGCGTCCTGTCTTGCCATGCATGCTGGTGGATAAAAAAAGCCTCTTATAAAGGTTTAAATGTGAGGAAATTAAAGGGATTTTGTGGAACATCCACTTATATATTTTAGCTATCAATACGCCTGAATAAAAATAGTTGATGGTTCAGTAAAAGGTATTCAGTGTATTCTGCTGCTGTTTTGCATATTTGTGCTTTTATTACCAGCTGCTAAATCACTGAGAGTGTCAAGATTTGTAATTTTGATTACATTTGTAATTTGTAATTTTGGAACGGTGTCGGAGAACTCGTCCTGGAAGCTGAAGGAGTCCAACTGCATGCTGGCAGCACCGCAGTCAAGCAATTGGTACCATGGTACTGGTGTGGTGGCTTCTTAAGGCCAAAGAAACATATATTTTCTGTAGTTGGGTCGGATCGAGGCCATTTCGTATTCACACCAGAAGTGAACCACTCCAGAGTCCGTTTGGAAGCGGACCGAGACCACCTCAAAAAGCAATATATCATGATGGATATGTTTGTGTGGAATGCAGAGGATAAATACAGCATCCTCACCTAAGAAGCGTACAATTCGCCTGACCAAAGGGTTGAAGTAGCAGCAGTCTGCAGTGACTATGGTCTTCTCCTGCGTTCCCTCCGCCTTGGTGAAGAATGCACAAAGCTCTCCAAAAAGGATCTGTGTGCACAAGAAAAACAAAGAAATGCGTAATATTCTTTAGAATGTTTTTCGGTGTACCTGTTTCTTCGTTGCACTGTCTTGACGCAGAAGGTGGACCAAAACAGGCCACTGCATGACATTTCTTTGTTTATTTTGAATGAAGCATTATGTTGGGAAATACGTACATTGCGTTTTACTTTGGAATCATACCATTTCTCCTTTAAACATAAAGGGTCATTTTTTTGTCATATACTTTTTAATACATTGTCCTCTCTACAGTAATTCTACATTTATTTTTCTTTCTTTCAGCCCTGTCGTTTACACAGTTGCAATATTGATATGTTGTAGAATTTTTGTGCAACTGGACCTCTTGTTAACATGCAAACTGGCCTTTTTTTTTAAAGACAAACACTATTGTTCACCAGGTTACATAAAAGAGAAAATTACAAAGTGAAAGACATGATAATGATTTGTTAGAATTCAGCAACTTGCCAACAACGAGATGCTTATGAACCAAAATGTTTCATTTGCTTCATAGACGCCCAGCAGTGCTAAACTAAAGGACTGTTTAATGGTTTTAAGAGTCTGGACTAAATTTGATCAATACTGGTTAGCTAAATCAAAATTTAATTTTTAATGCTTATTTTTATATTAGAAAATTCTGAATATTATTATATAGACTAGACAAACTTAACTGGAAAGTTCTACGATTATCACAGATTCTTTATAACGCAATTTATGATTTGTAAAGCATTTACTCTAAGTGTGGGAACAAAAAAGCAAATCATTTAGTAATCACCGTATTATTGTCTCATCTCATCTGGGTATGGTCATGTATTGTCTTGTCTCATGAGCTAAATGTGTTGTTACACCCGATTTGGTAGACTGAAATTATGATGCTACATTATTGAATTTGAAACATGTCCACTATTGTTTTTATTGCTTTTTTTCTTTTTTTGCAATTTCTTCTTATTCTGTCAATCAATCAATCAATCAATCAATCAATCAATCAATCAATCAATCAATCAATCAATCAACCAATCAGACTTTATTTAAAGAGCACATGTCATACAATCATATGTACTGTAACAGTGTCACAAACAACCCACTATTTCTAAACTAAATTAATAAATTCTTATGTATTCAGTAAGACCACTGGAATAAAACATCCATCCATCCATCCATTTTCTAACACGTCTATCCCTTGTGGGGTCACAAAGGGTGCTGGTGCCTATCTCCAGTTGTCAATGGGTGAGAGGCGGGGTACACCCTGGACAGAGACAAACAGGATAAACAACCATTCTCGCACACACCTAAGGATAATTTAAAGTCATGTCATGTTTTTGGACTGTGGGAGGAAGCCAGAGTACCCGGAGAGAACCCATGCATGCACAGGGAGAACATGCAAACTCCATGCAGAAAGACCCAGGGCAAGGGTAGGACTTGAACCCAGGACCTTCTTGCTGCATGGCAACAGCGCTACCCACTGATGACTTCTCGACGGGCTGGCTGTCAACACCTGTTCACGTTAGCATTAAATAACCCTCCACCACTTTTAAATCACTTGTGCGGAAGCTTTTTAGGTCATCTGTAAAAGAAAGCAATAGTAGCTAAGTGACAGAGAATAAAAATATAAATACAACTGATTTTTAAGCACAATAATAATCATGTGATTTGTTAACTGTGCCTCTTATCTGCTTAGGATCTTTCTATTGGTGGTGCCAAACTAAGGGGCTATTTCACTGTTTTCAGGGACTCCTGACAGCATTTGATAAATTGCTAATCACATTTCTGACTACTTAAACTTATCAAACCCAAAATGGGAATATTTAATGCCTATTGCAGATTTCAGAAAGCTTTACTATATTTATGAGAACAAAAAAAGGATGATTCTTACCCAATCCCAAATATTCCTAAACTGTGCTATGCTTTTTGTGAAACTGAATATCAATTATTAGCTCGTCTAACAAGATAGATGAATTGTTGTGTCGCTTGTTAGACAGATTGCAATGTAGCAGATTATGAAGAATAAGGCCTTACACATAATAAAACAATATGTGCCGAAGTTTGCAACTAGCCATCTTGACTTTAACCTGTAATCAGATCCAGGCTCTTTTTTGAGTCTTGGTGTTCATTGGTCTGTTTGAAACAAGCCTCTAACATAAAGTGATGTGAAGCAATTCATTTTACTTTGTATGTGTCAGAACAGTGCTGCCTTTATAGACTGATGATTTCTTAATGGGACGAAGCTGTGAGGCTCATAAGCATGAGGGGCAACAGCCCTCAAATATCTTTTACCAAAACCTGGCTCGCAGTAATGAATGGCTTTCTACAATACAGATACGCCTCACCTGTAAAATCATTCTGACAATATGCATGTCCTGCTGCGACTGTAGTGGCACCCACTTTATCTCTGATCGTGTTCCATCAGCCTCGCTCTTTCTGCACACTTATTCATTCTTTCTCCATTTATGCCTGACTCTGGCAGTGAGTGAGCCACTACACATGCCTGTGGAGTGAGGGCAGAAGGAAATGAAGGAAGCAGAAGGATGGTTAGAGCAAAATGAGGAGAACGATCGGGTTTCTACTCAAGTCCTGTGCTTCTCGGCTTTTTCATCTGGGCCCAGCCAAGTCAAAAGTGTTAGCAGCCTGCAGGGACCTGGCGAAAGCAACAGTGCTGTGAAGTGCATGTCCAGCCGAATGGTTTATCCAATTAAAACAACAACACCCCACTGGGTGTTCCATGGCAACACTCTAAACACTAACATGAGCATGAAATCAAAGCTGAGGGGGTTTAAATCAGTAGCTGCAAGGCAGATATACAAGGGGCATCATCATACTGAGAGCATTTCTGAAGCAATTAAAAGACAGAATAGGTGCTGTTGCCATGGGGACTGCTGCTCTGCAGTAGTTCTGAACCTGAAAACCCCCCACAAAATATCAAAAAACACTTTGCCGTAACGGATGGACGAGTGATGCTGAACATTTAACCTGGATAAAGTGGCAAAGCATGGATAACGAGACAGGTCTTTACAGAAACTCATTAGCACTATCAGCCCTCTCGCAGCCTTTTCTGTCACCTAGAATTTCTGAAAGTGAATCTATAATTACAGGTATGTTGGTCCATAGCAACAGTGATTGGGATTTTAAAATCAATACAGCCATCACATTACACCGGCTCTATTCGGCCCGGTTCTTCTCGGCTCGGCCTGCTTTTGAACATTTCAAATACAATTTTTTTCACCACCGGTGTGGGTTTTTTCGGCCGTGCTCAGGAATAGGGGCGATCAGAGCAAAATAGGGCTGAGAGACGATGTGAAGTAACAAACTGCTGTTCACTGATTGGCCACGGTAGGGTGACCAGACATCCCCAGTTTCCGGATCGACCTGTCCCTGGCAAAAGCTGTAAATGCCCCTGATTTCAGCTTTTAATGAAAGAGGAAAAATGTTGCGTGCACCAAGAGTTTTTACCCGGCCCTGTTGCTGACAAGACATAATAAAAGAGCCCAGATATCCAACCAACAAAAATAATTTCACAGTGCTCAAAAGTCTGTGATTTTGTGCTTTAAAGTACTTGTCATTCTTGCCATGGCTATGGAAGAAAAATCCTTACAAATAAAATAATACAAACATTATTTGTATTTTTGTTTTAGCTTTTTTTTTTACATATATAATTATTTATTTAGGTCGTTATTCTTTACCATTTCTTGCAGATTTCTTTAAAGCGTTAATGTCACACAATAATGCTCAATAGCAGCAGAGATCATAACACTGACTGGAGGTGTGGCTAAAGCCACCCCCAGGAGGCTTCACCAGACCTGCTATACCCGGTCTGTTGAAAATCAACAGGAGTCGAGTACAGTGGAGCCTGGTCAAGGGGAGCAGAGCAGGCTATTCGAGTAGAGCCGATGTAAAAGGCACGCACACACACACACACACACACACACACACACACACACACACACACACACACACACACACACACACACACACACACACACAGAGCATCCCAGACCAGGTAGGATATATAGTCCCTCCAGTGAGTTATGGGTCTTCCCCAGGCTCTCTTGCCAAAAAACCCCAAAGGGAGGTGTCCATGGGGGCATCCTGATCCTGAAGCAGCAGCTCTCCTTTGAGCACTCTGTGTTGTCTTTGTACTGAAATGTGCTCTACAAATAAATTGGCCTTGCCTTGCCTTTGAGGTCCTCCAGGCTAACAGAGCTCCTCACCCTATCTCTAAGGCTGAGGCTGGCTACCCTCCGGAGGTGGCTCATTTCAGCTGCTGGGATCCAGGATCTTGTATTTTCGGTCATGATCCATACCTCATGACCATAGGTGAGGGTTGGAACGTAGATGGACTGGTAAATTAAGAGCTTTGTTTTTGGCTCATCTCTGTCTTCAGCACAATGAACCAGGGCAGTGGCCCCATTCCATCTGCCAATGTACTTACCATTGTGTATTTCTTTATTTCTCTTCATTGCAGATAACCATTTATAAAAATTAACAAAACCTACTCATACCTTAATAAATGTGTTTTGCCAAACGTTTTACTTAATTTTAGATCCATTGAAGATCTAATATGTATTTGATAAAGTTTTGGGAAAAAATAGAATTTCAAGTCTTCCATCAGTAGTTTCCCCACATTTTAGATGAAGCTAAATTACACCTTGTAAATTACACCAGTGGTTTTCATAATAAATGGCAGCAAATCATTAAGGGATGTTGCTTTTATTTCTTTTGAAGTGAGCCATGAGAGCTTCTTGTATGCCATCTTTTCTAGAAGGAATGATGCTTGCAGAACTGCAGCAGGATGAATTATTCATGTCTGTTGCATCCATATGAATCATGTAGTCTTGTTTGAGGAAATGGCTTGAAATTATCTCTCTTCTGCTGTTAGATTCTCTCTGTCGACCTCCCTGCAACATTTTCTTATGAGTCTGTCACTAATTTGTTATTTCTGAACATGCAAGGGCTACAAGGTCGGGAAAAGTATAAATAGGGACATGTCTAAGCATACTGAAATGGCTCATAGAGAAAAGGGTAGGAGGAGTAACCTGCTTGGGTGTTGCTGGCCATGGGTATGCCAGCTCTGTTGGACTGGAAAGGAACAAAACAATTGGCACAGACATTAAGCTAATTTTGCTCATCATGCATGTAAGAACAGCATCAGGACTATAGAACCCAATTATAGCCCCAAAGATGTTGCTCCTTTGCTCTGTGTGTGAATAATTAGGAGCCGTTTGTGTCACTGTGTATTCAATAAGTATGCATTAATTCAGACGGACAATTCTTATTAGGCCACATATAATACAGAGCTAGAAAATGTTTTATATTAATACTTTGTGTGAATATGCATGAGGTTGTAAAACACTGGCAGCTTAGTTACCTTGCCAAACATATTTTTCCTTAGTTTGAAAAGCTGGGCATGATAATTATCAGGAAATATGTGAATAAAGCTGTGAAGGCCAAATCAATTACTGTGACAGTGCAGCAAAGCAAAGACACAATGACTGTTTCTGTGTGATTCTTTACCAATATTTGACTCTGGTCATTCTCGTCTAGGCATGGAAGAAACAATCAAAATCTAAATACATAAAGGAAAAGGACACATGACAGCATTATCTAATAAATCTGTGACTACAGCAGAGACGTACAGGTCAGGGATCTGTGACAATCTGATCAAACAATACTTATTTGAGCTGATTTTCTTCCCTTAGATTTCTGACCCACCTTGGTAGTTTTGCAATACTTCAGATTTTTCTCTTTTTTAACCACAAATGAATTACCATTCACATCAATGTTTGTCCAGTGTAATTTATTTCAGCATAACTTTACCTAAATGATCTTATACCTTTTTTCCCCCTTAAAGCTTCCTTTAGGCAGAGATGACGTAATCTCTGCCTAAAGACAACGTAATCATTGTCCTGACCTCCGAGGCAAAAGGAACACACCATTGGGGTGATAGTGTTTACTTGTTTGATCCCCTGGTCCAACAGCCTTAATTGTTGTTGGGCAAGAAACTTCACCCCAATTGCCTGTTGCCATTGGTCAGAGGGCCCGGTAGCACCAATGTATGGCAGCCTCGCCTCTGTCAGTCTGCCCCAGGGCGGTCCACAAGGAGATTCACTCCTATTCCAAATTCAACTCAAACCAAATACAGGTACGGTACTGTATGTCGTATAAGACTAATGCTAATTGATTCATATTATATGCATACCTAAGATTATTGGAAGCACTTTACCACCATCCAGCTCTCAGAGTTGTGCCAAATTTGGGCTTACCTCACAAATTTCCAAACTAGATGCCTAAATTTATGTTCTGTGCTATACTCAAATTAAAACCCTTTACTTATCTGAAAAAATGCTTTATATCAAAAACAACTGTGCATTTTTTTTTTTTACATTTCTAAAAAATAAGGCAGTAAGGGGTTCAAATCTGTCCCATGATCTGATCACGTCAGCATGATCATGGATCCCTGAGATGACGGCGGCCCATTTAGGGGCCAGAAACACGTGTCTGGTTTTCAGAACGCCACCATTTCAAAAGGTTCATGATTAGTTGAACATGTTGGCCTAAATATGTTGTAATTTCTTAACTTAAAATTACTGTTTGTGATATGTAAAAAAAACACTCATATTTACATAAAAAATTCAATATCCGTTGTTATATTTTTCAGCCATGGAGGTCGCCATTTTATCACCTGGGCATTGCATGCTGGGTTAATGACACCGCTAGGTCCTACCATAGCCATTATACATGAAGACGCCTCAAGGACTGGTGCTGGGTTTGTTACAAAAAGCAGAGATGTGGTTATGAGACAGGACGCTGTCAAACATAAAAAATGTTTTAATGTTGAAATATGTTGTTTTATGCTCTTTAACAAAAACAGATATGGTATATTATATATAAATAAATACATGATTTCATACTGAAATACTTTGTTTTATGCTTTTTAACAAAGACAGACATAATAGGGCATATTATTTAGATATGCAAATGAATATGTGCTTTCATGCTGGTATACTTTGTTTTAAGCCCTTAAACAAAGAAAAATGTTTTATTACATATTAATAAATGCATAAATGAATACATTTTATATTTTAATAAACAAACAGGTTTGATTTTTCATTTAAATTTTTTTCTCACTCACATACATATAATCCTGAGCCTTCTCTACACACCAACAATAATGTCTTCATATTTTTGCCCGCTGTGAATGCACACATGCATACACACAGTTTTTTTTAAAGGCCTGGAAAAGTGTTCATTAAACTTTCCAGGTTATTCCAGTGTCTTACACCCTGTTTGCAAATAGAGCTGGAGTTTAAGACCCTTGAAAAAGAACAGTTTTCTGTTCTTCATATGTACTGGCACTCGTTAAGTCCAGGGTTCTTAATTTGGCAATGTGATTCGGCCTTAGTTTGTGAAATACATAGATAACAAATTAATAAGCATGATATTATGGTCCATGGGTTGGGGATCTGCAATGTTCCCATCGCGTAAAAATACATCTTCAGAACCAATCTCATGACCTGCACTGCATGATTTACTTTCAGTAATTCTAACAGGTTAATACAATCGTAAACTGCAGAAAACACAGGCAAAGTGGCTCCCACTCTATTCCCATCAGCTCCTTTGACAGCCTAGACTAGGAGACCCATCCAAGATGGCAGCAAAGCAGGATTCGCTCCAGCATGTAATGAGGCGTCTATGTTTATAATGTCTATGGGTTCTACTGGACTGGAACCTACAAAGTGATCCGTGTTGTTTATTGTATTGCGTTTGACTGGTATACATTTGGACACTGTTGCTGTAATTTCAAAAAAACAAACAACAGAAAAAACGGAGGTGAGTTTTCATCGCTTCCCTCATGAAAAAAAGAAAAGTGCAATGGGAAGAAGACAACTTCTTAAGGACCCACATTTGTGCTCTTAACACATCTCTCCAGAAGACTTTGAGTCATTTGTGCAAACAAAATTGATGAAGGCGCTAACAGGTGGACGTTACCCTCACAAGCGAAAACTAGCAACTATTTTTATCCATAAAGCATCTAAACTCACCGCCTTGTGAGCGAAAGACACTGGAAGAAACATCAGAGACAGGCAGCGCTGGAAGCTCTGTTGAATACAAAGGTACAGCCACCGCTGGCGGTATTGAATGTGAAATCACAGACCCGACACCGGATCGAAGACCAGATCCTAAGCAAGTGTTATTGGACCCAATACTGGACACAGAGCACTACTTGCCGGGATCACCCAGTCCTATGAGCGGTACATGTCATTCATCGTATTATTATTATTATTATTGGCATCAATTTCAACGTGCTCCAGTTCAAACTGGAAAGGATTAACGTTACTCATTCCTGTTTTGGCTGGACGGAGCTAGCGTTAAAGGACCTGTTATACGTCATTTACCCAGGATGCATTGTTGCGTGAACAACATTGCGATGTCTGTGTGACAGTATGTTATTTAAATTTATAAAAACTACTGTTTTTTTACTGTATTGTTTTTACATCTAAAATAGATATTTCTCAAATAAAGTTTAGTGTTACTAATTGTGAATCCCTTTAAAAATATTCTTAACACAATTGAGCCAAAATGGCTTCTATCTCAATAGTGTTAGCTATTTTAGTGTTAGCTTGTTTTGACTGACACCTATTTTGATACATTTTGTCAACCCATGCTCTCTCCAGATCCAATCATATCCCTGATTTCCCACCTTCTCATGCATAAAGCTCAACTTTATCAGCTCTGATGCTGATTCTGGCGCTTCCGGCGATTCCCCTTTGAAATTGCTTTCATAACAATGTACAGCTTGTTGAGCCTGACAGGGAACCGGCTTCTAAAAACACAAGCATAAACACTTAATTTTTGCACCATTGATGGCATAATTGCGCATATAGCATGACTCCAGTGACTTTTGGAGTATTTTACAAAACAACCATGGAAAAACATTTTGTTGAGAGAAGCTAAACCTCTGAAGAGGCAAGTGGAAATAGTCTGCAGAAAGGAGAGCAACTTTCCAGAGGAGGACCGGTCCAAGACACCAAATGACCACTTTGGAAAATATATATTTTTTGTATAAACTTTATCAAATTAGAATATGTAGTAGGTGAGACTTGTATCTATAACTGGATTTGATTCCTGAATACAGACAATGGGAAAAAAAGTTACAGCTACAATCTATGTACCCCTATAGACAACTCATCTGACTTCATTTGTGTGTATGTAATGTTTCTGGCACTGGAGCTGAACTAATTACTTCTCAGCACGCCTGTTCAGTCTCCACCCTGCCTGCAATTAACTCTCAATGATTTCACCTGGTCTCACCTCCATATACACCCCATTCTGATCAGCCTCCAGTGCCAGAACGTCTCAAAGCCAAGGGTAAGAGCATTTCCAGCCTTTTGTTCATTTTGTGACCCTGCCTTCTGTCTCCGAGCCTTCCTGATCCCGTTTGGTCCTGTCTATCCGTCGGGAACCTGCCCTGTAGTGATGGTGAGATGAAGCCTCATGAGGCATTGAACCACTTGAGCCAACTGGTTCGAGAAAGGGTTCATTTCTTGACGCTTCATGTGCACACGAAACCACCTACTGGCGAGGTGTATAATCACAGCCAGCTGTATCTTAACACGTGTGATGCATTGAATTTTGGTCTATTATGACTCTTGGGAATGACTTCACAAAAGGTGTAGGACGAAATCATTTGTCTACATAAATTTTGTATACACATATGTGTATAATAAAATATTGTTTGAATGTATTCTCTGTGTGTAATTATTCCCAAAATAGTAGTGTCATGTGATATGGCATGTTGTGTAATAATGTTTTTCCGTGACTCTAGAAAAATGGCATGGGCTTAATCAGGCAGAGGACAGTGAAAGTGCTTATGGAACTAGGGAGGGGGTAATGAATAGGCTAATGCTTGTGTAACTTGTATGATTTCATGCATTTTTATTAAGAAACAACAATTTCTCCACAGTTTTTGGTTTCAAACGATTTCTCTTTTTTGACACTACTTCTCCAGCCTTTGAAAAGACACGCTCACAAGGCACAGATGATGCCGGGGTGCATAAATAAATAAGTGCAAGTTTGTACAGATTGGGGTACAGTGACCGATGATTAGCCCAGTACTCCAGGGGGTTCTCCAGCCTGTCCTGAATCCAACGTCATCCACAATAGTGAAAGGCTGGGTATCCTTCACTATCATGGAGACTAGAGCTTAATCCAGCTCTTGTTTTCTGGTGGCTGGTTAAAAGGGAATAAATACAGTGTCTGTTACCTGTCTTTATTTGCACAACAAGCAAACATCAGCATGCAAAAATTGTGATAGTGTGTTTGTAATATAGTAATGCGCCAGTCATCCGCACGGTTACTGGCGGAGGGGGAGGGGGGGGGGGGGGGGGGCGTCGGTGAAGTCGCTTCTCGCTTCAAAGTATCCATGTATTTTTGGCTGTTTTTTCCCTGCCATTCCCTATATGTACGCGAGAAAGCAACAACAAAAAAACGCGTGTTAACGTCAAATAAACATGCAAGAGTTAGTTTTTTTTTTTTTTTGGAATGTTGGCGAGGCGGTAGCGTGAGTTTGGCAAGGCGGCCGCCTCGCCAACATAGTGCTGCGGGAAACACTGCTGTGGGGTTTCTAAAGCTGTCAAACCCCGCGCGGAAATCTGAACCACTTCCCGAAGCAGTCACGTGGTACAGCCGGGCAGCAAGGCTTCGGACGTTATCGTTTTCGGCTCCTCCCCTAAATGAAGCAAGCCTCGATACGCGCTTTACGGAAACGCCCCCTCCATTACTCGACACACGCCTCGAAGCCTCGGCACATAACGTAACATCACTACTGCCCTGTCTGTCTCTGGAACCTGGAACCCGTTCGCTCTGGATTGTGTGCCTTGGACTCTGTTCTGACCTGCGAACCTTTCCTCCCTGCTGTGTCTGCTCATCATCGTTTAACCAGCCCGGTCAATTTTGGACTCATTGTTTTGTTCCTGTTTTGTTCCCCTCCAAGTCTGTTTATTAAAACCATTTTTGAGCGTACCTGCCAGTAGTGAGGTTTGTGCTGCCATTTTGGGAACAAGGCTGTTTGTTGATTATTTCCAAGCATCCACATAAATAAAACAGAGCACAGTTATGATGTAAGCACGGCTTTCAGCTTCAAGGGTTTACGGATGAACAACAACGACACATGACGTCTCACCCTGAGTCATTATTTATTGAACTAGAGCTAAACTATACTGCAGAAGCAGATCAAGCTGACCCCAAGCCTTAAGGCTGATTACAGAGAGTCATAAATTTGATCATATTTTGCAGTGGGCGAACTTAAACCTACTAACTCCAACAACAGATGTTGACACTTTAAACAGTGATCCTTTTAATTTTTCCCTTGAATTTCATGTATTTCATTCTGGCAGATTTTGGATAATCCTGCAAACGAGCAGAAAAAAATCCTTCCAAAAATCATTGCTTGATTTAGCAGAAAACCATTTTGGTGACATACTTAGAGTATTTAATCTAATGAAACTAATCTGCGCTGTTGTCTTTAGACCCATTTCAAAGTAGCACTGCTCTGCACGCTTGGGGAAGATTGGGGAGCTTATTCATGTGTAAAGTACACAGAGATGCCTCGCTGTCACTAACATTCCATTATTTTTCATCATCTACAGTGGCCTCGTTCTCTGCAATGCAGAATGTTGCACAAATATGGAGCTAATGCGCTGGTCTGAGTACATCGCTCAAGCTTTTCAGGAAGCATTGTTGGTCAGTGCAACTAACTGATTTCATAGAAAAGAAAAACAAAGGTGTGGAAACATGTCTTGTCGTGTCTGCGTGTTATATGTAATCTGTGTGCATCCTGAGTCGGTGTCTGGCCCATCAAAACGTTAACCATGGCATCACATAGTGACAATAAAGATTATTAATTCTTAATCATCACTTACTTGGACCCAGTTGGACCTTTCACCAAGATTTTTAATGTGTGCTAAGAGGAGCCTGTTAGCTAAGCAGAGCGGATACAGAGAGTCCTTGTCATTCTTTTCATTCAAAAAGAATGCAAAAAAATGGCTTGTAGAGAGCCAAACTTGTGGACACTAAGGTTTTCTGTGTGTATTTAAATAATTTATAATTATTTTACATGAATTGTATTTCTTAACCATAATGTTTTTTATGTAATTGGCATTGTAATTTTATCTTGTGATTTTATACTTGTGATTATTTTTAAGGTTGCCCTTTTTACACCTGGCTGGGTGACTACCGATGAAAATTAGCACTTTTTAGCTAACTCTGGTACATTTACATTGTTTTAATGTTGATTAATGTACACTGTCACCTTTTAAATAAAAATAAAAGTAAAAAAGTAAATACAGACAGGAGAAAAGCAGTTCTACAGAGAAGGTGCTGTTGATAAAGGATGGAACAAAAAGATGAAGCAAGATTACTAAAAAAACAGAGGGATCTCATTTATGAATAAAAGAGCACTCAATGCAGATATCCAAACAGCATTACCTTTGTTATATAATATTTTCACACATTAGAGCTGCATCTAAGGCACAAAGAAACCCAGACTTGACAAGATATCACACAGAGATGAAGTGAAGCCTTTGTTCCATTGAACAAGGTGAAACAGCACATCCCAACAGCTATCATTGAAAATCCACCCAGACACCAAACACATGTTTGTATTTTAACCCTGATCTCTATTCCACATTGCAGAAATACAGCCTCCTCATTATTGTGCAGCAGCATCACTGATCTCTCCTTTTCCAATTATTGTCTTTTTTTCCTTCCTTACCCTCCAGTGTTTGTTCAGCACTGCAAGGGGAAAGTAGGTTGCACATGCCCTTCTCTTTCTCTCACTATATTTAACCGGTTAAATTGGATGGACTTTTCAGGCTGGTTCCATCGCTACTTTTTTCAGTTCGTTTTCGGTTTTCCTCAAATTCTGTCGTGGTACGTTGTTTGTAGTCAACGTTTTACAGTGATACTTTGACTTAAAACGTCGAGTGACTGATCTCCGGCCAGATATAAAAACAGGATAATACAGAAATACAGCATAAAATGTGTAATATGATCTGATTGCCTTTATTTAAAACCGTAAGACAACTCATTCTTACACCTGATATAAAGAATTAACCAAAAATATACAATAAAAACCTGTGACATTTCATAGTAGTTTTTAGGTGCCTATTGAACAGAATATTTTTGAATTTTTGCTGTTCTCCTATATCGAGTTGGAGTTAGCTCATAAAGTAATCTGGCGAGCCCGCATTTGGCTGCTTGTCAACTGTAGTTTTAGGTCACATGACCTAAATAATCAATGCCTGTCACAACTGCAAATATTTTCAAGTTGTCTGCCTTGTAGCTGAGGGCAAATGTAGTACCTTTAATCAACCATTGGAGCAACAAAGGGTAGCAGCAAGTGGGGGTGGGGCAGGAATTACACTCTTTCTCCACAACTTTCTCAAACATATTCTTAAAATGACTTTTATTATTAGGAATGACATAATGGACAATTTTTCATAAACAGATGTGCAGTATCAGCTTGATTACAACGGAACCATGAGAAAGGCTCACAGGTGCCATGCAAGAGCTTGATACAGCAGAGCAGGGGGGAGGCGTGGCAGGGTACATACAGCAGACAGGCACAGATCATGACAGTAACATGTACTAAAGTGTGATATCATGTTCATTTAACAGAAGACCCCACCGTCTCTACTAAAATTTAAGCTCAATTAGTTCCACCATCACCATATTAACATATAAATCACCTTTATCACCATCTGTCATTCGTTCGATGTGTTGCAGCACTTCACTTTACACCATGAGAAGAAAATAAGGCCATATCAGACCCAATATCCTATCCAACCTTTTGAATAAGCAATGGTTGCATTCTGTATTGACTACCAAAATGTTCTTACAGCAGGTCTCCTGTGACACTGTGTAACCCCCCCTAAAGTGCAGGTGAGTGCAGGTTCAGTACGTAACCATCAAACCTCGAACCATGCAGGCTCACTATTCTTTTAGTAAGTAAGGTCAGTTCCTCTAAGCAATGACTCACCATACGTTAAAGTTACTTCCAGTCTTTTTATTTATGCTTTAAAATTGCTTTAAAATCCTAAACCATAAATGAGAACAGGGACACCCTTCTCTTGTACAGTTGTAAAACAAAATAAGTATATCTGCACCGTCACAAACTGCCTTTTTTTCTCTTTTTTTTATTGTAAAAAAACAATTGTCTGTACATAAAGTTACATGTTCCTTCATCTTTTATTGTATTTCCTCTAAAATCTATATATTTATATCTGATGCACAACCTTGGCCAATAAAGCTAATCCTGATGAGATGTGCACAGAAAAAGTTTTCAGTTTATCTAGTTTATTACTCACTTGCTATTTTTATCTCCTTTTATTTTCATCCTAGCTTCATAATTGATTACAAAGAACTTGCATGAGTGAATTGGTTCAAATCCAACAGATTTGGCTGGGTGTCCCTGTGAGAACATGTAAGGTGTAGGGGTACTGAGCCTGGATGCAGATATGATTTCAGAACCACCCTAATGTCAGCTGCCTACTTTGTAGACTCACTCTATTGTATTTCTCGTCCTCTACACCACAGAAGAAGAGCACAAGGGAGATGCTTTTTAAGGTGGCAGAGAAGGTGACAGCAGGAATGTAATCCAATGCCATCTTCATTATCTTCATGAGCAGTTTTATGGGAGCTGTTACTATGTAGCAGGATGAGAAACATCACAGGCAGTGGAAACTTATCAATTTTATGGATATTAGCTGCAAAGATAGAGCCTCTTTAATGTGCAGGAAAATAACAGGATTTTTTTCTATGAATTCAACTTTTCATATTACTTTTATATAGCTAATTTTGCTATCCATTAATGTCACCACTCATCTCCCTGCATGTTTACTTGCCATTAAATCATCCTCTTTTCTCTTCTCTGGATGCTTCAAACCATTCACACAGAAAGTTCAACCTGCAAATGTTTCCCCCATGATTCCACGACTGCTGGTGTCACAGAGCCTTTTGTTCTACCTTTCTTCAACCATAAAGCGTACCCTACCATCTGTCTGCAACAGAAAGAGACAGTGCTGGTTTTATATGAAACAAAGAGTAGGCATGGGAATCATAAGGTAGATAATAGAGAACAAAGATTAAACACATGTTAGAAAAAAAACCCAGCAAAAACTGATTACATTTGTTGATCACATGATTGCTTTCGCTTCCAGAATACTTTTTGGCCAAACGAATGACAGCGCAGTGCCATTGCCCAGTGGATGCAAAACAAATTCAAATTACCATGTTTGACAGTTGTGTTGATAAGTTTGTGGTGATAATATGTGTTTTTCCTGGTCAAGGCTGACATCTTCATCTTTACTATTGTGGTGTCAAACAGGCACTGTCCCAAATATCACGTCGTTTACAGAGATGCAGGTTTACAAATGTAAATCTATTGTTCACTACACCTTTTTTTTATGGTAAACTCCATTCCATGTCTTTTGTTGATACATCAGACATTTTAACTTCAAAACCCAGATTGAAATATATGAGACTGTAGCAAACACTCCTACATCTGAATTAGAATTGGGATGCTGGTTGAAGTGACACCATGAATGGGAGATTCCGATTAGAGAATCAGGAGACTGGAGATCAGCAACGGCAACTTTAATATAAGTCCAAACATGGAACAGGGTCCATAACAGGTTGAGTGGCAGAATTACATGTGAAACATATTTTACATGTTGGGGCTCATGGAGCATATGAGTGTGGTCTGTGAAAGAAACAAACATAGCAAAGTGCCCATGTGCCTAATTAGGACTTTCACTAAACAAATTAGCAAACAGTTACAGAAATAAACAAAAAATCAATCAGAACCCCAGCAAGCCCCATACAATCACTGCTGGATCAGTAGCAACAACACAAGTCACGCAACTCTAAGCAGCAGCAGTATTAACCGAATTAGCATTAGCATATAATGCTAACAGGCGCTAGCAATCATAATATCTTATGAGAACAGCAGGAAATACATAAATATGGTGCAAATAACAGATTCACACTACAACGATACTAATAAAGAACGGTTAAAGAGTAAACTAATCTCTAAAAGTACTTACTTTATTTATCACGCACCCAAATATCCACCATGAAATGCCGACTCTCAGCATGTGTCACATTGTTAGCGGTCCCGGCGGAAACAACTAAACCCGGCTTTCTCTCAGTCTTTCTAACACAGCCGCCCCCAATTCTCTAACGAGAGAATTGTATAGAACATAGAAAGACTGCTACTTTAACTAAGAGTCATCAGTGAACTGGGGAAAGTGGACCAGTCTCACGACAGGCCTTGTATAAATCTTGTCCTTTACCTTCCCTGTAGCAACACGTACACATCTTGAAGATCTCAGCCACTGTACCCACAGGCCACAGAGCCCGCGGGAGGCGTGGATCAACAAGAACAACCTTCATCAGACACAGGTAGTGTCTGATGAAGGAAGCCCAAAAGTTGTCAGCCAACACCTGGCTGTGTCTTCACCGTCGCTTCCCAAGCAATTCCTCTCTGCCATATAAGGCCTGTGGAAGAGATGAATCCCTGCGTCCCATGAGTAGCATGTTGGGTGTTATGGGATCGGGATCTGAGACATCTGTTGGCACATAGCCCAACGGCTTGGAATTAAGAATTCCTTCCACCTCAATCAGTAGAGTCCGCAGGACTGGCTCAGTGACTGACTGCTCTCGTAGGACTACTCTAAGAGCTGTTTTCACTGACTTGACTTCTCCTTCCCAGGTGCCTCCAAAATGTGGAGCAGAAGGTGGATTAAGTTGGAATCTGATCCTCTGCTCTGCTAATTGCTCCTGCAGGCAAGGAGCCATAGCTTCAAAGGCCTCTGCTAATTCTCGATTTTCTCCTGTGAAGTTCATTCCATTATCACAGAGAACCTCAAATGGTTTACCCCTACGTGCTATTAAGTGGCGCAGGGAGAGCAAGAAGGAATCTGTGTCCAACCTTTTGAGGAGATCTAAATGCACACATCTGGTGGTCATGCACTTATAAAGGATGCCCCATTTCTTCTCTTGACTCCGTCGGACCTTGAGTAAGAATGGACCAAAGCAGTCTACTCCAGTGGAGTAAAAGGGAGGCTTATACACATGCAGTCGGGAAGGAGGAAGGTCAGCCATCTGTAGCGCTTGTGGCTTGGCTTGCGAAAGCTGGCTCTCATGACACTTGTGCTGATGTTTACGGATAGCTTCGCGACCCCGAAGAATCCAGTAATGTCTGCGAAGTTCAGCCAGAACTCGCTCTGCACCAGGGTGATGAAGCCTCACGTCGCAGTCTCTTATCAACAGCTTAGTGATATGATGCTCGGGATCAAGAACAATTGGATGAATTGTCCCCTCCTCCAAATCCACAGCTCGCCGAAGCCGCTCTCCAACTCTAAGGAGTCCTGTGGCCTCTTCATACTCAGGAGCCAGGGAACACAGGCAACTGTCAGATGGAAGGGAGTGCACAGCAGCCTTGATGAGCTCCTTCCAGGTGTGGAATTGCTTTGGGTCTGGTAGCCGTGTGTTCAATACTACCGAAGCCGAGCCAACAAATGCTCCTTTCCTTAACTCATCCTGATGAGGCTCTGATCCAGTACTTGGCATGACTGGCCAATGGTCGGGAGCTTCAATCAAGAAATCAGGTCCTCACCTCCACTGGCTTGGGTGAACTAATGCAGTGAGTGTCAGACCTCTAGTGATGTGATCAGCTGGGTTATGATGTGAGTCAACATACCTCCAGGTAGCCCCTTCAGTGAGATTCTGGATTTCAGCCACACGTGTCCCAACAAAGACCTTGTAGCGGCAGGACTCTGAGCTCAGCCAATGCAGCACCGTGGTAGAGTCTGACCAGCAGACAACTTGACAGATTGGGAGGCTCAGTTCATCCTGTATAAGTTTGACCAGCTGGGCTCCAGTCAATGCAGCACTGAGCTGTAGACGAGGCATTGATAGGCATTTCTTTGGTGCTACACGGGACCTTGCTAGGATGAAAGCCACGTGGACCTCCCTATCATGAGTCATGGTCCGCAGATAGGCAATCGACCCATATGCCCTCTCTGATGCGTCACAGAGAACGTGAAGCTCCCTGGTCACTGAAGGGGTGTCTGCACTGGCTGGCACAAAGGGTCTGGGAAACTGCGCAGGATGGGGAGCTCTGCCACCCCTGCAGCCCACTGATCTCGTATATGCTGAGGGCCGATAGGTTCATCCCATGCCATATGTTGTTTCCATAGATCCTGTATAAGGACTTCAGCTCTGGTAGTGAATAGCACAAAGAACCCTAATGGGTCATACTGGCTGGCCAGGATCCTGTAAAGGTTTCTCAGCGTTGGAATCTGGGTGTCAGTAGTGCGCTGCTTGTAACCCAGCATGTCAGTAAGGCAGTTCAACTGCATGCCAAGAGTGGGTTCCTGGAGGTCAGTACTGTTTCGTGACAACCAAAGTTCACTGCAGGTGTACCTGGCACCCTTTGGGAGGTGCTCTATGACTGATGGCAAATTGCTCGCCCATTGTCTGATATCAAAACCTCCCTCAGGAGGCAATCGTCTCAAGCTGTCGACCACATCCTTAGCCTTAGCCGAATCTGGTGTGCTATAGAGACAATTATCTACATAAAAGGCCTGTGACACAACTTCTGCCAAGCCGGGCTTATCCTCTGCATGTTCTTGGGCGTGGTGCTGAAGAGTGTAGATAGCACAGCACGGACTGCACGTCGTTCCAAAGGGTAGAACCTGCCATTTGTATACAGTTGGCTCCTGCTCTCTCTGCATGTTTCTCCAGATGAAACAAAGAACTGGCCGATCACTTGGGAGCAGGCGCACTTGGTGAAACATGCTTCGAACGTCACCACTAACTGCAACAGTGTGCTGACTGAATCGCAGGAGAACACCTATCAAAGATGGGCCAAGTTTCGGGCCTGGTAACAGCTGCTCATTGAGGGATAGACCCTGATACTGGAAAGAGCAGTTGAAGACAATTCTGTCCCTCCCATTATGGTGCACCATGTGGTGTGGGATATACCAGGCTTCTGTGGTTTGATGAGCTTCTTCAGATGAGATCTTCGCCACATAACCTTCTGACTGTAGCTTGCGCATTTCAGAGCAGTATGTCTCCGCCAGTTTAGGCGGAGACATACTGCCATCGCAGCGATCTGGAGTTATCTCTGCAATCTTTACCCGAACTGTCTTCATTTGAATGCCTTGCATTTAAATGTCAGTCCCCTTCCCCTGTGCTGTTCCTCCTCATCTACCGACCACCAAAACCAAAACCATCATTTATTACTGAGATTTCAAATCTCCTCACAACTTTCTGCACGTCCTCTGCCGATGTTTTAATTTTAGGTGATATGAACATCCACGTTGACACCCCCTCCTGCCGTTTTGCAGCTGAATTTCTCCAACTACTGGACTGCTTTAACTTAAAACAACTTGTTGATGTCCCCACACACACTAGGGGGCATACCCTGGACCTGGTCATTACAAACTCTGCCCCTCTCACCAACCTGCAGGTGCATGACCTAGGTGTGTCTGATCACAAAGCCATTTCTATGGATCTGCCATCCCCATCCAGTTTTTCCAAGCCTAAGCGGAATATCTGTTTCAGAAATCTTAAAAACATAAACCAAGAACTCTTGGCAGCAGACTTTCAACATCTCTCCACACACTTTCCATCAGCCGATGAAGCAGTGGAGTACTACAACAGCCATCTGAGCAGCCTCCTGGACCATCATGCCCTGGTTAAAACAAGAACAGTCACCTTCACCCGCTCAGCACACTGGTTCACAGATGGACTTCGTAAGATGAAGGCAGCAGGGCGGGTCCTTGAGCGCCGTTTCAGGGCTTCTGGCCTCACTGTCCACAAACAAATTTACCGGGAGCACAAACAAAAATATGCACAGTCCCTCAAAGAGGCAAGATCACAGTTTCACTCTGATGCCATTAGAAATAACCCAGGAAATTCCAAGCAGCTCTTTTCCACTATAAACCACCTTCTCAAACCAAAATCCCCCCCACTTACTGCCACTACAGAAGGGCAGTGCAATAAATGTATGGATTTCTTCAAATCAAAAACTGCCCTTATTCGCTCTGCTCTCTCCGGTCCTCCCACCCAAACTGTTCCCCCAACTCATACCGTCTCCAATCCCCTAAACTACTTTCCTGAGGTTTCATCAGAAGAGGTGTAGAACATCATCAGGAAGATGAAATCCTCCACCTGTCCCCTGGACCCTCTCCCAACATCCCTGGTAAAATCCCATATCACTGCCCTAAGTCCCCTGATCACTGCTGTTATAAATAATTCCCTTCAATCTGGTTATGTTCCCCCTGTTTTAAAAAATGCCATTATCACACCATTGCTTAAGAAACCCACTCTTGATCCACAAGTCCTATCCAACTACAGGCCCATCTCAAATCTCCCTTTCATATCAAAAGTACTTGAGAAAGCAGTTGCCACTCACCTTCAGGACCACCTCAAACATAATAACCTCTTTGAAAACTTCCAGTCAGGTTTCCGCTCTGCCCACAGCACAAAGACAGCCCTAGTCTCACTTTCTTAAAGTTTCAAATACCTGGGTGTTCACGTCAACAATAAGCTGGACTGGACTCACAACACCGACGCTCTGTATAAGAAGGGCCAGAGCCGCCTCCACCTCCTGAGGAGGCTGAGGTCCTTTGGTGTGAGCAGGCCCCTGCTTAAGACCTTCTATGACTCTGTGGTGGCCTCAGCCCTCCTCTACACTGTCGTCTGCTGGGCCCCTGGCAGCGCAGAACGGGACAGAAAGAGGCTGAATAAGTTGGTGAGGAAGGCCACTTCTGTCCTGGGCTGTGCTCTGGACTCAGTGGAGGAAGTGGCTGAGAGGAGGGTGTTGTCCAAGCTCGAATCCATCATGGACAACACCTTCCACCCCCTGCACCAGACTGTAGAGGAGCTGAGCAGCTCCTTTAGTGCCAGACTTAGACATCCAGTCTGTAAAAAGGAGCGCTACCGCAGGTCATTCATTCCTGCTGCTATCAGATTATACAATGCTGCACTATAACTGTAACCATAACTGTAATAATTAATGTGCAATAACTAATGTGCAATAATCTACCTAATACACTGTACTACAACCCGTGCAATAATCCTGATGTAGTGACTTCTGGTGCCATTACCACCTGAACATATGCCAGTACACATGTATGTATGTATGTACAAATGTATACACAAATGTGTATATACGTGCAGGTACGTATATATATATATATATATATATATATATATATATATATATATATATATATATATATATATATATATATATATATATATATATATATACAAGTATGTATATATGTTTATATACATATAGATCACTATGTATGTAAATAAGACAGCATATGCCCATCCCTATTTCTTTTTGTATTTGTTTTGGTATTCTTTTTGATCCATTGTATATATGAAGATTCACTGTATATAACTGAATGCACCTCCCCTACTCTGCACCTTCTTGTATGAGCCGATGTGACGAGTGAATTTCTCCATTGTGAGATCAATAAAGACTATCTTATCTTATCTTAGTCAGAGTCACAAACGACCTCCTCATATCATCCGATGCTGGCTCTTCATCCCTCCTCATCCTTCTTGACCTTTCTGCTGCATTTGGTACTGTTGACCATGGCATTCTCTTAAACCGGCTCCACCTCACTACTGGACTAAATGACACTGCTCTCAGTTGGTTCAGATCATATCTCACAAACCGGACAGAATACATATCCCTAGGCCACTCCAAATCACATCCACACACAGTTACATGTGGTGTCCCCCAGGGGTCAGTCCTTGGCCCCATCCTCTTCATCATTTATCTCACTCCCCTTGGCCAAATCATCAGCTGCCACAATATTTCATTCCACTGCTATGCTGATGACATACAGCTCTATGTAAATGTCACAGCTGACACCCCACCCTCACAGTAATCCCCATCAAAACTCACCACCTGTCTGGAGGAGATAAAGGTATGGATGGAGCAAAACTTTCTTCAACTAAATAGCTCAAAAACCGAAGCCATCCTGGTTGGAACTCCTCATCAAACCAAATCATTATCCATAACCAGCATCACCTTTTCTGGCACTAACATCCCGCTTTCATCAACAGTTAGAAATATCGGTGTAAAAATGGACTCCCAACTCACTTTTGAAGCCCATATAAATCACCTATGCAAGACCTCTTTCTATCACCTCCAAAATATTTCCAAACTCAGTCCCATTCTCTCCATCCCAGACGCAGAAAAGCTGGTTCATGCCTTTGTCTCCTCCAGACTGGACTATTGCAACGCACTTCTCATTCGGATCCCTAGAAAAAGTCTGCAGAGGCTTCAGTACATTCAAAACTCTGCAGCTAGGATCCTGATGAGGGTGCGGAAACATGAGCACATTACCCCCATCCTCCATTCACTACACTGGCTTCCCATCTCCACCAGGATTGAGTACAAGGTTTCCCTCCTCACACATCGATGCATCCATGGACATGCCCCCGCCTACCTCAAAGAACTTCTCAACCCACAGAAGACAACCCGCTCCCTTCGCTCCACTCACTCAAACCTCCTCCACATTCCCAGAACCAGACTCAGGACAATGGGAGATAGGGCATTTTGTGCTGCTGCCCCGCATCTGTGGAATGCCCTCCCTGACACCTTGAGTGCACCTCAATCCACTAAGTGTTTTAAAAAAGGCCTTAACCTTCCTCTGGTGTTAGCTTTCTGCTGCCATCTGTAGTGTTAGCGGGTCATTTTGGACCCGTGTATTAAATCAGCCATAAAATACCCTAAAAACAATCTTTTATCATCCAATGTTTTCTTAACTCTTGTTTAGCTGGTTGGGCTCCCTTATCCATGAAAAGATTGGTATTAATATTTTTTTGTGGCCCCCTGGGCCTTTGTTTTAACAGCATATCTTCTCCTCATTGTTGCATCCTGTGAATTGGAGATGTGTACTTTGCAAGTCACCACCTCTACACTCAAATGGCTTGACAAGCCTGGACATGTCTCCCTTTGTTTGTTCTTGCAAAAAGGCAAAGAGAAAAGCCCCTAAATGAAGCTCAAGTGGTTGGAGGAAGAGGCTGTTGGTTGACTGTGTGTTCATGATTTAATTTTGGGCATTTTTTATTGTTTTATAATAGAAAATTTTAACCGGGTCACAAATGACCCGAACACCACAAAAGTCATTTTTTTCACCAGAGCACTTTATAATTTAGTAAAAAAAAAGATTTTACTTTGTTTAAATGGAAGTCCCTGACAAAGTCAAAAAGTTTCAACTCAAAAAACAAATGTATGAAGTGCTTTTATGCATGTTAAAACTCAAAACGGGTCAGTCGGGACCCTAACACCATAGGAAGGTTAAAGTATTTATTTTTAGCAAAGCTTTTGGTCCCCTTGAGATGTTTTTTTTTCTCTCTTCTAAAATAGCTTTTTAAATTTTTTATGTTTTTTTCTTTTTTACCTGTAGCACTTGGAGATCTTTTGATGGAAAGTGCAGTATAAATTAAATGTATTATTATTATTATTATTAGGGTTGCGGGCCAATCTGCGCTCTATCCTGTGAAGGCTGGGAAGCACAGCTTCCTTTGGTGCCTGAAGGGTTATGGCTGAAGGACGGCGGAGAAGTGGGGTTGCATAGCACTGGACTCCATATATCTCAACCCTCCTTGTGGCTGTCTGCAGTAGGGTGGTAGCCTTCTGGTCTAGCTTTGATCTAGTTACTGCCTTTTGGCAGCATGGCAAAGTATCAACCTGCCATAGTCGTTGCATGTTCTGGAGGAGCTTGGCCTGGGATGCAGCTGAGGTGAGGTGCAGGTACTGTTGTCCTCCACGTGCGGTCTGCATAGGTGTTATTGGGCTCTGAAGTGACCATCCAAGACTGGTACACACCGCCACCGGTCCTCCTGTTGGTCCCTGACGGACGGGCTGGATAGGAATAATTAGGTGTGGCATATCAGATCCAATGAGGAGTAATGGTTTCACTCTTTCGACTAGCTGCAATGGTAAACCCTTCAGATGTTTATACGTTTTCTGAAGGGCAGCTACCAGGTAGTTGTGCTCAGCATCAGAAGTTAGATATCTTTCAGATGGTTCGGAGAAGGGGGACACTTCAAAGGAGACGGTCAGTCCCTCCAGCTGTAAGACATCTTGATGCACCGTCTGCAACGGAAGGGTCTCATGTTTTCCTGCGATCTTAAGGTGTTGAATGACATGTGACAGAACAATTGTTAGCTCTGATCTATCATCTAGGATTGCGTGAGCTTCCATAGATCGGCCCCCATTATGAATCGTAATCTTCATCACCTTTAGCATAACATACTGTGAGCGGTTAGGGCGGTCGATGTAAACTTTGGTGGGTGCTGAGCTCACCATCAGGACTGTACTGGATGAGTCACTTACTGCATCATGAAGAATGGTGAGATGAAGCTCCCTGCAGGTTTTGCATGGACGCTTAAGATTACAACATTCCACTCTGTGGTTGCAACCAAATCTCTGGCATCGGTCTCCCTCCTTTATCCAAGAGATGATCCGATGGGTGCTAAACCTTTTGAAGCTGACACAAAAGTTTAGAAAATGTTCCTTGGTGTCACAATAGGGGCAGTATGGCTTCGGTTTTGGGTTGCGCTTTGATAACCCGGACTCAGCCTTTGCCATTTCGCTTCCTACTGTGTGGAGAACAGGTACTGACCTTTCTTTAGAGTAAAGAAGTTTGTGATCCTTCCGGGTCGGTTTTGGTGGCTCAGCCTGGAATAGGGCAGCAGCGCGACTGGAAATGCGTTTTGCCTGTGACTTAACTTGTAACCACATGGCCAAATCAGGGAGTGTGTAGGTTCTGTCTGTGCCCGATTGTAGTGTGCCCCGGCATAGAGACAGTACTCTACAAAACTGTCTCTGTAAGAGACTGGCATTTTGCTGAGCAGCCGGTCAACATGGGTGGGACCCATACATAAGTTCATAGCCATTTTGTCCTTCAAGAGTTTGTAGCATGCCAACTAAGGACTGAACTGAGAGGGCAAATGAGTCAAAGGCCTGAGCATCACCCATCTTCAGTGATGAGGTATTTAGAATTGCACCTAGCTCTGATTGGACTAGCTATCTGGGCTGACCGTATTTCTCCTGCAGTGCCTGCAGAGCTGCAGTGTACGCATATGAGTGATGCATGTAAGCCTTTGCTAGCTGGAGGGCACTAGGAAGTTTCAATTGACCAATCAGCACCTGAAATTTGTATTGTTCACTTAGATGGATGTGGTTACTCAGCAAATTGTCTAGCGCCATTTTGAGTAGGGCAAAATCACTCTCACGACCACTATCGAACACTGGCAGTGTGGGCCTTGGGATCCCATAAGCAGATGCAATGAGCAGGTCAGTTCCGGATTGTGGTGTTGTACCAGGTAGGGGAACTGCTGCCGTGATTACCTGACTGCTACTGGGAATGGCAGTTGCTGTCCTAGGGTCTGACTGAGTGACTAGTGAAGGCAGTGAAGCTGTGAGAGGAATTAGCTGTGGTTGTGACTGTAGCCCTTTGGTCACCATGTTGGGGACTGGATGTGATGGCATTAAGTTTAACTGTTGCTCTTGTTTCAGTCTGAGTGACAGGAGTAGACGCTGACTACGTCTCACGCTGACTCAGCATGAGAGGGCAGGGACTGGTCAGGGTTCTGAGACACAAAGGGAATGGTGACAGCCTTTGTGTTGGGGCCTCTGACCCTATGTACTCCCGACAGGGTTGGTGAAACAGACTCCCTTTGAAAAGGTGGCTGGTCAGCAGAGTTGGTTGTTAAGAGCTGAGCTGGTGGTTGAGGGAAACTCACTAGTGGAGAAGGAGGTTCAGGGGAAACTGTGTTCCTGTCAGATACAACCATGGAGGTGACCAATCTCGCCAGCTCTAGGTCAGACTCTGCCTGCTTCAGTCGTCGGTTCCTGTCTAGCCGTTTCATTAAGGCCTCCTTAGCTTGGAGGGCCTCCTCTTGAGCTTGCTGTGCTGCTCTCATCTTAGCCTCTAGCTGTTGATCCTTTACATCAGCCTCTAAGTCATCTTCAATTTCCTGACGGAGGCAGTCGAGCTGGCGCCGCTTAATGTTTTCCTCCAGAATTGCAGTTTGAGCACGTGAGAGATCTTGTTGGGGGTAGAAACCAGTGGAGAAGATGGTGTGTCTACCAGACTGAGAGGTAGAGCTGGTTTTAGTGCTAATTGTTCTTCTTGAGCTGCTCCTGTGTTTGCTCCTAACAGTGTAAGAAGGTGTTGCAGGATGAGCCTGGAGGGCATGGCAACCAACTACATAGTCTTCTAGGTGAGATGGAAGACGGCTCTCTGTGAGGTCTGCCTTTGGGCTCTCCTGCTTCTGAAGCTGCATCATCCATGGTGTTATATTCTTACTTCAATCCAGCTCGAAGGACCACATTTAATGTAGCAAACACTCCTACATCTGAATTAGAATTGGGATGCTGGTTGAAGTGACACCATGAATGGGAGATTCCGATTAGAGAATCAGGAGACTGGAGATCAGCAACGGCAACTTTAATATAAGTCCAAACACGGAACAGGGTCCATAACAGGTTGAGTGGCAGAATTACATGTGAAACATATTTTACATGTTGGGGCTCATGGAGCATATGAGTGTGGTCTGTGAAAGAAACAAACATAGCAAAGTGCCTATGAGCCTAATTAGGACTTTTACTAAACAAATTAGCAAACAGTTACAGAAATAAACAAAAAATCAATCAGAACCCCAGCAAGCCCCATACAATCACTGCTGGATCAGTAGCAACAACACAAGTCATGCAACTCTAAGCAGCAGCGGTATTAACCGAATTAGCATTAGCAGATAATGCTAACAGGCGCTAGCAATCATAATATCTTATGGAACAGCAGGAAATACATAAATATGGTGCAAATCACGGATTCACACTACAACGATACTAATAAAGAACAGTTAAAGAGTAAACTAATCTCTAAAAGTACTTACTTTATTTATCACGCACACAAATATCCACCATGAAATGCCGACTCTCAGCATGTGTCACACTGTTAGCGGTCCGGGCGGACACAACTAAATCCCAGCTTTCTCTCAGTCTTTCTAACAGAGATCTTTTTTTTTTTCAAAATTAAAATCAACCTTTTCATGCTATTTTGGCATTAAAGCCAAAAAATAAAATAGAATTTGATGAGGAAACCAAAACATTGCTAAAATCTGATTTAGTTCTCATTTTACTCAATTTTATGCACCATCTCATCTTCTGAGGTGGATGAATGGCATCCCTATGAGAAACAATTTCAGTTCGTCAATACACATTAAAGTTGTTATTTTGAGACTTATGAGAGTCACTGGCTTTTAAAAAACTTTTTATAATATTATGTTAGAATTTTGATATTATTTGAAGCTTTCTTATTCATTAGTAAACAAATTATTTATTAAGCGTTTTATATTAAAAAGGATTATAGTAATTTTTACAGTGCTTTTTTGGAATCCTACTGACCAATAAAAGTTCGTCACATTAAAGCTACATTCACCCAATCATGCTTTCATACAGCAATTCAGTATCAGATCAGTAGGCAACTTGTGCCTACCAATAGGTAACAGGAGGAAGCAGGAATTAGACCCACATTATTTTATAGATCTTCCTATCTAAAAAACTCTCATCATATCAGGACTTTGAAATGAACTGGTTGAGTTGGAGACAAGAGCAGCGAACAAAAACATTCCCTATTTACTCATGCACATTCACACTTATCCTAGTCATGGCCTACCACAGGGTTAAATAAAAAAAACTGGACTTTCACTCAGTTTTTGTAAATACGTCCCGATACCTATTCAGGAGTCTTTGTCAATTCTGGAGGCTTTTAGTGGAGCAGCTTGGAGTTTTGGAGCTGCTGTTTTTAAGCACATGGAGGCTCATTGTCCGAGGAGCATTCCAATTTGGAACATCCTGCCCGTCTCTCCCCTTGCCCATTACAGTCTATTGTTTTGTGTGAATTGTTTACTTGTGCACCAGAACCCTGATGAGACCGCTTGTGTAACTGATTTAAAGCCACCCGTCAATCAGTCTTGGAGGCTCGTCAGTAACTGACCAATCAGAGTTCGCAATTTGTCCCAAAGTGAAACGTCCCCTACCTGCGGGAGCTGCAGGCCCTTTCCCTCTGGCAATATTCCGGTATTTTACATTGCAAATGCATTGCGGTCAGAGAGTTTTTGTTAAACAAACATTGGTAAAAATTCCCCCCCTCTAAACTTTATCCAGAAAGTTTAAAGGAGAAGTCCGGTCAAAATCAGAATTCAAACTGCTGAAAGTACTTTAAATATAAAATTATTACATGCTGTTCAATAAATGATGAGCTTTTTTAATTAAGAGTAATTTTCAATTGAAGGTCCTTTTATGGGGGCAGCCATCTTGGTGAAGAACAGTACTGCCACCTCCCAGTTTGTGACGTCAGGTTGCGGTATCAGCTGTCGAGCAAGTCCCAATTCCTTATCTGTCCCCTTGAAAATAAATACCGGTTTTCATGTCGAAATATTTTTTTTAACCCCTTAAACAAAGATAGACATGGTATTAAGCATTTTTAATGTAAAGTAATACTAACTTTACATTTTGAAGACATAAAAAGACAACAAAAGTACGGTTTATGGGTTGGGTTCTGCAATGTTACAAGATGAGTATAAAACTCATCTTTAGAACCAATCTCTGCTCAAAATAGTGATCTGCACCGCCTAATCTACTTTCAGCAGTTATCATCAGTTATTGCAACCGTAAACTGCAGAAAATACGGGGAGAGCGGCTCCTTCTGCCTTTACTCTGCTCCTGTCAGGATGAGCTCCAGTGTGTTATGAGGCGGAGGGATATTTCAGCGCCACTTAGTTTAGAGCCAAAACAAGCGACTTCATTTTCAGAAACAAGCCCAAGAATGGCAACCCGCAACTCATGAAATTTACAAGTGACTTTAGAAAAAATAAGACCAAAGTCGCATAAAATAAGTGGGCTTCACAACAGTGAGCATTCTTTCCAAGTGTGTCGTATCACTCCACTCCTCTGGTCGGGTAAACAAATGTTCCGGCAAATTCTACATTATATAAAAGAAAAACCTACCCAAAAGTCTCGCTCTCATGTCATCTTGAAGACATTCTTCTTCGAAATGTTGGCTATAGACGACGTGTTTTCTCTCTGGCCAGAAGTTTGATGGCAAATCCTCCCTCTTCATGTTGGTAATCCAAAAGAGCCCGTGGTCAATCATGAATTGGAAAGGTGAAAAAACTAATGTTTTTTTCACTTTTACCCGATGTATTGGAACATCCAACTGCCATGCACGTGAGCATTGTCGCTTTAACAATAGCTCTCGCAAATTTCAATGGTGAAGTCCTCTCGAAATCCGAAATAATTGTTGTTGATCGCAGCTGTGTACAACAGTTCCTATTGAATTAGCTTGTAGAGCGCAGTGCCTTTCTGCACAGAGACGTCACAGGATGTGATGTCGGGCGGCCATTTTTGCCCAAATATGGGCAAAAATGGCCGCCTCCATACACAGTGATCGAGACGACAATTTATGCTTTTATTTTCTTATTGATTAACGCTAAATTCATTAAATCACCACGGATGTATTAGTTTTAGGTATAGGTAATGATCCACTGATTTTTCCTTGTTGACCGGACTTCTCCTTTAAAGGGGGGAATACAGTTTATTATTTTCCCAAAATCTTAAAAGCGTTTGGAAAAAATGTAAAAGATCGATAAAGGCATGCAGCCGACCTCATGAGCAGCTGAACACAACAGCGATCAACAGGAACTACCGCATGTTCATTTGTACGATTCTAACTCAATTATTATTCTTAATTAGATTGTATGCTTAAAGTTTGATTAGAGAGTAAAGCTTGATGCAAGTTCTGCTGTGTTTTAAGTGTTCTGGATATATATATGTTGCAACTTCCGGTTGCAATAAGTTGAGTTATTGTTAGCTATGATCAGTTAACGGGACTCTGATTTAACTTTTAATAGGTAGTGTAATGTAAACTTTGCACTCCTAATACAGAATTTCAGTGTAAATTCATGGCTAGTCGACACATCTACTGCAAGCTTTAGTAACTATTTTAAGTTACTAATATATATTTTCAGTTTTGTTTAAGTTAGGTATTTAAACCTGGGCTTTAACAATGATTTGTCTGTGGTTACCTTGAAATGACTTCACTGAGTTGCCATACAACTCGTTTGATCATGTTTTTCCCCATTTTCTTTGTCTTAATGTTGGTAAATGAAGGGGAAATGCCTCTGTTAATGCTGTGAACTTCACTATCATGGCCATTACAATGTCTTTGTTGTCGGGGTTAGATCGGCCTGGAGTACACATCCGCGTGGGTGGAGCGATCTTACAGTTGGCACTGCGTCAATTTCTTGGGAATGAATTTCAATGCCAGGTTATAGATGTTTGAAAGCTGAAACCACAACCCTCCCCCTTGGTTCACTGTCAGTTTCTCCCTTTTCACAAAGATTGGTTCCTTTTGCACTCTTCTGAACCATCTGTCTTCTCTGTCTAAAATCTGAACATCATAGTCATCAGAAATGTGTCCTTTGCTTTGGAAGTGTAAACTCGTGGCGATATTCAGCAATCCACATGATTCTCAAACTGTCTCTTAAGTAACCACTTGTGCTACCTTTAGTGGTTGGTGGAAATGTTGGTGTTAAGCTTTTACTAGATTGATTTGAGAGCAAATTAGCTGTAATTTAAAGCTAAAAAGCCTAAACAATCAAAATTATAAATGGTTTAAGCAAACACTTACTACTTAAATGGAAGTGCAATGGGGACTATTTTGAGGAGCTCCCGGTAGAAAACGTGAGACAGGCAACAATGAACCAAGAACAACTGCAAGTAGTGTCATGGTTTGGGATTTGGGTTAGTTTAGTTTTGCACTTTTCTTAATTTTACTAGTTTATCAGTCAGTGTTCAGCAAGCATTTAGTTCAGCTCTTAGTCACCAGCCAGTAATCAACCTGCTCACCTCAAAGTCACCAGCCACTCCCCTGATCAGTCTCACCTGTCACCTGTAATTAGTTTTCAATCCGGTCACCTGTGCACTTCTTTATTTATACCTGCCTCACTCCTCTGTTTGGTGCCAGATCATACAAGCCTTTTGGTGAATCATATCCAGCGTTCTTGTTTTCTGATAGCCCTGTTGATACCGATCCGATTTGCCTCTGAGCTAGCCTGACACCTGTATTCCTGTTCTTCCTGCCTGTTTCTGACTGCTAACTTGTGTACCGAACCAGACCTGCTGTATGACCACCAAGCCTGCCTGATCTCGTCTAGTCTGTTTACCTTGCTTGCCCGTGTATCAAACTTGGATCTGTGTCCCTACTCTGCTCTTGGATTCTGTTCTGGATTTTTGATTACCCAGTTTTGACTTAGGACTGTTTATCGACCACAAGATCCTATTCATATTACTGCCTGTCTGTCATCCCGGTTTCAACACCCACAAACTGTTCTTTAATAAACCGTCTTTAATCTTAAACACCATTGTCGGTCGAGGCAGATGACCGTTCATACTGAGCCCGGTTCTGCCGGAGGTTTTCCTTCCCGTTAATGGGGAGTTTTTCTTCCCACTGTCACTTCATGCTTGCTCAGTATGAGGGATTGCAGCAAAGCCATGTACAATGCAGACGACTCTCCCTGTGGCTCTACGCTTCTCCGGGAGTGAATGCTGCTTGTCGGGACTTTGATGCAATCAACTGGTTTCCTTATATAGGAACATTTTTGACCAATCTGTATAATCTGACCCAATCTGTATAATATGATTGAACTTAACTTTGTAAAGTGCCTTGATATGACATGTTTCATGAATTGGCGCTATATAAATAAAATTGAATTGAATTGAATTGAATTGTCTGGTTCGAATTCTGGGTCCATCCGTTCCGTTCATGACAAGTAGCTACTTTAACCATATTCCTTTTACTTCTGAAGTCATAACTTGGATTTTTGAAGACCATCAAACCCAAACATTAAGACTAGTGCCAGGTAGGAAACTAGTAGATGTTGGAAGTTGCTGATATAAATGATCAGCCTAACTAATATTAACGCTAGAAGCTAATAGTAATGTTTGTCTCTGCATTTTATGCATTCAAATACGAAAGGAACCTGTTTACAGATTGACGCTGCACCTATGTGTTCGAAAGATTCAATAGGACACAAACTGCCAGAATTGCAAATATAATTGTTTATGACTGCAGCTAACAATGTTTTAAAGTCACGGCAGCCACATTGGATTTTGCAGCTGGGGTTGGTGGGAAACCTCCGCCTTTCCCTCATGAAATTCAAACTTCATAGGATCACTATAGATATTTTCCAAACTTGGATATGTTTTTACTTCGAACAAAGCAACATCAATGGATACAAATGTTCTTTTGTTTTTTCTTTCATGACAAATAATTATTGTGATAGGAGCTGCCGCGGACATTTACTCTTTCTCTTTATATGCATCCATAACAAAGACTGTGCCTAAAAAAAAAAACTGAGTAGAAAGACAAGACCAGCCTCCTTCTGTGTTTCAGTAGTAAAACGGTGACAGGCTCTATGCGAGGAAGCTTTAAAATGTGACTGATGGTTTTAATTAAATGTTTGGATCCCGAGTTGCCTGACTGACCTGTGTTAGACCCTGAGGACTCTGCAAACACTTATGAAATATTTCAAAATCATGAAACAGCAACAACATAATGCCCCTTTCAATAACTGTGTTCCTCTTTCTTAAATTCAGTCCTATATAAATTTAGAAGATCATAAAAATTTTCTACACAATGGTACTTTTGCAGTAGCCATGTTGCTTGGCAACAAATAGACCCAAACCTCTTACCTGAACTCATATAAAAGGTCAAAACTCTGTATTATTCTCATTATTTTTTGTGTGCAGCCACTTTAGCTCCCAACACAAGGAACAGATTAGCAGCTTCCACGTACAGAAGAGATAAAGCTCATCTGGAACCAGCAGCAAATGGCAAAGCATATTGCTCCATTGCCAGGAGTTACACCTCTGATTCACTTTGCTGCTGCTACACACCACGGTACCTGTCAGCGCAGGTTATAGCAGACAAACTACTGCATCCAATGTGCTCTGACCCAGTTCAACGTCCCAAGTAAATTAGCCTCTGGTGGATTTAAGGGTCTGTTCGTCTTGGATTATCGGGCAGAGTTCAGGCTTATGAAGTTAAATAACAGATCAGTAGTGGTGTTAAACACTTGAAACACCGTTGCAGCGTTTTAAAACAAGTGCAAGGAAAGAGTTGCCAAAAAAAATTAAGAGTGCAGAGAGGATCAAGATCATGTGAGAGTCACAGATTGCTGGAGGTATAAGTAGGGGAAAAAGCATTGCTATTACTGTTTAGTTTTCCTTTACTGTCAAGAAATTTTCTTGAGATAATTTTGTGTTTTCCTTTGTGGTTCCCATCTATTATTTCTACCCGTTTAATCCTCTCAGGACCCTGGACAGGTCATTAGTCCAACACAGGGTAACACAGGATGAACAACCATGCACACTCAGGCATAAACACAGTTTAGTTAGACCACCTAACCTAAACCGTATGTTTTTGAACTGTGGAGAATACTAGAGCACCTGGAGAGAAGCAACACAAGTTTGGGGAGATTATGCAAACTCCACCGATATAGGTCTCAGCTAGGGTTCAAACCCAAGAGCATTTTGAGGCAAGAAAATGGTGCACAAAGCCATGGCAACCTGCCACCCCTATTTAGTTTATTTAAAGTATAATAAATGGGTTGTTTATCATGTTATATCTATTTTCCTTCCACCAGGTTCCCTTTAAAGTCAAAATGTTACAGCAGACAGTTTGACTTTAAAGAGCAGAAAAGACACAACTGTGTTAATAAGTACAGCATTCCATTCAGATGAAATTTAGATTTGACACCCATTCCTGCTGCCAACCAACATGCACAGATCCAGAAATTGAATGCATACCTTATTAACACGCCCATTTTTCCCTACTCAACAAAACAGCTGCGTTGGAACTGACTTAATACTTCCCAGCTCCTCTCACCTGCCATTCATTGGCAGTCTTCAACCCTATCACTCATTCAGGAATCCTACTCTCCTCAGATTCTTGGATTTTTAGATGCTAAGATTTTCTCCTCTGTTTGCACCTCATAAACAAAGTAAAGGTCCACCACTGGTTTCTATGCTACAAACCATAACAATTATGGACATACAAAATGTGAGGTTTTTTTTCTCAAATGTAATGAATTACACGCTTAAAAAGTTTATTTAATGAGAATATGAAAACAGCAGTGTGGTGACATGACCCTTGAGGAATCTGAGCCTTTACAGCCATGCAACAAATTTCACCACCCTTGATCACCCCTTCGGAAAAAACCTTCAGGCTAACATTAGACAGAGTTAAAAATAACCTTTACTCCTACGGATGATGTTCTTAAGTGTCTCAAAACATGTATTCTTTATGACCCTGAACTGGTTTTGTCTGTTGCCATGTTTCAAATAATGTCAAATAAGCAAATCTTATACTACCTGTAAAGAAGCGTTTGAACTACATGATAAGTTAGAACCTTTAAATTTAATGTGAAATCTGAATGCACACAGTCAGATTTCACACTTGAGAAGACTGCTTCCAGTCAGAGATTTAATTAACCATTGGTTTGTTTTAAAACACTTCCCTGAGGCTTTGTCCACACGTAGCCAGATATGTAGGAAAACAAAATATTGGTGTTCACATGGTAAAAAAAAAGAATTTTAGGGTCTCGTGCAACACAGTCTGCGGCAAGTGGTGCAGCGCTGATGTCACATATGCAACCATTGTTATTAACTTGGCCATGCAGTGGTGGAAAAATGAATGCTATCAGATGTGCTGAGTTTTACGTCGGTTCAGGTGCTTTTTGCTTGTTTGTTTTTACAAACCAAATTGCTCCAACACATTGATGTGCAAAGGAGAAAGAGCACTTGGAGGTCAACTGTTTCACACAAACTCTCATATCCAATACAGAGGCACAATACCATTAAATATCACTGTTAATCACATCTTTCTGACAGGATGTCGTGGTTGTTTTGAAAGATGATGATTTGATGACAAAGGTTTTAGTCTTGCAGTACACTGCCCCCTGTGCATCTTGCATGTTTAAAAAGTCGCATATTTGTGCGGGTTCGTGTGGATGAAAACCTTTCCGAAAAAAAGTCTTTCAGACTTGATCACCCAGCAGAATTAGTTTAAGAGTTTCAACAACATGTGTTTGTTTTCCTTCACAAACTTGCGATCGAAACGAAATCCGGCTTATTCAACCAAAGTACTCCTTGTACTGCTAACAGTTCCATTCCAAATTACAAGCGAGGAGCAACCGAACACCCTCCACCTGCTTTTGTGTAGAGACCCTTCGGTCTGTTGAACAGAGAAACAGGACGGTAAATGCTGCAGGTCCAAGTATCCAGTCTGGTTCATTGAGAGGTAATAAGACAAGAGGCCACAGTAAAGCATATCTTACCGGGTTATCAAAGCTATTTTCTGCTGTGAGAACCTGATGGACCACTATGCGTCAAACAAAGCCATATTTATGGCCAAAAGCTTTCACTGAAGGCCCCAAGAGAGACCTTGTCAAGCTTTTGGTAAGATTATACCTTTATCAGCTCAAATATCATGTAGATGGTTCATTAACTTAGATATTGTTCTTTTCGTTGAAGTTTACCGGAAATAGTTAGTTTTAGAAAGCAAGAGCGGGCATCTGCAAAATGGCCACTCTGTGCTATCATTTCTAAGTTTTTACTGAGATGAAAGAGATAGATGTGTTAAAGAAGTCTTTTGTCTTGAAATATATAATTACATAATATATAATTCTTGAAATATTAGGACATTTGTCACAGAAACAACATTTTAAAATGTGGAACTTTTGCTAACCAAATCTCGCAGAAAGATAGTAAGCGATAATTGGGGATGAAAAGTACTTAGTGTAATAAGTTAGTCCTGAATCTGGCTTGTATACCACATTTTTTATTTATTTCGTTATTTATTTTGTTTTATATTTAGTTATTTATCACTTTTCTGCTACACTGTACCTACAACCAGTTAGACTTAAGCATTAAAAATACATTGCTTAAGCTGGAAATTAAAAATACATGACTGGGGTTTGTCATCATGTGTACACTGCTCATTACAAAACAATAGGCAACACAAAAAGTTTTCATCTCACAGTTTTTAGCCATTAATATAATTATTTATTTATTTTTTCATTTAGATTTTTTTTGCACCTTTTGCATGCCTGGAATAAGGCTGGGCTAATACAGCTATTTTTTTTTTATGTATGTATGGTTCAGTTCCCAAACCCCATATAATGACATGATCATTTGACTAGGAACCAAATTGTAAATAATCAATCTGTCATGGTTTAGTTTTGGTCTGGCTGTTTTCCCGGTTATTTTCCAGTTCCTCCTCCTCTCACTCAGCTCACCCTCCACTCCCTCAGCAATCAGTCACAACTGTTCTAATTAGGCACTAATTAGTCAGAACTCACTCCACCTGCCAGCCTCCCTACAAAAGCCTCCCTCAGTCTTCTCTTCCCCGCTGGTTCATCATCAGTCTCCACTCACTCTACGTCTGTCAGCCTAGTTTGCTCCCTGTTTTGTTGCTGGATCTCCTGCTACCACTGTGCTTCAAGTAAAGCCTCTGCTAGCTGCTGGATTTCCTGCCACCTCTGTGCTTCAAGCAAAGCCTCTGCTAGCTGCTGGATTTCCTGCTACCTCTGTGCTTCAAAACTGTCTTGCTCAGCTTCTCTGGATCAACAGCAGCCCTGCATCTCAAGAACTCTCTCCGGTCCTCCAGCTCCTGCTCCCATCTACACCCCAGTTCCAGTCCAGTCCTGCCTCTCTGGTTTCCTCATCCACTACTCATCTTTCTTTCAATAAACTCTCAGAAATAAGCTCTGTGTGTGTGGTGTGCATTCTGGGTTCATCAAAGAAAAATCATGACACAATCTCAGTTAAATTGTTTTTCAATTCTAATTAATTTTGGTTGATAACTGACGTGAAGTTTAACAATCACAAAAACCCAGACTTCCTTGTTATGGCTCTGAACCTGTACCACTCAGTCAGCTCTTGATGCCTGTTGTTTTTGTACCATGTCTTGCTCAGGGGCAAATCAACATACAGTATGGAGTCGAACCCAGAACCTTTCGATTGCAAGATGAAAGTCAACCCAGGTACCAGGCTAGGTCTCTATATCTTCAAATACCTATTCTGAGATAGCTTGGGTTATTATCAGAGACATAAAATCCTGATTGGGACATTCCAAGTCTCCTCACTTCCCTCTCTACTTCACCCATTAAAGAAGAGTCAGTCATTTTCTATCCACACTCGTAAACACTGTTATTTCACAAATAGTAGCTTTTCCCTCACAAGGGGGCTCTAATGCACATTGCTTACAAGCATCAACAGTGTTTGTTCTGTGATCCAGCTCTAAGGTATTGTTTCCTTTGCAATACGTCCACGCTGTGGTTATGTGTAATCCGGTTATCTGTCTGCTTTGTATTGAGGCCGTGTCTGTCTGTGGTGTTTTGTGTTGTTTGCAGCACACAGGCTGTAAGCGGTTCATCTCAGGGTCTGTGCTCGGAGCAAGGTGATCTGCAATTCAGGATCACTGCTTACCGTCTCATAAGGGGTTTAGCAGCTGAACACACAGCAATGCACACATGCAAGACAGGGACAGAGCAAGAACAGGCAGTGCCCTGCAAAAGTATTTACATCCCATTGAGCCTTCCACATTTTGCTTCTTTGCAACTGCAAATTTTTATGTATTTGTTGGGGAATAATTTGTTCAACAACACAATGTGGAAAATCCTATATCGTTATAAACAAATTTAGATAAAAATGTCTGAAAAGTGTGGATTGCATTTTAGTCCAGTCCTCTTTATTCTGGTAGCCTCACATGAAATCCAGAGCATTTAATTACCTTCAGAAGATACCCTATTAGTGAATAGTCTCCCCTTTGTGTAATTGAATCTTTTTGTATGTCTCCCTGTTCTGTGAAGGCTTCAGAGGTCAGAGCAGTAGAAGAAAAAGATGCGGGTAGAATCATTTGACAGGTCAGTAAAGGAGAGCATTAATTTAGAGAAGTATTCAATAGGCCTCTAGAAACTTGAGAGGGGCTGCAAGCAGCCACAGCTCAAGTGGACAACTATAGTTGTGCACTCCCCAAATTTGATTTTTTATGAAAAAGTGCCAAAGAAGCTATAGTTGAAAAAAATAAAGCCAAAAAGTCCTGTTTAAAGTTCGCCGCAAGCCATATAGGGGACACAGGCAACATGTGGAAGAAGGTGCTCTGGTGATGGCAACATCGAGCTGTGGGGCTTTTCTTCAGGAGGTAAAGAGAGGCTGGACAGATGTGATGGATAGAGCTTAAATACAGGACAATCCTTCCTTCCAGGAAGACAACAACCCTAGATGGGCAGCAGGAACTCCAAACAAAGTGTTTATCATATCATGATCGTATGTTTGAATGGCTCAGTTAAAGCCCTGACCTAAAGTCAATTAATAATCTGTGGCAAGACTTGAAAATTGCTGTTCACGGATACTCTCTATCCAATCTGACTGAGCTTGAGTTATTTGGTCAAAAAAGATGGAGGAGAATTTCTGTGAATAGCCAGTAGAGACACATCCCAAAACTTCCAGCTGTAGCAAGATATGACGTTACAAAGTATTAACTCATGAGGGCTGTAAACAAAAGCTTCTCATGCTTGATAATTATTTATGAAACATGTAAAAAAACATGTCATTTTCCGTTCACATTATAATTATGTGCTAATTTAGACATAGACTTAGACATCTTTATTTGTCATTTTGTATGTACAGAGTGCATACAGAACAACATTTCGTTGCATACAGCTTGTAAATTACAGTATAACGTGCAGCAGTGATTAAAAAGTAAACAATTGAAATGTAAACAATGAATCAGAATCAGAATCAGAATCAGAATCTGACATACTTTAATAATCCCAGAGGGAAATTACTTTTGTTACACGCTCCAGATATACAAACATTTTTAGATATATATTTACAGCATTCCACACAAAGTAATATAAATATATACATATATAAGTCAATATATATATATATATATATATATATATATATATATATATATATATATATATATATATATATATATATATATATATATATAACTATAGATCCAAGTAAAGTGATAGTGACGTTGTGCAAGAACAGTGCAAAGAATGCATAAATGTCAATTACAGTGGGGGGGGGGGGTCTGAATCACTGAGGGAGGCGTTGTAAAGATTGATGACCACAGGCAGGAATGATTTCCTGTGGCGCTCTGTGGTGCATCTGGGTAAGAGGAGTCTTCTGCTGGAGGAGCTCCTCTGCTGGGCCAGTGTGTCATGGAGAGGATTGTGAGACATTGTCTAAGATGGACTGGAGCCTGGACAGCATCCTCCTCTCTGCCACGGTCGTCAGAGTGTCCAGTTCCTCCCCCACAACATCACCGGCCCTCCTGATCAGTTTGTTTAGTCTGTTGTTGTCAGCAACCCTCAGCCCGCTGCCCCAGCATGTGACAGCAAAGAAGATCGTACTGGCAACAACAGACTCATAAAAAATCCTCAGCATCGTCCCACAGATGTTAAAAGACCTCAGCCTCCTCAGGAAAAACAGTCGGCCTCGGTGTTTCTAGTCCAGTCCAGCTTATTGTTAAAGTACACTCCCAGGTACTTATACTCCTCCACAGTGTCAACAGGGACCCCCTGGATGGAAACAGGGGTCACAGGTGTTTTTGTCCTTCTCAGATCCACTATTAGCTCCTTAGTCTTTGTCACGTTGAGCTGCAGATGGTTCAGCTCACTCCAAGTGACAAAGTTACCCACCACAGTCCTATACTCACTCTCATCGCCCTTTTCAATGCAGCCAACTATTGCAGGACTCAGTGCAATAGTTGAAGTCTGAGGTGACAAGGGTGAAGAGGAAGGGGGAGAGGACAGTCCCCTGAGGGGCCCCAGTGTTGCTGACCACCCTGTCAGACACACAGTTCTGTAGGCGTACATATTGTGGTCTGCCCGTCAGGTAATCAACAATCCAGGACACGATGGGGGCCTCCACCTGCATCGCAGTCATCTTCTCACCCAGTAGACCCGGACGGATGGTGTTGAAGGCACTGGAGAAATCAAAGAACATGATTCTCACAGTGCTCGCCGGCTTGTCCAGATGAGTGTAGACTCTGTTCAGCAGGAAGATGATGCTGTCCTCAACTCCCAGGCAGGGCCGGTAGGCGAACTGTAGTGGATCAGTGAAGGGCCTGACCATGGGCCTTAGCTGCTCCAGGACTAGCCTCTCAAAGGTCTTCATGATGTGGGACGTCAGTGCCACTGGTCTGTAGTCCTGAGGGCCGCTAGGACGCGGCGTCTTTGGCACAGGAACGAGGCAGGCGTCTTCCACAGCACGGGGACTCTCTGGAGGTGCAGGCTCAGGCTGAAGACTTGGCTAAGTACTCCACAAAGCTGATAGGCACAACCTTTGAGCACCCTGGGGAATACACCATCGGGGCCTGCAGCTTTGCCGGAGTGGAGTCTGGTTAGCTGTCTTCTCACCAGGTCAGGAGTGAAGGACACTGTAGAGGTAACAGTAGGGGGAGGGGTGAGGTCCTCAGGTTGTGGAGGACATGATGTGAAGTGGGGGGGGGGGGGGGGTGGAGTCGGTGGATGTGGATTGAGGTGGTGAGGAGCAGACAGGGGGTCTGTAAGGAGGAGGAGTGGGGGGAGGTGGAGTGGTCATTGTAGGGAAGCCAGCAGCAGAGAGTTGTGGGGGATGGGCCGCAGTATCAAACCTATTGAAAAATAGGTTCAGGTCATTGGCCCGGTCCACGCGACCTTCCAACCCCATGCCAGTGGACTTCTGGAACCCTGTGATGGCTTTCATCCTACTCCACACATCCCTCAAGTTGTTGGTCTGGAGTTTATTCCAGAGTACCCCCTGCACTCTCCTCACCTCCTCACGGTTGCCATCTCTGAATGCCCTCTTCTTCTTAGTCAGAATGGCTTTTATGTCCTTGGTGTTCCATGGTTTATTGTTGGCGGAACAGGTGACAGTCCGAGCTGGAACATAGCAGTCCACACAGAAGTTGATATAGTCCGTGATGTCGGACTATATCAGGAGAAAGAGAACAGTGTGCGATCACGGTGTACAGGAGAATATTTAAAACCATTTGTATGTGCAGAAATGATGGTGCAAAAAGGCATTTGTGCAAAAATGCATTTAGAAACTACAAGTTTGGCAGCATTTGTAATGCTAGATAGAGATGCCGTGATGCAAATGTGCAAATGTGGTGCAGGGTCCAGTTTAGAGTTCAGCAGTTCAACAGTCTGATGCAACAGGGAAAAAGCTTTTGCAGAACCTGGTGGACCTGCAGCGGATGCTGCGGAACCTCTTCCCAGAAGGTAGCAGGGAGAACAGTCCATGGTGAGGGTGTGAGGGGTCTTTTATGATGTTACGGGCTCGGGACACACAGCGCTGGGACGAAATGTTCTTAATGGAGGGGAGAGGAGCCCCGATGATCCCTTCTGCTGTCCTCACCACTCTCCTCATGTTCTTCCAGTCGGAGGCATTGCAGTCTCCACACCACACAGAGAGACAGCTGGTCAGAATGCTCTCTATGGTGCTTCTGTAGAAGGTCGTGAGGATGGGTGGGGATAGGTGGGCTCTCCTCATCCTCCACAGGAAGTACAGTGGTTTCTGTGCCCTCTTCACCAGTGACGTGGTGTTCACAGACCAGGTGAGGTTGTCCGTGTTGTGCACCCCCAGGAACTTGGTGCTGCTGACCACCTCCACAGCTGAGCTGTTGATGAGCAGTGGAGCGTGGTGAGGCCGGTTCTTCCTGAAGTCGACGATGATCTCCTTCGTCTTCTCCACGTTCAGGATCAGGCTGTTTTCTCTGCACCAGCCCACCAGCTGCTCCACCTCCTCTCTGTAGTTCTGGTCGTTGTCGTCTCTGATCAGGCCCACCACCGTTGTGTCGTCAGCAAACTTCACGATGTGATTGGTGGTGAACCTGGGGACGCAGTCGTGTGTCATCAGGGTGAACAGCAGGGGGCTCAGGACACAGCCCTGAGGGGAGCCCGTGCTGAGGGGGATGACATCAGAGGTGTTGTGTCTGACCCGGACTGACTGAGGTCTGTTGGTGAGGAAGTCCAGCAGCCAGTTGCGAAGAGGTGTGCTGAAACCCAGATGTTCTAGTTTTCCTACCAGGTGCTGTGGGATGATGGTGTTAAATGCTGAACTGAAGTCCAGGAACAGCATCCACATGTGGGTGTTCTTCTCCTCCAGGTGTGCCAGGCTCAGGTGAAGAGCAGAGGAGATGGCGTCCTCAGTGGAGCGGTTCCGCCGGTAGGCAAACTGGAACGGGTCGAGTGTTGGGGGGAGACTGGAGACGATGTGTTGTTTCACCAGCCTTTCAAAGCACTTCATCATGATGGGAGTCAGTGCAACAGGCCGGTAGTCGTTGAAACAGGTGACTTGAGGTTTCTTCGGCACCGGAATGATGGAGGCAGATTTAAAGCATGCAGGCACCGTGGCTTGGTCCAGCGAGGTGTTAAAAATGTCTGTGAGGACACCAGCCAGCTGACCTGCACACTCCTTGAGCACCCGCCCAGGTATGTTGTCGGGACCTGGGGCCTTCTGCGGGTTGACTCTCCTCAGAGTCTTCCACACGTCGGCGGTGTCAAGGCAGAGCACCTCCTCTTCCTGATGGGGAACAGCCTTCACTGCTGGAGTGCTGTTTAGTGCCTCAAACCTCCCAAAGAAGTTATTTAGTCCATTGAGGAAGTCAGCATCAACTTCACCCACCGGGGGTGAGGGCGTGTTGTATGCAGTGATCGCCCGTATGCCTTTCCACATGCTCCTGGTGTTGCTGGCGTCATGGAAAAGCTCCTGGATTTTCTTAGTGTGGTTCCTCTTCGCTAACCTGATGGCACGGTTCAGGTTGGCTCTCGCTGTCCTCAGTGCCTCCTTGTCACCAGACTTGAAGGCTGAGTTCCGTGCTTTTAGCGCTTGACGGACCTCCTCAGTAATCCACGGTCGTTGGTTGGCTGGGGTGATGATGGTCTTAGTGGTGCTGACGTCCTCAATGCATTTGTTGATGTAGGCTGACACAGTATGGCGTACTCATCAATGTTTATCGTGTTGTCATATGTTGCTGCAGCTTTGAACATGTCCCAGTCAGAGCAATTTATGTTGGTTTGTCACATTATACGCTAATAAAATACGTTGAAGTTTGTGGTGAAACATCAGAAAGTTAAGGAGATGTAAATACTTTCAGAAGGCACTGCAAGTAACAGCTATTCTCTTTTTATTATAACTTGGGTACTTTGTTATTTTTGCGTCTTTTTTCCCTTCCAACACAGTTTTTTTTAGCCAGCATCTGCTCGCTGTCACTTTCACTCCATCTTCACTCACACTTCTGTGCTCGTTCTCTCACTTGCTTCCTCTAATGTTAGTTCCTCCGTGTCTTCCTCTAATGACCTGTCTGCCTCTTCTCATTACATCTCTGTGTGGTCAGCGCTGACTGTTGTTTTAGTTCCTCCTATGCGCGCGCACACACACTCGTCGACACACACGCTTCCCTCTCAAGGATGGAGAGGGTGACCTCCTCGCATCCCGCCGATCTGCTCCGAGTATCCACAGAGCAGGAAATAATTTGTTCCATGACTCACAACACAGAAAAAAAATGCAATAAAATACGGACAGGGAATCTCTTATATTCCTGCAACTTTAACTTTTCTTTTAAATAATTCTTTTTTAGCATATTTATCTACTTAGCATACACTTTTGCAACCCCAAGTTTAAGTTAATAGATCCAACTCTTACCGTGAGGGTAGGGATGGCTGTGATGAGCGAGTAGATGAGCACCGGAGGGATTTTGCTGGTGTCCTCCGGACCAGGGTAGGGTTTGGAGAAGCTCTTGTCATAGCAGAAGAAGCCCTGGATGTGCACGGGGAAGGTGTCCGTGTATTCAAAGTAGTAAGCCAGCAGCACTGTCCCAGCCATGATCACCAGCTGGAAATAGAACATTATCCCGGCGTTAGGAAGTGAGAGAATGAGAGGCGAAGCAGAAGAGGCAGAGGAGGAGGAGGATTGGGATCAGAGGAGGGGAGAACCGAGTCCCTGGTTCCCTCAGTTACGGGGAGATGCATAGGAAAAACGGACCCAGAGAGAGGCGGAGTGAGAGGTTCTGTGCTTGGATCCGAGACAGAAAGGGAGAAAAAGACGGACGCCCTTTCTCTTCATGGAATGAAAGAAAGCTGACCAGAAGAAAACATCAAAAAGGGGGCTCAGCTGCAGAAAAAGCCCTGCAAACAGCACAAGCAGGAAAACAGGACAGCGATGGAGTGATATGGACAGAGAAGAAGGGAGGTGGGAGAGAGAGGAAGGGGGAGCAGCCTTTATGCTGCTGGCACTCATGGAACCTACTACAGTTGAGCTGTGGGTGTATTTGGAGAAACAGTGTGTGTGTTTGTGTGCGCTGAACACATAAATAAGTGTGGCAAGAGCATGTGCGCCGGGAAGCGAAGTATGTTTCTGCAGACACGTGCTTCAAACCATCCGCTGATGTCTCTGCTAAAGTGTTCCTAAAATACTTCCACCAGCACGACTGAGTTTCTGGGTAGTGCATGCAGTGTGAGGCACGTTTGCTTTTGAAAACGTGGTAAACGACACAATGCCCAAAATTTGGCATCAGAAAAGTACCAGCGCTCTATACCAATCACATAATATTAAAAACTATTGCATTTGCTGAAAATATAACTTTCCCACTATTTCAGTAAGGACACACAGTGCAGGGCAAAAGTGGTTGTACTTTTTACAAATTTTCACCTTTTGTCAAATAACAACCACAAACAGCCACAAAGTCGCCTTTTCTCAGATACCCCCCCCCCCGATAAAATCCAGCGCAGCAGTTTGTAGAAGTCAAATTCAAGCCCCTCTATCTAAATTAAGCCAAAAAATAGTGAAAAAAAAAAGGTTTCAGATTTAACTTCTTAAAAATATTATCTGCAATGTTGCAAAAGTAAGACAAACAAGGCTCCATAATACTTTCCAGTCATGATCTTCGAAGACAAAAGAAGGACTTTGAAGAAACCTAAACAAGTAGTTTTAAGGCCCCAACTCCAGTCAACAAGGGCTGTTCTGCATATTTTAGATGGGTTTCCGCTTATATACACATCAGATTCAAACGACTACATGAGCTCATCAGTGTGGACTCAAGCTATGCAGAAACATGCAAATTAGCCATTTACTAGATTAGCCCTTGAAGAGTAACTTTTTTTCCCAGTGTCCTGTCTAGCAATGTGGCAATAAGAATTGATGTCTTAATGCCAAATAGAGCTCGACAGATTTTGCTTTCACAAGTGGAGCAAACAGCTTTCGCCATAATGCTCCGCTTGATTTGTGCATGTAAATAGCTTTATTGTGATTCCTGCAGGGAAAATTTCAAATTATATGGACACTACAATGGGAAAGTAGGAGAGTAAAGGAAGAACAAGAAGAGAAGGAAAAAAAAAAGAAAGAGAAGAGGTGAAAGAAAGAAGAGATAAAAGGGAGAGAATGATAAAACGTCCTCTGTCTGCTCCATCGCCTGGAAAGAGACGCAAAAAGAACAGCACAACCAACAGACATAAAGCAACAGATACAATCGAGTAACACCTTGATACCATTGCTAAATCAAATGTATTATTATTTAAGCTGACATGTGTAATGTGATACCTGAAAAATGAAAGTGAAAGAAAATAAATAAATAAATAAATTATAGGCTTTCTGTATATAAGCGAACATTTAATACCTGGGACCCAGCACCTGTGGGAGTTTGTGAAAGTGCACTAGTTTAGGTGAAACTTATACAGAAGGAAATAGCTCGATAGTGGTTGTGGAGAACCAAAGACCCGACGAAGAGTAACTTTTGACAACACCAGCCTAAACCAAACCAAACTTCAAATTTCATCCACTTTCAACAGAGCGTTAGTCCTGTTAGGGGTTGAGGCAGAGCTGGAGGCCATCCTGGATTTTATTGGGGAAGAAGTGGGGACTATCTTGGAATTCCAAATTGCATTGAAAACTGAAAAATTACAGAAAGGGAAATTAAAATAAAATTCTAAATCCACCACAAAACACATTTCGAATGTTAACAAATATTAGCCATTAAAATCCTAAAAAGCGTAATCAAGCATATTAGTTTTTAAACAAATGATCAATAATATTTCAGTTCTAAAAACAACTACATTACTTTGGTAACAAACTCTACCTCAGCATTTTGAATAGAATTTGACTGAAGATGTTGACTCAGTCAGCTGTTAGCTTCGTTGTTCATCGGTTTTTCAGCAGAGAACAGGCTGGAAAAGGCTGATTTGTTAATGTGAATAATTGTGAATCAATATATGAACTCTGTAAACATCAAGAACTTCCAGAAAAACCTTTGCTTGACAAAATTTTAGTGTTGGAGTGAGGATGTAAGTTTGTATTGAGTTTAACTCGCTTACAATGCTAGTGCTGGGGCCAGTCAGAAGCATCTTAATCCTGAGCCAGTCCTTGCACATCTTAGCTGGGGTGGCCAGGGAAACAATTTACAGGCCACCTTACTGAACTAAAGGTCACTTAAACACAAATAAATGTTTTGGTTTGTTTGCGTCTATTTGAGACTAAACGGACAAAAATTATCTTAATTAATTAGAATTTTAGAAATTATCTGATTTAGTATGTTTCAAAAACTGGTTGGAATTCGAGTAATTTATTTAAGTATTTTAGCAGTTGAACTTACATATTTTCTAATAAGAAATACCAATTAAAGTCTACCAAAATACAATATACTACAGCTTAGTATAAAATATATTATAATATATATGTTAGCCATATTTTTAGTGTACGGTATGAGTTAATGTTCTGAAGTAAAAACGGGTCAATAAGACAATGAATTAGCAATAAACTAGTCATATATGGCAGACTAAAGTTCTAATTAGCTCTTTTAATATGAACAAATTTTGCCATTGGACTTGAGTTTTAATGGTATATTTTCATGAAAAAAGACAAAAAAAACAAGTATATCTAATCTGGTCCATACAGAGGCAAAACCTCCGGCAACAATTTTTTCACCATCCCAGCTTGGTGAAAAGAATGACTCGTCAAAAATGTGTGATTGGCATTTTGATCAATATTTAATCTACTAAGCAAAGATGTTATGCCACACACTCTGGCAGAACAAGCTGTAACCATTTTCCTTTTGAGTTCAAATCAGAAAAATATTTTCAGGGAAGTTTTTATCTTTTTTTTTAGCTCAGATTTAAACCTTCCCTGAGCTAATTTATAAAAGCATGACCACTTTCTTAGAAACTTGATATTGAACGAGTAAATAAAATATCTGTGCCCTTCGTGCTTTCTTAAGATCATTTGTATGCGTGTTGTTTTACAGATGGCTGCAACAGACATTTACACATTTCCTGCATGTCTGGACAAATATTAACCAGTTTAGACGCATCCACACATGGGGACTGGTGTGTTTATTATTAACTTCTTTTCCTTATTGTTTTTTTTATATTAGCATCAAACCCTCCCTCATCATTGCTTCCCTTGAGAGGGATGTGCTTGGAAATCCGTGGTTGTCATGGTGAAGAAATGACTGAGGAGCTTCTGTGTTTAAGCATCCCTGCATAAATCCATTCAAGTTTACCTTTGGAGTATTTTTTGCAGGGTTAGTGTTTACCTCACTGTATGCTTTCTAGACAACAAATTATAACTGCAGTTTGCCCTTATCATTCAGTTTACGTACACATTCCTGTGCCTTGTAAAAGCTTTTTGGTGGGCTTGCTTTGCGAGAGATGAGGAGTATTCGTTTTGTGACTCATAAAGCTTTCCCTTGTTTTCCTGTGAGACAGAGCGGTGCTCCTCCCCTGCATTCACCCAGCATATTGGGACGGCTTATGAGTCACCGTTATGATTTGCTTAAACAAGAAAACACCCCTATTCCTCATGGCGACACTTCAAAATCTGCCCAAGGCTTGGCTGTGGTTACTCTGGCCTCCCACTGCCGGGACGAGGACGAAGAGCCAAGAATGTGCTTCTGCAGGAGGTCTCAAATCATGATCCTGCAAAGTTCACATTTCTTCCCTCTTGATCAACTGATCTGCAACTAGGCAATGGAACAATCGCTTTTTCTTTAGAGTCGTCATCTAAATTGTGTCTTTGTCTTTTCACTTTATTGTTGTATACACTAAAGTATTAAGATGTGAAATTAAGTCAATTTGTATGCTTGGAAAGTTGTTGTGTTAGACGAGCAAAAAGCAGCCTATAGCTGAAAAGTGGAAGCAAGACTCTTTTTCATGTCCCATTTTTTTAAATAAAACTTTGAGAAGTATGGTATGCATTTGTATCAATCTCCCATATATCCAGGGTCACCAATTGCCCCCAGATGTCACCTAAGTAGTTTTCTCAGGTTGTAATTCAATCCCAGAATAATTTTAGAGAACCGAATTTGGCACAAATGAAATATAGGATCTATTTTCTTAAGAAAAGCACGTTATCCAACTTAAAATCCAATATGGCCCCCAGTTTTCAATTTGTCCGTCTCATCATTGTTGAAAGAAAGTATTTGTTAAAAGAGAGCGACAAGATCTCCTGCTCTCAGGCATGTAGGGACCACAACAAACATTCAAAAGAAGGCTCTCTGCACAGATGAAAACAAACTTGCACATAGTGGCTTGCATGCAATACGCCAAATGTTTTGGAAAACTAGCGCCAGACATCACCCTGAACTCACCATTCCCATTGTAACACATAGAGGTGGTACCGTCATGCTTTAGGTGTCATGATTTCGGTACTATTGCCTAGTCTAATTTCTCATATCACACACCTGCTTAGCTCCGCCCATTTCTCATCACCACAGATCTGTTCCACCTGCTCCCACTAGTATAAGACCAGCTTTGAGACCAGACAGCAGTGCCAGTTTATTTCGAGCCATTTGTGTGAGACTTATACCAGCGTTTCTTGTTCTGATCCTGACCTGTTTGCCTTTCGACTTCTGAGCCTGCCTGTTCCCGTCTGATTCAGTTTGCCTGACCTGATTACCTGCCTGACCTCTGCCTGCTTGTGTACTGACTGGAACCGTTCCTCGACTACCGAGCCTGCCTGCCCTCGTCTAGCCTGTCTGTTGACCGTGTACCGAACCTGGAACTGTGTCCCGACCTCGTCCTGGATCTCCCTCTGGCACCTCATCTGACATCTGACCACCTGGCTCTGACCTCAGATCTCTTCCCCGACATCGGCTTCTGGTTCATCCTCCTGATCATCCTGCTCATGTTCGTCTTTACGGTTCTGACCTCCTGCCTGTCCTCTGACCTCCGATACATCTGCTTCTGGGACTCTCTGAGCAGCAACCGCCACGCCGGGTTGGCAACTCGCCAGCTGGGATCTACCTCTGCTACCAGACCTGAACTGGACATTAAGACCAGGTTAGTGACCTACACGTTTGTGGGCAAGCACTTTCAGAGAAACGGGGTCACTAACCTGTTGTCTCCTCCTGCAGAGGCTCCTGCTGTAGACGCTGACGCAACCCGCTCGGTTGCTGATCTTAATAAACTGTTAAACCGAAACTGTTTGTCTGCCTCGAATACTAGGTTCACCTGTTCTGAGGCTAACATTAGGGATGCTTTTCTTCAGCAGGGACAGTGAAGCTGGTCAAATTGACAATAAGATGAATAGAGCTAAATACAGTCCTGCAAAAATAAAAGTACCGACCAGTGGATATTGAATAGAAATTTATATCACACTTTTAAGATATTTTTTGTAACAGTTTATGGAGACTAAGCATTATTTTCCATCTACTTTAAATGTATGTACATTTTTTTTGCTAGTCTCTGACGTATAATAACCAATAAAATGCACTGAATATTATGACTGTACAATGTCAAACTATGAAAAGGTTTAAGCGGAGTAATTTTGAAAGGCTCTCTGTTTAATTTTTTGTGCTTCAGAAGTGTGGAAAAACAATGAGTTAGAAGTAGCTTATGCAGTAAAAGCACACATTTTTTCAGATTCTCCAGTGGGGATTGTTCACATCCTCCAGTACTTGTTACCTAAGTCGCAGGTGACAGGAGTTTGTTCACACGCCTGCGAGCGCTCTACCCTGCCCATCAATAAGCATGCCTTCACGCTCTCCTTCCCTCTGCAGCAAGCATTTTCCAACATTTCTCACTCGACTGCATTAAAAAAGGAGCATCCACTGAGAGAATAGAAAATTCATTCTTGGGATCTCATATCTCTACAACATATTTAAGGACAGAGAAGGAGGGGCAGATCAATAAAAAAGGGAAACTTGTCAAGATGATAGGTCACAGTGGGGCAGCTTAAGTTGGGAGCTGTCAAAAGCCGACGCCAGACACAAAGAAGACTGAGGACTGTCTTCTACTCTCACACTTGTCAGAATGTTATTGTCTTCGTCTGAGACGCCCTCCTCACATCCAACCTGTGAAGATCAACATGATACCCATCAGAAAATCAAGGCATCAGTGCATCTTTTTTATCAATGTGTAGTGACATAGGCCTGTTTTTGGATAATTTCAAGAAAAAAAATGGATCCTTAAATAGTCTTTCATGGAAGTAGACTGCTTCAGTGCTTCCTATGAGGAAGCTTGAAAAGTCCTCATTGATTTAAATTTCCTAATCTCTTGTATTTGTGATGGTAATCCAATCAACAGATTTGAAATAGACCTACGGTTATTCATTTAATAAAATGTTTTTTTTTTCTGCTGCTCTAAATTGCAAATAACCTAATAGAGTTCCACTCTAAATTCTAATAGTACGCACTATATAAATGTGAATAAATGTCGTTATTCACCTGGCAAAGGTTCACAGTTGCCAGACTTTACAAGGCTTTTCCTGGGCTATCGATAACTAGTTCCCTACTTTATCAGACAAAGTTTCATGGGGGCAGCAACGTGATATGCTAAGGAAGACAGATTTCATATCAGTGAGGAAAACTGTGGCATTTTACTATCAAAACATCATAAGATCTCATTACACCCCTACTAGATAGTTATCTTATTTATCTTATTTCATCTTTATATAGACACAAACAAATAAAAATAGAGAAATAAACAGGCAAAATTAAGAAATGGCAAAACTTAACTGTAACATTTACATACAGCTACCAAATAAAAGAGCTGAAATTTTCTACTGTATGTTATAAGTCATACAGTATATAATCGTGTGGCTTTCTTCTGACTTTCTCTGCTTCCACTTTAAATCACTGCTCGTTTAGAAAAAACAAATTACTCTGGTGAGGTTTGGAGCTACAAAGACTTGCTCATTTTGAAAAAGACTCAAAATATGGCGCAGCCACAAATAAAACCTTTAACTGGTCAAACTTATTTGTTTTAAAGCTGCACCGAAAATAAGCATGTTGCAGCATAAGCTTTGTGATCTCTGCTTTGTGACCAAGCTGGATATTATTCATAATAACAAAAGCATGTCTCTCCCTTAGCCACAATAAATCATATTTACTGGGATTGTGACATAAAATACTGACCAATGATAGTCTGTCATTTTGTTTTTATTATAACAAAGTCTTGTTAACAACAGATTAACTAAAGCTTGTGAGTTAGAGATCAGAAGAATGATTCATTTTAGTTTTGAACACCAGCTAATGTGTTCCTATGCTTCCTTTTCATGGTGTGTGATTATGCATGTGTCATATTACCTTGCTACCAAAAATACACACTCACACTAAGAATAGTGAGAAATGTGAACTGCAAAGATCTTATCATAACTCAATAAGGAGGTTCTTCACTTTTCCAGCTGGAAACACAGCGCCCTCTTCCCACTCTGTGCTGTAGATCCATTTAGAATATTTAAGCATTAAAAGCTACATCCAAATCTTAAACTGAAAATATCAGTCTGCAACTACTCTGGTCATCTGCTGATTTCCCAGGGCGCTGTTAGAACCACGTTGCCTGAAAGAGTGCTTTTGTGTTTTATGGATGAAAGGTCTGGGGCGGAAGGACGGAAAAGCTCAGGGGTCCTCCGTCAGAAACTCGCTCTCCATTAAGAAGCCCGCTTTCAACACATGCTACACTGCACCTGGCCTGCATGGCAATACTGCAGCAGGATGTAACTAAGTTGATGGAGCAGGGTTGAGGGTTGTAAAGGAAGAGAAACCAAGGTGAGTGAAAAGGTTGAAAGGTGAGTGAAAAAAAACAGAAAACAGATGAGTATTAAATAAATGTAAGGGTAGATCTTCTACCTGGCTTGACAAAAGGGCCTCAACAAAACACAATAAATCCTTGAACCGGCTTGTCGAGCCTCCTCTCCTACAAGCTGCCAATAAAATCACAATAGATACTGGGAGACCATGATCTTCTAATGGTTGGTGTGAGTTTGAGTCTGTTTCCCTAACCAGCTTTAAAGCCACAAACATCCCACCGCCCAGCACTTCACCAGGAGCTCTACAACCCCCACTACCACCCACACTGAAAACTCCTACTCACATGTCTCTGCTTTTTGTCCTCCGCTTTTGTTAGAAAATAACCAACAATCAGGAATAAGACAGAAACCCACATGTGTTGTGACAGATCCTGTGATTGGGGTATTTTGTTTAAAGGCTTAGATATCAAAGGTTGTCAGTGCCGGTTTTGCCCATTTTTAGTATGTTTACTTTTATTTTTTAAAACACAGGAAAGGCTTTTTGATAGCCATCCATCCATCCATCCATTGTCTTCCGCTTATCCGGGGTCGGGTCGCGGGGGTAGCAGCTTCAGTAGGGAGGCCCAGACGTCCCTCTCCCCAGCCACTTGGGCCAGCTCCTCCGGGGGAATCCCAAGGCGTTCCCAGGCCAGCCGAGAGACATAGTCCCTCCAGCGTGTCCTGGGTCTCCTCCCGGTGGGACGTGCCCGGAACACCTCACCAGGAGGCATCCTAAACAGATGCTTGAACCACCTCAACTGGCTCCTCTCGACGTGGAGGAGCAGCGGCTCTACTCTGAGTCCTCCCCGGATGACTGAGCTCCTCACCCTATCTCTAAGGGAGAGCCCAGACACACTACGGAGAAAACTAATTTCAGCCGCTTGTATCCGGGATCTCGTTCTTTCGGTCATGACCCAAAGCTCGTGACCATAGATAAGGGTAGGAACGTAGATCGACCGGTAAATCGAGAGCCTCGCCTTTTGGCTCAGCTCTCTATTCACCACAACGGATCGGTACAGCGCCCGCTTCACAGCAGACGACGCACCAATCCGCCTGTCGATCTCCCGCTCCATCTTCTCCTCATTCGTGAACAAAAACCCAAGATACTTGAACTCCTCCACTAGGGGCAGCACATCCTCCCCAACCCGGAGGAGGCACTCTACCCTTTTCCGGCTCAAGACCATGGTCTCGGATTTGGAGGCACTGATCCTCATCCCGGGCCGCTTCGCACTCGGCTGCGAACCGCTCCAGTGAGAGCTGTAGATCACGCCCTGATGAAGCCAATAGGACCACGTCATCCGCGAATAGCCGAGATGCAATCCTAAGGCCACCAAAACGGATCCCCTCGACACCTTGGCTGCTCCTAGAAATTCTGTCCATAAAAGTTATGAACAGAATCGCTGACAAAGGGCAACCTTGGCGGAGTCCAACTCTCACCGGAAACGAGTCCGACTTACTGCCGGCAATGCGGACCAGACTCTGACACCGGTCGTACAGAGACCTGACAGCCCTTATTAAAGGGTCCGGTACTCCATACTCCTGGAGTACCCCCCACAGGATCCCTCGAGGGACACAGTCGAATGCCTTCTCCAGATCCACAAAGCACATGTAGACTGGTTGGGCAAACTCCCATGCCCCCTCCAGGATCCTGCTGAGGGTGTAGAGCTGATCCAGTGTTCCACGGCCAGGACGAAAACCACACTGCTCTTCCTGAATCCGAGATTCGACTATCCAACGGACCCTCCTTTCCAGAACCCCTGAATAGACCTTACCAGGGAGGCTTAAGAGTGTGATTCCTCTGTAGTTGGAACACACCCTCCGGTCCCCCTTTTTAAATAGGGGGACCACCACCCCAGTCTGCGAATCCAGGGGAACTGCCCCCGATGTCCACGCAATGCTGCAGAGCCGCGTTAACCAACACAGCCCCACAACATCCAGAGCCTTAAGGTACTCAGGGCGAATCTCATCCACCCCCCGGGCCTTGCCACCGAGGAGCTTTTTAACAACCTCGGCAACCTCAGCACCAGAGATGGGAGAACCCGACCCAGAGTCCTCATGCTCTGCTTCTGCAATGGAAGACGTGTTGGTGGGATTAAGGAGGTCTTCGAAGTATTCCGCCCACCGAAACACGACGTCCCGAGTCTAGGTCAGCAGCACACCACCCCCACTATAAACAGTGTTGGTACTGGACTGCTTCCCCCTCCTGAGAGGCCGGATAGTGGACCAGAATCGCTTCGAAGCCGTACGGAAGTCTTTCTCCATGGCCTCTCCGAACTCTTCCCACGCCCGAGTTTTTGCCTCGGCGACCAGCCGAGCCGCCTGCCGCTTTGACTGCCGGTAATTAAAATAATTAACACAAATTGCATTGATTACAGATTCACCTCCAAGGAAACAAGTTGACTATTACAACTATGATTAGGGCGCTAATTAAGCTTGTAACCAGCCTTTTTTTACAAATGAGCTCAAACTTCATGTTATGTATTTATTGGTATAGTGGTGGCAGCGTCATGCTGTGGGTACACTTTGCTTGAGCGGGAACAAGAAATCGGCTGAGCTAGTTGGTCCTGGGTATGAATTCACTGTCGCATTGATTACCTGATGTGTGCCAAGCTTTAACTGTCGGACTGAGTGCCATGCATTTGACTCTTTTTGATTACTTTTGCATGCAGAGAAGAAGAGAAGTTGACTTTATGCCTGCAAGGGGCCCAAGCCCTTATGGCTGAAAAACAAACCCTTACCATCAGCCTTCCTCCATCACGTTTGACAGATGGTATGAAAGTGTTCGCGCTGATATGCTTCACTTAGGTTCTACGATAGCTCATGCTTTCAATTATAAGCAAACAGCTTCACCTTGGTCTTGTCTTTCTGGAAGAAATTGCTCCTGGAGTTTTGGGATTCATTCAGATGAAAGTTTTCTAAGCTGTAGCACAATTGAGAAAAGGCCTTCTGCCTCAACTCTAAACCAGCCATACTTGTTTGGTCTTTTTCTCCTTGCACTGTTATGATCTTCAACATTTAACATGCTGAGGCCCCTAGAGTCTGAGGCAGAGCGGTTGTGTTTTTGTCTCTTAGCATCGAATACGTTCGACTTAAGTTGAAACTGCTGAACGTCAAGCGCTGGGAAAACTGGCAGCTGTCTTAAACGGTTTCCACTTGTTAGAATTCTGTCAGCAGAATAAAAAAACTCCACAATTTCAGGAAGTGGGCTTTTAACATGTTGCAGATTGACAGGCAACAACAGCTCCTCGGGTATGGTCGTTGCTGATAGCTTTCTTTCATGATGCTGTGTTAATACACACTCATATGCTCCAGAGTAGAAACCCCTGTTGTTATACTGGTGGTCCCGCTAGCTGATGATCAGTTAGTATGGAAGCAAAAGGGGTGTTTTCTTTTTCCCATGTAACCGTGTGCAGCTCTGACTGCAGGCATGTTGTTCCCACTGAATTATTCAAAAGCTTTTAGCAATTGTCCTGCAGATTTATGAAAAGCTATACAAAACCGATTTTTTAATATGTAAAAGTTGTCTTGCGGATTGCTCTCTAATGATTCAAACTTTCAGTCAAACCGGTGCACCGATTCTTTTTACATGTGTGAAGTCATTCAGCAACTTCTAGCAATGTGCAAACACTGTTCTCTCAACCCCGATCCTGTCTAATGTAATCAAAGCAGTCTCATAGACCACACTGAAGTGGGATTAATGATGATGGAGTGTTGGTGGTCTCACTCTTTACAGATTCACTTCTGTCTCGGTCAAATGATAGCAAACCGCTCTATTAGAGAATACTCTTCTAAATTGCCTTGTGCTTACAAATTAGAAATGAACAAATCATCTGTAAGCATCATTAGTGATTTATTGTTCTCCATTCGGAGGAGCTGTAGACTGTAAAACTGAGAAGTGAATGGTAGGAACGTGGGAGCAGGAAGTGAAGGGCTAATGGTGCCTGTCCCAGGAGGAGAAAACAGTGAAAAGAGAGGTGTTTAAGGCAACCGAGATGGAATGAGTGAACGACATTAGGAAGAAGAATTCACTTCCTGGAAAAATCTCTCAGGAAGCATATCAAGTGCATCTGGAAAGTATTTATATTTATAACAATTCAAAAATAAATTAAAGCCATTTACCTTTACAACAAAAAGTATGTTTGAAATGGCCCTGCGACGGACCAGCGACCTGTCCAGGGTGTACCCCGCCTCTCGCCCATTGACAGCTGGAGATAGGCACCAGCACCCCTCGCGACCCCAACAGGGATAAGTGTGTAAGAAAATAGATGGATGGAGGTATGTTTGAAATGTTAGAAAATTAGCTAGAAATAAAAACTCTCCGCACCTTTGCATCGTCCTTGCCACAGACAAACATCTCCACAGCATGATGCTGTTATGACCATGCTTCGCTGCAGCGATGGTGTCAGCTGGATGATAAGCACTGCCCAGAATTCAAGTGGGCTGCCATGTCTGTCTGTCCCCTCTATCAAAAAGGTCAGGTTGGCAGAGTGCGTAAGCACTGGTTGACTTTTTGCATGGTCTGCCTATCTTCCCCAGGGGGTACTGGAGCTCTGCCTAAGGGATCATTGGGTTCTCAATCACTCGTCTGTGATGGCACTACATACCTGATGGCACTACATACCTGATTACTCCTTTTGGTTGGATGCCCATATCTATCTCCAGTGGTCACTGGCCAGGAGATGGAGTACAACCAATACTAAAATTTCTAATCAATACCGGTACCAAGGTAAACACTTGATGTCATTTTTGATACTGCTGCAACATCTTAAGAAGGCACAGGGTTATTTTTGGCTAAGAGCAAAAAATATGATTATTATAATATGAGAAACTTAGACCATCGTGGTATACTATATCAAACCATATAAACCATTTAAAGGTTTAATATTAAACCATTAAATCACTAGGGTACTTTGCTCACTTGCTTTCAGTGTATTTTTGTTTATTCCCGGCTGCGCGAGACAGTTGGGAACCCTATGCGCTCCGCTTCCATCCATACACATGGCAAATGTTCGCTCCCTGGTGATCAAAATAGAGTAACAGTTGTTTCTACACACAAAAAAGCTCAGAATTCTGCAGATCTGCCGCATTCTGCTTCACCCAGACTTGGCTGGGCGATCATGTCCCAGACAGTGATCCACCCCTGCTGGGGTTCCAGCTGTGTTGTGCTGAGCTCGGCATGGCACTCTCGGGGGAAAAACAAAGGATGTGAGACTTTCTTCATGTCAACGAAGACTGGTGCTCAGATGTTACACTGCTAAAGAAATCTTGCTGTCCTCACCTAGAGTCACTCTCTATTAACTCTAAACCCTTTTATTCACTGAGGGAGTTCTCCTCGTTTATTCCGGTCAGAGCCTATCCCCCCCACCTGCCCAACTGAGGCAGAAACAGAGCTTGCTGACCTGATAACAGACATGGATAAAACATCCTGACTCTCATAATCATTCTGGGTGATTTTAACAGCGCAAACCTATCCAATGAGCTACCCAGATACAAACAGCATGTTAATTGCCAACCAGATGAAAAAAAAGAAACACACAGGAACATTGTTACACTGTTTTAGACACATATGTGCTGTCCCTCATGCAGGGCTTGGACCCTCCGACCATTGTCTGCTCCACCTCATTCTAACCTACAAGCAGAAGTTGAAAGCATCCAAACCTGTGGTTTGGATTGTGAAAATGTAATGAAGTCCCGTTTCGTTACTGGACAAGTACTCACATGCACCTTACCTGAACCACTTGGAACATGCACATGGATCTTTTTATAGCATACTGCACTTTCAAGTCATTGACTAATTTGCACAACCAAAATTAAAGAATTGCACACAATTGTTTTAACAGATATTTGGGTTTCCCATGCATGTTGTTGTTGCATGTTGTAGAAATATGAAATCATGTGTGCAATATGGGATTTTTGTAATATCTTTTAAGTGTTAGTGTGTAGTGTATGTGTTATGTTTTAGAAGGTTTTAGCATCGTGTGATGTGTTGTTTTACTTATCTTCTTCTCGTGTCCAGGTATCTGGCCAAAAGAATTCCCCGGGTGTCCAGACACCTATTTGAAACTTCCGGGCCGGACCAAGAGTGAAGAAGGGGCGGGGGAAGTAGTTTATGGTTTTAGATTGTTTGGGGAATTAGTTATAGTTATGGTTTTGGTTATAGGATTTTTCTGTTTAGTTGGAGGGTTATTTTTACATGGTTTATTTAATGGAGGAGTTTTACATTGGTTTTTATAGAGCGAATGTGGTTTTAATGGTTTTACCTAGTTAGGCTTGAACCCTTTAAAAGGTGTTCAGTTCATTCATTAAGATGTTCTGCTGCTGCTAGGAAACCATTGCTACTATGCCTACATGCACTTTATTTTTTCCACTTGCACTTTGAATTATTTTTGAAAAAAGAAGATTGAGGACCTCAAAGCTGCTTGGCTTCCATCATTTTCTTTGGTACAACCCTGTTATTCCTACCGCTCATTGCCTACCTGTCCACAGAAATGGACTGATGAGTTCTGAAGCTGATGCATCAGAACTGCATGGACTGCACTGATTGGAATGATTTTGAGGCTTCAGCCTCTGACCTAATCCAACTAACTGATTTAGTGATGTCATACATCAGCTTCTGTGAGAACATGTGCATGCAGACAAAGACCATCTGCAATTTCAACAAAAACACAGCAAGGTTTTCATCACATTTGAGGAAGCTACATCGCACCAAAGAACAAATACTCTTCAAACCCCTCCTCTCCACCTCTGCCGGCACCTAAGATCAAAGACACTGATCTCAACAGGGCCTTCAAACGTCTGATGGGTCTCATGGCACCCAGTTATGATGCCGTTTCCCCTCTCTGCTTAAAAATATGTACTGACCAACTGTTCCCAATCTTCACCAATATGTTCAACAACTCTCTGGATCTGTGTGAAGCTCCCACCTGCTTAAAACGCTCTACTATTATCCCTGTCCCCAAGAAACGGATCATCACAGGTTTAAATGACCATAGATGAATTGGTCTGACGTCTGTGGTCATGAAACCGTTTGAGTGCCTGGTGCTGAAGCATTTGAAGTTCCGAGTTCCTTTAAATCAAGATTAAAAACACATTTGTTTAGGATTGCCTTCGACTGTTCTAGTTAAACTGTTTTACTGAAACATCATTAGTTCAACTTTGTAGTCCAACTGTTTTTAATGTTTGCTTTTAGTTTTTATTTTTCCATGTTCTATTTTGTTTCTACATTTTATTCCTACTTGTTTTTATTCTGTTCTTTTTTTCCTGTATTTTAATCATGTAAAGCACTTTGCATTGTCTCTGTACTGAAATGTGCTATACAAAAAAATTTGCCTTTTTTTTTTTTTTTTGAAAGACATTAGATGCCCCCCTGCGCTAGACCCACTGCAGTTTGCTTACTGAGGCAAACAGGTCAGCAGAGGACACAGTCAACCTGGTCCTACACTTGATCCTACGCCACCTCAACCATCGAGGTACATGCACTGGAATCCTGTTTGCAGACTTCAGTTCGGTCTTTAACACAATCAACCCTGACATCCTCCACCAGAAGCTTACCCAGCTTAGAGTGCCGCTCACCAGCTGCGGTCAGCTTCCTGACCGATGGTCAGCAGCAGGTGAGGCTGGGGAGCATCTTCTCCCGTACTAGAAGAATCAACACCGGCGCCCCGCAGGAGTGTGTCCTCTCCCCTCTCTTCTTCTCTCTGTACTCTAATGACTGCTCATCAGTGGGCCCATCTGTGAAACTCCTGAACATTGCACATGACACCACTGTCTTTGGACTGACCCAGGACCCAGAACCACATGGACCAAAACCCTTTAAAGGCAGTGGAGATGACAGTAGACTTCAGGAGAACCCCCCTCACTATCCTCAACGACACTGTTTCTAGTGTGGATCACTTCCGGTTCCTAGGAACTACTTTCTGACTGACTGACACAGTCCGAAAGAAGGCCCAGCAGAGATTGTACTTCCAACTTAAGAAGCGCAACCTTCCTCAGGAGCTACTGATCATCTTCTACACTGCCATCATTCATTCTGTCTTGTGTTCATCCATCTCTATGTGGTTCAGTTCATCCACAAAGCTTGACAGGTCCAAACTGCTGTGAACAGTTACAGCTGGGGTGGGGGTCATCAGAACTGACCTTCCATCCATTCACGCCCTGTAGAGGTCCAGGGCCTGTAAAAGGGTAGCTAAAATAGCTGTCGACTCATTTCATCCTGGCTAGAGGTTATTCAGACTTCTACTTTCAGGTCGGCGCTACAGAGTGCTTATGGCTAAATAGAGCTGACACAGAGCCAGTCTCTATTTACATTTACATTTTATAGTCAGGGTAGGTAGCTATTCTGCTGGGGAAAATTTGTATTATTATTAGTTATTTATATATTTTTATTGCTTATTAAAATATGTATTATATAGATAAAACTCTCCTGTACCTACTGCCCCTGTTCTTACCATTTTTCCCTGAATTGTGTATTTTTTCTGTTATAGATTGTAGCTCTGTTTTTAACACAACGCATGGGTTAGAATCAGAGGTCAAATTCCTTGTTTGCGCCCACAAACTTGGTGAATAAAGTGGATTCTGATTAACATCAACTTCTTTTCCTCCTTTCCCTGTCTGCCTGTCTCCACCTCTCTGCATCCAAATGTTCTCTGTTTGCTTTGTCTAAAAACACCATGAAAAAATTAGCCCAGAAGCACTATAGACCCTGCTTTGGAAAACTTTATAAAATTATCTTTCATAATATCGTACCCCTCTAGTTGGCATCTTGCTGCACTGAAAAAATCTTTTGATGTCATATACACCCACATTTGATTCTCATTGCCACTTACTAGTGAGTATTGGTCCTGCAGCTTGAAACACATTAAAAACCTTTACATATGGGATCTGAACTGATACAAGACAATGTTGTAATAATAATATTATTACAACTCGTGTTTTTTTTCTTTCACTCTGAGGGTTATTGAAACATATAGCCATTGTATTTCAACCACGTTAATTGCCAACTATTCGATAAACTGTATACGGTATTGATTGGGTTCCAGTTGTACATTTTACAACAGTAGCATCATGCTGCGGGGATTCTACTTTTCAGGAGAGACTGGAAAGCTGGTCATAGTTGATGGGAAGATGGATGGAGTAAAATACAGGCAGATGTTGAGAAAAAGAATACCAAAGACTGCAAATGTCCATGGAGGAAGTTAGTCTTCAATTTGGACAGCAACTTTAAACATAAAACCAGAGCCACAACAGAAATGTCTAGATCAAAGCATGTTCATGTTTCAAAATGTAAAATTTTCAAATGCGAAAAATATAGTCAAAAATATCCGTCTCTCAGTCTAAAAAGTTGATTGAGGCATGGTACAAAAATCGTAGCTGTGATTGCTGCAACACGTGTCTCTACACAGTGTTGATTTCAGGGGGTCTGAAAACACAAACACGTCACACTTTTCTGATTTTCTGATTAAGAAGTTGTGAAAACCATGTAGCATTTCCTTCTCACTTTAAATCAGGTAATACTTGAATTTTGCAACTGTAACGTGACAAAATGTGAAATGTTCAAAGGAAACAAATATTTTTGGAAAACACAAACACACACATAAATCCTTGTTTAAGATACAAAGTCAGGACCACACCTTTACTTCCATAGTCACCCATTCATTTTCAAGCATTTCCATAGCCTAACTCTGACCCTAACCCTAACCATCATCTGTATATACCTGACCGATTTACCTGTATGTACCTCACTTAAACCTAATTGACACCTTAGTGCTAAACCTAACCCGTAGCCCAGAAAAACAGTGAGGACAAAAAAGGTTCCTCACTTTACATCAAAGTCCTCACTTTACTAGTGAAATGAGTAAAACGGTTTCTCACTTAGCTGCAAGTACAAGAACACACACACACACACACACACACACACACACACACACACACACACACACACACACACACACACACACACACACACAGGTTTAAAGTTCACAATTTTCAGAGCTATGAATGTAATTTGCAGCACAGTGGTTTTTCTGCCATGTCACAACAGCGCCACTCAGTGGAGATTTACCATTTTTTTCCCAGATAAGGTTTCGGGAAAAGCTGTACAAATGCCAGTTAATGTCAGTAATATTATTAGCAAAGAAAACAAAAGCAACATCATACTGATGAACAATTTTCCCCTGCTAGAAAGAGCATTCATAACTTAAAACATGTTAAAGCTTTCTTTTGATGAGATTGGAGTAATGCCAAAAAATACAACTTCTCTTTCTTTTGTTGCTTTTTAAGGACAGGCCCTCTAGTGAAATGAGGGAGGAATAATGGTTGCCCACTGGTGGTTTAAACAGGAAAGGAGATGTTTGCACCCAAGCTAACCCAACGGAGATGGATGAGTGATCTGCACCAAGAGAAGATTTATGTCTGTAGAGAGTTTTTCAAAAAACAAACCAAAATCTGCATTTGAATTTGATCAGGTAATGCATCCACCCCTAGATAATAAACAGTCTTGGTGAATCATTCAATCATGTTCAAACATGTCTCCAGTATCCCTTCTTTTTAACCTTGTTGTGCCCAAATGTTTCTACTTTGTGTTTATGCATTTTTCTATTGCCAAATTATTATGCATGGTGGTGCAGATTGTATAATGCTTTAACAATGAGAGTTATGAGACAGTTTATGTGAAGGGTGACACACATCATTGTATTATGTTCAATCTTTGCTGGAATCATAACTTAATGGTTTCATTTGTATTTAAATCATACTAATTACTAAAGGAAAGGTAGTTGGGCATCTTCTTCTTTTCCATTCAGGGAGGATTAAGTAATTTCCCTCTGGGATTATTAAAGTATGTCTGATCTGATTCTGACTGGGACCATGTCCAGAAAGTCAAATAAATGCTTAGTATCCCGATTTGTGACGATAGAGTTGGGCCCATATGCAGAAAGGCTCTTGGGAGCAGCATGGTAACTCAGAAGTGATGTACTGAAAAAAAGCCAAATACAAAACCTACTGGCTGGCACAAGAAAAATAGTGATTAGAGCATGGACTGAGAACTGAACAGCAACATGAGAAGACAACGGGCACAGTAACAGGAGGATACAGTGAAGAACAGAGGAACTAATAAGAGGGAATGAAATTCAGCTGAGGAAGAGAAGGAAGAGCAATGAAGAGGAGAGATATGGAGAGCTGAGAGCAAAGCAGAGGATAGAAAAGACAAACATGAATCAGAGCTGAACAAGAAACCCTAGGGAAAATGTCAAGCACAAATCTAACAGGGAACAATCAAAAATGGATCACAGGTAAAGCACAAAATAAAGCACTAATGGAATACAACAAACAATAAAGAGCCCAAAGAAATTAACCTATATGGCAACACCTTACTAATTATAATAAACAGAGCTAAGAGCTAAGTAGAGCAAGACCTCAAAAGAAATTATCAAAATAAAGACAGATGAATGTCAACACCTAAACACCAACAGATCATGACACTTAGAGATTATAACAGTAGACAGGGGTATACTTAGGCCTTCACTCCATGCATGTTCTGGGCCCAAGTGGATCATGATTCCTACTGATTTTTAATTCTGAGCCTCAGACGCTAAGGCTGTACCACTACGTGCTTGCCGCCAAGTTCCCTTCACCCAGGCCCTCTAGCCAGAGTCTTCAGTAAACCCCCTGGGGTAGGAAGGAGTGACTGCCGTGTTTCTGCTTCAGGTGAAATGTGGTGAATACATGAGCCCAAACACTCATTTAACTTGTTCTTCTTCATCCTGACCCTCAGCTATGGTCATGAGAGATAGATGAAGCTCAAAAGAATACCATCTTTGCCAGAAGCAGCTGAAATTAGCCTTCTCTGCCAGGGTCACACTCAGCCTTACAACTGCGCAATTCAACTAAGAATTATTAGTTTGAAAGAAAAAAATCAAAAGGTCCTAAAATCATGCTGCAAAAGAGTGTACACCCTTAAAGTAATGATTTGTAGAAACATGCTTGGTTTCATTTAGCATTCAATCTGCTTAACCTCACACCCAATATGAATGGGTGAATCTAATGAACCTGAAATAAAGTTCAGCTCTCCCGAAAGATTTTTCTGCCATTTGTTCATTTGCATCCTTTGCATAAATATGTAGCTTACAAGACAAGGCAGTGTAGCACAGTTCAGCAACAAGATGATTCAAAGTGCTTTACATGATAAAGCCATTAGAAACGAAAACACATAAAAAAACAGATTTAAAGACTACATGGCGTGATAAAGCGGAAAAAAAACATTCTACAGTACTACAGATGTTTAATAATGATGATGATAATGATTGCATTTCTTTGGAAGTTTGTTCCAGATTTGTGGAGCATAAAACTGACGCTACTTCTCCATGTTTGGTTCTCATTCTGGGGATACGGAGTAAATTTCAACCAGAAAACCTTAGTGGTCTATGCATTGATGAGTGTTTCGAGATCCTGCTGTGACATTAGTCCTTTAATCCCAGAAATGCTCTTCAGGTGATAGAAGGTAGACTTTGTAGTTGTCTTTATGTGTCTCTGAAGTTTCAGGTCTGAGTCCATCACTAAACCCCGATTTTGGGCCTGATTGGCCGGACAGCAATTTCAGAGCTGTCTTCTGTGTAGTTTTGGTTGTTTGTTATAATCAGAGCTAGTGGGAGCATGTATATTAAATAGGAGGGGCCCCAAGATGGAAACTTGGGGAACCCGGAATGTGATTTTTTTTTTCAACCCAGTCTCAGTGAACACCATGTAATAGCCACATTGGTCCACAGTGGGAAACAGTATTTTTACAATTTGGCTCCTCAATATCTTTCAGTCCTACTTTTTATTTGACCTATTTATTTAGTTTGATTTGCAACATGGTCACGTGACGATCAAGTTTCTCCCAGCGAAAAAAAAGATCATAGCTGCCATTCCTTATAATTTATGTGGAAAACGCAACATTTAAAGAAAGCATCTACATGTATATGCATTTTGATGACATTTCTAGCAAAAGTATGTATAATACATACACAATATTTTAATGTCCGCGTAGACAAGATTTCATTTAGTAGTTTCCCTAACCTTAACCCTGACCCTTTTGTTAAGGCTGTTTCAAAGGAAGCTGCCATCTTTTTCTTTCTTCAAAACTTTTCTTGAAAATTATAAGTACAGAACAACATTCTGTTCACAAGTCATCAACACACAATCATATCTGCGTTTGCTTTTCTTAAGATAGAAGTGATGTTCTGATCAAGTTGGATGAGGTTCTGAAGAGTCCCAAATACCAGTCAGTTTAGACTGGCAAAACTTTCAGATGTCTGCTAGAAAGCTAAAAGGGAAGATTGGTTGGATTTTTCTGCATCCCAGTGAGTTCAAGCATAGTGCAAATAAAATCCACATCACAATGACTTCACTGGAAAAACAACAATTTTTGAATGGGCTAGCAAAGTCCAGAACTAAAATTACTAGACAATCTGCAGGTTTGCCTGAAGAGGGCTCTACACCAGAGATTCTCCCACAGACCAGATGTAGGCAAATTTTGCTCGGTCAGACTGTTTGATGCCAATAGACTGCTTCTAAAAATGGACTGAATTCTGAAGCTTAAGCAAATGGTGGTTAGAGAAAGTTTTAGTTTTAAGATGTGCACTCTGGTGCAACCAGGTTATTGCACCTTTTATTGGTTTTCAGTTGAATTGTACAGGATAGGTGTAACATCATATGGAACATTTTTCAAAATGATTTACCATGGTCTCCTTTGTTACATCAGAAAGTGTGACAATTTAACAGGGGTGTGTATACATATGAGAGTCACTCTCTATATATCTGGAATTAAACATATCTAATTATATTCTATTTTATTCATATAATTTTTTCATAGATTTGGAATATGATTCAGATTTATACATAGTTAAAGACAAGTGTTGAAGCAACATGAATACAGTTTGATAGAGAATATTGATGAGGTGGTGAATAACTGGAATATATCCTAAAATTCCAGCTTAAACAGAAATGCTCGCAGGGAGGGACTCCCACTGACAAAATTGGTTACGACACAGCAAAATGGAGAGGACAGAGCGGACCACTACAACAAGATGGCTGAGTGGGTTGAACCGACAGAAAAGGTTGTGACTTGTGATTAGGGCAGAGAGGATGAAAGGAGTCAGAAGAAAGAGAGTCTGGCTGATTGGTTTCCATGGTAACTGCTGATGAGAAGTGCATGGCTGAATAAAAGAGCCTGTATCCTTCTTTCTTGTTATGGATCCCTGTCACCCCACACTTGCTGAGAGCTCAGAGTGTGGAGGGACGTGTTTAATCGGCAGAGTCACACCTTTACTCGCTGCAGGCCTGTCATAACTCAGCTCCACTCCTTAGTAATGCATTCGTCGCTCGTCTCTTTCAGATCAAACAAATCTTAATATCATACAAAGATTGTGTAAACATAAAGAAACTGTTTTCAAATCATAATTTTATGTACTAAGTGGAAAAAAACTATCGAAACCATCCTGGCTCTGTGTGAAAACCTAATTGTCCCCCTTTTTAATTAATTGCTGAATTTTGATTCACCACATTTTTAATTCAGTTACACAAGCCATACACAGACCTCATCCATGCTAGACCGGCCAAGTTAAGAAATTAAAACATAACATGAAGTAGGCTAACCAAGCTCTAAAACAAAAGCATCATGTCCCAATCTAAAGAAATTTTAAAAACAGAGGAAAGACAAAGTAATTGATATCTATCACGCTGGAAAGGGTTTAAAAAGCCATGTCTATAATATTTTGACTCTGGTGAATGACCGTGAGAGCCATTAAGCACAACTGGAGCACAAATCTTTGCAAGTGTCTTTGCGAGGGCTATCAAAATAACTCCAAGAGCGTGATCGTAACTCATCCAAGAGGTTACAAAAAGAAAAATATCTAAAGCTGATCAACATGAACACAGAATACATCTCACACTTTGAAACAAAATTATTCCCCAAGACATTTGGGATAATATAATGTGATCTGTGAAGACAAAGTTTTTGGCAGGTTTGTGTCTCACTACATCTGATGTAAAACTGTCACAGCATGACAAAGAACCTCACAGTCAAACATAGTGCTGGTAGACTGATGGCCTGGGGCTTCTTCGGTGCCTCACAACCTGAACAACTTACCATAATTGACTGAACCTTGAATTTTGTCTCTTCTCAGTGACGGCGGACACTTTCCTATCTCCTCTCCCCTATCACCCCCCCCCCCCCCCCCGTATATGCCCTGCTTGTGCTTCTATCAGTCTTTTTGGAGCCTCTTTTTACATATCCTCCAAATTGTAAATTATGGATCTGGTCGGCTGGACTCTCAACGCAAATGATCAAATTTTCTCAATGAGAAGATTGGGTGAAGGAGAGCCCCTTTGCCCCGGTGGGACATTTGCAGCTGGACACACAGTGGACTCCTGGGAGGAGGATCATGTGTGTGTCCATTTTGTCGGTCGAGGATTTTGAAAATGTTTTGAAAATTGGATTTATGATGATTTATGTTTTATGATTTCGGTTACTTGTAGTATCGAAAAATTCTGAAAACATCAGCGACTGTTGTGGCCCAGGTTAAGGCTGCCTGAACTATGTGAGGGATATGTCTGCTACCAACACTGAAATGCTGTGTAAGCAGAACTGCAGGTCAACTGAGATTTCTGAACTTGCTGGCAGAATGGAATAGATCTCGGAGAAGTTAGAACTCTGGCTTTGGCAGAATGACCACAATTTTTACTCTATGGAATCACTATTAAGAAGAACCAGTGAGACTCTAAGGGAGACAGGAAAACAAGAGTCTGCTGCCCAAAACAAATGCTATTAACAGAATCTGGCCTGCCCATCGTCCTTGAAAGGCAGAATATCCAAATTTTTTCTGGATGTTATTTAAACTGCCTGATAATGTCCCATCATCCTCAATGACTATGGCTGTGATGGCTATCTGCCACAGTACACAGACCTACACTAACATCCACAAACACACGTGATTATGCTAAAACAAAAAAAAGCTGTGCTTTTTTTCTTTACTCTGCTTGCATCCTACTTTAGTTGTAGTTCAGAAAGATCAGAGACCATAAGTTTTATGAATAGAAACAATGAAGCTTTGAATTTTTAATGTTGAAACTGTCATGGTTTTTAGGTGTTTGGCCCACATGCAGACACAGACGGAAACAGGAACAGTTTTAAGATGTTTATTTTAGGCTCAACAAAGGATAAGCACACGCTGTGTGCAACAGGCGAGGTAGGAACGTCAGAGCCGGAACGACTGCGGGAGGAAAGGGGATATATTAATGAGGATCGAACCAGGGTAAAATCTCCAGAAGCTGCGCCGCTTACCGTTTGGATGGAAAGACCTGTCCAGGGGGGATGAGTGAAAAAGGGACTCTGTGACCGTAACTCTCTGATGGGAGGTGGTGGCTACATAAGTCCTGTGGGACTAGTGCCTGGATCCGGATCCAACAACAGGGCTTGGTTTATTCGGTCCTCCAGATTCCACCGGAGGGCTCCAAAGGTACATGTAGGAGGAAGGATGGGTGCTGGTTCTCTCTCATGTTCTTGGGGAGTAAACTGTCTGGAAAGGGCATCTGGTTTGACATTTCTGGAGCCGGGGCGGTAGGTTATGGAGAGGTTGAATCGTGAGAAAAAGAGAGACCAGCGGGCTTGTTAGGGGTTTAGACGTCGGGCAGACTGCAGGTCGGCGAGGTTCTTGTGATCGGTCCAAATGATAAAGGGCTGCTCTGACCCCTCCAGCCAGTGTCGCCACTCCTCTAAAGCTAATTTAATAGCTAGCAACTCACGATCTCCCACATCGTAGTTTCGCTCGGCTGGAGACAGCCGACGATAGAAAAAGGCATATGGGTGAAGTTTATGATCTGTGTCTGACTGTTGGGACAAAACAGCCCCAACTCCCGTATCGGATGCGTCAATTTCTAATGTAAACTGTTTAGCAGGGTCGGGATGTATTAGAATGGGAGCTTGCGAGAATATGGTCTTAAATTCAGTAAAAGAGACTTCCGCCTCTGGGCTCCAAATAAACGGAACCTTAGGAGAGGTTAGAGCATGCAGAGGGGACGCGATCTGACTATAGTTCTTGATAAAACGTCTGTAAAAGTTATCGAATCCTAAGAATCGCTGTAACTGCTTTCTAGAGTCAGGAGTCGGCCACTCCACTACGGCTTTGATCTTATCAGGATCTGATCTAACCTGTCCTCCCTCTAGAATTAGGCCGAGGAACGAGACAGAAGCCTTGTGAAATTCACACTTTTCAGCCTTGACAAAGCAGGCGTTGGAGGACTAAACGGACATGTTGGCGGTGCTGGACGGGATCACTAGAATAAATCAAAATATCGTCTGAGTAAACAAAAACGAAGACGTTCAAAAAGTCCCGTAGGACATCATTCACTAGAACCTGAAACACGGACGGGGCATTACACAGACCAAAAAGGCATGACCAGATACTCGAAATGACCAAGGGGAGTCTTGAAAGCTGTCTTCCATTCATCCCCCTGGCGGATTCAGACCAAGTGGTAAGCGTTGCGCAGGTCAAGTTTGGAAAATATGACCGCATTCTGGACTGGTTCAAGGGCAGAAGACAACAGGGGAAGCGGGTATTTATTTCTAACAGTGATCTGGTTTAGCCCTCGGTAGTCGATACATGGGCGGAGGGATCCATCTTTCTTACTGACGAAGAAAAAACCCGCGCCCAATGGAGAGGAGGACAGGCGGATTAACCCTGCCGCCAGAGACTCCCGATGTACTTCTCGAGCGCCTGACGTTCCGATCTCGAGATGTTATAGAGACGACTAGTGGGCAAAGCAGCCCCCGGTAGCAGGTCAATGTCGGAATCGTAAGGGCGATGCGGAGGAAGTGAACAGGCTTTACTTTTACTGAAAACCAAACGCAAATCATGGTAGAGGTCAGGTACTAGGCTGAGATCGACGGAATCCTCTAATTTAGGGGAAGAATCAGATGGATGGGAGACAGGCTGGGCTGATAGGAGACAGCATGAATGACAGCCAGGAGACCAGGATTCTAAGCGGGACTCCGCCCAGTTAAGATGCAGATTATGTTTAAGTAACCAGGCTAACCCTAAAACGACCGGGGAATGTCTAACGGGAAAAACAAAAAAGGACAGAAGCTATCTGTGGTTGCCAGAAATGATCACTTCCAGGGGTTTAGTCTGATGGGTGATTAATGTTAAGCATTCTCCATCTAAGGCGGATACCTGGAGTGGACAAAGGAACTGCCTCAATTTGAGACCGGGTCACCAGTCCTTGGTCAATCAAATTAAAATCAGAGCTGGAATCAACTAAGGCAGAGAAACTAAGATTGTCCCGTCTAAAACTAACGTAGCCGGGAGACAGAAACGAGACAGAGCGGGATCACAAAAAAACTCTACAACGGTCCGCCGTCTTCCCCACTACAGACGACGGACCCGATCTTTTGGTCGAACCGGACAGGAATTAACAAAATGTCCTGCGGTCCCGCAATAAAGACACAGATTCTCCGAAAAACGCTGTTGACGTTCCTCTCAGGTGAGATGTATGCAGCCAATCTGCATAGGCTCGGGGTGTGACGGCGGTGCAACAACTGGCCGTGGGGAATTAACCCCCGGTGCAGGTGGAAAAGACGGCCGTAAAGGTCTTTCTGACCGCCCCCGGCCTCGGCTGCGTAGTCTAGCGTCCAGCCGAACCGCCAGAGCAACTAAGCCTTCGGGCTTCTCAACGCGCGCCAACTCATCTTTTAAGGTTTCATCGAGAGCTTGGAAAAAGACAGCCTTTAACGGCCGAGCTTCCCAGCCGGCCGCAGCAACATAAGTGCGGAATTCTACAGCAAAGTCAGAGACTCGGCGTCCGCGTTGATTTGACGCAAGTAACGTGCGTGACTGCTGCACAGGATCCAGTTCGGCAGAAAAAAATGTTTTAAATTCACTAATAAATTCTGCAAAGGTGCAGCCGAAGGAGCTGCAGTCGGGAAAGCGAGCCTCAGCCCATCTAAGGGCTCTGCCCGTTAATAACCGCAAAACAAAAGAAATATTGGCATGATCAGCAGAAAAGGTGCGAGGCAAACAATTAAAAACCAAGGTACATTGAAAAAGGAATCCTCCACAATCTCTGCTGTCCCCTGAAAACTTCTCAGGGCTCGGAGACGAGCTCTCAGAGACAGGGGAGGACTGATCAGTAGCTTCAGCTGTCAGATTACTCGGAGGCGGAGCGCAAGGAGCTGTAGTGACAGGCTGACTAGACGCGGAAGTAAGAGCGGCCGTCAGCTGGCTGAGCTGAGCGGTAACAAACTGCAATTTTTCCTGCACCGAATTAACTGCTAAGCCGAGAGCCTGCAACTGTTCCTGTTGGGCGGCGAGCTGCCGACCGAATGTGTCTGCTGGGTCAAGTTGGCCAAGTAGTGTTCTTCTGTCATGGTTTTTAGGTGTTTGGCCCACATGCAGACACAGACGGAAACAGGAACAGTTTTAAGATGTTTATTTTAGGCTCAACAAAGGATAAGCACACGCTGTGTGCAACAGGCGAGGTTGGAACATCAGAGCCGGAACGACTGCGGGAGGACAGGGGATATATTAATGACTTAAGTATAGCTAATGATCCACTGATGTTTCCTTGTTGACCAGACTTTCGATCGCTTTACCCGATGGGGCGCCATTTTTTTTGTTTTGCTTTTCTAGACTTACGCCTGGTCACGTCGTACTTGCTTACTGAATGCCGTGTGCGTAACTTGCGTAAAAAACGTGATGTAAGTCGTGCTGCCCAGCTCTGGTGCTGCCTGGAATCGATAAGAGAATCGTTAAGCGAGCTGCCAAACGGTGCCATGGAATTGGAACACACGGAACCGGTTCTGAACAGGAACCGGTTTTCGATTCCCATCCCTATGGCTGAGTGACAGGAGGGCTGGCAGATGTAATACAGGCGGGGGGCCTGAACAGCACCACTGCGGCGGCAGGCAGGAGGAGCAGCTGGAAGAACTGGAGTGTGTCAGACGAACCAGGTGAATCCAGGAAGGGGTTCTCACTCCCGGCTTGGTACCACCAAGGGGGTATGAGTGGAGATGCCAGAGCAAAATCTGAGCAGCGGGGATTCGGATCACTGGTTCTCAGAGCACGGAGCCAACACAGGTGAGAAAATCCAAACACGACAAACTGGAGAAGACAGGAGACAGGATTAGACCAAAAACAAGGTTTCAAAAAACTCACAGGTACGAAGCTCGGGAGACAGATCTGTGTCCTAGGTCTACCACGACAGGGTAACACTCTGGCGTCTTCCAGCTGTCTGTGCACTCCTTTTAAGACAGAGACGAAGGTTCCCAATGAGCCGCACCCGTCAACTGCAGCCACCTGTGGAGCAGAGTTAGAGAGCACGGATACACAGAACCCTGACAGAAACTTGTTCCAGTGAAACTAAAGAAGCTTATTCAAGGATTTACTTGGCATAATGCAATGCTTTACTTTTGGTAATATATGAATAGAAATAAGCTTTGAATTGCTAGTGACGAGGCTTATTCCAGCGAAACGAGGAAACAAAATTAGTTATTCTAGTTGTAGCTTTGGACAAGTTGGACAGAATTACTTTAGATCAGAAACCCCCAAGGATTTACTTTACATTTATTTCTTATGAATAGGAACAATTAAGTACTGTGATTTTATGCTTTCTGTATATTTGTTATGTATGAAAAAATTCTAGTCAAAGATTTACTTAGCTTATTCCTTTGTTATTGTAATGTTTTTCATTTCCTATGTGTAATGATTTGTAAAAGAAGAACCCAAATGTAAGCCGGACACAGAGCTGATGCTTAAAAAGGGGTTTATTAACAAAAAATCCAGGAGGCAAAAAGAGCTGGCTTCAGGCAAGCAACAGAATCAAAAGGGACAATAAACAAACTCCAAAAACAGGCGAGCAGAAAACTCAACGGGCAAAACTGGCAGGCAGGCTAAACTAAAACAGACAAGGGTGAAGTGCTCTTACTGAGTAGATTGCAGGTGAGGATAACACAAGACGTCCTGGCAACAGACAGAAAACTAAGACGGGCTTAAATAGGCGAACGGAACAGGAGAGCAGGGCGGGACTAATTAACCAAAACAGGTGGGGGTGATAAAAGGAGCATACAGACTAATAGACAATAAACCTAAGGTAGAAAACAAGACAAAGACTAAACAGACACGAGCTGAAATAAAAACTAATAACAAAGACTAAAACAGGCTAAGCATAAATCCAATACGAAACAAGAAAACAGAAATACATCCTAAGACAGAACAGTGGCTAAACTGAAAAAATAACCTGAACCACAACAGAACGTTACACTATGTAATATTTCCCCCTGTAATGTTTTTCTATTAATGTACAGCACTTAGAATTGTCTTGTTACTCAAAAGTGCTATATAAATAAACTTGCCTTGCCTTCTGCTTTACGACCAGATACTCCTGAATTCTCGACCATCTTTCCTTTTTGTATTTGAGAATCTAGTGATTGTCTGAGAGAAGAAATTAATAAAAGTACCCCTGTTCATAGGGCATTGACTCTGAATTCTAGAATTATGCTGCTCAAGGTGGCTGCATGTTGGAGAAGCTCTGTTGTTTTTATTTTGCAAATCTTTTAAGAAACTTCCATTCCTCATTTTTTGTGGATCAAAATGGGATTCTTTTAGATGTTTTCTCTAGACTGGTGTTGGATGCTGTGCAGCTTGAAGGATTTTTGTTAGGGTTTTGTTATAATGCGTAACCATAGAAACTAGTTGGATTTCTACAACCGCCAGCAGCTGATTAATATCTCAAAAGATAAAATAATACTTCAACTATATCCCCAAATCCCAGATGAGCTGAAAAGGAGGTGCTGAGGATGCAGAACAAGAGCCAGAAGAAGAGAGAGAAGGAGAATATTTAAGCCAGCTCTTTCATCGATTATCATAGGCAATGTGAGATCAATGAGAAACTCCAAGCCGGACCCAGCCAGAATATTGGGAATGCAGTATTATGTGTTTCACTGAAACATGGCTGCAGAATCATATTCCCGACTCCAGCATCTCTCAGCCAGGCTTTCTGACCATACGAGCAGACAGAGCGGAAAGAGAGAAGACGGTGGATTGGCGATGCTGCTGAAAACAGATGGTATCACCCAGGACATGTCACTGTGAAGTTTTGTCTTTGCAGCCTGGATATCTAAGTGTTAGCAGTGAGTTTACCTGTATTATTTATCCAGAGAGTTCACCAGTCTTATTTTGGCAACAGTCTTCATTCCACCATCAGCTGTTGCTGACACTGCATGTGATGCCATCAGCTCAGTTGTGGATAAGCTACAGACACAACATCCAAATGTTTCTGGCAATATCTGGTGATTTTAATCATGTCTCACTCTCTACTACACTTCTAACTTTTCAACAGTTTGTCACCTGATCCACAAGAGAACACAAAACTCTGGATTTGTTTTATACAAATGTCAAAGACTCATGCATCTCTAAGGTAAATCAGATCACAGTCTGGTTTTCTCTGCTCAGAATACAAGCTTCTTTTTCAACGGCAACCTGCATTAAAGAGAACTATAAGAAAATGGTCATAGGAAGCCGAGGAAGCCCCTAAGGCAGGTTCACAGGGCAGGATTTTAAAATTGTCAGCCAATTTTCAAAGCCCTAGAGACACCACACGTAACTATAAAAAATCGTAGAAATAAAATGTTTGTCCGTACAGTGTGTGGTGTCCGGTCAGACGACAAGCACAAAACAGCACATATGAACAGATTTCGCTTAAGATCATTCAGATATCAGACGAGAAATCTTGCAAATCCTCTCAAGATCAAACGTGAGTTCAGAGTAAATAAACATGTACGATTGGGGAGAATAATGACAACAATTTGTGGACTGATTTTAACGGACATAAAACATAACAAAAAGAAAAGACGTTGGTAAAAGAAGCGGAGACAACGCGCTCTACGCTTGCTGTACTATGTTATGGAGGCAAGTTTTATCTTCCGCCTCAGCCATGGACCCTTCAGCTTCTACATGTTTGTTCTCAGCAGAAGACGGTGCTTCTCCCTTTGCCTCCCACTTCCACTTTTCTGTTTCTAGAAGGCAAGTGAAGGAGCAGCTGGAGACACTGAACTGAAATAAAACTACAGGTCTAGATGGTGTCTGCCCCAGAGTTCTGAAGGCCTGTGCAGAACAGCTCTCTGAGGTTCTACAGCATCTCTTCAACCTTAGTCTGACCAAGTAGAAGGTTCCAGGGTTGACTCCTGTTGGCTCAACTGAGTAAGCAAACAAGCAGCTATCAGGATCCCCTGCAGCTTGCTTATCGCCATGGAATTGGAGTTGAAGATGCCATCATACACCTGTTTCAACAAACCCAATTTTATTTAGACAATGTAGAGAGCACAGCAAGTATCATGTTCTTTGATTTCTCAGGTGCATATATTACAATACAACCTGATTTGCTTGGTCATACACTGTAGAACCCTTAGGTGGAGGCCTCAACAGTCGCCTGGATCAGAGACTACCTGACAAACAGACCACAGTTTGTGAGATTGAATGGTTGTGTGTCTAACCAGGTAGTCAGCAGCACAGGAGCACCACAGGGGACTGTACTCTCACCATTCCTTTTCACTCTTTACACCTCATACGTCCAATACAAGACAGACTCCTGTCATCTGTAGAAATACTCAGATGATTCTGCAGTCATTGGATGGACAGGAAGCTTAGTACAGGGAGCTGGTGGACTGCTTTGTGACATTGTGTGGAAACAAACATCTCATTCTGAATGTGGATAAAACAAAGGAGAAGGTTGTAGATGACAGGAAAAATAGGAAAAGGACCAACACGATTACCATACTGGGAAAAGAAGTGGAGGTGGTGGAGGAGTATAAATACCTCAGTGTTTACCCAGACAACTAACGGGACTGTGAAGCTACCTAGAAGAAGGGACAGAGCAGACTATACTTCCTGAGGAAGCTTAGGTCCTTCAGGGTTTGTGGCAACACAATGCAGATCTTCTATAAGTCTGTTGTGGAGAATGTGATCTCTTGTCTGTTGGGGTCGCAGCATCAGAGCAACCGACCTTAAGACGTTCAACAAGAAGGCCGGCTCTGTTCTGGTGACCCTTCTAGAACCTCTCGAGATTACTTTGCAAAGGATTCTTCATAAAATCAAGAACATCATGGACAATACTCGGTTGTCTTCAGTCAGAGACTTCTCCAGATCAACCGTAAGACAAACCGGTAGAGTAGATCCTTCCTGCCTGCAGCCATCACTATCTACAGCAACTAATTGAAGAAACCCCATGACATGAGTTACACCAACAAGTGAATTTTATTGATTGGTTGCATGATTAATAGTGAAACGAATTCATAAAGCAAGACAAGTCATCAGTTTCACTTTAATTTTCAAGCACTGGGTGCTAGATGATTATCTTTAACAGTGTAGAGGAATTGCATAGCATAGGGCAGATATATCAAACTCAAGTCCTCAAGGTCTGGTGTCCTGCAACTTTCGAATGTGTCCAAACTCAAACACACCTGATCACATGATTTAATCACTTTCTCATACACACAGCTTCTACTGATTGCTGCTAATGGCCTAATTACATGTTTCAGGTGTACTGGACTTTGGGCATTTCTAAAAGTTGCAGGACATAAGTCCTGGAGGACAGAAGCTTGACATCTTTGTGTCATCACTCTGAAATTTGTGTAGCAGTTGCATTGATTCTGTGTTGGCCCTGCACGTCTAGTATACATGGCGTGCACAAGCCGCGGTGCAAGCTGCGCCTGCGATGTGAGCTGCTGTGCTCATGCAGCAACTCTTTTTAGCTAGTTCAAAGAAAGATCAGTGGCAGCCTGGTTTCTGCAGTGATCAAACTGTGTATGGTATTTGTTATTTTCCTGTGGTTCATGTCTTCCTATGCCATTGAAATGAAAAGAAGACACACAATAGTGTGATGGGAATACAATACAACACAGAGAATGGCTGATGTCTATCCTATTAGTATTCCCTCATAATGCTGAAAAGAAAATCCTCATTAGGTAACAAATTTGAATTTCTTACAGTTTCAATTTCTTAGTTCAATATCCGCTGCCCTGTTTTCTGCGTCTAACCAAACACATTGCAATTTTAACAACTATAGCAGCAGTTGGATGTGTGCAAAGTCATTTTTGACACGCTGTCTTGTCAAGGAGCGACAGTGGCCCGGGAGTTTGTCTTGCAATTAGCATGTTGCCGGTTCGACCTGACCGTGTCAGTCATTGTGCGATATTTTAATACACACGCGATAAAAATAAGATACATTAATGGGTATTACTTATTAATGGTAATTCCAAAGGGCTCTAAAGGATAAAAATAGAGGCAAGCTTTATCATTTTTCTCTGACTGTGATTATTAGTGATGTTACGTTATGTGCCGAGGCTCCGAGGCGTGTGTCGAGTAATGGAGGGGGCGTTTCCGCAATGCGCGTATCGAGGCTTGCTTCATTTGGGGGAGGAGCCGAAAACGATGACGTCCGAAGCCTCGCTGGCCGGCTGTACCACGTGACTGCTTCGGGAAGTGGCTCAGATTGTTGCGCGGGGTTTGACGGCTTTAAAAAGTCCACAAGCTCCATTCAAAATGTGGGTTGTTGTAGGAGAGTTGCGGTCAGTTGAGAGAGTGGATAGAGTTTTGATAGTTTGGATAGCAGAGTTTGGATAGTGGTTATTTAGTTTGAGAAAGTTAGTTTGGTGTTTGGAGAGTTTAGGAAAGAGATACATAGGAGATTTAGGAGTGCGAGGACAGGATAGGAGTAGGATGGAGCAGGCGAGAAAGAGGAGGATGTCCCCTATGTGGGAACATTTTGATTTGATAAGCCCTAACAAGGTAAGGTGAACTGAACATTTGCAGATGCATTAGGTTTGCTTATGAGGAACTGCATTTTTCACTGTTTCTTATTTTGTGTAAAGGTGAGGTGTTTATTGTGCTCCAAGGAGTTGGGGTACAATAATAACACCTCATCCATGCTAAGGCACTACCGTGCCTTGCATGAGAATAGGGATGAAACTGGAGCTTCACCCAGCCAAGGTATTTCATTACTATATTAAAAACACACTTTCACAATTTTTGCATGCTGATGTTTGCTTGTTGTGCAAATAAAGACAGGTAACAGACACTGTATTTATTCCCTTTTAACCAGCCACCAGAAAAGCAGAGCTGGATGAAGCTCTAGTCTCCATGATAGTGAAGGATACCCAGCCTTTCACTGCTGTGGATGACGTTGGATTCAAGACATTTGTGTCTAAACTGGATCCCAATTATGTTCTCCCTACAAGGCAGGTATGTGTGGGTCCATACATGAAACGAATGACTACATTATTGTATGTGTCACAATTCAGCAATATATATATATAAATGTATGTATGTATGTATATATATATATATATATATATATATATATATATATATATATATATATATATATATATATATATATATATAATCTCTTCCTTTAGGCTCTGAAGGCCATGGTGGAGGCCAAATATGAGTCTGCTAAGGAGCACGCTAAGGCTAAAGTAGAGAAGGTGGCTGCTGTTAGCCTTACATCAGATATGTGGACATCCATCAACATGGATGCCTACCTGGCAGTGACATGCCACTTTGTGGAGGAGAATGAAAAGCTGAGCTCGGTGTTGTTGGGAGTGCAGGCATTCCCCCAGTCTCACACTGCTGAAAATATTGCTTGTGTGAAAGCCTCCCTGATGGAGGAATGGGGAATCTCAGGCAAGGTGACATGCATGGCCACCGATGGTGCTCCTAATATGGTGGCATGCGTGAGAGACCTGAAGCTTCGCCACCACATTTGTGTTGCTCACACCCTCAATCTTATTGTGAAGAGGGCGCTTGACCACCAACCTGCGCTTTCTGGCCTCCGGGCCAAAGCAAGGAAGCTGGTTGGCTACTTTAGAAGCAGCACCACTGCTAAGGTATCCTCTTTTATTTTATTCCAATATATAATGTTAATATTTTGTCTGTACTCCTACTGCAGTGACTTAATGGCCTACTCTTCTGTATCTTTAAAGGAGAAGCTTACACAAGTGCAGCTTCAGCTGGGCATGCAAGCAACCAAGCTGATGCAGGAGGTGGAAACCAGATGGAACAGCACCTACTTGATGCTGCACCGTCTGGTGGAGTTGAGGGAGCCAGTAGGAGCGGCATTGGCTGGATTGCACACTGACATTCCCTATTTAACTGCCAGTGAGTTTGATATTGTTGTAGCGTGCCTTTCTTTACTCTCTCCTTTCTATGACGCCACCATGGAGCTCTCGGCAGAACAACACGTGTCGGCATCAAAAGTTATCCCCCTCCTGAAGATGATAGAGAATGCCCTTCAGGAGGAGGACACCAAGTCGGCACCTGCAGAAGCAGTGCAAATAGGAGAGCAGCTCATCAGACATCTCAGGGAGAAGCTGCACCTGCTCCAGTCAATGAGCATCTTGTCGCTGGCTACACTCCTGGATCCACGATTTAAAGTTATAGCATTTTTCAGCAACACAAAAGCTGCTGAAGCAGTGAAGCGCTTGACTTCAGAGTGTGCCACCGTAATCCGACGGAACCTAGAAGAGAACACTCACGAGATTCCCCAGGCTTCCACCTCTCAAGAATTCAGTGGAGGTAATCTTTTGTATTACATTTTGAGATTACTTATTCCAATTAAAACACTTACTAACCTGACCTGTGGTTTCCATTTAGGTAGCAGACTTTGGCAAAGATTGGACACTAGTGTCATGGAGGCAAAGAGGACTCCAAATGTCTCAGCAGATGCCACCGTAGAGGTCCAGCGCTACCTCTCAGAGGCGAACATAAGCAGGCTGGAGAACCCCCTGGAGTACTGGGCTAATCATCGGTCACTGTACCCCAATCTGTACAAACTTGCACTTATTTATTTATGCACCCCGGCATCATCTGTGCCATGTGAGCGTGTCTTTTCAAAGGCTGGAGAAGTAGTATCAAAAAAGAGAAATCGTTTGAAACCAAAAACTGTGGAGAAATTGTTGTTTCTTAATAAAAATGCATGAAATCATCCAAGTTACACAAGCATTAGCCTATTCATTACCCCTCCCTAGTTCCATAAGCACTTTCACTGTCCTCTGCCTGATTAAGGCTATGCCATTTTTGTAGAGTCACAGAAAAACATTATTACACAACATGCCATATCACATGACACTCCTATTTTGGGAATAATTACACACAGAGAATACATTCAAACAATATTTTATTGTACACATGTGTTTACAAAATTTATGTAGATAAATGATTTCGTCCTACACCTTCTGTGAAGTCATTCCCAAGAGCCATAATAGACAAAAATTAATGCATCACACGTGTTAAGATACAGCTGGCTGTGATTATACAACTTGCCAGTAGGTGGTGCTGTGTGCACATGAACCATCAAGAAATGAACCTTTTCTCGAACCAGTTGGCTGAGTGGTTCAATGCCTCATGAGGCTTCATCTCGCCATCACTAGTGATTATGCATTTGGGCAGTAGGTGGTTTCATGTGCAAATGAAGCATAGAGTGATGAACCCTTTCCTGAGGCAATTGGCTCCAGTGGTTCAATGCCTCATGAGGCCTCATCTCACCATCACTAGCAAACAGGCAGAAGTCCACAGAGCAATCAGGGTCAATCTCAGGAAGGCAGTAAAAGAACACTGGAAGGTCTATTCAACCTGGTGGCTTTCGAGAATCTGACAGCTACAAACAGTGAGACACTGGTATAAAAAGTGACCTCAGCAGGTGCAGCAACTCCCAGTAATTAGAGCTGCTGCAGGTGTAGCAACTCAGACCTGATTACAGGGGCTGAACTGAGAAAGCAGCATGACATCATCCACAATGCAGCAGAGCAGAAATACACATACATCCACAGGCTGTGACATTACACTGACACTTTTAAACAAGTAAGAAATAAAAATCTAAACAAAAGGTAATCCTTTAACTACAAATGTACATTAAAATCTACTTATAAATGATCAGAAATTCAACACATTACACAGGACTGTCTCACTCTCCCCTTGTTAATAAATTGCTAATCCTTCACAACTTATTTAATTTAGCTGATAAATAGCCTTTAGATAGTAAATGCAGTTACTGACGTGAGTCTTTTACTGGCTTTAAAGAAAATATTTCCTTTTTTACAGTTCTACATTATAGATTACAGCAGCTACTTTTCTTTCTTTGGCCCTGGTTGCTCACTACTTTTTTAACCTCGTGCATACAGACAGAAATACTCTGTCTCTCAAACACATACAAACACACACATCTATGTAGAGTAAAAAGATGAACTGACTGAGACCTGAGCACTGATGTGTGGGAGGAATTTGGCAAAGTAGCCTAATAAAAGAACTTTTACAATGCGTTGTAACCAAAGCAACCAGTGTTTTCAGAGGTGTGTACTGACTTGAAGACCTGGGTGGTACTACTATCTGTTCTCAGCTGCTCCATATGGAACACAGAAATTGGGTTAAGTACTTTAAAATTACGTAAGTCAGATAAAATTTCTTTAAAACTCAAAGTTGGTTAGAAATGCAAGTTGAGTTTTAGACATCTTATGTATTTCTACATGAAAACGGAATTAATGGAAAAAGTCAAACTCTTAATTTTCTGCGTTAACCAAACAAACACATGTAATGGTGCCACTATAAGCACAAGAAAAGTTGTGTATAACAGTTGTATTTAATTATTTTTACAATAACTAATATTGTTATGTCATCATGGCAGCCTGAGCACGGCTCCCAGCATGCAACACAACTCTGACTATGGCTCCCAGCATGCCACTCAGCTTTGACTCCATACCTGTTAGATCCCTCTGTGCAGACCGGACAAGCCAAAGGCCTGAAGCCTGGGTGGGACACAATGAGGACTTTTCCAGCTTCACATCTCAAGTGCGCCAACGTGTCTTGCGAGGACCGGCCCAGACCAATCACCCACAGGAGGGAGCAACCAAAAGTAGCAAAAACTGCCATCCTTTTCTAGATCTAGAAAATCTATGCTGTAGCGTGAGAAGTTCATTAGAAGTAGGTTTAATGCTGATATTTTACTCCAGAAGGAGTTTGTCAAACTTTCTGTTGGATGTTTACGTTGTGTGACTGAATTTATGTGATAAGCTGCTTATTCAGTCCTCTCAATTTTTATCAAAAGTTAAGAGTGAGATTATGCTACTTTTCGGGGGCGGGGCGGAGCTCGGGCATGGCTGGGGGGCGTGATTGGGGGCGGAGCTGACTGGACCCTGAAAGAGCCGGTCCAGTCAACTCAGTCTCATTTTTATCTGACCAGACATGGAAGTAGACATGTATTACTTTTGTTAAAAAGTGAAAGAAAAGTGTTAACACGCTATTGTTCAGTTAGTGGGTTAAAACAGAAAAAAAACACAATTGTTCAAATAATACTGAATAAAATAAAGTCGTTTTAAGTTATTGGCCGTATTATTACACTGTTACACATTAATCTATGGGTTTGTTTATCAGTGTAGATCTATATCCTCATTGGTGAATCAGGCTGAGTTTCATCAAGCCTATATGGTCTGACATTTTCCCCTCAGCTGCAACACTTAAAGCACACAGGGGTTCATGCTGTGTCTTTATGCATGAACCAGCTGCTTATGTTTCCCTCTTTTCAGCTCCATGCACTTCTAGCCTGTTACAGTTTATAACCATCATCATCACCTTTCACAGCGACAGGTTTCTCATCTCAGTCTCCGCGCTGACCAGACAGATCTCCTCTATGGCGCAGGGCGCTCTGGTGCGTAATTACGCAAGCCAAAGGCTGAGTTTGAAGTTGTTCTCTGAGTGCGTTTTGTTTGTGGTCGGAGCGGACGGAATGATGACTTTCTGCTTAGCTTTTAGCCTACTAATAGTCTTAAATGGGGAATTCTATAGGAAATATAGCACTTTTTATGCATTGCAACCCCAGAATTGATGAGTATAGGTGCAGCTTTTCAAGCTCTGTGTCTCACTGGTTCCTGAGTGACGGTAGAAAAAACACCCACTTTTTTTGGTAACGTCTGGTATCAGCATAATTTATACGTAATGATACCGGTTTGAGGCGGTGAGGTGGGCAGATTTTACCCCCATTGGTGCGCTGCACGCGAGGGATAAACAGTGGGGAAAATGCATAAATAAAGACTGTAAAGGGCTCCTTTAGAGGCAAGAGGAGGAATGAGGGGTCTGTGCTGAAGCCCCCGATATTACAAGTTCCTTAAAATGTCCCTTAAAAGTGCGGACCTAAATTACATGTAACGTAATTATGCGCACCTGAATTAAAGGCACAGAAACACGGCGCATGTAGTTAAAAAATGTAGAATTAACAAAAACGAAACTTATAAACAGACTAAATGGTATGTATACTCCACTCTCCCACCTTTCCTTCCTGCGTACACAGTACCAGACCGTACCGGCTTACTTTCACCACTGGTTAAGACCAAAATTATTTATAACTCTGATCGCTCTTCCTGCTGCTCTGTTAACACGAACTGCAGCAGGAATTACTGATGGCCACAAGCTGTGAAAGAAGCTGAAACAGCTCCACAGAAGGCGGGGTTTAGACTGAGCTCTGGATGGACAGAGCTGTGAACGGACCATCCGCAGCCCATATGGGCTTTGTTATTTTTATGCGTGAGAAATGCCATGTGTTGCGTGTGAAGTCAGTGAAATGTGTGTGTCACACGGTCAATGCGTGAGAGTTGAGAGCCCTGTACTAGCCTATTGTCTCACTCAGCCTGCCATCTTGCCCCTCTGTTCTGCGTTCTGCTGAGGTTAACCACCATTAGCTTGTTAGCTCGTTGTTTTGAGAGGCCATCACTAACTTTTTTCTGTGCCTTAGCCCAAATCCATTGCAATGTTGTTTACACCACATCTGCTGCTGTTTTTAATGGTAAGTGTGAAAATTACCTAAAGACTGCTACCTCCAAGATCCGTCCATTTTGCTGATTTTTCCTTTGTATTGTTTATCTCAGTAGTTCTAGTGTTTTCAAGCAGTATTTTTAAACAGAATAATTGCTGTACCAGGGAATTATTGATTTAATACATTTAACTAGATAAAGTGCGGTTGTCTGTGATTATTTTTATATCAGTGATCGACTTGTCTCTAAGAATCATCTCTTTCGAGTTCACAACACGAAAATAGAGAGGTATTTTCCTTTTTTATGGTTAATGGTTAATAATGCCAGGTGCAATTATAACTTCAAGTTATTAACATTTGCTGGTGGTTAAGACAACTCAGTTCACAACTGGTTTGAACACCCACCTTTAATGGGGAACAAGTTAAAGATTTTTATTTTATTTTTTTGAACCAAATTGTTAGTCATAATCTTTAAATGGCTAGTAGCCCTTTATCATAACCAGTTGAAAAGCATTTTTGATAGTGTTTACCTTTGATTAGAATAACATGTTATTAATTATAATATCCAATTATAATTAAGAATAACATTCATAATCAAATGGGTAACATTTTACAATAATAATAATACAATTGGTATAAACATTTTCTTTTACAACTTCAAATTTTATATAGCATTTATGAGTATTTTTAAAGCACCATTGGCATTTCAGCTATTTAGCTTAGTACATAATTGTGAAATTGTTGGACATGATTGATAGAATGATGATTTGAATTTAGCCTCGCCAAGTCAATACTTTGTAGAACCACAATTCACTACAGTTACAGCTCCAAGTCTTCGGTGGGATGTCTTTGAGCTTTGCACAATGTTCTATTGTGTTCTATTATGTTTTTTATCTATTTTTCTGAGATAAAAAGCTCAATCTACCCTGCATTGGATGTAGGGTGTCTTAAAAGGGACATATGCTTTTCCTTTCTTTTCATATTTAAATCATTCAGTTGTGTTCTTTATAAAGTGAAACTGCAATGCTTTGGTCTGAATACCTGCTTATTGTAGCCCCACAGCCCATCTTTTCCTCCAGTACTGAGAAACGTCTGAGAGCAACTCATCTTGGTGCTGTCTTTTCAAATCTAAAGAGGGAGCTCCACTCCAACCTGTTCGGCCGTTTTTGTAGTGTGCTGGGGACGGTGTAATGAATTGTGTGGGTTAATACACCTAACAACCACTTACTTGTAGCTTTGGCATCCTTGAGCTAGGACTACAAAATTGCGGCAAAAAAATAGGTGGCGGGGTCACAAAATTAGTAAACCAAAAGTCCATGACCTTGTTCAGCCTACCACAGCAAAAACTGTGATATAATTGTTCAAAATGTAATAGAGTAAGGAGAACACAATGGCTTGAACTATATGACCCAAAACAGAATATAAATTTACACGCAATACCTGGACAGACAAAATCAGCTTTTCTTCACTCCTAAAGACCCAAAGTACACAACAAAATATTTTAAGGGCTAAGAAAGTGGATTTTGAAAGATTTGTTCACTTTAAGTACAAAACACAATATCTATATAGAAGGAGGCTACAAATAGCTCTTAAACCTTCTAACTTTGAATCAAATATTGCTGAAATTTAGTTTTATTTAAGTATAGGTTTGTACTTTACATTTTTAATTTTTATTTTTTTGCCTGGTTTGCAGACTTTAGTTATGCTTCTAACAAATACTAAATTGTTACAAGGAGGAAAGTTGACATGGCTGCACGCCGACTCCAGTGTCTCTCTGCCAGGCTTTCTGACCATACGAGCAGACATATTTAAAGAAGAGTGGCAAGAGCAAAGGTGGTGGTTTGATGGTGCTTATGAACAACAGATGGTGTCATCCAGTACATGTCACTGTCTACTTTCCTCCATCAGCTGTTGCCAACTAAGAGACAGATGCAATGTCCTAATGTGTTTGTGGCAATATCTGGTGATATGAATCATTCACTTCATCACTTTCTGTTAAGGTGCATTCACATTGAGCGTGAATGTGGCAAGCTGAACAACATATTTACATGATATCCCTATGCACAGGTGCCACACAGGAGTGATGTAATGCAAAGCGACGTGATGCAAAGTGATGCTATCTAATCCCACAGATCTAATTCTAGCCACACAAAGTGCGCAATTTTGGCAATTAAAACTAAGCCAGAGCAACACAACGCCTGTGATAGATGCGAAGCAACAGTAGTTGGAGTTGAAAAAGCTGAACTTTTGTGTCCTGTCGTGCTGCGACAACCAATCAGGATTTAGATGTGGTTGTGACGTGAGGTGAAGGACTGCAGCGAAGACAAAGCAGTTTTTATTCAACATGGAAGAAAAACAGAGTGTTGGTCTGTGGTCGGCCTGAGCTGTATGACTCAACCAATTATTACTACTCAGACAAGTCTGCAAAAAAGTGAGTGAGGAGACTGGAGTGGCAGTTTAGTGAAAGCGTCACTGGATAGCACCATGGTAGTACTGTGTTTCTGACTTGTCACCCACTGTACAATTGCTGTTGCCTGCTGTGCAACTGGCCAGTGATAATGTCAGGCGATCAACAGCAAACAAAAGTGGTGACATTGTGGTGCCAATGTGAATGCAACTTTACACTTCCAACGTTTGTCAACTGCTCTACTAGAGAAAATAAAACTCTGGATTTGTTTTATGTAAATGACTCATACACATCTAAAGCAAGACCTCCTCTTGGCAAATCAGATCACAATCTTTTTTTATCTGCTCAGAATATAAGCCTTTTTTCAAAGGCAACCTTCAGTGAACTGTGAGAAGATGGTCTAAAGAAGTCTAAGAAGCCCTTAAGGGCATGCACTGTGCTACCCACATGTAGTGTGGCCATAACTGAGTGTATGACTGACTATATAAACTTCTATGTCGATAACCATCCCTACCAGAACAGTGAGATACTTCCCCAACAATAAATCCAAGAGATACTTCCCCAACAATAAATCGTGGATCACCAGTGACCTGAAGGAACTGCTCAATGAAAAAAAAAACTTTCAGGAGGGAAGACAGGGAATTGCTGAGGAGTATACATACGCAACTTAAAGTCAAGATAAGATACAGCAAGGAGGTGTACACGAAGATGCTTAAGAGCAAGCTCCAGCAGAACAATTGTTTTGGTCAGAGATGAAGAAGATCACAGGCTTCAAGCAAAAGGAGGATCAGACAGATGGAAGTCTGAACAGAGAAAAAGACCTGAACACATTCTTTAACGAGTTCTGTTCAGAAAAAGGCTCAACATCCTCCTCTTTGGCCCACAGCCAAACAGATATCACACCCCCTTTGACTTCCATGTCACACCCCAGATGTTTTATCTTCCAACTCAGCCATGGACCCTCCTGCATGTTTGCTCTTGACCAAATCAGAAGATGGTGTTGTTCCCTTTGCCTCCCTCTTCCACTTTTCTGTCTCTAAAAGTCAAGTGAAGGGGCAACTGGAGAGACTGAACCGGAATAAGGTTGAATGTCCAGATGGTGTCTACCTCAGCTGCTTGAAGGCCAACAGTCTCCAGTGATTTTAGACCTGTTGCCCTGACATTGCATATCATAAAGGTCCTGGAGAGACTCCTATTGTCCCACCAGAGTAAGCAAACAAGCAGCTATCAGGACCACCTGCAGTTTGCTTATTGCCATGGAGTTAGAGTTGAAGATGCCATCATGCACTTGCTTCAACACACCCACTGTCATTTAGACAAGGCCGACACCAGAGCCTGATGTTTCCATAATACTAAATATGCAAATTTCTTATATAGGATGCTAAGGGCAGTTTGAAAAGTTAACTAATTAAATAATTAAAATAGCGAAACCCTATTTCACAGAAATTCCTCTCACATACATTGGGGTTACATCCCTTCTTTTCTAATATAATCACTTATTGCAAGAACGCTTGTGAAAATGTAATTTAAATTCCTAATCACAGATCTTAAGGAGAAATTAGATTCACTGAAATTTGTTTTGACAGAAACCTTAAGTAAAATCACGGATTGGTAAATTGGACGCAAATCTCTGGTTATTGCATGTCCACATTGAATGGATGATGCATCTTGGCTACATAGCTGATAGCACATTGAGACTAGAAGAGTTTTGGATTGTTCGCTCTGCCCTATTCCAAAAAAATTCTGGCCCCATTCCATCTCAGATAGAGAGCGCTCAGGGACTTTATCTGGCCTCTGAATCATCTGTATGACAAAGAGCAAAATAGAGGAGGGATGCAGTGGTGTTTAAGTCCGTGCACGCTCAGTCTACCACTTACACTGACTTTTGGGGTCGTCCATATGACAAGCCTCCAAATCAAGAGGCCATATTCAACCAAGAACAACATTTGAATGCTACTGGTTCTGTTGTTTACCTATTAGCTGAATGAATCATTCAGTTTGCAAATGAGATGAAACGCTCTCAACATGGAACAACTGTAGCCCTTTTACACATCCTGAGATGCTGCTGGTGCGGGAACAGTGTAGGATGTGTGATCCACTAGTGAGAATGTCAGCAATGACACAAAGGTTTGCCAAGCTGTCCTTGAACTCCTCTCTTCAGCCTGAAATATTCACCACAGAAGATATGGTACAAAATGTGAAAGGAGGAAATGGCTGTAAAAAAGAAGTAGCTGCAAGGTCAGAAAGAGTGTAAAATCTCAGATTCGCACTGAGGAAACACTCCTGCTGGGAATATATGGGAGCCCATAGAAACAGGTGATGGACAATTGATATGATTACGTTAAGATGATCTGCATGGTACATGTTCAGGATTCAATCCGTTCTGGTATGTAAAATACATAATGCTGCTTACCTCTACAAACAAGAAGCAGGGAACAATAGAGCTGCTGCTCTTCACACCGGGCTTTTCCTCCAGCGCCATCCCTTTCTGTTCCTTTGACCAGGCCCAGCCTTCAGTTTCCTTAAACTAAAGCAAAAAAATTAGTTCAGGTGAATGTACAAGCCAATCAGAGGTCTCTCTCCAAAGGGGAAATCAGGTGAAAGATGAGAACAGGACACAGAGTTCCTCTGGGAACAACAGGTGGCCACCAGAGCACTTATGATTGGTTACAGCCTGATTGGTCCTATTTTGAATGTGAGCACAAATTTTGATTGTCACAATTAACTCGTTGAGCAACTATGCAAAGGCACTGCTGAGTTTATCTTAAACTTCTCAGACTGAAGAAGTTTCTTGGAGAAGACATGGAACGTTTCAACAAAGAAGAACCTGTCCAGAGGACTTACTTAATTTGTTTTGCGGTGACTGTTTTTGGTAGAAATTCTATTTCTACATGGGAAATTATTTACCAGTAGGTTTTGCAGAGTAATAGAAAACCAATGTCAAACAATGTTACCACATGCTGCTGTTTCTGTGCAACTGAATCATTATAATAAAATGAGTGTGTTTACAGTGAGTAGTTTAATCAGTGAAATTGTTCATTCTGTGAAAAGAACAATTGATGAACAGTTGTCCCTTATTGAAGGACTATGGCAGAAGGGCTGTATCTACTGGTTATAGGGCATTAATCTCTGAAGATCTAAGTATAATCAATCATACTTTAACTATAAAAGCAAAATGATCTCAAATGTTTTAAAATGGAAAACAATCCAGAATGACTTTGAAGAAAACTGAAAACTACTAAAAGATTGTATCAAACAATAACTAAAACAGTTCAAGGGGGATCAAATGAGCTTGTCACATGTAAGTAGCTTAATAATTGGTAGATACTTATTTGAAATGCAAGTCTTTACAAGAAGAAAAACAGGGGCTGCAGAGGCTACAATGCCAAAGAAGTGTTCAAAAGAGAAGCTTTGCCCCGTTTTATGCAGTGACAAAGGGAAGATTTTCTTCAGGTTCTTTTCAATTAGACCTCAAAAGTCTTGGGATTTCAAAAGCCCACCGTGGGGGATTTCACTTTCCTCAGGCTTTACTTTCATTGGAAAAAGGTCCTGGTCTGAGGTAAGGACTTTTCAAGAAGTCTGGGATTTTGCTTGAGGGGCGGGGTTGTGTGCAGCAAGGCTAAACTGACCACCACACGGGGGAGCAAAGAGCAGTAAGGAAATGGTGAGTTTACAAACCTATTGATTTTATACCTTCAATTTATCATAAAAAGTAGCTTAAAATGTTTTTAGTCAAGAAAGTACACCACCAAACTTCATCTGTGCAGTCAGTTTATCAAGGCTATGAGTCGATTTTGATTCTGTATTCAGACTTGTCGGGAGTGCCAGACTTACACTGAAAGGCAGGTCTCTCCAGGGAGTTGGGGAAACCTGGAACGGGATCTGTTCGTCGTGGCTGAAAAGTGAAAAGTGAACATAAACTGTTTACTATGTTTCTGTCGAAAATCTACAAGTACCAGATATCAAATGTAAAAATCTTTACAGGATATTCTCAGCATTTTAAGTCAATTATAAACTTTTTTTTGCCACAGCTCCAGCCAATCAAAAGACTGATATTTTGGTACTAAAGATCAAACAGAGCCCTTTCATTTTCCTTTTACACAGAAAACACACATTTCCCTAAGACTGACTTATCATGTAAACCTAAGTTGGTGGACTGTGAACTCTTTAGCTATTTACAAACCATGAATCACGTCCAAAGGAAAAAAAAAGAAAAGATAAAGGACACTTCAGCTTTTTAGATGCAAACGGAGGTGCTGTATTTGTCATGGTTGAGTTCTGGTTTGACTTCATTTTTCTGTTATTTTCATTTTTTCATCTCATGTGGGTTTGGTTTGACTTTATTTATTGTTAGTTTTCATTGTCATCAGTTATTTTCTGTCATCTTCACTTCACCTCCTCTGCAGTTAGTCACACCTGCCAGCCACTAATTAGCCAGACTCACTTCACCTGCCAGCCTCCCTACTTAAACCTCACTCTGCTGTCACTCCTTTGCCGGTCCGTCATCATTCCACACCTCTCCATGCCAGTCCCCGTTTTTGCCTTGGAAGATTTGTTTTTCTTGTTTAAGGTTAGTCCTGCCAGTTTCTCTAGACTCATACTCTGCTGTTTGTCCCTGGAGAAGTTCTGCTCTGTGTCCTGGTGTCTCCAGAGAACTGAGCTCCTGCCATCACCTTCACTCCGGTTCTGTGCTACCTGCTCCTCTGGCCTCATCAAACCTCCATCCATCAACCTTCCAATAAAGACTCTCAATTTTAGTCCCGTGTGTGTGGTTCTGAGTTCATCCGTAGTCAAATCGTGACAGTATTTAGTTCAGATCTATGGATTTAACTAGGTTTTCTTGCATTTTACACACTGAAAGTGTGTCTCTAGAGTGCACTGGCTGCTGTGTGTGTGGAGCAAAACAGGTTCTCTGCAGCTGTAGAGAAAGCGGAGGAGGAGACGAATCAGTGCAGCGCATATATGCTTTAACATATAAAAATTTTGCTACAATCATCTCGTTGTGCCAGACTTTCACTAATACAATTTAAAGTCTTCCACAGATTGCACTATAGTAAGGAAAAACTCTCAGTTCTCCAGATAAATTTCATGAGAAATGTAGTAGATGCTTGCAGACCCTATGCAATCTTACCCACATGTTTTGGGCATGCCCCAAGTTGTCCGAATTTTGGCAAACATTCTTTAAAACCATTTTAGATGTACTAGGCTTAATTCTAATTCCAACCCTACATATCTATCTATATTTTTTTCTGTTTGTTTTTTCATTTACCTCATGATATACTTTAATCTTAAAAGCAGGCCGTGGGAAGGGGAGAGGGAGGCTGTTCATTTAAGTTCATAAAATGTTAAAAAGAGGAGAAATTGTATTCCTGTACGTACTTTTTGTCAGTGACTTACTTTTGAAAAATTATATAAAAATGAGGATTTTGCATGATGTACCCCCTTTAAAGCACTTTTGTTTTATGTAGTGACTGAGTTTTAAACAATCCTGCTGATACAGATATGTTTTTAAAAAGCCTAGTATTCCTTTTTCCTTAATTTCTTTAGATTGATTAAATTTTTTTTAATAATTTTTCTTCCTAACATTTTAATTTTAAACTCTGTAGGAGGTTTAGTGTACCTAATGCATTTTCATGAAAATCTATTGAAATCCTTATTTGCTGTCTTACAGCTTCTCCAGTTTCTCAGGTTGCATGTGTGGGCTACAGTTGTGCTTCTTACCAACTTATTTATTTTTACCCAAACTGCTGGACATCATACATCAAACAGCAGCAAATATAGCTCATTCAGGTCAACCCACTCTGTCTTACTCTAACACTGCTCACTCAGAAACGGAAAGTAGGAACTAAAAACTCTAAGGGCCTTCACAAATAAATGAACGTTATTCAGAATTTAACACAAAGTCACAAAATTATACTATCCAACAAAATACTTGCTTAAAATTTTTAAATGAACAAAAATCTCACAGAGATACACTAATCAAGGTTACAGTTTTAGAGTTTGTGTTTCACTCACTTTTTAAATTCACCAAGTTTTATTTTTATATGTTACTATTACAGCAATATTAATAAATGGTTTGCTAGCAATCTATGCTCATTTAAAAACAAAATAAATATAAAAAACATGGAAAATACACAGTAGATGATCAACTGAAAGATCATCTCTCAGGTCCAGTTATGTCTTTTAGATATCGATTATTTAGTAGGCATACTTATACTTTTGACCTCAACATGTCTTTTTACAGACCAGCTGCACACCATGCTCTATAATGCCGAGGTTTTGAGTTAATGAGACTGGTTTAAAAGAAAAAAACTATAGAGAACCTTGGACAGACTTCAAACATGTATAGCAAAGGAAAAAAACTGTTATTTTAACCCATTGCACATTACTGTAAATCATGTTTTCATGTTATATAGAGGTTGTTTGCTCAAACACTGTTCATGAGGACTCAATGATGCTATTGAACCAAAACGTGATTCAAATTAAGTGGCCTGAATAAATATCCAATTGAAAGATTATATTTTTTCAAATGTAAACTTTTTAGATCTACATTACAGTCTGATGAAGCGCGGGCATACTGTACATTCAGTTGCTTCAGTGCTGAATGTGAATGCAGGTTTCTAAATTTTAACAGCTTTAATGAGTTCATATCACTATGACAATTGTTTTGCCAAATATCTCGGTGCTTTGTGTTTGATTCATACTTGCAGAAAATTAGACATTCAGTAAGGCGGAAGATCCCACATGCAAACACATTAAAGACCAGCACAGGCTGCCAACAACAAGCGCCGTGTGATCGTGGCTGTCACACTTGCAGGATTTTGTTTGCCAGAATTTGTAAGGCTAACCACTACAAATACTATGTGTTATGTGCTGGAGAGCTTTTCTCCTAAAAACCCTCTCTGCCGGAGGAAAAAAAGAGCCTGGGGGATAAATAAAACATAAATCCAGGCTCTTAGCAGCTTTCAGAACATCGCAACATGCCAACCAAGACTGCTTTAATGGTTAACTGGTTGGAGTTAAGCCCTGTTGTGGACACAGCCGTGTTTGTGATACTTGTCCCCCTCCAAAGTAAAAGAAAAGAAGGGCGCAGCTGTCACTGTGAGCAAGCAGAAGCTGCAAGTGAAGGAAACCAACAGAGACAGTAGAAGAGATGATGAAACAGAGGGGAAAATGGCTGCTGTCTCACCACCTCAAGAGAACAATTGAGATGTTACTTTGCATTTCACTGGCCCGGTGTGAGGCAGCACAGAGGAACTCTCCCACACTTTGGCCCATCAGAGAGCGTGAGTTGGCAGGTTTCCCAAAGGTGTAATTATATTTTGAGGAAAAGGCTCGAGTGGCCTTAAATGAAGCAGAAAAGAGCCTAGTGATTAATTTCTGATAAGCAGAACACTAAGCCTATAGATTATAGTCAGGGTGTGTATGTGTGTGTGAATGGATGAATGACTGACTGTAGTGTAAAGCACTTTGGGATCGTTAGACTTGATAAAGCGCTATACAAGTACAAGCCATTTGCCATTTTGCCATTATTTCTCTAAAATGATTATCAAAGTTTATGTTATACTCCTCTGATGTATATGCAGGCTGCTGACCTAACTTGGCTAGTATGAATGAAGTATTCTTGGTGGCACTCCCAAAGGGTTAATTTTGCATGTGTGCAGCTCAATTAGTATGGAAAAATCTGTTCATTGCTTTCAATGCAAAGCACAGGAAAAACGCTGGAGGCCGGCGCAGATTCTCCCTTCTCATGTTGCATCCTGACAACCTTATTTGAAGAATTAGCTCAGAAGATCATGATTCGGGTCAGGGGTCAGTATCAGCCTCAAGCTGAGGAGTTCATGTATGTTGGGCTCTTCCTTACAGGCGATGATAGGATGGAGAGGGGGATACAGTAACGCAAGCCCTGCTTCAGTCTTTCATACTGAATAAACAGCTAAGCAAAAAATGCAAACATTACCTGTTCATCTGAAATTCAAGCCTTATATCTAGCCATGAGCTATGGTTAATAGCAAGAAAAAAGAACAAGATCTCAGGTACAAGAAACTGAAACGAGTTCCCTGGACAGGGCTCATTATTAAAGACAGATTGCCGATATCAGCCAGGGAAGTTGCTGCTCTTCCTCATTGAAAGGAATCAGTTGAAATGGTTTGAGCATCTGATCAGGATACTTCTTAAATGCCTCCCTGTCAAGGTATTGCTGGTAGAACCTACTGGTAATTGACAAACTCTACTTCAGTCATGAAAATTTGTTAAAAACTAAATATAGAATAAAAAATTCGGGAATTTGGAATCTAGATTTTGAAAGTGTGTAATTGACTTGGAATCTGTTTGTTCAATCGGATTGATTGACTTCTTTTTGTAAAGCTCTTTGAATCCACATTTGTGGTGAATTGACTATATGAATGAATTGAATTAGATGGCAGGTGATTGACTAGACCACTCTAACAGTTTTATTGTCTTTATCTAAAACCAATTAAGAGTTCCTTTGGCTGCTTGTTTTGGTTAATTGTCTCGCTCGGAAATCCACACTTGTTTTATCTTCAGATTCTTATCATGAATGTCCCGGACCATTCCTCCATTTATCCTCCCTTCAGTTATATTAAGTCTGTAAGTACCATACTGTAAGACACAGCCCGCATCATGGTGTTTCTCCCTGCAACCTTCAGATTTGGGATGGTGTTTTTGGGGTGGTGTGCAGAACTGTTCTTTCTCCAAACACAGTGTGTGAAATTACCTCCATAGAAGTTAGCTTTGGCCTCATCGAACTAAACTAGTATTAGACTGGTCCAAATCTTCTGCAGCACATTGTAAGCTTGCAGTTTCTGTTCAGCCATGGATTGTTGTGCAGTGTGTTGCAGTGAATTACTTTACTTATTTTTTATGGTAAAAACTGTGACTACTCCTTGGGTCTTTAATTCATTAGACTGCTCTATCAGAAATTGTATGATGGGCACCCGGCTATGGCTGGCTTAGGGTGAAGTTATGTTCTTTCCATTTATGGATTATTGCTTCAATATTGCTTACTGCAACATCCAGTAGTTTTGACATCTACTGAAAAATTGCATTTAGTGTGTTTTGCATTAAGACTTTGTAAAATTGTCTTTTCTTTGGCCAGTTGTACCATTCTGTGCAGTATTTGGCAACAAGAAACCTTTTTATTGTTTAAAATTAAATCAAATGATGTTGATGCACACAGAGCAGCAGGAATGCTTGCTAAATACCAATAGATTTCACCTGCTTCCTTGGCTTTCTATGTCATTTTGCACGTGCTTTTCTTCCTGTTTTCAATTTGCTTGGATTGATTCGGTTGTTGGTGACATCTGGTGTGCATTCTAAGTCAGCGGCTCAATTAAAAATATTGAAACTGAAAGAAAACAATGTCTACAATACTGATTTTGCTAAATGTATCTACCTTGGGTAAGATGCAAATTGATTATAATCCTCTTCAGCTCTTCACCACATAGAAAATCTGCACTGTCCTTTTAAATTGTAACTCTTTAAGTCCCACAGGATGCATACAGAATAATTGTTAATGTTAAAACCTTGTTTGAAAAAAAAAACACAGCAGGCCCAGGTAACAGGAAAGCATTGCTTACATGGCAGCATTTATTTTCCAACATGCATCTATATAACAGAGAATAAAATCAAGTGATTGGTCTCTGTTCATGTGAATGACTATATGAAGGAAGGAAAGAGTCCTGCTGGGGTTAATTTGATTAGCAGAGAAATGTGACAATGAGCGTATTCTGATAATCCATCTATCATTCAGAGAAAATTAAGTTTAGCTGTCAACAGAGGCAGATATTAAATAGACCCCAACCAAAGACACTCCACAAACCACAGCATCACAATAACGAAAATCAAAATGGTGGTGGTGAGAAGAGAGAGGAATAACAGAGGGGGAAGCTGACTGCCTCATAAACATACACACAAATCCAAACATCAGGGTTAGCAGGACATTTGAATGCCCTGCTGCTCCGAGGACTCCGGTCAAAGGGTAGAGACCTGGGCAGCCATCTGTCCTCTACTCTGCCACCATGCTCCAGGACATTGAAAACACAGAGCTATGCATGTGTGCAGGAAACACACACACTGACTAATTGGACACAACAGTCTGGGTCGTGCTCAGTTTTGTCCTTGCAAAAAAAATGGCCTTGCATATCATGTGCCTTTTTCTGCTTCAATATGCATTTGTGCTGCAATTGCATTTGAAAAGATGCAGCAGTGGTAAATATAGTGTTACTCAGCTGTTCTCTTTTGTGTAAATTGGTTGAGGCTCAGTAAGATAATTATTATTATTAAGAAACAAATGAAAATAGGTCCTCCTTTCAATTGCCTTTGTACTAAGGATGATGTCAATATTATTTTTCTAATTTTGTACACTGGTTATATTTATGGCGCTACATTGGTGGCTGCGTGGAAGCCATCTATTACTATTTTTAGGACAAAATTAATTTTAGAAATCATGATAAGATGAAGATTAATCCAGAACTATGTAATTTGGGGCCATTTGTTCCATTCATCTGTGTAAGATAGCTCATGTTTATTCAGGGTGGATGAAGAGTTTAACAATTTCCAAGTCTTGCCACAAACTTCTGAATAGATTTAGGTCTAACATACAAATATCCCATGGTTCAAACCATTCCACTGTAGCTCTGGGTTTAGGTTTAGGGCCGCTGATTTAGTGGAAGGTATAGTTCGATCCCAGTACCAGGTCTTTTACAGCCTCATCAGTTTTTCTCCCAGAATTCCCCAGCAATGGTGGTTCTTGCATGATGAATCCCTGGGCAAGTTCCTCCTCCAACCACACCCCAGCCAATCAAATAACAGGAAATCCTCCATGATTCTGGGGTGGGATGCAATGTGTTTCAGCAGAAAGTGCAAAACCTAGTCTTGCCTGTTGTCAGCAGAAAGCAGAGGACTCTCACCATTGACTGCATATGCATTAAAGCAATGGAAAACTTGGTCAAGAAGCAAATCAATGTTGCTTACTCATGAGTGCAATGTCCCTGCAAAGGCAAGGCATACCCACAGCATCATGTTTCCACCACCATGTTTCATGGCGGGGGCTGGTGAGATCAGCATGATGTGCAGCGTTAGTTTTTAGCTCTGACCAACTTCCCCATCCTTTCTGAAGAAAAGCATTCCTAAAACATGATGCTAAGGAACCACGAGTCACTATAGAGAGGATGTCTTCAGGTTGATGTTTCAAGAAAATATGTTTTTCTGCTACATGGTGTTTGGTGTGTAGGCAAAAAACGTTAGTTAATGTCTCATCTGACTGGACTCTCCTCTTCCATACGTTGGCTGTGTCATCTGAATGGCTTAAGGCAAACTTCAAATGGGACTACTTTTGAATTTCTTTGTGGTTAAAACAAATTCCATACACTGTGGTTATTGTAGTCCCATACCTGTCGGTGTTGGCTCTATTGTTGTGACCATACTGTTGGGCAGATGTGGACACTGAAGCTAGGAAGGTGTGCAACACACCTATCCTGACTGTAAAGTTGAGTCACAAAAACCCAGCACAAACATAGTTCTCCTCTGGCTATGTGACAAACTGATCTTCCTATGAAAAGAACAGAGCAGGGATTATAAACCATAACAGGATTAATCCAAAACTGTATAATTGGGGTTTCTGTTTGGGGAATACCACAGAATACCCCCGGGAGGCAACCCTAAGACACACTGAGGGGCACACTTGGAGAGACTCTGGGAAAAATGCAAGCAAGAGATCCTTTACTGTGCAGAAGAAGACCTTTTATGAGCAAAAAAAAAAAAAAAGAACCAAAACAGTAACTGTTTTCTCACAGCACCTCAGGCAGGCAGATTCCTCAACCCATCTCTGCAATGAGAGGAGAGGAAAACCTGCCATCTGTCATTTGATTCATCATTCCCTGCCTCCTTACCTTGGATAGCTTGCAGCAAAGCTGATGTTTGCTGTGGATTCCTATGTCCTGGCCATGACAGAACAAATGATGCCAAAGTAGCGTCAAATTGTCCACCCAGTAGTCCGTCCCTCGGTACTTCCTTCTCCTCTTCTTCCAAGCCCCCCACCACCCTGCAACCTTCTTCTCCCTGCTGCCTCCTGGTCCACAGTAAAGCGTAAGGGAGCAGCCAGAGACAGCAGCAGCAGTATCGTTTCTGTCTCAGGATCGTCCACGCACGCTTGCAGACACTCAGAATGCTCCTAATTGGCTTGTTCCAACAACCAGGAATGACTAATAAATCAAGGGACTGAAATCACCCCCTGTGCTCCATTGATCCGGCGAGAGGACGCCAGGCAGAAGCAGAGTGCAACAACGTGTGTGAGAGGGAGGAAACAGCGTGTGAGGGAGACAGTGACTGAGAGCAGAGAGAGAGAGAGGGAAACCGAGGGAGGGAGGGCGAGCATTATGTGTGTAAGCTCATTTGTATTCAATGCTTGTTTTGCCTCTTGAATCCTTCCTTTCTGCATCCCTCTATCCATCTTCTAACTTTATCTACAGTTCATCTCTCCATCCATTCCCATTCCTTAGCTTTTCTTAGCTATAAACCTGACCCAGGCAAGGGAGAAAAGAGTGACGAAAGAATTTTGCCGACTAAGGACACAGAGGGTGGAAGAAAAGCAAGAGAGTCAATGACACATGGCTACTGATACAGGAGCACATGTAATATCACACAGCAGACAAAGACAAAGCTTGGCCACAGCAGATGGGCACTACACATGAGTTGTTTTACTAGAAATATGCGTCTGAATGTAAATCAAAGCTCACCAAGCTGTTCCGTTTGGAAATAAAATGTCCTGATGTAAGATCTTGGTAAGATAGATTATCTTGCTGCAGTTTTCACAGCCACTGAACTCTCTCACATTTGGTCTGCATAAAATATTCTGAATACAATATCATTGCAATATCAGTGCATTCAATATTAGTAGCACAAAGGACTATATGGGATACAATAACTGTTTGCTAATGTAATCAAATTACCATGAGTTCACACTCTGTTTGTCAATAAGATTGTACAGAGTCTCACAGCAGCAGAGCCCAATACTTCACAAACATTACTGTATCCAATATTTTAAAACTCATGGTGTTTGAAGTACCGCTAAAAGAGAGAGGAGAGAGAAAATGAGTGAGGCAAGTTAATTTCAGTAACAAGACAATTTAAAGTGCTGTACATAAACAGAACATAAAAAAGAAAACATACAGAGGGAAGTACATTGGAGTGGAATAATAGCAGCAGGTCAAGATAAGTTGGACTACAAACTTTATCGGATGAAGTTTCAGTTAACTACAACAGTTTGATTTGAGACGACCTGAGTGGTCTGGAGGGTTGATACACTGATAACAAGTCTGTGATGTATTTAGGTGCTAAGCCATTCAAGGATTTATAGACTAACAGAAGTATTTTAAAGACTATTCTCTGAGATACAGGGAGCCAGTGTAAGGACTTTAGAACTGGGGTTATGTGCTCTACTTTCTTAGTCTTAGTGAGGACGCGGGCAGCAGCGTTCTGGATCAGCTGCAGCTGTCTTATCCACATTTTAGACAGACCTGTGAAAACACCGTTGCAGTAATCAGTTTAACTAAAAATAATGGATTAGTTTTTCAAGATCCGTGCTGTGACATTAGTCCTTTAATCCTGGAAATGTTCTTCAGGTGATAGAAGGCCGACTTTGTAAATGTGTTTAGATACCTTGGGATGTTCAGGTCTAAGTCCGTCACTACACCCAGATTTTGGGCCTGATCAGTGGTTACAAGCTGAAGCAGCTGCAGCTGTGTGCTAACTTTTGATTGTTCGTCTATTGGTCCAAAAATGAATACTTTATTTTTAGTTTTATTCAACTGAAGAAAGTTTTGGCACATTGATGCATTGATTTCTTCTATGCATTTACTCAGCGCTTGAATGGGTTCATAGTCACCTGGTGACATGGTGATGTAGAGCTGTGTGTCGTCTGCATATCAATAGTAACTTATATTGTTGTTTTTTATAATCTGAACTAGAGGGAGCGTGTAGATATTGAATAGGAGGGGACCCAAGATGGACCCTTGGGGAAACCTGCATGTAAGTTTTGTGGTCTCTGATGTAAAGTTACCTACTGACACAAATATTTCTGTCCTTTAAGTAAGATTTAAACCAGTCGAGTGCTGTACCAGAAAGGCTGACCCAATTTTCCAGGCGCTCTAATGGAATGGAGTGATCAACTGTGTTGAATGCTGCACTCAAGTCCAATAGTACCAGCACCGTGGTTCTTCCACAGTCAGCATTTATATGGATGTAACTGAACACCATGACAAGGGCAGTCTCTGTACGGTGGTGAGCATATTGATATCGTCTTCAAATAATTTTTATATCATACAGCCCCAATTACAAGAGCAAGCTTTAATGGGTTTATGTCACTGACCAACACAAAGCACGGCAGGGTCCCCGACCACCAAGATAAGTAATCAATTAATATGCCAAGCATGTGAGCAGTTTTATTTTGAAAAACCTGGAACTTTCCCTGTACTACCACTTGTATGCTTGAGAACTATTGAGATGTGGAGTACAAAGAAGCAGAAAGTATTTGTATGGTGAAATGTGTTAAACGTGTTAAACATGTGAAATGAGGTTATCCAGTGGAGCAAAAACTAATAGAGACATATAATTTGCAGCTGTAATTGCAGCAAAAGGTGGCATCAGTTTGCTGATTACAAGTGAACTTTTCAGATTTTTGTTTGGAAAGACATTCAGAAAACTGTGACGCAACAGAGACAGCACATGGAAATCCAGTCAGACACAGTTCATTTTCAAAGATTTTAAACAAATCAGCAACTAGTGAGAGTCAGTAAAGCCTTACTGGAGCCCATATGGACCTCTGCTGTAAGAGAAGAGATTAGTGGCTAACCTGACATCAGAAAAGCTACAAGGATTCAAACAAAATGCAACTACAGTGCAAAAGGAAACGAAAAGTATAATTTTTTTGAAATTAGTGTATTTTTCCTTGATTTGAGCAGGTAAGTAAGACTATTTGTCAACGGAATAATATTTCTGCATTCAAAATAAGAACAATTCTTCTCTGTCTTATTTCAATTGGAGGATATCTAATTATTTTATTTTAGGGGTGAAAATACTCATTCCATTGGCAAATAGTCTTATTTACCAGCTCAAATCAAGGAAATAAATACACAAATTTCAAAAAGATTTTCCTTACTTTTAGTTCCCTTCTTGCAGTGTAACTGTTTATGGATCAGTAACAGGCTGTTGATCTGAGAGAAGCGCTCCTCCAGGTGTTCGTCCTTCTCAGGAATCCTTTCAAAAGTAAATAATTTTTAGGGTGACTGAACTTCTGCTCTTCAGCCTCCACACTGTACATGAAGGAAACTGAGAAGGGTCCGGCCTGGGAATAGATGTCACTGGGATGTAGGGAAGCTGGCAAATGCAGAATCCAGAGGCTTAGACAGGTGTCATACACTGTAAAGCAGAAAGAGAACTTAATAAAGCGCTAGGCAAAACTCAGCGAACCGGGTGCAGAAATAGATTGGTGTCCAGAGATCAGAACCAAGGTGGCCGTTCAGTTTGGGCAAGTCAAGATGGAAGAATTCAGGGCACAGAAACATGGTTGCAACGAGGAGATGAAACAAGGGCAAGGATGAAATGCTGGACATCCTAATGCAGAAGCTATTGAGGGGAAGGAATACTATACCAAGATACTGGATCTTTGATTGGCAGTTCCCAATCACATACAGATTGGGTAGACTTGCTGATTATTAACAAAACAATACATCCTCTTACACAGTTAAACTGCTGAGGCCACTTTGTGCTATTATAAAACATGCCAGAGGGTAGATGTGATGCCATAGTGACTGCTGAGGAATTGAGGAAGGGACCAGTGCCCGCTTCACTTTGGGCCAGAATGAACTGAAATGACCTCCTTACAAATGAACCAGCTAAGTTGAAGTTTACGTCTATGTCTATCTAGGTTGTTGGTGAGTAAGCACATGTACAAAACATAGCAAACCTGAAAACAAATTATTCATCCCATCACCGTCAAAGCATAAAAATATCCGCAAGTGTAATATTGTTCTGTCTACCAGGAAAATGCTCAGCCCTTCTCAGAATTCACAAACCAAAACAAAAGTACAATTATGGTTCTAATTTTATAATAAAACAAACTTTAGTATTCAGTTGGAGGAAAGCTATCTCCCAAGTGCTGTGTTTTACTGCAGTTCTGTTTAGGAGAATGTTTGTACATAGAAATATTTTATTTATTCTGTATCAGGTAAAGTCAATCTGCTGCAGGCAGTGATCTGGTTTGGATTAAGCAGACCTCCATGGAAGTGGAAAGGCTGTGAGACTCTTGGCTGTTAAACTAAAGCTGCTCCATAAGCTGGTTGTGAGGAAAGAATCACAGTGAAAGATGTGGAGATATAAGGATCAATGAAAGAAATTCCTCCAAATGGACAATAGTTTGGACCATATTTTTTAAATAATCTGTCAATTAAATTCATTACTGCTCTCTGTCACTCCCTCCAAATTACCACCTAACTGGACTCTCCTTCCCCTCCCCCAGTGCTGAGTTGGCTGTCCTGCACTGTGTGGGTCCCAGTGGGACTGTCATAGTAGTAGATGAGATATTGCCTGAGAAGAGTGAAAATGAGAAATCCGGCAGTTATCGAGCCATTATGGTTTACAGCACAGTGGATGCCTGTCCCTTGGGTCTACTCTCCCCCTGGCCGTATACCCCGCATCATGGTGAGGTCCATCCCCCTCCTACAGTCTCTGCATGCACCACAAGAAATCACTTCAACCTCCATCCCTGATGGATGGAAGAAGAATCTTACTGCCAGTGGATAGGGATTAAAATGTAAAACCTTTTCCTGACCACATTCAAATATAGACACACAAAACAGAACAAAGTCAGTATGTTTTTGCAGAGGCAATAAAACTTCCTTTTATTTTTCTGCATCTGCTACATATTTGAGCTTTAAATACAAGCCATTAGAGCACCAAAAGACTGGGGTGTAAGGTAGACTCAGTTGCCTTTCGTTGGTTAAACTGCAGAGCGCCTGCTTCATTTAAATAATTTATCTAATCAGTTCAAGGTCAGATGCATATCAATCATTCAACCATGCAGAAAGACTGGCCATTCAGTCTCCGGGACAAGACCCAAAAAGAGCAAAAATACAGACTGAAATATTTTGAAGCAGTGCTTAACAACCAGCAATTACATGCATTTATCAACAACACTATGCCAAAAATAACAATTTATTAGCTTTTTAAAAACAAATTATCTTCACTGAATTTTTGCATTTCCAAGGATTGGCTCCTTCATAAGTTTAACCAGTCATTTTAGCTATTGTAGTAACTGAAGGTTATATAAAATGATGGATGGACTTGTTTTCATCCCTTTTCTGGTTCATCACCAGTTCAACTTGAACTAGGAGAAAGGGATGATGTGTTACTCGGAGAAGGAGATGTCTGGCTGCTCTTAGGCTCCGTAGCACAGATATGGTATGTCCAAACTAATGAGGAAGATCTCACCGTCTCAAGGAGAATATGGTCCGGTGGGAAAACAATAACATTGTGAGTTCCACATCAGCCAAGGCATAACTCTGCTTCAGAGCTGTCTTCAAGGTGATAACAAGAACCAGATGAAGGATTTGTGATTTTAACTGCTTAGAAAAGGAGCTATAGTTCTATAGGAATTCTCTTACAATTTGGATAAGATTCCTCTGGACCGGTGCACTGATCTGAATTCTGTAACCTTTGGCACAGTTGAAATAAAACTCTTAAAGAAGAAGCAGTGGTATATTTTTGGATTTTAAAATCCAGGATGTTCCATAACAGACAGAAGCTGAAACGCCAAAAGAATAAAACAGAACAATCTTCCTGTACTCTGTTTAACCTTCTAGTTATCTGCACTAAGTCTTGCTCTCATGTTTTCCTTCATCCTGAATGAATTATCAATACATATCTGTTGTAGAAAATGTTTATTTTTAAATAGTTCCTTCCTCTGACTTCATTCCAAATACCTAATTCACACTAAAAAAATATTTGTGAATCTCCTTAGTGACAACTTCCACACTGAAGATGGGTGTTGTTAGTGTGACACAATCACACTTAGCGTGGTATTTACTGATAAAAGAGAAAAAAAACAGTTTATGACATGCTGGTGAATGGTTAGAGTCAATCAAGCTAAAAAGAACCATCTGATTCTGGTCATCAGACCAATTCTCTGTGCATCTCTACAACAAGCTGCTCCTAATTAAGTATAATTAGATATGTTTCCCTATGATGAAGCCATGTAAATAAACTTATTTGAATTAAACCTAACATTTTAATAATTAACCATGCCACTTTTATTATGTACTGACCACACCTGTCAGTACAATGGATTAAGGGTATTTAGATTTGTTTGTGTGATATTATGGCTGACTTAGCTCAGTTTCTTGTGGGTGCTACAGATAAAGGAACAACCATAGTGTAGGAATGCGGTCCTTTGTTATGAAACTGATGAAGGAATTAGTCCTTCACAGCACGGCTGAAACTCTGGACATAATGATACACCGGCGTGCTTTTGTGTCTGTGCTGGAAAGTGGGTGTTTGGGGAGCTGTGCAGGACAGTAATATGAATGATAATAGATATCCAAAAATTAAGATTGGGTTTAGGAAGAAGGCACCTAGTAGGTACATAAACCTTTTATGAAAAGCCAGTAATCATACAGAAATAAAAACAAATTGAGCCTAAACATCATACCAAAGTTGTTGTAGTTTCTGGTTTGGTTGAGAAAATGAAGAGGTTGTTACTTAGAATTTTTACATAATTTTGATGAATGTTGGTTAATATTGGTTGATACTTATTAAACCAGATAAGATAGTTGTTATTCCTCCTCCGTAACACAGTGTAAAATTTAAACAAAAGGGAGATCTTGCACTGCTTTATTGAGCGCCTTACATATTTACTTTCTGTTTGACTGCACAGCTTCCTGCATCCAGAGCGAAAATGCCATTAGTGACAAATAATTAACATAAACACGTCAGGCCAAGGTTCCACAAATACCAAGAGACGGCTACAGCTGGTATTCCCTTCCTTTATGGAGATTGAAAAATAAATTCCATCTCATGTATTTGAATTTCTCGAACTGTGCTTTGCTGTGATTGCTCCCACCCATTTATTCAGGATCCAGCGGAGTGGTCCTTTGTTTATGAACAATAAACCCCCAAGGCACAAAGGGAAATGATGCATGTTATTGGGATCACACCAGATGGGGTCCTAAAGGCTAGGAGCTTTGGAGGTAAAACCCCAATCTCTCTATAATTTGATGTAAATGGAGGCAACACCAATCAAGGGGGTGGTGGCAAGCTCCTAATAAAGGATGACAGTGCAAAGTAATGTGAGTGACAGGTTGAAAACCTGCTGGGAAATAAACTGTATTTGTGAAACAACATCCAGCACAAGCTAGCTGATGTTGATATATATATATATATATATATATATATATATATATATATATATATATATATATATATATATATATATATATATATATATATATATATATATATATATACAGTATATATATATAAAACAAAAATAGGTACATCAAAGATATCTAAAAGATTATCTCCTTTGCTGGAGGGTGTAGCCAGTAGTTACAGAATGCACACTTCACTGTAATCTTCTTACCAACGTGTTGTGAGACTACCCATCTCTGCATCATGGTCAACCTATACAGTTAAAGTCAAGTCGAGAGAACTTTCCTAAATTCTCTTTTGAGAAAGTATAGTTCTTTTTAATTTTGTGTGTTACCCCGGAAGTCATTGTTGTGTCTTTATACCTCTCAGAACACACACACTGACTACAACAGTCAGTGTGTGTGACACGGGTCCATCAGAGAGGAGGCACAGCACCTCAGTGCCTCACCACGCCTTTCTCCCATCTATTTGAACACGCAGTGCATAGATTGAGCGATTTTGACTATAAAAGTTTTGAAATCATCCTGAAAATAAATGTATTTTTAAATTACATTTTATACCCCATTATAGTGCATTATACCACATAAAATCGGTCAGTAAGCACAACAGTAATCAAATATAAGGCACACCAGGTTAAAAGGTGCACCTTCAATTTTTGAGAAAATTTAAGGATTTTAAGTGCGCATTATACTCCGAAAAAAAACAGTATTTCATGTAGCTGATATATGTAAATTTACCAAAGAATTTCCTCAAAAAAATAATGACACTTGTTTGTAGGGAGTTGTTTTGGCAGGCCAAACGTCCCTCCTCTGTTAAAGGTTTGGATACGGTAATGATATGTGGCTCTACCTAGTTGACTTCACACTGATTGGCCACAACCATATTTGGGAAACTGGTCAAGCGTGACCCCACACGCCTTTGCCCCCTCCATCCACACCTCTGTTCTCGGTGCAACGCTCTGTCACAAGTCCATATAATGTATTATGACCGGTGGAAGTATTGGTGTTGCACGATGTCGGACAGGCCAGGCCAAGCTGACCATAAGCTTTAACCTGGTGGCACGATTCATCATCCACATGGTGGGACTGAAGTGGGTTGAAGGCTCTTCGCTTGACGGTGTGCTCTAATTGGAGAACATGAATTACGCTGAAAGATAAACTGTTCATTTGACCGTTTTTGAAAGACACAAAGCTGACCGCCCATGAGCAGAGTTTTGGGCACCCACTCCTGATATCACATGGTCTCATCAGTGCACAACAGATCATATTATGCCCCCAAAACCACAGAAAAATTTAATTTGTTGTCATGACCCCTTTAAAAGATGCATAACTCATTGTCTCCAGGGCTGCTTTGGGGCTTTCTGGTCTCTGTGATCAATTTCAATCTCTGTAGTATATACACAACATCATCATTAATTCCAATTATTCAGTCTGTTTTGCGTGCATGCAGCACTGTGTGGTTGGTCTCATCCACAAAACAGCACAGGTACAAACTACAAAGAGCAATTAGGTCTGCAGAGAGGCTCATCAGAGCTAACATTCCCTTCATCCAAGAGTTGTAAAGATATATATATATATATATATATATATATATATATATATATATATATATATATATATATATATATATATATATATATATATATATATATATCCCTCTTTATATGCTCATACTTAAAATTTCTTCTTAAATTTATTTTGTTATTAGACACACAGTTTCCGTCTCTTAAGACATACCTGTCATGTTTCGACAGCAGGCTTTCATCTTCGTCAAAGGTGTCCTGTTACTACAATTTGTCGTGACATCCACCGACTTCCAATTCCGAAACACCGTATACAGACAAAAGGGAGAATTCTGCATTGGCCATGATGGGGAGTTTTTTCATGGAAGATCTGGGGGAAAAAAACAATTAAATCTGCACCTGAGCACTGATGATCAACCTTATGGAAGTGATATGCTGAAGACATCCTGGAAAAAGTTCAATTAACGACATACGCACCAGATCATCAGACATACGCACCAGATCATCCCAACACCATAGATGATACAGGACAAATGAAATTCACACATAAAGAAGAAATAAACTACTCCATAGTTTTCCTCGACAAAAATATCGCCCACTCTGGACATGAGAGCACCTCGACATACTCTCAACACTCTCTCTATGAACGAGCATAATTTGTAAGAGATAAAAAGTACAAGAAAGTAGAAGAAAATTACATACACAACACACTAACCAGATGCCACTACCCACTATGGGCAATAAAAAAGGGACAGCAACTAGAACCGAGAAGAGCTAAACAAACATTCAAAAGGAAACCGGGGAGAACAGAAAGCAAAGGGACAAACACATTGCCATACATGAGGGGTATCACTGAGGGAATTCAAAGGACTATGAAAAAACATCACATCAACATAATCATCAAACCACACATCAAGCTCAGACAACTTCAGGTACACCACAAAGACCAAGTCCACCAAGCAAAAAATGCAACATTATATATGAGATACCATGTCACTCCTGCAATAAAACATATATAGGAGAAATAGGGTGCACTTTCATCACAAGAAGAAGAGCCTCAGAAGGAATGTGAAAGGTAAAGGGAAAAGAGTCTAACATGGTCAAGAAAACTTGAAATCAGCTATAACAGATCTATAAAGGGGAATTTAATTCTGTTTGTACCACACCATTCGGATGGTTTGGAATATTCAACTTGAAAGCATGGATCCATCTCGACTTGCATCACCAATTTGACAAATGGTAACAATCGGTAGTCAATGGTGTGGAGCAGGGACGTGCAGGGGGGGGGGGGGGGCGGAGGGGGCTTGAGCACCTGCCCCTTTGCCCCGTTGATGCCCAAAGTCCCCTTTTGTCAGTGTTTTTTTGTTTGTTTTTGTTTTTTGTGTGTGTGTGCATGTCCAAAAGCAATAGCAATCGTCTTTCAGGCGGGAGTGTTGGCTTACTGGTTAGAGCAGCGTGCTTGCACTCAGAGAAGGATGCAAGTACCCGGTTCGATCCCCAGCGCCTGCACTCTGGGTCCCTGAGCAAGACCCTTAACCCCTGATAGCAGAGAACAAATTTCGTTGTAATGTATGTTTATAATGTATGTTTCAATGACAATAAAGATGATATTACTATTACTATTAATAATAATTTAGATCTACCGTGCCACGGTAACCGGGCTTGCTAGGAGCGCGAGATTTAAGTTTCGATTCATACTGGGATACTGCGGTTACCACAATTAATACTAGACTACGAAACTAGTGCCAGTTAAGAAACTAAATATTATCTGCAGTAAAATAGGGGAAAGCCGCCGAGTGCAGTTCTTTAAAGAAGCAGGAGAGACTGTGTTGATTTGTGGAACTTGAGAAATGTAAGTAAGCAACGGTAGCATCTCAAAATAGCATCTAATTCTGAAGTATAATACATTTATCAACAGAAACCTAATCTGTTTTATAAAACTAAATATTCTGTGCCAGGCAGGAGTTCTGAAGACTGCTGGAAAGATGGAAAAGCAAAGACTGAAGGCTATTAAAAATTCAGATTCTTAGCCACAGCTGTCTGAAAAAGAAACGGTGAGGGTTTCCCTTTCACCATATTTTGTTGCTATTATTGCTTTAATTTTTGTTGACCCTTTGATGCAGTTCAGGTATAAATAGCAGGTGATATTTCTTTTACATGATATACAACACAACAACACTAGATGCTGCCTAAACAACTGCTCTATTTTGTTTAGACTTTTGCTTATTTATAATAGCGTAATTAGGATTCCAAAAAATGATAGTGCTATTTATTTCACTATTCCTACTTTTAGAATTAGAATTACGACAAATACAACCGAGGAACACCATTTGTATTTTTTTTGTTGTACAAAGGTTTTCACACTGTCCATTAGTAAATTAGTGCAAACCAGGGGCGGAGTTAGACATTCTCATCACCAGGGGCTTAGTCCATAAAATATTACATCAATATGAGGGTAATTTGGTGCACCAAAAAAGTAAAAAATATTTAATCTGATGATGTGGTCGCAACATTTATTTAATATAGGCCTTTACATATCTTAAAGTTTAATCTTCTGTTCCTTAAGAGTCGTACTAGTATATACCAGTATATTAATATGTTCTCATTTCAATGATGAAATGGACAACCACTCATGTAACAATTCAGTTTTGGTGTCACCAATCTTACTCAAAGTACAGTATTGGGTCCTCCATGCTGCTTATGTATTAAGATTTACTGCACATTGACAACATTGACATCTCACTATTGTTAGGGAAATAATTAGTTGTCTGAGAAGATGTAGGTAAGGAGAAGCTGTTATCTACACTTCAGATATATGATGTAAGAAATGAGTTTGGAATGTTAAGATAAATTACATGAAATGGGCTAAAGAGAGTAACTACAGCCCAGTTGTACAATTGTTGAAGTTTGAATTTAATATTTGTAATGCTGTCAGTGTCCATGACACTTCTACTTCCTGTTAGGCTCAGAACAGATGGACCCAGAATTCAAGGCAGACAGACATAGTCGTTAAACAGTTCATTAATCTCAGAAACCGCTCGGATGGCGTCAGCTTCTACAGCGGGAACATCTGCAGGAGGAGACAACAGGTTAGTGACCACGTTTAGCCTAGAGTGCTCAGACAGAAACGTGTAGGTCACTAACCTGGTCTTAATGTTCAGTTCTGGTCCGGGAGTTGAGATAGACGCTAGCTGGCAGATAGCCAACCTGGTGCGGCGGTTGCCGCTCAGAGAGTTCCCGGCGGAGGTGATGCGGAGGTCGGAAGACAGGCAGGAGGTTAGAACCATGAAGACAGACATGAGCAGGATGATCAGGAGGACGAACCAGAAGCCGATGTCGAGGACGAGATCCGAGGTCAGAGCCGGGGGGTCAGATGTCAGATGAGGTGCCAGAGGGAGATCCAGGACGAGGTCGGTACACAGTTCCAGGTTTGGTACACGATCAGCAGACAGACTTGAACGAGGGCAGGCAGGCTCGGTAGTCAAAGGATGGATCCGGTCGGTACACAAACAGCAGAACTCAGGCAGATAATCAGATCAGGCAAACAGGATCAGATGGGAACAGGCAGGCTCAGAGGTCGAAAGGCAAACATGTCAGGATCAGAAGTCAAAACAAAAACGCTGGAATAAGTCTCACAAATGCTCGAAATAAACTGGCACTGTTGTCTGGTCTTAGAGCTGGTTATATACTAGTGAGAGCAGGTGGAACAGATCTGAAGTGATGAGGAATGGGCGGAGCTAAACAGGTGTGTGACATGAGAGATTAGACCAGACAACAGTGCCGAAATCATGACACTTCCAGTGCAGAGTAAATACAAGAAAGTTATTTGCAGTCCCTTGAATGTACAATTCTGCTGTGTTTTATGATGCAGACAGAGTATCTTAGATAAAAAAATAATAAGGGTGGGGTTTATCTCTGCACATTTCTATATCTTCAGAAAGAAAATACAGGATATATCTAGACAACAGACATATTTTGAACATATTTGGTTTAATAGGCACGTATTTACCATCTGGCTCTGTTGCTAGTAAGTTCAAATGCAAACTTTTTCAAAGTGGGAAAAAAGTCCCAATTCAACATTCATCAGATCGGGCGCTGCTTTATAATCTATAATAATAATTGAACTTTATTGATCTTACAATGGAGAAATTCACTTCTGCAATTTTACCCATCCCCTCGGGAGCAGTGGGCTGCCACTGTGCAGCGCCAAGGGAGCAATCGGGGGTTAAGGGTCTTGCTCAGGGACCCAGAGTGGTAGTCTGTGGGAGTTTAACTCAGAACCTCTGGGACTCAAGCTCAATGCTCTAACCACTAGGCCACCAGATTAACAAAAAGCATCTAGTGAGTGTTGTGCTTATAAAATTTGTATAAATGTAGCAAGAAATACTGCTTTTCTCTTTAGACAGAAGAAACGCGTCCTGACGCTCAAGTCAAGCATAAAGAAATAGGAGCATGCATATTGCGTACGACCAATGAAGCTTTGGGCCAATAGTGTTCCTAGGGTTAAAGTTCAAATCAAACCTACACCCTTGATTCCATGTTACATTCTTTATAGTATGGGTTGGTACATTTCAACCGGTTGTATAGCAAGGTATGTTTCTATGTTTTAAATCCGTGCCCCATGCGCCCTCTTTTAACTTTGAGCACCTGCCCCTCCAACGGTCTCTGCACGTCCCTGGTGTGGAGGAGATTTTTCTTGGCACACTTTGGGACCTTTAGTTGAGAATCATTTTAACACCACAGCCTATATGAGCATTGTTGCTAGCCATGTCCATTCCTCAGTGATCACAGTGTGTCAGGGTTTAGTTTTTACTTGGCTTTTGTTTTCTATTAGTTTTCAGTTCTTCCTCCTTGTTAGGGTTTTAGTTATGATTTGACTTTATTTTCTGTTAGTTTTCAGCTCATCCTCCCCCTCACACAGCTTTCCTTTCACTCCTTCTGCAGTCAGTCACACCTGTTGGTCATTAATCAGTCAGACTCACTTCACCTGCCAGCCTCCCTACTTAAGCCTTCCTCTGCTTTTACTTCTCTGCCGGTTCGTCATCAGACCATACTCACTCCTCGCCTGTCTGCCTGGTTTGCTCCTGCTAGCTGTTTGTTTCCTGCCTCAGTTTTACCACGTTAGTCTCTGCCTGTCTCCCCTCTGAGCCTCAGGAAGAGCTACTAATCCTGTTGTGACTCTAACCTGCAAGTATTCACCCTGCCTTGCTGCTAATCCTGCTGTGGTTCTGGCCTACAAGTATTCACCCTGCCTGGCTGCTAATCCTGCTGTGGTTCTGGCCTACAAGTATTCACCCTGCCTGGCTGCTAATCCTGCTGTGGTTCTGGCTTGCAATAATTCACCCAGCCAAGCTATTTATCCTGTTGTGACTCTGACCAGCAAGTATTCATCCAGCCAAGCTATAAATCCTGTTGTAACTCTGACCAGCAAGTATTCATCCAGCCAAGCTATAAATCCTGTGGTGACTCTGACCAGCAAGTTTTCATCCAGCCAGGCTATAAATCCTGTTATAACTCTGACCAGAAAGTATTCTTCCTGCCAAGCTATACATCCTACTGCTGTGCTCTGGTTCCCTCTCTGCCGTGCTGTGGATCCTGATACTGTGCTCTGGTACCTTCTCTGCCGTGCTGTGGATCCTGCTACTGTGCTCTGGTTCCCTCTCTGCCGTGCTGTGGATCCTGCTGCTGTACTCTGGTCTCCAAGAACACTCTCTGCCGTGTTTCTGGTCCTGCTTGCCAGCTCCTGCACACATCTACACCTATGCTCCAGTTCAGTCCTGCATCTCTGGTTCCACCTGCCATTATTCATCTTTCTTACAATAAACTTTCTATTTTAGCTCTGTGTGTGCGTGCTCTGTTGGGGTTCATCCAAAAACAAATCATGACACAGTGTACTCATGGTCTGATGGCTCCTTCAAGCAGGATATTAGACCATGTCTCAGATCATCTCAAATTGGTTTCGTAATAATGATAATTGGTCCACTGGACTGTAATATTTGTGAAGTCCCTGTGTACGTGATCTGCAGTATTGGCTTTGCAGTACCTCTGCACTAAAACAAGCCAAAGGGAAGCCAGGGAACAATTTCTCTAGTCTCAAACTTAAATGACTTATTTTAAGAGTTTTTGCCAATAACTGTCGAAGTGGGCTGATTTTGGTAGGCGTAGCTACATGACGTCTATTGAGCTGGACACAGCTACAACAGAACGCTGAAGAACCAAAAACTCCATAACTTTCAAGCTGTTAATTTGAATAAATGGAAGAACAAACCTTTTTTGAATACAAAGAAATTCTGGACGATTTATTGGGAGTAATGGTTATTTAGCATTATTACTACAAACCTGAATCGAGAGCTGGATCTCCAGAATCAAGTGAAAACTCTTCAGACTTGGATTTTGATTCTGAGCACCAGCATGGCCGACAAGACAACGCGCCTGATGACTGAGTTGGGACTGTGGAATGGTGACAACCCATTACGTCCAAACCCTTGTACAATGTGTGGATTTAGTGCATTAATCGGAATTTGTATTCTTGAGTTTTAACGAGCACACTGGTATTTATCGTCGATTAGCATATGGTCCTTTAGCATGGCGCAGCTGAAATGTTTATGAATATGTTCAGGTTGAGGGCCATGTTTCTTTGCTTAGTTACTTATATATTGTGCTCATAATGCATACTTGCGTAGCTGACTAGTGTAATATATGGCCAGTGTTGTACAACTGCTGTGTTGTGCGAAAATAACAAAATCTTCATATCTGTATACATGTAAGTTCATACCTGTATGACACAAGCGTGTTCTCGCCTGATGCTCGTTGTTTTTACCTCATGTTTTTCCCTCTCCATTTGCTTGTCTTTGAAAAATAAAAATAGTCGAGACAACTCCAGGCAAAACTGTCTGCCTCTCTGGCATGTAAACAATCGACCTGCTTGGGCGGCTGCACAGGCGGACACTTAAGTTGAGTAGTAATTCTCAAATCGAAGCTTACATATCCAAGTCAGCCAAAGCTTGTCTTTTTTCACTTGGGAAATTGAAAAATGAAATTCCTGTGGTATTTTTGGGCTGGTTCAAACATTTAATTGCAACGCACTGAATCATGTTGAACCTGTCCTAATCCACTCACCATTGCATCGCTGTTGAATGGCTGTATGCTATTTATCCTCAGTGTCACAACTCATGTCAGTTGTAAGGAAAATGCCAAACACATTGGATGTTTTTTTTTTTCAATATGTTGCAAATATATTCAAGTTAGTACAATTGTTTTTTAATTCATGTCTATCAGGCTAAGTATATTTTATGCTTTAACTTTTAAGTGGTTAACTTCAAAACACTTTTCATTTCCCCTTTGAAGCATAACAAAAACCTAGAATATATTATTTCTATATACTATTTCTATGATCATGCAAACAACTAATGTAACACAAATGGCACACAATTCACAAAGAATCTTCAGAAGCAAAACTACAAAAGGCACACTCATTTGAATTAGAATTAGTGAGCAATTAGAGCTGAGGGGCACAGGTAAGTAATAACAGTTTCTGTATTAGACAGATCAAGATTAGCACCCAGAGCTGCTGACACTATCTGTAAGACGCCCACATGGTGAAATAGAACACCTCACTTGGTAGGATGGTAGGACACTTAGCGATGGAGGTGGGAGGATGTGAGTGATAAGGGAAATTAAAGTTTCACATGGATCACATCTTAAAAAACATGTTTTCCTCACAGTCAGTATATGTTGCACTGAGAGTTCATATTATTCAATACTCAAAAGGCAGATAGAGGACTGGAAGACACCAAGAAATCCTTGCAGCTAAAGATTTTGTGTGGTCTTTACACATTTTAATAAGATACAAAAATAATTCTGCAAAAGGTACACGTGATACCTCTTCAGCTTTTCAAATTCTTGTCAAGGATAAGGGATCATTCCAGATTTTTTTAAAACTGCCTAAGTGTTTATCTTTTATTGCTAAGGTAATAAATACAATGTCTTTTGTGTGAACATTGGTATATTTATATGTGCAGACCCTTGCAAAAATAATCATACACCATTCAGATGTTTTTTCACATTACAGCCACAGACTTAAATGTATTTTATTGGGACAGACCAACAGAAAAGTAGTGGGAAATTAAACAAGCTCAGTGACATTGGATGGAGCGTGTGAACTATTGGGTTTATATCTGGAGTTTGTCTGGGCCAGTGGTTTTCAATAGGTGAGGCGTGGCTCCCCTGGGTGGCGCCAAAGAATCACAGGGGAGGCGTGAAGAATGTGCTGGAGAAGAAGATATTTGTGCCTTTTGTTTGAGCGCGCAGGAACTAATCCAAGCGCGCAGTGAGACAACACGCGCCCGCTCAAAACTGGTATGGCGCGCGCTCAACTCTGAGAAACTCTTCTCAACCCACGCTCTGTCCTCGCGCTCAGCTCCATCTCTGCTGGACCTGCTCATTCAACGCTCAACACCAGCTGTGCGTTCGCTCGACTCCGTCTCTGCGTTCGCGACTTCAAAAACTGTCCACTCCACCAGCCAATCACAGACAGGTTTTTTTTCATCCAATCAGCGTATGGTTCGCAAATACTGCATTCAGATGGATTAAATCAAGATGCTGCAGCCTTTGGCAGAAATTACTAAAAATAACAGTGGGATTGAAGAAAAAAAAGAAAAATATTTTAGCCTAAAATATTTAGTCTAAAATAGTCTCTTTTCTTTCCAGCTTCTGGGAGGTGATGGAAAAGTTTATTCTGATCATAATCGTTATCATTGTCATCATTATTTAAAGAGCACTTTAACACAAGGCAAAACAAAGTGCCAAACATCAGAAATACATCAGATAAGAAATAACATCTAATAAAATGCTGGGTTGTTAAAATAGCAATAGGTTTAAATTGTGTATAATTAGCCTAAAAACGTAAATCGGAATATGGAATATGTTGACGTCTGTTAAAGGTATACTATGCAACCGGGGTTGATTTTCCAGCGAGGCTCCCCCCAGAGGGCGAAAGTAAAAGTGCACTGTCGTAAATATGCTCAGCTGTTCTACTGGTTTCTCCGTCAAGCCAGGCGCGGTTGTTTTGAGCTTAGCAGACAGGCGAACGCAACGAATACAAAAGTCGAAGAAACGGCAGTACAAACAATGACTAACACAGTGAAAGTATGAACATGCACAGAGAGAGAGAGAAACGGGGGGGAGATAAGCTTTGCGCGCATATCGAGTTAGTTTTTTTTTTTTTTTTTGGAATGTTAGGAGGTGGTAGCGTGAGGGAAACCCTACAATGTTACTTACAATCGCATCAGCAGAAACGCGAGGTCCGCGTCAGCCTTGCAGCCTTCTCTTTCTTTTAGCTCTCGCCATTCGGGAAAAGCTTGCCCGATGTTCACCCGTGTACAACTCCTCTCTCTGTCCACAGCCTTTTTCCTCTTTCTTGCCTGCTCCGACATGGGCTTTCGCTGTTTTATCGCCGGTTCCGCCATGATAACTGCACAGATATCGCCACTGCGCTAGCAACAAACATGTTCTCGCCGTAAAGCAAGACCGACTCTCGCGATCTTGCATGAGATTCTGAGTCTGTGGGCGCGGGCCGAGGGCTCCTGCAGTTGCAAGTGCGGTATTTCCCCCACAGACCACCAGGGCGGCCAAGAAAACCTTTGTTCAACCTGAAATGACTCATTTAATCATCCAAAACGGTATGGAACACATTAATTAACTGAAAAATGTTGCATAGTATGCCTTTAAATTCAGGTTATCTTTTTTATTATTATTATTTCAGTTGACGTCTCCTGTTGACTGTTTAGTTCAGTTTGTCTTCTGTTGAAAACAATAATTTATGAATTTGCTCTAATGACAGTTCAATTTTAAAAGTAGGCCCTTTGTTAGTTTTGTTTCAGTAAAAGTAGCCTGTAAGATGGAAATATTTGGATGGATATTTTATTAATACGCTTTTTTTGTTAAAAATGTACTTTGTTAAAAGAAATACAATAAAAAAACATGTATTGGGCTATCAGTTGTTTTTGAAACACAGCATTCCAGGAACACAAAAGAAAGATGCATTTACTGCAGGGACTTGTGGGGGGTATCAAATTCTGACCATGAAAGGTCAACACAGACACACTGTGGGTCATGATCAGTTGGAGTTGGAAGTTTTCTCTTTCTTTTGCTTTAGTTTGGATCTTTTATTCACTGAAATTTTACTCATGCACACTTACTCCCCCTTATCGCAAGACCTAGGCCCGATACCGTGGGAACATTTTTTGAAGGCAAAGAGTTTTTTATGGTTAAGTGCAAAACATATATATATTTATAAATGACAAACTGAACATTATTGCTTTTTTAGAGCAAAGAAGTAGGGGGTCAATTCTATGCAGGAACAGAAACATGCAACCAATGTCTTTACCGTTAGATGGAGGAGTAATGGAGGGAGTTGCACTGGTTTGTTTCATTACTTGACTGTTTATTAGCTGAATGAGCCGTTAGATTGATATTTTCCTGCGTTGTGTGGTGCCGCTGTGCAGGTTGAAGGCGTCGCTGAGAGACCGACAGAACCCCGCCACTTAGCTGTCCACCAAGCTAATAACAGCTAGCGTTAGCTTGTTGTTTAGGAAGTTTATTCACTGTTGCTCTCAAACATCCGTTTCATACTGTTAGCGTAGCATGTAGCGCTGTTAAGCATGCCCTTAAAAAGGGCTCTCTGAACAACACTTCCTCTTCCTCTGAGCAAAACTTTTGTGCTGTCTTGCCACTAACGAGGGTCTCGTGTGTTTTTCTGGCTGTACTCGACATTTTAGAGTTTAAGACTCAGCAGATCATTGTTCAGATGAGTGGCTGGGAGCCTCTGTTATTGCAGCATTGCAGTCGAAGTCAGTGTGTCAAGTTGAGGAAATGAACGGGTCAGTTTGTGTCGATATTGACGCAAATCAGTATGTTTTTGTAATTACAATTTTTAAATATTGATTATTTTGACAGCCCTAGTCGTGAGCTCGGTTTAAAACGTTTAGTTTGTGAACTAAGACATGAATCATTCCCTTTTACCTGAGCCAAATTTAGAACAATTCTTGTTAAAACAGGGACAGCACTGACTACAGATGTCAACTCACATTGACTTGAACACTTCAGTGTCACCTCTGGACTGGACAAAAAGGAATGTATATGTGAATAGAATTGAAGAGAATAGAAATATCCTTTGTTTTTCCTCAGTTAGGGAACGCTTATATACCAGCAGCAGAGGCACTGTATGGGGCAAAGTAAACGTCTGTAGCTACCAAACACCCCCCTGTATCTGCATGAAATGGTTTGTTCTGGTTTTCATGCTCCTGACAGTGATGGTGTTTAGTAGCAGTCAGTCAGTAAAATAACAGCAACAGAGTTTTTGTCATGGGGCACACAATTCCTGGCGGCACCATTGGTCAGCAGCATAGTAAAAGGCAAATGGAGGCATGCAAAAATAGCATCAAATAATATTTCAGGAAGAATCTCCCAGCTTTAATAGGCTGTGGTTTTGACACTGGAGGAAAAACACAGAGTTGGTCCTTGTTAAAAGAAACACACTTCATCTCGCACTGACACACTGATGAATCACTCTGCTTTGAATCAAGCGTTGAACTTAAATGCACTCCTAGTCTAAATACACAGACTGCCGATGTCCATCATGTGGCTTAGAGCAGTTTCTGGAGATGTGGGCTGACACGCTGAAAATCTGACTTATTAATACAGGCACGGAGTGTGCAACGAGCTGTGAGTTGCTGACCATATATCTGCTTCGTGATGGGCACAACGGAGTCAAAAATCCTCCGGCTTCATTCAGTTGCTCGTTCTATTTCCAGATAAAGTAGCAGTCAGTTTGAGACTTAATGCAGAGAAATGAGGAATGTGGATGTCTTGTGCTTGCTGCAGCCTTGTCCGAGATTCTTGTCAAAAACATGCATCTGCCTTGCTTCTTCTGCATAATTCATAAAGCCCTTTGTCCTGCAGAGCATTTACTCTCTTATCAGGTAACCACTTTATGAGGGGGAAGCCTAAAATATGGACATGGTTACTCTGAGGCTCATTTTATGGAAATATATAATCAGTTTTTGTATTAATCATGTATTTTTCTTAATGCAGTAAGAGTTACCTAAGTTTGAATTACTGTTAAACTTTGTGGCCTGGAGTCCACATAGTATGGAGTCTGCAGGGTCACTCAAGGCTATAAATTGACTCAACCTTCTTGTGGGATACAGGGCAAGTAAGAGTCACAGGAGGTTTTATGGTGGATAACCTTCAAGAAGGTTTATGGTTTAAAAGTTTTTTATTGTTCTTCAATGTTTATCTTGGTAGACTCCTAGAAACATCTGGCAAAATGTATCAAGAAGCCAACTCCTTATTTGACACTGGAATGTGGATCTTTTTTGCTTGTGAGAAGATAAGCATAGATAGAAATTAGTGTGTATGCAGCCCCACCGACAACATTCATTCACTCACTCAGTGAGGGGCCGGGCTATGAATAGATGAGCGCTAGGGCGGTTCCGCAGACACGCGCATGCTGCCGACACGGGAGGGTGGACTTCGTCTTCTACTACATGGGGCTTTAGGATAAGGTTGTAAGTGCGTGTCTCCCCTTGAAATTCCAATTGTAATTAAATATATTTATATTCCAAGTGTTTGTCTCTGATAATTGTTTTCTTCCTTTGCTGCCGAATTTATGAACCGGGTGAGGGCGGGCCTTAGTGAATGAGACAGGAAGATCGAGAGGCCGCCCCCCCCACTCATAATTCAACATCACTTTGATACTGAATGAGTCATCAGAGCCCAACCTACAGATAAAACTAATGTTGTAATGGACAGTAATACTACTCAGACTTTTAGTTGCCTTATGCATGAACCTTTTTAGCTGTAACACAAGAGACAGTAGATTCATCCTGTGGTGTGGTGCAGTCGTTTTAGTTTTTTTCCAAAACAACTCTGTCATGATTTGTAGACTGAACCCGAACACAACCAAACACACAGAGCTCTGTGTTGAGAGTTTATTGAAGTCGATGAGTTGTGGAGGATGAGAACCAGGGTCTTTACCAAGCAGGAGCAGGTGAATACTGAGTGCAGGAGCTGGAGGGCTGGAGAGCTGCGGGTGCTGCGTTAAGAACCAGCAGCACAGCAGAGAGGTTACTTGGAGCGCTGGAACGCTGGGGTAGCAGGAGAACCAACCGCACAGCCGAGAGAATACTGGGAGCACTGGAGAAGCAGCCAAACCAGCAGCACAGCAGAGAGAATTTTTGGAGTGCAGCACACAGAGAGAGTTCTCGGAATGCAGGGGTTGCAGCAGAAGCAGCAGCACAGCAGAGAGAATACTTGCAGGCAGGCAGGCAGGCAGGCAGGCGTAGACGAAGGGAACTCAGCCAGGACAAGGAAAGGATGAGGTGAGCAGTAATGAGCAGACGATCCAACAAGGAAGACCTGACTGAGGGAGGTTTAAGTAGGAGTGATGACAGGTGGAATGAGTCCGGGCTTGATTAGTGACGGCAGATGAAACTGATCAGTGGAGCATGGAGAACTGGGGTGTAAGGGAGGTGGAAAGTGCCATGAAATGTCCATGCTGCAGCAGGCAAAGCTGCACCATGACAAACTCGGGTTTGGTGATGTTCTGCATCTTGATCAAATCATCGAGTCTTAAAAGCTCACAACCACAAGAATTAAAAAATTTTTCATTATTAAAAAGCCAAAAAAGATGTAAAGCGTTTTTATCTTTTAAGTGCTCAACATTAAACAAAAGCAGCAGTTTTTTAAAATGAATAAAGTCATTTTATTTTGTGGGAAAGGGATCTATGAATATTTTTTATTAATCATAGAAAAGTTTCTTTTTGGTTTCCCGTATTTAATAAAAGGCAAACAAATTAATATTTGTAGAGGTTTAAACAACTTTAATTTTCTTTGCATATTTTCAGCAACAAGAACTGGATTTGGGTCACTCTTTATTTTAAAACATTACATATTAAACTAACTTTTCTTTAGCTAAGGGCAACCAGGTCTGCTTAAAGGTGATGGATGTTTGTGGTCCGATTGACTATTGCATTTAAAAAGAAATCAAAATATCAGATTAATAAAGGATAAATATTTTTTTAAAACAGTATTAACATGTACGTGACATTTTAATTTTATAGCTTTGAATATTTTAGTTTGGTGAAAATTTCACCAGGCGTCTGTCCAGGGCACCCTGTATGTGTTTCGGACACCCCTGGTTTGAGCCATTCCATTGTGAATTTATTTATTTTATTTATGTATTTATTGGACCATGAGTCCGGAATAAAGTTATTTATCTATCTATCTATCTATCTATCTATCTATCTATCTATCTATCTATCTATCTATCTATCTATCTATCTATCTATCTATCTATCTATCCGTGTATCCATGAAGGATCACTAATCCCCTCTTTTTAACTCTGAATATGTGCTGCTTCACACTGCACTGCAGTTTTGATGAAAAGCAATATGATCAGATTGAGCCCTGTATTATAACTTTGGTGGATTATAAATGAGGAAGAATGTCACTATGGTTCTATTATTATGAAACGCTGACATGATTAGCGAGTGAGTTATAAAAGAAGCGTGGCAAGCAAAAAGGTCAGATCTTGACAACGTCACAACAGATTCGTGTTAAAGGAAATTCTCGGTTTAATTGAGTGTGACCTTCAGTGAAACTTAAATATTCATGCACAGAATAAACCAAATATTTGTTTTCCCTGATTCCCTCCTTATCCCACACTCCCAGGGGAGGGTCCAGATACTGCATGAAGAGCAGAAGGATGGAGGAAGGGTGGCTGATCATAATTGGCATGAAGTTGACATGAAAGAGGGAAGATAAATAGAGGATTTAATCTCTAAATTTGGGTCACAGGACGGAGAGACACTTCATTGTTTCTCATCTGGGTCATGTCTATATAAGTATGCAAGCTAAATGTTCTTGCTCTGAGCAGGTTGAGCAGCCAGCATGCCATGTCCTTCAGGCCACTTTGTGGGTGAGTCAATGTGTGCATATTTTGTAGGATCATATGCTTCCTCTGGGTGATTGTGGCTGTTTGCATGTAATCGTGATGTGTAGGCTGAAACAGCCACAGAGTTCCTTCAGCCTTAGATCCCTTGGTGGGAATCAAAAAAGATTAATAAATCAAGCTGAGATACATTTGACCATTTTTGTTCCATCCAAAACATCTTCATAGTATAGAAATATCATGTTCTCTCAATACAAGTGTCCTGACCTCTTGTCAAGTGACAAGATGTATACGGATCGGTTGATGAACCGAGGTTCATATACGGGCCAACATTTATATGCAGGCCAACATTTACATGTATTTACAGAGTACTGAAAAACACCTGCTTGTAGTACTCCTACACCTAGACGGTGACAACAGCTGAACAGCTACCATGATTGTTGTTGCATGCAATATCTTATTCTCAATCATAAAACGCTGAAATCAGGGACATTTCCAGGGACAGCAGCCGGGAACAGGTTGTCCAAAATGGGGACTCTCCCTGACATCTGGTCATGGAGGCACAGCACGCATGATGGAATATTACTAAGCCACAGCTACATTTTGCATAATAAAGCCATTGCCTAAACTACCTTTACTAGTGTTTTCAATAAAAAATATTTTGTTGTAGCTCAGTACAGTAAACCCCCTCTTGACCCATCCTTCAAACAATCACTTTGCAATTTACGTACAAAGTTGTAAGTAAAATTAGATTTAAGATTCCCTCCAACTGATATGGCCTACCTTTTGCATGGCTCAAGGGAACTCAGTCTCCCATCGCGAAAAGCTGCTGGTCCTTTTTGCATATATTGCTGGAAGCTATTTCAGGATTTGTTTAAACCATGTTTTGCATCTAGCGTTTTTGAGTCAGCTGGCATTAAAATGGTAACCGCCTGGCATGCACACATACGCAACTAGCAAGTCAAGGTTTCGTGCTCAAAGAAGGTCTCCTTTATAGCTATGCCAGAGGACGCTGCAGGTTCAGCGGCTGGTCTTTTCATGAGGTGATATCTACTGCTCACACGCCGGTATTACAAAAAGGACCAAACCCACTCTGAGGGCAGCGAGGCTTTCTGAGACTTCAGATGTTTCTTTTTATTGCCGCCCATATGCGAGGCTCTCTAGGTCTGTGAATTTCATTGATTTGTTATTTTAGGATTGCTAGTATTTACTGTTTTGTCTTTCCAGCACATGGAAAATCGAATAATATATCTCAAATTAGGCTAATATGTGGGTCAAATGTTATGTATTGGAGCTTTAAATTGGGAAGAATACAGGATTTCTACAAATAGCTGACAGTCCAGCTAAAGTGAGAGATCAAGCAAGTTATCTTTTACCAATAAACTCTTTATTTTTATTCAGATGTTTATTCTAACCGAGAATCTTGCGATTCCTTATCTCTTGTATATAGTTACACTGGTGTGAACTAATCACAGCTCTTCCCAACACTGGAAAAGCTGCAATGTCACATCTCCCAAACCTGAGAAAGGAGCAACATGTTAAAAGGAAGTGACAGCACTAAAAGGCCATTTTGAACCCCCTTGGAGAGAATAAAACAGAGGAAGATAAGATACATCCTCTACTGTAAGTGATAAAGTCTTTAAAATGTGTGTGTGCGCACCACTTCCTCTGTTCATCTATCTTTTTGCAAGTAGTATCCCTCATTCATCTGAAAGGACTCAGGTGAGTCTTGGCTATTTCAGAAAAATTGTGATTTCAGCTATTTTACCGAATTGAAATTTGTTCATGAAGTTCTACAATAATTTTCAAAATTTAGCAATTCATGTTATATTAGCTTCATGCCTCAATATTTTAAATATTTCTTCAAAAAATCTGATTTCAAACAGACTGAGTTAATTTGCCCTTTCACCCATTAAAACCCCCATTTTGTAACAGCTCTGACATTTCATATTTTACTGCTTTCCTTTTATTCCCATACACAAACCATTTAAACCTGTATAATTTAACCACTGTGTTTGTTTAACTGTTTTAAGTTAAAAAATGGAATGAATTGTGGTAATAATCACTAAAATGCCTAATTGAAGGACATTCTTATTTTTTATTTTCCTTATTGTCATACACTTCTTCCATTTATTTTTGTTCTAATTCCCATTGGGGTCATTGGACTATTATGAAATAGGATATATCAAGAAATAAATAAAAAATAACTGTAATATAGCTGACACTATATTAAGTATCTGTTATGATTTTGGAGTATGTTGTGCTAGGTGGGCTTGTGTCCTCTCTCCAGGACTAGCTCCTGGGGACCATGGCCTTGACTGAGTGCTGCAGTCACACCTGACTGCCTTCAACAAATCTACCTCAAGATATTTAATGAGCTCTCTGATAACCCTTCTGTGTCTGATGGTCAACCAATACCAGTCTCAAGTCAAGCCAACTAAAGTTTCCTTTGATAATTCTTGTTTTCTATTCTTCATGTTTATTGTCTATATGTGCTTCAATGCAGCCGAGGTCCCTGTTGATGCATACATCACGCAAAAAAAGGATTGTATTGCCACCGTCTTGCAGTTGGAGGGTGAACCACATACAGTCGGGGATTTTGCAGTATGAAGCCACATTTGACTACTTTGAAGATGGAAAAGAATGGTCTACCAAAAACATATGCAGCAATTGAGTTTTAAAGCCCTGCTCGGCAATAGCAGCATCGATGAAATATTCTACTTTCTCGAGACTACCCAAGTAATAATGATGTCACTAATTGCATCATACCTACACCTATATCTTTATGTTGCAATTAGCAATCTCAACTTTTTCAGGCAGCAAAAAGGTAAGCAACATCCTCCTGGGGGGTATTATTCGAGTCATGGTAGCACATATCCTGACAACAAACAATGAGCAGAGAATAGAGTCATCATCAACAACAGCAGCAAGCCTCCCTCTCATATCATCCCTCTCACACAACACCAAGCCCTGCTTCCTGTGTTGTTACCTATTTACCTATCCTCTTCAGTGTTGTTCTGGAACCCACTCCTGAGTCAAGAAGAAACATTCCCTTTTCTTGCTGTATTAATAAATCATTTAAACTGTCTACAGCTGTCTGTAGTTGTTTGTACAATGATCTCAATAACTAATGCCATGACAGTAGTGCATTAATTATAATTGGGTATAGGATAAACATAGATTGTGTGCTTCCAAGGTATGTGTGGAATATGCATCAACCAGCATTATTGGGATACATGCTCCGCAATGATGCGGGTAAGTACTGAAGCAGTTTAAGGGGAATTTAAAAAACTGCCTAAGAAGGTTGAAATCATCATTTGTAAAATTTGTTGCAAAAAAGTTTCCCAGGTGGGTATGAACTGATGAATGTTTGGTCACAAACCTGAAAAACTTGGGAGCGAAATGGGCCAAACTGCAGAAGTGTGGAAAATGGTGGGAATTGACCAGAACCCTTTCACAGGTCTTCAGTTGGTTATTTGGTATATAAAAGGACCAACTGGAGATTGTGAGAGCACAATAAAACATGCCTGCAGTAAAATAGAAATAAATATTTCTGGCAGACTACTGAGATTGATCAGAATGCTATACAGTATAGCTGGTACAGTCAAAATATACATTTGTAGCAAGAAGGGCTGCACATTATTAGGAAATTCTGCTGTTGCAGTTTAATTGTTTAATGTTTTGATGTCACTATTAGTGACAATTAACCCAGATGTTCCTAGTTTTTCTCTTTTCCAGTTTTAATCATTACAATGTGTCAGTCTTTAAGAGCTCTAGGAACTCTGTAACTAAAACAAATATCTAGTTTGCTCACTGAGAACAGTGAGAGTCCATCCAACCAGATAGTAGCAAGCAGAACTTAAATGCTTAAAATGAAAAACAAAAATTGCATCCAATCACTCTTTTACAACTACAGTATTGCAAACACTGACATTGCTAAGATAATTTTCCTTTAAATACAAGATGTTGTTAATGAGCATACCAGCCAGCCCAGTGTGTACATCTCAAACCCTGGCTATGTTTGATGCGCTGCTGCGACTGGTGCACCAATCAATTCAATATAATGAACAGTATTAGAACCAGGTACACAAGTTGAGGTAAGGGATTGAGCCTTTCTGCAAAAAGCAGTTACAACCTACTTGTTGTGAAATTGTACTGTATACATAGTACACAAACTAAACTGAGCATCACTTACCTGCCTAAATTGTAAAAAGGAACCAAAAACTAGCCCTGATTTAAGCATTTTCTTACCAAAAAATTAAGACCCAGATGAAAATTTTACATAAGTGCACAAGTCAAGTCTCTTATATAACACTACAGGGGTCTAAGGCTAAGCAAAGTATTAGCAAGGGGAACCATTTTACTTTGAGTGAATTCTTTATTTCAAGTCATCTACTATTAGTCAGCACATGTCAAAGCGAGCCTGCTGAACCTGGCATCATGTCAGTATCCATCATCCCGCTCGAGTGAGACGAAACAATGATTTGTTGGAATATAGGTGTATATTTTGTTCCTGCAGACAATCCAAAGGTAAAAAAAAAGTATGAATGATTTTATTTCCTGATGGGTCACAACTGGAAATGTGACAGAGTTGCAAACAATTAATTATCAAATGAATGAAGTAGCTTGTGGTTATTGTTATCGTTTTGTTTCTCTTCTGCATGCTCTAGGCTGCAAATCTTTTTAGCTGCCCGGTTTCATTCTTTTTCATCTTATTCACACTCATATGATCTCTCTTGCTTCAGCTGACTTTAATTTATTTTCTCTGCACAACATACCTCCACCTCTCCAGCCTCCAGGGACCTGGTCCCGCCTAAAATAGTTTGATTGAACACAAAAATGTGTGGTACATGAAATTAAATTGTCTATATTGTTAAAAAAAAAAAGGTTTATATTTTTTGTTACTCATTTCTGAAAGTGAAACTCATATTTTATGGATTAATTGCATGTAGAGTAAATATTTCAAGCCTTTATATCTTATAATTTTTGAAAACCCAAAATGTTGTGTCTTCAAATATCAGAATATAACACAACACAAATTTAGAAAAAGCATTTTTTTTTATGTAAAGATGATATGTAATGGCCATGTTATGGCCTACACAATTATGGCGAAGACTGCTGGCTGGACGGATGTCCAGAAGACAACGATATCCTCTACAAGGAGGATAAGCCACAAAAGCCCATAGCTTAAGAAGTTGGTTGGTTGTTCACAGAGTCCAGACTCTGGGACCCTGTTTTTCTAATGAAATGCAAACTTTACTTTTATCTGTCTTTGGATCCCTGAGCCACAGTCCAGTTATTTTTCTCCTTAGCCCATTTAAGACACTTCTGACGTTTCCTCTAGTTCTAGAGAGGCTTTAAATGAGTGCTACATCTGTAGTCCATGGATTTGCATGTGCATAGCGGTGCACTTGATAAGCTCACTCCGGCCTCACTTCACTCCTCGTGAAGCCCCCTTGAATTCTTCAATGGATTTTACTCGACAATCCTCTCAAGGCAACCATAGTTTTTCTTCCACTCAACTTTCTGTGAATATGGTTGGATACAGCAGGAAGAGTGGAGAGGGCCAGAACCCACATTGCTTAAACTTTCCGAGATCAGTGAGGGTATGGGGTTCCGTGTCATGCGCTGGTTCTGGTCCACTAGGTTTTCTGATGTCCGCAGACAACACTGACATCTACCAGCGAATTTTAGAGCACTTTATGCTTCCTTCTGCTGGCAAGCTGTATGGAGATGCTAATTCCATTTTTCAACAGGACTTGGCACCAGCCCACTCTGCCAAAGGTACGAAAAGCTGGTTCAATGACCATGGTGTTACTGTGCTCTATTGGTCAGCAAACTGGCCTGACCTGAACTCCACAGAGAATGTATGAGGTATTGTCAAGAGGAAGTTGAGAGATACCAGACCCAACAAGGCAAATGACCTGAAGGCTGGTATCAAAGCAAGCTGGGTTTCCATTACACTTCAGCAGAACCCCAGGCTTATCTTCTCCATGGTACACCAAATTGATGCAGTAATTCATGCAAAAGGAGGCCCAGCCAAGTATTGAGCGCATAGAAACCAACAGACTCTTCAGAAGTGTCAGTACGGACAGAGGAGGACCCAATAGCACAGTTTAGTCCAAAGGTTTAATAAGTATCTGGAGGTAGAAAGCAGGAATCTCGGTTCTGGATCACTGGTGGGAGTCAGAGTAACAAACAGGCAGACAGGTTACATATGCAAGGTTGCAGACGATCTGACAAATGTGGAGTGAAAAACTGGGCCTTATATACAAGAGGTGGTAATCAGAAAATGCAGAGCAGCTGGCAGGTTGACGGGAGCAGAGCAGAGACAGGTGCATGTCATCAGCCCAAGCAGAGAGCTCCTGACAGAACCCCCCCCCTAAGGGACGGCCCCAGAAGTCCCCAAAACGACATCACATAGGGTGGGCGGAGAGGGAGGCAGTGGAAGTTCAATACTCCTCTGAACGATCCGACTCTGTGGCCCCATCCTCCAAAAGGACCTGTGAGACGCCATCAGGGGCAAGGTCCCGATCAGAATCTGAGTCAGACACAGGGGCTGAGTTTGAGACGTGACGGGACCCCTTTGGACGACCTCTTTTGGCGGCAATTTGGTCCGGGTGCCGGCGGTGGAATTCAGTGATGAGAGTCCGGTCAATAATTCGACTGGCCGGAACCCAAGTTCTCTCCTGGGGTCCGTAGCCCTCCCAGTCAACAAGATATTGAAGTCCTCTACCTCTCCGTCTGGACCGAAGCAGGCGTCGGACGGTGTACACCAACCCACCGTCAATGAGACGAGGAGGAGGAGGAGGAGTTGTAGCTGGAACTAGCGGGGTTACATGCACTGGTTTAACTCTCGAAACGTGGAAAGTCGGGTGTACCTTCATGGAAGCTGGTAACTGGAGCCGGATCGCTGTTGGACTGATGACCCTCTGGATAAGGAATGGGCCGAGGAACCGAGGGGCCAGTTTGCGTGACTCTACCCGCAGCGGGAGGTCCTTTGCTGACAACCACACCTTCTGGCCAACGCGGTAAGTGGGTGCCGGCGTCCTCCGACGATTAGCCCCAGTGGCATAGCTGGTGGCTGATTTTAATAGTGTAGCGCGGGCTTGAGACCAGATGCGGCGGCACCGGCGAACACAGGCGAGGGCAGACGGGCAAGACACTTCTCCTTCCTGGCTGGAAAACAGAGGGGGCTGGTATCCATATACACATTGGAAAGGAGACATACCTGTGGCAGAGCAGGTGAGAGCGTTATGGGCGTACTCTATCCATGTCAGTTGTCGTGCCCAAGCCTGGGGTTTACGGGATACCATGCATCGGAGCGCCTTCTCCAGCTCTTGGTTTGCCCGCTCTGACTGGCCGTTGGACTGGGGGTGGAAACCAGAGGTGAGGCTGGCCGTGGCCCCTAGAAGATGGCAGAATTCTTTCCAGAATGTGGAAGTGAATTGGGGCCCTCTGTCTGAGACGACATCCCTGGGTAACCCGTGTAGGCGGAACACATGATCCATAACAACCCGGGCCGTCTCTCTGGCCGATGGCAGCTTTGGAAGAGGAATAAAATGTGCCATCTTACTGAACCGGTCAACCACAGTGAGAATGACAGTCATTCCATCCGATGGGGGCAGGCCTGTTACAAAGTCCAGTGAAATGTGGGACCAAGGTCGTGTGGGCACAGGCAGAGGCTGGAGTAGTCCAGCAGGTGGTTGGTTGGGGGACTTGTTCTGGTTGCAGGTGGGGCAAGCACGAACAAATTCCCTGACATCCCCTCTCAAGGAAGGCCACCAGAACCGCTGAGCAAGGAGATGGCAGGTGCGGGTTGAACCCGGGTGGCAAGCAAGGCGGGAGTTGTGTCCCCACTGAATGACCCGTGATCTTAAATTCTCTGGAACGAAGAGACGGCCATCAGGGCATGCGCTGGGGCCTGGTTGATCACGGAGGGCCTCTTGAACCTCTTTCTCAACATCCCAGGTCAGGGCTGCTACGATGCAGGAACCGGGCAGAATGGATGCAGGTTCCTGGGATGGGACGTCACCCTTCTGGAACTGGCGGGAGAGAGCATCTGGTTTGGTGTTACGAGAACCCGGACGGTATGACAAGGTAAAGTTGAATCTGGTGAAAAACAAGGCCCAGCGGGATTGTCTGGGGTTAAGACGCTTGGCACTGCGGATGTATTCAAGGTTTTTGTGATCCGTCCAAACCAGGAATGGAACTGTGGACCCCTCCAGCCAGTGACGCCACTCCTCCAGGGCAAGCTTGACAGCCAGCAGCTCTCGATCCCCGACATCATAATTGCGCTCCGCGGGTGAAAGCCGGCGTGAAAAAAAATGCGCAAGGGCGCAGCTTGTTGTCCTCCACTGCCCGTTGGGAGAGTATAGCCCCAATCCCCACATCCGAGGCATCCACCTCTATGACAAACTGCCGGTCTGTATCTGGCATCTGAAGGATGGGAGCAGTGGTGAAACGGGTTTTGAGGATTTGAAAAGCTTTGTTAGCCTCTGGGTTCCAAACAAAAGGGTGTTTGACCCTGGTCAAAGCGGTGAGGGGAGCGGCAACTGTGCTGTAGTTCCTGATGAATCTCCTGTAAAAATTGGCGAAGCCAAGGAACTGCTGCAACTTCTTCCTGTTTTCTGGAACTGGCCAGGAAGTGACCGCGGAAACCTTTGCGGGGTCCATCTGGATGTTTCCTTCTCCCACCACATAACCCAGGAATGACACAGTCCGAGCATGAAATTCGCATTTCTCTGCTTTGACATAGAGCGAGTTCTCCAGCAGGCGGCGGAGGACCAGCTGGACATGATGAATGTGTTCAGCCAGAGTCTTAGAAAAAATCAAGATGTCGTCCAGGTACACAAAAACAAATTTATTCAGCATGTCACGCAGCACATCATTCACTAGAGCCTGGAACACCCCTGGAGCGTTGGTGAGACCAAATGGCATAACCAGGTACTCATAGTGACCCGTATGAGTGTTGAATGCGGTTTTCCACTCGTCACCTTCTCGTATGCGCACTAAGTGGTAAGCATTTCTAAGGTCCAGTTTGGTGAAGATTGTGGATCCCTGGAGCAACTCAAAAGCAGAGGTTAGTAAAGGCAGAGGGTACCTGTTCTTCACCGTGATGTTGTTCAGACCTCGATAATCAATGCAGGGCCGAAGAGAACCATCCTTCTTCCCCACAAAGAAGAACCCGGCACCAGCAGGAGACGAAGACGGGCGGATGATCCCAGCTGTGAGGGAATCCCTGACATACTCCTCCATGGCCTTTCTTTCAGGGGAAGACAACGAATATAGGTGACCCTTGGGAGGAGCCGTACCTGGAAGGAGGTCAATCGCACAGTCGTACGGACGATGTGGGGGCAGAGAAGTGGCTCTGGTCTTGTTGAACACTTCCCGGAGGCCATGGTAGCATTCTGGGACATTTGAAATGTCAGGAGTGGCACTGGGAGGTACTGAGCTGGCAGGCAACGAGGCAGCACGCAGACAGGTCAGATGGCAGTCATTTCCCCACTCCATGACCGTTCCGGAGACCCAGTCGAGGTGGGGATTGTGGAGACGGAGCCATGGATATCCCAGGATCAGGGGTTGGCTGGGAGACCTGAGCAGATGGAAGCGGATGGTCTCTTGGTGGTTGCCTGACAACAACATCAATATGGGAACAGTGATGTGGGTGACGATTCCGATCATATGACCTTCCAGGGTCCGGACTGGAATGGGGGCGGGCAACTGGTGGCTTTCTACGCCCAGCTGACGAGCTAGTTCAGTATCCATGATGTTTGCTTCGGCGCCAGAGTCCACCAGGGCTGCAAGAGTGCGGACAGTATTAGACGTGTGAAGATCAACTTGGATCAGAAGTTTACGACTGACGGAGGACTGAAAGTTCATTGAGCTCACCCAGACTCCTCCTACATCTGGGGAGCTTTGGCTTTTGCTGGACAGGTGGCGACTCGATGTCCACCTCCGCCACAGTAGAGGCACAGGTTGGACGTGATGCGTCGCTGGCGCTCAGTAAGTGTTAAAGAGGCACGGCCGATCTCCATCGGTTCAGACTGATCTAGCTGGTTAGATCTTGTGGCAGAGGAAGATGGAAAAGCAGCTGAACCGCTCCATGCACTGGTGGACGGATTGTGGCGACCTCTCTCACGACGGCGGGCCTGGATCCTATGGTCGATGCGGACAGCCAGGGCAATGGCTTCGTCGAGGGTGGAGGGTTGATCGTGGGCAACCAGTTCATCCTTGATGTAGTCTGCCAGACTGTGAAGGAAGGCGTCCACCAATGCATCCCCATTCCAGGAGCTCCGACTCGCCACGGTTCTAAAATCAATTGAATGATCTGCCACTGACCTCCGCCCTTGGCGAATGCACATCAGAGTCCGTGATGCCTCAGTAGTTGTGGACTCCAAGTCGAAGACCTTGAGCATTTCTTCAGAAAACTGATTAAAGGTAGCACACGCAGGCGTCTGGCGCTCAAACTCTGCCGTTCCCCACAGTCGAGCTCGTCCCGTCAGGTGTGTAATCACATAGCCGACTTTAGCCCCTTCAGTGGCAAAGGTTCTGGGTTGCAGGGAAAACTGGACACGACAGCTTGTCAGAAACGCCCGTACCTGAGTTGGATCGCCGTTGAACCGCTCTGGATTGCCAATCTTGGGTTCAGGGGCTTCAGCAGCAGCGGCCATGACCAGAACTGGTGATTCAGGAGCTGGACCAGATGATAAAGCAGCTGGAGCTTGGTCGACAGGCGGACTGGCTAACACTGGGCTGCTGGGTTGACTGGCTGGAACAGAGCTGGAGGACGCAGACGAGGGGTTTAGGTTAGTGAGAAGTTGAATTATCATTGCGAGTTGTTGTTGCTGCTGCTGAATTTGTTGCTGTTGCTGCTGGAACTGCTGTTGCTGTTGATGACCAATCTGAAGCATGGAGGCCATGTCGCCAGCCATGCGGTTCACCTCTCGCTCTGTTTGCTCCAGGCGTTGCATGGCAGTAGGTTGATCCGGTCCGTTGGTCTCCATGCTGGGTTGAACATGCGCTGGATCCATGTGTTTTGGTCAGATCGTTCTGTCAGTACGGACAGAGGAGGACCCAATAGCACAGTTTAGTCCAAAGGTTTAATAAGTATCTGGAGGTAGAAAGCAGGAATCTCGGTTCTGGATCACTGGTGGGAGTCAGAGTAACAAACAGGCAGACAGGTTACATATGCAAGGTTGCAGACGATCTGACAAATGTGGAGTGAAAAACTGGGCCTTATATACAAGAGGTGGTAATCAGAAAATGCAGAGCAGCTGGCAGGTTGACGGGAGCAGAGCAGAGACAGGTGCATGTCATCAGCCCAAGCAGAGAGCTCCTGACAAGAAGCCTGGCATTTCTGTTTTAGACATCCTTTTTATTAAACTTATGTAATTTTCAAATAATTTTGAGACACTGCATTTTGGGTGTTCAATTCCTGTAAGTCATAATTGTCAAAATTACAAGAAATAAAGATTTGAAATATTTCACTCTACGAGTAAGAAATCTATATAATACACAAGTTTGACTTTCTGAAATGAGTGACAAAAAGTATAGAACTTTTCAACAATATCCCAAAATTTTAGATGGATCTGAATGTTTTTTTAAATAGTTTGTGTTAGTTAGACCACCAGTATTTTTTTTTTTATTATTATTCCATAAACAAATAAGAAGCAATGATCTCCGATATTAACCAATATAATTCCCTCCACATATCAATGGTCAGGATGTTGAGCCCTAACCCTAACCCTACAGACCTCTTGCAATGTGCTTTCCTCTGTAATGTTTTCTTTTCTCATGCTCTATTCATGTACAGCACTTTGAATTGTCTCGTTACTGAAATGTGCTACACACAAACTTGCCTTGCCTACAGACAGTTTTCCTAAACATACCAGAACTCTATTGCCTCATTTCACACGTAGAGTGCTCTCCCGCTGGTGAAGGGGCTAATCAGGCAGCCTGAAGCAGATATTCCCTTATCTCTGCTGAAGTAAGAAACAGTCATCAATGGTAAATGATGATACAGCTCAAAGGGTTCTAAAGCCGGCTGACTTCAAAGTCCTTTTGCATTGAGCAGTTTTGATGTGGTCTGTAACAGCACGGCAAACCATGGAGCACTTCTTTTACAGAAGGCTGCTATGCAGATCCATGGGGAAATTCAAATTCATTAGTTAACAGAGGTATGGCTGTGATGGTGACAGTACAAAGTATAGTTCAAATATATATATATATATCCATCCATCCATTTTCTGACCCGCTTATATATATATATATATATATATATATATATATATATATATATATATATATATATATATATATTCCTACATTTTACAGAAATGTTTTATGGGTCTGATATCTGAGGGCTGCAGACACAGGAGGGAGGGTTGGGATTGCTTTCTGGAAGGCTGACAGTGCAAAGTAAACATCAAAGTAGTGTTTTCCAAGTCCATCTCCTCTCATCCAGCCTGCCTGAGCTGCAATTCCATAAACCAGCTCTCACCAAGGGCTTCAATGCAGTCTTAGAATGATCAATATTAGAAGTGTGTCTATCTCTTACGAGTGAGTTGTTGCTCTGGCCAACTATACTGTCCTCCAATTCACTTCAGTTTAGTTTATCTATACAGTGCAAATTCACACCAAAAGGCGGTGTTGGACAAAAGGAAGAGGATCCCCCCTTCGACTCTGTTTTTAGAAAATATGGCATATAATTTCACTGTTATGCTGATGATGGCCAGATCTATTTTCCCTTGGCACAAAACAACACTGTCCAGCAACTCACACATTGCCTTGAGGACATTAAAGCATGGCTTTCTCTGACCTTCCTTAGTTTAAATGAGAACAAGACAGAAATCATGTTGTTTGGACCGAATTGCTGCCCCTCCCAAAACGTAGATCTTGGCTCACTGTCATTTTATCTTAGGGACTGTGTCACCAGTCTGGGGGTAAAGTTTGACTCCAATTTTAAATTTGAAAAAAAGATCAGTAGTGTTGTTCAGAAAAGTTTTTAATCAACATTGTCAAATAGCAAAGGTGAAATCAATCTTAGCAAGACCAAAGTTGGAGAAACTAGTCCATGCTTTTATCACGGTTTGTCTTGACGACTGTAATGCACTGTATATAGGCATTAGCCAGACCTCTCTTGCCTGTCTGCAGCTTGTGCAGAACTCTGCTGCTCGTTTGTTAACTCAGACCCGTAGGCACGAACATATCACTCCCATCCTAGCATCCCTTGACTGGCTACCTGTGCGCTACAGAATTTTTTATTTGCTTATAAAATGTTTGAACAAAGTTGCTCCACAATATTTATGTGAGCTGATTCAGCCTTACTGCCCACCCTGATCTCTTAGATCAGCTGAACAACTGCTGCCGACAGTCCCTAAAACTAGGCTAAAGCTCAGAGCAAGTGACAGAGCATTTGTTGTTATGTAACTTACCATTGAGTATCAGACAGGCCTCCTCTTTTCCTGTTTTTAAAATCTGTTTTTAAATCTCTTTTAAAAACGCACCTTTGTTTTCTGGCTTTTAATACACTGTGATCTTGTCGTGTATGACATTTTAAAATACTGTTGCCATGAACCTGGTTTTTAGCTTTTGATGTTGTGTGTGTATGTTTTGAACTCGTTTTTTTAACCTTTTGTTGTTTTAATGTACAGCACTTTGGACACCCAAGCGGTTCTTAAAATGTGCTCTAGAAAGAAAGCTGATTGATTGATTGATTTAATACAAGTCGGATTACATACAGTCATGTTTATTTCAACATGGTGAATTGATAGGCTATGCAAATGTAATAAATTATCAGTCTTGTATGGTTCTTATCAGTTATTTTGAAATAAATGCTGAGATTTCATATACTTACAATACTTGCATTTACTTTTAAGCTATTATATTTAGGCCTATAGCTAATCCAGGAAACATATCAAAACATAAACACAACTAGAAAAAGCTGTTCCTACGCAACAGCGAGTGAGAATGCTAATCTGCAGAATGATTTGAGAAGATGCAGAAGATCCATGCAGAAGAGAAAAAATAGCTGAAAAATATTAAAGAATTTGAAAAATTTGAAGAATTTGAACAATTTGAAGTAATTTGTAGTAGTAGTAGTAGTATCAGTAGTAGTAGTAGTAGTATCAGTAGTATCAGTAGTAGCAGTAGTAGTAGTAGTAGCATCAGTAGTACTAGTAGTAGTAGTATCAGTAGTAGTAGTAGTAGTATCAGTAGTATCAGTAGTAGTAGTATTAGTTTTTAAAGAATTTGAAGGAATTTGAAGGTATTTGAAGAATTTGAAGGAATTTGTAGTAGTAGTAGTAGTAGTATCAGTAGTACTAGTAGTAGTAGTAGTTGTATTATTAGTAGTAATAGTAGTTGTATCAGTAGTAGTAGTAGTAATATCACTAGTAGTAGTAGTATCAGTTTTTAAAGAATTTGAAGGAATTTGAAGGAACTTGTAGTAGTAGTAGTAGTAGTAGTATCAGTAGTACTAGTAGTAGTAGTAGTTGTAATAGTAGTAGTAATAGTAGTAGTATCAGTAGTAGTAGTAGTTATATCAGTAGTAGTAGTAGTATCAGTTTTTAAAGAATTTGAAGGACTTTGTAGTAGTAGTAGTAGTAGTATCAGTAGTACTAGTAGTAGTAGTTGTATTAGTAGTAGTAATAGTAGTAGGAGCAGTAGTAGTTGTTGTAGTAGCAATAGCAGCAGTAGTATCATTAGTAGTATCATTAGTAGTAGTAGTAGTATCAGTAGTAGTAGTAGTAGTATCAGTAGTAGTAGTAGTAGTATCAGTAGTAGTAGTATTATCAGTAGTATCAGTAGTAGTAGTAGAAGTATCAGTAGTAGTAGGAGTAGTATCAGTAGTAGTAGTAGTATCAGTTTTTAAAGAATTTGAAGGAATTTGAAGGAATTTGTAGTAGTAGTAGTAGTAGTATCGGTAGTACTAGTAGTAGTAGTAGTAGTAGTAGTAATAGTAGTAGTATCAGTAGTAGTTGTTGTAGTATCAGCAGTAGCCTCAGTAGTAGAAGCAGTAGTGGCATTAGTAGTAGTAGTAGTGGTAGTAGTATCAGTAGTAGTAGTAGTAGTATCAGTAGTAGTAGTATCAGTAGTAGTAGTAGTAGTAGTAGTAAGAGTAGTATCTGTTGTAGTAGTAGTATTAATATCAGTTGTATCAGAAGAATTAGAAGGAATTTGAAAAATTTGAAGAATTTGAAAAATTTGAAGAATTTGAAATATTTGAAAAATTTGAAAAAAATTGAAAAATTTGAAAAAATTTGAAAAATCTGAAAGATTTGAACCAATTTGAATAATAAGAATGATTACAAGAATTTGAAGGAATTTGAAGGAATATGAAAAATTTGAAGAATTTGAAGGATTTTGCATTGATTTCAATGGGAGCAACCAAAAACGCACAAAAAGTGAAATATTTTAAAAAGTATAAAAGTTAGCATAACCATGAGATATAGCAGGCATGCCGGGAACGAGCCGAACGTTTTGACACCAAAATTGTTGAAATTGGTTGAAGTATGCGGGAGTAGTTAGACGCCGACGGAATAATAATAATAACTAGAAAAAGCTGTTCCTACGCAACAGCGAGTGAGAATGCTAATCTGCAGAATGATTTGAGGAGAAGATGCAGAAGATCAATGCAGAAGAGAAAAAAATAGCTAAAAAACATTGAAGAATTTGAAAAATTTGAAGAATTTGAAGAATTTGAAGTAATTTGTAGTAGTAGTAGTAGTTGTAGTAGTACTAGAAGTACTATTAGTAGTAGTAGTAGTAGTATCAGTAGTAGTAGTAGTAGTATCAGTAGTATCAGTAGTAGCAGTAGTAGTAGTATCAGTAGTAGTAGTATCAGTTTTTAAAGGATTTGAAGGAATTTGTAGTAGTAGTAGTAGTATCAGTAGTACTAGTAGTAGTAGTAGTTGTATTATTAGTAGTAATAGTAGTAGTATCAGTAGTAGTAGTATCAGTAGTAGTAGTAGTATCAGTTTTTAAAAAAATTGAAGGAATTTGAAGGAATTTGTAGTAGTAGTAGTAGTAGTAGTAGTAGTATCAGTAGTACTAGTAGTAGTAGTTGTTGTATTAGTAGTAGTAATAGTAGTAGTATCAGTAGTAGTAGTAGTAGTATCAGTAGTAGTAGTAGTATCAGTTTTTAAAAAAATTGAAGGAATTTGAAGGAATTTGTAGTAGTAGTAGTAGTATTAGTAGTATCAGTAGTACTAGTAGTAGTAGTAGTTGTTGTATTAGTAGTAGTAATAGTAGTAGTATCAGTAGTAGTAGTAGTAGTATCAGTAGTAGTAGTAGTATCAGTTTTTAAATAATTTGAAGGAAATTGTAGTAGTAGTAGTATTAGTAGTAGTATCAGTAGTACTACTAGTAGTAGTAGTTGTATTAGTAGTAGTAATAGTAGTAGTAGCAGTAGTAGTTGTAGTAGCAGTAGTGGTAGCAGTAGCAGCAATAGTATCATTAGTAGTAGTAGTAGTAGTAGTAGTAGTAGTATCTGTAGTAGTAGTAGTAGTAGTAGTATCATCAGTAGTAGTAGTAGAAGTATCAGTAGTAGTAGGAGTAGTATCAGTAGTAGTAGTAGTATCAGTTTTTAAAAAATTTGGAGGAATTTGAAGAATTTGAAGGAATTTGTAGTAGTAGTAGTAGTAGTAGTAGTAGTATCAGTAGTACTAGTAGTAGTAGTAGTAATAGTAGTAGTATCAGTAGTAGTTGTTGTAGTATCAGCAGTAGCATCAGTAGTAGTAGCAGTAGCAGCAGTAGTATCATTAGTAGTAGTAGTAGTATTATTATCAGTAGTAGTAGTAGTATCAGTAGTAGTAGTAGTAGTAGTAGTATCAGTAGTAGTAGTAGAAGTATCAGTAGTAGTAGTAGTAGTATCAGTAGTACTAGTAGTATTAGTAGTAGTAGTAGTAATAGTAGTAGTATCAGTAGTAGTTGTTGTAGTATCAGCAGTAGCATCAGTAGTAGTAGCAGTAGCAGCAGTAGTATCATTAGTAGTAGTGGTAGTAGTATCAGTAGTAGTAGTAGTAGTAGTATCAGTAGTAGTAGTATCAGTTGTAGTAGTAGTAGTAGTAGGAGTAGTATCTGTTGTAGTAGTAGTATTAATATCAGTTGTATCAGAAGAATTAGAAAGAATTTGAAAAATTTGAAGAATTTGAAAAATTTGAAGAATTTGAAGTATTTGAAGTATTTGAAAAATTTGAAACAATTTGAAAAATTTGAAAAAATTTGAAAAATCTGAAAGATTTGAACCATTTGAACCATTTGAACAATTTCAACAATAAGAATGATTACAAGAATTTGAAGGAATATAAAAAATTTGAAGAATTTGAAGGAATTTGCATTCATTTCAATGGGAAAAAAGTACGCACAAAAAGTACAAATATTTTAAAAAGTATTAAAGTTAGAATAATGATGAGATATAGCAGGAATGTCGGGAAGGAGCTGAACGTTTTGACACCAAAATTGTTGAAATCGGTTGAAGTATGTGGGAGTAGTTACACGCCGACGGAATAATAATAATAATAATAATAATAATAATAACTAGAAAAAGCTGTTCCTACGCAACAGCGAGTGAGAATGCTAATCTGCAGAATGATTTGAGGAGAAGATGCAGAAGATCAATGCAGAAGAGAAAAAAATAGCTAAAAAACATTGAAGAATTTGAAAAATTTGAAGAATTTGAAGAATTTGAAGTAATTTGTAGTAGTAGTAGTAGTTGTAGTAGTACTAGAAGTACTATTAGTAGTAGTAGTAGTAGTATCAGTAGTAGTAGTAGTAGTATCAGTAGTATCAGTAGTAGCAGTAGTAGTAGTATCAGTAGTAGTAGTATCAGTTTTTAAAGGATTTGAAGGAATTTGTAGTAGTAGTAGTAGTATCAGTAGTACTAGTAGTAGTAGTAGTTGTATTATTAGTAGTAATAGTAGTAGTATCAGTAGTAGTAGTATCAGTAGTAGTAGTAGTATCAGTTTTTAAAAAAATTGAAGGAATTTGAAGGAATTTGTAGTAGTAGTAGTAGTATTAGTAGTATCAGTAGTACTAGTAGTAGTAGTAGTTGTTGTATTAGTAGTAGTAATAGTAGTAGTATCAGTAGTAGTAGTAGTAGTATCAGTAGTAGTAGTAGTATCAGTTTTTAAATAATTTGAAGGAAATTGTAGTAGTAGTAGTATTAGTAGTAGTATCAGTAGTACTACTAGTAGTAGTAGTTGTATTAGTAGTAGTAATAGTAGTAGTAGCAGTAGTAGTTGTAGTAGCAGTAGTGGTAGCAGTAGCAGCAATAGTATCATTAGTAGTAGTAGTAGTAGTAGTAGTAGTAGTATCTGTAGTAGTAGTAGTAGTAGTAGTATCATCAGTAGTAGTAGTAGAAGTATCAGTAGTAGTAGGAGTAGTATCAGTAGTAGTAGTAGTATCAGTTTTTAAAAAATTTGGAGGAATTTGAAGAATTTGAAGGAATTTGTAGTAGTAGTAGTAGTAGTAGTAGTAGTATCAGTAGTACTAGTAGTAGTAGTAGTAATAGTAGTAGTATCAGTAGTAGTTGTTGTAGTATCAGCAGTAGCATCAGTAGTAGTAGCAGTAGCAGCAGTAGTATCATTAGTAGTAGTAGTAGTATTATTATCAGTAGTAGTAGTAGTATCAGTAGTAGTAGTAGTAGTAGTAGTATCAGTAGTAGTAGTAGAAGTATCAGTAGTAGTAGTAGTAGTATCAGTAGTACTAGTAGTAGTAGTAGTAGTAGTAGTAATAGTAGTAGTATCAGTAGTAGTTGTTGTAGTATCAGCAGTAGCATCAGTAGTAGTAGCAGTAGCAGCAGTAGTATCATTAGTAGTAGTGGTAGTAGTATCAGTAGTAGTAGTAGTAGTAGTATCAGTAGTAGTAGTATCAGTTGTAGTAGTAGTAGTAGTAGGAGTAGTATCTGTTGTAGTAGTAGTATTAATATCAGTTGTATCAGAAGAATTAGAAAGAATTTGAAAAATTTGAAGAATTTGAAAAATTTGAAGAATTTGAAGTATTTGAAGTATTTGAAAAATTTGAAACAATTTGAAAAATTTGAAAAAATTTGAAAAATCTGAAAGATTTGAACCATTTGAACCATTTGAACAATTTCAACAATAAGAATGATTACAAGAATTTGAAGGAATATAAAAAATTTGAAGAATTTGAAGGAATTTGCATTCATTTCAATGGGAAAAAAGTACGCACAAAAAGTACAAATATTTTAAAAAGTATTAAAGTTAGAATAATGATGAGATATAGCAGGAATGTCGGGAAGGAGCTGAACGTTTTGACACCAAAATTGTTGAAATCGGTTGAAGTATGTGGGAGTAGTTACACGCCGACGGAATAATAATAATAATAATAATAATAATAATAATAATAATAATAAAGAAAAACAGGAAAACAATAAGTGAGAATGCTGTATAGCATTCTCACTGATAACTAGAAAAAGCTGTTCCTACGCAACAGCGAGTGAGAATGCTAATCTGCAGAATGATTTGAAGAGAAGGTGCAGAAGATCCATGCAGAAGAGAAAAAATAGCTGAAAAACATTGAAGAATTTGAAAAATTTGAAGAATTTGAACAATTTGAAGTCATTTGTAGTAGTAGTAGTAGTAGTAGTAGTAGTAGTAGTATCAGTAGTAGTAGTATCAGTAGTATCAGTAGTAGCAGTAGTAGTAGTAGTAGTATCAGTAGTAGTAGTATTAGTTTTTAAAGAATTTGAAGGAATTTGAAGGATTTGAAGGAATTTGTAGTAGTAGTAGTAGTATCAGTAGTACTAGTAGTAGTAGTAGTTGTATTAGTAGTAGTAATAGTAGTAGTATCAGTAGTAGTAGTAGTAGTAGTATCAGTAGTAGTAGTAGTATCAGTTTTTAAAGAATTTGAAGGAATTTGTAGTAGTAGTAGTATTAGTAGTAGTATCAGTAGTACTAGTAGTAGTAGTAGTAGTAGTTGTATTAGTAGTAATAATAGTAGTAGTAGCAGTAGTAGTTGTAGTAGCAGTAGTGGTAGCAGTAGCAGCAATAGTATCATTAGTAGTAGTAGTAGTAGTAGTAGTAGTAGTAGTAGTAGTAGTAGTAGTATCAGTAGTAGTAGTAGTAGTAGTAGTTGTAGTAGTAGTAGTAGTAGTAGTAGTAGTATCAGTAGGAGTAGTAGAAGTGTCAGTAGGAGTAGTAGAAGTATCAGTAGTAGTAGTAGTATCAGTTTTTAAAGAATTTGAAGGAATTTGAAGGAATTTGTAGTAGTAGTAGTAGTAGTAGTAGTATCAGTAGTACTAGTAGTAGTAGTAGTAGTAATAGTAGTAGTATCAGTAGTAGTTGTTGTAGTATCAGCAGTAGCATCAGTAGTAGTAGCAGTAGCAGCAGTAGTATCATTAGTAGTAGTAGTAGTGGTAGTAGTATCAGTAGTAGTAGTATCAGAAGTAGTAGTATCAGTTGTAGTAGTAGTAGTAGGAGTAGTAGTAGTAGGAGTAGTATCTGTTGTAGTTGTATTAATATCAGTTGTATCAGAAGAATTAGAAGGAATTTGAAAAATGTTAAGAATTTGAAAAATTTTAAGAATTTGAAGTACTTGAAGTATTTGAAAAATTTGAAAAAAATTGGAAAAGTCGAAAAAATGTGAAAAATTTGAAAGATTTGAACCATTTGAACCTCTTGAACAATTTGAACAATAAGAATGATTAAAAGAATTTGAAGGAATTTGAAGGAATATGAAAAATTTGAAGAATTTGAAGGAATTTGCATTCATTTCAATGGGAAAAAAGTACGCACAAAAAGTACAAATATTTTAAAAAGTATTAAAGTTAGAATAATGATGAGATATAGCAGGAATGTCGGGAAGGAGCTGAACGTTTTGACACCAAAATTGTTGAAATCGGTTGAAGTATGTGGGAGTAGTTACACGCCGACGGAATAATAATAATAATAATAATAATAATAATAATAATAATAATAAAGAAAAACAGGAAAACAATAAGTGAGAATGCTGTATAGCATTCTCACTGACTAGAAAAAGCTGTTCCTACGCAACAGCGAGTGAGAATGCTAATCTGCAGAATGATTTGAGAAGATGCAGAAGATCCATGCAGAAGAGAAAAAATAGCTGAAAAATATTAAAGAATTTGAAAAATTTGAAGAATTTGAACAATTTGAAGTAATTTGTAGTAGTAGTAGTAGTAGTATCAGTAGTAGTAGTAGTAGTAGTATCAGTAGTATCAGTAGTAGCAGTAGTAGTAGTAGTAGTATCAGTAGTAGTAGTAGTAGTAGCAGTAGTAGCAGTAGTAGTAGTAGTATCAGTAGTAGTAGTAGTAGTTTTTAAAGAATTTGAAGGAATTTGAAGGTATTTGAAGAATTTGAAGGAATTTGTAGTAGTAGTAGTAGTAGTATCAGTAGTACTACTAGTAGTAGTAGTTGTATTATTAGTAGTAATAGTAGTAGTATCAGTAGTATTAGTAGTAATATCAGTAGTAGTAGCAGTATCAGTTTTTAAAGAATTTGAAGGAATTTGTAGTAGTAGTAGTAGTAGTAGTATCAGTAGTACTAGTAGTAGTAGTAGTTGTATTAGTAGTAGTAATAGTAGTAGTAGTAGTATCAGTAGTAGTAGTAGCAGCAGTAGTATCAGTAGTAGTAGTAGTATCAGTAGTAGTAGTAGTATCAGTAGTAGTAGTAGTAGTAGTAGTATCAGTAGTAGTAGTAGAAGTATCAGTAGTAGTAGGAGTAGTATCAGTAGTAGTAGTAGTATCAGTTTTTAAAGAATTTGAAGGAATTTGCAGAATTTAAAGGAATTTGTAGTAGTAGTAGTAGTAGTAGTATCAGTAGTACTAGTAGTAGTAGTAGTAATAGTAGTAGTATCAGTAGTAGTTGTAGTACCAGCAGTAGCATCAGTAGTAGTAGCAGTAGCAGCAGTAGTATCATTAGTAGTAGTAGTAGTGGTAGTACTATCAGTAGTAGTAGTAGTAGTATCAGTTGTAGTAGTATCAGTTGTAGTAGCAGTAGTAGTAGGAGTAGTATCTGTTGTAGTTGTAGTATTAATATCAGTTGTATCAGGAGAATTAGAAGGAATTTGAAAAATTTGAAGAATTTGACAAATTTGAAGAATTTGAAGTATTTGAAAAATTTGAAAAAATTTGAAAAATATGAAAAAATTTGAAAAATCTGAAAGATTTGAACCATTTGAACCATTTGAACAATTTGAACAATAAGAATGATTAAAAGAATTTGAAGGAATTTGAAGGAATATCAAAAATTTGAAGAATTTGAAGGAATTTGCATTCATTTCAATGGGAAAAAAGTACGCACAAAAGTACAAATATTTTAAAAAGTATTAAAGTTAGAATAATGATGAGATATAGCAGGAATGTCGGGAAGGAGCTGAACGTTTTGACACCAAAATTGTTGAAATCGGTTGAAGTATGTGGGAGTAGTTACACGCCGACGGAATAATAATAATAATAATAATAATAATAATAATAATAATAATAAAGAAAAACAGGAAAACAATAAGTGAGAATGCTGTATAGCATTCTCACTGATAATAATAACTAGAAAAAGCTGTTCCTACGCAACAGCGAGTGAGAATGCTAATCTGCAGAATGATTTGAGAAGATGCAGAAGATCCATGCAGAAGAGAAAAAATAGCTGAAAAATATTAAAGAATTTGAAAAATTTGAAGAATTTGAACAATTTGAAGTAATTTGTAGTAGTAGTAGTAGTAGTATCAGTAGTAGTAGTAGTAGTAGTATCAGTAGTATCAGTAGTAGCAGTAGTAGTAGTAGTAGTATCAGTAGTAGTAGTAGTAGTAGCAGTAGTAGCAGTAGTAGTAGTAGTATCAGTAGTAGTAGTAGTAGTTTTTAAAGAATTTGAAGGAATTTGAAGGTATTTGAAGAATTTGAAGGAATTTGTAGTAGTAGTAGTAGTAGTATCAGTAGTACTACTAGTAGTAGTAGTTGTATTATTAGTAGTAATAGTAGTAGTATCAGTAGTATTAGTAGTAATATCAGTAGTAGTAGCAGTATCAGTTTTTAAAGAATTTGAAGGAATTTGTAGTAGTAGTAGTAGTAGTAGTATCAGTAGTACTAGTAGTAGTAGTAGTTGTATTAGTAGTAGTAATAGTAGTAGTAGTAGTATCAGTAGTAGTAGTAGCAGCAGTAGTATCAGTAGTAGTAGTAGTATCAGTAGTAGTAGTAGTATCAGTAGTAGTAGTAGTAGTAGTAGTATCAGTAGTAGTAGTAGAAGTATCAGTAGTAGTAGGAGTAGTATCAGTAGTAGTAGTAGTATCAGTTTTTAAAGAATTTGAAGGAATTTGCAGAATTTAAAGGAATTTGTAGTAGTAGTAGTAGTAGTAGTATCAGTAGTACTAGTAGTAGTAGTAGTAATAGTAGTAGTATCAGTAGTACTAGTAGTAGTAGTAGTAATAGTAGTAGTATCAGTAGTAGTTGTAGTACCAGCAGTAGCATCAGTAGTAGTAGCAGTAGCAGCAGTAGTATCATTAGTAGTAGTAGTAGTGGTAGTACTATCAGTAGTAGTAGTAGTAGTATCAGTTGTAGTAGTATCAGTTGTAGTAGCAGTAGTAGTAGGAGTAGTATCTGTTGTAGTTGTAGTATTAATATCAGTTGTATCAGGAGAATTAGAAGGAATTTGAAAAATTTGAAGAATTTGACAAATTTGAAGAATTTGAAGTATTTGAAAAATTTGAAAAAATTTGAAAAATATGAAAAAATTTGAAAAATCTGAAAGATTTGAACCATTTGAACCATTTGAACAATTTGAACAATAAGAATGATTAAAAGAATTTGAAGGAATTTGAAGGAATATCAAAAATTTGAAGAATTTGAAGGAATTTGCATTCATTTCAATGGGAAAAAAGTACGCACAAAAGTACAAATATTTTAAAAAGTATTAAAGTTAGAATAATGATGAGATATAGCAGGAATGTCGGGAAGGAGCTGAACGTTTTGACACCAAAATTGTTGAAATCGGTTGAAGTATGTGGGAGTAGTTACACGCCGACGGAATAATAATAATAATAATAATAATAACTAGAAAAAGCTGTTCCTACGCAACAGCGAGTGAGAATGCTAATCTGCAAAATGATTTGAGGAGAAGATGCAGAAGATCCATGCCGAAGAAAACAAATAGCTGAAAAACATTGAAGAATTTAAAAAAATTGAAAAATTTGAACAATTTGAAGTAATTTGTAGTAGTAGTTGTATCAGTAGTAGTAGTAGTATTAGTTTTTAAAGAATTTGAAGGTATTTGTAGTAGTAGTAGTAGTATCAGTAGTACTAGTAGTAGTAGTATCAGTAGTAGTAGTAGTAGTAGTAGTAGTATCAGTAGTATCAGTAGTAGTAGTATTAGTTTTTAAAGAATTTGAAGGAATTTGAAGGTATTTGAAGAATTTGAAGGAATTTGTAGTAGTAGTAGTAGTAGTATCAGTAGTAGTAGTAGTAGTAGTAGTAGTTGTATTATTAGTAGTAATAGTAGTAGTATCAGTAGTAGTAGTAGTAATATCACTAGTAGTAGTAGTAGTATCAGTTTTTAAAGAATTTGAAGGAATTTGAAGGAAGTAGTAGTAGTAGTAGTAGTAGTAGTAGTATCAGTAGTACTAGTAGTAGTAGTAGTTGTAATAGTAGTAGTAATAGTAGTAGTATCAGTAGTAGTAGTAGTAGTATCAGTAGTAGTAGTAGTATCAGTTTTTAAAGAATTTGTAGTAGTAGTAGTAGTAGTAGTAGTAGTATCAGTAGTACTAGTAGTAGTAGTTGTATTAGTAGTAGTAATAGTAGTAGTAGCAGTAGTAGTTGTTGTAGTAGCAGTAGCAGCAGTAGTATCATTAGTAGTATCATTAGTAGTAGTAGTAGTATCAGTAGTAGTAGTAGTAGTAGTATCAGTAGTAGTAGTATTATCAGTAGTATCAGTAGTAGTAGTAGAAGTATCAGTAGTAGTAGAAGTAGTATCAGTAGTAGTAGTAGTATCAGTTTTTAAAGAATTTGAAGGAATTTGAATAATTTGAAGGAATTTGTAGTAGTAGTAGTAGTAGTATCAGTAGTACTACTAGTAGTAGTAGTAGTAGTAGTAGTAATAGTAGTAGTATCAGTAGTAGTTGTTGTAGTATCAGCAGTAGCATCAGTAGTAGAAGCAGTAGTGGCATTAGTAGTAGTAGTAGTGGTAGTAGTATCAGTAGTAGTAGTAGTAGTATCAGTAGTAGTAGTATCAGTAGTAGTAGTAGTAGTAGTAGTAAGAGTAGTATCTGTTGTAGTAGTAGTATTAATATCAGTTGTATCAGAAGAATTAGAAGGAATTTGAAAAATTTGAAGAATTTGAAAAATTTGAAGAATTTGAAGTATTTGAAAAATTTGAAAAATTTGAAAAAAATTGAAAAATTTGAAAAAATTTGAAAAATCTGAAAGATTTGAACCATTTGAACAATTTGAATAATAAGAATGATTACAAGAATTTGAAGGAATTTGAAGGAATATGAAAAATTTGAAGAATTTGAAGGATTTTGCATTGATTTCAATGGGAGCAACCAAAAACGCACAAAAAGTGAAATATTTTAAAAAGTATAAAAGTTAGCATAACCATGAGATATAGCAGGCATGCCGGGAACGAGCCGAACGTTTTGACACCAAAATTGTTGAAATTGGTTGAAGTATGCGGGAGTAGTTAGACGCCGACGGAATAATAATAATAATAATAAAGAAAAACAGGAAAACAATAAGTGAGAATGCTGTATAGCATTCTCACTGATAATAATAATAATAATAAAGAAAAACAGGAAAACAATAAGTGAGAATGCTGTATAGCATTCTCACTGATAATAACTAGAAAAAGCTGTTCCTACGCAACAGCGAGTGAGAATGCTAATCTGCAGAATGATTTGAGAAGATGCAGAAGATCCATGCAGAAGAGAAAAAATAGCTGAAAAATATTAAAGAATTTGAAAAATTTGAAGAATTTGAACAATTTGAAGTAATTTGTAGTAGTAGTAGTAGTAGTATCAGTAGTAGTAGTAGTAGTAGTATCAGTAGTATCAGTAGTAGCAGTAGTAGTAGTAGTAGTATCAGTAGTAGTAGTAGTAGTAGCAGTAGTAGCAGTAGTAGTAGTAGTATCAGTAGTAGTAGTAGTAGTTTTTAAAGAATTTGAAGGAATTTGAAGGTATTTGAAGAATTTGAAGGAATTTGTAGTAGTAGTAGTAGTAGTATCAGTAGTACTACTAGTAGTAGTAGTTGTATTATTAGTAGTAATAGTAGTAGTATCAGTAGTATTAGTAGTAATATCAGTAGTAGTAGCAGTATCAGTTTTTAAAGAATTTGAAGGAATTTGTAGTAGTAGTAGTAGTAGTAGTATCAGTAGTACTAGTAGTAGTAGTAGTTGTATTAGTAGTAGTAATAGTAGTAGTAGTAGTATCAGTAGTAGTAGTAGCAGCAGTAGTATCAGTAGTAGTAGTAGTATCAGTAGTAGTAGTAGTATCAGTAGTAGTAGTAGTAGTAGTAGTATCAGTAGTAGTAGTAGAAGTATCAGTAGTAGTAGGAGTAGTATCAGTAGTAGTAGTAGTATCAGTTTTTAAAGAATTTGAAGGAATTTGCAGAATTTAAAGGAATTTGTAGTAGTAGTAGTAGTAGTAGTATCAGTAGTACTACTAGTAGTAGTAGTAATAGTAGTAGTATCAGTAGTACTAGTAGTAGTAGTAGTAATAGTAGTAGTATCAGTAGTAGTTGTAGTACCAGCAGTAGCATCAGTAGTAGTAGCAGTAGCAGCAGTAGTATCATTAGTAGTAGTAGTAGTGGTAGTACTATCAGTAGTAGTAGTAGTAGTATCAGTTGTAGTAGTATCAGTTGTAGTAGCAGTAGTAGTAGGAGTAGTATCTGTTGTAGTTGTAGTATTAATATCAGTTGTATCAGGAGAATTAGAAGGAATTTGAAAAATTTGAAGAATTTGACAAATTTGAAGAATTTGAAGTATTTGAAAAATTTGAAAAAATTTGAAAAATATGAAAAAATTTGAAAAATCTGAAAGATTTGAACCATTTGAACCATTTGAACAATTTGAACAATAAGAATGATTAAAAGAATTTGAAGGAATTTGAAGGAATATCAAAAATTTGAAGAATTTGAAGGAATTTGCATTCATTTCAATGGGAAAAAAGTACGCACAAAAGTACAAATATTTTAAAAAGTATTAAAGTTAGAATAATGATGAGATATAGCAGGAATGTCGGGAAGGAGCTGAACGTTTTGACACCAAAATTGTTGAAATCGGTTGAAGTATGTGGGAGTAGTTACACGCCGACGGAATAATAATAATAATAATAATAATAATAATAATAACTAGAAAAAGCTGTTCCTACGCAACAGCGAGTGAGAATGCTAATCTGCAGAATGATTTGAGGAGAAGATGCAGAAGATCCATGCAGAAGAGAAAAAATAGCTGAAAAATATTAAAGAATTTGAAAAATTTGAAGAATTTGAACAATTTGAAGTAATTTGTAGTAGTAGTAGTAGTAGTATCAGTAGTAGTAGTAGTAGTAGTAGTAGTACCAGTAGTATCAGTAGTAGCAGTAGTAGTAGTAGTATCAGTAGTAGTAGTAGTAATTTTAAAGAATTTGAAGGAATTTGAAGGTATTTGAAGAATTTGAAGGAATTTTTAGTAGTAGTAGTAGTAGTAGTATCAGTAGTACTAGTAGTAGTAGTAGTTGTATTATTAGTAGTAATAGTAGTAGTATCAGTAGTATTAGTAGTAATATCAGTAGTAGTAGCAGTATCAGTTTTTAAAGAATTTGAAGGAATTTGAAGGAATTTGTAGTATTGTAGTAGTAGTAGTAGTAGTATCAGTAGTACTAGTAGTAGTAGTAGTTGTATTAGTAGTAGTAATAGTAGTAGTATCAGTAGTAGTAGTAGTAGTATCAGTAGTAGTAGCAGTAGCAGCAGTAGTATCATTAGTAGTAATAGTATCAGTAGTAGTAGTAGTATCAGTAGTAGTAGTAGTAGTAGTAGTAGTAGTAGTAGTAGTAGTATCAGTAGTAGTAGTAGAAGTATCAGTAGTAGTAGGAGTAGTATCAGTAGTAGTAGGAGTAGTATCAGTAGTAGTAGTAGTAGTAGTATCAGTTTTTAAAGAATTTGAAGGAATTTGCAGAATTTAAAGGAATTTGTAGTAGTAGTAGTAGTAGTAGTAGTAGTAGTAGTATCAGTAGTACTAGTAGTAGTAATAGTAGTAGTATCAGTAGTAGTTGTAGTATCAGCAGTAGCATCAGTAGTAGTAGCAGTAGCAGCAGTAGTATCATTAGTAGTAGTAGTAGTGGTAGTAGTATCAGTAGTAGTAGTAGTATCAGTAGTAGTAGTATCAGTTGTAGTAGTAGTAGTAGTAGTAAGAGTAGTATCTGTTGTAGTTGTAGTATTAATATCAGTTGTATCAGAAGAATTAGAAGGAATTTGAAAAATTTGAAGAATTTGAAAAATTTGAAGAATTTGAAGTATTTGAAGTATTTGAAAAATTTGAAAAAATTTGAAAAATATGAAAAAATTTGAAAAATCTGAAAGATTTGAACCATTTGAACAATTTGAACAATAAGAATGATTAAAAGAATTTGAAGGAATTTGAAGGAATATGAAAAATTTGAAGAATTTGAAGGAATTTGCATTCATTTCAATGGGAAAAAAGTACGCACAAAAAGTACAAATATTTTAAAAAGTATTAAAGTTAGAATAATGATGAGATATAGCAGGAATGTCGGGAAGGAGCTGAACGTTTTGACACCAAAATTGTTGAAATCGGTTGAAGTATGTGGGAGTAGTTACACGCCGACGGAATAATAATAATAATAATAATAATAATAATAATAATAATAATAAAGAAAAACAGGAAAACAATAAGTGAGAATGCTGTATAGCATTCTCACTGATAATAATAAAGAAAAACAGGAAAACAATAAGTGAGAATGCTGTATAGCATTCTCACTGATAACTAGAAAAAGCTGTTCCTACGCAACAGCGAGTGAGAATGCTAATCTGCAGAATGATTTGAGGAGAAGATGCAGAAGATCAATGCAGAAGAGAAAAAAATAGCTAAAAAACATTGAAGAATTTGAAAAATTTGAAGAATTTGAAGAATTTGAAGTAATTTGTAGTAGTAGTAGTAGTTGTAGTAGTACTAGAAGTACTATTAGTAGTAGTAGTAGTAGTATCAGTAGTAGTAGTAGTAGTATCAGTAGTATCAGTAGTAGCAGTAGTAGTAGTATCAGTAGTAGTAGTATCAGTTTTTAAAGGATTTGAAGGAATTTGTAGTAGTAGTAGTAGTATCAGTAGTACTAGTAGTAGTAGTAGTTGTATTATTAGTAGTAATAGTAGTAGTATCAGTAGTAGTAGTATCAGTAGTAGTAGTAGTATCAGTTTTTAAAAAAATTGAAGGAATTTGAAGGAATTTGTAGTAGTAGTAGTAGTAGTAGTAGTAGTATCAGTAGTACTAGTAGTAGTAGTTGTTGTATTAGTAGTAGTAATAGTAGTAGTATCAGTAGTAGTAGTAGTAGTATCAGTAGTAGTAGTAGTATCAGTTTTTAAAAAAATTGAAGGAATTTGAAGGAATTTGTAGTAGTAGTAGTAGTATTAGTAGTATCAGTAGTACTAGTAGTAGTAGTAGTTGTTGTATTAGTAGTAGTAATAGTAGTAGTATCAGTAGTAGTAGTAGTAGTATCAGTAGTAGTAGTAGTATCAGTTTTTAAATAATTTGAAGGAAATTGTAGTAGTAGTAGTATTAGTAGTAGTATCAGTAGTACTACTAGTAGTAGTAGTTGTATTAGTAGTAGTAATAGTAGTAGTAGCAGTAGTAGTTGTAGTAGCAGTAGTGGTAGCAGTAGCAGCAATAGTATCATTAGTAGTAGTAGTAGTAGTAGTAGTAGTAGTATCTGTAGTAGTAGTAGTAGTAGTAGTATCATCAGTAGTAGTAGTAGAAGTATCAGTAGTAGTAGGAGTAGTATCAGTAGTAGTAGTAGTATCAGTTTTTAAAAAATTTGGAGGAATTTGAAGAATTTGAAGGAATTTGTAGTAGTAGTAGTAGTAGTAGTAGTAGTATCAGTAGTACTAGTAGTAGTAGTAGTAATAGTAGTAGTATCAGTAGTAGTTGTTGTAGTATCAGCAGTAGCATCAGTAGTAGTAGCAGTAGCAGCAGTAGTATCATTAGTAGTAGTAGTAGTATTATTATCAGTAGTAGTAGTAGTAGTATCAGTAGTAGTAGTAGTAGTAGTAGTATCAGTAGTAGTAGTAGAAGTATCAGTAGTAGTAGTAGTAGTATCAGTAGTACTAGTAGTAGTAGTAGTAGTAGTAGTAATAGTAGTAGTATCAGTAGTAGTTGTTGTAGTATCAGCAGTAGCATCAGTAGTAGTAGCAGTAGCAGCAGTAGTATCATTAGTAGTAGTGGTAGTAGTATCAGTAGTAGTAGTAGTAGTAGTATCAGTAGTAGTAGTATCAGTTGTAGTAGTAGTAGTAGTAGTAGGAGTAGTATCTGTTGTAGTAGTAGTATTAATATCAGTTGTATCAGAAGAATTAGAAAGAATTTGAAAAATTTGAAGAATTTGAAAAATTTGAAGAATTTGAAGTATTTGAAGTATTTGAAAAATTTGAAACAATTTGAAAAATTTGAAAAAATTTGAAAAATCTGAAAGATTTGAACCATTTGAACCATTTGAACAATTTCAACAATAAGAATGATTACAAGAATTTGAAGGAATATAAAAAATTTGAAGAATTTGAAGGAATTTGCATTCATTTCAATGGGAAAAAAGTACGCACAAAAAGTACAAATATTTTAAAAAGTATTAAAGTTAGAATAATGATGAGATATAGCAGGAATGTCGGGAAGGAGCTGAACGTTTTGACACCAAAATTGTTGAAATCGGTTGAAGTATGTGGGAGTAGTTACACGCCGACGGAATAATAATAATAATAATAACTAGAAAAAGCTGTTCCTACGCAACAGCGAGTGAGAATGCTAATCTGCAGAATGATTTGAGAAGATGCAGAAGATCCATGCAGAAGAGAAAAAATAGCTGAAAAATATTAAAGAATTTGAAAAATTTGAAGAATTTGAACAATTTGAAGTAATTTGTAGTAGTAGTAGTAGTAGTATCAGTAGTAGTAGTAGTAGTATCAGTAGTATCAGTAGTAGCAGTAGTAGTAGTAGTATCAGTAGTAGTAGTAGTAGTATCAGTAGTATCAGTAGTATCAGTAGTAGTAGTAGTATCAGTAGTAGCAGTAGTAGTTTTTAAAGAATTTGAAGGAATTTGAAGGTATTTGAAGAATTTGAAGGAATTTGTAGTAGTAGTAGTAGTAGTAGTATCAGTAGTACTAGTAGTAGTAGTAGTTGTATTATTAGTAGTAATAGTAGTAGTATCAGTAGTATTAGTAGTAATATCAGTAGTAGTAGCAGTATCAGTTTTTAAAGAATTTGAAGGAATTTGTAGTAGTAGTAGTAGTAGTATCAGTAGTACTAGTAGTAGTAGTAGTTGTATTAGTAGTAGTAATAGTAGTAGTAGTAGTATCAGTAGTAGTAGTAGCAGCAGTAGTATCATTAGTAGTAGTAGTATCAGTAGTAGTAGTAGTATCAGTAGTAGTAGTAGTAGTAGTAGTAGTATCAGTAGTAGTAGTAGAAGTATCAGTAGTAGTAGGAGTAGTATCAGTAGTAGTAGTAGTATCAGTTTTTAAAGAATTTGAAGGAATTTGCAGAATTTAAAGGAATTTGTAGTAGTAGTAGTAGTAGTAGTAGTATCAGTAGTACTAGTAGTAGTAGTAGTAGTAGTAATAGTAGTAGTATCAGTAGTAGTTGTAGTACCAGCAGTAGCATCAGTAGTAGTAGCAGTAGCAGCAGTAGTATCATTAGTAGTAGTAGTAGTGGTAGTAGTATCAGTAGTAGTAGTAGTAGTATCAGTAGTAGTAGTATCAGTTGTAGTAGTAGTAGTAGTAGGAGTAGTATCTGTTGTAGTTGTAGTATTAATATCAGTTGTATCAGGAGAATTAGAAGGAATTTGAAAAATTTGAAGAATTTGACAAATTTGAAGAATTTGAAGTATTTGAAGTATTTGAAAAATTTGAAAAAATTTGAAAAATATGAAAAAATTTGAAAAATCTGAAAGATTTGAACCATTTGAACAATTTGAACAATAAGAATGATTAAAAGAATTTGAAGGAATTTGAAGGAATATCAAAAATTTGAAGAATTTGAAGGAATTTGCATTCATTTCAATGGGAAAAAAGTACGCACAAAAAGTACAAATATTTTAAAAAGTATTAAAGTTAGAATAATGATGAGATATAGCAGGAATGTCGGGAAGGAGCTGAACGTTTTGACACCAAGATTGTTAAAATCGGTTGAAGTATGTGGGAGTAGTTACACGCCGACGGAATAATAATAATAATAATAATAACTAGAAAAAGCTGTTCCTACGCAACAGCGAGTGAGAATGCTAATCTGCAAAATGATTTGAGGAGAAGATGCAGAAGATCCATGCCGAAGAAAACAAATAGCTGAAAAACATTGAAGAATTTAAAAAAATTGAAAAATTTGAACAATTTGAAGTAATTTGTAGTAGTAGTTGTATCAGTAGTAGTAGTATTAGTTTTTAAAGAATTTGAAGGAATTTGAAGGTATTTGTAGTAGTAGTAGTAGTATCAGTAGTACTAGTAGTAGTAGTATCAGTAGTAGTAGTAGTAGTAGTAGTAGTAGTAGTATCAGTAGTATCAGTAGTAGTAGTATTAGTTTTTAAAGAATTTGAAGGAATTTGAAGGTATTTGAAGAATTTGAAGGAATTTGTAGTAGTAGTAGTAGTAGTAGTAGTATCAGTAGTAGTAGTAGTAGTAGTTGTATTATTAGTAGTAATAGTAGTAGTATCAGTAGTAGTAGTAGTAATATCACTAGTAGTAGTAGTAGTATCAGTTTTTAAAGAATTTGAAGGAATTTGAAGGAACTTGTAGTAGTAGTAGTAGTAGTAGTATCAGTAGTACTAGTAGTAGTAGTAGTTGTAATAGTAGTAGTAATAGTAGTAGTATCAGTAGTAGTAGTAGTAGTATCAGTAGTAGTAGTAGTATCAGTTTTTAAAGAATTTGAAAGAATTTGTAGTAGAAGTAGTATCAGTAGTACTAGTAGTAGTAGTTGTATTAGTAGTAGTAATAGTAGTAGTAGCAGTAGTAGTTGTTGTAGTAGCAGTAGCAGCAGTAGTATCATTAGTAGTATCATTAGTAGTAGTAGTAGTATCAGTAGTAGTAGTAGTAGTAGTATCAGTAGTAGTAGTATTATCAGTAGTATCAGTAGTAGTAGTAGAAGTATCAGTAGTAGTAGGAGTAGTATCAGTAGTAGTAGTAGTATCAGTTTTTAAAGAATTTGAAGGAATTTGAAGGAATTTGTAGTAGTAGTAGTAGTAGTATCAGTAGTACTAGTAGTAGTAGTAGTAGTAGTAGTAATAGTAGTAGTATCAGTAGTAGTTGTTGTAGTATCAGCAGTAGCATCAGTAGTAGAAGCAGTAGTGGCATTAGTAGTAGTAGTAGTGGTAGTAGTATCAGTAGTAGTAGTAGTAGAATCAGTAGTAGTAGTAGTAGTATCAGTAGTAGTAGTAGTAGTAGTAGTAAGAGTAGTATCTGTTGTAGTAGTAGTATTAATATCAGTTGTATCAGAAGAATTAGAAGGAATTTGAAAAATTTGAAGAATTTGAAAAATTTGAAGAATTTGAAGTATTTGAAAAATTTGAAAAATTTGAAAAAAATTGAAAAATTTGAAAACATTTGAAAAATCTGAAAGATTTGAACCATTTGAACCATTTGAACAATTTGAATAATAAGAATGATTACAAGAATTTGAAGGAATTTGAAGGAATATGAAAAATTTGAAGAATTTGAAGGATTTTGCATTGATTTCAATGGGAGCAACCAAAAACGCACAAAAAGTGAAATATTTTAAAAAGTATAAAAGTTAGCATAACCATGAGATATAGCAGGCATGCCGGGAACGAGCCGAACGTTTTGACACCAAAATTGTTGAAATTGGTTGAAGTATGCGGGAGTAGTTAGACGCCGACGGAATAATAATAATAATAATAAAGAAAAACAGGAAAACAATAAGTGAGAATGCTGTATAGCATTCTCACTGATAACTAGAAAAAGCTGTTCCTACGCAACAGCGAGTGAGAATGCTAATCTGCAGAATGATTTGAGGAAAAGATGCAGAAGATCCATGCAGAAGAGAAAAAATAGCTGAAAAATATTAAAGAATTTGAAAAATTTGAAGAATTTGAACAATTTGAAGTAATTTGTAGTAGTAGTAGTAGTAGTAGTATCAGTAGTAGTAGTAGTAGTATCAGTAGTATCAATAGTAGCAGTAGTAGTAGTATCAGTAGTAGTAGTAGTAGTTTTTAAAGAATTTGAAGGAATTTGAAGGTATTTGAAGAATTTGAAGGAATTTGTAGTAGTAGTAGTAGTAGTATCAGTAGTACTAGTAGTAGTAGTAGTTGTATTATTAGTAGTAATAGTAGTAGTATCAGTAGTATTAGTAGTAATATCAGTAGTAGTAGCAGTATCAGTTTTTAAAGAATTTGAAGGAATTTGAAGGAATTTGTAGTAGTAGTAGTAGTAGTAGTATCAGTAGTACTAGTAGTAGTAGTAGTTGTATTAGTAGTAGTAATAGTAGTAGTATCAGTAGTAGTAATAGTAGTATCAGTAGTAGTAGCAGTAGCAGCAGTAGTATCATTAGTAGTAGTAGTATCAGTAGTAGTAGTAGTATCAGTAGTAGTAGTAGTAGTAGTAGTAGTAGTATCAGTAGTAGTAGTAGAAGTATCAGTAGTAGTAGGAGTAGTATCAGTAGTAGTAGTAGTATCAGTTTTTAAAGAATTTGAAGGAATTTGCAGAATTTAAAGGAATTTGTAGTAGTAGTAGTAGTAGTAGTAGTAGTGGTAGTAGTAGTAGTATCAGTAGTACTAGTAGTAGTAGTAGTAATAGTAGTAGTATCAGTAGTAGTTGTAGCATCAGCAGTAGCATCAGTAGTAGTAGCAGTAGCAGCAGTAGTATCATTAGTAGTAGTAGTAGTGGTAGTAGTATCAGTAGTAGTAGTAGTAGTATCAGTAGTAGTAGTATCAGTTGTAGTAGTAGTAGTAGTAGTAAGAGTAGTATCTGTTGTAGTTGTAGTATTAATATCAGTTGTATCAGAAGAATTAGAAGGAATTTGAAAAATTTGAAGAATTTGAAAAATTTGAAGAATTTGAAGTATTTGAAGTATTTGAAAAATTTGAAAAAATTTGAAAAATATGAAAAAATTTGAAAAATCTGAAAGATTTGAACCATTTGAACAATTTGAACAATAAGAATGATTAAAAGAATTTGAAGGAATTTGAAGGAATATGAAAAATTTGAAGAATTTGAAGGGATTTGCATTCATTTCAATGGGAAAAAAGTACGCACAAAAAGTACAAATATTTTAAAAAGTATTAAAGTTAGAATAATGATGAGATATAGCAGGAATGTCGGGAAGGAGCTGAACGTTTTGACACCAAAATTGTTGAAATCGGTTGAAGTATGTGGGAGTAGTTACACGCCGACGGAATAATAATAATAATAATAATAATAACTAGAAAAAGCTGTTCCTACGCAACAGCGAGTGAGAATGCTAATCTGCAGAATGATTTGAGAAGATGCAGAAGATCCATGCAGAAGAGAAAAAATAGCTGAAAAATATTAAAGAATTTGAAAAATTTGAAGAATTTGAACAATTTGAAGTAATTTGTAGTAGTAGTAGTAGTAGTATCAGTAGTAGTAGTAGTAGTATCAGTAGTAGCAGTAGTAGTAGTAGTATCAGTAGTAGTAGTAGTAGTAGTAGTATCAGTAGTAGCAGTAGTAGTAGTAGTATCAGTAGTAGTAGTAGTAGTAGTTTTTAAAGAATTTGAAGGAATTTGAAGGTATTTGAAGAATTTGAAGGAATTTGTAGTAGTAGTAGTATCAGTAGTACTAGTAGTAGTAGTTGTATTATTAGTAGTAATAGTAGTAGTATCAGTAGTTTTAGTAGTAATATCAGTAGTAGTAGCAGTATCAGTTTTTAAAGAATTTGAAGGAATTTGAAGGAATTTGTAGTAGTAGTAGTAGTAGTAGTAGTATCAGTAGTACTAGTAGTAGTAGTAGTTGTATTAGTAGTAGTAATAGTAGTAGTATCAGTAGTAGTAGTAGCAGCAGTAGTATCATTAGTAGTAGTAGTATCAGTAGTAGTAGTAGTATCAGTAGTAGTAGTAGTAGTAGTATCAGTAGTAGTAGGAGTAGTATCAGTAGTAGTAGTAGTATCAGTTTTTAAAGAATTTGAAGGAATTTGTAGAATTTAAAGGAATTTGTAGTAGTAGTAGTAGTAGTAGTTGTAGTAGTAGTATCAGTAGTACTAGTAGTAGTAGTAGTAGTAGTAGTAGTAGTAGTAGTAGTAGTAATAGTAGTAGTATCAGTAGTAGTTGTAGTACCAGCAGTAGCATCAGTAGTAGTAGCAGTAGCAGCAGTAGTATCATTATTGTATTATTAGTAGTAATAGTAGTAGTATCAGTAGTTTTAGTAGTAATATCAGTAGTAGTAGCAGTATCAGTTTTTATAGAATTTGAAGGAATTTGAAGGAATTTGTAGTAGTAGTAGTAGTAGTAGTATCAGTAGTACTAGTAGTAGTAGTAGTTGTATTAGTAGTAGTAATAGTAGTAGTATCAGTAGTAGTAGTAGCAGCAGTAGTATCATTAGTAGTAGTAGTATCAGTAGTAGTAGTAGTATCAGTAGTACTAGTAGTAGTATCAGTAGTAGTAGTAGAAGTATCAGTAGTAGTAGGAGTAGTATCAGTAGTAGTAGTAGTATCAGTTTTTAAAGAATTTGAAGGAATTTGTAGAATTTAAAGGAATTTGTAGTAGTAGTAGTAGTAGTAGTAGTAGTAGTAGTAGTAGTATCAGTAGTACTAGTAGTAGTAGTAGTAGTAATAGTAGTAGTATCAGTAGTAGTTGTAGTACCAGCAGTAGCATCAGTAGTAGTAGCAGTAGCAGCAGTAGTATCATTAGTAGTAGTAGTAGTGGTAGTAGTATCAGTAGTAGTAGTATCAGTTGTAGTAGTATCAGTTGTAGTAGTAGGAGTAGTAGGAGTAGTATCTGTTGTAGTTGTAGTATTAATATCAGTTGTATCAGGAGAATTAGAAGGAATTTGAAAAATTTGAAGAATTTGACAAATTTGAAGAATTTGAAGTATTTGAAGTATTTGAAAAATTTGAAAAATTTTGAAAAATATGAAAAATTTTGAAAAATGTGAAAGATTTGAACCATTTGAACCATTTGAACAATTTGAACAATAAGAATGATTAAAAGAATTTGAAGGAATTTGAAGGAATATCAAAAATTTGAAGAATTTGAAGGAATTTGCATTCATTTCAATGGGAAAAAAGTACGCACAAAAAGTACAAATATTTTAAAAAGTATTAAAGTTAGATTAATGATGAGATATAGCAGGAATGTCGGGAAGGAGCTGAACGTTTTGACACCAAAATTGTTGAAATCGGTTGAAGTATGTGAGAGTAGTTACACGCCGACGGAATAATAATAATAATAATAATAATAATAATAATAATAATAATAAAGAAAAACAGGAAAACAATAAGTGAGAATGCTGTATAGCATTCTCACTGATAATAATAATAATAATAAAGAAAAACAGGAAAACAATAAGTGAGAATGCTGTATAGCATTCTCACTGATAATAATAATAAAGAAAAACAGGAAAACAATAAGTGAGAATGCTGTATAGCATTCTCACTGATAATAATAATAATAATAATAATAAAGAAAAACAGGAAAACAATAAGTGAGAATGCTGTATAGCATTCTCACTGACTAGAAAAAGCTGTTCCTACGCAACAGCGAGTGAGAATGCTAATCTGCAGAATGATTTGAGGAGAAGATGCAGAAGATCAATGCAGAAGAGAAAAAATAGCTAAAAAACATTGAAGTATTAGAAAATTTTGAAGAATTTGAAGAATTTGAAGTAATTTGTAGTAGTAGTAGTAGTAGTAGTAGAAGTACTATCAGTAGTAGTAGTAGTAGTATCAGTAGTAGTAGTAGTAGTATCAGTAGTATCAGTAGTAGCAGTAGTAGTAGTATCAGTAGTAGTAGTATCAGTTTTTAAGGAATTTGAAGGAATTTGAAGGAATTTGTAGTAGTAGTAGTAGTAGTATCAGTAGTACTAGTAGTAGTAGTTGTTGTTGTATTATTAGTAGTAATAGTAGAAGTGTCAGTAGTAGTAGTAGTGGTAGTAGTATCAGTAGTAGTAGTAGTATCAGTTTTTAAAGAATTTGAAGGAATTTGTAGTAGTAGTAGTAGTAGTATCAGTAGTATCAGTAGTACTAGTTGTTGTATTAGTAGTAGTAATCGTAGTAGTATCAGTAGTAATAGTAGTAGTATCAGTAGTAGTAGTAGTAGTATCAGTAGTAGTGGTAGAATCAGTTTTTAAAGAATTTGAAGGAATTTGTAGTAGTACTAGTAGTGGTAGTAGTTGTATTAGCAGTAGTAATAGTAGTAGTAGCAGTAGTAGTTATTGTAGTAGCAGTAGTAGTAGCAGTAGCAGCAGTAGTATCATTAGTAGTAGTAGTACTAGTAGTAGTATCAGTAGTAGTAGTAATATCAGTAGTAGTAGTAGTAGTAGTAATATCAGTAGTAGTAGTAGAAGTATCAGTAGGAGTAGTATCAGTAGTAGTAGTAGTATCAGTTTTTAAAGAATTTGAAGGAATTTGAAGAATTTAAAGGAATTTGTAGAAGTAGTAGTATCAGTAGTACTACTACTAGTAGTAGTAGTAGTAATAGTAGTAGTATCAGTAATAGTTGTTGTAGTATCAGCAGTAGCATCAGTAGTAGTAGCAGTAGCAGCAAGAGTATCATTAGTAGTAGTAGTAGTGGTAATAGTATCAGTAGTAGTAGTAGTAGTATCAATAGTAGTAGTATCAGTTGTAGTAGTAGTAGTAGAAGTAGTAGTAGTAGAAGTAGTAGTAGAAGGAGTAGTATCTGTTGTAGTAGTAGTATTAATATCAGTTGTATCAGAAGAACTAGAAGGAATTTGAAGAATTTGAAAAATTTGAAGAATTTGAAGTATTTGAAGTATTCGAAAAAATTGAAAAAATCTGAAAAATTTGAAAAAAATTGAAAAATTTGAAAGATTTGAACAATTTGAACCATTTGAACAATTTGAACATTAAGAACGATTACAAGAATTTGAAGGAATATGAAAAATTTGAAGAATTTGAAGGAATTTGCATTCATTTCAATGGGAACAAAAAACGCACAAAAAGTACAAATACTTTAAAAAGTATAAAAGGTACCATAACCATGAGATATAGCAGTAATGTCGAGAACGAGCCGAACGTTTTGGTACGAAAATCGTTGAAATCGGTTGAAGTATGCAGGAGTAGTTAGACGCACAAAAACGTACGGAATAATAATAATAACTAGAAAAAGCTGTTCCTACGCAACAGCGAGTGAGAATGCTAATCTGCAGAATGATTTGAGGAGAAGATGCAGAAGTTTCATGCAGAAGAGAAAAAAAAGCTGAAAAACATTGAAGAATTTGAAAAATTTGAAGAAATTGAACAATTTGAAGTAATTTGTAGTAGTAGTAGTAGTAGTAGTATCAGTAGTAGTAGTAATAGTAGTAGTAGTAGTATCAGTAGTAGTAGTAGTAGTATCAGTAGTAGTAGTATCAGTAGTAGTAGTATTTGTATCAGTTTTTAAAGAATTTGAAGGAATTTGAAGACTTTGAAGTAATTAGTAGTAGTAGTAGTAGTAGTAGTATCAGTATCAGTAGTAGTAGTAGTAGTAGTAGTATCAGTAGTATTAGAAGTAGTAGTAGTATCAGTAGTAGTAGTATCAGTAGTAGTAGTAGTTGTATCAGTTTTTAAAGAATTTGAAGGAATTTGAAGAATTTAAAGGAATTTGTAGTAGTAGTAGAAGTAGTATCAGTAGTACTAGTAGTAGTAGTTGTTGTATTAGTAGTAGTAATAGTAGTAGTATCAGTAGTCATAGGAGTAGTATCAGTAGTAGTAGTAGTATCAGTTTTTAAAGAATTTGAAGGAATTTTGTAGTAGTAGTACTAGTAGTAGTAGTAGTAGTAGTAGTAGTAGTACCAGTAGTACTACTACTAGTAGTAGTTGTAGTAGTAATAGTAGTAGTATTAGTAGTAGTAGTAGTATTAGTAGTAGTAGTATCAGTTTTTAAAGAATTTGAAGGAATTTTATAGTAGTAGTAGTAGTAGTATCAGTAGTACTAGTGGTAGTAGTTGTATTAGTAGTAGTATTAGTTGTAGTAGCAGTAGTAGTTGTTGTAGTAGTAGTAGTAGTAGTAGTAGCAGTAGCAGCAGTAGTATCATTAGAAGCAGTAGTATTATCAGTAGTAGTAGTTGTAGTAGTAGTATCAGGAGTAGTAGTAGTAGTAGTAGTAGTAGTAGTATCAGTAGTACTAGTAGTAGTAGTTGTATTAGTAGTAGTAATAGTAGTAGTAGCAGTAGTAGTTGTTTTAGTAGTAGTAGTAGTAGCAGTAGCAGCAGTAGTATCATTAGTAGTAGTAGTAGTAGTATCAGTAGTAGTAGTAGTAGTAGTAGTAGTAGTAGTAGTATCAGTAGTAGTAGTAGTTGTATGAGTAGTAGTAGTAGTAGTAGTATCAGTAGTAGTAGTAGTAGTTGTATCAGTTTTTAAAGAATTTGAAGGAATTTTAAGGAATTTGTAGTAGTAGTAGTAGTAGTAGTATCAGTAGTACTAGTAGTAGTAGTTGTTGTATTAGTAGTAGTAATAGCAGTAGTATCAGTAGTAGTAGGAGTAGTATCAGTAGTAGTGGTAGTGGTAGTAGTTATATTAGTAGTAGTAATAGTATGAGTAGCAGTAGTAGTAGTTGTAGTAGCAGTAGTAGTAGCAGTAGCAGCAGTAGTATCATTAGTAGTAGTAGTAGTAGTAGTATCAGTAGTAGTAGTAGTATCAGTAGTAGTAGTAGTAGTAGTAGTATCAGTAGTAGTAGTAGAAGTATCAGTAGTAGTAGGAGTAGTATCAGTAGTAGTAGTAGTATCAGTTTTTAAAGAATTTGAAGGAATTTGAAGAATTTGAAGGAATTTGTAGTAGTAGTAGTAGTATCAGTAGTACTAGTAGTAGTAGTAGTAGTAGTAATAGTAGTAGTATCAGTAGTAGTTGTTGTAGTATCAGCAGTAATATCAGTAGTAGTAGCAGTAGCAGTAATAGTATCATTAGTAGTAGTAGTAGTGGTAGTAGTATCAGTAGTAGTAGTAGTAGTAGTATCAGTAGTAGTAGTATCAGTTGTAGTAGTAGTAGTAGTAGTAGGAGTAGTATCTTTTGTAGTAGTAGTATTAATATCAGTTGTATCAGAAGAATTAGAAGGAATTTGAAAAAGTTGAAGAATTTGAAAAAAATTGAAGAATTTGAAGTATTTGAAAATTTTGAAAAAATTTGAAAAATTTGAAAAAATTTGAAAAATTTGAAAGATTTGAACCATTTGAACAATTTGAACAATAAGAACGATTACAAGAATTTGAACAAATTTGAAGGAATATGAAAAATTTGAAGAATTTGAAGGAATTTGCATTCATTTCAATGGGAGCAAAAAACGCACAAAAAGTACAAATACTTCAAAAAGTATAAAAGGTACTATAACGATGAGATATAGCAGTAATGTCGAGAACGAGCCGAACATTTTGGTACGAAAATCGTTCAAATCGGTTGAAGTATGCAGGAGTAGTTAGACGCACAAAAACGTACGGAATAATAATAATAACTAGAAAAAGCTGTTCCTACGCAACAGCGAGTGAGAATGCTAATCTGCAGAATGATTTGAGGAGAAGATGCAGAAGTTTCATGCAGAAGAGAAAAAAAAGCTGAAAAACACTGAAGAATTTGAAAAATTTGAAGAAATTGAACAATTTGAAGTAATTTGTAGTAGTAGTAGTAGTAGTAGTATCAGTAGTAGTAGTAATAGTAGTAGTAGTAGTATCAGTAGTAGTAGTAGTAGTATCAGTAGTAGTAGTATCAGTAGTAGTAGTATTTGTATCAGTTTTTAAAGAATTTGAAGGAATTTGAAGACTTTGAAGTAATTAGTAGTAGTAGTAGTAGTAGTAGTAGTATCAGTATCAGTAGTAGTAGTAGTAGTAGTAGTATCAGTAGTATTAGAAGTAGTAGTAGTATCAGTAGTAGTAGTAGTTGTATCAGTTTTTAAAGAATTTGAAGGAATTTGAAGAATTTAAAGGAATTTGTAGTAGTAGTAGAAGTAGTATCAGTAGTACTAGTAGTAGTAGTTGTTGTATTAGTAGTAGTAATAGTAGTAGTATCAGTAGTCATAGGAGTAGTATCAGTAGTAGTAGTAGTATCAGTTTTTAAAGAATTTGAAGGAATTTTGTAGTAGTAGTACTAGTAGTAGTAGTAGTAGTAGTAGTAGTATCAGTAGTACTACTACTAGTAGTAGTTGTAGTAGTAATAGTAGTAGTATTAGTAGTAGTAGTAGTATTAGTAGTAGTAGTATCAGTTTTTAAAGAATTTGAAGGAATTTTATAGTAGTAGTAGTAGTAGTATCAGTAGTACTAGTGGTAGTAGTTGTATTAGTAGTAGTATTAGTTGTAGTAGCAGTAGTAGTTGTTGTAGTAGTAGTAGTAGTAGTAGTAGCAGTAGCAGCAGTAGTATCATTAGAAGCAGTAGTATTATCAGTAGTAGTAGTAGTAGTAGTAGTATCAGGAGTAGTAGTAGTAGTAGTAGTAGTAGTAGTAGTATCAGTAGTACTAGTAGTAGTAGTTGTATTAGTAGTAGTAATAGTAGTAGTAGCAGTAGTAGTTGTTTTAGTAGTAGTAGTAGTAGCAGTAGCAGCAGTAGTATCATTAGTAGTAGTAGTAGTAGTATCAGTAGTAGTAGTAGTAGTAGTAGTAGTAGTAGTAGTAGTAGTATCAGTAGTAGTAGTAGTTGTATGAGTAGTAGTAGTAGTAGTAGTATCAGTAGTAGTAGTAGTAGTTGTATCAGTTTTTAAAGAATTTGAAGGAATTTTAAGGAATTTGTAGTAGTAGTAGTAGTAGTAGTATCAGTAGTACTAGTAGTAGTAGTTGTTGTATTAGTAGTAGTAATAGCAGTAGTATCAGTAGTAGTAGGAGTAGTATCAGTAGTAGTGGTAGTATCAGTTTTTAAAGAATTTTAAGGAATATGTAGCAGTAGTAGTAGTAGTAGTAGCAGTAGTAGTATTATTAGTAGTATCAGTAGTACTAGTAGTGGTAGTAGTTATATTAGTAGTAGTAATAGTATGAGTAGCAGTAGTAGTAGTTGTAGTAGCAGTAGTAGTAGCAGTAGCAGCAGTAGTATCATTAGTAGTAGTAGTAGTAGTATCAGTAGTAGTAGTAGTATCAGTAGTAGTAGTAGTAGTAGTATCAGTAGTAGTAGTAGAAGTATCAGTAGTAGTAGGAGTAGTATCAGTAGTAGTAGTAGTATCAGTTTTTAAAGAATTTGAAGGAATTTGAAGAATTTGAAGGAATTTGTAGTAGTAGTAGTAGTATCAGTAGTACTAGTAGTAGTAGTAGTAGTAGTAGTAGTAGTAGTAATAGTAGTAGTATCAGTAGTAGTTGTTGTAGTATCAGCAGTAATATCAGTAGTAGTAGCAGTAGCAGCAATAGTATCATTAGTAGTAGTAGTAGTGGTAGTAGTATCAGTAGTAGTAGTAGTAGTATCAGTAGTAGTAGTATCAGTTGTAGTAGTAGTAGTAGTAGTAGGAGTAGTATCTTTTGTAGTAGTAGTATTAATATCAGTTGTATCAGAAGAATTAGAAGGAATTTGAAAAAGTTGAAGAATTTGAAAAAATTGAAGAATTTGAAGTATTTGAAAATTTTGAAAAAATTTGAAAAATTTGAAAAATTTGAAAAAATTTGAAAAATTTGAAAGATTTGAACCATTTGAACAATTTGAACAATAAGAACGATTACAAGAATTTGAACAAATTTGAAGGAATATGAAAAATTTGAAGAATTTGAAGGAATTTGCATTCATTTCAATGGGAGCAAAAAACGCACAAAAAGTACAAATACTTCAAAAAGTATAAAAGGTACTATAACGATGAGATATAGCAGTAATGTCGAGAACGAGCCGAACATTTTGGTACGAAAATCGTTGAAATCGGTTGAAGTATGCAGGAGTAGTTAGACGCACAAAAACGTACGGAATAATAATAATAATAATAATAATAATAATAATAATAATAATAATAATAAAGAAAAACAGGAAAACAATAAGTGAGAATGCTGTATAGCATTCTCACTGATAACTAGAAAAAGCTGTTCCTACGCAACAGCGAGTGAGAATGCTAATCTGCAGAATGATTTGAGAAGATGCAGAAGATCCATGCAGAAGAGAAAAAATAGCTGAAAAACATTGAAGAATTTGAAACATTTGAAGAATTTGAAGAATTTGAAGTCATTTGTAGTAGTAGTAGTATCAATAGTAGTAGTATCAGTAGTAGTAGTAGTAGTATCAGTAGTAGTAGTAGTAGTATCAGTAATAGTAGTAGTAGTAGTAGTAGTAGTATCAGTAGTAGTAGTAGTTATATCAGTTTTTAAAGAATTTGAAGGAATTTGAAAGAATTTGAAGGAATTTGTAGTAGTAGTAGTAGTATCAGTAGTACTACTGAGTAGTATCAGTCGTAGTAGTAGTATCAGTTTTTAGAGAAATTGAAGGAATTTGAAGAATTTGAAGGAATTTGTAGTAGTAGTAGTAGTAGTAGTATCAGTAGTACTAGTAGTAGTAGTAGTTGTAGTAGTAGCAGTAGTAGTTGTTGTAGTAGTAGCAGTAGTAGTTGTTGTAGTAGTAGTAGTAGTATCAGTAGTAGTAGTAGTAGAAGTAGTATTTGTAGTAGTAGTAGTATCAGTAGTAGTAGTTGTTGTATCAGTTTTTAAAGAATTTGAAGGAATTTGAAGAATTTGAAGGAATTTGTAGTAGTAGTTGTATTAGTAGTAGTAATAGTAGTAGTATCAGTAGTCGTAGGAGTAGTATCAGTAGTAGTAGTAGTAGTATCAGTTTTTAAAGAATTTGAAGGAATTTGACAAATTTGAAGGAATTTGTAGTAGTAGTAGAAGTAGTAGTAGTAGTATCAGTAGTACTAGTAGTAGTTGTATTAGTAGTAGTAATAGTAGTAGTATCAGTAGTAGTAGTAGTATCAGTTTTTAAAGAATTTGAAGTAATTTGTAGTAGTAGTAGTAGTAGTAGTAGTAGTATCAGTAGTACTAGTAGTACTAGTAGTAGTAGTAGTATCAGTAGTACTAGTAGTACTAGTAGTTGTATTAGTAGTAGTAATAGTAGTAGTAGCAGTAGTAGTTGTTGTAGTAGCAGTAGTAGTAGCAATAGCAGCAGTAGTATCATTAGTAGTAGTAGTAGTAGTAGTAGTAGTAGTATCAGTAGTAGTAGTAGTATCAGTAGTAGTAGTAGAAGTATCAGTAGTAGTAGGAGTAGTATCAGTAGTAGTAGTAGTATCAGTTTTAAAAGAATTTGAAGAAATTTGAAGAATTTTAAGTAATTTGTAGTAGTAGTAGTAGTAGTAGTAGCAGCAGTAGTAGCAGTAGTAGTAGTAGTATCAGTAGTAGTAGTAGTAGTTTTTAAAAAATTTGAAGGAATTTGAAGGATTTGAAGGAATTTGTAGTAGTAGTAGTATCAGTAGTATGAGTAGTAGTAGTAGTATCAGCAGTAGTAGTAGTAGTAGTAGTAGTATCAGTAGTAGTAGAAGTATCAGCAGCAGTAGTAGTAGTAATAGTAGTAGTAGTAGTAGTAGTAGAAGTATCAGTAGTAGTAGTAGAAGTATCAGTAGTAGTAGTAGTATCAGTTTTTAAAGAATTTGAAGGAATTTCTAGTAGTAGTAGTAGTAGTAGTAGTAGTAGTAGTATCAGTAGTACTACTAGTATTAGTAGTTGTATTAGTGGTAGTAATAGTAGTAGTAGTAGTAGTTGTTGTTGTAGTAGCAGTAGCAGCAGTAGTATCATTAGAGTAGTAGTATCAGTAGTAGTAGTAGTATCAGTAGTAGTAGTACTAGTAGTAGTAGTAGTTGTATTAGTAGTAGTAATATTTGTAGTATCAGTAGTAGTTGTAGTATCAGCAGTAGTATCAGTAGTAGTTGTTGTAGTATCAGCAGTAGCATCAGTAGTAGTAGCAGCAGTAGTATCATTAGTAGTAGTAGTAGTAATATCAGTAGTAGTAGTAATAGTAGTAGTAGTAGTAGAAGGAGTAGTATCTGTTGTAGTAGTAGTATTAATATCAGTTGTATCAGAAGAACTAGAAGGAATTTGAAGAATTTGAAAAATTTGAAGAATTTGAAGTATTTGAAGTATTTGAAAATTTTGAAAAAATGTGAAAAATTTGAAAAAATTTGAAAAAATTGAAAGATTATAACCATTTGAACCATTTGAACAATTTGACCAATAAGAACGATTACAAGAATTAGAAGGAATTCGAAGGAATATTAAAAATTTGAAGAATTTGAAGGAATTTGCATTCATTTCAATGGGAGCAAAAAACGCACAAAAAGTACAAATACTTTAAAAAGTATAAAAGGTACCATAACCATGAGATATAGCAGTAATGTCGAGAACGAGCCGAACGTTTTGGTACAAAAATCATTGAAATCGGTTGAAGTATGCAGGAGTAGTTAGACGCACAAAAACGTACGGAATAATAATAATAATAACTAGAAAAAGCTGTTCCTACCCAACAGCGAGTGAGAATGCTAATCTGCAGAATGATTTGAGGAGAAGATGCAGAAGATCAATGCAGAAGAGAAAAAATAGCTAAAAAACATTGAAGTATTAGAAAATTTTGAAGAATTTGAAGAATTTGAAGTAATTTGTAGTAGTAGTAGTAGTAGTAGTAGAAGTACTATCAGTAGTAGTAGTAGTAGTATCAGTAGTAGTAGTAGTAGTATCAGTAGTAGTAGTATCAGTAGTAGTAGTATCAGTTTTTAAGGAATTTGAAGGAATTTGAAGGAATTTGTAGTAGTAGTAGTAGTAGTATCAGTAGTACTAGTAGTAGTAGTTGTTGTTGTATTATTAGTAGTAATAGTAGAAGTGTCAGTAGTAGTAGTAGTGGTAGTAGTATCAGTAGTAGTAGTAGTATCAGTTTTTAAAGAATTTGAAGGAATTTGTAGTAGTAGTAGTAGTAGTATCAGTAGTATCAGTAGTACTAGTTGTTGTATTAGTAGTAGTACTAGTAGTAGTATCAGTAGTAATAGTAGTAGTATCAGTAGTAGTAGTAGTAGTATCAGTAGTAGTGGTAGAATCAGTTTTTAAAGAATTTGAAGGAATTTGTAGTAGTACTAGTAGTGGTAGTAGTTGTATTAGTAGTAGTAATAGTAGTAGTAGCAGTAGTAGTTATTGTAGTAGCAGTAGTAGTAGCAGTAGCAGCAGTAGTATCATTAGTAGTAGTAGTAGTATCAGTAGTAGTAGTAATATCAGTAGTAGTAGTAGTAGTAGTAGTAATATCAGTAGTAGTAGTAGAAGTATCAGTAGGAGTAGTATCAGTAGTAGTAGTAGTATCAGTTTTTAAAGAATTTGAAGGAATTTGAAGAATTTAAAGGAATTTGTAGTAGTAGTAGTATCAGTAGTACTAGTAGTAGTAGTAGTAGTAGTAATAGTAGTAGTATCAGTAATAGTTGTTGTAGTATCAGCAGTAGCATCAGTAGTAGTAGCAGTAGCAGCAAGAGTATCATTAGTAGTAGTAGTAGTGGTAATAGTATCAGTAGTAGTAGTAGTAGTAGTAGTAGTAGTATCAATAGTAGTAGTATCAGTTGTAGTAGTAGTAGTAGTAGTAGAAGTAGAAGTAGTAGTAGAAGGAGTAGTATCTGTTGTAGTAGTAGTATTAATATCAGTTGTATCAGAAGAACTAGAAGGAATTTGAAGAATTTGAAAAATTTGAAGAATTTGAAGTATTCGAAAAAATTGAAAAAATCTGAAAAATTTGAAAAAAATTGAAAAATTTGAAAGATTTGAACAATTTGAACCATTTGAACAATTTGAACATTAAGAACGATTACAAGAATTTGAAAGAATTTGAAGGAATATGAAAAATTTGAAGAATTTGAAGGAATTTGCATTCATTTCAATGGGAACAAAAAACGCACAAAAAGTACAAATACTTTAAAAAGTATAAAAGGTACCATAACCATGAGATATAGCAGTAATGTCGAGAACGAGCCGAACGCTTTGGTACGAAAATCGTTGAAATCGGTTGAAGTATGCAGGAGTAGTTAGACGCACAAAAACGTACGGAATAATAATAATAATAATAATAATAATAATAATAATAAAGAAAAACAGGAAAACAATAAGTGAGAATGCTGTATAGCATTCTCACTGATAATAATAATAATAAAGAAAAACAGGAAAACAATAAGTGAGAATGCTGTATAGCATTCTCACTGATAACTAGAAAAAGCTGTTCCTACGCAACAGCGAGTGAGAATGCTAATCTGCAGAATGGTTTGAGGAGAAGATGCAGAAGATCAATGCAGAAGAGAAAAAATAGCTAAAAAACATTGAAGAAGTAGTAGTAGTAGTATCAGTAGTAGTAGTATCAGTTTTTAAGGAATTTGAAGGAATTTGAAGGAATTCGTAGTAGTAGTAGTAGTAGTAGTATCAGTAGTAGGAGTAGTATCAGTTTTTAAAGAATTTGAAGGAATTTGTAGTAGTAGTAGTAGTAGTAGTATCAGTAGTATCAGTAGTACTAGTTGTTGTATTAGTAGTAGTAATAGTAGTAGTATCAGTAGTAATAGTAGTAGTATCAGTAGTAGTAGTAGTAGTAGTAGTATCAGTAGTAGTGGAAGTATCAGTTTTTAAAGAATTTGAAGGAATTTGTAGTAGTAGTAGTACTATTAGTAGTAGTATCAGTAGTACTAGTAGTGGTAGTAGTTGTATTAGTTGTAGTAATAGTAGTAGTAGCAGTAGTAGTTGTTGTAGTAGCAGTAGTAGTAGCAGTAGCAGCAGTAGTATCATTAGTAGTAGTAGTAGTAGTATCAGTAGTAGTAGTAATATCAGTAGTAGTAGTAGTAGTAGTAGTATCAGTAGTAGTAGTAGAAGTATCAGTAGGAGTAGTATCAGTAGTAGTAGTAGTATCAGTTTTTAAAGAATTTGAAGGAATTTGAAGAATTTAAAGGAATTTGTAGTAATAGTAGTATCAGTAGTACTAGTAGTAGTAGTAGTAGTAATAGTAGTAGTATCAGTAATAGTTGTTGTAGTATCAGCAGTAGCATCAGTAGTAGTAGCAGTAGCAGCAAGAGTATCATTATTAGTAGTAGTAGTGGTAATAGTATCAGTAGTAGTAGTAGTAGTAGTGGTATCAATAGTAGTAGTATCAGTTGTAGTAGTAGTAGTAGTAGAAGTAGTAGTAGTAGAAGTAGTAGTAGAAGGAGTAGTATCTGTTGTAGTAGTAGTATTAATATCAGTTGTATCAGAAGAACTAGAAGGGATTTGAAGAATTTGAAAAATTTGAAGAATTTGAAGTATTTGAAGTATTCGACAATATTGAAAAAATCTGAAAAATTTGAAAAAAATTGAAAAATTTGAAAGATTTGAACCATTTGAACAATTTGAACATTAAGAACGATTACAAGAATTTGAAAGAATTTGAAGGAATATGAAAAATTTGAAGAATTTGAAGGAATTTGCATTCATTTCAATGGGAACAAAAAACGCACAAAAAGTACAAATTCTTTAAAAAGTATAAAAGGTACCATAACCATGAGATATAGCAGTAATGTCGAGAACGAGCCGAACGTTTTGGTACGAAAATCGTTGAAATCGGTTGAAGTATGCAGGAGTAGTTAGACGCACAAAAACGTACGGAATAATAATAATAATAATAATAATAATAACTAGAAAAAGCTGTTCCTACGCAACAGCGAGTGAGAATGCTAATCTGCAGAATGATTTGAGGAGAAGATGCAGAAGATCAATGCAGAAGAGAAAAAATAGCTAAAAAACATTGAAGAATTAGAAAATTTTGAAGAATTTGAAGTAATTTGTAGTAGTAGTAGTAGTAGTAGTAGAAGTACTATCAGTAGTAGTAGTAGTAGTATCAGTAGTATCAGTAGTAGTAGTAGTAGTATCAGTAGTATCAGTAGTAGCAGTAGTATCAGTAGTAGTAGTATCAGTTTTTAAGGAATTTGAAGGAATTTGAAGGAATTTGTAGTAGTAGTAGTAGTAGTAGTATCAGTAGTACTAGTAGTAGTAGTTGTTGTTGTATTATTAGTAGTAATAGTAGAAGTGTCAGTAGTAGTAGTAGTATCAGTAGTAGTAGTAGTATCAGTTTTTAAAGAATTTGAAGGAATTTGTAGTAGTAGTAGTAGTAGTATCAGTAGTATCAGTAGTACTAGTTGTTGTATTAGTAGTAGTAATAGTAGTAGTATCAGTAGTAATAGTAGTAGTATCAGTAGTAGTAGTAGTATCAGTAGTAGTGGTAGTATCAGTTTTTAAAGAATTTGAAGGAATTTGTAGTAGTAGTAGTAGTATTAGTAGTAGTAATAGTAGTAGTAGCAGTAGTAGTTGTTGTAGTAGCAGTAGTAGTAGCAGTAGCAGAAGTAGTATCATTAGTAGCAGTAGTAGTAGTAGTATCAGTAGTAGTAGTAGTAGTATCAGTAGTAGTAGTAGTAGTAGTAGTAGTAGTAGTAGTAGTATCAGTAGTAGTAGTAGAAGTATCAGTAGGAGTAGTATCAGTAGTAGTAGTAGTATCAGTTTTTAAAGAATTTGAAGGAATTTGAAGAATTTAAAGGAATTTGTAGTAGTAGTAGTATCAGTACTACTACTAGTAGTAGTAGTAGTAGTAGTAATAGTAGTAGTATCAGTAATAGTTGTTGTAGTATCAGCAGTAGCATCAGTAGTAGTAGCAGTAGCAGCAAGAGTATCATTAGTAGTAGTAGTAGTGGTAATAGTATCAGTAGTAGTAGTAGTAGTAGTAGTATCAATAGTAGTAGTATCAGTTGTAGTAGTAGTAGTAGTAGTAGTAGAAGTAGTAGTAGTAGTAGTAGAAGGAGTAGTATCTGTTGTAGTAGTAGTATTAATATCAGTTGTATCAGAAGAACTAGAAGGAATTTGAAGAATTTGAAAAATTTGAAGAATTTGAAGTATTTGAAGTATTCGAAAATCTGAAAAATTTGAAAAAAATTGAAAAATTTGAAAGATTTGAACAATTTGAACCATTTGAACAATTTGAACATTAAGAACGATTACAAGAATTTGAAAGAATTTGAAGGAATATGAAAAATTTGAAGAATTTGAAGGAATTTGCATTCATTTCAATGGGAACAAAAAACGCACAAAAAGTACAAATACTTTAAAAAGTATAAAAGGTACCATAACCATGAGATATAGCAGTAATGTCGAGAACGAGCCGGACGTTTTGGTATGAAAATCGTTGAAATCGGTTGAAGTATGCAGGAGTAGTTAGACGCACAAAAACGTACGGAATAATAATAATAATAATAATAATAATAATAATAATAAAGAAAAACAGGAAAACAATAAGTGAGAATGCTGTATAGCATTCTCACTGATAAAGAAAAACAGGAAAACAATAAGTGAGAATGCTGTATAGCATTCTCACTGACTAGAAAAAGCTGTTCCTACGCAACAGCGAGTGAGAATGCTAATCTGCAGAATGATTTGAGAAGATGCAGAAGATCCATGCAGAAGAGAAAAAATAGCTGAAAAATATTAAAGAATTTGAAAAATTTGAAGAATTTGAACAATTTGAAGTAATTTGTAGTAGTAGTAGTAGTAGTATCAGTAGTAGTAGTAGTAGTAGTATCAGTAGTAGCAGTAGTAGTAGTAGTATCAGTAGTAGTAGTAGTAGTTTTTAAAGAATTTGAAGGAATTTGAAGGTATTTGAAGAATTTGAAGGAATTTGTAGTAGTAGTAGTAGTATCAGTAGTACTAGTAGTAGTAGTAGTTGTATTATTAGTAGTAATAGTAGTAGTATCAGTAGTTTTAGTAGTAATATCAGTAGTAGTAGCAGTATCAGTTTTTAAAGAATTTGAAGGAATTTGAAGGAATTTGTAGTAGTAGTAGTAGTAGTAGTATCAGTAGTACTAGTAGTAGTAGTAGTTGTATTAGTAGTAGTAATAGTAGTAGTATCAGTAGTAGTAGTAGCAGCAGTAGTATCATTAGTAGTAGTAGTATCAGTAGTAGTAGTAATATCACTAGTAGTAGTAGTAGTATCAGTTTTTAAAGAATTTGAAGGAATTTGAAGGAACTTGTAGTAGTAGTAGTAGTATCAGTAGTATCAGTAGTACTAGTAGTAGTAGTAGTTGTAATAGTAGTAGTAATAGTAGTAGTATCAGTAGTAGTAGTAGTAGTATCAGTTTTTAAAGAATTTGAAAGAATTTGTAGTAGTAGTAGTAGTAGTAGTAGTATCAGTAGTACTAGTAGTAGTAGTTGTATTAGTAGTAGTATTAGTAGTAGTAGCAGTAGTAGTTGTTGTAGTAGCAGTAGCAGCAGTAGTATCATTAGTAGTATCATTAGTAGTAGTAGTAGTATCAGTAGTAGTAGTAGTAGTAGTATCAGTAGTAATAGTATTATCAGTAGTATCAGTAGTAGTAGTAGAAGTATCAGTAGTAGTAGGAGTAGTATCAGTAGTAGTAGTAGTATCAGTTTTTAAAGAATTTGAAGGAATTTGAAGAATTTGAAGGAATTTGTAGTAGTAGTAGTAGTATCAGTAGTACTAGTAGTAGTAGTAGTAGTAATAGTAGTAGTATCAGTAGTAGTTGTTGTAGTATCAGCAGTAGCATCAGTAGTAGAAGCAGTAGTGGCATTAGTAGTAGTAGTGGTAGTAGTATCAGTAGTAGTAGTAGTAGTATCAGTAGTAGTAGTATCAGTAGTAGTAGTAGTAGTAGTAGTAAGAGTAGTATCTGTTGTAGTAGTAGTATTAATATCAGTTGTATCAGAAGAATTAGAAGGAATTTGAAAAATTTGAAGAATTTGAAAAATTTGAAGAATTTGAAGTATTTGAAAAATTTGAAAAGAATTGAAAAATTTGAAAAAATTTGAAAAATCTGAAAGATTTGAACCATTTGAACCATTTGAACAATTTGAATAATAAGAATGATTACAAGAATTTGAAGGAATTTGAAGGAATATGAAAAATTTGAAGAATTTGAAGGATTTTGCATTGATTTCAATGGGAGCAACCAAAAACGCACAAAAAGTGAAATATTTTAAAAAGTATAAAAGTTAGCATAACCATGAGATATAGCAGGCATGCCGGGAACGAGCCGAACGTTTTGACACCAAAATTGTTGAAATTGGTTGAAGTATGCGGGAGTAGTTAGACGCCGACGGAATAATAATAATAATAATAATAAAGAAAAACAGGAAAACAATAAGTGAGAATGCTGTATAGCATTCTCACTGACTAGAAAAAGCTGTTCTTACGCAACAGCGAGTGAGAATGCTAATCTGCAGAATGATTTGAGGAGAAGATGCAGAAGATCAATTACCTGACAACAGCCAGATGTATGTCTCGTTCCGCCTAGCTACACTCACATACATCTGGGACACCGCCGATAGACAATGATTTCTCCAACCAATTTTATGGTCTGGCCAATCAGGACGCAGGGCTGTAGTTTCATATATGTGACGTAGTGGAGACGCGACCATGACGTGAGACTGTTTTGATAGCAATGGCGGCTCGTCGAGGAAGCAAGCGTTAGCATTAATGCTGCTATTTCTTCCGTGTTGTCCAATCTACCTAATATTGTTTCATTAAAAGAACATCAGAGAACGCCTCTGAAGGCTTTTGTTGGTGGAAACGATGTTTTCGCCCTTCTCCCGACCGGATTTGGCAAGTTTTGTTTTCCGGGCCCAGCGGACGTGCAGACGCGGACGCGCCCCGGAGCGGTTAGCGGTTAGCGCTAACTATGTTAGGAGGCCTTTAGTCCTCAACACGGTCGGCCCGGAATCGACTCCGACCCGCGGCGCTTTGCCGCCTGTCTTCCCCCCTGTTGCTGTCAGCTCACTGTCAATAAAACGCGTGCCACTAGAGCCGCAAACACATTATTATTATTTTTTTATTTTTTTTCCTGCGTCGCTATCATTAGCGTCACGGGTTAGCTTCGGTGTGAGTGGTTGAAATAGCACGTCAATAAAGATGACAGACAAGTGGCTTATCCAATCATATGCAAGAATTTTTGATAAGGCCCAGCCTTCTGTAAATGCAATTCCTATGGCGGAGTCCCAGATGTATGTGAGTGGAGCTAGGCGGAGCGACATGCAGCTGGCTGTTGTCAGGTTAGAAGATCAATGCAGAAGAGAAAAAATAGCTAAAAAACATTGAAGAATTAGAAAAATTTGAAGAATTTGAAGAATTTGAAGTAATTTGTAGTAGTAGTAGTAGTAGTAGTAGTAGAAGTACTATCAGTAGTAGTAGTAGGATCAGTAGTATCAGTAGTAGTAGTAGTAGTATCAGTAGTAGCAGTAGTAGTAGTAGTATCAGTAGTAGTATCAGTTTTTAAGGAATTTGAAAGAATTTGAGGAATTTGAAGGAATTTGTAGTAGTAGTAGTAGTAGTAGTATCAGTAGTACTAGTAGTAGTAGTTGTTGTATTATTAGTAGTAATAGTAGTAGTGTCAGTAGTAGTAGTAGTAGTAGTGTCAGTAGTAGTAGTAGTAGTAGTATCAGTAGTAGTAGTAGTATCAGTTTTTAAAGAATTTGAAGGAATTTGTAGTAGTAGTATCAGTAGTATCAGTAGTACTAGTTGTATTAGTAGTAGTAGTAGTAGTAGTATCAGTAGTAGTAGTAGTAGTAGTAGTATCAGTAGTAGTGGTAGTATCAGTTTTTAAAGAATTTGAAGGAATTTGTAGTAGTAGTAGTAGTATTAGTAGTAGTATCAGTAGTACTAGTAGTGGTAGTAGTTGTATTAGTAGTAGTAATAGTAATAGTAGCAGTAGTAGTAGTTGTAGTATCAGTAGTAGTAGTATCAGTAACAGCAGTAGTATCATTAGTAGTAGTAGTAGTAGTAGTATCAGTAGTAGTAGTAGTATCAGTAGTAGTAGTAGTAGTAGTATCAGTATTAGTAGTAGAAGTATCAGTAGGAGTAGTATCAGTAGTAGTAGTAGTATCAGTTTTTAAAGAATTTGAAGGAATTTGAAGAATTTAAAGGAATTTGTAGTAGTAGTAGTATCAGTAGTACTAGTAGTAGTAGTAGTAGTAGTAGTAATAGTAGTAGTATCAGTAGTAGTTGTTGTAGTATCAACAGTAGCATCAGTAGTAGTAGCAGTAGCAGCAATAGGATCATTAGTAGTAGTAGTAGTGGTAGTAGTATCAGTAGTAGTAGTAGTAGTATCAGTTGTAGTAGTAGTAGTAGTAGAAGTAGTAGTAGTAGGAGTAGTATCTGTTGTAGTAGTAGTATTAATAGCAGTTGTATCAGAAGAACTAGAAGAACTAGAAGGAATTTGAAGAATTTCAAGTATTTGAAGTATTTGAAAAATTGAAAAAATCTGAAAAATTTGAAAGATTTGAACCATTTAAACAATTTGAACATTAAGAACGATTACAAGAATTTGAAGGAATTTGAAGGAATATGAAAAATTTGAAGAATTTGAAGGAATTTGCATTCATTTCAATGGGAACAAAAAACACACAAAAAGTACAAATACTTTAAAAAGTATAAAAGGTACCATAACCATGAGATATAGCAGTAATGTCGAGAACGAGCCGAACGTTTTGGTACGAAAATCGTTGAAATCGGTTGAAGTATGCAGGAGTAGTTAGACGCACAAAAACGTACGGAATAATAATAATAATAACTAGAAAAAGCTGTTCCTACGCAACAGCGAGTGAGAATGCTAATCTGCAGAATGATTTGAGGAGAAGATGCAGAAGATCAATGCAGAAGAGAAAAAATAGCTAAAAAACATTGAAGAATTAGAAAAATTTGAAGAATTTGAACAATTTGAAGAATTTGTAGTAGTAGTAGTAGTAGTAGAAGTACTATCAGTAGTAGTAGTAGTAGTAGTAGTAGTAGTAGTATCAGTAGTATCAGTAGTAGTAGTAGTAGTATCAGTAGTAGTAGTAGTAGTATCAGTAGTAGTAGTATCAGTTTTTAAGGAATTTGAAGGAATTTGTAGTAGTAGTAGTATCAGTAGTACTAGTAGTAGTAGTTGTTGTATTATTAGTAGTAATAGTAGTAGTGTCAGTAGTAGTAGTAGTAGTAGTATCAGTAGTAGTAGTAGTATCAGTTTTTAAAGAATTTGAAGGAATTTGTAGTAGTAGTAGTAGTAGTATTAGTAGTAGTATCAGTAGTACTAGTAGTGGTAGTAGTTGTATTAGTAGTGGTAATAGTAGTAGTAGCAGTAGTAGTTGTTGTAGTAGCACTAGTAGTAGCAGTAGCAGCAGTAGTATCATTAGTAGTAGTTGTAGTAGTATCAGTAGTAGTAGTAGTATCAGTAGTATCAGTAGTAGCAGTAGTAGTAGTAGTAGTAGTAGTAGTATCAGTAGTAGCAGTAGTAGTAGTAGTAGTAGTAGTAGTAGTAGTAGTATCAGTAGTATCAGTAGTAGCAGTAGTAGTAGTAGTATCAGTAGTAGTAGTATTAGTTTTTAAAGAATTTGAAGGAATTTGTAGTAGTAGTAGTAGTAGTATCAGTAGTACTACTACTAGTAGTAGTTATATTATTAGTAGTAATAGTAGTAGTATCAGTAGTAGTAGTAGTAGTATCAGTAGTAGTAGTAGTATCAGTTTTTAAAGAATTTGAAGGAATTTGTAGTAGTAGTAGTAGTATCAGTAGTACTACTACTAGTAGTAGTAGTATTAGTAGTGGTAATAGTAGTAGTAGCAGTAGTAGTTGTTGTAGTAGCAGTAGTAGTAGCAGTAGCAGCAGTAGTATCATTAGTAGTAGTAGTATCAGTTTTTAAAGAATTTGAAGGAATTGTAGTAGTAGTAGTAGTAGTAGTAGTAGTAGTAGTATCAGTAGTACTACTACTAGTAGTAGTAGTATTAGTAGTGGTAATAGTAGTAGTAGCAGTAGTAGTTGTTGTAGTAGCAGTAGTAGTAGCAGCAGTAGCAGCAGTAGTATCATTAGTAGTAGTAGTAGTAGTATCAGTAGTAGTAGTAGTAGTATCAGTAGTAATAGTAGTAGTATCAGTAGTAGTAGTAGAAGTATCAGTAGTAGTAGGAGTAGTATCAGTAGTAGTAGTATCAGTTTTTAAAGAAATTGAAGGAATTTTTTAGTAGTAGTAGTAGTAGTAGTATCAGTAGTAGTTGTTGTAGTATCAGCAGTAGCATCAGTAGTAGTAGCAGTAGCAGCAATAGTATCATTAGTAGTAGTAGTAGTGGTAGTAGTATCAGTAGTAGTAGTAGTAGTATCAGTAGTAGTAGTATCAGTTGTAGTAGTAGTAGTAGTAGTAGTAGTAGTAGTAGTATCTGTTGT